>JAUCEB010000020.1:2751352-4099528 GCA_033557925.1 Phytophthora x cambivora
CAAGTGTAAGTTGTATTGGTGCGAGAAGAGGCCACGCACATCGTGCTCGTGAATAGCTATCGAGTTTTAGTGAGGGAGACTTTGTAGTATGTATATGGAAGAGATGGGAGATAATTTGAATGAACTTTGCTCTTTGGCTGTATTACCGTATACCCTGAAAGTAATTGGACCACGAGGGAGGTGGTCGGAACCAGCAAGCAGTGTAAGCTTGTCGATAGAACACACGCATTGCCGCGTTATCTTTGACACTACAGAAACTAATAAATCTTTAGCGAACAAATCGGTATATCGTTTTGTTTGTGCAGCCTGTAATCAGTGTAGCGTCGAGCAGCACAGACGCCGAGACGTGGTCACGTAGAAGTTCTACGCGATCTTTCATCTTTTTAACGATGTTGAAGCTGATGTAACTGCATATTTTGCAGAAGGATGTGGGTGTGATGTGAAGGCTGCGTAGATGCGAGAAGGTGTGTCGGTAGTGCCAAGCGAGCCTTGGTCTACAAGCAGCGCGCTGCTACTATTTTGCACTATGGTAGTTGCAAGTGTAATGTAGTTCTAACGGAAATAGACCAAGTATTGGGTAGTTCTAATTTCAAATGCATGTCGAAGGGAAGTGTACGTCTAATGTGGAAGTCGGATCTGTCAAACTACACCAGTAGAGCAGCAAAAGTAACAACGTTGAAGTGCCGTGCTGCAACGGCGAAAACGTTGTTTGATGGTCCTGGCGATCGTGCGTCTCTCAATTGGTTTGCGGATCTAGAAGTTTAGCAGAAGGGTGTGGATGGGCGTAATCGGCTGTGATATGGCTGCAAAAGATGGAGATTTGTCCGGACCGACGACTAAGTCTGGGACGTACAAGTGCGCGCGTTAGGGTAGCATTCGAGAGTAGAATACTGCAGACATGTATTAGTATGAAGGGTGAGTTAGATCGAATTCAAAATGCATGTCAAAGGGAAGCTTAGGACTGCGTTTGAACCCTCATGCCGCAATATGTACATCTAGGAATTCTAAATTGACAACTTGAACTGTGGTACAACTACAAATGCGTTGAAGGGTCGTGCCGATCTTCGTTTTTTTAAGCTGATGTAACTACAAATGTATCGTAGAAGGGCGGGGATGCGTGCGGCATTCCTGCGTAGCTGTTAGAGCTGATTCCGAGTACGATCGCTTAGCGGATCTTGGATCTGCCTTGCAGCTGCAGGGGCGATGGTGAATGACGCTGCGGAAGACTACTAGCGCCAAACACGGTTGCGCATTCAAAGTGATCGAAGTTGGAGCAAGCTAGCTACAATCTCGGTCACGCGTCTAGCATCAACCTACTTTTTCTTCTTCTGGAAAACGGTGCTAATGCCGCAAGACACGAGAAGGCAGCTAACGATCGAGTCGACTTTCGCTGTGGAGGATGACGGCGCGCAGCGACTGTCTTCACGATATCAGCAAGGCATGGTATGTAACTAGAGTTTAGCTCGCAAATCAAGAAGCGCTAAAAGTGAATTGTCCTATTGCAGATTCGAGATGAACGTTCCGTACTTCAGGCATTCGCTGAATACGATGACGTGGACCAGAACATGTATGTGTGCCGACCGCGGCACCAATTGATCGACGTAAGTGGAGAATTATTTGTTTGATTGTGCATTGAGTGGATCTACGTATGTGTGTTACATTTAGATCGCCTGTTTTGTTTGTAGGACGATATTCCGTACTGCTCCTGCAAAAGACGTGTTGGGGAAGGTGTCAACTGCGGAGAAAGCTGCGAGAATCGAGCAGTAAGTACAGATCTATATGCACCGCTCTGCATTTGTAGCGTTATATGTAACAACGAATGTGGTTATGACCTAGAGTCAAACGGAATGTGTCCAAGGGCACTGTTTTACGAGGACAAGGTGCGGGAATCAACGTTTCCAAGAGGGGCCCACGTAGCGTTGGGGCTGCGGTCTGTGGAGCTACGAGGGATAACGCTCGTCGCGGACGAACACATTGCTCAAGGTGAGTTTGTAGCTCAGTACGTCGGAGAGGTTCTGAACAGGGGGGCATATGTCGAGCGAGAACGATGGGTACGAAGATCAGTAAAGGATATAATCTCTAACGTTTTCATTAACTTTACTCACTACGTTTAATGACGGCAGGAATTGCTTTTCTCGGACAGATCGTACGGAATGCAAGTGAACAGAAGTGAAGTTATCGACAGTCGGTATATCGGCGGGATAGCACGCTTCGCGAATCATTCCTGCCGGCCGAATTGCGTTGTGCAACGCTGGGAGGTAGCAGGAGAGATATGTTGTGGGTTGTTCGCTGATTGCGATATCGCCCGTGGAGACGAAATCACTTTCAACTACGGCAATTCACCTCGCTTGAGAGAGAGGACTTGCTTGTGCGGAGATGTAGAATGCGTCGGTATGTTTTAGAGAAGAAAAAATCATGATCAATGCACGTAGTTTGAGTTGTACTTTTGTAATGAAAACAAACGATAGCTCTGAATTTTTCGGATAAGCTAATGCCGGAAGCACGATCGCACACGCAAGATCAAAGAAGTGGTGAGAGCACGTAAAATACTGCAACATTGCTGAATGAAAACCAGAAATTAAATATATGTGTACTGTGCGATGTGAACAATTGTTTCAGCTACAACGAAGTGGCGCATCGATCGTTTTCCATTCAGAAAAAGGATCTTTCGGCGTTGTTGCTTCTCCCCCCGTCGTGATGCTGCTGGGTGCCGCGCATCCCGGGTACACCCTTCAACCATTCAGGCTGCCCACTGGACTGTGTCCGGACGCGACGGTGAGCTGAAAGCTCGATCTATCAGTCACAAACGATCTCATTTTGGATTGTGATCTCCTATAATCGATGAAAAAGCCACGTAAGGCAAAGCGGTGTGCGAAGGCAGCAAGGCGAGCGCTGAAGGCAGTGGCGGCCGCAACTGGTACAGTTCCGAAGCCTAAACAGGCTGGGGGAAATCCACACTCAGTGGACGAACTCGAATCGACGCGCGAAGCCGCTCGTACGACTCGTTTTAACGAAACGCTGAAGCGAAATGCCGCCGTGCAGCAGCTCCCACGAACTACAAAACGCAGGAAAACTAATCCAAGACAAGGTGCAACTGAAAGTGAGAACCTCGAGGCTGACCAAAACGGTAGTGTATCACAAATTTCAACCTCAAGACATGTTTTGCGTATCTACTAACATAGAGGTTTTGAATTTACATGTAGATTTCTTTGCTGAAATTGATGCGCCACTTTTTAAAGTCTGCGGTAGCTGCGGTGAACTTGCGAATGCCACATCGGCAGTACGCAAACTGTACGACCCTGCAACAGATTTTTTTTCGCCTCTTCGAAATGAGGATGGGGTTGTAGAAGTTATCGATGCTGGTCTTGTGGATGAATGTGCGGAGGCGAAGACTTTTATATGGCTCTGCGATAGGTGCTATAGAGCGCTTCGTGCGCGAAAGACGCCTAAATTTGCTCGCTGTAGTGGGTTTCGAATTGGGTGCGTGCCGGAAGAGCTTTTGTGTCTCAATCGCATCGAGGCTAGATTGATCGGGTTGGGAGTATCATTCACCACTTGTGTGAATCTTTACCGCGATGGGCAAGAGTTTACCAGGGGTAATGCTATCAACTACTGGAATGAGCCTGGTCGGATCGTACAAGAGCTGCCGAGGCCGCTGAGAGCTTGCGGTGTTGTTTTCCTGGCGACAAGTGCCGACAAAACTACTAAGTATTTTCGCGTCCGCCCAGACTTGGTTCGGCGGGCATTGCGATGGCTGATTGATCATAACCCGTTGTACGAACACATCACTATTTCAGAGGACAACCTTCGCGCACTTGAGAGAATCGACGCCGATTGCGATGTGCCGACTATTCGACTTACCCAAGAGGAAGCTCAAGAGCTCCAGGGCCAGGTGCGACCAGTCAACGAAGAAAAAGGCAACGGTGACGGTGGCCTTGCCGATGTCGGTACAGCTGGTCAGACCTCGGTGACGGCAAGTCCACCCCCTACTCTAAACACTCAACGCGAAAGCGGAGAGAACTCGCAGTCATGGTCGGGGCAACACAGCAAAGGGGAGGTCTCTTGTGATGAGAACACTCCACCCCTAAACTGTGCGGGGCCCGCTTGTACTGCGAGTTGTGCTAGCATGCGTGACATACAAAACACCAGATCAAATCGAGACAATTCGTCGAATTGCACAATACGTAGCAATGACCGCTCAAACGCTTGCATGTCTTCTAGTGCCGTCGAAAACGAGGAGGCATCCATAGGTCATGATTTCATAGATAACTTGAATGAATCGTTTGAGCTAGAAGGGAACCAGAACAGTAAACAAAGTGAACTAGAGAAAGTGATGAACGCAGTTGGAATGGATGCGGCTGATATCGACTATCCGGTTGGAGAGTTACGCCGCTGTGAAAACCCCATTGACGAATACAACACGAAACAGCTAATGCAAAACTGCTTTCCTACGCTATTTCCCGACGGTCACGGCGGCTATCACCCTATGAATGCAAGCGAGACGAGGGATCATCAATACACTCTAACAGAATACTGTGCACACTTAATGAAATGGCATGATAGACGTTTTGTAATTCATGGGAACTTTAAATTCTTTTGCATGAATCTTATACAACGGCGTCAAATAGACGGTCTTGTGCGGCGGGTTTCGGTTACGGATGGCCGTGAGGAAGCGATACGGACAGCTAGATCTGACGTAGATGATAACGACAGTGTCGAAAACGACTCTGCAGTTTTAGAGAAACGCAAGTTACAAACTGCTATGCAGGTTTTAGATTCCCTGAAACCTTTTTTTCGCGTCGTAAGAGGAAGTGGTCTGTATTGGTCTAATGCAAGAGATGATCTAATGGCTATGATCGGGAACCGAGTGCTTCCAACCCGATGGCCGACCTTCTTTCTAACTGTGAGTGCCGCGGACACAATTTGGCCAGACTTTGCTAAGGCGTGTAACCCTGCTCTAACATTAGAACAATGTAAGCGTCTCTCTTTTGCAGATAGGCGGCGATACCTCGTAGAAAATCCCGACATTAGTGCTCGCCACTTTAACAGGAGATTTCAGGCGTTCTTTGATCGAATTTTGTGCGGTAAGGCCAAACCTCTCGGCGAAATAATTGATCATTATTGGCGCGTCGAATTTCAACAGCGCGGTTCACCGCATATTCATTGTTTGTTATGGATTAAGGATGCACCTGATGTGCTCAAACTATCAGAATCAGTCGAAGGCTGTACAGAGCTAGCTGCGTTTGTAGATAGAAGCATATCTGTTCTTTCTAAATCGCTAAATGAACTGGAGCAGTGCTCGTGCGAAACATGCACTGTTCATCGAGAAGGGGAGATCGATATCTTGGCTATGCGTCCACCGCCGGTGGCCAGTGAAGAATGGCATTGTGATTTATCTAGATTAGTGCAACGGGTCCAACAGCATGTCTGCAATGCAGAATCGGCTTGCCGCAAGAAAAGCTCCGAATGTCGTTTTGGTTATCCTAAGGAGCTGCATTCATGTACATCAATCGAAACTAGCACTTCGTCGGATGGCACACCGACATTGAAGGTCCATCTAAAGCGAGACGTGTCCTCAATTAACAATTACTCTCCGCATATTCTATCTAACTGGCGTGCAAACATGGATCTCCAGCTCATAGGAAACGCATTCGGTGCTGCTGAGTATGCGGGTGCCTATGTTAGCAAAGCAGAACCAGACACGCTGCGATTTAGACGCATTATATCGAAAGCAGTGCAACGCTGTGGCCCCAACCTTTCCTATCACTCGATATTGAAGCGAGTGGCGAACGCAACCCTGTCGGTGCGAGAAGTAGGTGCCCCAGAAGCTATCTACACATTGTTACGCAGTTTACCAATGCACAGTAAGTCTCGAACGGTAGAAAAGGTAAAGGTGCTGCGTCATGATAAACGTTTTTACCGTGTAGATCCTCAAAGCGTACAGGAACTCGCAGAATTAGCTCTACTATCTAGTACAGAAGGCATTCGGTTAGAGCGTGTCGAAAGAGCTTACATGAATCGCCCATTAACTCCGTTATTCGAAACGATGTCCCTCGCAACATTTGTGGAAGAGTTCACTCTAGACGATTTTGTTAGTGAGAAGGCAGTGTCCGGCGATATTTGGAAAAGGTTAGACGGCGAGGGATTTATTAAGCGTCGAACTAAAGCTGTTGTAGTGCAGAAGTCGCCCTGGATGAAACCCAATCCTACAGATGCGGATTTTTGCTTTTCTGAAGTGTTTCTATACGTTCCGTGGCGATCTCTTACGGATTTGCCTACGTCGGATGACGAGTGCATCGTGAGATTTTTCTGTGAGCAAGACACGCATCTACACAGTGAACTAAAGGACGAAGCTAACTCAAAAATTGCTCGCCAGCAGAAGCTGGACTTGCTTAAAAACTCACGCGAGGCTACCATTCTCTCAACGCTACCACCGTCTCAATACGTTTTCGTTAGTAGAGCTACCAGCGACGAAACTGTAATTGAGCCAGACACAAATACACGGGCCACTTCTCAGTCGAATGCAGATTCGGAATGGCATTCTAAACATGCTTATTCACCCGAAGTAATACTGAAAGCTACAGATTTTAATAACTTGTGTCTAAAGCCGTGGCTGAAAGAAAAGAATGATGCCCGCAAACACGGCAGGGTCTTTCGTGACAATGCAATTACCTCCTCTCAATATCGGTATCCTATTGACGATAGCGAAGACATTGGCGGCGTGCAAGAAGTAATGGCCGATTCTCAGTGGGTTCCTTTCTCTCTTGCAATGAAACAATCGCGGGAGCGGCTTAAATGCTCTCTATCCTTGACTCAATGCAAACCACTTCGCATGATTATAAATGGAGAGGGCGGGTCCGGGAAAAGTTGGTTAATAAAGCACATCGTCAAAGATATGCACAACGTATTCGGGGAGCACAAATCAACTCGTAGAACCTCAAAACGTGTATTATTGATGGCGCATCAAGGCACAGCAGCTTTTAACATAAAAGGAGTGACAATTTGCTCTGCACTGAGTTTTGCGTCATTTTCTCGAACGGCGTTCTCAGTTCCATACAAACCTCTAGCTTCTACGAAATCTGGTCCAGCACGACTAAAGAAAATGCAGCAGCAGTTTAAGGACGTACATCTCGTGATAATAGACGAGTTTAGTGTTATATCTTGTGGTATGCTCTATTGGATCGATAACCGCATGCGTGAAATTTGGCCCGGACATTCTAACGAATCCTTTGGAGGACGGGATGTTTATTTTACAGGAGACGCGGCTCAATTAGACCCAGTTGTTCCCCATGCACTTGCCACACCGCTATCAAAAATCTGCAATCTTGTGCAGCGTAGAGGTCGAGAGTTGTGGGAAAGCATCGAGCACGTATGTACGCTCACTAGCCAAAATAGAGGCAAACGAGACCCTGGGTGGTTTGCAGCTCTGCGAAGGCTAAGAACAAAAGTGCCCACAGCAGATGATATCGCACTTTTCAACTCGCGTTGCATGGAGCCCGACCAGTATCCGGAATGGATATCCACTGCTAAACACATAGCTCACAAAAACGCTGATGTTGATTTGGCCAATGACGAAAGAATTAATGCTTCGACCACAGCTAGGGTCCACATCACTTCGCAACACTTTGTGCAGCAAAAGCGCCTCGCATCAAAACGGGATATCCCTGCCGGAACAGTAAATGCGCTGCTAAAAGATGCGAAAAACCCAAATTCAGATCACGATCGCGTCGAAGCGAATAATTTAACTCTATGTGTGAGAGCCCCAGTCACTCTAACATTCAACATGGCTCAAAGTGCTGGTCTCTGTAATGGCACAAACGGAGTCGTTTACGATTTCATGTTTCTATCTGACAGTGAACTGCCTATAGTTCTAGTACAGATTACAGATACGTATCTGGGGCCATCTCTGCTTAATGATGTTCCAAACACAGTTCCAATCGCTCCAAAAGAAATATCGTGGGGAAACAAATCCAGTGACTTACGCGAGGTTCGAAGAGGCACTCCACTGAGGTTGGCATTTGCAATGACAGTACATAAAGTGCAAGGACTAACATGTAAGACTATTGTTTTCCACTCTAATTCAATTCCTAACGTGGCGTTTGCATACGTCGCTCTATCTCGCATTACGCACAGGAATGCAATCATCATCACCCATAGACTTACCCTAGATAAGCTAACCACTACACCAGAAAAGACGGCCGATTTCGAGCTCGAAAACAATCGCGTCCAGGAAGCTGTTGATAGAACTGTTGGTGTCTCCATGTCTACTGTGCGCACCATGCAAGAAATTGCGCTGGCGCACAATACAGCACTTCTCTCTCGATAATAAATCAACTTTGTTCATCTAGTTTATGCCTACAACGGCTATGGCAGCCAGTTTTCATGAAATGTTCTGAAGCAGATCTAGCTGGAAACTACTACATCCACCATCGACGCCCTTACCCGGTCAAGTCGACACGCTCCGTGTCGAAGTGATCGTCTCGGGAGATATACTGGACGCCAGGCGCGACTTTCCCCGGCTGGACCCGTAATTTTGACGCAAACCACTTCGCGGAGGCTATTGCGTGTTTAAGCAGTGTTAGCCTCCGCTGTGACCATCGCTGTGGATGCCGACTCGTTGTGTGACCGGATATCTCGACCACCGCTGTGAGCACGATCGTCTCGTTCGGACTCTCGAGCGAAAACTGCAAAGCTCTTCTAGCGATACGCAAAATCTACTTCTACTGGAAACGGCCATAGCGAAGACCCTGTGAATATGCCGACTTCGAGGTCGCTGTGTGGGCGAATCTGATGAAGACGGTGACGAGAACAGTGATGCGTTGTCTGCAGCTTTCCAGACGCGCTCGACGATGGCTACCATCAAGTTTCCTACTCCTATCAAGCTCACATTGGATCAGAGTTCGGACCAAGAACCTATTCCTGCAGTGAACACACTTCTACCAACCCTACATGCTGAGTTTGCCGGCAGCGAGGAGGAGGAGCAAGATTAATGCTGAAACTAGGGGGTTATTCTACTTAGTGAATAGTGTAAGAGGCAGCACGTTTACCACACTATAATATGTAACGACAACTTTATTTTTTATGTTTCGAATATCAGTTGAATCCAGAGTTGCTCGTGAGTGCCCCACTTTCATTTATTTCCTGTGCTGGGGTTGCGCAGATTGAACTGCAAGTGCCTTCGTGATTGCTTGAAATACGGCTGAAAGCACCGTGCTTTCTGCCGTCCGACATGATCCTTGCAGTCCGTCATCAGCAGCGCTGGGGATGGAAGACCCTTGGACCACCACAATTATGGTGGGGATAGCTTGACACATCGTCGATTCAGCACTGCACCGATCACGACTAGATGTAGATGTAGCACCTGTGGTGCATGCAGTGCATGCTGTTGTCTTGCGCTGGGTTTGTCCGAGGGGAGATTGGCAAACTTGAGCGGTAGTCATCACAGTCTCCCCTGTTCGATTCGACTTCGTTGTAGTGGTGGCGCCCTGGATTTTCTGTCGTTTCTCTTTTGACGTGCTGGCTCCTTCGTCCTGGACAAAACACGGCAGTGCTGCTGCGTCGACCCGCTCCCGTTCGCTCTGCCTTCCGTTTTCATCGACCACGTCGCCCTTTGCCTTCTTTGTTTGCGATGCTGGTGTTGGCGCGGCCGCACGGGTTTCAGCTGCACAAACAATAGAGGTAGCCTTTCTCTTCTTCGCCTCCACGACTCGTCGGTGTCGATCTCGCTGCATGTCATTCTGACGTTTGCGATGGCTCTCGCACAGCCAATGCCGGTCTCCGTTAGGCTTGATAGCCCTTTCGTTCTCACAGACGCCGGGGTATTGACACTGCAGCTCTCTCAGGCCGCGGAGTTTGCGACGATCACGACGCGAATGCTCCATATCCTTCTGCGTGGAATTCCTGTATAAAGTATAGCGCGCATTACGAAACACACAGGATTGATGAGATGCTATGTCCCTAGGCTTGCGTCCATAAGCACAGTGCATGGTACTACGTACGCCGCGTTGTGACGTTCACTGCGCTGTCCGCTGTGCCGCTCTCCTGCTACTTCCTCCAGCTCCCCTTTCAGAGATCTGTTAATGATAGCCAATAGACGCTCGACTTCGCAAAATGAATGATGAGCAGTTGAAGCTAGTGAATACCTGTACAATATGATTCGATTTAGTGTAACGGTTTCTGTATGGTTTTGGGGGGCGTCACGCAAATTTTGTATTTTAACCAATACAAAGCTTTCCGTGTTGCCCCCTCAGCAACCTAGGCGATTTATCGCCTGAAGGATGCTAGGCAGCTTGCTGCCATACTAGTTGTACTGTACTGTACAAGTACCAGATTAACCCTTTCACAGTGTAGCCATGACGATTTGACTACCGACTTCTGTTTCCCCTATCCTCAGATATCCTTTCCAAACCGATCATCTCAGGGCCAATCGTTTCAACGAGGAGAGTGTTGGTCGTTGAAGGGGTGTGCACACACGAGGTGGTGGTGCAGCCGACGCTGGCCAACTCCACGAAGACCAGCGCCAAGATGATCACGCCAATAGTCGCGGCCGAGTCACCGAGAAGTTCCCGGACGTGGTGGCGGCGCTGAAGGCTCGCGGGTGGCAACGCCTGCCTGTCCCAAGTTCGACCTCAAGTGGACCAACTACGCCAAGATCGCGTACTCCGACGCAGGTGATCAACCACCTGCAGCATTCCGTCCTCTTCTCGCAGAAGGGCCATTTTGCCGACCTAATGTAGCCCACGAGTTAGCAGCAAAAGCTACAGTTGATGCGCTAAATGGTACGTCATGGGTTTTATCGACCGATCTTTTTGCTTTCTAATCCCATTTATCCGTGCGCGAACAGTTGCGGACCACTTTTGATGTGCTTATAACTTCATGATAAAAGTGACGGCAGGCAATGGAGCACACATGATCAGAAAGAGAAGCATTAGTTTAGACCATGCACGAATATTTCCTTGCCGCTGTAGCGGCATTACAGCATGCAAAATGCATTCGAATCGAGCAACTTTTTTTCGCGCACAGTTCCGGACCACCTACAAGCGAACTATATATAACGGTGGTGACGGGCGTTTTGAGTCGGGTTTCATCTGCAATCCTCCGTCCGTGGTGGAGCTATTGCCCTCAACTGTCATGGGCTTCTTTACCGGCAGTTGTTTCGACTTTGATACTCTTCTCGGTTGGGAAAGCGCGCGAGCTCGCTTTCCGTCTTCTTTCCGAATTCGTTTTGCTGCTGCATCCTCCTCTCGCATGAGTCTCCGATCTTCTACTTGCTTGCGCTTCTCCTCTTTTGTGATCTCATTGGCTTGTTTGGCTAGCGCTCGTTGCATTTTGGCGGCTGCGCTTGCGATTGCTGCGGTTTCGCGGTCTTGAGCTCGACGAATCCGGTCTTCTTCCCGTTGAACTTGCCTTGCGAGTTTCGCACGATCTTTCTGAAGCCGTGCTTGCTCTTTCTCCGCCACTTTAGCAATGATGTCGTCCGCGGTCATTAAGACGGCACCGTGCACGTAATCCCTGGTAGATCGAGCAAGTTTGGGCTTCTTACATGCACGATTTGCCGCCATTTCCTCGTAATTGATGCTGAGCACTCGAACTTTGTCGGGATTGAGACCCTCTCGCATCCAGATTCCAAATGCAATCGGACGTGAGTGGCCCCATTTTATCCATAGTGCTCTTCAGGTTTGCAAAGTGAGTAGCAACCGTAGTCTCAGTTGATGCCGCAGCCCTGCATTCTTCTAATGGTTGAGCCGCACGCCGGCTAAAGAAATCAGAGTGGTTCTTAACGAAAAGCTGCACGTAGCGACGACTAGGGAAGGATTCGTGGATCCCCCTGCGATACGGGCTCTCCTCCACTATTCTTCGGATGAAGCAGGCGAGTTCATCCATGGTGAAACACTGAGCATTGGTTGTGCGGTCGACCACAGCTGCCAAAACGCCTTCAATCTCTCCATCAGTCAGAGTCGGATCCGGGCCATTGCGTGACGTCAGCTTGACCTCGCCAGATACTCTACGGAGTATTTTCCCCCGGTTGACATTGAACGTTGTAGCTGCTTTCCGCGAGGATAAGCGTTTGGACTTCACCGCCTCGATAGCATCCACTAGGCGTCGTAGCTCGTCACCTTCCATCGGCAACCTTTCGCTGAGGCGACGATCTTGTCTGTGAAATTTTGATGCGAGAAGTGCGCCAAAACGAGCGCGGGCGGTGGCAATCGACTCGTCTTGTCATTGGCTGTCTCGCGGGTATTTGAACCACTCGATACGCGTGAAAATGAATTCTACGTTTATCGATTGAGCAAAATCGACTTTATATAGGACTTTGTATGAAAACGGGTGGTCCGGAACTGTTCGTGGTCCGGAACAGTGCGCCCACGGATACTTTACTTTTTACGCAGTGGTCCTGAACCCAGAAACCTCGCGGACTTCTGACAATGGATGGCTGCCGTTCGAACTCAACTAACAGAGGAGCGGTAAGTAATTTTATAATGGCAAAGAGACACAGCTTCAAATTGTGGAATACTTAGCTAAAGCACGAGCTAAGCGGACAATTTTTAGCCAAGGTATCACCTCCATTGAGCACTTGATGCTCGCTTGGCGATTTTGCGAAGCGCATCGGCTCTCAGTCGATCAGCTTCCAGCTGAGCCGTCTCGTTAAGAAGCCACATGAAACCCGTGGTAGCACTGAGTGTAGGGGGAGGAAGTACTGCTCGGCGCTGATCAGGCCCTGCATCAGCTGCCACAGCCAGTTCTAAAACATCTCGAAGTAGTCGACTCTTCATATTGCGATCCTCTCGCGTAGTAGTTGAGAGCGAAGGGGATGCATTCACCTCCACAAGCCACGGCTTGAGGTTCTCGTCCACGATGATATCGTAGCCATAACACTCGAAGCAGTGCGGATCGTTGATAATGACGTTCTGCACGGCTCTCAAAGCGTGCAGCATGACTGCGTGGATATCTCGAAGCAGTTTTTCACCAGTGCCACGGCCACGAGTAGCTTCCACGTAGAGGCAGAGATTGGCCACACTCCATTTCCCTCCATGATTGCTGTTGTAGTCTTCATTGTTCTTCTGGACAGCGACGTTAGTGAGGTGCATGAAGGGGTTGTCCATGTCGTCGGCCGCTGCGGAGTATTTCACATTGCAGAATCGAGCGAAACCTTCACGGTACACCAGCGCTTGCATGGGTCGGTACGACAGCACCAGCACGTACATCCTCAGATCGAATTTCTTGCCTCCGACAAGCAGAGGGTTCTCAATGTAGCGAGAGACCACATACCCTTCTTTTATCGGCATGTTGGTCCACCGCTGGTTCGCCCATTTCTTGGTTTGAGAAAGTTTGTTGATGATGAAGATTCCTTTGCCCTGAGCCTTGGAGCAGGGCTTCATTATCCACATTACGTTCGGGTTGCGGCGGAATTCCTCGACAAACAGCGAGTAGTCTGCTGGTAGCGTGTACGTTGTCGGCAAAAAGTCTAACGCTTCAGACGGCGGTGCTCCGAGAGCGGAGATCGCATCTGACGTCGCATTGGCCGAACTTGAGCTGGAACTTGACCCAGTCGCGACCGATAGCATCTCCTTCTTGTAGCGCTTGATGTTCTTGACCATGAGGTCTTTGCGCGTGAGCTCGTAGTGGTTTGGGAAATGGTTCACGTACTGGCCGTCCACTAGCCGCACTCCGTTCTCAGGATTGAACATGTTCTTGGTCGTCGTCTTGTTGGCCCAGAAGATGTTCCAGTCGTCACCTTCCGTCTTCGTCCAGCCCCGACGCTCGAAATTCCAAACCACGACGTTTTTTTCCGAATCCACTCGCCATCGAAACTTGCCTGTTGTTCCAGACAAACTTGTCGAGTAGGACGCGGCTGAGGAAGATGTCGTTGAGCTACCAGAGACAGCCGAAGCTGTGGAAGATGAAGCCAAAGCTCGAGTACTCATCCTTGGATTTCTATGAGACCCAAACTGTGCGACTGTTCATACAGATCTGTGTATGTACCACCCTAAGATAGTTTCAATTGGCTGAAATCCTCAATTTGTATCCACCAATCAGCACTCTCCGATCTTGCCGCAAGTTGTCACCAACACCCCACCAAGCAACACCCAGCACCAGCAGCATGTCGACCCTCACCAGCTCCGACATGGGCGAGCTCAAGCGCCCGACCACGCGCGTGCACGCGCCACCCGGCGGAGGCTCTAGCTGGAGCTTCGGCGACTACTCGGAGTCCGCCCCCACGGGCCGCAAGCGCTTCAACCAGCCGCCGGCTCCGACTCCGCAGCAGCAAGACACCAAGATGGAGTCGCCGCGCGCAGCTGCCCCCGAGGCCGCCCAAGCGCCCGCCCAACCCACCGCCAAGATCCTGCAAGGCGCCGTCCGTGTGGCGCTACTGAAGACCAGCAGCGACGCGGAGCTGGTGGACCGCGTGGTGCAGAACTGCTTCGAGAAGCTCGAGGCTCAGGCCGTGAGCTCCGAGACGTTCACGGTGGCGTCGCTGGAGCAGCTGCCGTACGCAGCCAACAAGCTGACGGAGTTCGGGGGCTTCGACGGCGTCATCTGCTTCGGCTTCCTCAACACACAGGACCCGCAGTTCCCGGCGTTGAGCGCTGCGTTGACGCAGAGCTTCATCGACATCAGCGTCAAGAACGTGCGCCCCGTGGTGCGTGCAGTTTTTGTTGGTGAGCCTCGTGTGGCGTCGGTCAAGATTAAGGGAGGTTGGGGCGCTGAGTTCGCAGAGGGAGTCGTGTCCTTGGTGCAGCTCGGCGGATTCAAGGGATCCAAGTAACTTGCAGACTCTTGCTACATGTAGTGCCGAGCAGCTAGCAGACGGCGAGACTAACGAGAAGAGAGAGAAAAGAGAGAGGTTTTCATGAGAAAATTGAACACCTCACTAGTGCTCACGACGCTGCACGCGCTGCAGAAAACCATTGATCTGAGATTTGCTTGAGCACACGGTACAGTTGGTGTTGAAGTGTTTCATCACGAAAGTGTATCCATATCATTATTTTCGTCCAATCACACGTCCGCATTTTCTCGTCGCGAAAGGATCCGCACCATTCCCCCTTTATCCGAAGACACGAGCAACATGTCGACGCTCACCAGCTCCGACATGGGCGAGCTCAAGCGCCCGACCACGCGCGTGCACGCGCCTCCCGGCGGCGGCTCCAGCTGGAGCTTCGGCGACGACTCGGCGCCCGCCCCCACCGGCCGCAAGCGCTTCAGCCAGCCGCAGACGCAGATCGAGCAGCCGGAAGACGCCAAGATGGAGTCACCACGCGCGTCTCCACCTCCCGCTCCCGTCCAGACTCAGAATCAGACTCAGGCTGCTGCCCCTCAACCTGCCGGCGCCGTGCGCGTGGCGGTGCTGAAAACCAGCAGCGACGCGGAGCTCGTGGACGCGGCGGTGCAGAACTGCCTGGCCAAGCTTCAGACGGAGGCTGTGAGCGCCGAGACCTTCGCCGTGGCATCGCTGGAGCAATTGCCCTATGCAGCCAACAAGCTGACGGAGCTCGGAGGCTTCGACGGCGTCATCTGCTTCGGCTTCCTGAGCACGCAGGACCCGCAGTTCGCGGCGCTCAGCGCGGCGCTGACCCAGAGCCTCATCAAGATCAGCGTCAAGAACGTGCGCCCCGTGGTGCACGCTGTGCTGGTTGGAGAGCCCCGCGTGGCCTCTGTGAAAGTCCGTGGGGGGTGGGGAGCGGAGTTCGCAGAGGGCGTGGTGCCGCTCATCAACTTGGGCGGATTTGCTGGCCCCATCGCCCACCCGGCGTCCGGCGCGCCCGTGAAGAAGCACTTTGAAGTCAGTCGGGGCAACGTGCTGCCTGCCAAGCTACTGCGCGGATCCAAGACGGTGCTGCAGTCGCTGGAGATCTTGAGAGACTCGCTGTACGAGCACGGAGCCAAGGGCATCCGCGGACTCGGACGCAAGTTCCGGATCATCGACGACGACGGCAACCGCTCGCTGAGTCTGGACGAGTTCAGCAAGGCAGTCAAGGAACACGCACTGGAGCTGAGCGAGAAGGAGGTGGAGGAGCTCTTCCACTTCATTGACACGAACAACTCGGGAGGGGTGGACTTCGACGAGTTCCTGCTGGCTGTGCGCGGTGAGCTCAACGAGCGCCGTACGCAGCTGGTTCTGGCGGCGTTCAAGATCCTTGACGCGGATGGAAGCGGCGTCGTGGACCTCAACGACATCAAGGCAAAGTACAGCGCCAAGGAGCACCCCGATGTGCTGCAAGGCCGCAAGACCGAGGACGAGGTGCTGCGGGAGTTCCTGGACACGTTTGATGGCGGCGAGAAGGACGGCAAGGTACACCCGAGCGAATTCGTGCGCTACTACGCCAACGTGAGCGCGTCCATCGACGACGATGACTACTTCGAGCTGGTGATCCGCAACGCCTGGCACATCAGTGGTGGGGAGGGCTGGTCGGCCAACACCACTTGCCGTCGTGTGCTCGTGAAGCACGCTGACGGCTCGCACACGATCGAGGAGGTCAAGGACGACATCGGCATCGCCGCAGGAAACGTGGAAGCCATCCGCGCCAACCTCCAGGCTCAGGGCATCGACGACATCCAGTCCGTGAGCACCACCGGCAACGTCCAGGCTGAGAGCGACGCGAACAAGCGCTCGAACGACGGCTTCCACCCGCAGGTGGCAAGAAAGAAGCAGCACGGCGCCGGCGCAAGCTCCATCATCTTTGGCTAGACACAGCAGACCGAACGTCTTTGATGCAGGAGAAGAGCAATAGTACAACCCCATTCCGAGCTTGCAAGTGGAAAACAACAATTCAACCGCATTTTAGACACACAAAGCATTCATTTATTCATTCATCCTAACCAGCTGCTAAAATGCACCACTACACTTCACTACAGTCTAAATGGGGATTTGTGTTGCCTCAACTTGTTTCACTTTGTCCTCATTCCGGATCAGAGTATATTAAAGTATGTTGATTGGCGATCATCGGCATCACAAATCCCCACTTTCCCATATACTACAGTATACAATATACACATCCAATACACACACAAACATGCAGTCCTCAACGTACCTCCTCGCCGTGTCCCGCATCGTCCAACCTGCTCCACAAACATCCACCACAACATCCAACGACAGCGACAACTTCCATCTTCGCTCTGCAAAAAACAGTTCCCAGGGTCGTATTGGTCAGCGGTCAGCTGAGTCAGCCGACCGTTAGGCCTCTACAAGTCCGCGTTGAGTCCATCTGCATCCAGCGCTTAGTTCTCCGGGATGTCCAGCTCGCCCTCAGTGATGAGGCGCTGGATCTCCGTCGGGGCCTCGCCGTTGACCGTGCAGCCGAGCGACGCGGCCGTGCCCAGGATCTCCTTGACCGTGCCGGACAGGTGGCGAGCCATCGAGCGCTCGCGCATGACGCGGGCCACGCTGATGACCTGGTCGAGCGACAGGTTGCCGTCGTGCTTGATGTTCTTGACCTTCTTGCGGTCGCGCGGGGGCTCCTTGAGCTCCTTAACCAGCAGCGACGAGGCGCTGGGGATGAGCGTGACCGTGGCCTGACGGTTGACGATCGTGAGCTTGACCGTCACGTTCAGTCCCTTCCAGTCCTTGGTGGCCTTGCAGATGTCCTCGCCGATCTTCTTGGGGGACAGACCGAGCGGACCGACCTTGGGGGCCAGAGCCGAAGCGGGGGCAACCTCGCCGCCCACCGTACGCAGAACGACGACCTTCTCTTCGCCAGCCGGAGGTGGAGCGCCCATGGTGTTTATAGAGGATGCGAGTGGGGGGAAGAAGCTTCGGGGATTGAGAGCGAACTCGAATGGCGCGTGACGATGCAGGGCGGCGGACGGACAGCGTAGCTCCTCGACCAACCAACGGCGAGGCGATGTGGTAAGTACGAAAACCGGAGGTGGAGAATACCGATAAAGGTATGATGGAAGGAAGGTCGACTGGGGCAGGTAAAACCTCGAGGTTTTTAGGATGAGGTTTTAAGAGCACTAACGTGAGGGACCTGGATCAGTGCCTTCAACTTGTAGACGGATGCAAATCATTGGTTTCGTTATGCAGGATATGCAAGACTCTCTCTCTCTTCTTCTCTCTTGACTTGTGCTCTTGTCAGCAGACCAGCTCGATCTCCTTCCTGGCGTTGGCCAAGCACGCCAGCTCCTCCTTGAGTTGGTTCCGCTCGGCGATCTTGTGCTCCGGGTCCTGCATCAACCGCGCGAGCTTCTCATCCGTCAAGCTGTTCAGCTCGTTCTTCATCTCCTCAACGAACTTGCACAGCAGCAAGTCATTCAACCGCATCGGAATCGCGTCGACAAAACGCGGCACCGCCACGTCCAGATACGCCTGCAGAGCCACTTGCATCTCAAGAGCCTCCCGATCTTCCGTCGCGAGTGCAACCGCTTCGACAGCCTTCAGGACCTCCGTGAGCAGAACTTTGCCGTCCGAGTCGACTGAAGCCGCAGCCTTCACTTGCTCGCGAAGAGCTTGCAAACGCTGTTGATCCAACTCGGCAAAAAGACGCCCGTCTTGAGTGTACGGACGCCCTTCAGCCTGCAACAAGTTCTCCATCTCGCGCCTAGCAGCCTCAACCACGCGATCAAGCACATCAACCGACGTGCTCTTGAGGAACTGCACCACTCGAGACGACGCGTGGATCTCGCTGGCCACATAATCCGACACCAATTTCGTTTGCTTCTGGTAAGCTCGCAAAAGTTGCTGCGTCGGTGGGCCCCACTTGTCCACGCACACTCGGAATAGGTTGCAGAAGACTTGATACGATGGGAAAATGGCGAGCTCGTCTCCTCGGTTCTCGCGGATAAACTGTTTCAGTGCTGCGCGTTCGTCAAAGCGCCATTGGTTCTTGGACCTCCAGTCCTTGTCGAACTCCACGCAGCAAATGAAACAATTGGCGGGAACCCGGGTACCCATCGGGACCCCGGTTCCCTCAAAACAACCGGTACAGTACTTATGTATGGTCAATGTATAACTGAAGTAATCTTAGTCAAGTACGACCTACGTCGAAGTCGGCTTTGGCTTGGCGGCGAAGAACTGGAGAATAGAAGGCTGACTTGCTTTAAGGTTCGTCTTCTTGTTCTTGGGGCGGCCAGGTCGACGCTTGGCGGTTGGACGGTCGGTGGTGGAGGGGTCAGCGTCTTCATCGGCAATTTCCGGTGCATTCAGAACAGCCTCGGGAACGGCAGGATAGTAATTGAGATACTTTTTGGGGATCGAGAAATATTTTGCGGCCAGTGATTTCTGTTTTTTCTCCGGCAGCTCCTTAGTTTGATGGCGTGGAAGCTGGACGCTCGCGATAGATGCCTCCCAAATGCTTCTAATATTTTGTCCAAAGAGCTCTGCAATAACAGCCTGTCGAATAGTGGCAAGGTTGCTCTGCGAAATCATCGAAAATGCAATCGACTCATCATCTGGCGTATTCACCGTTTTGCGTGCTGTACAGAGCCCTTCATCAATTTCAAACAGGTAGTTGGATGTGTAACCAGCAGGAGGTGCAGTAAAATATTTTGCTAGCAATGCCCCCCATCCTGTGAAAAACGGTCGAGAAGAATCATTGTGGTCGAGAAAGACACCCTCCACACTCTTAACTTTATTGACTTCCTCGACAAGTCCAGCGGGTGTGTACACATTCTGCTTGTGAACGGCACGACGACACCACGCGATAACTCGATCGGCAATGTTGTGTGAATGGCCTGGGAGCAAAAAACACAAAACCACTTTCCGGTAGGGAAATACCACTGACAGCATAGCAAAAAACATCATCACGATCTTCGATTTGTTTTGACCGACACAGTTGTCGAGAATGCTGAAGCTGATATCGGGTGGAGGCACGCCATTCCTCGCATTTTTTTGCAGTGTCGATAAATGGTGGAGTAGTCGTAGACTGCAAAGAGCGTCTGCGTTTTTCCCTTGAGCTCGCTCATCGTAGAAATACACGTGGTTGGTGTTGTTCGTGATGTTAGCGACGACGAAATTCTGGATAATCAAATTACTGTTGAAGTAGTCGGCTGATGGTCGTGAATGACCGTAATGAGGCATCGAAATGCCGCTACCATAGTCTTCAGCTTGTATTTGCACTTGCTGGGGCTTCGGGATAACCGTAATTTCATCTTCAGACACTTTGTCATCATTAGATGCGTCGTCATCGTCATCGAAGGTGTCCGGGATTATGGTTTCTGGTAGATTCTGCTCAGGGGCGTGAAGAGCAGAAAACTCCTTCACGAACTTGGACACAAAACGTCGTTGCGCTATAGCTTCATCGATGTGGGTACTCTTCCTCAGAATAATAGCGTCCTTTTCGGCGTCGGTCAGATCTGGCTGCTGCAACATAATGTCGAGACGTACACAACAATCGCACTCATCTACTTTGGTGCGGGTCAAGCGCACACCAGGATAGTAGAAATGCACATACTGAGTGAATCGCTCGTAACTCATCGTGCGCGCGTCAGGATCGGCTCGTTTTGTATCGTCCTCGTACCGAGCATGTACCGTTCGCCACGTTAAATTTTGCTCCGTAAAATATTGTCGAGGCCGGCGATGGGGACACGGGAAACCATCTTCCAAAATCCAAGTCGCACAATGACCTTTAAAAGCTTCCAATACAACGTCATCAAAAGCATGCCAAGGCTTCGGAGCAGCTCGCCGAGTGTGAAAGTGCTCAACTCCAGACTTTAAACTTTTGCGCAGACGCGTAACTCGACTACCACCGATAGGAAGGATAGATCTTATTTCCCGATCTGATAACTGCTGCAGTAGACTTAGTACTACACCCTCCGATTGCTGCCATTCCTTGCCCCCGTAGCTTGTGTCCCAGGAGTCCCAGTCGCTTCTTATCTTGTTCACGACATCTTCACCTAGCTTGGCGATGGCTCGAAGACGTGCAGCTTCTTGTCGATCAGGGCCTTTCAGTCGTTTACGCAGAGGAACGGTCGTTTGCGACCCTCCTCCACGTCGCTGCATCATGCCACGCTAGAAGCCAATCTGAAAATGGCAGCTTCTTCCTCGACACTAGTAGTTTCGCATTGAGATAAGGTAGCTCAGAACAAAAATAAATAATTCGGGATTGGGTCGGTATCATTTGCGGGAACCCGGGTTCCCGCCAATCGTTTCAAATGTCGGTTCCGTTGATCCCCTTCACACGTCCACAACGCCATTGACCCTCGCTGATTTCAATATGCACCGCATCTCCAACAGCGACTTCTTCTTGTGGCTTCTTAGCATCGACACCAAAGACTTGGTCCTTCGTCGCATTGACCGCAGCTTGGAGAGCTGCTTCCTCCACACGAAGCACCGCCCGAAGTCGAGCGTTCACTTCACTGTGAGTTCTGCCAACGGCGCCGTCTTCATCACCCCTCTGAGATGACAACGGAGCTGGTAGCAGCTCGTACTGCCCCGACATCGCTGCTTCCATCAACCGCAAGTACTGATCGGTCCATTTGCCAAACTGCTGACGCTGCGCGCCTGGAGACTCCAATGGCGTGCCCAAACTGGACAATGTCTTCTGCGTCTCAGCCATCAAAGCACTGATCTCCGTGATCACCTTCGGCAACGAACGACGGATATTGTCCTGCAGAATCGACACCAAGCGCTCGCTCAACCTCGGAACTCCCCACAAATGCGGCGACAGCTTACGCCAGTACTCGTGCTGACCGAAGAACGCCAACTCGTTCGCCACGCCCTTCTCGATGCTCGTATGTTTATTCAACTCGCGTTGGCTTCGACACTTCACCGCGTGGTAGCCCAGATGCATGCGCTTTTTCTTGTTGAGCAGCAGCTCGTGCACGGCCAACTCCGCGCCAGCATCCACCAGATCCACCTTCGTCACCACAGCGATGGTCCTCGTTCCGTTCGGGTCAGCTTCCTGCGCTGCCTGCAAGATCTCCGTGTTGTGCATGTCCACGTTGGCCGGCACTACGGCGATGATCACGGTGCGTTCCTGCTGCATGTACCGGTCCACCATTTGCCGCACCCTCGGGATGATACTCTGGTCCTCCTGGTCGCCAACCGTGCGCACGAGTCCCGGGAGATCGGTGAGCGTGAGGTTCGGCAGGTCGGGGCCGCACATTTCGATCACGATCTGGTCGTCGCTGATGTACTGGCCTTCGTCGATCAACTTCTGGGTGAGTTTGGTGATGGCCAGGGGGACGTCTTCCAGTTGCTGCAGGTCTTGCTTCTCTTCGCCCTCATCACTCGCATCCGAGCTCCCCGACTGGAATCGAACTAGTCGCACGGTGCCACGAAATTTGTCGGCGCAAGTGAGAACGAGTTGCGTGGGGCACCTCGTCGTGAGCTGGTCGGAGGACGGGAAGGAGACGCCCGACAGTGCCGACAGCAGGGAAGATTTGCCACTGGAGGTGTCGCCCATGACGGCGATTTGAGGCAGCTCAATGTACTGCCCCAAGCCGATGTCACGCAGCTTGTCGACGAGCTTGCGCTCTTCTTGAGCCTTGACGTTCACAAACAGCGTGTGCTTGGTCTTGGTCATCTTGGTGAAGCTGCGAGGAGAGGCGAGTGCACTTGACTGCGAAACTTGAGGAATGAAGGAATACCAGCACGTTACCCAGCGTGTTGCCTTTTGCTAATATGAAAGAAATCTCTCGACTACATGTAGATGGATGTCCATCAAATGCACAGCCAACAACCCAGCGAGTTCTGCTTAGAGCGAGCTCAAAAACGTCTCCACGCTCTTGATGACGCCGTGTTGCTTCATCTCCATTGCGAACCAGCTCATGAGCTCTTGTTCCATGACGAGGGTCTCATTTCGAGGACAGGTACTTTCATCCGGGACTCGTTTAGGCTTCGGTGCGGTTCTCCCTCCGAGGCGAATCCGCTCTTTCAGCTGTGCGAGGCAGATTCGCCACTTTTGAGCTAATGGAATCACCTTCTCTCGAATGTAAAAGTTGAAAGTGACAAAGAGCAGGAAGCCGTAGCGACTGTCATACTCGACTTCAACTTCGACGGGGATACCAGGATTCAGCATACCAGCAGTCCCAGCACTAAGCGGTGACACTGAATTTCCAGCCAAAGCCGCCGCACCTGTTGTTTCGCGGTTAGTTCGAGCTCGGGATCGCCATTTAGTCGAACAGGCCACGAAAATGTCCATGAGTTTGTGTTTCCAGGATACTGAGACGCCCTTGGCGTACGCGATGCTTCTGCGCGGGTGAGCGCGCTCGTCGTCGCAAGCTTGAAGCCCCAGGTCCGTCCACACAACACGGCGAACTTCCGACGCTAGTTGGGACACACTTTCTTGCTTGTCCAGCACGCGCGTTCCGAGGAAGACCTCGAAATTCTCAATGTCGATAGCTTTGTTCACTTTGATCCGCAGTGTCCGCCGTCCGTATTCCACTTCATGACTACGCTTCCTCTTGTATCGGATCAACGCGTAGATGCACCCAGCCATCCAGAGAATATTGAGCCCGAAGAACAGGAAGGGCACATCGATGATAGTCTTTGCGAATACTGTCTCCACCCACTCGGGCATTTCTGCGTTCAAAGTGCCACCAGGAATACGGTCCAGCAGCGTGAAGGCGAAGCTTCCTGCAAGGAGCACCTGCACCAATTCGAGTGACGAGCCGCACTGCTCCACCGTCATCGACGAGTCTGCAAGCACCTTGGTGTTACCTTCGACAGTCTTGAAGATGTCTTCGAGCTCGGAGGTGTTAAGCACTTCAGCCATCTGCCGCAGGTTCACAATTTCATACTTTGCACCGTGCACGAGTTTTTCTAAGTCGCGCGCGCGAAGGAGGATGTCGTGGTGCTGTTTCTTCAGATCGAGGTAGCTGAAGATTGATTCTTCCTCTTCGGTCGCGTTGGGCGATTTTTGAGGGATTTTCACGAACTCCAGCGATTCCAGCAGGTAACCCAACGTATCTGTGAACTGAAAAAAGCAAAAACCAACCATAGGTGTTAGAAAAATAACGAAAGTGTTTCTTTTCAAGCAGTAAAGCACGTACAAGAATGAGGTCGTTTGTTGCCTCGTTGAGATTTGCTCGAATTGTGATGAGATGATGAGGGTCTTCCTTAGCCCGAAAAATGAGCTCTCGGATATGTTTCAGTAGCTCTTCCAGCACGAAAATGCGCGTGAAGAAGCTGCGTAGGAACATCTCGCGACACAGCAACGAGAAGTACGAGATGAAAACTTTCTCGAAGCGCTTGGAGGCCGACCCCGCGATCAACATTCCATCTCTTCCGACGATCAGCACGCTGTCCTCGCCGATGTCGTAGGCACAGTGGATATCACCCAGCACCTGCTTCAGCTCGTTCTCGAAATCTCCTCGGTCCATGTATTCCAGCCCGGGCATGAACGGGTCGATCTGGTCGGCCATGATCATGTTAAATTTGCCACGATTCGCGATGTCTCCGAGGAAAACCATATCCAGCAAACTCGTTTGGTACGATGATAACAAGTCGTCCATGATCTCGGACGAGTCCTGGTGGATATCAACCAGCAATCGCGACAGCAAATCGACGGAAATGCGGTCCGCGCGTTTGTCTAAAATGGCATCGACCTTGATCCCGTAGAAAATCGTGCCATCTACGTTGAGATGGATGCCAAAGTTTTCGACCTGCACAATTCCGTCGTCTTCTGGGAAGTTGATTTCTGCCTCGAAGTTGATGTACCGCACGGGGTCGTAGTCGAGAATGCGAACTTCCGTAAGCCCCGGAGGCACTTCAAACTGAGTTTCTGTGGGGCGATCGTCAATTAGAGACGTGAACAGGCCTCCTTGACATCGATCCATTGATCCCAGTCGCTCGTTCAGCGCCACAATTTGGTTTGACCCAAATGGAATCCATTCGCCTACAAGACAAACTGGGTTGGCGAGCACTATCGCCTCCGACAGTGTATCGCGGATGTTGGATTGTCCACTCGCAGCCTCTAAAGCTCGGTGTGCATTTGAGGACAATTGCTGGTACGCTTCAAGGCTTCGCACGCACTGCGGAACAAAGGGACTGGAGACGTACGACACGTCCTCCGTCTCAGTCACTCCTGAATACCGGAAGTACCCGATCGACTCCAAGATGAAGCGACCCTCTTCGTTGAACTCGGGTTCTTCTTCTTCAGCACCACCCTGAATAGCCCCACTAGGGGCAGTCGTGAGGTGCTTGTCGCTGCCCTTCGTGAACGTCCAGGCAGGACCACTCACATCAGTGATGCTGGCGTCCGGTGGGTCTTTGATCGGAATGTAGCGGATTTTAAGCAGCTCACGGCGGTATGGCTTGGGGGCGAAAATAAAGGCGTCCACGTTCGCCTTCAGTTCCTTGCTGACCTGGGACAGCAGCTGGAGTCCTCTGAACGACACCTGAAATGCCGTCACGGAGTGGTAGTCCTTAGTGGAGAGCTTGAGGCCATTGATGAGGTTCGCCTCGCGCAGGTCGTCAATTGCTGACTTGCCATCTTGAGTCGTATTCATCCAAATCCGTTTGGGGCGTCCCTCTTGGGCGATGACCATTGCTGCTGGTGCGTAGTCGAAGTTCAACGCTCCAGCTGCGATGCCTTCGTACATCAAGACGAGCAGAGGGATCTGTCGAATCCACGACTCCTTGTCTTCTTTCGTACGCGCACACACCGCGTACCTCGACAGCATGTAGAGCAGCATCACGTGATCCGTGGGCCAAGTCTCCCTCACGGTGCGTCCAGTCTCATCTCCTTCCTTTGACAACTCTGGAAGCGTGAAGGTCAGTTCGTCGGTGTCTCCACTGTCTCCTTCGCCACCATTTGGCTGCGAAGTGGCTTCTCCTTCCGTGATAGCGTGGCTGGACCCCGACAGACCGACTTGTCGGGACATCCGAGCCCCAACGCGTGAATTGCTATTGTTCCTCGCAACGGTCTGTCGACGATACGGCTGAGCGGGTGCAGCAGAACCTTCGGGTTGTTTCGCTGGTACCTGGTTGGGGGCCTCATCTCTGGGGGATTTCACGCGGGCTGAGACCGTGCGGGGGCTCTGGTCCAGTCCGGATTGCTGTGATGGAGGGTGGGGGGACGGCGACGAAGCTGTGCGCTTGATCCCGGCTGCAGTCACAGGGCTATCGGTACTACCGGTTGCTGTGGATTGACTGGAATTGGTGGCTCCGCCATTCTCGGGCGACCCGGACGTCGACCCAACAGGAGCAGGCGGGCGAGAGGCCATCAGCTGCTGCCTCGGTGACAACACGGGGGGTTCGGGGGGTTTCGAGCCAGGAATTAAGCGGTACGCGGGGCTGGTCGAGCCGCTCGTGGACGAATTTTGCTGTCTGGGAGACTCCTCAATGACCTCGTCGAGGTGGTGGATCTGGCCTGGAAGAGGGTGATCTCTAGTTGCCATCCATCTGAGAAGATGGCAGCGGGGTGCAAGTCGGAGGGCGGCCTGGTTTCAGGAATGGAATGGCAACAGCAACAGCATCCGCGACCCCCCGATCAAAAACCGTTTCGTGTACATGTCCTTCGTGACCTCTCGTGCTGAAGATCGAAAACTGTAGCCATTTCGATTTTCCACCGTAATCAAAAACATGTCTCATAAAGGGATCAAATCACATTTCGGACCATTTCGGCATTTTCGACATTTTCGACATTTTTGACACGAAGCAGTCCCTATGGTGACGATCAGCGAGTCCGAGCGCGAGGGGTTCGACGATGTCCTGGGCAGCGGGGGCATCTTCCGCAAGATGCTGGAGGTCAACACGGACGGCATTCAAGCAGGTAACACACCCGTGAAGGCCCCGTCTTCATAGGCATTGTATCCGCCGAGATATCGCTCAAAGTATCAACGCTGACACGTGGAATCCGCCTTTTTTGGTCTATCTATTCCCTGCAGAATTCGGAGAGGAAGTGGGCGTCAAATACTCCACGTGGGTGCTCAAGTCTGGGCAGAAGGTGGCGACCGATGAGACCAGGAAGTTCCGCATCGGAGACGGCGAGGTGATGCCTGGTAAGATATTGACACATTTTAACTACGGATTAGCAGTGCTGGGACTAACTTTTAGGGGCTATATGTCTGCCTTTGACGTAATGCGGCGCAGCGCTGGAGCTGGTGGCCAAGATGATGCACGTGGGGGAAGTGTGCGAGGTGCGCTGCGACGCGCGCTTCGCCTACGGGGACGTGGGGCTGGAGCCGCACGTGGCCCCCGGAGCTGAGATGAAGCTCGTGGTGGAGCTCTGCCGCGTGGGGAAGAAGATCACGGCCGAGATGAGCTCCCAGGAGCTGATCGTCGAGGCCACGCAGAAGAAGGAGAGCGGCAACCGCTACTTCAAGGAGAAGAACTACGAGCAGGCGGCCAAGCTCTACAAGCGCGCGCTCAAGCTGCTGGAGACGTGGGAGCACACGGAGGAGGACACCGCGCAGTGCAAGGAGCTGCTCGTCGCATTGGGCAACAATGTGGGCAACGTGCAGCACAAGCTCAAGCAGTACAAGGAGGCGCGCCAGTCTAGTCTCGAGGTGCTGCAGCTGGACCCGACCAACGTTAAGGCCATGTACCGCGTGGGTCAGATCGCGCTGGATCAGAACGAGTTCGAGGAGGCCAACATGTTCCTGCGCAAGGCTCTGGAGATCGAGCCAAAGAACGCCAAGGTGCGTCAACTGCTGGTGCAGCTGAAGAAGAAGAAGCGTGACCAGAAGGCGCTGGAGAAGAAGCTGTACGCGAAGCTGGGAGGCAGCAAGCCTGCAGACACTGCTGAGACGGGCAAGATCGCCGCGCTGATGGCGCGCGTTCGACAGAGCCCTGCACTTATTGCAGCTGTAGTCACAGTTATCATCGCGATCCTCATGTACATGTACATCGGCAAGCCGAACTACGCCATCGACAGCAGCAACGACATCGAGACAGAATAGGCAGACGGTATCAACGCTCTGGAAATCGAGATACAATGGAAGCAGTATTGAACCACGATGAGTTCTCACCATTTCCACTACATGTAGCTTCGACTCGTCTAGTTCTCGAGCACAACACGGTAGCGGACCTTGCCATCGCGCAGCATCTGGATGCCTTCGTTCGCCTTGCTCATAGGCAGCTTCTGGATCACAGGCCGCACGTTCTTCTCAGCCGCGAGTTCCAGCATGTCCTTGACGTCCTGGATGCTGCCAATGTGGCTGCCCACAAACTTGGCGCCCTTCATGACCACCTGAGCGGGTTTGAACTTGACCTCGTCGTTGGGCAGACCGACCATGATGCACGTGCCGCGCGACGCAAGGAAGCTCAGGAACAGTTGATACGGCATGCCATCGGCATCAGCCGTCACGAGCAGGATGTCCACGGAGCCCTCAGCCGCCTTGGCCTGCTCCGGGTCCGAGTAGTTGACGAACTCGTCGGCGCCCAGCGAGCGCACCTCGGCCTCCTTGTTCGCAGAGCGAGAGAAAGCCACCACGGCGTCGGCGCCCATGGCCTTGGCGAATTGAATAGCCAAGTGGCCAAGTCCACCAATGCCCACGATACCGACGCGGTCACCGGGCTTCACACCCGCCTCCTTGAACGGCGTGAACACCGTCGTACCAGCACACAGCAGCGGTGCCGCAGCGTCCGACGGGATGCTCTCGGGGATCTTGAAGGCGTAGTCACCCAGTACGCGCACGTACTCGGCGTAGCCGCCGTAGGTCTTGCTGCCGTCTTTGTACTTGGAGTTGTAGGTGCCCACGATACCGGAGCAGTAGGCGTCGGCTCCCTTGGCGCAGTCCTTGCATGGAGCCTTGGGGTCCTTGTTGAGGCAGGCCCAGACCTGTGCACCGACACCCACGCGGTCGCCCACCTTCAGGTCCTTGACGTCGGGGCCCGCCTGGGTCACCTCGCCCACGATCTCGTGGCCTACCACACACGGATACAGCGTGGGCTTCCAGCCGCTGTCGATCACGTGCAGGTCCGAGCCGCAGATACCGCAGTGCGAGATCTTGATCTCCACGTCCTCAGGCCCCAGTGGACGCGATTCATACTCCCATGGCTGAACGGGCTCGCTCTTGCCGAAGCAGGCGAGCGCCTTGATGGTGCGTGGGGCAGATGACATGAACAGGTGTGAGTTTGAAGGGATATCGGAGACTGACGCGTGAAACGTTTTTTTGTGTGCCCAAAGTCGATTGGTAAGATAATAGACATACGTAGAGTCTATCAGATTTATCGGGTGATTTTAGTCTTGGAGGACAAATGCCGAGATAATTGTAGTGTAGCTAAATGCCTTTGAGAGGTATCAGTTCATAGATGCTTCATGTTGAAATGAGTATGGTACTTTGTCCGTTACTTTTCATCAGTTTGTCGACGCGCGCGACGTCGACCAAAGTGCCTTTCAGATGAAGTCTGGAATTGATCCCCCCAGCCTGCATGTTTCGTATAGTTCGGCAGCGGCGCTCAGTACGAATCCTGCTCGAGGACGGTATCCGATATACATGTATACATGTATGTGCATCGCTCACGTTTTTGGTCACGGCATACCCACGTTACCTTCAGGGGATTATTATAAATCGGAGGAATGGACAAGCAGGCGAGCGGGTGCGAGGAGCGTACCGGTAGCTGCAGCAACAAGTCCGTGTGGGGAGCCCGCAAAACAGGGTCGGGCGACTTTCTTGTCAGCAGCTCAACTTGAGCCTCAAGTGCACGGCCACGGCACCCAAAGTCTCGGCTGGAAATGGGCGAAGATGAATTTATGCACGTACACTCATCTTGACGAGCATGCCATTCTGGGGCCCAGACGGGCTGAGTCAGCTGAGCTCATGTTGAACAATGCCTGCGACACCTTATGTAAGCCGGAGTCCGGTTGCCATTCAAGATTCTGCCAGAAGATGACAGAGATCACATGCATGGATAAGTGAAAATGTAACACAAAAACATAGCTTTTGTAATTTCACAATACAGTAATTTGCCTAAATAGTGCATCCAGCACAACCGATAACCTTGCAGACTATATAAATTGTTTCTTGTCAATGAGAGTATAATTATGCCCGCTGCTACTTTATTTACTTAGAAATCGTATACGGAGTATGACTGCTCTATTGGAGCAAAGTACTGTATTAATACTTTCTAGCTTAAAACCTCGACGTACAAACTCGGGCACGTATGATTGGGTGAAAATATATTATGAGTGCAATTTGTATGTTTTCAAGTAGAAAACAGCCATCCACGTTTTAGAGGAAGTACGCGTCCATGGATTAGATCAACTTTCTCTTCACGTCATCGGCTGAGGATTAGCTAGACAGATTGACATGCGCAAGCAGCCACCACACGTTGCTCGGTAAAGCTCACTTTCCAATTTGCCACCTCCGCAACAGAGAGCAACAAGAACAACGATGTCCACCGCCCCCAGAACCGTGCACGCCTACGCCGCCTTTGGCAAGGACGAGGAGATCAAGCCCTGGGAGTACCAGTCCCGCCCGCTTGGCCCCGAGGACGTCGAGATCAAGATCTCGCACTGCGGTATCTGCGGCTCGGACCTGCACACCATTGAGAGTGGCTGGGGTCCGTCCACGTACCCGTGCGTGGTTGGCCACGAGATTGTTGGCGAGGTCACTCTTGCTGGTGACAAAGTGAAGGACCTGAAGGTCGGCGACCGCGTGGGTGTGGGCGCCCAGGTCTGGGCTTGTCTGAACAAGGACCCCAAGGCCCCCTGCAAAGAGTGCGAGAGCGGCGACGATGCTTACTGCGCGCACAAGGTGTGGACCTACAACGACACCTACAAGAACGATGGAGCGAACTCGTACGGCGGCTACGCTGACTATGTTCGTGTGGCTCACGAGTACGCGTTCAAGATCCCGGACAACATCCCGTCGGATGTGGCCGCGCCGTTGCTGTGCGCCGGTACGACGGTGTTCACGCCGCTGAAGGAGGCCGACGTGAAACCTGGCAAGCGTGTGGGTGTCGTGGGTATTGGCGGCCTGGGCCACTTGGGTATCCAGTTCGCCAAGGCCATGGGCGCCGATGCTGTGGTGGCCTTCTCCCGCTCAGCCAACAAGGAGTCGGAGGTGCGTGCTCTGGGCGCGACGGAGTTCGTCGTGTACACGGACGAGAAGCAGGCCGAGGCGGCCGCTGGGTCGGTGGACGTGCTGCTGATCTGTGCGAACGCTGACAACATGCCGTACACGCTGTTCCTGAGCTTCTTGGCTGTGCGCGGCTCGTGCATCATGGTGGGTCTGCCGAACGACGACGTCAAGTTCAACGCGTTCGGCGTTGTGGGCAAGGGCGCCAAGTTCGTGGGCAGCAACATCGGCAGCATCCAGGACATCAAGGACATGTTGGAAGTGGCATCGAAGAAGAACGTGCGCGCGGTGATCCAGAAGCTACCGATGGCCAAGGTGAATGAAGGTATTAAGATGGTGCGTGACGGCACGGTTCGCTACCGCGTGGTGCTGGAGAACTAAATCTAATTAGCCTTGAAGCAGAACACGTGAAGTCTAGCAGTGCTCATCTACTGCTAAAACAATATAATACCGTGGCATGTCCTTCGAAGTAGGACTTATTCTTCGGTCCTGTCAAACCCCTTAACCCTAAAGTTAAGGTTTGCTGTGTACGACAGAGTCAGATTATGCCTGTGGCAGTCTTCGAAACCCAGAAGGCGTTGTAGCTCCTCCTATAGGTGTACTTCGGAGTACTGATAATTGAATCTTGCCTACTTCCGACGCAAAATGAACATCCAAGAGATGACATATGTGTATGTGTACTTCTCGAGCAGCTGCTCGTACGACTTGCCCCGGTCGTTGTTTTTCAGCAGCTTCTTCGCGGTCTTGGTGTCCCCCGTAAATATGGTTTAGGGGATTTATTAGATTCCTCATTGGATACGCAGCGGCCACAAATTCTACACATTTAGTGATAGTTTTTTCGTACTGTCTTCAGTGACTCCGTTATTTTTTTTGTTTTGCTGATGCCGAGTTATTCTATCAAAGCAGTTCTGTAAAGTATTCTATATGTACTGTAGCAACGGACTTTGCAGCCATCTCTTATGCCAACAGAATTTATTGTCGTGAACAACGAGCTCAGTTGATTAGCTACGATCTTCTGAAAATAATTGTTTTAAGTTTGCTGTGTACGACAGAGTCAGATTATGCCGGTCGGCCTGTCTTCGAAACCCAGAAGGCGTTGTAGTTCCTCCACTTCGCGTTGTCATCTTCATCCGTTGGGTAGATTTTTAGAACCCGTTTTAAGTGCGCCTCACTCTTGTTGCTCCTCCACCGGCAAAGCACCAACAGCGATCCTTAATAAAGTATCTTCGAAGCACCAAGTTCGAATGGCGGGGGCTAAAAGATTCTCGAAAAACCACTGGATGGTGTCCCTCGGTGCACTTTTGATAGCGCGGCGAATTGCCAACCGAGAGTCGAGCTGGAAAAAAGTATTTTGCAGTACCCACAGCAGCAACTTGTGGTGATTTTTGTCGTTGAGTCCTTCAACCACGAGCGCCACGCGGTCACTTTCCTTCAGCCACCACATCACCTCGACGTATGTGGTGTAGTTTTTTCGTTCTATGTCGTACAGGCGTTCTGTCGAAGAAATGTTGATAGCAGTAGCGACATCAAATGGCGCGCCATTCTCGAGCATCCACCTCATCACTGAAATTTGATATACTCGTCTGGCCGCGACAACATATTTGCGCTTCTCCTGGTCGCTTCGACGTTGGAAAAATTGTCGAGCCATCTTTGCGTATCTTCGTTTCATCGCTGCGTCCAGCATAACGCACACACACGAATAAAACCCTGCCGAGTGAAATTGGTCCAGCGAATTGGATATTTTCAACCATGACGCCGAATTTGGTGGTGCGGCCTGGTCTGACAGCTGGATTAACAACTTCTCGAAACACTTGCCAACAACGAATGGAAATCGTGACGGTTCTGGCGTATCATCTCTGTAGTAATGTTTTCCCAACACAAGAAGCGCTTCCATATGCCCTTGTTTAGCAGCAATTCCAAGACCCCATTGATGCGCTCGCTGATTTGTCCTTTCATCAAGGTAAGAAACCACGTCCAAATGACCATGCCAAGCTGCAGTTTCCATCAACTTGTTATCGCATTGCCCCGTTTCGTTCTCAATTAGCCACTTCATAATCTCCAAATTGCCATCACGAGCGGCAAAATACATACCCGATCTAGCATTCTGGAGAGATCGGTTTTCGTGTAGCCATTGCATCACATCAAGGTGACCCATTTCCGTGGCCCAGTTCATCGCGTTTTGCGTACAACCCTCACTTCGATTGACATGCAGCCACTGTACGATTTCCAAGTGACCATTTGCCGCTGCCACGTCCATCGCTCTTGTAGTGCATCCCTCCGGGCGGTGCGTGTGCAGCCACTTGACCACTTCAAAGTGGCCCCCTTGGGCCGCCTCATTCATCGCACTCGAATCGAATCGATCGTTAAAATGTTTGTCCAGCCACTGCAGCATGTCCAAATCTCCCTTTTCGGCGGCATTCATCACTCCCCATGGCGAGCAGCCTTTTCTACAATTACAAAACAGCCACTTCACCACGTCAAAATGGCCGCCGATGACCGCGTAATTCATGATTTCTTGAGTACATGTCGTATCACAACGTTTACGTCCGTGCAGCCACTGCAGAATACGGAGATGCCCGCTCCGCGCCGCGCTACTCATCGCTGATACCACTGCTGCGGTATATGAAGCCCCTTTGACATGATCATATAACCATTCCACCACTTGAAAATGCCCATTTTTCGCAGCATTCGAGAGTATGTGCGCACTTGTTGCATCCGAGAATGACTCGTGTGGACGGTTTGTGTGTTCGTGCAGCCATTGTACGACAGCGAGGTGACCTGAAGCCGCAGCACGATACAACGCTGGATCACAAGAACTGGGTGCACATCGGTCGTGTAGCCACTTCAAGAGCTCGAGATGACCATGTGCAGCGGCCTCTTCAAAGCATTCCACAAGTTGAGACCTCCATGGCCCTCGACCGTCTTGTCGCTCCATCATCCACTGGAAAACGTGCAGCTGGCCTCCTCTCGCTGCTGACACTGCCGCATTCCTCCAGTTTGGCATCGTACGCATCAAAATGAACTCGAGGATCTGCTGCGAAGCACCTCGTTCGCATGCTGTTTCCAGTAGTTTCTGGTCCACATACTTGATCAAGTACTCGTTGATAAGAAGCTCGATGTGCGGTAGCGACGCCGGGAGACACTTGTTGCAGATTACTTGAGCCCGGAATGACCACACCCAGTGAGATGCAGTCTGCATGGCTTTGGCGAACTGCCACCAAATTGAAGAGTGCCGCTGTGAACTCCTTGCATTTGACGCAGACGTTCAAATTGACGTGATGTGATGACCCGAGAATTTTCTTTTTTCTTCTTAAGCTTCCTCATAAATTCTACAAATGTAGTCTTGGAAGTGATCGATGCTTTCTTCCGTCACTCCATTTTTTTTCTGAGTCAGTCAAAAGCTGATGCAGAGTCTGAACCAGTGAATAGCTTTATGCCAACCTTAGTATATTGTCATAAACTACGAGCCTAGTTTATTAGCTACTTCGAAGTACGATCTTAAGACGACGGAAGTTGGCGTTGAGAGGACAGCTCCCCAAGGAGTTATTAATCCTCCGGGTTTGAAAGAGTACAACAATGGCCTTTGGTTGTTGATACAACGAAGTATTCACCGACAACTAAATTCTTGATCACTTGGAACGCCTGATCCCTACAGTGAAAACAAGTCAGAAAGGTAGAAATTCGAGCCTTTTTTATTCAAAGACCAAATAGTCAAAGTATAGATCTTGGTGAAGACGACTCATCGGTGGGAGAACACGACTCTTCAGCACGTCTTAACGGGTGGACGTTGATAAAACCGTCTTTGAGCGGAGGAGATCATGGCTGGCTGAGCATCACTTTCACTCATTTATCGTATGACATGACTTAGATGTGGACCACATATTTACCTTGGTATCCAAACAGCTTCAAGGTCTCCAATTCAGCAGCTCATTTCGAAATCTGCCACGCAAGACTCACAAGGACCAAGTTGACCAAGAAACTAAAAAAACAAACCTCAATCATGTCCACGGAGCCACGAACCATCCATGCATACGCGTGTTTCGGCAAGGACGAGGAAGTGAAGCCCTGGGAGTACCAGTCGCGTCCTCTCGGGCCTGAGGATATCGAGATCAAGATCTCGCACTGCGGTATCTGCGGCTCGGACCTGCACACCATCGAAAGTGGCTGGGGTCCATCTATCTACCCGTGCGTGGTTGGCCACGAGATCGTTGGTGTGGTCACTCTTGCTGGTGACAAAGTGAAGGACCTGAAAGTCGGTGACCGCGTGGGTGTGGGTGCTCAGGCTTGGGCCTGCCTTAACAAGGACCCCAAGGCTCCGTGCAAAGAGTGCGCGAGTGGTGACGACGCCTATTGTTCTCGCAAGGTGTGGACGTATGGCGACACGTACCTGAATGACATGGCCATCTCCTATGGCGGCTACGCTGACTATGTTCGTGTGGCTCATGAGTACGCGTTCAAGATCCCGGACAACATCCCGTCGGACGTGGCCGCGCCGTTGCTGTGCGCCGGTACGACGGTGTTCACGCCGCTGAAGGAGGCCGACGTGAAACCTGGCAAGCGCGTGGGCGTCGTGGGTATTGGCGGTCTGGGCCACTTGGGCATCCAGTTCGCCAAGGCCATGGGCGCCGATGCTGTGGTGGCCTTCTCCCGCTCTGCCAACAAGGAGTCGGAGGTGCGTGCTCTGGGTGCGACGGAGTTCGTCGTGTACACGGACGAGAAGCAGGCCGAGGCGGCCGCCGGGTCGGTGGACGTGCTGCTGATCTGTGCGAACGCTGACAACATGCCGTACACGCTGTTCCTGAGCTTCTTGGCTGTGCGCGGCTCGTGCATCATGGTGGGTCTGCCGAACGACGACGTCAAGTTCAACGCGTTCGGCGTTGTTGGCAAGGGCGCCAAGTTCGTGGGCAGCAACATCGGCAGCATCCAGGACATCAAGGACATGCTGGAAGTGGCGTCGAAGAAGAACGTGCGCGCGGTGATCCAGAAGCTGCCGATGGCCAAGGCCAACGAAGGCATCAAGATGGTGCGTGACGGCACGGTTCGCTACCGCGTGGTGCTCGAAAACTAAGCATTGGACGACTAAAGGCCGGTCATCAGACTCGGCGATGCATTTGTTGAATCCATTTCAAACACTTACCCCCGCTGTCCTGTTAACTCAAAAGGTCAAGTTATTTGTTTGATTGCGGACGGTGATTGGCTCAGACATGTAGGGGTTGTATCCGTGAAGATACCGTAAGCTCTCGTTTGATGGCCTTTTTGTCGAAAACGAAGTATAAGTACAAAAGTTATTGTAATATATATGAAATGGCCATTGTACTGTACGGTGAACCACGCAATCACTCTCGATTCTGCCTGGCCCCACATTTCATGTTGGCAGCGCGGCGGGTTGGCGTCGGCGCGCGGGGTCCTCGCGGCCCACGGCACCTCGCCCCCAAGTTTCCTCCCTACATCCAGTCGTTGCTCCACCTCCCACCCCGTCCTCCCGCTGCAGATGCACGTGTCCGCCTCTTCCTGGCGCCCCGACCCGATCTCCAGCCTCTTTACGTCGTCCCCAGTCGGTTCTTCTCGCAGCCACGGAGACGCAATGCTCGCGTGAACACCAACGCCAGAGTCAGAGACAACTTGAGGCTCCTGCAACGCTCTCCGGACGACGCGGACTTGGCCCGAGCGATCTTCCTAGACATCCGGGTCGAGGGCGGCGCGACGCTGACCGAATTCGCAGCCTCCGCCATCGCCTCCGCTCTGCTGCAGGCGGGGAAGGTGGAGGAGAGCGTGAAGGTGCTCGAGTATGCACGGGACAAAAGGGTGCGTGCGTTCTCCAGGGTCTACATTGCGGTCATTGCAGCCGCCACCAAAAAGAAGCAACACGCATCCTTGCTGCGTGTGTGGGACGCTCTCCCCGATGGTCACTACAAACCCTTTCCTTGGGAGTACACATCTGCACTGGCGGCGGCTGTCCAGTTGAAGCAGAAGAACCAAGTGTTCGAGATCCTTGACAAAATGAAAGCCAACGAAGTGGAAGATGACAAGATCTATGGACGTGTTATTGCAGCCGCGTGCCAGACCAAGCAGCACGAACTTGTGTGTGAAATACTGGACTACATGCATGCAAACGGCGTCGACACTGCTGGCATGAATGTTAGTGCTCGCCGACTGGCGTTCAAGTCAGGCGAGTACGACTTTGTTTTGGAACTGTTGCGTCTGATGAAAGCGCATGGCATGGATCCGACTGAAGGGTACAAACATCAAATCAGGTCGTTGCACAAGGCTGGTTTGCATGATCGAGTCCAGAGTGTGTTGGAGGCTATGTGGAAAGCGGGGGGTGTTTGCGATAAAGATATGTATATGACTGCTGTAGATTCAGCAATCCGAGTAAGTAACAGCGAATTGCTAATGTCGATCCTAGATGACATGAAACGTAAGGTGGGCTTGGCGAAGACGCGAACTGCAGTTTTCCGGTACGCTGTGGAAGCAGCAGTGTTGGCAAACCAGCAGCAGTTGGTATTGGACGTGTTTGATCTCATGCATCACACTAATACGAATGCATCTACTGCATACATATATGTGACTGCGATGAGAACCGCATTCAAGTCGAAGCAGTATGATTTCGTCTTGGATATTTTGCGGAAGATGACGGAGAATGGAGTGGATGCGAGTGGGGGATACTCTCACGCGGTGATGACATTCAATGAACTCGAATGCTATGACCAAGTTCTGCGTGCCTTCAAGGGTATGCGCGAGTGCGGTTACGATGGAGGTGAAGGTATTGTTGCGACTGCTGTAGAGGCCGCGATCAAACTGGAGAGACACGAAGATGTAATGGCAATCTGCAATCACGATAGTCGGCAGTACACATCTGCATTGATGGCAGCTGTCCGCTTGAAGCAGAAGAAGCAAGTGTTTGAGATCCTTGACGAAGTGAAAGTCAACGAAGTGAAAGATGACAATTTGTATGGACGTGTTGTGGGAGCCGCGTGCCAAGCCAAACAGCACGAGCTTGTGTGTGAAATACTGGACTACATGCATGCAAACGGCGTCGACTGTACTAGTGCGTATGTTAGTGCTCACCGACTTGCGTTCAAGTCGGGCGAGTATGACTTTGTTCTGCAACTGTTGCGTCTGATGAAAACGCATGGCATGGATCCGACTGAACAGTACAAACATCACCTCATGTCGCTGCATAAGGCTGGTTTGCATGGTCGAGTCCAGAATGTGTTGGAGGCTATGCGGAAAGAGGGGGATGTTTGCGATGACGACATGTATGAAACTGCTGTCGATTCAGCGATCCGAGAAAGGGACCGTGACTTGGTAATGTCGATCCTTGATGACATGAAACGTAATGCGGACTTGTCGAAGACGCCAACTGCAGTCTTCCCTCGCGCTGTGGAGGCAGCAGAGTTGACGAAGGAGAATCAGTTCAACGAAGTGAAAGATGACAATATGTATGGACGTGTTGTGGGAGCCGCGTGCCAAGCCAAACAGCACGAACTTGTGTGTGAAATACTGGATTACATGCGTGCAAACGGCGTCGACTGTACTAGCGCGTATGTTAGGGCTCGCCGACTTGCGTTCAAGTCGGGCGAGTATGACTTTGTTCTGCAACTGTTGCGTCTGATGAAAACGCATGGCATGGATCCGACTGAACAGTACAAACATCACCTCATGTCGCTGCATAAGGCTGGTTTGCATGGTCGAGTCCAGAGTGTGTTGGAGGCTATGCGGAATGCGGGGTGTGTTTGCGATGAAGATGTGTATATGACTGCTATCGATTCAGCAATCCGAGAAAGGAACCGTGACTCGGTAATGTCGATCCTTGATGACATGAAACGTAATGCGGACTTGTCGAAGACGCCAACTGCAGTCTTCCCACGCGCTGTGGAGGCAGCAGAGTTGACGAAGGAGAATCAGTTGCTATTTGACGTGCTTGATTTCATGCATCACAGTGATACGGCTACATCTGCTGTATACACTTCTGGAATCAGATCCGCATTTAAGTCGAAGCAGTATGATTTCGTCTTCGATATTTTGCGGAAGATGACGGAGAATGGAGTGGATGCGAGTGGGGAATACTCTCACGCGGTGATGTCATTCAACAAACTCGAATGCTATGACCAAGTTCTGCGTGCCTTCAAGGCTATGCGGGAACTTGGCTATAGTCAGGAAAAAGTCCTGTGCACGACTGCTTTACGAGCAGCTACCAAGTTGGACAGGCATGACGATGTAATTGCAATCTACGATAGCTTGAGCGGTAAGTCATCCGTGACCACGCCTTTACACTCTCACACGTTGGAGCAAGCTCACTCTACAAACAAGCAAGGTCTGGTCGACAGCATCTTGCAGAGCATAAAAAAGTTCACCACCGGTGCTGAATGAGCTTAAGGAAGTTATGCGTTCAGGCTTCCAGCAACTGGCGATTGTGAGGTACTTCAGTACTTAAGTACTTTACATCGCTTTCAGCCGCTTTAGAGTTTTGGTAAGAAAAAAAAAGGAATTTGCACTTGCGGAGCATGTATGGTTTTTATACTCACTGAATAATTTCTTGGTAACATGAAGGGAAAACAGCAAAGAGAAATCAACACGTCTGTTTCAAAGCGAAAATGGAGAAACGTACTGTTATCGTAGTACTACGTAGTACTACAGTACTACTTTGTACGCCTGCTCGGAAGCCGGGACTCCGGGAGCTCATCGTTTCTGGTGGTTAATGAAGCGAATTGCCAGCGGCCCAGAAAGAGGTAGAGCGCCATGATTCGACCACAACACCGAAATTGCAATTCAGTCGTGTTTCATGCCGAAGTGATATTCTGTGTACTCCTTGAGTGTAGTATGCGTCCTACCTGCCGTATTCGCTGACCACACCTCCTTCTACCGCGAAGGCGCGTCCCAGGTGTGCAATGCCGTCTGGTACTTCGTGGCTGCGACCATCGTAGAGATCCCGTACTCCTTCATCAGCGCCTTCTTCTTCACAGTCGCGTTCTACCCGCTCGTGGGCTTTAAGGGCTTCGACACGGCTATCGTGTACTGGTTGGCGTATTCCGTGCTGACTCTGATGGAAGTCTACCAGGACCAAATGCTGGCATTCCTGTTCCCAACGGAGGAAGTGGCAATTGTCGCTGGGTACTTGATCAACGTCATCTTCATGATGTTCATGGGGTTCACTCCGCCAGCAAACGCGATCCCGTCAGGCTACAAGTGGCTGTACAAAAGATCTCGCCCCTCAGGTACCCGCTTTCCACCATGGTGTCTCTGGTATTCGCTGACTGACGAGCTTCCTCATGGGACGACATCGCCGGAGTCTACCTACGTCAACGTGGGCTCGCAGCTTGGTTGTCAACCGATGGCGAACGCGTCAAACCCTAGACGGTGGGTCGTTGACGCCACGTACACGACCTACTCGGGAGTGGGTTAGATATACATGGCGGCACTGTTCAACGTCGTTCGAAAGTGGTAGACACTGCCACATGGACTCGATAACCTAATACCCTCCCAAATTGTATACCCCGGCACATTACGGTACGTTTCGAATGGGTTATATTCCTCACTAATGCTTTCTCAAACAAACAAAACTTACTCAAGTACTACATGTACGTATAGTACGCCAGTAGCTGGATTCATGTACAGTAAGCTTACTGTAGATGGCAATTCTTACTGTAGATGGAAATTCAGGAGGCTTTCGTCGTCAACTTGTCACGCAGTCAGTCACCTAGTCAGTTGAATCCGGCGAAATCGAAGATGACACTAGAGCGGGTAGAACGCGACTGCGAAGAACAAGGAGCTGACGGAGGACGGGATCTCCACGATGGTCCCAACCAGACGGCGTTGTACGCCTGGGACGCGCCTTCGCGGTAGAAGGAGGCGCGATCAGCGAATACGGCAGGTAGGACGCATACTACACTCAAGGAGTACACGGAAGATCACTTCGGCATGAAACACGACCGAAATGCTCGCAATTTCGGTGTTGTGTTCGGAATCTTGGCGCTCTACCTCTTTCTGGGGCTGCTGGCAATTCGCTTCATCGACCAGTTGCAGCTACGGAGCCACGCCTCGATTGGCAGCCAGAACTGTTGCTTGTACCAGTAACGGAGCTTCCGGGCCGGAAGTCCCGGCTTGCCGAGTAGGCGTACGAAGTACATGTAACGTTAGTACAACGATAACGGTACTCCCTGTAGTAGTACGAAGTAGTACTACGTATATTAATAATTCGTAGTACTCCCAGAGTACTATATATTAGTATACAGTACATCAGTATACCGTATACTACTTGATTGCAATCACTCTCGATTTTGCCTGGCGGGTTGGCATCAGCGCGCGGGCCCCTCGCGGCCCACGGCAGCTCGCCCCCAAGCTTCTGCCCTACATCCAGTCGCTGCTCCGTCCACCACCACGTCCCCCCGCTGAGAACGCGCGTCTCCGCCTGTTCCTGGCGCCCCAACCCGGTCTCCAGCCTCTTTACGTCGTCCCCAGTCGGTTCTTCTCGCAGCCACGGAGACGCAATGCACGCGTGAACACCAACGCCAGAGTAAGAGACAACTTGAGGCTCCTGCAACGCAATCCGGACGACGCGGACTTGGCCCGAGCGATCTTCCTAGACATCCGGGTCGAGGGCGGAGCGACGCTGACCGAATTCGCAGCCTCCGCCATCGCCTCCGCTCTGCTGCAGGCGGGGAAGGTGGGGGAGAGCGTGAAGGTGCTCGAGTATGCACGGGACAAAAGGGTGCGTGCACTCCCCAAGGTCTACCGTGCCGTCATTTCAGCCGCCTCCGAAGAAAGGCAGCACGCGGACGTGCTGCGTGTATGGGACGCTCTGCCGGGCGGTCACTACAAAGCCAGTCCTTGGGATTTCTCGACTGTACTGGTTGCAGCTGTCCGGTTGGGGGAGAGGAAGCGGGTGTTCGAGATCCTTGACAAGGTGAAATCCAGCGAAGTGAAAGTTGACAAGATCTATGGACATGTTGTGGGAGCCGCGTGCCAAACCAAGCAGCACGAGCTTGTGTGTGAAATACTGGACTACATGCATGCAAACGGCGTCGACACAACTGATGCGTATGTTAGGGCTCACCGACTTGCGTTCAAGTCGGGCGAGTATGACTTTGTTCTGCAACTGTTGCGTCTGATGAAAACGCATGGCATGGATCCGACTGAAGAGTACAAACATCAAATCAGGTCGTTGCACAAGGCGGGCCTGTATGATCGACTACAGAGCGTATTCGAGTCTATGCGGAAAGAAGGGTGTGTTCGCGATGAAGAGATGTATGGAACTGCTGTAGATTCAGCAATCCGAGTGAAGAACCGAGACTTGGTAATGTCGATCCTAGATGACATGCAACGGGACGCGGGCTTGTCCAAGTCGCTGTCTGAAGTTTTTTCTCGTTCTGTGGGAGTAGCAGTGTGGACAAACCAGCATCAGTTGGCATTGGACGTGTTTGATTTCATGGCTCGCACTGATATGGATGCATCTACTGCATACGTTACTGCGACTAGAACCGCGTTCAAGTCGAAGCAGTATGATTTCGTCTTTGATATTTTGCAAAAGATGACGGAGAAGGGAGTGGATGCGAGTGAGCTATACTCTCACGTGGTGGCGTCATTTAATAAGCTCGAATACTATGACCAGGTTCTGCGTGCCTTCAAGGGTATGCGCGAGTGCGGTTACGAAGGGGGCAAAGATATTGTCAAGATTGCTGTACACGCCGCAAATAAAACTGATATACACGATGATGTAATGGCAATCTGCAATCACGATGGTCGGCAGTACACATCTGAACTGGTGGCGGCTGTCCGCTCGAAGCAGAAGAAGCGCGTGTTCGAGATCCTTGACGAAGTGAAAGCCAACGAAGTGGAAGATGGCAATATGTATGGACGTGTTGTGGGAGCCGCGTGCCAAGCCAAACAGCACGAGCTTGTGTGTGAGATACTGGACTACATGCATGCAAACGGCGTCGACACAACTGATGCGTATGTTAGGGCTCACCGACTTGCGTTCAAGTCGGGCGAGTATGACTTTGTTCTGCAACTGTTGCGTCTGATGAAAACGCATGGCATAGATCCGACTGAACAGTACAAGCATCATCTCATGTCGTTGCACAAGGCGGGCCTGCATGATCTACTTCAGAGCGTATTCGAGTGTATGCGGAAAGAAGGGTGTGTTTGCGATGAAGACATGTATGGAACTGCTGTAGATTCAGCGATCCGAGTGAAGAACCGCGAATTGTTGATATCGATCCTGGATGACATTAAATGTAATGCGAGCTTGTCCAAGACGCCAACTGCAGTTTTTCGTCGCGGTGTTGGGGCAGCAGTGTGGACAAACCAGCCGCAGTTGGTATTGGACGTGTTTGATTTCATGCATCGCACTAATACGAATGCATCTACTGCATATGTGACTGCAATCAGAACCGCATTCAAGTCGAAGCAGTATGATTTCGTCTTTGATTTTTTGCGGAAGATGACGGAGAATGGAGTGGATGCGAGTGGGGAATACTCTCATGCGGTGATGACATTCTATGAACTCGAATGCTATGACTACGTTCTGCGCGCCTTCAAGGGTATGCGCGAAGGCGGTTACGAAGAAGGTGAAGGTATTGTTGCGACTGCTGTAGAGGCCGCGATCAAACTGGAGAGACACGAAGATGTAATGACAATCTGCAATCACGATGGTCGGCAGTACACATCTGCACTGGTGACGGCTGTCTGCTTGAAGCAGAAGAAGCAGGTGTTTGAGATCCTTGACGAAGCGAAAATCAACGAAGTGAAAGATGACAATATGTATGAACGTGCTGTGGGAGCCGCGTGCATAACTAAACAGCACAAGCTTGTGTGTGAAATACTGGACTACATGCATGCAAACGGCGTCGACTGTACTAGTGCGTATGTTAGTGCTCGCCAAATTGCGTTCAAGTCGCGCGAGAATGACTTTGTTTTGGAACTGTTGCGTCTGATGCAAAAGCATGGCATGGATCCGACTAAAGACTACAATCATCATCTCATGTCGCTGCATAAGGCTGGTTTGCATGATCGACTACAGAGCGTATTCGAGGCTATGCGGAATGCGGGATGTGTTTGCGATGAAGATGTGTATGGAGCTGCTGTAGATTCAGCGATCCGAGTGAAGAACCATGGCTTGGTAATGTCGATCCTAGATGACATGAAACGGAACGCGGGCTTGTCCAAGATGCCAACTGCAGTTTTCCGTCGCGGTGTTGGGGCAGCAGTGTGGACAAACCAGCCGCAGTTGCTATTCGACGTGTTTGATTTCATGGATCACACTGATACGGCTGTATCTGCTGTATACACTTCTGGAATCAGATCCGCATTCAGGTCGAAGCAGTATGACTTCGCCTTCGATATTTTGCGGAAGATGACGGAGAATGGAGTGGATGCGAGTGAGGAATACTCTAGCGTGGTGATGTCATTCAGCAAACTCGAATGCTATGACCAGGTTCTGCGTGCCTTCAAGGCTATGCGGGAGCTCGGATATGGGCAGGAAAAAGTCCTGTGCATGACTGCTTTACGAGCAGCTACCAAGTTGGACAGACATGACGATGTAATTGCAATCTGCGATGGCTTGAGCGGTAAGTCATCCGTGACCACGCCTTAACACTCTCATGCGTTGGAGCAAGCTCACTCTACAAACAAGCAAGGTCTGGTCGACAGCATCTTGCAGGGCAAAAAAAAGTTCCCCACCGGTGCTGAATAAGCTTTACCAACAACTGGGGTACATGTACCTTACGATTGTGACTTTACATCGTTTTTAGCCGCTTTAGAGTTTTGGTAAGAGAAAAAAGAATTTGGGTACATACGAAGCTTGTATACTTGTAGGTTGTATGCTTTTATACTCACTGAACTAGGTCGTCTGCGACAACGCTGGGAATTCGATTTTGTATTTGTGGTTGTTAGGAAGCGTATAATTTGATTGTTAGACGGGGGATGAAGGAGCGCGACATGGTTATCAGCGCTGCAAAGCTGTAGGATGGGGTGTCACTGCAAAGTGCAGTGACACTAGCAGCCGCTGAGCGCTATGAAGCGTTGTTGTCTTAGCCATTCTTATTCTTGACTAGCCCGCGGATATTCACTGCACGTGTTTGTCTGTCGGTACGTTCTTGGCAGCCTCCAGCAGCTAAACGACACATTCAAATAAATGCAGTATCAGTCCACAAGTCCAAGCGTCGAAGCTGCGATCGCTGTAAATCTCTGTTCTCTTACCTCGCCTGAGATTTTGGACTGCCGTGTGATGGTTCTGGTTGTCTTGCTTGTTTTCATCTTGTTGGTGCTTCTATCCTTCTCCAGCTTCTTATCTTGTTCTCCACGATATAACAGAGCTCGTAGCTGCTGCGTCGGGGTAACATGCGCCTTCGGGAGCGTCAAGCGCAACGTGCGTGTGATCTTGGATCTCTCAGCCATTCCTGCGTCCGAGTGCACGAGCTCGGGGAACTTCAGTCGAAGAACCTTATTCTTCGCAACGATGGAGACGTAGGACGGGTAGACGTCCACATCCACCAGCGACACCGCAACTTCTTCATGTGCGTCAGGTCCTCCATCTTGTTGATGATGTTGTTCTGCAGGTACAGAATCCGCAGCATGCGGCACCAAGGGTCGATCACTTCGATCATCTCCAGTTTTTCTTGGTGCAGTGAGATTTCCTTCAGCGCCGAGAGGATGCCCATTCAGTGCTACCTAAAATATTATGTAAATATATAGAGGAGATGCCGTGAAATACATAATGCCTTGGGAATGGAAAGCTATGAAAATACATTATGTTAAGCCTGACCAGCATAAAATACATAATGCATTGAACACTTCTCAGTATTGCTTGGAAGCAGCCACGACTGTCTGGATCGACCGAAACCGACGGTTGATATTGTGGAAGACCACACGCTGTAGCTGCGTTGATAGCATGACCGGTCAAAATCCCTTTGGTTACTGGGTATTTTGATAGTACTTTTGGTATTACTAGAAGCCAGGGGAAACTCTGGTGGAAGCTCGTAGCGATTCTGACGTGCAAATCGATCGTCAAACTTGGGTATAGGGGCGAAAGACTAATCGAACCATCTAGTAGCTGGTTCCCTCCGAAATTTCCCTCAGGATAGCAGCAACTTATTTACGATAGTTTTATGAGGTAAAGCGAATGACCGAATTTATACCTCTTTGGTCATTTTCCCCATTTTTGTTTTGGTTACTGCATACTGCAGAGTTTAGAGGAAAGGTTCAGACTATACATGAAATGGTGCGAACCATACACGACGATCAGTACGAACTGAACAGGTCAAATTATCCTGGGATAGGAGCGAAGTGTATAGCCCAGCCCAACAAGGATTAATTCCATGGGACGTAACTGATATACCGGTGCGCTACCGGTGGCTAACGGGGATCCCCAAAAGGATTAATTGCGTGGGCAGTTTGGTACCGATATACCGGCACACTACCGGAGGCTAACGGGGATCCCCAAAAGGATTAATTGCGTGGGCAGTTTGGTACCGATATACCGGTACACTACCGGAGGCTAACGGGGTCCCCAAAAGGATTAATTGCGTGGGCAGTTTGGTACCGATATACCGGTACACTACCGGAGGCTAACGGGATCCCCAAAAGGATTAATTGCGTGGGCAGTTTGGTACCGATATACCGGTGGCTAATCAGGACCCCTCGGCGAGGACATTAGCGACCTGGCGGCGGTGTGTCCAGCCTTTCTCACTCCCTGTATTAGGTTCATGCCCGGGCAGATGCTGCGGCTGCGAAGCAGGCGCAGGAGATGCCCGTGGTCAACACTGAAAACAAAAGGACTTTGTAGGGGAGAAATTGTGTGCGTGTTATGCCAACGGAAGCAAGTTCCTGGGCGTCAGGATAGGAAGGCTCCTGTCACTCAGAAGCGATGACAAATAGCGAAGATCTGAGTTGACTGAAAGAAGTTTTGAGGCTAGATTGAAGACACTTGACTAAGGCGCGTTCTTAAGTTCCCGGGACGAGTCCCGGCGGGATTTCGTCCCAAAGTCCCAACATAAGAACCAAAACTTGGGATATTTATGTCAGCCACACAACCTCTAAAATATTATATAGCCTCCCATTATTAATAATATTTTCCAGCCATGTGAGCGCCAGTGAATTTGGCGCCACCGCAAGTGCTTTGCCGCCAAGTGCTACATTCACGAGTTGCTACGTCCCCCAGAGTAGCACCCCCCCCCGCGCAGAAGACATCAGAGAAGAGGACATTTAGCAGCCTAAAGACGCATGCCACTGTCTTCCGCACAACATCGGCTCCGAGGAAGGGGTCCTGCACGACGCCCGTCGCCTCGATCGTGCCTGCCACGACGAGGCTGGCACGTAAAGCAGCCAGGTAGCTGGCCTTATTTTGGGCCGTGGGCGTAGCTTTCAGTCGCCTACACTCGCTCCGTAGCGCTTTGGCGCCCCACCCATGTACTCTTCCATTGCCCGCTCAATGCGGTCGAGCTCCTCCATCTTCGTCGCCTTGCTCGCTAGAGTGCGCTGTGCACACCAACCGTCCCAGCTCCCGGCGGCGCGAAAAAAACTTGGGAGCGGGACGGTTTTGGGACGGTGTCCACTCCTATGCACTAACCCATCAGCCAATAGAAATACAGAATGACGTCCCGGGACGTGGGACTGGGAAAATAAGAACGGGCCTAAGCCAGCTTCGGTAGCTGGGAATAAAGCTCAGTCTACAATTTACCAACGACTCGAGAGGTAGGGAATGCGCGAACCTGATTGTGTTGTTATTGTTATCTAGGTTTGTGCTGCGACATAGACAACTACAATTGCCAGATGTAGTCTTATCTAACGTCGTAATTCAAAAATCCTATCCCAGCCTTCGCGAAGCCCTAGTACAGTTGTAACCCCAGCCACCTCCGGATGGGTAAACTAAAGAGGGCCATTTCTAGGGTGGACTTCTCATAAAAAAGGACCACCGCCCATATTTTGTGCATTACATTTTTTGATGAAAACATCTGCACATGTAACCGAATTGCTGAAGCATACTAAAACCAAGTTAATATCAAAGCGTGTCCGTTGCAACTGAGCGTGTCCGTTGCAGAATCGATTAAAATCAACACATCGAACTGTATACAAAAATTAAGACGTTTAGAAGGCGTGTCCGTTGCAACCAGGCGTGTCCGTTGCAGAATCCATTAAAATCAACACATCGAACTGTATACAAAAATCAAGACGTTTAGAAGGCGTGTCCGTTGCAACCAGGCGTGTCCGTTGCAGAATCTATTAAAATCAAAACCGCGAACTGTATAAAAAAAAAGACGTGTAGAAGGCGTGTCCGTTGCAAGCAGGCGTGTCCGTTGCATTTTTGAAATGGCGCCCAAGTCACCACTACCAGCCTGCGGCTACATCGTAGTCGACCTCGCTCTATCTCCTGCAACGCTCCAAGACCTCTTGGCTGAAGCAGAGGGGCGTACGTACGAACATGTCTTCAAGGACGTGAGAGGCGTCCACAACGACAGTTTCCGTGAGCAGTTTCGAGTCAAAGCCAGGTCGCCGCCAATCGGCAAACGGCGAGTTGGTTTAGCCGCTGTGGCTAAATGCCTGGACTCTGCGTGGCAACCGACGGTATTTTCCTTCATGCGGTCAAAGCCAGGTGGCCAAGAACAAGAGCCCCATCAAGACTATCCTGAAGATGTCTTTGCGAGAGCATCCAAGAACAAGGCCACACGCGTTCCGGCCAGCATGATTTTCGCTTTGGAAGCAGGCACAAGTCTGCGGGTGTTTGACGGCTGCTTTACTGCTCGCGACGACGCCAAAGCCCGCGTGGTTCAGGTTCCGGTTGGGTTCTGTATCATCTTCCGTGGAGACCTTATCCATAACGGGATGCCATACGACGTCGTCAATCATCGCATCCACTGCTACCTCTCGTATCGTGGTCTGAAATGGGAGCCGGGTGTGGTGAACAGTGTACTGCCGAAGACTTACGCATGCCAGTACTGCGGTCTCAAGATGGACAAGTCAAGTGCGATGCGTTCGCATCGCCGCTACTGCTCCGAGAACCCAGATGCAGCCAAGAACCAGGAAACTAGGCGTCGCACTGACAACAAGGAGGGAGAGTTTATTTGCTCCCTTTGTGGGAGTAAGTACACGGTCAGCGGGTCGTGTAGGGCTCACGTGTCCCGACGATGCAACAAGAAGCGTAAAACTGACTAGGTAGCATTCCTTGTTATTTTTTCAATACAGGTTGGGCGCCTTGTTGAACTAACAATTGAACGTCTCGGATTCAGAATAAACAGAGACTTAACCCCGTCTAGCGTATCCCCGGAAGCTATCTGGTGCCACCGCCATAGTTCGGTGTTGTTATGCCGATGAATGCAATGTGGCCTAATTATGCCGGTAAATGCAATGCGGCTTAATTATGCCGGCAGATGCAATGCGGCATAATTATGCCGGCAAATGAAATGCAGCCTAATTATGCTGGTGAATTCAATGCGGACTAATGGTACCGGCGAATTTAATGCGGACTAATGATGCCGGCGAATGCATTGCTGGTGACACATTACGGCAAGTTTAACGCGACCGATTCATACTGAAGAATGCAGTGCGGTCACGTTATGCCGTTCCTTGAAATTAAATATGTGGATTACTTCGTCTAAGGCTGCATAGAAGTCCCCAAACATTGGATACTAATATTATCTTTTTCTAAGCAATCATCTCCTGACGTAGGGATGCAGCGCCTCCCGTCCTTGTCATACACCTCAAGTCTTGTCATAAACTAGTTAGTAACTTCTTTACTGTTCACTCATCAAAATCCAAAAAGGTAAAGACTAGCTTCTCCCGTTTGCTCGATGCGAGTGCACAAAGCAGTATGGATCTTTGCGGAGGAGACGGGTAATCGGTTCGCCAAGCAATATTCCGAGGAACGAAAGGGACTTGAAGGAGCGGCTCTGCTTCAACGCGATAGCGAATGGCTTCTGGGTAGAGGTGGAATTCGACTACGTAATGCGTGGAAGGATCTATCAGAAGCGAGGCGTCGAGAATTTTTGGCGGCAACACCTGACCCGGACATCACTGGTGATACTTTTGGGATTCTGGATGAGAGAACTATACGCGGCAAATCGAAAATTCAAGATTCAGCTCATGAGGAGAACGTCCGTAAGAAACAACGACGAGAAATCCTGGGACCGATACAGGCAACAAACTCAATTGAAGCCCATAATCAAGAAATTTCACCCTACGAGCAACAATTTCGGCGAGCACGGCTAGAGTACCACCAGGTCGTCATCAAGGAGTCACGCGTCCTCATGCAGTTGGCGTACGATAGCGGCAGCATGGTACGCTTACTGGATTCGATGATTTCTGGAGTAGAGAGCGCAGTTCAACTTGCTCGGTTCAAGAAAAACACGCCTGAATCCATAACACATTTTGAAGAAGTGGCGAAACAAGTAGTGGATGTGCTGGTATCCGTGAAAGCCATGACTCAATTCGCGCCGGAGCCATTCGAAGTGGATGACGCCCCGTCGGAAGGCTTTGCAATGGCTATAATTGTACGAGCTCGTGAAAAGTACCGCACCACTCTGGATCAATTGGTGGGTAGCCTCGGATCCGGCGTCGACCCAGACCCACCTTTGCTACCAGCTCATCACAAGTTTTTCGGTCGAGTTGTCCGCTCACTACATAAGAAGTAAGATATATTCTCGTAAATGAAAAAGTAAACTAGGAAATCGCCCTAACTTAGTGTCAATCTAGTTTCCAGAAACTCATTCGTGGCTAGAAAAAAAGTCTTAATTGAGTATGAACTGGACGTCCAGCGCAGAAGAAGCCCTGGGTGGTCTTCCAGTCAGCGCGTTGTTGGGCTGAGTAGGTTTCTGCTTGGGCTTGGAATTGTTTTTCTTTGTATTGCCTGGCGCCTTCTTAGTTTGTTTCTTGCGCGCGACTCGAATTTTTAGCTTAGCCGCAGGGTCATGTCTGCTTCTATTCAAACCTCGAGTACGCTCTGCAACAACGATGTGAGCACACGCTAGCATCTTTGCAAAATATTTGCAACCACAAACGCGCCTCTCCAAATCTACAATCCAGCCTTGGTCCGGCATTCCCAATCGATGGGCTCTACGCAGAGACCATTTGACAGCTAGAGTTTCAAGCTCGCGCACTTTTGCCGGTATAACCTCCTGTTCGCACTCAGTCGTACACGGATGAAGCAGAGCGACACCTTCGTTAGTAGCACCGACAATTTCTACGTCACTCAGCCCGGCGGGAGGTTCAGTCACTGCTGCTTCATCCAATTCCCCTTCAGTGAGTTGCTCCAAATTTTCAGATTCTCCGAATGCAATTGCAAATTGGTCCAAGGCCTCCTCGGTATCGTCCACTTCCTCTTGACGGTCCTCCACTCGAATCTCCTTGACGTACACGCATTTGGGGTTATCGCTGTTCTGCACGATAACTCTATTGAAGTCCATCATGTAAACCGCAGCTTTCACCAATTCTGTCGTTGTCACCGCTACGTAGTCAGAAGGTACTGGTTGCTTCGGCTCCAATGTTTCGACTAGATCTACCAACTTCTGCAACAGTAATCTCATATGAAATCGACGTCGCTGGACAAAGGCCTTTATCACCGCGTTAAACGCCTCGCACGGGTTATTTGTTGTAGCGTAGCCTTGAGGGGTATGATACACTTGCCACCGCCAGAATCGGCCTTTAATCCACTCATCTTCGAAGTATTTCGCGAATTCTTGCAGATGCGTCGACTCTCACCACTTGGCTAGTTGTGCTTCCTTGCACAAATCATATTCATGCTGGCTGCTACAGTAATGCATATCCATAATCGATCGCATCACGGTGTATCTATCAGCCGGAAGAAAGTGTTGTGTTTTCTTGCGGACATTGTACAAGACATGGAAGAAGCACATTAGAACAGTAGCTTCAGCAAATTCCGGTACACTGGATAGTGCTAGAAGTTGCGCATCTTCCGAATCTCCCATATTCGCATCATTGCGAAGGTCTCGACCCCTTAAACTCCGTATCAACTGCGCGAAGCACCTGAAGCACTCTCCATATTCGTAAGCAGTTCGCCGACTTACGACAAATAAAGCTCCAAGCTGATACGAGCGTGCCTGGTCGGTGAAACCACATGAAATGACCGGATAGCCAATGTCGCTTAACTTGAAGGTCGCATCCGCATGGAACAACGTGAATGTTGACACAGACGCAAACTTAAGAGCGCTGTCAATCATGGCGAGCGAGGTGATTCCAATGATAAACGGATCGTCAACCAACGTATGCGAAGCCATCCTTGTCAAGCTTATTGCCAAACAAAAAAGCTTTGTTCGACGCAATGTCAGAAGTGTACGAGTGTGATCGAACCATACTCTCAATAACCCGAATCGAATTTTTAGTCCCATGGTCACGCCGAATCTTTTTCAGCGCGTTCTGAATTTGAAGTGGTGTAGGCCACCCTCGCCTCGGAGTTGGGATCGCTGTGTGCCTTTTCAAATTCACCAGTATTACGCGAGGTGGATTCCCGATTTCATCTTGCTCGCCGATAAATTTCTTCATTTTATTCGAAAGGCGAGCAGGGAGAACTGTTGTGCACGGAAGGGCTCCTCGTGAATGAGAAGCACTGTTTACCATTACAAGCCACTTGTCGGAAACAGTGCAATGAAGCACGTTGTATATCACAGAACACTCTGCAAATTGATCGCAGGTTGCGCTTTTGCGCTTTAGCCGACGCTCAATCATTGTGTGACACCCAACACATACTCGGCACGAGTTGAAATCTCTTTTGAGAAAGATTGCGGCGCAGCACAAATCACCATCGCGGTAATCGTCAAAGGCTTCTTCTGAGTCAAGCAAGGTCACGCGACGCCAAGTAGTCATGTGCTGGTCAGGGAGCGGAACGTGGTGCAAGAGGATGTTGGGAAATAGGAGGAAGTTGGTGTGGATAAAGAGTCATATTAATAGTAGCTCTGCAACGGATGTTGAGGTTCGATAAGGCCGCTATATACCGACGTATAGTGCGTCTAGAAATGTTGTATGTTCATTACAGCTTTTATCTCGTATGTATGCTCGGCAATGTCGTGTATGGTCTGGATGCAAATCTGTATAGATCGTCCATGAATTTTGTATAATTTACCCCCCATCTCCAGAGTTTAGCGGTTTGACAAACAACCGCATTGATCCTCGACCAACAGGAGCATCTAGTGCGCCTGCTTCGCAGTCGCACCATCTGCATCATGTACGTCCATGGTTAGTTTGGAAGTTGGATTCAATTTGAGCCCGCTTATGCGCTGAAACAATATATATGAGTTAATGTGATTAAGGAGGGTATATGAATATAGTGGACTAATTACTGGATAGATGATACCAGCGACAATCGACTTCAGGAGGATATGTACGATGTAGGATGTGATAGAAACCGATGTGTCTGGTCGGTAGCTATCAATCGACTCGTGTCTACTCCAATACGCAACATCAAATCATCTGATCTACCAACGTATCAACTCATCTCGTGTCATACTGAAACAACAGGCGGACTCGGCCGTCGTGGCAGCCACCCGGCCCTGCGGGGCTCCATATTGAGCTGCCACGACGCCGAGCGAGCCAATACGCAACATCAAATCATCTGATCTACCAACGTATCAACTCATCTCGTGTCATACTAAAACAACAGGCGGACTCGGCCGTCGTGGCAGCCACCCGGCCCTGCGGGGCTCTATATAGAGCTGCCACGACGCCGAGCGAGCCAATATGCAACGTATACTTATCATCTTATCGTTTCTCGTCTACACTATGCACTTTACCGATTGCTAGCTGGCTACTATCGATGAGACCCAGAAGCCGGAGAAGAACCTGGACGTGCCACTACAACTCCGGCGCCAACTGACGCAGCTAAGTCATCGGTCTTGTAAATACAGCGTGTCGTGACGAAGCGATCGCTTTTGCATAGTTTGAGCTTTAACGTATAATATCTTTTTAATGCACATGTATGCTGCCACTACAACGTACATTTTCGGAATAGTGCATGTATGAAACGTAAAACTCATCCAGCTTAACGTATGCTTCCATTTAAGCCTCCATTTTCACCTGCTATATCATATACTTTTGCCTGTTATCCTTTCCAAAAATTCAATACCTTATACAAAATGGAGCATTTATAAGACCCTCTCATTTGAAATTTGTATTGAATCGATACCTACTTGGCCTGGAGCGAATTAATCCCTATTGGGCTGTTCGTACAACGTACCGTTGCACTACCAGGATAAATAATAGGAACCTGGCTTGACTATATATGGGCCAGGACTAAAATTAAATATGGATGAATATAGTCAAATCTCCGACCGTACTTAAGATTGACACATACAAAAGCTTAGTCAAGCCCGGTCGGAGCATATCACATTTACCCTAGCCCTTACCGAAGTGTTATTCATACAGTTCCGTAGTCATATTAGTCGCCCCGTTTGATGATTGGTCGGAGCTTTGGGGACGGGTGTCATGAGCGAGCGCAGCGAGTCCTCCGCCTGCGATTTGACAGCCCGTGTGCGTAGCACGCGGCTGCAAACCCAGGACCTAGCAGTGGTCTACCTACCAAGCGGAGGCGACGCGTGCGAGCCGCAGCGGGCTTAGGGTTCTGTCACCAGTGAGCGCAGCGAGCCGCTTTTTTGGGTTCGCGCGGAGCGCGTAGCAGGGTGATAGGTTTAGAGGCGACCCCCCTCCGATCTGCACGTTCTGTGTGCAGGTCGGAGCGAGGTCGGAGGTCGGAGGTTTTAGGGTATGGAAGGCGCGATCTCAAAACAGAGAAATACATTATGCGTCATATAATATGGCATATATGGAAATTGCCATATATTTTTAGGAAACCTTGTGCCCATTGTGCTCCGCCCGCTTGCGCGAAGGATGAGCTGTTGCGCGCCTGTGACGTGTTGTAGCTTGAAGACACGAACATGGCAGATTGGGAGCTGGAACTCCCACCAACAACAACGTATATTGGTTGTTCGTTGGGATGCTAATTGCAAACTAAATCCTACTACCCGCCCTCACCTGCCATTGCTGACAGTCCAGGAAAGCCGTGTAGCCAATCCCAAACTCGACCCTACAGAATCCAGTAGTGGCGCCTAGTTAAGCTTTGCCAGGAGACAGGTGGTAAATTTTTACCGACCGTCACACTGCCCCCTAAAGCTTCACTAGCGCACTGGTCCGCGTACAGATCGATGCTTGAATTGTCGACGCAGGTCGTACTAGACGACGTCGTCCTTAGCCTAGTAGCTGCAGTGGCAATAAACCAATCAGCCTCAGCGTCGCAGCCTGTAGCCGCTGGAACTAGTCTACCACTCAGGGTAGCAAGAGCTCTGGGTCGCCACACCCTTATCCTCAATAAGAGAAATGCGCCAGAGCAGAGTCTCACAGCTAGGGATCCATTACCCCTGAGAACTTCTGCAATGCGCTCGGCTTGCACGCCAGAGTGGAGCCTCACAACGTGAGCGCCTCCCCAATGCGATTCCTTACACGCCAGAGCGAAGTCTCACAACGTGAGCACCTCCACAACGCGATTCATTACACGCCAGAGTGGGGTCCCACCACGTGAGCGCCTCCACAATGCGGCCATGTTGCACGCCAGAGTGGGGCCTCACCGCGTGAGCGCCTCCACAATGCGGCTTCCTTGGGGCATGCCTGAGGGTGGCCTCAACATATGAGCGCCTCCGCAATGCAACGCCTTCTTCATCTTGACGGGCCACCAGAGCAGAGTCTCGTTGGCGGGGTGCCATTACCCCCGAGAGCTCCAGCAATGCGGCACTTCCGTCGTGTCCTTGACCGTCTTGGTCCCTTGGCACCGCCACCCAGCTTGAGACTTCCTTCGTCACCAGGTACGCCTTGCTTCCATTGTCTCCGTTGCACAGTAATCAGTGTTCTAGTACTGTGGCGAGTTCGTCACGGGTGCGTCGCTACGTGTGGTGTCCACACTGCGTCACCTCCAGGCCTGCCCCTAGCTAGAAGACGGTGTCCGGTGGCTACGGCCACTACTGCTTAACAATACAATATACGTAAGCTATTCCTACACACACACACGCTAAACAGTAGCAGCCGCGTTCCTGGGTTTCGCAGTGTAAGGCAGCCGCGCCAGAGATCTTGGCCAAGTCGCGCAACACTCAGCGCCGGGGCTAAAAGACCGGGGGCTAAACGACCCTCTCTTAGGTTCACTGAGTGCGCCTTGCGGGCTGCAGATACCGACGACTCTACGGGGCTGCAGATACCCGTCTCTCTTACACACTCGGGGGCTTATTCCTCACACTAACAAGCAATACACAAGTTACTTACTCGCCTCAGTCTTTGCTGTATTGGTCGTTAGCTCTTGTGCACTATGCCAGTGCACTCCGCTGTCTTCTCTCTGCTTCACCGCAGATTCGCAACTGATCCCTACCCTACATATGCACTTGAAATCTTCTGTCGGTCTTCAACTTGCAACCGCGGCGCTTCGCTTCGAAGATCGCCACGTGTTGTTGCCCTTGCCCGCCTTGATCCAAAGATCTTGGTTGCTGGTTCGGGGGATAGACTCACCCCCGACCCTCCGCTGATCCCTCTGCGCCGCTGTCGTGCTGCCGTCCGTCCGTCCTTGGTCGCCTTAGGCAGAGGGGTGGAGGAGGACACGCCAAAGAGGTTTCATCCTCTTACTCTCTTCCCCTACTGCCGAATCGTCCTCGATTCGTTCTGCTCCGCTGTCCGTCGAGCTGCTCCACCGCTGCCGTCGTCCTTAGCATCTGCGCGTCGCCGCCATGCGCCACGCGCGTGCTGCCTTCGTCGTCCTCGCTGTCCTTACCTTCTGCTTGCTCGCTCCGCACTCGTCCTTCACTCCATAACTTCTCGTAATCTTGCTGGTTAATCCAGAGTCGCTGAGGTACTCCTGCGTCAGGTCGATCACCCAGACGCTGTACTTCGAATTCCAACACGTAACGCCCGGTACGTGTTCGGTACCTTCGGCGGCGATGCTCCACCACGGCTTCTCCGGGTTGGATGCGTGCCAGCCGCGGTTGTCGGGCCACGAGGCTGTCTGCACCTCGCCTGCCACGCCCGGCAAATACGTAGATCCGTTCTGCTTCGTCGCCTTCGTCGGCTGGGGCAACCGTAGTCTCGGGCTGCTGGTCGTCTGCACGTCCGGCTTCACCAGCTTCACCGCTGGCTTCTCGGGGCTGCTGCACTGCAGCGACCGCTTCATGGCGCGCTGCAGCAGTGTCTGGTTCAACTTGCTGTCCTTCGCCTCCGTGTCCGCTGACACGGGGTCCTTCTTCTTGGTTTACTTCAATGCGGGGTCCGCGGGCGAGCTGCTCATCGACGAGCTGCTGTCGTCGCTGGCCTCCGCCACCTTGGTCTTCATCTCCGTCGCGTTCAACTGCGACTCGGCCGCCTGCTTGACCTTCATCGCTGGGCTGGTCGGCTGCTGCAAGCGCTGTGGGTCCGGCACGAGCTCTGCTTGGGCTCGCGTCTCGTTCGCCGTCGCGTCCGACGCCTGCGTATGGCGCCTTTCGGATCTTGGCACGGGTCCGTCCGGCAATAGCGTCGCCGGAGCTTGCTGGAGCTGCTCTGGGGCGCTTTGAGCGCGCTCGGGGTCTGTTGGGCACGGCATCGCACCCTTGATCTTGGTCGGCTGCTGCTGCAGCTGGTTCAGGACGCTCTACGCGTCTTCGTTGTTCTCGGGCGGCGCTGAGTCGGCGTGCTGGCTGTTGCACGTCCGGTCTCGGTGTCAGGTCGGCTTCTGGCTGCTCCGTCGACTCCACAGCTGCTGCTTCATCGGCAGCAGCAGCTATTTCTGTTCCCACTGAGGTGGTGGCGCGTGGCGTCGCAGCGCGGCTTGGTTCCGTTGCCGCACTGGTCACCACCGCTCCCCTCACAGCCTCTGTGCTATTCTGGGCGTCATTCGGCGCCTCCATCTCGGTCTCCGCCTCATCCTCGTCGTCGGAGTCGAGATCTGCTGCCGCCACTGCTTCTTCACGCAAGTCTGCTGCGATGTCCTTGGCCATCTGCTCCAAAAGGTGCGTCGGGTAGTAGTAGCTGAGCAGGAAGGAGCAGTGCGTCACTAACTCCTGTCCTGACTCCAGCATCTGGATCAGGTAGTTGTCGTAGCCCGTGGCTTCGATGATCTTGCCCGGGCCACGCCACCTGTGGCCGAACTTCGTGATGCCCGGTCCTCGCGCTGGTCGGTACAGCCAGACTAGCTGTCCGGGCCGAAACTCACTGCCATTCCGTACGTTCCGCTGGTTGTAATACATTGCTTGCCGGACTTGCTCTTTCTGGAGGGCTACTGCTGCTAACTCTCGTGCTTTCGACAGGTCCTGCAACAAGATCTCGTGATACTCCTGCAGCGTGCTGTGGGGGTGCGTCACGCGGCTTCGCCTCAGCAGCTCCGCCGGTGTGCGCAGCTTTCTCCCCATCATCAATTCATTCGGCTGGAAGCCGTGCGTCGAGTGTCTCGACGAATTGTAGGCGTACAGGGCACTAGGTAGGAAATCGTCCCAATCATCTTGCCCTTCATCTACGTAAAGACTCACAATGTCCTTCCAGGTTCTGTGGAACCTCTCAACAAGGCCCAATAGTTTCGGCCGGTATGGCACCGGGGTCGACTGCTTGACCTGCATTAATTCCAACAACTCGGCAGTAGCCTTGCTGCCGAACTCCATCGCTCCGTCCATCATAATTTCACGCATAGGCCCGTAGACAAAGACCACTTTGTCCATTAGAAATCTGGCGATGGCCTTCGCAGTGTGCTCACTCACTGCGGATGCCACTGCATACCGCGTCGTGTACTCCACGGCCGCAATAACATAGCGGTTGCCACCCGCTGTTACGGGCAACGGGCCTGCTACGTCAATAGCCCACCGATCACACACGTCGCCCGTCCTCACGCTTCGCAGCGGAGGGACTACTGCCTTGGGCTTCGCCTTCCGGGACCCGCAGTCCTGGCAGGCTGCCACCCAACTCTGCACCGCTTCGCGCATACGTGGCCACCAGTACATGCGCTGGAGCCGTTCAAACGTCGGCGGGCCTCGCAAGTGACCCGCCCAGATGCTGTCGTGGGCCTCCTTGAATGCGAGGGCCCAGTAGATCACTGGTAGGATAGTTCTGTCGCCGCCCTCTAATTCCACACGCACCAATCCGTCCTCAGCACGGTACACCCACTGGTTGCGGTATGCACCCTTGCGCAGCAGCGACTGCACCATCACCGATGCGTCCTGCTCGCGCTTGATGTCGTCGTCGGTGAACTGCACCACTCCGAGCTCCGCAGCTTCCACTCGACGTACGGCGGCAGCTTGGATCACACTCCTCGCTGCGCCGTCGACGTCCGTATCAATCTCGTCGCTCTGCTTCTCCGGCGTCGACCCGTGCAGGGGCTCCACCGCGTACTGCATGTTCGCTACAGCTGCCTTCTCTTCGGTCACGGACTGCACGTCCTGCAGCCCGATCACGGGGTCGTCTGCTGGACGATCGCCGTCATCTGCCCTTTCGCCGGTCGTCGGCACTGGCCCTCGGGACAGGGCGTCTGCCACGTGGTTCTCCTTGCCCGGCCTGTACTGGATATCAAAGTCGTACTCCTGCAGTGTCAAGGACCACCTGTGCAGGCGTCCTGCTGGTTCCTTGGCTGTCATCAGCCGTTTCAATGCTATATGATCTGTAACAATAGAAAATCAGCGCCCGTAGAGATGTGGGCGAAATAGTCGCACTGCCCACACGACCGCCAGGCATTCGAGTTCAGAAATGCTGTAGTTGCTCACAGTCGGGCTGTTCACCTTCGACGCGTAAGCGACCGGCTGGTCGCCGTGCCTTGGTCCTGGGACAGCACTGCCCCCAACCCCGTCTTACTTGCGTCCGTCGTCAACTTAAAAGGTAGTCGGTAGTCAGGATAAATTAGGACAGGCTTTTGACTCAGCCATGCCTTTGCCCACGTGAAGGCCTCCTCCTGTGGAGCACCCCACGTCCACTCAGTGCCCTTCCTCAGTAAACTAGTCAGCGGGGACATCTTTGCCCCGAAGTCCGGTACAAATCTCCGGTAATAACCCGCGAGGGCCACAAACCTCCGCACTTGCACGTCATCCTCAGGTCTGGGGAAGTCTACAATCGCCTTAATCAGTCTGTCGGTCGGCTGGATGCCGTCAGGTGTCAGGTCGTGCCCTAAATATTCCATCTTAGTCGTAGCAAAAGAGCACTTCGAAGCTTTCAGGCTGAGCCCTGCCTCGGCCAGGCGCTCAAGTACAACAGCTAGTTCAACTACATGCTGCGCGACTGTGCCCTGGGTGAAGATCACCACGTCGTCGAGATACACCAAGCAGCAAATCCAAGTCAGACCACGCAAAACACAGTCCATCAGACGCTGAAACGTGCTAGGCGCGTTACATAAGCCGAAAGGCATTCTTAAAAATTGAAATAGTCCGCGTCTTGTCGTAAACGCAGTCTTCGCCCTGTCTTCCTTCGCCACTCCTAGTTGCCAGTAGCCAGAATGTAGATCTAGACTCGTAAATCGCTGCGACCCATGCAGTGCCTCCAAAGTTTCATCAACACGCGGTAGAGGATAGACATCCTTTACCGTGACTGCATTTAGTGATCGATAGTCAATACAAAATCTCACACTCCCGTCCTTCTTACGGACAATCACCACGGGGAATCCCCACGCGCCTTATCCAGGTTCGATCACCTGGTTGCTCAACATGTCGTCGGCCTCCTTGTCGATCAGCATGTTCTCGGACACGGCGTGTCTACGCCTGCGCTGCATGATCGGCGCAGTGTTTCCGGTGTTAATGTGGTGCTCCACATTCACCTTGGCGAGCGGCGGGCACCCCGGCTTCTTTTCCACGATGCCGGCGTACTGCCGCAGTAATGCAATCACGAGGTCCTTGTCGGCGGCCTCCATGTCACCGATATCAAGCTTGTCCTCGTCCTGGAGGGGACGAGCATCGTCCTTCTTCAGGGCAGCTACCCACTTCACCACCCGTTCTCTCTCCAGCTCGCCATTGAGCGACAAGATCTCCATGTCCGCGTCGGTCGGGATCCACGTGCCCAGCGCTTCACGGGCTGGCAGCTTCTCCCTCCGACCCTCCACGTTCAGCACCACAACACTCACCATCCCGTCCTTGACCGTGTCTACGGTCGGGGCGATCAGTAGATGCCGTTTCGAAGTCGGCTTAGGTAAGAATACACCAGTGGTGCCATCCTCGGCATCCACTTTCATCTGCACCACACTTCTTGTGTTCGTCGGCAGCTTGACGGTCTTCGCCAAGCGCACGACTGCCTTCCGCTCTTGTCCTGCCTGCTGTAGGGTAGACACCCCGTGACAGGTGAACGGTAAGATCACCTTCTGCCCTCCTTCATCACGGTATTTCAGCTCCCGGCTGCTGAAATCCATCTTCACCTGCCGCTCCACCATCCAGTCTTCGCCGATCAGTAGCTCGTCGCCCTGCCCTTCCACGAGCAGTGCGTCGATCGTAATGCGCTGCTGGTACTGTGTTGTACCAACGAACCTCCACACTCCAAGCACTCGGCTGGTGCCTCCGCCAAAGCCTTCAACGATGTCTACAGGGGCATCTCTCGTAAGACACCGCCCATACTTACGTAGCTCAACTCCGGCTACGCTGAACTGCGCGCAGCTGTCCAACCAGACCTCCTGCGTGTGGGTCCGTGTCAGCGCGAGCAACGCTGTCGGCAAGCAGCTGGGACTGCCGCTACCAGCAGCACGCAACTGTGCCACTCGCACGTCCTCCTGGTCCCCCACCTTCCGTAGCTCCACGTCACCATAGCAACCTTGCTGCTTGTAGCAATAGCGGTGCTTCCGCACTGACTCGTCCGCCTTCGACCCGTTTGTGACCTCCGGCGCCGCCACACCAACCCGCGTGACTCGACCTCTTCGCTGTCGAAGCCGATGGGTGCGTCGCGCCGCCCGAAACCGCTTCGCCTCCTTCATGGCCCTTCGTCGGACCGCTCTCATCTCCGCCAATGTGCCTTCCTCCGGTAACTCCGTCGGCGCGTTCTCAGCGAACCGCTGTACCGCTGCCAGCCACTCCTCCTCCGTCTGCGTCACTGCCGACTGCTTGGCAGCCGGCACCTGCGTCACCACAGGCTTGGTGCGCTGGTTCCGAGCCGCCTCCGCCTTCATCACGACCACCGCTGCGATCTGCGCCTCGCGGTGGTCACTCCGCCGCTGCTTCAGATCAGCTTGCTCGCGTAGTTCGGCAATTACCTGCCGTACTACGACGCGCAGCACCGTGGCGCGTTCTTCACGTCGCTCGCGAACTTCGGCAGCGAGGACTCCATGCGCTGCAGCCACTGCGCCTTCCGCCCGCCGCTTCCGTCGTCGAGCAGCGACCGTCCGGCCACCGCTCATCCTTTCCGTCTGCCGCCTGACCCCATCCGGGATCGGCGGCTTCTCCTCCGTCTCCGCACCATCTTCAGTGGCTGTCGAGCCACTCTGCGCGATCATCGACGCCTCCGCGTGCTTGGACGTCACGTCCGAAGTCGCATCCGTGGGCGTGTCCACGGACACATACATCGCGCCCAGCTCCATGTCCACCTTGGCGCTCTTCGACTCGTCGTCCGTCTTCACGTCGGTCGACTCGACGTTCGCCCTCACGCCGGTCGACTCGCCGTGCATCTTCGCGTTGGTCGACTCGACGCTTGCTCTCGCGTCGATCGGCTCGCCACCCGTCTTCGTGACGCCCGACTCGTCGCGCATCTCCGCGACGATCGACTCGCCGCCCTCATTCGCGACGATCGCCTCGCCGCCTGCCTCCGCGACGACCGACTCGCCGTTCGTCTTCGCACCGTCCGCATCCGCGACGACCGACTCGTCGCTCACCTTCGCGACGGCCGACTCGCCACTCGCCTTCCTCACCACCTCGTCTCCACGACGTCGCTTGCCCAGCACGGGCAGCTCCGTCTCCCTTCCGCCGTCTCTCCGTCCACTCTTCCCCTGGTTTCCACAACCGACACTCTTCCCCTTGGGCTGACCACCCGGGGTTAATGCGCGTGCCGCGTTGCTTCCACCGCCGCTCTCCGCTGCCATCAGTCGACGCCAACCCCGCTCGCGCTTGGTCCGTCGCTTGGCCGCCGGCGTCCTGCTCGCCGTGTCGTCCTTGGGGCACGCATTCATCGCGGACAGCAGAGGCCCCACCTCTACTGCCGCTGCCCATTTCCCGCTGCGGCTGCTGTCGCTGGCTGCGCTGCGGCGGCACTGGCACCGACCGCTGCGTTCTCCGCCTGCTGATTGTCCGTCGCCGGCAAATCGGCGATGCGCTGCGCGCACTCGCGCCACCAGCGGCCCTTCGTGCCACAGTAGCCACACGAAGTTTCCGCCTTGCGCTGCGCAATCGGACGCGTGTCTGGGGGTCGTAGTTCTCTAGCCCCCCACATCCGCCTCCGCCTCCACGTCCTCGACCGAAGCCTTGGCCGCCGCCGGCTCCTCGTCCTCCGAAGCCGCCGACGTTGCCGCTTCCTCGGCTGCCGCCTCTGCCGCCGGCCTGTCCGCCGCCGTAGCCTCCGTAGCCACCTCCTTGACCGCCGGCATAACCACCGCTGTATCCGCCGCTTTGTCCGCCGCCGTAACCACCGCCGTACCCGCCGGCATTCTGCCACCCGGCGTTCTGGTTGCTCGCCTGGTTGTCGGATGGCCGCTTACCGCCCTCGCTCTTCACCTCCAGCGCCCTGGCCACTTTGGCTTTGCTGGACGCCGCCTTTCCGCCTACCGTCTCTTCCCGCCCTAACCCTGCTACCACCATCAGTGCACGAAGTGCAGCCAATGAGAGCGGGTCTTTCTGACCCGTCTTGGCCAATCCGCTAACAGCCTTGCCCTCAGTATCGAAGCTGGGAGGGGTGTCGTCGTTGCCCCCGAACTCCAAGCCCAGTTTCTTCCAGTCGAGCTGGTCCACACTCTCGGTCGTGGGCGGCTTCTTCTTCGCCGACTGCGTGTCGTCCTCGGCGCCGTACTCGCGCTCCTCGCGGTAGCGCCGCTTCGCCACCCGCCAGTCCGTCACTTTGAAGCCTTCTCCAAATTCGCCGCACTTGTCCTCGGCGAACTGCACGGCCTCGTCGAGCGTCGTCGGCTCATAGGTGCGTACTTGTGTTGCCGTAGTCTCGTTGTTGATTCCATTAATAAATGCTTCCACGTAGGACTCCGCCGGCACGCGCTTGCCGAAGCCGATGCTGGTCAGGCTCGTCGCGAAGTCGCTCAGGCGTTCGCCGGGCTGCTGCACACGCGCTGCTAGGCGCTGCTGAATCCGGAACATGTTGTCCCGCCGTGCGTATTTCTTCCGCATCATCTTGATCAGGTACGCGAGGTTCTTGTCCTCCTCACGCATGTTCTCCGACAGGGTTATTAACCACTTCGTTGCTGCATCTTTTAGATGGGCAGTGACCCCGTAGTACAGCTCAGCCGCTATCCACGTGTCGCCGCCGAGACTCGCCTGCCGCTCTACTTCCTGGGGGATCGTCGCGAGCCATGCCTCGACCGACTCGCCGGCGGTCCCCTTGAAGTCCTCCAAGTGCAGACGCTTCATCTTGCGTCGGTTCGGGCGCTCCTGCGCTGGTGGTGGTGCCGGTGCCTGGATCACCACCGGCTGAGGTGCTGCTGCGGCTGCTGGTGGCTGCACCAGGAACCGCTTCATCATGGCCCTCTGTTGGTTGGGCGTCAGCGCTTCCCACCAGTCCATGTCCTCCAGCTCATCACTCTGCTGGGTCTTGACTGGGGCTGGTGTGCGCGCTGGTTGCTGTCGTCCGCTGCTCTGCTGTCCGCCTCCGTCGCCGTCTGCTCCGCCGTGGTCGCGACCACCACGCCCGTCTCCTCCGTTCCCGCCGGATCCGCTTCTGCTGTTGTTCCCGCCGCCGTGGTTGCCGGCGTTGTTGTCGCCGTCATCGTCGCTGGAGTCGTCGTCGTGACTTCCAGCGGCGGTGATTGTGACGCCGCTGCTCACGACAACCTCATCATCTTCTCGTTGCCACCTCCGCCGGCGCTCCGAGTCGTGGAGCCTGCCGTCGGCGTACTCGAGCGTCGTGCTGCTCGAGTCGCCCGTGCTGTCATCTTCGTTGGTCGTCTGCTCAGTCGCTGCTCAGGTGCTGCTGCGGCACTTCAATAAACTTCTTTTGCTTTGTCTTCTTCTGCTCAGTCCGTTCCGTTCTACTCCGTCCTCTCACTCACTCCGTTCCGCTCTCTCTCTCTCCGTTCCGCTATCTCACTCCGTTCCGTCTTCTCTCCGTTCCGTCTTCTCTCCGTTCCGTGGCTGGGTTCGTGCCACTGAGCCAAGCCTCGTGAAGGTCTTCGTCTTCAGTCTGCGAAGGCCAACCGTGTTGGAAGGCCCCTGTTTGGCCACCAAGTAAGCAGTGTTCTAGTACTGTGGCGAGTTCGTCACGGGTGCGTCGCTACGTGTGGTGTCCACACTGCGTCACCTTCAGGCCTGCCCCTAGCTAGAGGACGGTGTCCGGTGGCTACGACCACTACTGCTTAACAATACAATATACGTAAGCTATTCCTACACACACACGCTAAACAGTAGCAGCCGCGTTCCTGGGTTTCGCAGTGTAAGGCAGCCGCGCCAGAGATCTTGGCCAAGTCGCGCAACACTCAGCGCCGGGGCTAAACGACCGGGGGCTAAACGACCCTCTCTTAGGCTCACTGAGTGCGCCTTGCGGGCTGCAGATACCGACGACTCTACGGGGCTGCAGATACCCGTCTCTCTTACACACTCGGGGGCTTATTCCTCACACTAACAAGCAATACACAAGTTACTTACTCGCCTCAGTCTTTGCTGTATTGGTCGTTAGCTCTTGTGCACTATGCCAGTGCACTCCGCTGTCTTCTCTCTGCTTCACCGCAGATTCGCAACTGATCCCTACCCTACATATGCACTTGAAATCTTCTGTCGGTCTTCAACTTGCAACCGCGGCGCTTCGCTTCGAAGATCGCCACGTGTTGTTGCCCTTGCCCGCCTTGATCCAAAGATCTTGGTTGCTGGTTCGGGGGATAGACTCACCCCGACCCTCCGCTGATCCCTCTGCGCCGCTGTCGTGCTGCCGTCCGTCCGTCCTTGGTCGCCTTAGGCAGAGGGGTGGAGGAGGACACGCCAAAGAGGTTTCATCCTCTTACTGCACCACTTGGACTAAAGTTAACTTTGTTACGTGTTGTAGCTTGAAGATACGAACACGGCAGATTGGGAGCTGGAACTCCCACCAACAACAACGTAAAATATTGGTTGTTCGTTGGGATGCTAATTGCAAACTAAATCCTACTACCCGCCCTGACCTGCCATTGCTGACAGTCCAGGAAAGCCGTGTAGCCAATCCCAAACCCGACCCTACAGAATCCAGTAGTGGCGCCTAGTTAAGCTTTGCCAGGAGACAGGTGGTAAATTTTTACCGACCGTCACAGCGCCAATATGTTTCGATCACTTAACATGCATGCTGCTCTGCCACAGGTGGCACGAATGTTAACGAAATTTGCTTGAAAGTTGACTGAGGTTACGCTTACGCGCACGCAGTACCGTGAAATTAATCCCTTGAGGACAGCCCAGCCCGTCCATTCCTGGTATTCCCAGTAAGCTTATACTTTCTTGGTAACATGAAGGGAAAACAGCAAAGAGAAAACAACCTTCTGTTTTAATTAAAGCGAAAATGGAGAAGCATATTGTTATCGTAGTAATACGTAAGTTAGTACTACTTCGTACGCCTACTCGGCAAGCCGGGACTCCCGGCCCGAGAGCTCCGTTTCTGGTGGTCGATGAAGCGAATTGCCAGCAGGCCCATAAAGAGGTAGAGCGCCGTGATCCCGACCATAACACCGACATTGCGAGCAATTCGGTCATGTTCCATGCCGAAGTGATCTTCCGTGTACTCCTTGAGTGTAGCAATACTACAGCGAATACGGCAGGTAGGACGCATACTACAGTAGTATGCGTCCTACCTGCCGTATTCGCTGACCGCGCAACGTTGTCTGGTACTTCGTGGGTGCGACCATCGTAAAGATCCCGTACTCCTTCGTCAGTGCCTTGTTCTTCACAGTCGCGTTCTACCCGCTCGTGGGCTTTAAGGGCTTCGACACGGCTGTCGTGTACTGGTTGGCGTATTCCATGCTGACTCTGATGCAAGTCTACCAGGACCAAATGCTGGCGTACGTGTTCCCAACGGAGGAAGTGGCAATTGTCGCTGGGTACTTGATCAACGTCATCTTCATGATGTTCGTGGGGTTCACTCCACCGGCAAACGCGATCCCGTCAGGCTACAAGTGGCTGTACAAGATTTCGCCCCTCAGGTACAGCGGGTCCGCTTTCCACCATGGTGTCTCTGGTATTCGCTGACTGTGACGAGCTTCCTCAATGGGACGACACCACCGGAGCCTACATCAACGTGGGCCCACAACTCGGTTGTCAACCGATGGCGAACGCGTCAAACCCTAGACGGTGGATCGTTGACGCCACGTACACGACCTACTCGGGGTTGAACTCGGGAGTGGGTTTGATTTGCATGGCGGCACTGTTCAACGTCGTTCGAAAGTGGAAGACACTGCCACATGGACCTTAAGTCCACTCGATATCCTCTCGCACAGTATATCAAGATGGTTTTACTGAAATGAGCAGGGGCTGTCAGATCTATCTATGGATACTGATGTACAGCCAAAAGAAAACTCAGAGCTAGAGCTAATACATGTACCGTACAAATCAAAAGCGCACACCGCCGTAAAACTTTACGCGGAAGCTGGTGTCCACTGCTCCTTGGAATCATCTTTGGCTTGGTGTCCGCCGACTCGTTGAAAAAAAAACATGGACGCAGTCATCAATTTTCCAGCACTGTATAATACAGTACAGTGTATTATACATGTGGGTGCAGTACAGTGTATTATACATGTGGATACCGTATATTAGTATACCGTATACTACTTGATTGACACCGCAATCACTCTCGATTTTGCCTGGTCCCCAATCGATGCTAGCAGCGCGGCGGGTTGGCGTCGGTGCGCGGACCCCTCGCGGCCCACGGCAGCTCACCCCCAAGCTGCCGCCCTACGTCAAGTCACTGCTCCACCTTCCACCCCGTCCTCCCGCGCGTCTCCGCCTCTTCCTGGCACCCCGACCCGATCTCCAGCCTCTTTACGTCGCCCCCAGTCGGTTCTTCTCGAAGCTGCGGGACCCCAAGGCCCTGAGCGCCAAGGCCAGAGCCAGAGACAACTTGAGGCTCCAGCAACGCACTCCGGACGATGCGGACGCGGTCTTCCAAGACACTCAGGCCAAGGACGGCGCGACGCTGACCGAGGTGCTCGAGTATGCTCTGGGCAAAAGAGTGGGTGAAGCCCCCAAGGCCGTCAATGCGGCCATGGCAGCCACCTCCAAAGAAAAGCAGCACGCGGCCGTGCTGCGTGCGTGGGACGCTATGCCCGATGGTCACTACAAAGCCACTCCTTGGGAGTACACATCTGCACTGGTGGCGGCTGTCCACTTGAGGCAGAAGAAGCGCCTGTTCGAGATCCTTGACGAAGTGAAGACCAACGAAGTGGAAGATGAAAATTTGCATGGACGTGTTGTAGGAGCCGCGTGCCGAACCAAACAGCACGAACTTGTGTGTGAAATACTGGACTACATGCATGCGAGTGGCGTCGACACCACTGGTTTGTATGTTAGTGCTCACCGAATTGCATTCAAGTCAGGCGAGTATGACTTTGTTCTGGAACTGTTGCGTCTGATGAAAACGCATGGCATGGATCCGACTGGAGGGTACAAACATCATCTCATGTCGTTACACAAGGCTGGTTTGCATGATCGAGTCCAGAACGTATTCGAGTCTATTCGGAATGCGGGGTGTGTTTGCGATGAAAAAATGTATGAAACTGCTGTCGATTCAGCGATCCGAGTGAATAACCATGACTTGGTAATGTCGATCCTAGATGGTATGAAACGGGACGAGGGCTTGTCCAAGTCGCTGTCTGCAGTTTTTTCTCGTTCTGTGGGAGTAGCAGTGCTGACAAACCAGCCGCAGTTGGTATTGGACGTGTTTGATTTCATGGCTCGCACTGATATGGAAGCATCTGCAGCATATTTTACTGCGATCAGAACCGCGTTCAAGTCGAAGCAGTATGATTTCGTCTTCGATATTTTGCGGAATATGACGGAGAATGGAGTGGATGCGAGTGAGGAATACTCTCGCGTGGTGATGTCATTTAACAAACTCGAATACTATGACCAGGTTCTGCGCGCCTTCAAGGGTATGCGCGAGTGCGGTTACGAGGGAGGTGAACGTTTTGTTAGGACTGCTGTTCAGGCCGCGATTAAAACGGATAGACACGATGATGTAATGGCAATCTCCAATCACGATGGGGGGCAGTACACATCTGCACTGGTGGCAGCTATCCGCTTGAAGCAGAAGAAGCAAGTGTTTGAGATCCTTGACGAAGTGAAAGTCAACGAAGTGAAAGATGACAATTTGTATGGACGTGTTGTGGGAGCCGCGTGCCAAGCCAAACAACACGAGCTTGTGTGTGAACTACTGGACTACATGCATGCAAACGGCGTCGACTGTACTAGTGCGTATGTTGGTGCTCGCCGAGTTGCGTTCAAATCAGGCGAGTATGACTTTGTTCTGCAACTGTTGCGTCTGATGAAAACGCATGGCATGGATCCGACTGAACAGTACAAACATCAAATCAGGTCGTTGCACAAGGCTGGTTTGCATGATCGGGTCCAGAGTGTATTCGAGGCTATGCGGAAAGCGGGTTGTGTTCGCGATGAAGAGATGTATGGAGCTGCTGCCGATTCAGCGATCCGAGTGAAGAACCGTGACTTGGTAATGTCGATCTTAGATGACATGAAACAGGACGCGGAATTGTCGAAGCCTCCAAGTGCGGTCTTCCCTCGCGCTGTGGAGGCAGCAGAGCTGACAAACGAGCATCAGTTCAACGAAGTGAAAGATGACAAGATCTATGGACGTGCTGTAGGAGCCGCGTGCCAAACCAAACAGCACGAGCTTGTGTGTGAAATACTGGACTACATGCATGCAAACGGCGTCGACTGTACTAGTGCGTATGTTGGTGCTCGCCGAGTTGCGTTCAAATCAGGCGAGTATGACTTTGTTCTGCAACTGTTGCGTCTGATGAAAACGCATGGCATGGATCCGACTGAACAGTACAAACATCATATCATGTCACTGCGCAAGGCGGGCTTGCATGATCGAGTCGAGAGCGTCTTCGAGGCTATGCGGAAAGCGGGTTGTGTTCGCGATGAAGAGATGTATGGAGCTGCTGCCGATTCAGCGATCCGAGTGAAGAACCGTGACTTGGTAATGTCGATCTTAGATGACATGAAACAGGACGCGGAATTGTCGAAGCCTCCAAGTGCGGTCTTCCCTCGCGCTGTGGAGGCAGCAGAGCTGACAAACGAGCATCAGTTCAACGAAGTGAAAGATGACAAGATCTATGGACGTGCTGTAGGAGCCGCGTGCCAAACCAAACAGCACGAGCTTGTGTGTGAAATACTGGACTACATGCATGCAAACGGCGTCGACACAACTGGTGCGTATATTAGGGCTTACCGACTTGCGTTCAAGTCGGGCGAGTATGACTTTGTTCTGCAACTGTTGCGTCGGATGAAAACGCATGGCATGGATCCGACTGATAACTACAAACATCATCTCATATCACTGCACAAGGCTGATTTGCATGATCGAGTCCAGAGCGTATTTGAGTCTATGCGGAAAGCGGGGGGTGTTTGTGATAAAAAAATGTATGAAATTGCTGTCGATTCAGCGATCCGAGTGAAGAACCATGACTTGGTAATGTCGATCCTAGATGACATGAAACGGAACGCGGGCTTGCCGAAGACGCCAACTGCAGTTTTCCGTCGTGCTGTGGGAGTAGCAGTGCTGACAAACCAGCCGCAGTTGGTATTGGACATGTTTGATTTCATGGCTCGCACTGATATGGATGCATCGGCTGCATACGTTACTGCAATCAAATCCGCATTCAAGTCGAAGCAGTATGATTTCGTCTTTGATGTTTTGCGGAAGATGACGGAGAATGGAGTGGATGCGAGTGAGGAATACTCTCACGCGGTCATGTTATTCAGCAAACTCGAATGCCATGACCGTGCCTACAAGGCTTTGCGGGAACTTGGCTATAGTTCGAATGAACAGTACAAACATCAAATCAGGTCGTTGCACAAGGCTGGTTTGCATGATCGACTCCTGAGTGTGTTCGAGACTATGCGGAATGCGGAGAAAGGTTTTTGCGATGAAGATGTGTATGGATCTGCTGTAGATTCAGCGATCCGAGTGAAGAACCGTGACTTGGTAATGTCGATCCTAGATGACATGCAACGGGACGCGGGCTCGTCCAAGACGCCAACTGCAGTTTTTTCTCGTGCTGTGGGAGTAGCAGTGCTGACAAACCAGCCGAAGTTGGTATTGGACATGTTTGATTTCATGGCTCGCACTGATATCGACGCATCTGCAGCATACGTTACTGCGATCAGAACCGCGTTCAAGTCGAAGCAGTATGATTTCGTCTTCGATATTTTGCGGAAGATGACGGAGAATGGAGTGGATGCGAGTGAGGAATACTCGCACGCGGTCATGTTATTCAGCAAACTCGAATGCTATGACCAGGTTCTGCGTGCCTTCAAAGCTATGCGGGAACTTGGCTATAGTCCGACTGAACAGTACAAACATCAAATCAGGTCGTTGCACAAGGCTGGTTTGCATGATCGACTCCTGAGTGTGTTCGAGGCCATGCGGAACGCGGAGAAAGATTTTTGCGATGAAGATGTGTATGGATCTGCTGTAGATTCAGCGATCCGAGTGAAGAACCGTGACTTGGTAATGTCGATCCTAGATGACATGCAACGGGACGCGGGCTCGTCCAAGACGCCAACTGCAGTTTTTTCTCGTGCTGTGGGAGTAGCAGTGCTGACAAACCAGCCGAAGTTGGTATTGGACGTGTTTGATTTCATGGCTCGCACTGATATGGATGCATCTGCAGCATACGTTACTGCGATCAGAACCGCGTTCAAGTCGAAGCAGTATGATTTCGTCTTCGATATTTTGCGGAAGATGACGGAGAATGGAGTGGATGCGAGTGAGGAATACTCTCACGCGGTCATGTCATTCAGCAAACTCGAATGCTATGACCAGGTTCTGCGTGCCTTCAAGGCTATGCGGGAGCTCGGATATGAGCAGGAAAAAATCATGTGCACGACTGCTTTACGAGCAGCTATCAAGTTGGACAGGCATGACGATGTAATTGCAATCTGCGATGGCTTGAGCGGTAAGTCGTCCGTGACCACGCCTTTACACTCTCACGCGTTGGAGCAAGCTCACTCGAGCATCATGGAGAGCATTAAAAAATCCACAAGCGGTGCTGAATGAGCTTAGGAAGTTATGCGCTCAGGCTTCCAACAACTGGGGTACTTTACAATTGTGGGTTACATCGCTTTCAGCCGCTTTAGAGTTTTGATAAGAGGAAAAAAAAGAGATTGGGGCACATACGGGAGCTTGTGAACGTTGTACCTAGTATGCTTATAATTTCTTGGTAACATGAAGGGAAAACAGCAAAGAGAAAACAACACTTCTGTGTCAAAGTGAAAAGGGAGAAGCATACTCTTATCGTAGTACTACGTACTTGTAGTACTACGTAGTACTACTTCGTACGCCTGCTCGGCAAGCCGGGACCCCGGGAGCTCATCGTTTCTGGTGGTCAATGAAGCGAATTGCCAGCAGCCCCAGAAAGAGGTACATGTAGAGCGCCATGATTCCGACCATAACACCGAAATTGCGAGCAATTCGGTCGTGTTTCATGCCGAATTGATCTTCCGTGTACTCCTTGAGTGTAGTATGGCCCACCGTCACAGGCGCGTTCGCCATCGGTTGACAACCGAGCTGCGAGCCCACGTTGACGTAGGTAGGCTCCGGCGGTGTCGTCCCATTGAGGAAGCTCGTCACAGTCAACGAATACCAGATATACCATGGTGGAAAGCGGGTACTTGAGGGGCGAAATCTTGTACAGCCACTTGTAGCCTGATGGGATCGCGTTTGCCGGTGGAGTGAACCCCATGAACATCATGAAGATGACGTTGATCAAGTACCCAGCGACAATTGCCACCACCTCCGTTGGAAACACGAATGCCAGCATTTGGCCCTGGTAGACTTGCATCAGAGTCAGCATGGAATACGCCAACCAGTACACGACAGCCGTGTCGAAGCTCTTAAAGCCCACGAGCGGGTAGAACGCGACTGTGAAGAACAAGGCACCGACGAAGGAGTACGGGATCTCCATGATGGTCGCACCCACGAAGTACCAGACGCCATTGTACGACTGGGACGCGCGTTCCCGATAAAAGGAGGCGCAGACGACAGGTAGGACGCTTTCGAACGACACGAATGCGTTGAACAGTGTCACCATGTAGATCAAACCCACTACCGAGTTCAATCCCCAGTAAGTCGTTTACGTGGCGTCAACGAACACCCCGCACCAATGCACTCCAACATTCACGTAGCTGGGTTGTAGCCTGCAGGGAGTGGCGCAACACCGGGGATCCCCCTCAAAGTGCTCGATCAAGTTGCGGCAGTCCTCGCCTAAGTCGCCGAAAAGACTGCCTCACCACCCCGCTTGAGCAGCAGCAAGCAATCGAAAAAGGCGAACACGTCCGAAGATGGCTGGTAGATCGTGCACACAATGGTGCGGCCCGAGTCAGCCACCTTCCGAACTCCGGTCATGATCAACTTCGCCGACCGCGCATCCAATCCGCTTGTAGGCTCGTCCAAGAAAATCACACTCGGCTGCGTTGCAAGCTCCACGCCGATTGTCAGCCGCTTCATTTGCTCCATCGAACTGCCGCGGATCATTCGGTCTGCGATATCCTACACGTCCAGAAGCTCGATGCACTCGTCCACCGACTCGTACTTGTTGGCTTCCGATACACAACTATCCATACGCAAGAAGGCGCTGAACGTGAGCGCACCCCGCCTCAGCGTGCACATCCATCTGCTCGCAATAACCCGTAGAACGGCGAATGACCAAGTCGCTGGCCTCGTAGCCGTTCAAGAGAATCTTGCCAGTGATCTTCCCTCCGGTTTTGCGACCAGCGATCGCATCCATCAACGTGCTCTGCCGACACCATGAGAACCATGATTGATCCTGGAAGTGCGCAGCTACTGATACCAGCGACTTCCGGAACCGAGTTCCACAAATCCTGGAAAAGTACCGTCACAGAATCGAGAGCGTGCTTTTCACGGCTACTGCACAGCCATCGTTTGCACGATCATTCTTGGGTGTTTCCACCAGAGCGTGCGAGTCGCTTACCTCTGCTACATTGACGTTCTCTGGGACTTCGTAGTAGATGTGTTCTAGTGCAAAATACAAGATAAACATGAACACGGTTATCAAACTATTACAATAGACAATATCCTATTGAGAATATCACAAAAAACATTTGGTGGAGGGCCAGTGCTACAATTTCACGATTGCGCCGAAGCATGCTGTCGGTGCGGCGGAACCTGCGCCGCGCGACAGCTTCACTGCTGCTGCGGCCAGCACGCTACGCCCCGATCGCGCGCCTCATCCCCGCGCACGGCGCCGCGCGATCGCCATTGCAATTGCGCGCTTTATCGCAGAAAAATGACAGTAGCGAGACGTTCATGGGACGCCTCAAAAGCACCGCCTGGGACGTCAAGGTCACCGCCATCGACATGATGCAAGAGGCCAGAGGCTTGGAACTGACGGACTACGAGGTCACGGTGATGTTGGAATCATCCGCCGCTGGCAAGAAAATTGACAATTGCATCGAACTTTTACGCTATTGTGAAGAAAATCACGTTTCACCATGGCCCGAGGCTCGGCTCAAGGCATTTCGAGTATTGTGCGACGCTAGGGAGCTGGGACTCTCACTGCAACTCTATGAGAGTTTGTGCAAGGATGGCATTGAATTGACGCCGTGGATGGTTGGCCGAGCGCTGGATGCCGCCACCAAATTGAACCGACCGGAAGCCGTGTTGAAATATTTTCAAATTTTGGTACCGAAGAAATGTAACGTTAGGAGTGGAGAGCGGGTGGGCGACATGTTTCGTCAAGTTCGTGAGCAGGGAGGGGAGATGGACGAGTTTGCACTTCGATCTATTGCGATTTTTGCGGACAGAGCTGGCGAGGCGGATCTGGCGCTGGAGGTTTTATCTTTGGCGAAGAAAAGAGCGGGGGGTGCTCCGGTAGACATGCACATGTCAGTGATGACGGTGTATGGTAAGCAAGAGCGGTGGATGGAGCTGGTGGAACTTTATGATGAAATGCCCAAGATTTTCTGCTGGAAGTTGAAAAGCAATAATCTCGGTTTGATCATCCGAGCACACGCTTTGAGTGGGAAGAGAGGCGTAGCAGCACGCGGCCCGGAAATCTTCAAAAAGTACGTGAAGAAGAAGCAGTGGGGGACAGTTACGTGCAATGCGATGCTGGAGGCGCTGCTACATACGCGCCAATTCAATGAATTGCTGGTTATTGCTGACGAGATGCGGCAAAGAGATGTGAAGTGGACTTCGTCCTCGTACAAAATGGTGACGTTGGCGCATATTGAAACTGGCACTGCTGAACAGGCCAAGGCGATGCTACTGGCAAATGCGGACAAAATTGACGATAGAGGTTTAGAATGCTACCGCGAACTCGTTACGTATCACTCGAAGGTGCGTGGGGATCCTGCCGAAGCCTGTCAATTGTATCTGGAAATGGTACAGAATGGCGTGTTGCTGGAACCTTCAGACTGGACGAATGCATTGGAGCTGTCACGCGGCCTTCCAGATCGAACGATGTACTCGCGTCTAGACAAGCACCTGCAGCAACATAAATCATCTTCGGCGCTGGTTCCTCTCCGGCAGCGTCTACTAGAACGGGAAGAAAAGCACGAGCAGAGCGTAACACAAGCTCAGAGTGAGATCAAACAGGGTCAGTCCGAACAGGTAGAACCTGAAACCACTATGCAAGTATCGCCAGAGCTGAAGTCAATCAGTGACAAGTGGAATAATGGTGGCGAGGAGCTGACAGAGACAGAAGCTGTCAAGCTTTTCGCACATTTTGCCGACAACAAACGCATTGATGAGTGCGTTAAGTTGTTGCGCTACTGCGAAAAACGAGGCATATCTCCAGCTTCTTCCTCACGCATCGAATCAGGCATATCTCCAGCTTCTTCCTCACGCATCGAATCAAGCATATCTCCAGCTTCTTCCTCACGCATTGAATCGAGCATAACTCCAGCTTCTTCCTCACGCATCGAATCCTTCCGCGCGCTGTGCAACGCTAATGAGCTCAAGCTCGCCCTGGACGTGTATCGGACTTTAAGTAAGGAAACGGATCTTTTACCACCGTGGGTGTACGGGGGTGCACTGGATGCGGCGATCAAATTAAATCGGAAGGATATCGTGAGCCAAGTTTTTCGTCGCTTAGTGCGTGATGTCCAAGCCTTTGATGGCTACAAATGGCAGACAAGAAAGGGAGTGCATGCTATGATGCGTCAAGCTCGCGATCGACTTGAAAGGCTGCCAATGTTCGCCCTTCGCTCGCTTGCTAATCTCGCAGATCGATCAGGTGAATTAGAGCTGGCAGTAGACGTCTACACTGCGATGAAAGACCGAGGCATGAAGGTTACCCTAGATGTGTACGACTCGTTGTTGAATGCGTACGGACAAAATGAGCGATGGAACGATGTGATGGAGTTGTACAATTCAATGCCAGAGCATCAGCGCCAACTGCTGCGTGGTGCCAGTCAGAGTTGGGTATTGTCAGCGAGTAGTCATTACGATGGTCAAAAGGCGATGCCACAAGGAGTGCACAACAGCAAACCCAAGCCTCTATCCAAGAATGGAGATGTGTATACACCCAAGCCTGGAGTTTCCGATGTGGTGCTGGCTCGGAAGACTTTTGAGGACATCAAGGAACAGGGAAACAGCGGCAAGAGGTTGAGCAATAACTTGGCATCAGCTCTCATCAGTACCATGGCGAAACATGGGCGTATTTCCGACTGCATCGACATGCTTAGCTACTTCGAAAAGCAAGGTGTCACGACGAAGCTGTTTGCAGATCGGGCGGTTTTCAATGCGTTTTGCAGAGCGGACAAGTTTGAACGTGCGTTGCAAGTATTTGAAAGATTATCCAAGGCGGGTCCTCTTGACCCATGGGTGTACGGCTGGGCAATGAATGCAGCAACGCAGTTGGATCGACAGGAAGTTCTCGCTGCCATATTCCGAGTGTTAGTACCAGAAAATGACACTGACGTTTCTACAACCGATAGTTTCCAGGTGGACACTACTTACGACCTGGTATACGAAATGCTGCAGGATGCTTGCAGCCGTGGAGTGGATTTGTCGGAATCTGCGCTCCGATCTCTTTCTATTTTCGCTTTCAAGGCCGCTCACTCGGACTTGGCGCTGATAGTCTTGTCCATCTCGCAGAACGGAAACTCAAGCGTTTCCCGTGAGATCATTGAGGCAGCACTCACCTCATGCTGTTTTGATAGTCGGTGGAGTGACGTGATACGAGTGTTCGAGGATACACCCGCAAATCAGCGCGCGAACTTGACCAGCGATTCGTTGGGCGCGGTGATGAAGGCGTACGCTCGAAGTGGAGATGAGCTCTTAGCATTGGAGCTTTTCGAAAACCACAAGGCAAAGTGGGGCACGTTTGCGTGCAACATAGCTCTGGACGGGCTTCTGGAGACAGACCAGATGGATGCTGCGCTCACACTCGCTAAGGACATGAAACGCCATGGTGTTAAGTGGAACTCGAGGACGTACACAGTAGTAGCTCTGGCGTACATCAGGTCCGGCTTGCTGGATGAGGCGAGGGTGTTCCTGAGTAATAATGCGAAGCTGTTGCAGAACTGTAGCTACGGCGCTTATCGTGAACTCATTGAGTGTTACATGAACACGCGTGGAGATAATCTTACGGCGTGCCAGTTGATCGTGGGCCTGATCGAGAACAACAAAGAGGTTGAGTTTTCGGACTGGCAGGACGCTCTTCAGCTCGCGTATGAGCTTCCTGATCGAGATTTGTACTGGCATGTTCGCAAGCTGCTGTGGCTGCGTGGTAGGGATTTGGAGGACAAAATCCCATCGCATTTGATGCTGACAGAGCGAGAGAGCCCAGTTGGTCGAGGCTTGACCTTCTCTCGAGCAGAAAGCTCGAGCGTGGCTCACCATATTCCACCCATGCCTGCTGACGTATCCCTCGCGCTGGAGGTTTTCGACGATATCTGGAATGCCGATGGATCGGGTTTGACCAGAAACACCGCCACAAAACTGCTAACGACGATGGTCAAGCACAAGCGCATTAGCGATTGCGTAGAGATGGTGGGCTACTTCAAGGAGCAGCGAAAATTGCCCAAAGCGTTTGCTTGCGCCGCCGCATTCAACTTGCTTTGCGACGCAAAGGAGGATGACTCAGCGTTGCAATTGTTCGAAGGGATGCTACAGGACGGTATGTTCCTAAGCGGGGGAGATTGCATTCGGGCTTTGAATGTTGCGATGAAGTTGGACAACAATGAATTAGTGATCAGCATTGATGGCTATAGGAAGGAGAACGCCATGCACGCAGACGAACACCAGGCACATCAGCACCAAGGAGTATGATAGGATCACCAACAATTTTGGTTGTACTAACCAGCGGGAGTTGACAAATCAAACGCTGGCCACATTAGTGAGGACAGATCCCCAGAGCGGCAGGGGTGATATTTCAGAACCCCGGTTAAAATCAAGGCAGTCGATATTGCCCATGTTTTCAAACCATGTTTCTGGTAAAAAAACCTGGGAAACGTCGTGTAAAGTCCATGTTTTGTGAGATTGTTTCAGTAGTCGCACTACTAACCCTAAGCACACTCAGTTAAATACGAAACAATTCCCAAACTTAGATCCTAAAAACCTTTTGAAGGACCTACCTAGTGATGGGATACCTGTACGAACGCCGTAATACCTTCATTGCAAAGGCCATGAAATATGCCAAACGAAAGATGTACTGAGTTTCTGATCAGGTCCTTGTACGGCGAGCACGGTTGGGCTTACAAAACCAAAACGATTTCTGATCTTTTTATGCACGAATTGAGCCAATTAAAATGCAGGATTGAAAACATGGGCTTATATGCGTGCTTTTATTTTGCGGTGCTTCGGAAAGCCTCCAATCGCAGCCATCGTAACGTCTTCTTTATCGCTTTTCGGTTATTTGTGAACTCGCACTTGCCTCGAATCGCTTAGTTCGCATCGCTTCTTGTGTTTTGTTGCTACGGGTTTTGAATTACAAAAAGCGGTAATAAAGACCTGCGGGTTTTTGATAACCTGATTGATGTTTAAAATATTACTACGTAGAACAACTCACGTGATGCCACATCTGAATGTCCGCCTTGTGCTTCAAACAAGCCCGGTAAAGGGGCTCGGGACATCTATTTGGCTGGTTATCACTGACAAGGCGTTGCTTATGTACTACATGTACTGTCTCCAAACTTTTCACTCGGTCACAAGAAGTTGGTGTCAACCCACCACTCGGACTTGTAGTTTGAGCCGAGGATGTTCTCGATCGACACTGGTCCACTGAGCTTTCCGCTAAAACTCACTCGCTGGGCAGTGGATGCTCCGGGCCCGGTGTTGTTAAACTCCCTCAAGAACACGTTCGCGGTGCTGGAGCTGCTGTCCCAGCTTTGCCAGCCTTTCGGATTGATGACGCTACCAAGCTGGCTGTTCTGCCACACGACGCGGGCGTAAGGACGCCATGGGCGGCCCAGGAACGCAGTTCCGCTGCCGGATCCGAACACACGCGCGTTGTTGAAAACGTACTCGGACGGGTTGGAAGTGTCCGAGTTGCCGTTGGCAGTGATGCAGCCTGTGCCGATTGACTCGACATCGCAGGACTCGAACCACGCCTTTGCCTGCAGGCCGAAGACGAAGTCGATAGCACCGCCGATATATGACCGAGCGTAAAGCTCTCGGCCTTTGTTCGCGCACAGCGTATCCTTAAGGTACATGATCAATTTAAAGGCCGTTAGTAAAATTGTGATCAGTGCAGCCGTAAAGGTTGAAAAAAACAAAAACCAACCTGGTAGCCCGTGAGTTTGCAAGCGTAGAAGCCGTAGGCAGCTCCGTCGACGTAAGTTGCCACCGCCTGGCCGACGTTCCCTGCTGTGTTGGCGACGTTGATGTTGTACAGTTTCACGCCGCTGTTCGACTTCATGCTCAGGGTACTAATGGCGTCGTTGCGACTTTGAACGTTGGGCGCGAGATCCTTCTGCGCCATCGCGTGGGTGATCGTAACTTGGTTGGCAGAGTACGCCATCGTATTGCACGTGTAGCCCTGCACCACCAGCGGGCCGTTCAGTGGCGAGAGGCGGACTTGCTCACGGTAGGTGCCCGGGAAGATAAAGAGGGTCTGCTGAGCCGTCGTGCCGCTCAGTTTCGCCACGCCCTGCGACACTGTCTTGACGCTGCCCATGTATGACCCTGAGGCATCGACGACAATGGCACCGCTTGGAGGCTGTGTGCGTGCGTTGGATCCGCTGCACGCGGCCTCGACGGCAGCCAGAGCGCTCATCACGAGCAAAATGACTGGTAGTATGAAGGCTCTCATCTCGTGCCTTGGTCGTGTCGAGGAGGGGTAAGCTGGTGTGAGTGGCGAGGAGAAAAACCAAAAGTGAGTTTCCCTGCAGAACCTCAAAGTATCACCGCAGCCCCGTGGATTTACGGTATGTTATTGCTTGACGCTCGATGTCCATGTTGCTGTGCGTTTGTTTGTTTATTTGTTTTGAGTCACGCACAGCGAACGTGTCGAAGCACATGGCGTTGCTTAGCGGACACCAGGAGCGCCAGTAACTCTTCAATGCTGCACGTGGTTTTTAGGAAGGCACGAACCCTGCAGCTGTCATCTTTTTCAAGATACTTTTGAATAGAACACACATGGGATCTGAAAGGCGTCAGCAAAATGGGAGATGAGTCATGTCGTTTTGGCAACGACTCCCATTTTGGACAAGGATCAACAGAGGAAAGTTTTGATCGCTTATCCATACAGATGATGATGATCACCAGATGACTATTAAACTCTAGTATAATATTTTAATACCTAGAGTTTTGATCGCTTATCCATACAGATGATGATGATCACCAGATGACTATTAAACTCTAGTATAATATTTTAATACCTAGAGTTTTGATCGCTTATCATATATTGTGGTTTTCATCGATTTTGTCAAAACGGAGGTCTCCGATCCCGAGATAGCAGGTCCGAGATAGCGATCAGCTCCGAGATAGCAAAGCAGCACGTCCGATATGATTCAAGGGGCTAGGGCTATACCGCAAGCGCAGCCCGGTTTTAAAGCGCATCCCCCGTTTTGCCGTTTTGCAACGGCATAAATGAGTGGCCGACGCGCCACAGCGCACCTCACACTACCGCACTCCACTTCACATCTGCCTCAACCACACTTATTGGCACAATTGCTACTTCAGTATGACCTACAGCGATGACTTTCGGTGGAGAGCTGTGGCTCTCATGCACATCTACGATGTCTCCAGTGCCTATGTCTCTGAGCTATTTGGACCGAAACAACGGACGCTTCGCCGCTGGTACGAGTTGTTCCTCAAGAAAGGCATTATCAACGAGCATAATCCCCGCGAAACAAGCTCTCGTTGGCCTCCACCAGTGCTAACCGCAGTAGAAGCCTACGTATCAGCCCACCCGACGTTCTACATTGAAGAGTTGAGAGAATTCGTAACCAAGAGCTACCCGACCATTACGACTGTGTCGACGGCTACAATCTGCAGAGTCCTCAATTTTGACCTCAATCTGAGTCGAAAGGTTCTGTCCAAAGCGGCTCAAGAGGCCGTGCCCGCTGAAGTTGAAGTGTATCGTGCGAAGTTGCTCCCGATATACTCATTTGCTGAGCAGCTCGTCTTCTTGGACGAGACCGCCAAAGATGGTCGTCACTCTCAGCGACGGTATGGCTGGTCGAAGCGAAACACTCGCGCCGTCGTCAAGCTGCCTTTTCGCCGTGGGAAGCGGCTCTCTATTCTCGCAGCAGTTGATGTGCATGGTTTTTTTGCGTGGGACTGGACCGAAGGAACATTTACAAGAGAGAAATTCCATGCTGCATTCCTTAAGCACGTCATCCCGCGTCTGAATCCGTGGCCGCTCCCACGCTCCATCGTCATCATGGACAACGCCAAGATTCACGCATACCCGGAATTGCAAGATGCTATTCACCAGTGTGGCGCCCGGCTTATATTCCTACCCCCCTATTGTCCGCAACTCAACCCGATCGAGCCGTGCTTTGGCTTGCTGAAGCGTTGGCTGCAGAAACACGCCAACTTGCTCTTCCACTTGTATCCGGAACGCGTGCTAGATGTCGCCATGCGAGCTTGTACGCGTCGGGAAGACAAAGGAAACTTATCCGGCACGTTTCGTCACTGTGGATATTTGGCCACAGGACTCCGACAACAAACCTTTGACGAGCTTTGCGAAACAATTGAGTAATTGAGTTGCATAACGATTGCAAACACTACGCTGTATACAACCTACACCAGTCTGCATTTCTGTACCCTTCTGTTAGCCCATCGGTTCGTCATCCGCGTGGTCTTCGTCATCCATTCCTCCGTTAGTAGGTTGCGCCGGCACGAACTCATGAAATATTCCTCTAGAGAAAAGGTCGTGGTCGGGGAAACCGAGCGCTCGACGAAGTGAGACAATGTCGATTTCTAAGGGCATCCACAGACCGTTGAGTCGAACCTGGATAACAGCCGTCTGCCGCATTTCTTGGTCGGCATTGTCCTGCTGCTCCAGTGCTTCTCTCTGGCGATCTAACTCCATTGCTTGGGTAGTGGTGTTGTCAGCAGGAACTTCAAATGGGACTGATTCGGGTCGTCTGGCATGCACTACGTCGAGGTGGTGTGCTGTAATCGCTCCAAACTGAACTGCGTTTGCTGCTTCGTAAGCGATTCTCTGAACACGAGCCTGCTCGACTCGACGGGCAGTGGCACGGTGAAATTGTTCTGGTTGTGCAGCCCGCTGCACGTACAAGAACGCCTCAAAGCGAAAATCGCCGAGCTGACGAATATCATCTGTCGTCAACAATTTCCATCGGTGTTGAAGCGTTGGCACAAAGTTTTCCGACGTCAGCTGAATAAACTTGGCTTGTGAGTCGTTCTTGGCACGCCGGAAGTAGATGGACGGGTTTTCTGGCAGCTCGAGAGGTTTCTTAGGAGCATCCGCACCGGTCGTAAGAGCGGTGTATTTAGCAATACACTTCTCCTTGAAGACAGAATACCCTTCTCCGATATCAAACTCCACTTGGCTTTTCCAACCACCGCGAGCGCGCGCCAGTGGCTCTCCAACCCGTATGACCAGTAATGCAGCTGCCTTGGTAGGAAGTGGCGGAGGCCCTTCTTCAGGAGGCCCTAAGGCTTCAACCGCCCAAGGTATGGCGTCGGAAACCGACTCGGTAGCTGTTGATGATCGCTGGGGTATAGAGACATCCAGTGCGGATGGTGGAGACTCATGGAGCGCTATCCCAGCGTCAGCACGAATGTATGGTGTACCGGATGATGCAGCCACGAATTGATTACTTGGAGGTCTGGTAGAGCCTGACCACACTGCAGAGTTAGTTTCCATAGCGACACAAGAAACAGCACACGTCAGTGATCAGCACTAACTGCGACGAAGACAGCGAAACAAAAAGTGAGCGAGTCACCCGAGGATTTATTGATACTTGTAGCTACACAGCAACAATGCACATGTGCAGGCTTAGTTAAAGAGAGCGGAATAAGCAACAGTATATCGTCTATTCCGTACCTTAGTCTATGAGGATGTCAGACAGCCGCCAGCTCGTCCTCGATAGTGCGAGGATAAGGAGGCGCAGCAAGCGTGATGACCAGCCCGCGTTGAGAACTCCCTTGCCGAATGTGCATCTATCAGATCATTAAAGCTATCGTTAGAAACTCCACCCTGCAGATCACTTACTCCAGCAATCGACGCTTTATTAGCAACAGCAACCTACGCTTGATCGACAAAAACAAAGATCTTATATAAACGCAGTTCTGTATCATACTATACATCACATATGAAAGCAGTTTAGTGTCGGAAACATATCATCCTGTTGAAACATAAACTTGCACGACCCACCTTTCGATATAGCATATCTTGGTACGCGCAAGCGGATTGGAAGGATGCACGCCGCTCGTAGATGACTTGTCGTCCGAGGCCTTCTGCGTCAGCGCAAACCGCATCTTGCTGAGCTTGAACTTGGCGGCGCTCGCTACGACCTCAGACGCCGTGCTGCAGCGTCTCGCCATCAGCAGCGCCACCTCACTCGACGGCACAGCGGCATCCTCGTCGCGCAAAGCGCGGCGCCGAGCGACAGATCCTGCATCGCCAGTGTTTGACTTGGGTGCTGCTTCGCCATCAGCTTCACCAGCGTCAACGAGACTACAGCCCTGTAGATGCTGTTCGAGTAATGTGCTCTGTGGTTCGCAACGAGCATCCAAAAACGAATAAGCAGAGGCTTAGACATCGTAACGGGATAGGCAGCATACCTGTCCTTGTGTGCAGAATGGTTATCACCTGCCGGCACCCACAGTCATAACATCGCTTAGTTCCGTTGACATCAGTCTTGATGCAGCGCTGCAAACACTACACACAGACCCACGCACACGTTACATTACCGTGATTTCTTCTTCCCTTCCTTTGGTTGGCGAGGGGGCGGGCGCTTCTCCGATGGAGGCCCTTCCCAATTCGGACTCCAAGATAGTCTGACCTATCCCTACCCAGGGCCCGATTTACAAATCGGACCCCTCCGAAGTGTGCACCAAAAATGGGCGGCAAAAAGCTTGAAAACCACAATATATGATGATGATCACCAGATGACTATTTAACTCTAGCAAGAGCCAGGAAGGTATAATTCCGGAGTATAATTCCCTTCCTGAAGAGTCCTAACATAGGACTCCCAAGCCCTGGACAATAATTGTCAATTATTGGCTATCCATACTCCTACAAGGTTGGAGCGAGCTGATGCGATCAAAACCCTCCTCGGTCCTTTTAAATCGCCATGACGGTGCGGATTATAATAGTCGGCTTCTGGCTCCCTATCCATAAGGTGTAGCACAGTATCAACTCCGCATGCAGATCTCGAAGAATATGCGGCGGCATCGGACCAGCATGCTTGTTGGTCAGATCCAAAGAAATAACCCATGGAGCCATTATTAGCGCGTGGGAGATGCTCAGGCCTCCTTAAAAATGGGATTTTGACGCTTTTTCCCAGATTTCCCATTTTTAAATATCAAAGGAAGTGAGTATTGCACCCAACTGAAGGGGTAGGTTAATTGATTTTTGCGACATGAAAGTATCCGTCCGGAGTATAGTGTATACTTCCCCCCCTCTCTCTCTCGCCACCCATTTCGAAATCAGGGGCGAATGGTGCACGACCTGCGGGTGAAAGCGGTGGCGCGCGCGCCGCGCCGGAGCGCCGGCCGCCAGGCAGCGCGCGGGGCTAGCGGCGACGACGGCAGTGATTCTTCCTACTGCCCCCCAGCAGACATCGGCAGTGAAGAAGAGTGGGAAGACTCAGCGAGCTCGGCGAGCAGCCACGCGTCGCAGCCAAAGCAAGGCCGGACGGAATCCTTAGGGCATCCGCGTACTCCGCGCGTTGCGGACGAAAAGGAGCCAGAGGTCGCGCCCCCCCCCCCCCTCTAACGAAACGCGAGTTTGGCTCGTGGGGGGAGCTGGAGGAGTATCTCTCCGAATATTCGACAGCAAGCTACCAGGTATGCTGACAGAACACAAGAACGACTGATGCAAAGCTCATTTTCTCATTTTATTTTGTTGTTTAGAGTATCCGCGTCCGCACTAACAACAAGGTGTCTGCGCGAAACAAGAAGATCAAGGAGTCGGGGTCGACAAAGCCGTTCGTTCCAGAAAAGTGGGTGTTTTACGGGAAGACCTTCGTCTGCACGCATGCAGGGAAGTACAACGCTCGTGGTCAAGGCAAGCGGAAGCGCCAGCAGTCGAGAGCGCTGGAATGTGAGGCACAGGTGAGTTAGTTGGGTATATTTGGGCACGATTGTCCCGAGTTGGGTGCATCTGGGCACTTAATTGTATCTCAGTTGGGGTGGGTTGGTACTCATTGGTGCATGTGTGATATCTTGTAGATTAATGCTTGCGTCCAAGTCGTGGACAACGACGCCGAGGTTCCTGAATTTGTTGTTCGGTTTACTACATGGCGACTGTACCACAACCACGGGTCAAGTGAGCACACGTTCCGCCAGTACCCACGCAATAGGAACGCGTTGGAGTCGGAGGTGCTTGCCACAGTGGACACGCTCCGTAAGGCTGGTGCCTCGAAGAAACGAATCCAGCAGTACATTCACGAGAACTCCGTATGCACCCCCACCAACCAGGACGTGCGCAACCTCGTGAGACGACTGAAAAAGCGTGAACACACCGCCTCTACCAGCGCAAAGCGGCTCAAGCAGTGGGTGCAAGAATTCACGGAAGAAAGTGGCAATGTTGCAGGAATTTTTGTTGACTCGGTACAAAATAAGGTATGAGCTATGAGCTTGTTTGGGGATGTATTGATTGAACATGTGTTAATCTAACCTATCCGTTGTATTTGCTTGTAGAATATCGCTACCTGCATTACCCTCCAAACGGCGCACATGCGTCAATTATTTGACTTTTTCCCTGAAGTATTGATGATTGATGCCACCCATGGAACCAATTCCTCCAAGTACAAGGTCTTCTCGATTATGGCTCACGACGCATTCGGCAAAGGGCAGTTCGTTCAGCATGCCGTGTTGCAAAACGAGCGGCTGCCGACGTTGCTAACAGCGCTAGAGGAGTTCAAGCGCAACAATCCGGCCTGGACTCGGATTCGGTGTATCCTTATCGACAAGGATTTTACCGAGATTTCAGTGCTGAAGATGGCTTTTCCAGACGCAGTGCTGCTACTTTGCCAGTTTCACGTCATCAAGTATCTCCGAGAGGAGATAGCTTCAGCAGCATATGGATTCAACGCGTGGCAGAAGCAGCAGCTACAAGGCTTGATACAGCTTCTCGTCTACGCGAAGACGGATCGAGAGTACAAGAGACTGCGGGACTATATGCATTACATCATGGGAGTTGGTCGTTGAAGTGCGTCTGGCCGTACCGAGTTGGGTCCGGGTAGTTCTGAGTTGGGCGCTGGTGGTGCTGAGTTGGGTGCTGGCAGGGCTGAGTTGGAGTCTGAAGGTGCTGAATTGGACGCGGAGCTGGGTGCTGGCCGTGCGGATTCGGGTGCCGTTGCAGAACGCAATGATGATGCTCCGCAGCATCCTTTTGAGGCGTACTTCGATAAAAACTGGGACAAGTGTCGGAGTATGTGGTGTGCTTTCGAGCGTCAGAACGCAGTCACGCTCGGTAACAACACAAACAACCGGATTGAGGCATCGTGGAAGCAACTCAAAGATCTGGTGGACTCGTTCATGAAAGTTGATGAGTGTATTGTTTCGATTATGTACTACCAAGCCCAGGAGGAGAAGAAGTTCATGGACAGCTTGTTCAAGCTTTCCGTTGTGCACGATCCCAAGTATGATCGCGAAATGCAGTTGCTTTCGAACTTGATCAGCTCGCATGCGTGTGAGCTCATCTATGAGCAGTATGTGTTTGCGACTACACGGGGCAAGTACAAGTACAAGGAGGCGGTCCCGGGTGTCTTTTTGGTGCAATACGTATCGGACGAAGAGGACGCGCTCGATGAACCAACGAGTACATATTCGGTGATGAAGCGTGACTGGACGTGCTCGTGCATGTTCATGACGTCACGGCTGCTCCCATTCCGCCATGTCTTCTATCTTCGGAAGGCTCTCGGCTTTGAGAGCATCATTCCTACTCAGCTGCTACACCCGAGGTGGTTGCTGACGACGCTGCGCTCAAGCACCGACGCACCCCAGTTGCCTGGGGCACCTTTTGCTGTGTCTAGTGTTCTGCCGGAGCCCAGGGCAAGTTGGGACTCGAATCGAAAGTTCCGGGAGGCTAATGCAGTCGCCTCTACCATTAGCGAGCATCTGAGCGGCCTGGGTATGCGGGAGTACAGGACGGCGATGAAAGTTCTTGAAGATGTGGCCAAGTTTTTCAAGCACGGTGAATATACGGCAATATCCAGGATGACGGACGTGGCTGAACCTGCAGATGCTCTGCAATGTACGGAGCTACTGGCTGAGCACCACGTTGCGCAAGATCTTGACGTGTCTTCATCCGCTAGTGTGCAGACCACCCAGTTGGGTATGGATGGATCACAGCTGGGTACGGATAGATCGCAACTGGGGTCAGATGGGTCACAGCTGGGGTCAGATGGGTTCCAGTTGGTCTCTGAAGAAAATCCGACAAACCCAGACGGCCTCGACACCTCCGAAGAAGTCAATTCTAGCCAAGCCGAGAGCACCTTACCTGTGGCGGTTGCACCCTCAGTTCAAGCCAAGAAGAAACAACAACATGCAGTGGCTATTCGCGAAGCAACAGGTGACTTTGTGCTTGAAAGCCCACCCAAACCACGAGGACGACCCAAGCAGAAGACACGAGCAGTAAAGGCAAAGAGAAGCGAGAATGCTGCCAGGGTCGAAGAGGATGTCAACATGCACGAAAATGGCCTCAGCCTGGTTTCAGCGTACGAGCAACTGGAAGAACTCCCGACGTCAACTCGGCTCATGAAAAACTACAGCAATTCAACTTGTTTGTTTTGGTGGGCAAGCAGAAACCTCCTATTGCTCATGAAATTACAAAGCTACCCACGAACAAGCCGTTGGTGAGACCAGAAGAGATTGTGCGCATGTTCTCCAAGGACCTGATCAAGAAGTGCATGGCGAAGGTGTCGGCCTACCAGCGGAAGCATCCCGGTGTTCAAGAACTTGACATCGCGCTTGAGATCCTCGGTGTTGGGGTGTTTGCTAATTCTACTGTCGCACTCATGAAGAAATGGCACCGGGCGTGTGACGTCCTGAAGCAGATCGAGAAGACGTTGAAATGGATGAAGCAGCTAGAATTTTCTCGCCTCGCAAATTCGAGCTTTGCTGTTGAAGAAGACCCTGAGCTTCCGGAAAAGCTGAAAGCCATTGGAATTCTATCTACCGAGGTACACTCATTATCTCTGTTATTTTCCATGGTTATTTACTGACTATTGTGGTGAATTGTTTTTACATGCAGACTCAAGTACTGGACCTCACTGCTAAGCAATGCATAACGGACGAAGTGATGAGAACAGTGATGCTCAAGAAGTTTGGTCGTGATCCCAACATCGTCATTTTCGACGCTTCGGCGCTGGGCGTCGTCGTGGACGGCAGTGTCGGTGCCGACACAGCGAGCATTCAGCGGGCGATGAGGGGGCTGTCAACGGAGATTGTGCTCTTTCCGGTGAACTGCAACAACAACCACTGGTGCTCAATCATGATAAATCTCGCCAAAGGCAAGGTTTCCATCTACGATTCTAGCTGTTCTTCATACCTGCTTGGTGTTCGTGGTGTGGCGCAGACGCTAATACCTCTTCTACCAAGTACCGTTGAAATGAGTTTGCGCGTGCAGACGTACGAGTCGGGCCTCGGGGTGCAAACAGATAGCTACAACTGTGGTATCTACGTGTTGATTGCTTTCGAGATCTTTTGCGGGGCTGAACCGCTGGGCCTGCGATACCGCTACCTACGTATGTGCTTGGAAGATTAAGGTAGCAGGAGCTAACAGATGATAACAACTTTGGAATCAATGAATTTGTTCGTGCTTCTCAAGATACTTGCTGGTCTCTGAGGTTCGTACATTCCAACTTGTGCTAAGGCTGCTCGCGAGTATATGAGGTTGAAGAAGAAGAACTTGTGCTCTCACACTCCAAGTGACATCTACATTTCAGCTTCAAGTCTCTAAGTGCGATTCAAGCCTGTAAGTGCGTTTTAAGCAGGTAAGTTCGTCTCTGTAAGCTCGATTTGTTTGCAGGACGCGCGCCGTGTCATCAAGCTGTGTGTCCACCGTCGTCCATTCGTAGCGATCGGCAAGCACCGCCTTCCGGCTATACATCTCAGGTGTATACCTATCGGCACTGAATCTATCGAGTTGGGGTTCAGATGGGTGCTACATGGGTGCTACTAGGGTATGGTTGGTGCCTTGTTGGTCATGGCTGGTCACGACTGGGTGCTCGTAGCATGTCACACACTTTTCAGTTGGTTGCAGCAACGGGTGCCAATATCAAATTCTCCCGTGAAAAAAGTAAGTTTTGATACTCCAGTAGTGTATATAATCAGCTTCTTGTGCGTTTGCAAGCTAAACACACAACGCTATAGTTGCTGTTTGCGTTATTGGACAGCATGAGCGACCCTTAATTTTGTCATTACTCACTTGGAGAGACAGATACGGGAAATGTGTACTTCAAAGCATTTAGTATGCATTGTGTATCATGAATTCAGTACAATTACAAGCGATAATCGAATTAAATAATAGTTTATGCATGCACACATTTACGCTGGCGGCATGCCACGACAAAGTAACTATTTGCAAGATGTGTGGACGCTTTTAAAAGGCCTGCGGTACGTAATTCTGAAAGATATCAATATTCGGTATAGTTTTGTATGGGTCTCGACTACTGAGAATTTATATACAAGTGCTTTGCATTGCCCAAGCTACTTGAAAAAGGGATTGGTTGACGCACACATGAAACACATACTCGCAGCAACTACGGACATGCATCTCAGTGTTTTCTAGAGAGTTTTGGAAAACCTAACAAGTCTGAAGCAACATTCTAGGTATCGGACATAAGTGAGTGAACCATTTTACTTGAAGTTTATATGTGTCACACAATTCCCATATCGAAATCCAAAAATCTCCCGTTATAAGCTACTTTATGGGAAATGCGGGAACTCCCACTTTTAAGGAGGCCTGGAGATGCATGTTCCGACCAAAGTTCGTACAAAGATACTCCACAAAGATACTCATTGGCATCATCATCACATGGTCCAATACTGACTTCGACTGTCGCATACCACTTCAACTTGAAGCGACAGTCGATGAAGTGATCAACCGTTTTGCTTAATTGAGTAATCCGCGACAGGCTAGCTCCTCCGCACCGAGCTCTCAACCTCATTCTCCAATTTGCTTCGTTCCTTCCAAGTCACCGACTATGGCCCCAAGCTCCTCCTCCACGGCGATGACACACCGCTTCCTGGGGAACTCTGGTCTGCTCGTTTCCAAGCTGTCACTCGGGTCCTGGGTGGACTACAACGAGAAGTACACGGTGGACGGGTGGTACGACCTGATGAAAATCGCTTTCGAGCACGGCGTCAACTTCTACGACACCGCCGAGATGTACGGCAATGGCCAAGCCGAGGAACTGCTCGGAGGCGCCATCAAGAAGGGCATCAAAGACCGAGTGTGGGTCCGTGAGGACCTCGTGATCTCCACGAAGCTCTTCACCGGGACCAAGGGCGTCATGCAGGGAGGTCCGAACGACGAGGGGGTGAGCCGCAAACACATAGTGGAGGGGTTGAAGGCGTCCCTGCGTCGCCTGGAGCTCGAGTACGTCGATGTGGTCTTCTGCCACCGCTTCGACGCCTTCACTCCGATCGAGGAGACCGTGCGTGCCATGAACTTCGTAATCAACCAAGGGTGGGCATTCTACTGGGGCACCAGTGAGTGGCTAGCGTCGGACATCCGTGAAGCCTGCGAGATTGCAGACAGGCTCGGGTTGATCCGTCCTATCGTGGAGCAATCGCAGTACAACATCCTTGAACGTAACAAGGTCGAGTTCGAGTACGTCGATCTGTACAAGAAGTACAAACTTGGTCTCACGACGTGGTCACCTCTGGCCTACGGCACACTGACGGGCAAGTACAGCGCTGGGAAGCCGGAAGGATCACGGTATACAACGACCATGTTCGCCACGGGCCCCTTCTCGGAGGGTTTTGCCGAACGTGTCGAGATGGCGGACAGGCTTCTGCCTATCGCGACGGAGCTTGGCACGTCGCTCGCTCAGATGGCGATTGCGTGGGCGGTCTCCAACGAAAACGTTTCGACTGTTCTGCTGGGGGCCAGTCGACCCTCTCAGCTCGAGGAAAACTTGGAGGCGCTCGATGTGGTGAGCAAGATCACGCCGGAGGTGAAGGCAAAGATCGATGCTGCTGTCAAGTTCGTGCCGACCGAGCCCAAGTTGGACCAGTTTGCACACAGTCGCGGTCGCCACTTGTAGGTGGCTTCAGCAAGAGGACAGCAGCGCATACATTTCCTTCTCTATTCATGCAGTACATGTATTTTTCTACTACAGTAGTACTACGTATCCATATCCGATAGTACTTCGTAAGTTGGTCCGAAAAAATCCAAGTTCCAGCGGTGAATTGGCCACCAATGGCAGTATCAGCAAGAGATACACCTGAGTTTAACAGCACGACGACACATAATTCAATCGGATGCTTTTCAAGTGTTGTTGTACATTTCGCTTAAGCTGATTCATGGAGTTGACTATCCCCTACCTGCTCAGCACGGACAAGCAGTGCAGAGCGCTCAGCGATCCGCTTGTTTAATTAGTTCTCGAGCACCACGCGGTAGCGCACCGTGCCGTTGCGCACCATCTGGATGCCCTCGTTCACCTTGCTCATGGGCATCTTCTGGATCACGGGGCGCACGTTCTTCTTGGACGCCAGCTCCAGCATGTCCTTGATGTCCTGGATGCTGCCGATGGCGCTGCCCTTGAAGTTGGCGCCCTTGCCCACCAGCGGGAACGGCTTGAACTTGATCTCGTCGTTCGGCAGCCCCACCATGATCACCGTGCCGTGCACGGCCAGGAAGCTCAGGAACAGCGTGTACGGCATGTTGTTGGCGTCGGCCGTGATGAGCAGGATGTCCACCGAGTTGGCCGCGTCCGCCGCCTGCTTCTCGTCCGTGTACACGACGAACTCGTCGGCGCCGAGACGGCGGATCTCCTGCTCCTTGTTGGCCGAGCGGGAGAAGGCCACCACGGCCGCAGCGCCCATGGCCTTGGCGAACTGGATACCCAGGTGGCCCAGGCCGCCGATGCCCACGATGCCCACGCGGTCGCCGGGCTTGATACCCACCTCCTTGAACGGTGTGAAGACCGTCGTGCCGGCGCACAGCAGCGGCGCCGCCACGTCCGACGGGATGTTGTCCGGGATCTTGAACGCGTACTCGTGCGTGACGCGGATGTAATCGGCGTAGCCACCGTAGGTGATGGCGTCGTCCGTCTTGCTGTACTTGGAGTTGTACGTGCCGACGCGGTGGCGGCAGTAGGCGTCCGTGCCGTTGGCGCACTCCTTGCACGGGTCCTCGGGGAACTTGTTGAGGCAGGCCCAGACCTGCGCGCCGACGCCCACGCGGTCTCCCACCTTCAGGTCCTTGACCTGCTCGCCGGCCAGCGTCACCTCGCCCACGATCTCGTGGCCCACCACGCACGGATACATGGCTTGGCCCCAGCCGCTGTCCATGGTGTGCAGGTCGGAGCCGCAGATGCCGCAGTGCGAGATCTTGATCTCCACGTCCTCGGGGCCCAGCGGACGCGACTGGTACTCCCAGGGCTTGGCGTCCTCGCCATTGGCGAACGTGGCGTACGCGTGGATGGTCCTCGGGGCGGTCGACATGGTTTTCGGTTTGAAGTTGTTGTAGTTGAGAGCTGGTGCTGCTCTTGGTGCTGGTGCTCGGTCGACGTGTCTGGTATCGATCGAAATCGGGAATGGGCTCTAATCAGACCTCGAGCAGCGCCGGTGAATTCTGCTGTTGCTCAGGGCACGTGCGTGGCTGGGCTCAGCGTCGCATAGCGGTGGAATCCGCTTTTGGTTGCCATGATTGAAGTGGTCAACGCCCCGTCTCTCGTCTGCTTTAGCTTGGTGACCGCACCGGTTTACAGCAAGCGGCATACAAACACCAAGTGTCGTCGCTTTGGGACACCTTTCGCCGGACATGTCCGTGTAAACGTCCCAGCGGTTGACGCGCCCACATCGGACGAGAGACGCGGCGCGAACGGCTACAAACTTGATCACGCACGCCGTTTGTTTACACTCGGGTACATGTGTATTGTACACCGTCCTGTAGGCGCCGGGCGACACCGTGCGGTGTGTCCCAGTGAGTGCCGACCCGGCGGACGGACTCGATGTCTTCAGAGCTTAGCTGGTGGCCGACTCGTAGCTTGAAGCGGAGGCCGACAGCAATTTTCAGTGCCATCGCCAGCCTCTCTTCCCTGGCAGCGTAGCAACCAAGGAGGAAGCTGGACAATGTTGCACACGCTTGTATTCACGCTTCGTGTGCGACGTGAGCTACGTGGCACGCAGCGTGCTGTACATTATGGCTGCGGTGTCTACTGTAGTCAATTTGCTTTACAAAGGCAGATACGTAGCAGCAAAATGGCGATATGCATTTGTATTTGTTGCGGTGACGTGTTGCACCCTATCTAAGCTTACAGTGGTCGGACGACGCCCACTTAGTTCTCGAGCACCACGCGGTAGCGCACCGTGCCGTTGCGCACCATCTGGATGCCCTCGTTCACCTTAGCCATCGGCAGCTTCTGGATCACGGGGCGCACGTTCTTCTTGGACGCCACCTCGAGCGTGTCCTTGATGTCCTGGATGCTGCCGACGTTGCTGCCCACGAACTTGGCGCCCTTGGCCACGACGTGGAACGCGTTGAACTTGATGTCGTCGTTCGGCAGCCCCACCATGATGCACGTGCCGCGCACCGCCAGGAAGCTCAGGAACGTGCTGTACGGCATGTTGTTGGCGTCGGCCGTGATGAGCAGGATGTCCACCGAGCCGGCGGCCTCCTGCGCCTGCTTCTCGTCCGTGTACACGACGAACTCGTCGGCGCCCAGGCCGCGCACCTCCGCCTCCTTGTTGTTGGAGCGCGAGAAGGCCGTCACGGAGGCGGCGCCCATGGCCTTGGCGAACTGGATGCCCAGGTGGCCCAGGCCGCCGATGCCCACGATGCCCACGCGGTCGCCCTCCTTGATGCCGGCCTCCTTGAACGGCGTGAAGACCGTCGTGCCAGCGCACATGAGAGGCGCGGCCACGTCCGACGGGATGTTGTCCGGGATCTTGATCGCGAACTCGTGGGGCACGCGCACGTAGTCGGCGTAGCCGCCGTACGTGATGGCGCCGTCGCTTTTGTACTTGTCGCTGTACGTCCACACGCGGTGCGGGCAGTACGCGTCGTCGCCGCTGGCGCACACCGAGCACGGCGCCTTGGAGTCCTTGTTCAGACACGCCGACACCAGCGCGCCGACGCCCGCGCGGTCGCCGACCTGCAGACCCTTGACGTCGGGGCCCGCCTGGGTCACCTCGCCCACGATCTCGTGGCCCACCACGCACGGGTACATGGTCTGGCCCCAGCCGCTGTCGAGCGTGTGCAGGTCAGAGCCGCAGATGCCGCAGTGCGAGATCTTGATCTCCACGTCCCCAGCACCGAGAGCGCGCGACTGGTACTCCCAGGGCTTGATCTCCTCGCCCTTGCCGAAGGAGGCGTAGGCGTGCACGGTTCTCGGAGCGGTGGACATCTTGGTTGAAGGGGAGGGGGGGGGGGGGGGTTGCTTGGACTTGCTGGCTTGCGAGCAAATTGCAGAATGGCTGAAGCTGCGTGTAGACCGACTGCTGACGTAGTCCAGCTATCTCACGACAACATGGGCTTGTCCACCGAGAGGGTACATGTATCTTCGCCATTACGCGCCCATTGCGTGAGGCTCACGCATTTGTAAACATACTGTGTCCTCACGCCGGCGTTGGTCCACCTCGATTTTCGCTATGTATTTTGCTGTTGAGACATGCGGTCGCTGCACCAAACACAAGATCACTCGGTTTTGAGTCAAAACTTTTGACGCATTTGTAAACAGAATTGTACAGTGGACCGATTCCCGTGTCTATTTTCGTACAGATTTCGTGTCTAAAAAAAACGTGGTACAGATCTCGTATAGCCCGAACGCCACTTGCTGTCAAGATGTCTAGATTTGGTACAGATCTGAGGAGCGCTTGGAAGTTGAAGTGACCCTCACTCACGCACGTCAATTCCACTCCCTGGCAAGCCCACAGGACCGCGAGGCTACAAAAGATTCCGATACTATGGTGCTGCTAACTATCGATGAGCCTCGTGGCTCGAACGAATGTAATGGGTCTGCCATTTGTACAACGAGCGTCTTGCGGCGTCGAGGCCGTGATATACGCACCACAGACTCGCTTAAAAGTCGATAACGCCACGTTCTCAAGCGACCCGTGTTCTGCCCGATAGCGGTTGGAATTACCTTCAAAAGGTCCATAACGTGAGGGTGAGGCAGCGTCATTTTCTGGCAGGAGACAGAAGCAGTCTGACGAGGGCGCGGGTTCCGTGGTAAATCCGCCCTCGTCAAACTGCTTCTGCCTCGCTGCCGCCGCTTGCGGATGGCCACGCCTTGCGCCGCGATTGCGACAGCAGCGCTGGTGGACTCGTCGACGAACTTGTCTTCATCGTCCGCGTCCAGTAACCTTTTAGTGAGGGAGTTAGAGTGAATGCCATCGACATATCTAGAAATCTGACGACTCGGACTCGAGCTGTCTAGAAGTGGCCGTTTTATGGTAATCTGTACGCAATATGTGCGAAAATGGCTACGACAGATCCTACGGTATGTTTACAAATGCGTGAGCCTCACGCAATGGGCGCGTAATGGCGAAGATACATGTACCCTCTCGGTGGACAAGCCCATGTTGTCGTGAGATAGCTGGACTACGTCAGCAGTCGGTCTACACGCAGCTTCAGCCATTCTGCAATTTGCTCGCAAGCCAGCAAGTCCAAGCAACCCCCCCCCCCCCCCTCCCCTTCAACCAAGATGTCCACCGCTCCGAGAACCGTGCACGCCTACGCCTCCTTCGGCAAGGGCGAGGAGATCAAGCCCTGGGAGTACCAGTCGCGCGCTCTCGGCGCTGGGGACGTGGAGATCAAGATCTCGCACTGCGGCATCTGCGGCTCTGACCTGCACACGCTCGACAGCGGCTGGGGCCAGACCATGTACCCGTGCGTGGTGGGCCACGAGATCGTGGGCGAGGTGACCCAGGCGGGCCCCGACGTCAAGGGTCTGCAGGTCGGTGACCGCGCGGGCGTCGGTGCGCTGGTGTCGGCGTGTCTGAACAAGGACCCCAAGGCGCCGTGCTCGGTGTGCGCCAGCGGCGACGACGCGTACTGCCCGCACCGCGTGTGGACGTACAGCGACAAGTACAAAAGCGACGGCGCCATCACGTACGGCGGCTACGCCGACTACGTGCGCGTGCCCCACGAGTTCGCGATCAAGATCCCGGACAACATCCCGTCGGACGTGGCCGCGCCTCTCATGTGCGCGGGCACGACGGTGTTCACGCCGTTCAAGGAGGCCGGCATCAAGGAGGGCGACCGCGTGGGCATCGTGGGCATCGGCGGCCTGGGCCACCTGGGCATCCAGTTCGCCAAGGCCATGGGCGCCGCCTCCGTGACGGCCTTCTCGCGCTCCAACAACAAGGAGGCGGAGGTGCGCGGCCTGGGCGCCGACGAGTTCGTCGTGTACACGGACGAGAAGCAGGCGCAGGAGGCCGCCGGCTCGGTGGACATCCTGCTCATCACGGCCGACGCCAACAACATGCCGTACAGCACGTTCCTGAGCTTCCTGGCTGTGCGCGGCACGTGCATCATGGTGGGGCTGCCGAACGACGACATCAAGTTCAACGCGTTCCACGTCGTGGCCAAGGGCGCCAAGTTCGTGGGCAGCAACGTCGGCAGCATCCAGGACATCAAGGACACGCTCGAGGTGGCGTCCAAGAAGAACGTGCGCCCCGTGATCCAGAAGCTGCCGATGGCCAAGGTGAACGAGGGCATCCAGATGGTGCGCAACGGCACGGTGCGCTACCGCGTGGTGCTCGAGAACTAAGTGGGCGGCCCTACCGACCAATGTAAGCTTAGATAGGAAGGGGTACGACCCGTCACCGCAACAAATACAAATGCATATCGCCATTTTGCATCTACGTATCCGTCTTTGCGAAGCAAATTGACTAGACACCGCTGTCATAGCAATAATGTACAGCACACCGCGTTGCCCACGTAGCGCGGGTACACGCGTGTGCAGCCATGTCCAGCTGCTGGGAAGAGAGGTTGCCGATGGCACTGAAAGTTGCTGTCGGTTTCCGCTTCAAATTACGAGCCGGCCACCAGCTACGCTCCCAAGACATCGAGTCTGTCCGCCGGTTGGCACTTACTGGGACACACCGTGCGATGTCGGCTGGCACCTACAGCAACGTTGGGGTGGGATCCTTGTTCGTTGGTCTCGGGGCTCGAGTGTAAACAAACGGCGTGCGTGATCCTGATCCCAAGTTCGTCGCCGTTCGCGCCGCGTCTCTCGTCCGATGTGGGCGCGTCAACCACTGGGACGTTTACACGGACATGTCCGGCGAAAAGGTGTCCCAAAGTGAGGACACTTGGTGTTTGTATGCCGAGCCGGTGTGGTTGCGGTGTGGTTACCCAAGCTGAAGAGGACGAGCGACGGGGCGCTGACGACTACTTCGATGACAATGACAACCAAAAGCGGATTCCACCGCTATGCGCCACGCACACAGCAGAATTCACCGGCGCTGCTCGAGGTCGCACACGCTGATGGAACTCATTCCCGATTTTGATCGATACCACACACGTTGACGGAGCACCAGCACCAGGAGCAGCACCAGCTCGCAACTACAACAACCCAAGCCGAAAGCCATGTCGACCGCCCCGAGGACCATCCACGCGTACGCCACGTTCGCCAATGGCGAGGACGCCAAGCCCTGGGAGTACCAGTCGCGTCCGCTGGGCCCCGAGGACGTGGAGATCAAGATCTCGCACTGCGGCATCTGCGGCTCCGACCTGCACACCATGGACAGCGGCTGGAGCCAAACCATGTATCCGTGCGTGGTGGGCCACGAGATCGTGGGCGAGGTGACGCTGGCCGGCGAGCAGGTCAAGGACCTGAAGGTGGGCGACCGCGTGGGCGTCGGCGCGCAGGTCTGGGCCTGCCTCAACAAGTTCCCCGAGGACCCGTGCAAGGAGTGCGCCAACGGCACGGACGCCTACTGCCGCCACCGCGTCGGCACGTACAACTCCAAGTACCGCAAGACGGACGACGCCATCACCTACGGCGGCTACGCCGACTACATCCGCGTCACGCACGAGTACGCGTTCAAGATCCCGGACAACATCCCGTCGGACGTGGCGGCGCCGCTGCTGTGCGCCGGCACGACGGTCTTCACGCCGTTCAAGGAGGTGGGCATCAAGCCTGGCGACCGCGTGGGCATCGTGGGCATCGGCGGCCTGGGCCACCTGGGCATCCAGTTCGCCAAGGCCATGGGCGCTGCGGCCGTGGTGGCCTTCTCCCGCTCGGCCAACAAGGAGCAGGAGATCCGCCGTCTGGGCGCTGACGAGTTCGTCGTGTACACGGACGAGAAGCAGGCGGCGGACGCGGCCAACTCGGTGGACATCCTGCTCATCACGGCCGACGCCAACAACATGCCGTACACGCTGTTCCTGAGCTTCCTGGCCGTGCACGGCACGGTGATCATGGTGGGGCTGCCCAACGACGAGATCAAGTTCAAGCCGTTCCCGCTGGTGGGCAAGGGCGCCAACTTCAAGGGCAGCGCCATCGGCAGCATCCAGGACATCAAGGACATGCTGGAGCTGGCGTCCAAGAAGAACGTGCGCCCCGTGATCCAGAAGATGCCCATGAGCAAGGTGAACGAGGGCATCCAGATGGTGCGCAACGGCACGGTGCGCTACCGCGTGGTGCTCGAGAACTAAATAACTAAGCGGATCCCTGGGCTTTCTGCACTTCTTGTCCGTGCGAAGCAGGTAACGTGGTTTACCAATTGATGGCCCACCAGCGCTATGCTAACGGAAAATCGTCACGCCGACTTCAATTTTTGTGTTGGTGGACCCGTAGCGATAGCGCTCCAATCAGGTGACTTAAAACTGATTTTTAAGGGGTCTCTCCCTGTTTCTGAGCCAACCCTGACCAAGATATCATGAGGCAAAGGAAGCTGAAATTTATTTTTTTATTACGCTCTGACCAGTTCATGGACCAGTAGGCCCCATACAAATCCCAATACAAAAGCCTAGGTTCCAGTATGGCACCATCGCAGTCAAGACTGTCGCTCACACTAGTGCACTGTCCAGCGGAACAAATTACCCCTGCGTCGTAATGGACGCCCCCTCCTCATTTTCAGGCACTGTCACCATACGAGGCACCGCTACTTGCGCCCGGGTGCTGGTAACCCCCCTTTTTAAGAGGCGGGGTTACCAACACGTCACTCTTGGGGACCCGGGTTGGCGGACCCGGGGGGAGTCGCAGTTCGAAGGTGATAACGAAAGGGGGTATCAAGTTAAAGTGAGGTTCTACTCAAAATTTGGATTGATTGAATCGATCGGCCCCCAATCGCCCCGCGTATGCTCTGGCGTATACATGTACAAGTTCAACTAAGTACGAGTGAAGCCATGAAATTGCCTGCCGGCGATTCAGCTAATCACTTGTAAATTGTATGTGGGTAATTCAGCGAACCGATCGGAATGTCTAAATTTAGCCGGAATTCACAATATATAGCTGAATCGACTACAGTACGCCGTTTCGGTTTCGGTTTTGAATTATAATATTTTATTTGGACCACTAAAAAAAGGTTAGCAGAAACCCGTACATGTATTATATAAATATTTATTTTTGAGAAATACCGATTCCAATACTTGAGGGATTGTCACCTAGCGAGTTATTCTGGACAAGCAAGTTCGTGATCAAGCGTTGCAGCGTCTGGTCTTCTTGACGCTAATTACGATCTAAGCGTTTTAAAGGCACGACAGTCTCATTGCGCAAAAGATCAGAACCAAATTGCGTGTAAAGCCCCGAGGAAGTGTGCGGGTCACTTGAAGTTTGTATGGTTCGCAGGTACTAAAACAATATGTATTATTGTTTCGTTCAAAATTGAATTATTATTTAGTATTGAGTCGTGCTCAGAAAACAATCCAATTTTCTATTGTATTTTTTGCGAAGGTTGCGCTTGTAGACGCCGGCGACGAGCTCGCGTCTACTAGCGCCGTTCAGACTTTCGACTGTCAGTGGCAGGACACGGCAGTCGCAGGCACGGCGACGGGGTCAAATTGTCCTTGTGTAGATTCCATGGGTCATGTCGCGGCATTTGATCGCCTTCCCTGGCGGAAAGACTTCAACAAGAACATGATTTTAGCCAATAAGATCATGCGTTTTTTCGTGAATAATTGTGTCGCTACTATGCATGTTGTACGACTGTAGCGAAGTGTGTTGCGCGAATGTTTCTGTCGCAGCTATGAATGTTGTACGAGCGTAACTCGTGTGTTGCGCGAATGGTCTGTGGATGTTGCACGGGCGTAACTCGTGTGTTGCGCGAATGTCACTCGATGACATCCGAAATCCCTGCTCCTAACGACTGGTTCGCGGCCTGTTGGTCCGCTGGGCTCGCAGTTCGGTTGAGTTTCTTTGATACTGACATCGTAGGGATTCTTTCTCGTCGTCTCCGTAATGTGTACTCCGTTCCGTGTTTCAAGTGGGATCGCTCCATTTCGTCAACGTCTTGAACGGCGACAAGTTAAAGTCTATATCAATCCACACAACCACACACGCATAGCAACATATCCGCACACGGAGACACAAACCAACTCAAAGCACGTTGTAGGCAACTCAGTCCTAACCGCGACGACTCATCCACCAAGATAGAACGGAGAAACGAGGAGCATAAGCCCTACCTCCTCGGCAGCCATTACCCGTATCATACGAACTGACCTTGACGTCTAATCCCACCACAGGGCACCAGCAAGCACACAGACGAAATACTACAAATGTTATTGCGCCTTCCTGTATTTTTGAGCGTCCTTCAGAAGACTTTAGAATGTACTTTTGTGCTGCTAGGATTTTAAATTTAACATGTAAAACGTGGTAATTATACTTAGTTTGGAGGTCTGATTTAGCGAATCGGGGGTCATACAATACAATGTTGCTAAACTTACTGATTTGCTTTCCTTTTGACGAGCTAGTCGCTTTTCGCAACTTCTATATAATATCAGTCAAATCTTGTGCAAAATAGTGATTTATCAATACAGTGAAGTGCCTCAATAGCGAACGCCTGACAGTTTATAATCTGCAGCAGGCCATGATGACCAGTTTGTACCACTGTCGGTCAATTATACTGATTTAGTGATATAATTCCACCAGTTATGTTCATTTTGATAGGATTCCGCCAATCACAGGTCCAGAACCGAGCCTCAAGGGGAATCAAAAGGTCACGCGTGGGAATCACGAGATGACCGCCACGCGCGCAAATCTCTAGCAAGATACATGCATGTCTACTACCTCATTGTTCAATTTCGTTGATAAAGGCGTGGGAAATCCCTACAAGTTTGGCGCACTCAAGGCTATTGAGTGGTGCGCAGAAGCATGGCGTCAGCTCCCAGCCAAAACCATCGAGAACTGTTGGCTGCACTGGTCGCGATTCGCGACTCGCGAAGACGGGCATGAACTTCATTTTGCATTAAATCAATACATATGTAGCCTTTGTGTGACGAGACAAACCCTTCATGCTAAATATACCTGTTCCTTTTCATGCATATCAGGCGTTCGCTATTGAGGCACTTCACTGTAGTGAATTCAATAAATTCAGAGGTTTTTTTAGCCCCAACAAAAGTCGTTTAGGACCAATTTAAGGACAAAAATCGATTTCACTTGCTTTGAGTATGAGGTGAGTCGATTTTGGTCCTACCAGGACCTGTTAGGATAAAAGTACCGTGAACCATACTAAGCTCAAGTGAAAATAGTTTGTGTCCTTAATTTTGTCCTTAAAACCTGAATGTTGGGGTTAGGTATCCATCCGTGCAGCTTCCTCGTGGAAACGACTTCATTTTGCGAAACGTATGCTAAATGATCATATACGTTATTTTGCTAACGCTATTTTGACATAGCACGGTACTCTAGCCGGGATTTTGCCATTAACAGAGCGGATTAGTACTGCTTAGCGTCTGGCCGATGCTCATAGCTAGAAATCAATAGCTCACTGTCAATTAAGCAACACGAATATGTATGCCTACTATACGACTGTTTCTCTCAGAACAAAATGCGTTCATTCCCGTAGCCTTTGTTAGTGCTGCCGTTGTAATCGTTGACATTGTTGCGGAGCTGTCTAGTAGCATACTTGCTACACTGACGCTCCCATGCCCGTAGAGAGTAGATCATCAGATGCTGCTGAGCTGCTTGTTACTAATTCCTTGTTTGGTGTTGCTGTTGCTGTTACCCCTCGCTCGGACGCCGTCCCGCCTCGAACAAGGTATTTTGCATTCATTGCTGTTGTTGCAGAGCCGTACAGTTGTACCATTGCTCCTAAAGTTGCTCTCGCAACATTAGCATTATAATGTCGCATTATGTCAAACCGCCGTAGGGGCGCAAGCAACAGTTCTTACGAACTGCGAACTGGTTCGCGGCCTGTTGGCCCGCCGGGCTCGCAGTTCGGTTGGGTATATTTGATATTGACACCGTAGAGATTCTTGCTCGTCGTTTGCGTAATGTGTACTACGGTCCGTGTTTCAAGTCGGATCGCTCCATTTCATCAACGTCCCAAACGGCGGCAAGTTAAAGCCCACCTCAATCTACACACAAACACACACGCATAGCAACCTATACACACGACGCACACGGAAACACAAACCAACTTAAAGCACGTTGCACGCATCTCAGTTCCAACCGCGACGAATCGTCAACCAAGATATAACGGACAAACGAGGAGCGTAAGCCCTACCACCTTGGCAGCCATTACAGGTAGCATACAAAATGACCTTGACGTCCAATCGCACCACAGGGCACCAGAAAGTACACACACAAACTTATTGTACCTTCCTGTATTTTTGTAGTGCTAGTATCTTAGATTTGGCATGTTAAACGTAGCAGCCTTCGGCTATCAGGTTAATGCCCTCGAAGCTAGCCGAGTACCTAGCGGTTAGCTACCGCGTATGTGTTGCTAGCAATATAAACATTTTTGACCAAGTTATGTCGTTCATCTACTTCACTAAATGATTCTGCGACCCGGATGCTTCGTATCGCCCTGCTTTGTTGTCAGTCTTACAACCCCCAACTTCCGTAATAGGCACCTACAAAGGTATCTCCTCTGTTGAAAAGGCCGATTGGTCACTTTCAGCGCTACTAAACGGGCTTTCTCTCCTTTGTAGGGCCTCTCAAAGCCGTACGAGGGTGCTACCGTTAGAATTTGCCGGCTACGCTAACACTAATCTGTACTTCTGTGGTGATAAACCTATCCCGCTACCAAAAATTATACTATTTCATTGCCGTCTGGCCAAAAGAGATAAAATGTACAATATGTAGCAATAAAAATGTTTCTCACGGCTCAGAGATTTGCTGGACGCAGGTAGGTTTGACCAGCCAATCAAGGATATCATCCAATCTGTCAGTCGTGAGGGAGCTTGAATGTTGGATAAAATAATTGTTAGTAATCACAAACCGCGTTGCTTGTGGTTGAGCAGGCGTCAATGGCTCGAGAGAGCACACGCGCAGCGATAACTCTTTTCCTGGAAGTGACGACTTTAAGCCAAGCCTTAGAATACGCTACTATGAGGAGGGAAGTGAAGATAAATGGGAAGACCCTCACGTTTTGCAGGAGCTGTTGAGGGCTCGCTACTGCCCAGTTCCGGTGTCGAAATGGAAGGTCCCAACGAGAGATGCAAATTGAACAATCAGCAAGTACCTGCATCACCTGCCGGCGACCTGCAGCACCCGATGCCATAGCTAAATCGATAAAAACGGTCCAAAGAAGACTGCAGCATGCCAGGCTGCAGGTACACTCTGATTGGCTCGTTTTACCTTCATCAGGTACCTCCGAACCATTAAAGTACTAAAGTAGAGTCCTTATGGGGTACATTGTATTGCGTAGCAATATTGTGAATTCCGTCCAAATTTGCCGACTGGGATCGGTTTCAAGACTCCACCAGAATCGCTCCAATACAGTTCCCAAGTCAGATTTGGAATCGCCAGAGCAGCAGAAGTGCCGCATGTCATGGCTACATTCGTACTTAATCCGTCAACTATACGATTTGTATACGCTCGCGCGATTGGTCGGCGATTGGGCTCGGTCGATTGAACCAATCGCGTTCGGAAACTTCGACTAGAACTCACAATAGTGTATCGTAGTCTATTTGGCATTATACTTTGTTTGGTGGTCTGATTTAGCAAATATGGGATCATACAGTTTTGCTAATCTTACTGATTTACTTTCCTGCAGACGTTTTTCGCAACTTCTATAAAATCTTAGTCAAACCTTGTGCAAAATAGTTTTTTTTTATCAATAGTGAACCCATACCGGTAGCTGTCTATCCGTGTAAATAACTTCATTTTGCGAAGCGTATGCTAAATAATCATATACGTTATTTTGTTGACGCTATTTTGACCTAGCACGGTACTCGAGCCGGGATGTTGCCATTAACAGAGCGGTTAGTACTGCTTCGCGTCTGGACGATGCTCATAGCTAGAAAGCAATAGCTCGCTGCCAATTAAGCAACACGAATATGCATGCCTGCCACAGGAATGTTCCTCTCAAAACTAAATGCGTTCATTCAAGTTGCCTTTGTTACTGCTGCTGTTGTAATCGTTGACATTGTTGCGGGCTGTATAGTTGCATACTTGCTCGACTGACGCTCTCATGCCCGCAGATAGTAGATCATCAGATGCTACTGAGCTGCTCGTTATAATACCTTGCTCGGTGTTGCTGTAGCCTCTAATTGCATTCGTTGCTGTTGTTGCAGAGCCGTACCATTGCTCCTAAAGTTGCTCCCGCAACACTCCTAAAGTTGCTCCCGCAACATTAGCATTATAATGTCGCATTATGTCAAACCGCCGTAGGGGCGCAAGCAACAGTTCTTCGAACTGCGAACAGTTCTTCGAACTGCGAATTTATTTTTTTATTACGCTCTGACCAGTTCATGGACCAGTAGGCCCCATACAAATCCCAATACAAAAGCCTAGGTTCCAGTATGGCACCATCGCAGTCAAGACTGTCGCTCACACTAGTGCACTGTCCAGCGGAACAAATTACCCCTGCGTCGTAATGGACGCCCCCTCCTCATTTTCAGGCACTGTCACCATACGAGGCACCGCTACTTGCGCCCGGGTGCTGGTAACCCCCCTTTTTAAGAGGCGGGGTTACCAACACGTCACTCTTGCGCAGAATGTTGCTGCTTGCGTCTGCTGTCTTACGAGAGCTCTGTAGCGCCTCCTCCAGTTCTTCATCTGCGAAGCGAGCCTTCATCTCCTCGTGCAGTTCTTCAAGAGTGAGGGAGTTGATATCTTACGGGGTGAGGGGAATTTATATTGTGGTCCATGATCTGGTAAAAAATGGATTGTCCAATCAGAGCGACCCTACACTGATTTGAGCACTACTAATTGGCTGAAAGTCGTTATTGGGCCATGATATGGTAAGGCCCATCGATTGGTAAACCACGTTAGGTGATATTATAGTCAACGCCATGAATCAGCTAAGCGAAATGTACAACAACACTTCAAAAGCATCCGAGTGAGTTATCCGTCCTTGTGCTGCTAAACCCAGGTGCATCTCTTGCTAATACTGCCCTTATCGGTCAATTCACATTCACGATCGAAATGCTAAACCCAGGTCCCTCTCTTGGTCATACTGACCTTGTTTGTCAACTCATCATTGAAAATTGAAAATGCTGTCAGCTCGCAGCCTCCGCAGGGCGACGTCTTCTGTGCTGCGTCGCCCTATCAGCGGCGCTTCTCCCCCCTCCAGCAGCCTTCGATGTCTCTTGACACCCCCTTCATCCGTTGAGTCCCCTCCGTGGTTGGCACTACAGTCGGGGGCTCGATCCTTCGCTCAGGGACCCCTTGTCCCAAGCTCCGCCGATGTCATTGAACGCCTGAAGACGCTGTGGAAGGACCCGGGAGCAGCTCGCGAAGTCTTCGCTGACATTCGCCAAGGTGACGGGTACAAGATGACGGATGAGGCGGCGTCCACGCTGCTCTGGTCCTTTTCCAAGCACAAGAGCATCGACGACTGTGTGGAGCTGTGGACCTACTGCCAGCAGCAGGGTGTGCAGCCTGATGCGTCGTCACGCTGCGCTGCTTTCAGTGCGTTGTGTGACGCCCACGAGCTCGCCCGGGCGGTTGAGGTGTTTGAATCTTTGTTCCGGCAGAAGATCGATCAACCCGCGTGGGTGTACGGCCGAGCGATGCACATTGGGACCGAATTGCAAAATTCCCACCTCGTGACCAGTATCTTCGAGTACTTAGTGGGCGGCAGCGTAAAACTCGAGGGAGAGAAGGGAGTGTACGGGATGCTGTGCGACGTGCGTGGTCGAGGGGTGAAGCTTTCGGAGTTGGCACTCCGGTCACTGCTTGTGTTTGCCGATCGAGTCAAAAACCCGGAGATTGCGCTGGAAGCTCTGGCCATGATGAAGAACGAAGGGTTCGGACCTACAGCCAATGACTACAGCGCGCTGTTCATCGCGTGTCGTTTTGATAAACGATGGGAAGAGGTGATAGAAATCTACGAGTCGATGCCAGAGAGCTTTCGTCCGCAGCTGAATGGATATGCCCAAGATGTAGTGATCATGGCACACACTCGGAACGAAAGTGAAGAGGTGAAACTACGAGGACTGGAAGTTTTTGGATGGGACGAGACCAAGTGGACCACCTACTCGTGTTGCGCGGCGCTGGACGCACTGCTCCAGACCCGCCAGTTTGAAGCGCTGTTCTCACTCGCTAACAAAATGACGCAGAAGGAGATAAGGTGGAGCCCGTACACTTTTAAAATCGTGGCACTGGGATATATTCGCAGCGGCTCCGTCAAGAAAGCGCTAACATTTATGCGTAAGAACTCCGCGCCCATGAAGAACGATAGCGCTCGATGTTACCGCGAACTCATCACGTACTACACAACGGCGAAGAGAAACCTCGTCGTTGCATGCCAACTTTACAAGGAAATGATGCTGAATAACAAGATGCTGCCGCAGTCCGATTGGAGCAACGCGCTTGAACTCGCAAGGCAACTGCCCGACCAAAGCATGCACAGGGAGTTTCGCAAGCAGCAGAGGCTCCAGGATGTGCTTCAGCCAGCATCTTTACTTGCCGCGCCATCAGAACCATCAGACGTAACGTTTGCACGGGAGGCGTTCGAGGACATTCTGCAGGGTGGCGGCTCAGGTCTGACGAAAGAGGTGGCCTCTAAGCTTCTTTCGGTCATGCTTGCTCATAACCGCATCCAGGATTGTGTCGAGATGCTGGACTACTTTAGAGTGTGTGGGATATCTCCAACTTTTTGGGCGCGGCTTGCTGCTATGACGGCGCTGATGGACGGATTTTTGTTCGATGAGGCGCTGGGTGTGGCTGAGGATATGCTCGAAAACGACTTGACTCTAGACGCAAAGCTCTCCACCAAAGCGTTGGTTGCGGCAACGAAAGCAAAAAGGAAGGGGTTTGTGACCAAGCTTTCGCGTAAAGCGAGATTGGAGTCAACCATCTTGAACAACTGCAACGCAATGATAAGAAACTGCACTCGCGAGAAGGCATGGGATGTTGTACTGGATTTGCTGGCTGCGATGAATGGTGAGGGCGTGGTACCGAGAGTCGACACTTTCGAGTTTGTATTGATCGGTTGTGCCATGGACAGCCGCTGGAACGTGATAATCGACGTGTACGATGGAATGCCGGACGACGTCCAACTTCTGCTGAATAAAACAGCGTTGGTACGCGTTTTCGAGGCACACGCTCGTTCGGAAAGAGAAGAACTCCAGCAGCGCACCCTTGACATTTGCATCAAACACAAGGAAGCGCACTACTCACGGGGCACAAAATTCCCGTTCAAAGCCGCAGTGTGGTCATTACTGGAAGCGAGGCAGTATGCTGGTGTGATTGCTATCGCTGACGAGGCGAAGAAAGATTTAGCTCGGTCCTCGACAATGTGCCGGCGAGTTGCTGTAGCTTACATCTGCACTGGGGCTATGGATCAAGCGATGCAATTGTTACATGACCACTCCGTGAACTTTGAGCTCGAAGATTACGAGTTTGTGCTAAACGCGCGCTGTCGCGACGAGTGCTGGGGGGATGTGATCAAAATCTACGAGGACATGCCGGAAAGTCTCCAATCTCAGCTGAATGACGAGGCTCTAAGTTCGGTGAACAAGGCGCGCGCTAACAACGGGGTGGAGCGGACTGGAGATAGTTGATGCCCACGCAGCGACACCGCGTGCAGGAATAGCAGCGCTGAAGACCCAACTGCGGGTCCTTGAGTTTGACCTCGCAGCAAAAAGTTTGGGCCTGACAAATATTCGTTTCGGATCCATCAGGAAGCAAGAAAGAAATGATGTCGAAGCTTGGAATGTGATCTCGGGTCTAACTATGACGACTTCGATAATAGCAAGAGTTTCTTCGAAGCCTCTTCGATACAATCGTGGTACCGACATCTTTCTCTAAGCCACTGAAGTGCATTTTTCATTTTGTCCCCGAAAAAGTCGTGGCACAAGTCGGGGTGGGCGTGAATTAACCAACTACAGTTTTGTAACTGTACAGACCAGGTACTCGAGCAGCTTGGAGGGCGCCATCCAGCGTTGTTAAACGCCCATCGTCAATGCACAGCGATCTAGCATCGTCAGGACTGAAACACAAGAAGTTGCTCCATGACCAAAATGCTGCAACAGTGCGTGCCGAGCCCCCCTCGTACAGTACATTTGCAGATATTCCCACACACTGGCACGCAAGCTCGCGAAAACCAATGAACTCCGACGCCATCAAGCTCCTGCTTGAAGCAGTGCCTCGCCTCATGGCAAATCCCACGACAGCTTCATCTCGGACCGACACTCGGGTGGGAGCATTCCGACGGGTGCGCCTCCACCAGGCCTCCTTAAACATGGGCATATTGGCCATATTCCCATATTGACCATATTTTAGTTTTCAAATCGCCCATACTGAAAAGCATGTAAATCACACTTTTACTTACCTCACAGTCACATGTTCGGTAAGCAGATTGCCGATAAAGCTTTTTAGCACGATCAAAAGGCAATCGTTTTGTTTGGAGATGCTACGCGTAGTCGTTTGCCGATCGCTATTCTGCGTTTTCGCCTCAGGTGGCAGTGTATTCATCCGATATATTCGAGATAGCATATTGACCTTCAGCTCCCAGAACAAAACTCAGAATACAACGCTGCGGTCATACTAGCTTTAGCATGCGATGCGTATGCAATAGTTTCCACATCTTTGGGCTCTAATGGAGTTAAGGAGTCAGTAGGGGTCGATTGATTCTGCGATGATGTCAGAAGCAAGTAGGCGTTGCCTGTGCTCGGTTAAGCTGATTGAACAATAGCGGGTTTATTCTGACCAGATGATGTGGCAAGACTGAAGGTAAAATCGAACAAAAAATTGTTTAATGTGTCCTGTTGCCCAATGTGTCGCTTAGCTACAATAATTTACTGATCTATAACACTATGATGTACCTAAATTTGACACATTAATTGACAAAACAGCTTTCCTTTCTTCCACGTGTGCAAGCGCGTCAGGTGCTAGACACGCTTAGATGAAACGGCATTATTTTTAGGGTGGTTGGAGGGCGAGATGCACTCGAAGCAGTTTAAACCTTCACGAGGCCAAATCGATACTACGTACTGTGTATACTAGAGACCTAGACCTATCGACACCATACATTTATAGTGATTAAATTCTGGGCGCCCATGTTCCCATATTGGATATCTCAAAATGCCCATGTTAAGCTCAAACATGGGCAAAATCGGCTTGCCCATATTTGTGGAGGCCTGGCCTCCACACTCCAGTCGCTTGGCGCGGCACAACGAAACTAAAAGTACGAGCACCTATAAGGTAGTACTGTGCTGTACCCACCGCTACCTGCATCTAGTGCTCAAGTTGCCATGGACGTCAACCTTGCGCGTCCGGCTGGTGCCACACATCGTCCAAGTTGCACTTGCCTAAACCGTTTCTGCAACTTCAACCATGTAGGGTCCACTATTCGCCACTTCCCAGTACCTCCCTTTCCACTCGCGTTCACTATACTGTCCAATCCGACCCACTCCCGCATCCAAATGTGAGTCCATTCCGCAATCCGCGCAAGTGCTTCAACCTCCGTCCTCCTAAATGCTGTCCGCCCGCCTACTGCGTCTCGCGTCCTCCACGCACGGCCGCAGCGGCGCGTGCGTGCGCGTGCGCGGCCTGCAGCAGGCCGCGCCCAGGCGGGAGAAGCTCTTCGACAAGATCCTCGTGGCCAACCGCGGCGAGATCGCTGTGCGCGTCATGCGCACGTGCCAGAAGCTGGGCATCAAGACGGTGGCCGTGTACTCGGAGCCCGACGTGGACTCGGTGGCCGTGCGCATGGCCGACGAGGCCGTGTGCGTGGGGCCCGCGGCCTCCAGCCAGAGCTACCTGAGCATCCCCAAGATCCTGCGGGCCGTGCGGGCCACGGGCGCGCAGGCCGTGCACCCGGGCTACGGCTTCTTGTCGGAGAACAAGGACTTCTGCGAGGCTCTGGAGGCTGCGGGCGTGGCCTTCATCGGCCCGGGCCACGCGGCCATCCAGGCCATGGGGGACAAGATCGAGTCCAAGCAGCTGGCCATGGACGCGGGCGTCAACACGATCCCGGGCTTCCTGGGGGAGATCGACACGGCCGACGAGGCCGTGCGGGTGGCCCGGGACATCGGCTACCCGGTGATGATCAAGGCCAGCGCGGGCGGAGGCGGCAAGGGCATGCGCGTGGCCTACGACGACGAGGAGGTGCGTATGGGCTACCGCCTGTCCAAGGAGGAGGCGGCCAGCAGCTTCGGAGACGACCGCATGTTCCTGGAGAAGTTCATTGAAGACCCACGCCACATTGAGATCCAACTCATCGCTGACACACACGGCAACGTGGTGGCCCTGCCCGAGAGAGAGTGCTCCATCCAGAGACGCAACCAGAAGGTCATCGAGGAGGCGCCCAGCGTGCTGCTGGACCCGGAGACCAGGCGGGCCATGGGCCAGCAGGCCGCTATGCTGGCCAGGAAGGTTGGCTACGTGAGCGCCGGCACGGTCGAGTTTTTGTGTGATAAGCACAAGAATTTCTACTTTTTGGAGATGAACACGCGCCTGCAGGTTGAACATCCCGTGACGGAGCTCATCTCGCAAGTGGACCTGGTGGAGCAGATGATCCGCGTGGCGGCGGGCCACGAGCTGCCTCAGGAGCTGCTGGGCGGGCCCGTGAAGATCCACGGCTGGGCCATGGAGAGCCGCGTGTACGCGGAGGACCCGCTGCGTGGCTTCTTGCCGTCTATTGGCCGCCTGCTTCAGTATGAAGAGCCCGTGCAACTCCCTGGGGTTCGTGTGGACTCGGGCGTGACGGAAGGCAGCGACATCTCCATGTTCTACGACCCGATGATCTCGAAGCTCATCACGTACGGCCAGGACCGGGCCGAGTGTTTGGATCGCATGAAGACGGCACTCGACAACTACGTCATTCGTGGCCCGGGCAACAACGTCTCGTTCCTGCAGGACGTGTACAGACACCCGCGTTTCGTGAGCGGCAACATCACCACCAAGTTCATCGAGGAGGAGTACCCCGAGGGCTTTGAAGGAGTCAAGTTGACGCCGCCGGAGATCGAGGACCTACGCGTTGTAGGCGCCATCATGCACCTGAAGAAGGCGATTGCGAGCAGCCACATCTCCGGTCGGATTTCGGCTGCGGCGGGTGCTGCCTCGATCGACTCAGACGAATTGGAGTTTGTCTCTGACCAGGCGGGTGTGGTCCCTCGGCTGCGTGCAATTGCTCCCGGTCTATCGTCTCAAGACTTGATTGCGCTCGCGGAGCGCAACGACCTGAAGAATTTGGGCGCTCAGCTGTCAGTTAGCATCGATGGTCCGTTTGGAGCGTCCGAACCTGTTGTTGTCGTGGAAGTCGAGGTGGAGAACAAGCGACGTCGCACGGAAACGGTGACGCTGGCGTTTGTGGAGAACAAGTGGCACGTTGTTGGCAATGTCGACTGGTCGCTCAACAGTCCGCTGTTCAAGGCAACGTACTCGAAGCAGAGTGGAGCGGTGGACGCACCTCTCGCGTCTCAATTGTTGCAGACGCTACCCGAGGGTTTCACGCTGCAGTTCCACGGCGCAGTGCATGATGTGGTCGTGCGCAATGAGCTGGAGGCTGCCTACGGCAAGCACATGCAGCCCAAACCTGAAGTTGACACGTCCAACTTGTTGCTCTGCCCGATGCCCGGTATGCTCATCTCAGTTGCGGTCGAGGTTGGCGAGCACGTGGAGCCCGGCCAGGAGCTGGCCGTCGTGGAGGCCATGAAGATGCAGAACGTGCTACGCTCCGAGAAGAGAGGTGTCGTCAAGAGCATTGCGCGCGCTGCTGGCGACTCGCTCAAGGTGGACGAGATTATCCTCGAGTACGAATAAGCTACGTGAACAGCAGCATTGCAAGCAGAAAGCAGAATATTGTGTGTGGTACCTGCGTACTGAGGTACCCGAAGATAAAACGCAGACACGAAAACTAAACACGAATTGAGCTTGATCACCGGTCGCCGATCTTTCGCTAGCTGTGACCTCTCGCCGAGTCGCCGTATCCTTGAGCGATCCCGCATCAAACATGGGTCGAGCCACGTGGGTATCCGTTGCTTCGTTGCTTGTGTTCGGAGGCTGGGTGCATGGTGAGACTGCAGTCTACAAGCTGCACACAGATTCGAGCTGCAAGTCTGCGCCGAGTATCATCGGCTTCCAGGAATCGCCGCCTCTGTCCTGTTCTGCCATCACCACGTGCTCAAGTGTGAATATCGATGGCGAAGATTTGTACTGGGACCGAGCATGCGCTTCGGACGAGTACGATGCGTTGTCGGATTCTGCCTACGGAGACAAGCCCTACGTGGTCATGGAGATATACGAGTCGGGTGGGAAGTGCACGAAATTGCTCTCCGGTGCCGCGTTCCTAGCCGACGGGAGCTGTCTGGTCACCGACAACGGAGTCTCCAGCATGAGGGTCTCTTTGAATGCCGACGGCTCTGCAAGTCTTGAAACGTACCGCGGCGTAAGCTGCAGCGGCACAGCCGCCAAGGTCACCCAGGTCTCCGAAGCAGCCATCACCAGCCATTCATGCGAAGAGGGAGCGCTCAAATTCTACTCGAGCGACGCCACCACAACCGCAACGGCAACGACAACAGCAACAGCATCGAGCGATGGTTCCGACAAAACCATCTCAACGACGACTTCACAGTCAGCGCCACGTTCATTCGGTGATTCCGTCGTGCTAACTGCAACAATCACAGCCACATTAGCGATGGCCATCACACTGCAGTGATTCACCAGACAATAACTCACGTTCATTAAATGGACCGAGACTGCAGCAGTGAACATTGATCCGTCTTTTGTATTTTTTTGCGGCGGTAAGTTATCACTGACAGGCTTGTTGAAGTGCAGACACAACCTCGTTATCCGCGTTCCATTTTGCAGGACGGAGACACGGGAACTGAAATTCAGGGGTCTCGCGAGAGTGAGGGAACTTGCGCTGGACGATGACCGGTGGGTGGGCGTCAGGGGTGGCCTTGTGTGCCGCTGCCGTCTGAGATCGTCGGAACGCTCGAAGTTGCTGCTGCACCTTCCGTTGAGCCGTATCCCGATATTTGTCGTTCTTGTCATGTATTCGATCCAATGCCCGGGGAGTGAAAGAAAAGTAGGGTGAGAAGCAGTCGACACGGTTTAGAGCTATCAGCTCGACAGTGGGTGAGTCTGCCACAACCGTGTACGCGCGTGTTTGCTGACCCTCGATGAACATCTCGAAGCCGAAAAAGCCTGCGCTATCCTCGGTGTGAAATGGCACTCGTGAGCGCACCGCGTGGACCTGCTGCTTCCACGAGTGTTTGCCACACGGCCACCGATGCCGACGCTCATACTGAATGTCCACCTCAAGTCTCACACGACCAGAACGCACAACGTAAAAGGCACCAACCGACTCGCCTTGAGTGTAGAGGACTTCTCCCCTTTTGAGAGGAACGTCAATGGACACGAGCTCGAAGAAGTGGAGTTTGCTCTCCACACAATCGCGAAACAGCGTCACCTCCGTGTGCAACCAGTTCACAAGGTGCTTGCGTCTTCGAGTTTGGCATCTCGCTAGCGTTTTGTGGTAGTCTTCGGCCATGATCATGAGTACTTCACACCCTATCGGTTGTTGCGACGAACTAAGCGTCAATGTAGGGGTAACATTTCCAGCAGGAGACGCAGGAGCCGCCTGCACATCAGCTCCGCGAGTGGCGTTCTCGAGCTGAAGTGCAATGTCACCGAATGCTGCGTTCTTAGTGACAGACGCCACCTTCTCACCGTCGATCAGGATATACACCTCGCCACTTAGGACAAGGTAGCAGGCATCACCGACATCACCTTTCCGAAACACAAATTCTTGTGGTCGAAAAGCGCGATACTTGGCCAACTTGGCGATCTCAGTGGCCTGATTCAGATCCAAGAACGTCGACATGGACGGAATCTTCATGATCCAGCGTGCGATGCACTGTAGCTCGACGATGTTTCGTTCACTCGGTTCTTTCGGGACTCCTTGCTGGAGGATCTCTTCGTCCGTGACTACGTGGTCCGAAAACCGAGGAAAGAAAACCTGGAAATCCTTCCGTTCGCGGATCCACGACGGGAACACCTCGCGATCTCCAGTCAAAGGCGGCGTCGTCGTCGTGGAAGACGATGTCCGTGGTCTTTCTTGCTGACTTTCCGGTTCTCTACCGGTGCAACCGCCGCTGCTACTCTCCACTTGATCGGACTGTTTTCGAACCAATGGGAGTTTGCTCTCTCGACGCACAACACCAACACCCCCGCGAGGAGACGCCGTCGTCGACTGTCTGGGAGAAAGCACTGGAACAGTGCGCGGTCGCACGATATCCACTAGACTCGCATATGCATGGGTCACTTCTCGAGGGGTGCGTTCGCGAGGAGAACTGAGTGCATTGGCAGAATTGTGCAGAGTCTTGAGCTCGTTGACCCCCGACGAGTTGCTCGTGGCCATCATCGCCGCCGCGATCGCAGATGTCGCGCGTGCAGAGGCCAACACGAACTTGGTGTAGACATAGATGGGATTCGTCGACTGGGTGATGGGGCCTCTCGGTGTCACTGGCTGAGGTGGCGCCATACTTGAGTCGAAAAAAATTCACGACCAGCTAGACGGTGAATGAATCAGCTACTGTATTGCAGAGATTCCAGCATAACATCCCAACTATTAAACCTCTGGATGGTGTCGTCCAGCGATCTGGTCGGTCGCCTATATTTGATACGCTCGTCCTCGAAATGATCTCTTGCTGACGTACTTGCTCGCTTCCTATTGGTCGAAGTGTCGTATAGGTCACTCTCACGGGGTGACTGTTAGTGACTTAATAAAAAGCCAGATTAGTTTACAAAAATAAATTACCGCGACAACCATGCTGATGATCTTCTCGGTCGACTCGCGGCACCACGGCGTAGGGCCCGTCAAGTACGCATGGGACCCGCACGGCGACTACGTGGCATCCTCGGGCACGTCTCGCGTTGCGCATATCTTTGGTCGGCGCGGGAAACTCGTGGATCAGATCGTGCCTCCCTCGCCAAGGTGGAGAAGATATTTTTCATTACTGTTTTTGACCGGAAAATAATACGCAGAATTGGTTATTTATTTTTGATTTTTTGTTTTCTTAGTATGTGTACGTTACTAGAGTGGAGCGAAAATGGAGATATTCTGGCCATTGTGCAGGCCAATTCGGCGTCGCTGGTACTGTGGGAACCCAAGAAGATCCAGCAGCATCAATTGGTGGACCTGCCCTGCAAGGACGTGAGCTTCATCAAGTGGTCCAAGTCGCCCCACTCAATGCTGGTACTGCAAAAATATTTTATTTTTCATTGGATCTGGTAATTTATTTTCGGGATATTTTTGTTTTGTTTTTGAAGCTGGCCATTGGTACCACTCGGGGTCAGGTGTATATCTACGACCACGCCACGGGCACCAAGACCCAAGTTGCCAGTAAGCACAAGCGCCGGATTTTATGCGGAGACTGGAACCTGGAAGACAAATTTGCCTTTGGATCGGAAGATCGGCAGATTACTATTTGCTTGCCGTCGGGACGAACGTTTGATCAGGTCAAGATCAAGGCCTCTCCGCAGAGTGTCACGGTGCGTGACGATATTTGGTCAAGTTTTGTTTAGAAGCAAAGTTCTCATCACTAATGGCTGGGTTATTGTCCATGTTTGTTTGTTTTAGTTTGGCGGCAAGACGGAGGATAAAGACGCCATACTGTCGGTGAACATGGGTGGGAAAACTATTTTGCTGTACGACCTGAACGAGAGGGAAAACGCTCTGGAGCTGGCTTTCCAAGCGCGATACGGCAATATCGTGTCGTATCAGTGGTTCGGCAATGGTTATATCATTGCGGGCTTTTCGTCGGGTTACGTTGTGATTATTTCAACGCACCTGAACGAGATAGGCCAAGAGCAGTACTGTGCGAAGTTCCACGAACACTCGCTGCGCGAGATCGTGTACAACGAGGCGAATGGCACAGTGGCAACGTGCGGAGACAACTGCATCAAGGTGGTGCGCATGAGCGACTGGAAGGAAATTGCCGTGGAGTACCTGGACAGCGAACCCACAGCTCCAACTGCGGCAGGTGCAGTCGCTGCTGGCTCCGGTACCGGCGGATCTCCTCCAACGTCGTCATCGTCTATGCTCGCAGATCTCTCCGGACCTAATAGCTCGGGCAGTGGGTCTATGCAAGCGCCCTCTCTGTGCTTCGAGGACCTGCAATGGACACCCGACGGACGCATTTTGAGTGTGAGCTCGCACAATGGCTGTCTGCACAACTTTATGATCCTCAGCTCGGCGCTGCGATCGTCATTGTTCGACCTCGACTCTCCTTTTGCAGCTGTCCTGAAGCCCATTGCACCCTGGACCATGCTGTTCACCATGGGGTTCATGGTCGTCGCTGTGCTACTTGTGATCAGCATGCAGTTCCAGGTGTCATGCATGGATGTCATTCGTGCTATGACGGGCTTCGTCGAAGGTCTATGAGAGCAGCACAAGCAAACTGAACTAAATGAAACCAGCCGGGTATTAAAATACTATTTCTTATGGAGGTGTGACGCACAATTTTGGTTTGATTATCCGACTTCGACGCCAGGACGAGTTGCCAAAATAGCTGGTGCTTCTCATCGAGGTCCTCGAGGTTGCGAACGAGCATCGAGTGGGCAGTACATAACTTAATTCGGGGTTACCTGCGCGATTCAAAGTTATTGTCATTTCTGCTCTATCGTCACTTCACAGTTCATAGAGGCAAAATCTTGATCGACTTGGTTGGCGACGGCGCAGTGGTTTTTGGAGTCCCCGGGGCGAGGACCAGCGCCCATTATTTAACACTTACATGCAATTGATCCGCCACCTTTTTGAACCTATTGGAGTTATTTTACCGCTGGAGACATCCTACTGAGTAGGATGAACTTTAGGGAGTAGGACCTACTCCCTAAAATTCACTATAGAACAGTTTTCTAGCAAAAAAACGCCTAACACTTACGGCACCACAGCGTTCACTGCTTGCATACTTCTGTCAAAGGGGCTGGACGTATTCGGCAAACATGGGCTTTCTCCAACTGCGAAACCGTGGTGCACCGATGGCAATTTTGGTTTGAAGTTGCCAAAATAGTCAAATGCTGGTGGGTGAATTCACCTACATTTACACGAACAAACACTATTTTTTGCCGGAAGTTCATGAGTTCTTACTTATTTCGGGTCCACCCGACAGAAGGCGGACCGCCGCACGTCACTTGTCATCACCTCACCCCGCACGGAACCCAAGCAAAAACAGCCAACTGCACGAGGTCCTCATGGGAATTTCTTACCTGCTCATTAATGCTTGGAACTCCGCCCAAGTTGAACTCAAAGGCGAATACTCCCCTGCCCGTGTGCTCGCGTTGAACGAGTACACTAACTCGACGCCCTGGTGGCGCATCATTTTCTTCATTGTCTTCACGCCGCTACCCAGTCTGATTTACATCTGCCTACCCGAGACGGTCAATCTGGACCCACCCTATCTCGGTATGGCATACAACAAGACTTTCTTCGGTCGCTTCTTCCTGTCGTACACGATGTGGTGCTTACTCCAAATGCACATGATCAGTGAACGCATGCCACTGCTGTCGCTCTCCAAGACGCACCTTGTTGTTAGCGCAGTGACTGTCGCAGCGCTGTCAACCGGTTTCGAGCTGATGTACGCGAGGTGGATCGGCTTCCCCGTGCCGTACACGATCCACATGATGGCGGTGCCGTACGTGTCGCTCATGTTCTTCGCATTTGCCATTATTTGGTACCCGCATGTGCGTAAGAATTGGGGGCTGTTGTGGAAGATCGCGGACGCCGTCTTGATCTGCGTCTGCCACGGTCTTGTCATCATCGGGTATCCGCTGTTTTACTTCTTTTTCCAGAAGATGGACGGCATCGAGAGCACTGCGTTCTCGTTGGTGCTGCCGGTGCTCAAGACGTTGTACAGGGTGATGTTCTACTACTTCTGTCGCTCAGCTAGTGGCGAACGGATCACGATCGTGGTCGTGTTCAATGCTGACCTGGTCAACGCGCTGTTCGTCAACTTCTGTATGCAGTACCAGCCATCGTTCACGACGACGATCACCCTCATGTTTGCCAATGCGGTGCAAGTGGTGCTTGATAGTCCTGGACATTGACAGTATTCGCAAGAAAATCGCATTGACGGCAAGGAAGATAGTCGAAGTGAGGAAAAATGGCAAATACGCTTCCAAGCTCCCCGGAGAGAAAGTCGCCACCTTCAGAATGCTGCCTCGAGCCGCGGATATTTTCCAGAGATACACATTCGACACAGAAGCCAGGCGGTTTATCGTCACCCAGACGAGCGATGCGAATAAACAACTACAACGCTTCAAAAAGATAATGCCTGAAGAAGTCCGAGCCGGTCCCAGGGCTAGCACCACGATCCAACCGATCGAACCGATCTCAGAGCTTGAAGTTCTAGCGCCTCTCAGCTCATCTGGTCCTAGGGCTAAAAGCATGGATGGAGCGCTTTCAGAACTCGAGCTGCTCGAGCGCAAATACGCAAGTCTCGTTCGCAAACTCATGTACGCATCCGAATTCTCCATCCTCACAGCCTTCGCGGAAGTCATCACGCCCATCGTGTACTGTACGTACTGCATATTCACAATTTCTTGTTTTCTGAACTAACTGTTGAGCGCTTGGATTTTTGCACCAGCGCTGTATTTGTTCATCGTCTTCCACATGCCCAACCGCAATTACTATTCCCAGATCGCTACCATGGATTCGACTCACTTGGCCAAGACGGTCCTGAACGTGCTGCTGTACAGCCTTGTGGAGCTCACCTCCTTCATGGTGCTCACCCAGACGCTCAAGAGGCGTCTCGACTTCTCGACGCTGTACCAACTCGCGTTCGTTCTGGATAAGTACATGATTCACGTTCAAACCGCGATTATCCTGTGGGTGTTTTACACAACGCAGATATCCCTCGAGCACTACGGTAAGGCGCGTTGCACCGCTATTATTTTAAGTTTAGTTGTCTAACAGTAGCTTTGTGTGTCGATAGGCACGGACTACACCTTCAAGTTCGCTTGGCTTCAGAGCAATTCGACTACTGCTTAGGTCGACAACGACTGATGGTAAATATATGGGCGAGGAACGGCGCCGCATACCAGATTCTTTGCGAAAAAAAAACGAAGAGCTTGAATTGTGGAGTGCCAGCCACATACATGATCTTTTATTAAGAGATCTTGCAAATTCCTTTGACCAAACTAAAATCACTAAGCTTATCAAAGGTTGCTTGAAGGTTGGCTACGAGAAGCTGAGCGACACTCTTGCTCTTCCTGATACGGCAGCTTTGAGTCATACAAGCCGTTCACCATGACAACGCGGGGTTTTCTTCGGGTGTATGTTGTACCCCAGAAGTGTAAATAGTTGGGCGCATCTGAACGATTGTGCAAAATTCCCACGGATACTACCGGTACTGTAATACAACGAAAGCAAAACAAGTGTTTGGATCATTCAATATAAAGTGAGTACAAGTGCAACTAGCGGTCAGCTCTTCTACCCGAGCTGTTCATGATCTTTGCAACGCCTAATGCAACCCTTCCGACGAGCGTGTCCCTCTGCCTGCCGCGAGCGCATGGAAGAGGGCGGGGCGGGGTGTCTATGCGAAACTGACCCCTTGTCTTGGGCAGCTTAGCTTATCCGATGTTCTGGATGCCTGTGAGCTGCAGCAAGTAGCCGATTACCCACCCGCACGCGGCGGCAATGGTGCCGTTAATGGCCATGGAGCTTCCGGACTTCCACATCTTCTGTCCCACGAATTTGCCCTTGACCGCGCCCAGCAGGAAGAGCGTGACGACCGTCAAGAAGCACGACAAGTACAGCGTCGTGTCCGGACTCATGTTGATGCCCGGAATCAAGTTGACGAGGTACGAGAGCAGCGGGATGACGCCGAAGAGCATGAAGGACACGAAGGTGATGATACCGCCCGTGAGCGGCGAGTCGTCCTCGTCCACGGGCATGAGGTTGAGCTCCTCCACCATCATGATGTCAATGAACGCCTCCTTGTACTTGGCCAGCGTGTGCACCACGAGCAGCGCGTCATCCGTGGAGATGCCCTTCTTCTCGTAGAGCTCCACCATCTCCTCGATCTCTCCCTCCGGGTAGTTCTCGAACTCCCAGAGCTCGCGCGAGCGCTCGTGGTTGGCCAGGTCGGCCTCGGCCTGACTGCTGAGCATGTCTCCGAGCCCCATGCTGAGCCCGTCGGCCACGAGGTGGGCCAGGCCGATGATGAGGATGACCGAGTGTGGCAGCCCCGAGCCGGCCACGGACGTGACCGTGGCGAAGGTCGTGATGATGCCGTCCAGGCCGCCGTACACGGCGCTCTTGATGTGCTCTCCACCCGTCATGTGGTTCTCCTGGGCGTGCGTGTGGCTGCCCATCTCCGTCTTGAGCTGGTGCAGAAGACGCGACTGCTCGGCGTCTCCGCGTCCGAAGGCGTTCTTGACGTCCACCATCACTTGGCTGTAGCTCGTGCTGCCGTAGTCCATGCGGTCGCCGCTGTTGATCCCGGTGGTGCCGTTGCCGTTGGAGCTCATGGTGGGTAGTGGGTCTATCTGAGAGTGTCTGTGTGGGTGGGTGGGGACTCAGGCGCCGTCGGACCACTGGAGACGCGGATTAGATGGCTGGTGTGCGCGCTTGAAGGCAGATTCGTGAGTGAGCTGCGATCCAACGTTCGCTCGCGAGATAAATCCGAGTGCCGCTTGGCACAGCAAATACGGGTGACGTTTAGAAACGTTAGAAATGATACAGAAGGGGCAGTGATTAAACTTGTTGACTGTGAATGCTGCATTCAGAAAAATGCTGGGATTGCCACAAGTGAGGAGACCGCAGCTGGACGACACTCAACGGGCGTTGCTGCTGTCATTCCCTTTCCTATTGGGCTCGTATGGGGCGTTCAGTAGGATGAAGACTTTCTAAGGACGAATGGGCTCGGTCTGGATTCAGGCACTGCTAGCGCAGCAAGCCGCACAGCTTCGTTGCATTGCAGAGAGCGAAAGCGTGTCACAACACATTCCCTCGGCAGCAAGCAACGCGTCGAAAGGAAACCGGTGGCGCAGAGCGCTGCCCCGCTCTGTATCCACCAGTCGACTGTGTAGACAAAGGGCGGACCTGAATAAGAAGTGGACGGGTGTCCGCTGCCACGTTTCGCTTCTGTGGTGATCTCATGGGCGGGGGCTGTGCTGGCTACTAATCCTGCGTGCTTATTCAGAGTGCGCAGAGCACTGCACACTGTGCAGTGCACAGTCCGCGCTGCAGACTGCAGACAGGACCAGGGTGATTTGAATCATTCCAACGCCGGACAGCAGCACCGGACTGCCTCGCAATAACATCGGTAATGGTTGTGCTCCTGCTTGGCGGAGGCGAGCCACACATGCCACGCGCTCGCCCGTGCGTCGAACCAATTGAAGTGCTGCAAAAGCGCGAACTTACAACTTTAGGTTAGAAATGGTGTTAGAAACGGCCCGTTACACGCCCTCGCATTTCTAAATGGATCAAAAGATACCGTAACGAACGCTTCAACTAAAAATCTTCGTCCACAGGCACAACATGTATCTCTCCATCTGTACAGCCGATTCCTGGCTTTACGTTCATCACTCCCCGCACTGAATTTGCTACGTCCAGCGGTGCAGACGCGTTCTGAGGCCAGCATCGCCGCTGTCGCGTCAAACGCAACGTGGGACTTGCTCGTGGTACTGTACGGAGCGTCATGATTGCGATTGCGACAACCATCATTCCAGGGAAAGCTTATCACGTACCGTACGTCCGCATTCGGCGTCATTCCGGTGGTCCTGGTCGCCTTCGATGAAGCCACCTTACCGTCACCTGCAATGAGGTCTTACAATGCTCTCAAATACTAACTATAGTACTCCTGATATGCGCTTCTGGCGTTGAACACTTGTCAGGCAATGCATCAGCTCCGATGTTGCAGACTTCATTCAGTGCGCAGCCACATCGTGAGTGCAGTGCTGTCGGTACAGTATCATCGCTCATACGAAGTCTTCACTTCCTGCACACTCGAGAGATGATGTGAGTAGTCTGCTGCTATTTCCAGCGCTGGTCCTCGTCCTTGCAGAAAAATGAGGATAAGCCCTGCGGACTCCGAAGTCTATTCATGGCTCCACCTGAATATGCTCGTCGTGCTCCTCCTCCCCTATGGTCTGACCCCACGTTGCTGCCAATTTCCTCGCCACTATTGGCTGTCTGGACTATTTGAAGCAGCCCCACCCTCGGTGCTGGGCAGGTGAGACTTCAAGGCACTCGGCAGATTTTGTGAGACTCCATAGTTGGCACGCCCAACGCCCATCAAATTCCGATCTCCTCAGTGGAAAGCAACCAGCAGCGTGCAGTGTGGGTTTGAACTAGCTCGGCTTGCAGCGTTCAGTTTCAAGACCGGCGCCTGATCCTCCAACTATCCACATGGCGTCGTCACCTCCGCGCGCACAAACTTCTCCGGGCAAGTCGCCTCCTAAAGGACCCGGAAGTCCAATCCACCAGGCGTTTACAGACATTAAATCCTCCTGCGGTGAACAAGTGGACTCACGCAAGGTCACGGCACCCGTGACGGTCTTCGGTAGCGGCACCCGCCCCCGAACGACCAATGGCTCCAAGTCTCCGGGCCCTGGCGCATACCAGATCCCGTCATCTATCGGCAAGCCGGTATTGTCCACGATGATGCAGGCTCCAGCGTGCTCCATCAGCGGACGTGAAAAGTTTGGCTCGACCTCTGACCTCAAGTTGTCTGCCAAATTCCCGGGACCCGGCGATTACACCACATCCATCGTCAATCCGCGAGAACGAGCAGCTCCCAGCTATTCTCTAGGCAAGAAATGGTCTCCCATGGCAGGCCAGAAGAAATTCCCCGGTCCAGGTGCCTACGAAACGACCCCGACAATTGGACGCACAGTCTTATCAACACAAAAGACCAACCCGATGTCGTCGTTCCCCAAGGTTGAACGAAAGCCGCTACGCACATCAAGCACAGCGGACGTTGGACCTGGTCAATACGCAGTCGTTGTCGAGGCTGTGGGTCGACAGGCAGTTTCGACGCTCACGTCCGCAGCAGCTTATTCCTTCGGCACCGAGTCGCGTACCAAGATGGGCCGATCGACTGCCGACTCCGTTCCAGGCCCGAACTCGTACGAAGCCAAGAGCTCTGTTGGCAAGCAGGTCGAATCCACGTACCGAACGGCTCCAAAGTGCTCCATGTCTGGTCGAACCAAGTTCGGGAGCCACTTCTAGGTACGACATCAAATAGTCTAGACACAAGAGAACGGTAGAAGAGACCAAGAACCCAGACAACCGACGCACGAGCATTCTCCCCCCACTATATATCTATCTATCAACGCACCCCTTTGGCCACATAACATGCCACCGCGTGCTCCAGTTGCCTAGATCTCGCTCTTGCTCGCGTTTACTTACATCATGAAAGAAAAAAAATGAAAGAGAGAGAGAAAGAAGAAAATCGGTCAGCGCCTTATTGACTTGGAGCCGGCTTCTTCTCTTCCTCGTCCTCATCTTCCTCCGCATGCTGCATCTTCCACGCACGAACTCGTTCAAACTCGTTGTAGTGCATCTTGCGCTTCTCGGCAAAGTGGGGGTCCTTCACCAACTTCTTCCCCTCCGCATCCCGCCCAGCAAAGCTCAGTCCCCCCGACGCCGACGATACGCTCGAACTCTCGTCGTCACTGCTGTCCCACTCACTTTTCTTCTTGTCCTTGACATCCTGCAGCTTGGTCTGCAGCTCGTCCCACTGAAAATACACGGAACCCGTTAGTACCATTCTACGATACCACATATTACTATCATTTTTATATTAATTTAAAAATATTTCTTGAAGAATAAGAATATTTGAAAAATAAATTACCTGGATTGGAGGCTCCGCCTCACGGCCCGAGAGGCTGCGGGCGGGCGACACACCGCCCAGCTCGTCGCTCTCGGCGTAGTAGTGGTAGGGCGTGTTGGGCTCGTCGATCTTCATGCGCGTGCCGCGGTCCAAGTCGTGCAGAGCGATGGTCTCCTCGTCCCACGTCACATGGCCGTTAGCGTGCGAGTGGCTGCTGAGCGCCTTGTGCTCGGGCGCAGGCTTGGGCTTGGGCTTCTGCTCCTCCATGCTGGTCGTATAAAGGGGGTCTGGTGTGAGTCCTGGAGACGGTATGATATACGGTACTGTTTGTATGATACTTGGGACAGGAGCTTATTGTTGCGAGTATACAGAACAAGGTATGTTGTACTTCAACTTGTTGCAAATCAAGGTAGTTAGATCTGATTATTTTGGTGCGGTAGTGCACCGTAGTTTGTCCTTAAAAAATCTGTCGATGCGTGCTAAGGAGGTGGAGAGATGAGGTTGGGAAGTTACGAAGCGAGACCTGCTTGTGCTAAGGTGGAGGACCGAAATTTCAGGGATATGTATGCCGCACTTACATGTACTCGATTCCATGGCAGTGTAGCGAGTTCTCGTGTCGCCAGCTCGTCGGCGGGTTACGTATGCTCGTCAGTGCTCGTGCGGTGGTCGCCCAGAAGTCCGCCTGGCCCTTGCCTATGGAACTAACACCTGCAGGCCGCCGCAAAGCAGCCGGGTTTCCCCTATTTATTACTCCTCTCTCTACACACCCGTAAGCTGCGCTCGCTACTTCTGCCTGCCTTCGCCTCGTAGCCGTGATCGTCCCCGCGAGTGCGCAAGACCCGACGTCCGCGCACTATGACCCTTCTGGTCACCACCGACGTACGCCTGCTCGCACCAGCTCACGCGCGCCCACCAGCCCTTGGTCTCCAACTGACTTAGGTATCTCGCCCAACCTACTGCTGCCGCTCTGCTCGTCCTGTGTGCTCAGCAAAAGCCCAGCACTCCACTGCCGCTTGTGCTCCAGTCCGCAAAATCCGTTCTGCTCTCACCGCTCAGCTCCCTCTCGCGCTTCGATCTGCCCTCGTGCAGCAAATCCTGCTCCTTCTCTACTTCAACGCCGGCCCTCCATACTTAAATCCTATGAACTCAGCTTCGAGGACGTCCATCTGGCTTGTGTCGTGCTACACTTCGGCTCGTCACTGACGAGTCGTCAGGCCCCAGGCCGCCATCAGCACCCAGATGCAGCGGCTATCCCTGCTCTTGCAGCGACCTCTCGCCGCAAAGATCTCGCTCCTTGGACACGAAGCACCGCTTGTTCTCGCCCCGATCCTCCTCCAGATGCATGCTATTGCGGCTCGTTCGCCCCATTCTGTTACACGCCTTCTCCTTCCTCAGAGTCTTCCACGACTCTGCCGGCGTAGAACAGCTTGTCGAACTCCTTCTCTGACACCCATCTTCGCCCTGCAGTATTGATCGCTCCTGCCTGACTCGGTCTTGCACTCCATGGTTGCAATTCGTGCTCGAGGGTGTACTGGCCTGCTGCGTTCCGTCGTCTACGCCGTCGAACTTCCACCAGCAAATCACTCGATCGTTCTCCTGTGTTAGCACCTGCGACTGCTCGTCTTTTTCTCGTTGTGCCTCCAGCAGCCTTGGTTGAAGCTGCTTCAGTCGCCGTTGCTCCCACAGTCGTTCTTGTTTGCGCCGCATCACCTTCGCATTCGAGCGAGCCTTCATGCTCGAGCTGCTTCTCTATATCTGCCGCTGCGACTCCCAGGAGTTCCGATGGATAGTGGTATGTCACTAAAAATGACACGTGCGCGATAATTAGTTCACGCTCGCCATCTTTATCCTCGCGCTCAAGTAGATAATTATCAAATCCGGCTGGCTCGATAATTTTAAGGGGCCCCATCCACTGATGCACCAACTTCGTCGCTTTTGGCCCTCGTGGTGGTTTGAACAACCAAACGCGATCCCCAGGCCCAAATACTCGCCGCATTCTCACCTTGCGGTTGTAGTACTTGGCTTGCCTCGCTTGTTCTCGTGCACGCGCTACCTCCGCACACCGATGGCTACTTTCCATCGCACGCAACAATCTCTTGTGATACACCTTCAAGTTGCCCGCTTCGGTCACTCCAGCACGCCTCAGCAAGTCGTTTGGGCTCCTCAGTTGGCGCCCCATCATAAGCTCGTTCGGGCTCAGTCTCACCGTCGAATGCTGTCCGGAGTTATATGCATAGACCGCGAAGTCTACCCACACATCCCAATCTCGTTGGCTCGCATCCTGCATGTAGGTCGCCACTGCATCCTTCCAAGTGCGATGAAAGCGCTCCACTAAACCAACTAATTGTGGTCGGTAGGGCACTGGATTTGTCTGCTGTGCTTGTAACAAAATCACTAGCTGCTCAATTGCCTTGCCCGTCAATTCAGGTGCACCGTCGGTGAGCAACTCGCGAAATACTCCAAACTTTAACACAATAGACTTCATCAGGAACTCTGCCACGCGTCCCGCTGTGTGTTCACTTACTGTCGTCGCTACTGCATATCGTGTAACATATTCGATGGCAGCTATAACGTAACGTTGCCCCCCTTCAGTCACAGGTAGCGGACCTGCTACGTCAAGCGCCCAACGATCTCCAACGTCTCCTCCTCGCAAACTCCTTAGAGGCGGGATGACCTCTCGCGGTCTAGCCTTACGGCTACCGCACTCTTGGCACCCCCGTATCCACTGATTCACCTCTCGCTGCAAATTCGGCCACCAATACAACTGCGCTACTCTCGCGTATGTGTGCGTCGCTCGTAAGTGTCCCGCCCACACTGAGTCGTGGCACTCCTTAAACACTATAGCCCACAATGCCGGGGGCAATATCACTCTGCGACCAGCGTTCGTTTCAATCACTGCAAGGCTGAATCGTTTCTTCACCTCCATGCCACGGTGTATCCCTGCCCCAATTAGTTGTTGTACCAATCGACTCCTCGCCTGAGCCCTCATGATGTTGTCGTCTGTCAACTGCAATGTGTTGCGGCGTGCGAGCTGCTCGCCTTCTCCAGATTGTTGCACACCGTCAAATTCTCGTCGGGTTTGGCGTTCACCGGCTGCAGCACGTGGTGCTGTCATTCGTGCATCCCCACTCTCAGGAAGTGCTTCTGGTCCTCGTATCTTCGGCACCATGGCGTTATTTTGTGCGGTACCCGTCGAAGGCTTAAGTAATGGGGTTGTTGATACACCTTCTCGCCTTCTCGTGGACTGCTTGTCGCCACTCTTGCTCACCGGGTCACCACGCGTGGTCTCTACTGCTTTGCGTCGAACTTCTCGAGACTCTGCGGGTGTTCGGCGCAAGGCCTCACTCCTCGTCATAGGCTTCAGTACTGTCGCCGCAGAGACACCGTCTTGCTCATCCTGAGCCCGTCGCCTAGCTCCACCATGAATTCGTGCAAATCCAGCAGCACCCTCATCTATCACATGTCGCCGTTGTTGAGTGTCGCCTTTTGTAGCTACTGCACGCTTCCGCCCAGCGTCACCAGCAACAGCTTCTTGGCGTCGTTTCGTGCGCTCATCATGTCGGGGATGTCTTCCTCCCACCTCCACTCGACGTAGGCTCACACTGTCGACAGGTTGTCGGTCAGCATCACGCCCTACGCTCGCTTCCCTTGCGGCTACCGCTTCGACTGTTGGAGCCTCCCCTTGCTGCTGCCGTCGGCGGTCTTCGAGATCGCCTCCCTGCGTGTCGGCGTCCGCACTCCGTTCGTCGCCGACACCGTCTTCGCGCCCTCCTGTGTGCTTCCGCTCTTGCTCCCGCTGTTTCCCATCTAAACGTCTTTTGGCTGCCCTGGTGAGTGGTCGCGTGGGTGCGGTCGTCTTCTCCACATTCTCGGTCTGGGCTCTCGTCGCGATGATCTTATTGGTGGCTATCACCTCCTGGCCGCGCACAGCTACTGTTCTTAGGGGACCCGGTTTTGTTGCTACGACAGTCTTTGTCGTCTCATCAGCATCCTTCACGTCTTGCCGTAAGTCCTGTGTCTGTCCGCCGTCTGGTCCTGTGGTGCCGGTATGTACAGCTTCTTCTTGGTCTTGTGCGATAGCGGGATCCATCACCTGTTGCTCAGCGGTTGCCCTCGACCGCTCGTCTTCTCTCGGGCCCCTCGGTATCGCCTCACTTTGCTCGCTGTCCGGCTGGAACATGTTCGCTGCCGAGGTCGCTGCAATCACGTCACATCGATCTACTGCGGCTTCGCCACTGGCTGCCTCCAAACCGCGTGTTCTACCGTCAATTGCCCGCAATTTCGCTCGTCTCTTTCTTCCGATCGCGGCTAGTGACTTCGCAGGAGCTCTTGAAAGTGCATCGGCCACCACGTTCGTGCTGCCCGGTCGGTATTGAACGTCAAATTCATACTCTTGTAGACTCAATGCCCACCGATGCAGTTTGCCCGTCAAGTTATTGCTCGTCATTAACCACTTCAATGCAGCATGATCAGTCAGAACGGTAAATTGTCGTCCATAGAGATAGGGGCGAAACAGCTTAATGGCCCACACCACTGCCATGCACTCGAGCTCAGTTATTCCATACTTGCTTTCCGTTTCACTATTCACTTTGCTCGCGTAGGCCACTGGCTGCCAGCCGCTACCACGATCCTGCATCAGACACGCCCCCAGACCAATTTGACTTGCATCCGTCACGACTCTAAAAGGAAGCTTGAAGTCCGGGTAGATCAACAAAGGTCTCGTCGTCAAAATCACTTTGATCCGCTCGAACGCAACTTCCTGGGCCTCCGACCACTGCCACTCCTCCTTGCTTCGGAGCAACTTCGTCATGGGAGCCATGATACTGCCAAATCCTTCGACAAATCGCCGGTAATATCCAGCTAGATGAACAAATCGCTTTACTTCGCTGGCATCTGTGGGTCGTGGGAACTCCTGCACTGCTGTCACTAGTCGCTGCAGCGGTCTTACTCCTTCGTTGCTCAACTCATGCCCCAAGTACTCCATTGACTTCATCGCAAACCTACACTTCTTCAGCTTAAGTGTGAGACCGGCCATCGCCAATCTCTCCAGCACCGACGCCAATTCCACCACGTGCCTCTCCAATCCACCTCGCGTGAACACTACGATATCATCAAGGTAGACTAAACAGGTAGTCCACGTCAATCCTCGCAACACATGATTCATCATGCGCTGAAAGGTAGATGGCGCATTGGTAAGACCAAATGGCATCCTCACAAACCTGTAGAGGCCCTTCTTCGTTGTGAAAGCGGTCTTGTCCCTATCTTCGGGAGAAACTAGGATCTGCCAGTATCCCGCCTTCAAATCCAATGTAGAGAACCACAGTGCACCTCCCAACGCCTCTAAAGTCTCATCAATGCGGGGTAGAGGATACACGTCCTTCTTGGTGACCTTGTTAAGCGCTCTATAGTCCACGCAAAATCGAATCTCTCCATCCTTCTTTTTGACCAAAACGACCGGAAACCCCCAAGCACCCTGACCTTCCTCGATGACGCCTGCTCCGAGCATTTGCTCAACGTTGGCATCCACGATTTTGTCCTCAGACTGCGCTTGTCGCCTGCGCTTCAACATGATTGGCGCCGCATCTCCTGTGTCAATATGATGGTAAATATCGAGAGCTGTAGCAGGAGGACAATCTCCATTGTTTTCAGACAACTTCCGGTATACTCGCAACAATTTCAGGATCAACTCGTTGGCACTTTCATCTTCGTTACCAACATGCACCTCCTCTTCATTCTGAAGCGGAGTATGGCTGTCCCCCAACTGGTCGACCCACTCGCGTACGCGATCGATATGTAACTCTCCACTCATCGCCAGTATCGTCATATCATCGTCGAGAGGGATCCATACACCAAGCTCCTTCTTGTTGGGGAGCTTCGTCATCGTGCTGTTTGAGTTGATAGCAGGGACCCATGCTCGGCCTCCTTTTGCTTTCGTTACTGTAGCAGCTAACATCACGCTTCCAGTGTACTTCGTCGGCAAGAAGATGCCCTGTTCACCATCAGCTGCAGGCACCGCCACCTCTATCGGCATCACTACGCCTGCTGCCACCTGCGTCTTTTGTACTAGCCGCACTGCTGCAACTCTAGCACCTCCATCGTCTTCGTAGGTCTCAAACGGCAATACGACAGCTCGTCCCGCCTCATAGTACCGCACCTCGCTCTTGTCAAAGTCCATGACGGCACCGTGCGCTTTCATAAAGTCCACTCCCAGTAAAAATTCGTCGACACAGCCATCCACAATACATGCATCGAGCTCAATTAGCTCTCCAAACACGCTGCGCATGCTGAACCGCCATACGCCCACTACATCCAGTAGGAAGCCACCGATACCTTCCACAAAGTCAACCGGCGCCTCGCACTCCACCTTATCACCATGTTTCATCCATTCAGTGCCTGCAATGGTGTAGCGCGCGCAGCTATCCAGCTTGATCTGCCGTCGTGCCCCGTTAACTTCTACTGTAGCAGTTGGTAACCCGTCATTAGCTTCGGCGTACTCCACGTCTTCGACTTCTTCTTGCTCTGTGCTTGATGCGTGGCGTCGTCGTTGTACCAGGCTTACCCGTGCTGTACCTTCGCGCTTCGTCTTCGGGGTAGCGGGTCGACGCAGGCGCCGCTCTGCTAGCTGCGTCAGCGCGGCGTCGGCTTGCAGCCGTCGCGCTTCTCGTCGTTCTTCCGCGACTCGATCATGTTCACTTTCTGCAGCTTCGGCTTCCTGTCGTCGCTTAGCCTTCACGCAGGCCACCCTACGTCGCTTTGCTTGTTTGCGCTCGAGCTTGCGTCGGGCTCGTGCCGTCGCCACGTCATCCTCCTCATCCATGTTCGATACTACGATCCCATTTGCGTTCGTCTTGCACGGAGGCGTCGTAAACTGCGCAACTGTTGCGGTGGGCGGTGAAGTACGCCTCATCTCATCCACTGCTATCACTTCTTCGCTTCTCGTGGGGCTCAATTCTGGGGCAGTCGTCGTTACGCTTACTACACCGTCCTCCGGTCTGGCCGCCTGTTCTTCCGTCATAGATGGGGTCATATCCCCTCCATTAATCATCCCTCCCTCGGCGCTGCTCGACTCGGCTGCGGATGGCTTCGCCCCCTCCCCAACCCCAGCTCCGTCGCTGTCGCACCCACCAATACATTTCATGTCCCGATGCTCGTACGCGTAGCGCGCACTTACCATCGCTGGCCGTACTGTCGCCACGTATATTGCCGCGCGCTTCTCGTCCTTCGCTGATGCATCCTCAAGCATACACTGCACCATCTCCGTCACTCCCTCCTTCTCGTTCTCTTTCCCGTGATTGTTACACTGGTCGCCTGGCGCTCGCTCCCGTTCTTCAGTCACCACGTGCTCACGCGTTACCCGCTGGGGACTTCTTCCTCTCGCCGGACGTCGTATCCCCACTACGACGCCCGCCACTAGTTTTCCTCCGGCTTCGACTTTGGCGGGTGCGTCCTCCGGTATTCATCACTTCGTGCCTTCGCTTCGGCATCAGTACAATCCTTGGCGTAGTGCCCAGTCTTCCGACAACCAAAACACGTAAGCCCCTTTGGACAAGCCGATGCCCAGTGCGTCATGTCCCCGCACAGAAAGCACCCGTTCGCTCGTGACGACTGCTGGCCCTGGCGAACCGCGCGTTGATCCTTCGTCGTATTCTCCTGTGCCGTGGTCTGCCTCACAGCCGCTTTCAACCTTTTCTTTCTCGGCTTGGTGTCGGACTCGCTGCCACTGGAGCCAGCTGCATCCGCCTTTTCCTGCCGCATCTTCTCTCGCGAAGCCGGCTTCTTCTGTTCTGAGCGGTTTTTCCCAGCGGCTGCACGTTTCCTCTCCGCCTTCAGCGGCTCATACCAGTACTTCCCGTTCCACTTGTGCCCCGGCGGCTTGTCCCACTTGCCCGAGTACTTGTTGTAGATACCCTGCGGGTTGGTGAACATTGCCACGCGTTCAACACCATCCTGCGTCGCAGCTCCGTCCCCAGCTACTACTGCTACCGCACTGCTCAGACCAGGAATGATCGACGTTGGCCCCATCGTTCCTTCCATCGGCACCACATGACGACTGGGTGCAGTTGCCCAAGCTTGGCCGATGTTGATCATACCCTGCGCCACATTCTCCATTGGGTCGTCGATGTCAGTAGCTTTATCTACGGCTTCGTCAAGCGTCTTGGGTTTCGGCCTCTGTTTTACCAGCTTGCGTGTCGTCTTCTCCAGGCATCGGTAGAATTGCGCAAGTAACACACGTTCCTTCACGCGGTTTCTCCCGACGCAATTCCTCAGACCGGCAGCGAAATCAGAATACGTCTCCCCCGGCATCATTCTCCGCATGCTGACTCTCCATTCCGCAGTAGACTTGTCGAGCTTTTCACCGTAGCGCCTCAATAACGCCTTCTTCAGGTTTTTCCACGTCTTCTTCCGTTCAGCCATTCTGCGATTCATGTCCACCCACCATGTTGCAGCGTTCTCCAAGAGCTTGTTCCCCAAGATGAAGTACAAGGACCTGCCCGACCACTTGCCCCGTCCCGACAACTCGGCACCCTTCAATGCTAAGTCGACGCGGTCGATCCACGTAGACACGGACATGTCTGGTGACGGCGTAAACGTTGGCAACTCTAAATCCTTCACACTCTTCCTTCTTGGCTGCAGGCTGCGTCGTTTCTGACGTCGGCGGCGTGTTCGGCGCCCAACCCGATTATCGACAGAGCTTTCAGAGCCTGTGTCGCCGACATCTTCACTCTCGCTACTCTCGCTCGACCCGTCGTCAGCGCTACTCGAGGACTCTGAGCCGCTGCTGCTGTCGCCATTACTGCTACTCGCACTTGGCGAGGGGGAAGCGTCTCGTCGTCGTCGGTTACGCCGTCTCTCCGAAGCTTGACTGTGGATGGAACGTGCCGCTGGCCGACTCCCTGACGGCGGTCTTCTCGGCGTTCGCTCAGCATTGTCATTGGGCTCCTGTGATGCCCGCTGCGCAACTACCGTCGCGCTGGCTACTCGAGTCTGTACACTCCTTCTCTGTCGCGGGTCAGCCTCAGCTCGGAACTCGACCAGTTGCTCATCTTGTTCTTCTCGAGAAGCCCTCGTACTGTATTGCTGTGCTTGTGTCTGATCCAAAGCGACACGTCGTCGATTGTGCGACATTTCAGCTTGCAAATTCGCCACCATTGCCGTCAACTGCTGCAAAGCCGTCGCCATCGTCTCCATGCGGGAATCGACGGATACTGCATTCTCGGCATTTCCACCGCCATCAGCGTATCTTCTTTCCGCATTGCCACCATCATTTCCACCATCATCACTTGCGGCCGCTGCTGGTGTCGCCCGTTCTCCTCCTGAGGATGCAGGTTGATCGTTTACATCGCTCTCATCCCTAGCGGCACCGGAGTTCTTTGACGACTGAGCAGCTTCCCCATCGTCTCTTTGCGGTTGCTGCCGAAGCTGCCCAAAAGGGTGTCCGCCAGCAACAGCCTGATCTGACTGCGCGTCGCTGTGGCGCGGTTCATCTTGTCCCACGTTTTGACGCTGCTCCGACTGACTGACCGGCCGCGTTTTACCTCCACTCGCACCCATCTCGTCTTCGTCATCATTGTTGTTTTCCGGTATTTTCCTTGGACTCTTCCTCACCACAAGTCTTGCCTTCCCAGCCTTCGTCTTTGATACTGTCTTCGTAGCCGTCATGAGTGTCTCTGAGTCGTTTTCACTTCTTAATTCTCTTGTACTTTGCCCCTGTATGACCACCATGTAGCGAGTTCTCGTGTCGCCAGCTCGTCGGCGGGTTACGTATGCTCGTCAGTGCTCGTGCGGTGGTCGCCCAGAAGTCCGCCTGGCCCTTGCCTATGGAACTAACACCTGCAGGCCGCCGCAAAGCAGCCGGGTTTCCCCTATTTATTACTCCTCTCTCTACACACCCGTAAGCTGCGCTCGCTACTTCTGCCTGCCTTCGCCTCGTAGCCGTGATCGTCCCCGCGAGTGCGCAAGACCCGACGTCCGCGCACTATGACCCTTCTGGTCACCACCGACGTACGCCTGCTCGCACCAGCTCACGCGCGCCCACCAGCCCTTGGTCTCCAACTGACTTAGGTATCTCGCCCAACCTACTGCTGCCGCTCTGCTCGTCCTGTGTGCTCAGCAAAAGCCCAGCACTCCACTGCCGCTTGTGCTCCAGTCCGCAAAATCCGTTCTGCTCTCACCGCTCAGCTCCCTCTCGCGCTTCGATCTGCCCTCGTGCAGCAAATCCTGCTCCTTCTCTACTTCAACGCCGGCCCTCCATACTTAAATCCTATGAACTCAGCTTCGAGGACGTCCATCTGGCTTGTGTCGTGCTACACTTCGGCTCGTCACTGACGAGTCGTCAGGCCCCAGGCCGCCATCAGCACCCAGATGCAGCGGCTATCCCTGCTCTTGCAGCGACCTCTCGCCGCAAAGATCTCGCTCCTTGGACACGAAGCACCGCTTGTTCTCGCCCCGATCCTCCTCCAGATGCATGCTATTGCGGCTCGTTCGCCCCATTCTGTTACAGCAGTTTGGTGTCTACTCTAAAACGAAATGTCCACATAAACTACATGTACATTTAGAAAACGGATGTTGCAAAACAGCTCGGACATTAAACGCACAAGACCCCATGCAGTGAGCAGTTCGCATTTCATTGCAGGCACTAGAAATGACCTCAGTGAGCCACGAAGGCTGCATGCTCTCTGCCTTCTGAAGGATCTGAACTTTTTTATTCGGGCACTATCGAACGCTCCAGATCTAATAGCGGATTGCATTAATCGTGAGCAGATCAACTTCTCCTCTTCGCCACCCGGCTCAACCGTCGACAGCAAGCTTGATCAAGTGAACGGTACGCCCGTCACAGTACTGTACATGTGGTTATTAAATACGTGTATGGGTATGTAGAAAGATGGTCCTGTTGGTTCGTCGTCCATGTGTACATGTACATGTATTCGATGGTGCCAAATCCCACGACAATTTCGCAGCTGCAGTGGCAGAACGACGAAGCGCTGTGTACTGTGCACATGGTATCTAGCTTACAAGGACACAGCGTTACATGTAGTTACTTTAAGAACCGGTACACCGGAGGAGTCGAAATGGATTCCTTCCAGCCGGCACGAAAGCACGTACGATAGCACGAAACAATGATTGTCGCCGTGTGGCGATCGATCTCTAGATGCTGTATGTTAGCACGAAGTGTACTACACGTAACGTCTTACTAGTATCACGTAGCTCCGTGGACAGACGCTTCGTGGGAGGCGAATTCGTCCATGGTCGAGACTTCGCAGCTCACTTTGAGCTTTTCTCTCCGCAGCACAACTCGACTCGACGGACAATGCAGTTTTTCGCTCCATTCGTGATGTTCGCCAGTCTTGCATCGGGAACCCTTGCAGACGTTGCCTGCAGCGGACCGAACGCGCGGACTCAGCCGCCGGTGGGCGCGGTTGTCGTCGATGCCACCGGTGCACACCCAGGCAGCTACAAGACCGTGTCTGAGGGTGTGGCCAACGTGGTGAACGATACGGCGGAGCATACGCTCTTCATGTTCCCGGGTGTCTACCGCGAGCAAGTCATTGTCCCCAAGTTTAACGGCCCGCTGGTGCTCCAGGGGTACACGTGCAACACGTTGTCGTACGCGGACAACCAGGTGACCATCACCAACTCGATGACCCAAAAAGATCTCCCCGCCAACGCCACGGGTTCGGCCAACCAACTGGTCAGCACCATGCTGTTCAAGTCGAAGAACGGTACCAAGGTCTACAACCTCAACGTCGCCAACCCGCAGGTGAAAATCAAGAGCGGTGGTCAGGCACCTGCCGTCTTCGTCAATGCAGCCAACCACGGCTTTTACGCCTGCAACATGACGGGCTACCAGGTTAGTTTTTTTCTTCTTTTCTTCTTTTACCTCACTGCTTCTGCAGCAATTTTAGTTAACGCTTTGTTTTTTTTCAGGACACGCTGTGTGCAAACAGGGGTCCTCAGCTGTATGCCAAGTCGTACATCAACGGTGCTGTTGACTTCATCTTTGGGCTCCTGTCGAAGTCGTGGTTCGAGTCCTGTGATCTCGAGTCGATCGGCAACGGTTCCATCACCGCTAACGGCAACGGTAACAGCTCGAACCTGTCCGAGTATGTCATTAACAACGCCCGCGTGTTCGGCCACTTCAACAAATCGTCCGCTTACCTTGGCCGTCCGTGGTACCCGTACGCTCGCGTCGTCTTCCAGAACAGCGAGCTCGGCGACGTTGTCAGCCCGAAGGGATGGAACCAGTGGAACAAGGGCAACGACACGGCCAACGTGTACTTCAAGGAGTTCAACAACCGCGGTCCTGGTGCTGGTATCGGTCAGCGTGTGCCGTTTAGCGGACAGCTGGATGCTGCTGTCCCTATTACGGATATCCTGGGCGACGACTACAAGTCCCAGTGGTATGTCGACACCAAGTTCTTGTAGAACCCTTGAGCTATCTCGGCTCCTAGAATTTTTATCCGAGTCGTGATATTCAGTTGTGTTATTACGAGTCGTGATATTCAGTTGTGTTAATACCATGTTCGCTGTGCGCAGCTAAGTAAAATATTGTGTCTCTACAGTAGTAAGACAAAGCTGCCGCAGCTTTTACTTAGTGCCCGAAGTTAGAATTAGAAAACTTCTACTTTGCCATGGTTGCAATCATACCATCTCTAATAAATTTGAACAAATTCAGATGAACAAGTTTCGAAAATGTTCACCTGTCCAGTTCACATTCTTCCACTTTGCTGCAACGTGTTAGAAAGTTACAGTATAATAGAAGTACATGTATTAATACTTTTAAGTTTTTAAAAAAGTATCGCTAATACTTCATTGTTGGTTGTCAAACAAACAAAATACAGTTACACTACTGTAGTCACATTTTTCTTTCGTAACTCACATTTTTCTTTCGTAACTCAGTTCGCCATCCGAAAAAAGTGGCTACCAGGTAGAAAGACTTTACTTTCTTGGCTGTCACAACTTGTGACCCACAAGTTGAAGTGGAGTTGCTTAAAAATTGCTTGCGGCAATTTTTCAGGGTTACACGAAGGGTGGAAGTGGACATGTAGCTGGTCTCAAGCGGATTCACGCACAAACAGAAATTATATTTACAAGCCTCGATGTTTCACTTGCCGATCGACGCTCTGGTGACCAGCACTAGATAGCGTCGCGCCGAAATCACACGTGTGCTGGAAGTCCTCCGCCGACGATAAATCCCTGATAAGAACGAACGGACCTTGAGTCGACTGATGCTGTAGCAAAACCGCGGCGATCACTCGTTGCTGCGTCTATCTTCTTCCCCGTCGCTCAATTCCTCCAACGTCAGCGGTGCCGAAGTCTCCATCTCGACGTTCTCCTCGGCCAGATGTGATGGAGGCAATGGCCCGAACGACACCGAGCGGCGACGACTGTCCTTGACCGAGGAGCTGGCCTGCGAGTCGCTCTCGAAGGACCAGGCACTCACGCTCGAGAGCTCGCCGACCTCGTCCTTGTCGTCTTCAACGGGGCGCTCCTCGTCCGGCTGTGCCACCCGCAGCTTCGGGTAGTCGCCGTCCTGCGCCATCTCGACGTCGTCGTCGTCCACGAAGTCCGAGAGGTCGTAGTCGCTCTCGCCGGTGCTACTGCACTGGGCGTCGGCGTCCTCGTCCTCGTCGTCCTCGTAGCCCTCCTCCTCGTAGCCGAGCTCGGAGGCCGACAGGAACGTGGTCTTGGCGCACGTGGCCACCATGGACTGGATGAGGTTGTGCTTGCAGTTGAAGACCAGCGTGGCCTCGTCGGCCGCGCCCTTCTGCTGCTGCAGCGCCTTGTGCGCGCGCACGCGGGAGCGCAGCGTGCGCTTGAGGTTGCTCAGCAGCACGCGCTCGCGCTGGTCCTCGCGGCGCAGCAGCTTGAGCTCGTCCGCCAGGTCCTTGAGCAGCTCGGCGTGGCCCAGCGTCTGCGCCTGCTCCAGGTCGTCCCGCAGCTCGGCCAGCTGCTCGGCGCGCTGGCGGCGGCTCAGCACGTTCTCCACGATGTGCGCGCGCAGCAGCTCCGTCTCGTCGTTCACGGCCTGCAGGCGGCGCGCCAGGCGCTCGCGGCGGCGGCGCAGCATGTCGCCCACCTGTTTGCTGGAGAAGGCCACGCACTTGAGCGCCTTGAGCACCTGCTTGGAGTTCTCCGCCGGGTCGTCCGAGACCGAGAGCTGCGGCAGCGGCGCCAGGGGCGACATCCACGCGATGGCGGCGGTGGACATGGGGATGGAGTGGAATAAATTAGCGAGAGGCGAGTGCGTCCAGGAACCCCAAACGGATCAGGAGGCGGCTCTCTCTCGAGTCAAAAGCGAATGTGCTGGTGCTGATGCGGAGGCCTGTGCGGTCGAGAGGAGGCGGACATTCTGCTGGGCGCCGGCTACAATAAACGCGTCAAGCCGAAGCGTCGTCTTTGCTGCGGGCCGGACGCAAATGGCGCTGACTTGCGTTTTGTATGGCGGCTCGCGGATCTTTTATGGGGCTAGTGGCTGTAATTTCCAGAAAATTTAACGTGTTTTTTCTGCCGGACGCTAAAAAGTGCTTTTTTTCTGACGATCCCAGTTGAAGTTGATCGATGGATGTCGGCAAGGAGCTCCAGCACAGCGAGGACAATTTGCTTCGCACGCTGGCTTGCGTGGTGTCCATGAGACGGTTAATTTAAACCGCAGCCACCTTACAGTTATTTTTATGACCGCTGAGTGGTTGGCGCAGCGACGGATCGACAGCCCCGAGTCAGAGAGTCGTCGGCTTTGATAGAAGGACATGATAACGGGTACATGTACCAAAGTATCCGCTGCAGCCATCATGTCGAGAGTGCCCAACAAGCAGCCCCGCCCCGCATTCCTTTTGCATCGTCCCGAGCCTCGAGACGATGCAAAAGGCGCTGATTTGGCCACACCCTGCTTCAAGAAGTGGTGTCGAACTAGCCACGACGCAAAACCCCAAGTTATGGTGCTTGTGGTCTACAAACACCAACTAAGATGTTGGCCGTTAGAGCCGAGCGTGCGATTTAAACATCTTACGTCCAAGTGATATCTACCTGAGCATTAATGGGGCGATGATCTTTCAGCCATTTGGCACTGCAGGTCGGACAGTTCAAGAGTTACCGGTATTGCAACTTCACACATTTTGGTGTATGGGGGGGGGGGGGGCAGTACACTATTTTCTGCAGTAAGGGTTAGACTCTACGAACCAAACGTGCTTCTTCACCACTCACACGAACTTGGAATCGACAAACCACTGAGACTTGTAATCCCCACCCAGGATTTCCGTGATGGTCACCGGCGCATCCAGCTGGCCGCTGTAGGATACACGCTTATCGGTAGCCGCAGCGGGGCCGCGGTTGTTGAACTCCTTAAAGTACACGCTGGCCGTATTGTTGTCGCCATTCCACTGCTGCCATCCCTGCTGGTTGACGACATCACCAAGCTCGCTGTTTTGGAAAACGACGCGAGCGTACGGATGCCACGGACGCCCCAGGTAGGCAGTTCCATTGCCAGAGCCAAACACGCGTCCTTTGTTAATGACGTACTCGGACAGATTCGAGCTATTGAGGTTGCCGTTGGCGGTGATGGCACCGTTTCCAACAGACTCGAAATCGCAGGACTCGAACCACACCTTCGAAAATTGACCGAAGATGAAATCGACAGCCCCACTGATGTACGACTTAGCATAAAGCTGGCGGCCGGTATTGGCGTACAGCGTATCCTAAAAAAGTTAAAAAGTTAGCCCGAATATTGCAAAAAAATAAAAACAAAAGTGTCATGTTGCACCTGGTAGCCCGTCATGTTGCACCCGTAAAAGCCGCTTGTGGTAGTGTTGACGAACAGCGCGATCGCCTGACCGAGCTGACTAATTTTGGGCTCAGGATTGGCGACGTTGAGGTTGTACAATTTCACGGTACTCGTCTTGAGGCCCAACGTGCTCGTCACCGAGTTACGCTCGACCTTAATCGAGGCAGGAACGTCCTTCTGCGCCATTTTGTGCGTGATAGTCACTTGGTTGTCAGCATACGACTCCGTGTTGCATGTGTAGCCTTGCACCACCAGCGGTCCATTCAGCTTCGGAACCATGACCTGCTCCTCGTAGATACCAGGGAACACGAAGAGGGTGTGCTCCGCCGTCGTGTTGGGTAGATGGGCGACACCCTCCGCCACAGTCTTGAAGCTGCCCGGGTGTCCACCAGTGACATCGACGATGATGGCACCTCGAGGAGGCTGAGTCCGCGCGTTTGGCCCGGTACACTCATCGGCGAGTACACCCGACACAAGGCCGACGAGAATCACGAGTGGAGCAAAAATTTGCATTGTCCGTTGTTGGGTCGAATTGAGAAGTGTGAAGCAAAACTAGAATTGAGCCTCAGCGCCGATGGCATCATGTCGTTACTACGCAGATGACCCGCGGCTACATGCACGCTTGACTATGGCAATCTGACTGGTTCGGCCATCTTGGATGTTGTAGGATACGGCCGTATGTGTACTGTAGTCCAGTGCTCCAAAGATAAAATGGAAGAGCGGGATTGGAGATTGTATTTGGGTTTCATGTATTACGGGTGCTCATGGTGTATTGTGCCTTTTCTGACACATAATTTCGGAGAGAACTCCGTTTTGCAACAATCAGTTGCTTTTGCAAAAAACATTGTAATAACTCCGCGTTTTGAAAAACAAAACTGACGAAAGGAGCCGGGCCTCGCCGTCATCCCAAGGAAACGTGCGCGTGGTCGTGCTTACCGGTGTACTCACATGTACCGGTACTGTAGGTATTGTCGTTTTCACCCAAATTTGTAGAACCTGGAGGGAAGTTGGGAGCAATCTGAATCGATTCCAACCGGTTTTGACCAATCAGAGGTGGCGTATGTCTCGTGGACTCAGACACACCACAAGATGTGCGCCACCTCAGACTCTGTGTTGGCGATTGGTGACTTCTGATTGGCTGAATATCGCACGAATCGATTTGAAATCGATTCGCGAAAGCGATTCGATTCAGGCCATTCTCACAAATTCGAATGAAACTCACAATACCACACTGTCAGTTCAGCTGCTGCCCGGCACAGCCCAAGATAAGAGTCGATATTTTTTCCTTGAAGCTCCTTGGTGGTCGTTATGCTGTGTTCAACACTGTGAATTGAAGATGTTATGTAAGAGTCATGACTCATGAGGCCGCGGGAAAAATCCAAGGAATGCTGAGTCAATCCACAGAGATCGATTTACAATTACATGTAGGCACCTCGCAACCTTGACATACAAAGACTCATATAAAAGTATGCCGTCGATCGTTGTGGACTATCGCTGTGGATTAACTCTCAAAAAGCTGTGGATTTTCCCCATTTCCTCAATTGCGAGTGGTTTATGCCCGTGGATAAATTGTCGTTTCATACAGTATTTTGTTCTAAAACGTTTTGATGTAAGCCACGTGAAAACAAAAGGCGGGATCACAAATCAATTCTAGTGTGAAATATGTATTCCTTTTCCCGTTAAACAGTGACTTTTCACACCCTAGCTAATTAAGCCTGTAGAAACCCTGCCCCAAATGGCAAACTTGTTTGGTCCTCCATCGTACAATGTCGTCGAGGTCAACAGTAGCGCGTTTCGCCAATGCATGTATAGCTCATGAACAATTCTGCAAACGAATGCTGCCGCTTGGCAGTATTTAGTTTGCGGCCATATTGTACAGACCTCAGAGCATCTCCAGCGGCAAGTCCTATTCCAAGGCTTAACGGTGACCGACAACGGCCATTGAGACCTGGATTAGAGAGTTAGATCTCGCGACACTCCGCTCACCACAGCGATAAGACTTAACCCGAGTCTTAACCTAACATTTTGGCCAATCAACTCCATTTCTAAAAAGATTATCTTATTATAGCGAATGGACGAGCTCCCCGAAGTGTGTGCACCACATAATCCATTAAATCTCAAGTCTTAAATTGAGACTCGAGGCGTCCTCGATAGGACCTCCTGAAGTTAAAACCCGCATTACGACCTGCCGCTGGGAGCTTAAGACTTGGACCCAGGTTCTAATGCGCTACTTTTACATTAAAACCGCCGTTAGGACTTGCCGCTGGAGATGCTCTCAGACCCGTTTTAGGGAGCCTTCGGGTAATACAGCTGCTTAGACCCCTTATGAGAACGTGACAAGTTCCGTGTTGCCATATCGTTGCCAGCACCAAGCGATATTGGTGTATGTCCGGGCACCGTAATTATAGGACACACTCTCTGCTTTCTTGGAGGGACTACATCTTGGAAGTGAGGTCAATTGCAATATGAACACGGAGGATGTTGCCAAGAAGTCGCCCACAAAACTCGTTATTAGGGGTAACAGGGGGGGGGGTCAAGCAGCAAACTGGATACTTTATACTTGGTACTTACAGTACATGTACGCCGTGATCCGGTGCGAATTGTCAATACATGTATAATATATGTACAGGTACAGTGTATTGGTGTTCACGAACGAGACGTTTCTAATACTGCCGAAGCAGGTGGTGTTCTGTTGTTGGCTCGCCCGCCAGCGGCGCAGCGTGCGAACTTCGGGTTGGTACACAGTACAAGTACCTGTATAATGTACTTACATGTATTAATACATGTCCTGTCAACTGCATCGATGCATACATGTAACTTCAGCCGGTTAATTGAAGCGTCAACACCAGAAACTTGAAGACCGCGCCATTACCAACCAACTATCGCTAACGTTTTGCACTGTAGTGAAGCATTTTACGCGTAGTGATTCCCATGGACACGAGCAGCACAATTCTGTGGTTGTACTTTATCGCTCGGCGATGCGTTGCAAATTTGTATTTGTACTGGAGTGTAAATGCACCGTACGAGTTTTTTTTGCATGCAAAACAAATCAACGCCACATTGACCCTTTGTGCAACAGGTTGTGACCCCAACTGTAACTATTATAATAGTTGCCAGCTATGCGACCAACTATTAGTTGGTCGCATCTGTCAATAGCAGCTGTCTTACAGTGTACTGCAGGCTGCAGTACACTATTATATAAGACAGTCGTCCGATCCAACGATGAACGTACAGTTTACAGCAACACAACACCGTGTTGCGTGCGTAATGCAGCTTCGCAGACGAACATCAAAAGGAGCATGCCAAGAGAGAATGGATAGGTAGGCCTTCGGAATTCACGTTCCCTCCGCTCATTTTGAGTTTTTCTCCTCACTCCCCAACTCGAATCAACGGACAATGCAAATTTTTGCGCCACTCGTAGCTCTTGCCATCCTTGCGTCGAGTGCACTGGCCTTCACCCCGTGCAGCGGGCCGAATGCGCGGATTCAGCCTCCGGTTGGCGCCACCGTCGTCGATGCCAGTGGCACACACCCTGGCAGCTTCAAGACCATTGCGGAGGCCGCGGCCCACCTACCCAACACAACTGCAACGGTGGAGCACACCCTCTTCGTTTACCCGGGCGTCTACGAGGAGCAGGTCACGATCCCCAAGCGCAAGGGCCGACTTGTGGTACAGGGATTCACGTGCAACACGATGTCGTACGCTGACAACCAGGTGACCATCACCCACGCTATGGCACAGAAGGACGTCCCCGCTACCGTGACGAAGAACCGCAACGACGCCACCAGCACGCTGCTACTTAAGGCTAGCGATGTGAAGATTTACAACCTCAACGTCGCCAACACGGCCGGAGACGTTGGCCAGGCCATCGCCGCTAAGGTCGACGGTGCCAACTACGGTATCTACGCCTGCAACTTCACGGGCTACCAGGTTGGTTTTTGTTTTTTATTGCAACTTCACGGCTTCTGCAACTCATTATTTCATTACTATTTTGTTTTCTAGGACACGTTGTACTCCAACAAGGGTCCTGAGCTCATTGCCAAGTCGTACATTAACGGCGCTATCGACTTCGTCTTTGGCCTGTATGCCAAGGCGTGGTTCGAGTCCTGTGACATCGAAGTTATCGGTGACGGCTGCATCACCGCCAACGGCCGCAACAACAACACCAACCCGTCCGAGTACGTTTTCAACAAAGCGAATGTGTTCGGCTCTGGTAAGGGAATTGGCTACCTGGGTCGCCCGTGGCGTCCGTATGCCAGTGTCGTTTTCCAGAACAGCAACATCAGCGACGTCATCAACTCGGACGGCTGGCAAAAGTGGAACGGCGACAACAACACGACCAACGTGTACTTTAAGGAGTTCAACAACACCGGCGCCGGTGCGGCTACCGACAAGCGTGTGCCCTTCAGCGGAGTGCTGAACGCGTCTGTGCCCATCACGCAGATCCTGGGTGACAACTACGCGTCCCAGTGGTGGGTTGACTCCAAGTTCATGTAACTGGGAGAGTTGATTTAAAATCAGAGCGTTGCAGTGCATGTGACCTGCTAAAACAAAAGTTAGATGTTTTTTTTTCTCTCTTACTTGTACTGCTACATACTTCCTCCATATCGTATTGATTGTCACAATGATGTTTAGTAGGTTATTTTTATGATTGTCACAGTTCTTTGATATGTTTATAGAAGTATTGTGAAGCGCGGCTGGAATGTCCACGCCTTATTAGACTACATAATTATCTTAATCGGATTTGAATTTCCGTACATAAGGGTATAAAACTAGCTACAAAGCGAAATCGGTTAGCAAATAGATGTGTGTAATCCTGCTTGGACAAGCTGGCGAGACTCGACTCGGTCTAATTTAGCGACGGCGGCTAAGAGCTACCGAGACGCCTTTGGGCCAATATAGCCCGAAGTTTGGAGTCGTTCATGCCAATAAGGCTCCGACCAGGTTGACTATCTAGTGCACCACCTCTAAATGCTTTGACACCTTCCACATTGCACGCTACAAAGCTGGTGACTAACACCGGCACCTACAGAGCTATAATTATTTAGCTCAAATAGCTCGGAATGTCGACTACCACGGCGACATTCCGCCTTATTTACAAACAAATCTGTTGCTAATCGGATTAACCACATGGGCCTGCTTGCTAATCGCCATGAATTTTCCTTGTCTAAAAGAGGCGGGGGATCTAATTAGGAGATCAGTCGAAATAAATAAGACTTCGAAGTCTAAATTAGCCAAAACCTTGACCGATTTACTATCCGATTAGACATTCGGGGTGCCGATCACAATATTTGGAGTCATTAATAAGTGGCACGTGATTCAACGACACCACAATATACAAATTACCAGAGGTACCCTCGATACATTCAAAACCTGAACTCGGGGCGGGTGCAGATGCTGCCACCTCCGAACGACGAAGTTCTGGCACCGGTAAAGCCCCGCTTCGGTACCATCCAAGCAATAGCCTTTGTAGGATGCCTATGCCTGAAGATAGAGGCCTCAAATGGAGCTTTTAAGCCAGAACAGCCCTATATAGCTCATTTTCTTCTGGACCACTTGATGTGACTCCATGAAGACCAAGGACGCGCTCCAGGATGGCGCCCTACGTTCACTAGCCTTATACAACCGTGCTTGTACTGTGGTAAAGGTTGCAGGTCCATCGCATACCTGTGAAAAGTACAGCGGATCATCATAGGTAGCAGCAGGCGGAATGGCTTGCTTCGAGCTTCGATAGCTCAGCAACGAAATGTTGTTTTGCAAAACTAAGACACAGAGCTTTCTTTTTATCCAATCAGATACCCAAAAGGTCCAATAATGCAGTTTTTATGACTAATTAACCCTTTCACTACCAAAGAAAACAGCACGAATTAGAGGTCCGCTGCGGACCTCTAACACGATAGTGCTTTACACCTACTGGCTAAAAGTCGCTCAAAAAAGATTGTGAGTCAAACAGGGACGAGACATAAATATTTTAGAGGTCCGCTGCGGTCCTCTAGCAGAGCATGGTCAAAATGTTGGCAAATGATTAGGATACATCATATGGGTTTCACTATGTAAACCCTTATGGGACCACTGCGGTCCTACAATTCGCGTCTGGTAGTGAAAGGGTTAACCCTTAGGACATTGTGACAATCAATACGATATGGAGGAAGTACTACTGTAGTACACGGCTTTAACCCTTTCGCGGTAGAAGGGCACATTTTTTGCCCTTTAAGGGAGTTTTCAAAATGGCACTCGTTGCTGCACCCAACTGGTGCACATGGGACGAGGCAGCATGAAGTTATGACACCCAACCGTGTCCAACCAGAACCCAACAGTGCCCATTTGAGAACGTCCGACACCCATGTTGCGCCCAACAGAGCCCCAACTCGAGAGAGCCGGCGTAAAATACTATACACTATACATGTACAGCCGGAAGATGAAAAAGAGCCGGAGCGGCTAGACATTGGGATAAGTGGTGACAACGCCAAAGCCCGAGTGTTCAGCTGGAACACGGGCATCGATTTTGTATTCTAAAGGCATTGAACCTAGTGATCTTATGTCCCTATGGCCAAGCCCCACCAAGATCAAGCGTATCACTCAACAAAAATAGTTAGATGCAACATGATCAATTTCACTCCTTAGCTACTGTCATTCCCTTCTTCTTTCTCGCTGTCAGTCACTTAGCTACTGCTACTCCCTCCTTCTTTCATGCACATGCGTAAGTAGCGGTAGCGCATGCATTGCAGAGTCTTCTTATCGAGGTGGCCGAGTGGCTCTGACCCACAAAACATCTCAAAGGCCAGCAAGACGTACACGCCGCAGTTGTAACTGTCACTTTGGATGCCCAGGCCTGGATCGTGGGTCACTAAGCGGGAACTGGGTCTGACATCGTCTGGTAGCATAGCGATCAGCAGTTGTGCCACGGCACGGACACTGGTAGCGTAGGAGGACGCCATAGAATCGTAGACATACACTCGGCCCTTTTCCAGCTCCATCAGCACAGCACACCAGTGACTGTTGTTGCAGTTAATCGGACAGAGGACTTTCATCTTCTTGGTAGCACCTGCCAACGCTCGTTTAAAATGCCCACTCTCCGTCGTAATAGCTCCGTTTGTAATTCCTAGGTTTGACGGGTCAATCACTCGAATGCTGGGGTCCGCGTCAAACAGTTTATGCAGTATCATCTGCATGACTTGAGCGCTAAGGGTTTCCTTCGCAGCCAAGTCCACCATGTCTGCATACTTGTAATGGGCTTACTTAGCCCGATACTTTAGCTTACACGTGAGCGCACGTGTATGAGGAAGCGTAAGGTGTATTTAACTTAGATTAAGTATACTTGTATCCACAAGTATAATTAGATCTAAATAAAGGTACAAATAGTAGCTTTTGCGGTAAAATGAGAACTGAATTGTTTGTTAACTGTGGCTTTCCTCCTAAAACTGATATCTATAAAGAGGGGTTCTGCCAACGAATGGTTGGCAGAAACCCTGACCTAATGCTTGAGTATTACTGGTAGAAAGACCCTGCTTTCTGACCAATAGGACTGCTTCCTATTATGAATGGTGACCACACTGCGATGTGACCCACCTCAATGTATCCACTTAGTGCGTGTTGCACTAAGGAGGTTAGCCGAATGTGTAGCCCCGCTACACCATCCCCCCGTTAGGACTTGATGTGCCGGTCTCGACACATCAATCCAAAGTCTTCTTCGGAGAGAACATCGTGCTCATTTCGAAATGAGCACGCCAACGACGCAGACTTCCGACGAGCTTGCTGCACCTGCAGCAAGCAACACAGTCGTCGCCAGCACAGCGACGACTGCCGCATCTTCAGCCTCTTCGGCGTCCGTCGTCACTTCCACGGTGACGACGCAAAGCTCCCCCAAGCGTACCATCTCGGTTGGGGAGTATAAGGCGCGTAAAGTCACCTATGCCAACGAAACCCTCTTCGATGGCATGTTGGACTTGAATGTCGACAATGATGTCGACATGGAGGAGGGCGAGGAGAAGCAAGACTCCTCGTCCACAGGGCGCAATGAAGCTAGCGTGGGGACTCGTCGTCCTCGCGATGACGACTCGGACGCTTCGAGTTCCAAGCGCTCGCGTAGCGGCAGCGATAGGCCGCTCGCAGATGCTGGGGCGTTGTCTACGCCGCGGGGTGGAGACGATGACGACTCCACTCCGTCTGCGACTGTGACATCGCGCGCTAAGCCGGCGCGCGACCCGTGGATGCCGTCTCCGAGCGAGATCCGATCTCGCTACGGCAATACCACGCCGGTCAGCAAGTACGCGTTGTACTCCTGCAGCGCCATCGTTGATGACGATGTCACCAAGGAGATCGACTTTGATCCGGCGACGGATCAAAGACGTGATTATTACATCGGGCTCTTCCATGAGCTCCGATTCTACGGGAATAAGAAGACTTCCCGTAAGAGCAAGGTGACAGAGTGGGAGGCACTCTATCAAAGCTGGGGCGCGTTCGTTGAGAACTTCAACCGCGACCCGGCTGGTTACCGTGAGCGAGTCCGCTCTGCGAGTGAGCGCCACGAGCGCTTCTCGAAGCGGTCCAAGATTTTGCGGCTGCACGAAGGTGCAGTCGAGGCGGGGATTCCGTGCGCAGTGCCGTCCGGCGTTGCGTGCGCGCAGTGTCAACCCGGGGCAGTGCGGCTTTCCGAACGGGACCTTCTCGGGTACACTGGTGTTAGTGTGCCCGTGGAGTTGAAGACACTGCGTGAGAAGTTAATCACGCAGTTGACATCCGAGAGTGCTGAGGGTGAGCGCAACACTCAGCCGAGGGCTGTAGGCGACTACAGCTCTCGCTCAAGTTTTACGCCCTTCGGCGGAGCTGCTGGTGGCGGGCTTCGTACTCCGTCACCATTTCCGGAACGTCGCTCATCAGGACGTTCCGCGGCTCCCATGTATCGTGGTCAGGAGAGTATCCTAACCAACGAATACGAAAATGAACCGGACCTTGGGTCATGATCTGATGATCAACGATTCGCTGGACAATCCAACGAGTTTCCCCGCGTGCATCTCGCAACGGGGGCGGCGGCGGTGGAAAGACGCCACGGGCCGTCGCCGGGCGAGGTCTGGGATCGTTTGGAGGCTGTGGAGCGCCTCCAGACGGCTGAGCTCGCCGAGATACGGCAGGAGCTAAAGCTCTTGAAGGCCCGGATCGGTCAGGCCGGGCAGACCGCTTCGAACATCCAGGTCGACCTGGGGACGCTCGTCGCTCGCCTGACGGATCGCGTCTCCGCGCTCGAGGCGAGGATCGCGCCGAGTCACCGAACTTCTTCTCCCGATACGAGAAGCGTACGCGTACGACACGCTTCTCGGTTCTGACAACGACACCCGTTGCCAGTCTTACTTCCAATAGACTTCGAGGTAGTTCCACTTCCTCGAAGTCAAGCCTCGCTAGGCTCTGCAGTCGAACAAAGTTGTTCGACGCACCACAATCCACTAGCGCACGAAGAGACATCTCTCTCTTCGAGCGAACCTTCAAGATGACAATGTTCGGCCTGTCATCTTGCTTCTTACAGCGAGAGTGACTCTCACTGGGGGCAGCAGTCTTTAATACGGCGTGTCCAATATCGACACGCTCGACTGCATCACCAGCAGGGCGCCCCGCGCCTGCTGATTGTTCTAGTTTTTTGATTGCCCGTGGCGATACCCGGTATCGTCACGCCGGCCCTTGGCCGCCTGCACAGGCGCTGTGCATTCACGGGCGTAGTGACCGTTGTTTCCACACCGGAAACAGCGGACATTCGTTGATCCACGACGCTGCTGAGATCCAGCAGCCGTCGCACTCGAGAGGTCCATTGGTTCGGGACCTCCCGTTGGCTTCACCGTCGGTTGCGGCATCGGCCGCGGGACGTTCACATGGAGCTTAGCCTGTCGCAGGCTAAACTCTTCTTGCATCGCAAGGGTAATCGCAGACTCGAGAGTACTTGGGTACTCTCGGAAGAGATATGTCTTCACAGGCCCATCTTTCAGGCCCTTCATGAACGTGACAACCTTTGTCGCCTCGTCTATCGGGTTGGTCACGATGTTCGAGACCAAGTACCGCGCCCTTTGAGCGTAAGCATGCACGTCATGCTTGCCCTGTTGCAGGTCGAGGAACTCAGCCCTCGATCTGAACTCATTCTGCGGGGGCTCAAACGCTTGTCTGAGCTCCTCCTTGAACACCTCGTACGTGCTAAAGCACGTAGGGTCAGTGAGTCGGCGTCCGTACGCCCAACTCCTTGCTCGCCCGCCAAGGCATGACATGGCGAACGCAACCTTCGACAACGGGTCGACGATACGTCGAGCCGTGATGGCAGTGTCGACTTCGACAAGCCAACGGAGGAGAGGCTCGCCCTCTCTTCCAACATAGCTGTTCACGTGGAGTTTCAATGACTCCACGCGCGGTGTGGACGGAGTCGACACCGTAGCGCGAGCAGCGGTCTGGCGCTGTTCCTTCATGATGAAGCCTAGAGCAACACCGTGTTGCTCTGTCGGCGACAGCGTGCGTAGCATTGTTGCTACGGCCGCCTCTCCAATGACCGTCGACAGTCGTTGGAGCGCCTCCCACTCTGGATCCGCCAGGTGGAGACAGTCTTCGCGTACAACATGCGTTGCACCCGTGTTTCGGTTACCAGTAGACATACTCGTGTCCACAGGCAGGTCCTCGGCCCCCGTATCGAACTTCATTCAATACGTAATTAGTCGGTCGTTGGACGGACTACAAAGTGCTACCAGGTGTAATGGGCTTACTTAGCCCAATACTTTAGCTTACACGTGAGCGCACGTGTATGAGGAAGCGTAAGGTGTATTTAACTTAGTTTAAGTATACTTGTATCCACAAGTATAATTAGATCTAAATAAAGGTACAAATAGTAGCTTTTGCGGTAAAATGAGAACTGAATTGTTTGTTAACTGTGGCTTTCCTCCTAAAACTGATATCTATAAAGAGGGGTTCTGCCAACGAATGGTTGGCAGAAACCCTGACCTAATGCTTGAGTATTACTGGTAGAAAGACCCTGCTTTCTGACCAATAGGACTGCTTCCTATTATGAATGGTGACCACACTGCGATGTGGCCCACCTGAATGTATCCACTTAGTGCGTGTTGCACTAAGGTGAGGTTAGCCGAATGTGTAGCCCCGCTACAATACTCGGTTGACAGAATTGACAGGCTTTCCAACAGCGTAGGTATAGCGGGATCCTCCTCGATATAGAAACTAGAGTTTCCGTAACGTGTGAAGTCTAACTGCGCAATCCATGTCAGAGCTCTTTTGATCTTCTTCACAGTTTTAGCGGCCGTGTGCCACTTTCTCATGAGCGCTACAGTAGAGTTTGCGAATACTCCGACGCCAACGATCTCCAGCGCTAACTGCATCTCCAAGGTTCCCTGCTTTTTTGCTTGGTATGCCGTTACCTTAGCCGTACACTTGTTAATTAATTCCATGGGAAATATTCGCACCACCTCCTCTGGTCGCATCAGTGGTTTCGTGGGAGGGAGCTTGGCTATCTCGTGTGCAATGGGGGGCTTTGGCTTACTAGCAAACATGAACTGCTTGAACTGCAGGAGCGTCTCGTGTGACGACTTGTAGGTAGGGACACCATCCAGTAGTTCGTAAACTGTTAATAGACTCATTTGGCGTTCATGCATGTCCAAGTCGTCTTGTACCATAGCGACAGCCTGCTTCCGCTTTGCTTTGACAGCCTGCGGTTTTTTCTTCGGGCGCCCCCTGGCTTTTGGCGGACTCACGATCTGAAAATCGTCGGTTAAATTTGCAAGAGCAAGTGTCGGTCCTTGGTCGTCAGTTTCTGCAGTTGGCGCGTTTCCAACACCGAACGCCTCGCCTTCCGTACCCATCTCTGTCGGTTCTGCGCCCAACTCGTCACAACCCGTACCCATCTCTGTCGGTTCCGCTCCCAACTGGTCAGAACCCGTGCCCATCTTGTCGTCGTCTGAGCCCAACTCGTCACAACCCGTGGCCTCATCCTGTGGTTCTGTGCAAACTTGAGTGCTCTCTACCGAAGAAGATGACGCCAAACTTTGGCTAGCAGTAAGTAATGGTCTGAACGGGCTGCCCTTTGTAGTTTGTACCTCCACCGCTTCGGTCACCACTTCACATTCTGATGTCTGTTGATTGACGTCACTGGCCGTGTCCACGTCCACATCACTTGATCCACGATCGCCAGATACCCCGGGGATGGTATCGTACTCGCCATGTTTGAAAATTGTAGCAACTCCACGCAAAGCCTTCATCGCTACCCTGTACTCCACCATTCCCAACCCACTTAAATGCTCACTAATAGAAGTTGCCACGAAATTTGCTTCACGGAACTTACGGTTAGAATCCCAACACGTATTGGACTCTTTCAAAACTTCGGACACACGAAACGGTTCTCCAGGCAGCTGGGGCAACTCAGATTCCACACGAAGCGACGACACTAGCCAACGCGAATTCAGGAGGTGGGTAGGAATTATGTTCTCTAAATTGAGTGCCTTCCGAATAAAGAACACATGACGACACGGCAACAACCGTGAAGCCATGAACAAAAACGAACAAGACCAATTCGACTTCGTGACGAAGTATTCGCTGAGCGGCTCATCGAACGCGTCTTCATCATCTGAAGCACACTGAATCAAGTATACGCCAGGGACCGCCTCATTAAACTTGTACTTCGCAGTGGTTGTCGCAAAGTTGTACTGCTCGTACACGAGCTCACACGCGTGCTCGCTCACCAACTTCGATAGAAACTCCATCTCGTGACACAACGGCATGTTGTACAAACTGGCCCTTGCCGAATGCGTCGTGTGCCATAATGGAGAAGACTTTGTATTTCGACAGGTTTGTGCCGTGTGTGGCGTCGATCATGACGACCTCTGGAAAACGGTGGAAGAGATCCCGCATGTGCTTAGTCTACAGTGTAATACAAGTAGCGATAGACTACAAATATAACAAGTCAGGTAAAGCAAGATTAAACGGCAGCATCAATAGACTTCAAACCTTATCATTCACGGAGTCGACGAATACTCCACCCACATTCCCTGGCTCTTGCGAGAACTCGGTCATCCATTGCTTCAGTCTTTTTGCGGGGGTCGGAGCCGTGTGGTTCTGTTTCTTCAGCTTTCGGACCAAATTATGCACATCCTGGATGATCGGGTTGCAACTGGAATTCTCGTGGATAAATTGTAGGATGCGTTTCTTCTTGGTTCCGGCTTTCACAAGCTCGCTGACAGTATCGACCACTTCAGCTTCGATCGCAGTCCTGTTGTGCGGATAATGGTCGAACGTATGTCTAGTCAGCGGATGGTTGTGCTCCAAGCGGACTGTAGTAATCCGGAGCACAAAAGTAGGAACTTCCGCCGCCGAATCGGCCACTTGCACGCACACATTGATCTATAAACGAGACAAGAACGACGCAAGTACTCCGTAAGCTCGCGGGTGACCAACCAGCAACCAGCTTCACACAATCGAACACAGCTTAGCCCAGCTGAGTCCAACTGAACCCAACTGAGCCCAACTGAGCACCCAACTGAGCCCAACTGAGCACAGTACACACCTGCACGTCACACTCGAGAGCCCTCGATTGCTGCCTTTTCCTCTTGCCTTGGCCACGCGACTTGTACTTCCCTGCGTGCGTGCAGACGTACGTCTTCCCGTAGTACACCCACTCCTCAGGCACAAGCGGCTTGGTGGACTCGGAATCTTTAATCTTTTTGTTTCTCGCTGCGGCCTTGTTGTTGGTGCGAACCCGGAAGCTCTTCACGCAGTAGATAAAACAATCAACAAGTTAGAACGATTTGAAACTGCATCAGCTATCGTATCCAGTACGTCAAAACTTGCTTGGTATGTATCGGCCGAATAGCTTTTCAAGTAGCCATCCAAGGCATCGCAGGAAGGAAACTCGAACTTCTCGAGTGGAGGCGCCAACACCACGGGCTGCTCGTCGCTCTGGGTCACTTGGGGGTGGTCAGAAGCATCCGACCGGCGCTGCTTGGACGTGGAGCGGCTGGTACTAGAGGACTCCTCCGCCGAGTCAGCCCCCTCCTCTGGCGAGTCCACCCACTCCTCATCGCTGTCGAACGCCTCTTCGCTGTCACTCGGCTCCCTCTGTCGCGGCGGTCGCACCGCAGCTTTGACGCGCAGGTCGGGCGCCATGGCTTCCTTGCTGTGGCTGATCCCTCCCGATGCTAAAATGAATGGAGAGGGAAAATTTGGTATACAGATTATACCCGGGTATACCGTACGGTACGGATATGAAACAAAAAGATTGGGGGTAATCTGGCCCCGTCCCATGTGCTTCAGTTGGGTGCAGCACTCACTCTCTTTCAAAATACGGTGTAAAAGCACCGCCTACAAGGGCGCATCCTGTGCCCTTTTACACAAGTTCAACCGTGGATGTACCATCTTTTATGACAAATCATAAACAGTACAATCAGTAATCATCAAACCATACAAATATTAAGTAGTATGCATATGATCGTGGTGCATCAGCAAATCACTGCATGTACTTTGTTACAAGAGTCATGCAAAGCGAGTACCGTGATAATCCTTATGGGCGCATTCTGTGCCCTTTTAGAAGCAAATTACTTAGGCTTGTATAGTATAATTAAGCCAAGAGGCTCGCGAAAGGGTTAAATTATCAAAAGTTTATGCTGTTTGCTATTAATAAATACGCAGCAGGCGTAGCTGTATGTTTATTCTTTATGAACAATAGGGGGGACCTGAAGACATGAAAATTTCCAGCCTCCCTGATTGGCTGTTTCAAAGGTTACTTTGAACCCCTTTTCCAAACTCGACCCGTTGCTGATATGCCCTAAGTGTCACGCAGACAACGCGCATTGCGCGGGCTGAAGCGCGGAATTCGTGCGGTTGCTCTTAGTGAAAGCATTGACTTTCTCTTTGATCTGTTCGATGATGATGATGAAGTCGAGCCGCAGACTGCGGCCGGCTCCCGATTATGGCATGGTGTTTGCAATAATTTCTTATGAAAAAAATAAATATATTTATTTTCTCGGATACCTGTACACAATAAATAATTTATTGGCTTTGGGGGTTATCTTCCATAATTGATGAATTTAACCTCTTTATCATTATGGGCATCTCACAGCCAGCCAGACTTTGCTCGAAAGGCAAACCTTCACGCGGACCAACAGTTTGCTACGGCAGGACTCCACCACGTCTGACAGGCGGCCTCGCTTCTCAATTTGAGCCAAGCCCCAGCGCTTCACCAGCCCACGAACCACCATGGTCCTCGCCCCGCGCCCCCGTCACGCCACCTTCACCCCAGCCCAAGTAGCGGGGTTCTACTTCCGTCCGTGCCGTGACGACATGGACGAGACCATATCGGAGTTCTTTCGCTGTCGTTGCGGCACGGTGCGGAAGCAGACCCGCCGGAACGGCTACACGAACCTCATGCAGCACGTGCGCCGGGGCCACCCCGACTACGAGGCTGTGATGCTGGCTGCGCCAACAGCTGAGACCGGCTCAATGCTGAACTACGTTCGACGCTCAGCTCAGATCGTGTACGGCTGGCTCGACGGGATCGTGAAGAACAACCTGCCGCTGCATTTCTGCGAGAACCAAGCTGCGAGGCGGTAAGCTCTACATGACTACTTCTAACTATGGTACCTAATTGTAGTCTGACTATTTTTTGTGTACCATAGTTACTCCAATTTGGACCCCATCTGTGTCGAGACCCTTCTACGCGCCATGGAAGGCCTCACTCGGATTGTTGAGCGGCTCATCGCCGCCGAGATGCCCGCACGATTTGGGCTCATTTTCGACGGCTGGAGCCACGCGTCGGAGCACTTCATCGCCGTCTTCGCCTGCTACGAGGTGGACGGCGTCATGAAGACACCCCTCCTCTGTATGGCTCCCCTACTCAACACGCTCGACGAGGACCTCTCTGCGCGCGGGCATTACGAGTTCCTCGCCGACATGCTGCCTCGCGACTACGGTAAGCAGGTAACAGATTGTCTATTCTTAGTGGGCGATAACTGCGCCGTGAACGGGCTTCTGGCAACGTGCATGGGTGTTCCTCTAGTAGGATGCACCAGCCCCGACTGAACCGCGCTGTTCAAGCCGACATGAAGCAGCACGAGGAAGATCTGGCCACTGTTCAATCTCTGATGGTGAGACTTCGGACGCTCAAGCAGTCTGCGAAGCTCAGGTAAGTTATTATAACGTGGCACCAGTTTTATATTTATCTGGTGGAAATTGTATTATTAACAATTTTATTTTGTAATTTGTTGTTGTTTTGTGTAGGCTGAAGACCCCGCTTCGCCCAGTGATTCGGCAAGACACAAGATGGAGCTCGACTTTTTGTATGGTGCATCGCTATTTTCGTCTCCTGGAGCACCTCCACACGACGGATGATGCGCTGGCCGACGTCCTCCCCGCGCCGGCAAGCAACAAGCGGCTTCAGGCACTGCTCAATGACCTGAAGAAGATTGAGTCAGTGTCCAAGGCCCTTCAAGGAGCCAGCGTGAGTTTGCTGGATGTGCGGGTGTGGTTTGATGGCTTAATTGCCATTAAACCACACTATGCAACGTATCTCGGTAAGTTTGTTTTTACTTATTGACATTTTAACTGAAATTGAGCTCTAAATCAAATTATTGTTTGTAACAGGACCCCGGGCCGACATCGTGCACAGCCCTTACTTTGAGTCGGGCTGCGTTCGGGTCCTGGGAGGGAAGGCGAACCGCCTCACGCGGGGCGAGAAGGCGGCGTTGCGACCATTTCGCTGTGACGATGCGCAACCAAGTGTTGCCGAAGACGCTGAGAGTGGTGATGAGGGCTCGTTTGTAGAGCAGCTCCAAAAGCGACGCCGCTTAGCAGCGGTGGAGCCAAGGTACGAGCTGCTGGGGAGCATCCCTCCTACTTCTAACGTGGCTGAGCGTTTTTTTAGCGTCGCCAGAACGATTTACGGCCAAGAGCGACACAGCCTGCAGCCGATCACGCTGGAGATGTTGCTCTTCCTTCGCCAAAATGAGCAGTATTGGTCGGCCCAGACGGTAGATGAAGCAACGAGGTAAATGGTAATATCATGTTCCTTTATGCTCTTATGTATTTGATGGTCGTTGGGGATGACATTATTTATTAGTCGAGAGAAGAGAAGCAATTACATTATTTATGCTGTGTAGGTGTTCATGATAAATATCAATACCATAATCGGGAGCCCTCTGCGGCCCGCAGTTGGTGCCTTCGCGGGCGCACGCTTCTGGCGGAAGAAGGAAAGGAAACCTTTGAAGCGGCCAATTAGATACCAAGCCAATAGGCTCTTAGAGCATCTCCAACGGTAAGACTTATTTTACGGTCCTATCGAGCCCCTTGAGACCACGAAAATTAAAATATGTCGGCGTCGAGAGGACAGCTCCCCACCGGGGGGATGTATTAGCCGTCTTAACTAAATCCTTGACCCCGGATTTTCGTCCTGAGCAGCTTCGATTATCGATCTCCGATCCCCATAGTGAAAACAAGTCAGAAAGGTTAGAATTCGAGTCTTTTTTTAGGACCGAAGAGTCAAAGTTCTCTGGATTTTATCCAGAGTCCTAGGCGGGATCGCACTGACGTACGATTATTGACTGATTTAATACCCTGTCGAAATCTAACCTGACGCTGTCAAAGTTAAATACGGTTAGACCTGTATATATTAATACCCTGCGTAGTGTTAAAACTATGCTGGTATGTTGACCCATCCAGTTGAGATTAAGATAAAAAACCTGTTTACAATAATACCTGTGGAAGATGATAAACCTATGCTGCTGGAACAACATGCGCCATATTTTGTCAGAGAAGCGGATTTTAACTAAATCTAGGGGTATGTTGGCCCATCCGCTGGAACAGCTTGCACTCAGGACCCGGGTGAACCCAGTGAGGAGGAGTTCCTCGCCGCGCAGAAGCGGTTGAAGCGTAGCAGGAAGAAATAAGATGCTGTGGATGATCGTCAAATTTGCAGCTACAAGTGAACTATGGATATATAGCTTATCACAGCATCCAGCAGCTTCAATTAGATAATTTCATTGCACTACTCTACATCAGTGGCAAACAGAGACAGCGTGCTCTTGTATGTACGTCGGACGCTTACTATCTACCCCTTGAACTCACTGAAGGCCGTGGCCGTGGGGGTATCAGGTGCAGCGGTCTCACTTATTTCCAATATTTTGTCAGAGAAGCGAATTTTGCTACATGTAGTGAGGTATCTATCGTTCTAGTAGCCAAATGATGGCACTATTTCGATAATCTGTACAAACGATGATGACCTTCGCCATGGCACTCCGTTGTATTGATGGCACTTAGCTCAGCGCAAGATTCCTCATCTGGTGTTCTAGGCTCGTGGTTTGTACACGTGCACGTGTTGTGAGCGAAGTCAGCAGAGTTTCCACGGTACAGCCATTGTGGTGCACGAAGAACGAACTCAAGAGGAAGCCCTCGCTCTGCTGCCTCTCGGAACTTAAAACGACTGCTATGGACGAGGAATTAGTCTTGCTAGTGGTGTGATCCTTTCCGGTGCGGGAAGCACAAAGTTCTTTATGTGAGTAGTTGCAGCCTTCGTATCCCTTAGACTCAAAGTTCATCATTACGCGAAGTGTTAATGACTTCCCTTAAGTATCAGTCACGGAGAATTCATTAACCCCTTAAACGCGAGCGCCTGAACCGTACAAGTACCAGAAAATCCTTAACGTGTACGGTCCACGTTTAGGATTTTTGACTTAAAATTTGTATACGTCTATACAAAGTTTAAGTCAACGAGGGGTAGGTGGGCTAACCTTTCCCTCCCGCTTGGGTACAACAGATAGGACGACATTCAAATATAAGAAGAAACAAGTAAAGATATGGTGCATGCTCATCCTTATATACTTTCGGAGGTGATATCGGTCGCCACTCATTTCCCCCTCACTTTCAGAATCGCCGGCTCGAGCAGAGATTACGTTCCGTGCGCGATGGCGCGAACTCAGGAAAGCCGGCTGAAAGAGTAGCAAGCCCGCCGGGATGTCGGACGACTTCACGTATGTAATACCAGGGAAGAAGAACACGGGAGGCGTATGCGGGCGAGACTTCTTTACGGGGAAGGAGGGGTTGACGAAGTATCTGGACAAGATTGACCAGGGTAAGTGTGTGCGGGGTGGCTTGTAACGGCGCCATACTGACGTGCTCGCATCGTGTGTGCATCAGACCAAGCCGCAAAAGCTCAAGATGTGGCTACTCCTCCGCCTGCAGAGCCTTTGCAGACCTCCGCTTGCGCATTAGCAGATACGACCACCTAGGGGCCCCATAAAGTCACGACGGCGCTCTTCGAAGAAGAAGAAGCAGAGCGCCATGTATCGGCGGGAAAGTTTGGACTCAGTCTGCTATGAATTTAGCGAAGGTATGACGAACTGGGTGTATGGTACATGTTTGGAGTGTTGCTAAACATGTACGCTTACTTTTATCTTGTGCAGATACGGCGGAACTCTGTATGGATGGCGCACCGTCAACACAGACGATTGATGGGGTCGACCGTTCGCATGCCGTGCCTCCTCGCGACATGTCATGCAGCTACAATGCGGATGGGCTCGGTTCCAGAGCCAATTGGTCACCGGAGAACACAAACGGTATGATACTGTGGATACAAGTTATTCAACTCTTTGCGGTCTAATTATCATGTATGTCGTTATTATCGCGTAGCTCTGTCGTCTCACACACAGCGAAACTTGGAGGAGCGATTTGTTGTTGCTGCGGCTGCTGCAAGAGTAGGTGCGTGCAATGCTGCCTCATCAGAGCAAGACGTTCAAGAAATGAAGAGATGGACGAAAGTGCTGACGATATCGACCGAGGTGTGGTCAACATGTTTGCACACAATAAACACATTTCGTTAACATGAAAGCCAACATATGAAAGCGCAATATCACGGTGTTGTTTTGGTCAGTACGTTGTTTGGGATCGATTTATGTATTTGTTTTAGGTGCATGGTCTTCAGCAACAACGCTGGCGAGCTCGCCAAGGTCACCAGAGCATGAAAATGGCTTCCTGTTATCTATGCATTTCAGTCTCGGTTTCAGCGGTGTTATAACCTGCCGCCAACAATGGCCGTCGACGTAGCGATTCTACCGTCGCAGGGTAAGCTACGAGTGCTTCTTCGGAGGCACTCGTGTTTTTTTCTCCTAAGTTGTCTTATCATGGACAAGACATGTTAACTATTGGCTGAACTTGTACCGTACATGTTCGAAACTTATGCTGACGGACACAACTTCGTTCTAGCGCTGTAATTAGTATCTGTATTCTATTCGCTGCAAGCTGAGACTATACCAAAGAAGCGTATGACATGGCGCTTGTTCTTGTGCGAAACGTTTTGCCATAAGCACAGCGGAACTACTATGTATTGCTTCGAGATCTGGCATATAGCATAGTGCAATTGAACGTTGCTGTCGAAGAAGGCGCGTCAGCGCAGAACTCGTGCTCGGACGGCGGCTCAGGTATCTGCTCAGGAGGGTGCCGTGAAGCCGGTCGAAGAGTCGACGGCAGGCGGTCCCCATCACCCAAAGCGTGCGCGCGCGGCTAGTACCTACGAGTAAGCAAAAGCTGTGTCCGTGGAATTGTCCTTTTTGAATACACTCATCACCGATTTTGGACATCTGGCTACGATTATTGCGACTTTGCACAGCTACACATATGCTATGTCCGTACTTAGCCTGACTTTACCTTCTAAATGGACTGATTTTGCTCTAGTAAATACAAGTTAGACGTCAAAGTTGTATGTTGAGCGTCCGATATCATGGTGATACACGATATGGCAAAAGCCAGATTAGAAGGTGTAGGTTTACAGCGCGGCTATCCAACATACACGATATCAAAACATCTTGGCTTCATTATGCAAACCCTTCCCCTCCGCATACAAGTTAATTCGGTCGATGGGGCGCTGAAAAGGCTTCGCGTTCAAGGGGTTAATGGTTAAAACCCATGGCACGTAGGGTGGAGATCAAAGAGCTGGCCCTCATGACAGGGAGAACGCTGGTCTGAGGATGGCAGCTTTTTATCGTGGCACGTATAACTAACATACGTGTTGCAGTCTGACAATAATAAAAAGCTGAGTACCATCATTGCCATCAATACAACGGAATGCCATCATTTGGCGAAGGTCATCATCGTTTGTCTAGATTATCGAAATAGTGCCATCATTTGGCAAAAGTTCGTTCTAGTAGTATATGCAAGTATTGACACTAGCACCAGCTTAGAACGTTAAGCGAAATGATTGTATTGTAGACAAAAATGGGCTAAACTACGTGATCAAGCCGAAAGGCTCGAGCGCATACATAAGAAGCCTCATCTCCGTAACAAAGCCTCCCTACGATAGTAGTATATTGCAATGCAATAGTAATATATTATAGTCCTGCTTAATAGTAGCTTTTTAACGTAGTGCCCGAGCACTATAATATACTTCAAAGTACTATTTTAGATTATGTATGACCAGCGCTACCAGCCCAGCCCTCTAGTTTATCGCCTTCATTGTCCTCGCGACTATCATTGTAGTAAAATTCAAAGGACGACAAGCAAAACTCTGAAAATCCAGAGCTGTTCCGGGCAACTGCACGGCCTTAGTATAGACCCTGGTGAAGTTAAAACCCGCGATGCAACCTACCGGTATAGTATAGACCCTGGTGAAGTTAAAACCCGCGATGCAACCTACCGGTTGGTCCGTTAAATCTCTCTCAAATCTCAACGGCGTTACTTTTACGATAAAACTGGTGTTAGATCTTACCGCTGGAGATGCTCTTACATCTATAGGTTCAGTCCAACTTTGAAACCCCCTTATGTTCGAATTTTAACGTATACTACGTAGTACTAAGTACTATGTTTAGAATATTAAAACAAGGCCGTGCAGTTGCCCGGAACAGCTCTGGATTATCAAATTGTTTTGCGTCCTAGTTCGACGTATACTACAACGACAGTCGTGAGGACGATAAAGGCAATCAAAAACTGTCCATCAGCCGCTCGTTCCGTATATTTAATAAATATTATTTATAACCCCACTTTTTAATATATGTTCACGGAATGCTTGCACCTCGTCGATGGGGCTGATGCACAGCTCAATGCCACGATGACGTGTGCTATCCAGAGGTCGAGATCAATTATCCCCCCCTCGTTTTCGACACGCACAAATTTCATGTCGATTTCACATTGAAAGATATTTTTTTATGGAAACCTTGAGCCAATCAGCATCCGCAACTTATCAAATATTATCTTACCTTGACGAGAAATCTATTCTGAACAAGGTTGTAGGCTTTAACTTCCCTCGTAATGCTTCAATGCGGCATGTGACCTGGACTTGGGCACCTTCACATTTGCCAAGATGGTTTGGGAGACAAACGGAAACCTTAAGCTGTAGATCAGAGCTCGAAAAAACTATTATACTGAAATTTACCAGTGGAAAAGCGTTGCGACTCAAGCGATGAAGCGCCACGCAGCAAAACTCTACACCTTTGCCACCTCAAACCGACCAAAGTACAACACAAAGTGAACAGCACTGACATTTTCTATTTCATTTCTAAAATAGAATTAGAAATAGAAATTCAAAACTTTGACTTTGCCTCAAAGTGGATGCTGTACACACCAAAGTGGTCAAGTGCCGTACTCCATCGGCTCACCGCGCTTCGCAGCAGCGACTGCCTGGGCGCAGTGAAGCGCCATCTTGTTTACAAGGCGTTGGACCATGCAGTTCATGCAAACCTCCGCTGCTTGCTCCAGTAACTGCATGCGCAGCTCCGTCATCTGACCGCGGGGAGCACTGAGCATCTCGTCGTGACTCAGCGCGAGGAAGCGCTTGATCGCAGCTTTCAGCACGCTGAAGCAACCTACAATAGAACCGTACAAGGCCAGCGTTACTATGAACGCAAAGAGTAGCCGTAGAAGTGTTGGACGCACCTTCAATCGGATTGCACAGTACTCCGGGGGATGCCATTGTGCTTGACGACAAGCTCCCAGTCCGCCCCCTGTTGATGGGCGTCTAGGACGCGCGCGCGAGCCGCGAGGCTGTGCTTGGGCTCCTTAGGCATGATCCAGTCGAGGTGAGTTGCAAAGTGACAGCACTCGCCCTGTGTGCTGGCGCTCGCGTTCTGCTCTCCAGTCGTTCTCGATTGCTGGTGCGTGCGCGCGGGGTCTCCACATCCAGTCGTAGTCCGTTTAAACTTGAGAAATCCCGCTTTGACCTAAAACCTAAAATTTAAAAATGACATTTGCCAAATTGAATTGCACTAAGACCACCTTGAAGTGGCAAAGATGTAGAAATTCCTGATATTCTAATCGTTTTCCGTCGATAAAAAATCTGATGCGTGTTTGCTCAAGTAGCACAAATTTTGCGCCACGCAGCAAAAATCTAGTAATGCCTGAGCTATTCTAATCGGCATTAAAGAAAATCTGATGCATGTTGCTCCAGCGCTATAATTACATAATATGTCACAGGTATTGGAGGGTATCCCGCAGCACCAGATCAATTATTTGAGCATTCAGGTGGATTTAAAATGCACGCATACCCTTGCAGATCCCCTTCAAGCAGCCTAATGGCCAATAGCGGCTCTAAATGAATTTTTTTTTCTGTTTGCCGGTGAGGAACGACTTTTAACAGTCAGCAACATGGGGGAGGTGCTGTCCGTGCAGTGCAAGTACCCGTTCGTGATGAGCCTGCGCTCCTGCTGGCGGCGCGTGACGATACTCGAGCCGACCGACAACTTCTAGACGCACGCCATGGACATCAACGGCTACGCGGTGCGCGATGACGACGTGCTGTTTTGCCTGCCCGCCATCGACGGTGAGTCGGCGGACGGCCGCACCAAGTGACTCGCGGACGAGTACGGCATCCCAGTGGCCCACTTGACGCTCAGAGACGACCCCAACGCCTCAAGCTACGACATGTTTTGGGCAAGCGCTACCAGCCCATGACCAAGGTGCTCACTACGCTACGAGTCAAGTTCGTGAAGTTCGTGCTAGGAAGAGGCGAACCGCTTCTGGCCGAGGTCGACGACTCGTGGAGGCAAAGTGGTGTCGATCGCCACGGAATGTGGTGGCAGAGGACAGCTGTGCTTTATCTCGGCCTTGTGCTAAATGCAATCAAGCTTTCACCTCCGTTCCCGATAATATACCCATTCTCTCGTTGCTCTTTGGTTTGCCCATGTGCCTGCGCTGCGCCTTGGTGCATCCGTCGGGAGAGATTGCACGCAGCGCCATTCACACGCTCAGTCCTCACTTCTCTTTTTCCTACTTAGGCATCAAGGAGCGAGCCTATGCGACCCAAGACGGACGTTCTCCAGGTGCTGATACACGACCGCCCACAAAAAGGTTTATTTTATATGTTTTGGAAAACGGTATTGTTGTTCACGAGTGGTGTGACATTGTCACTAGGAACTTTGATCACTTGAGTGACTTGGGCTCATAAGCTCTGCGGGTTGAATGACGGCATTCAAATGGTCTGGGTGTTTGATAATTAATTGATTTGGTGCTGCGGGATACCCTCCATTATAGCCAAATGCAAGCTACCAAATACAACAAGTATTTTATCTTAATCTCAACTGGATGGGTCAACGTACCAGCATAATGTGGATATCAAACAGGTTATCTAAAGATACAGGTATTCGCGGTTACGAGTATTAAGATTGACATATCGTAAAATACAGGTATTAAATCAGAGAAGAATCGTACATCAGTGCGATGGACTCTGGATAAATCCAGAGAATAGTACTTAGTATACGCTAAAATTATCAAAATAGTACTTAATATACGCTAAAATTAAGATTCGAACAAACAAGGGATATCTGAGGTATTCAGACCAAAAATCGGCTTTCCTCGAAAGAGCCCAAAAACAAAGTCGTGCTTTGCACGAAGAGAAGCTCTGAAATTTTAGCTGCGATAACGTGGTGATCGAGTGGTATTGTGATTTGCAGCTATATTTGGATATTTTGGGGCGATTGGTGAGCAGAGGTTAATAGTAGCGCCAAAAACTGGGTAGTAGTATTACCGGACTACCGGGGCTTTAAAATTGGAGACATTGGAGACATACTACTACTAGTAGAGATACCAACAATTGGGTAGTAGTAGTAGTGCTACTGTGTTAGTACTACTCTTCTGTGGAGAAGCAAGATCCGTGAAATCGGAGATTGCTGTTGATTGACAAGTGAGAGATTGGGACCCGGCTGGTCAATATTACGAAAGACTGACCGGGCGGGATCTATGCGAAAGAAGACGCTGTGGAACGCAGAACGGCAACTTGTAGGCGTTGGGAGACCGAAGCGAGCGTTGGCCATTGGTCCAGGCCCAGATCAAACGGTTCGGAGAAGATTGGGGTGAGTTGGATCTGGAGCCTAGATCGGGATCAGATTTGATACCATAGATCTGGATCCAGACCCGACATTGCGGATCTGGCGATTACGACACACCAGAGGCTTGGATGACGCCATAATGGAGGTAAAGGGAGGCTACAGAGCCAGTAGGTACCGATGGGATGATAGCTGGATAGAAGGATAGGTAGATAGGATGGGATCGGACTTAAGCATAAATCAGTATCGAATTTTCCTTGGACATCGCAACCGCCATCGCCTTCGCCTGGAAACGGGAACTTCATTGGCCCTGCGAGACGTAGAAGAGGTAGCGGTAAGAGATCTAGTGTTGGTTAAGTCTGGATAATACATTGACCAGATTTAGACCTCCCTAGTGATCTACCCTCAAGTGCGGATCCCAGATCCACCGGAGTTCACAGCTTGGCCGGTCGGGTCTTCGACGCTCAACAACTACATATCCCGCTATAGGAAGCGGTAAGCATAGCAAGGAAAGGAACGTAATGGACAAGACCCCGTAAAGGCAACCCCCCGGCCGGATCCAGATCCAGGCCGCCAGATCCAAGTGCAAGACTACTTGATCTGGAAGTACAACCGCGAGCTGCGTGAAGATTTCCGCGTCGCTCCACCCCATCCCCGCGTCTCGCCAAGACTGTCTTGACTTCAAGGCGTTGACACTTCGGAAGACACCAGAAGAGCAAGATCCAGCCCTACCGACGGGTACACAAGGTGACCCAGTTCAGCACACGTCACGGCAGATCGGAGTACCCCCTCCGTTAGTCGGTGTTCGGGCGCAGTTGACAAGCCGGACTAACGATCTCGCAGATTTTGCTGATCCCGATACACCACAATTCTACTACTACTCGATCTACAGTTGTCACCGTCATGTAAAACATCCACCGTACTTAAAATCTCTGTAGGAAAATGATCTTACACGTTAAACAAAATCCCAGCGCTTGTCGTTTATGCGCGAACGAACTCCTGAAGTTGAAAGATAATCTCACCAGAAACACCTCATATGAACTACATTATCGGGCTTTCAACGTAGTACAGTATTCGCTGCCAGTGAATCACTGGTGTTCTCACACACGCTACAAGGACCAGATTGATCTCATTGCCATCCTGACAATCTTTCGTGGCACAACCCATGCGTCGTTTGTTGTGCTTTGACGCGGTTCCGAAAATGGTGATCTTCCCCGAGGCCTAAATGAGGGTCTAATTGAGAGACCTTCAAACTAGAATTGCAAACTGACAACCGAGATTGCTGGTTTAGGGTCCTTCATAAGTATTACTCGAAGAGTAATATAGTACTGAGCTGATGATAGAATAATATCACTCATATTGAATACCGCACTATACGGTAGTAGTATTACTACTACCCCTAAAAATCGGGTAGTAGTATTACCGAGGGGTACTATTTCAGCAAGTACTGTTGGTGAGGTCTATAGCAAACCGACCTATAATATATGATTGGACAAAAACATCAACTAACCAATTACTATTGGACAAAACTAATCCACAAGCTTCAACGTCCGCAACATCGATTGGCGGGCGGTTGATTCAACCAACCGCCGACTCCAATTCGAGTAGAATGATTGGTTAATACTTAGTAAGTAAGCAAGAAGAGAGGAATCATTGCTACCACTTGGTGGTGTATACATATACACCGGAAGTTCGCAAGCTGTCCGCGGATTAACCGTGCTACTGGAGTCCTTCGCAGTACATGTATCTGTTGTTCCCGCGGCCACGACAGCTGTATGATGTGCATGTACAGACAACGACTGTGAAAATCCGCCACTATCTGAATACCATCCCTCATATCATCCCTTCACGACAGGGAAATCCGCCTCGGATTTTTATTGACCAATAATCATGAGTCAGTCACAAAGTCAAAACATTAAACTATTTGCAATGCACAAAATCATTTCTATTTGCAGCCGATGCTACACGTCAACAGTTGGGTACATTGGGATAGCTTTCTGAAAGCTCTTCACAATGACATCTTCAGACAGCTCTTCCCACGCCTCAATCGTTCGAATAATGGACGCGAGGCGCTTCTCCGCCGCCCGATTGGTCGTCTATCGATCGCGCACTGATTGTTGCTCGTCTGTTGCTACGTTTGAGCGAGGGTCACTTCGAGCATCCAGGTTCACGCACGATTTCAGGCAAATGCATTCTTCGTAGCACACACGCGTCTCTGTAGCATACGCACTCGTCCCAACACACGCACTCTTCCCAGCACACACAAAGCTCCACAAGTCTGCACTTGCGGCACGCACTCACGTCTTCTACCGCCGTGGGCTGGCTATCCTCTTCTGGTACGCTGATGTCTGCCAGCCAGTTTGCGGTGATCTTCTTTTTCAAGGGGCCCATCACCCCAACACCCAGGGAATGGCAGACTGCGGTACTATTGACGGGTAGCTGACATACAAGTGCAGATGTTGTCTCTGCAACAACATTGATGTCCTCCTCAGACACGTGGGCATCGAAGTTGTCAAGCAGGAGAACGGACGGCGCGTCCACTTCGTACCGGAACAGCTCACGTACGTAGAATGACCACACAGTAGAATCCATCCATCCATTTTCTTGTACTGTGTACAAATGCCCCTCTGGATAAGTTGGTAATTCTTTTTTTCGACAGGTCCTCCTGGCATCGCACGTAAAAAAAGAATCGGAAGTTTTTTTCCCTTGGTACATATATTATAGTTAGAAACGTGCAAGCGGTAAAACGATAAATAATAACTAACCATCAGCTCGAGCAGTAATGACCGCTGGCATTCTCCCAGAATGTTTTTGTGTGCGCTTGACTTTCGACGAACCTTTCCGTACTTTCAACGCCCAAATGTTGTGATGTGGCATATTATGCCACATCACAAAATTAACGCCGACGAGACAGCAGTGTATTACGATAATATCGTAATACACTGCTGTCTCGTCGACGTTGTAAATTGCATTTGGCGGAAATGCTCCATATTCACTCCAAAACTGCACAGCAAATTGCCAGTGAGTTTCACGCATGTCCGCTTCGTTTTGTTTTTGGCGTATTGGGGCTTTTGCACTGTAAAACCATGACTAAAAATGTATATGTGAGCAATAATAATGTGAAAAAAATCAAAGAGCAAGTTACCGAGCTGCAAAGCGCTGAAGCAGCCTCATTAAGGCAGAAAGCCCACTCTCCGGGCTCTTCTTGTTCGTTAGATACTGTCGCAGCCACAGGGGCTGCACCCTTTTCAAGTACTGGATTATAGTAGATTGACCACCCTGGGACCGATCTAATTTCCGTGCGTCACTTGGGCACCAGGTTTTCTTTAGCACGTCCACCTAGGAAGCGGTTGTCGCTGGTGAGTCGTGCGAGGCAGTTCAGCCGTCGACTAGCACTAAGCCAGCTTGCTCCCAGAGTCAGGATAGGGACGATGGGGAGTGAGCGTTCTCGGCACCGGCAACCCCTGGGGCGTGGTCTTTACGGCTGCTCACGGCAAACGGCCCGGTATTACATGTAGGGTGGGCACCCAGTACTCTTTGACATGCACAACATCGAAATATCTACTGAGACCTGGCACCCGACGGTCGAGGCAGCATCAATAGCCGAGCCACAACCTGGCACAAGCTCTCCTTGTGCACCCCCATCACCCTACTGTCCGGCTGCCCTCATAATGCACCCTCGCTAGCTTACCTCGCTTTACGCCTGTCTCTCTCTCTGACTGCAACCCGTGTACGACACCAAGTACTTGCCTGTTAGTCCTTAGTTGTAGCTGTTCAGCTCCAAATCCAGACTGAGGATCGAACTGCGACCGCAGTTCGCTGTCCTCCACTTACCGAAGCCCCCTATCGCCTACCGCTACCAGTACGGTGTCTACCAGACCTCTCCGTTCTCGGCCGCTCCTGGCCGCACACTGCTCTCTCCGTCGTCGCCCCGCCGGTGCTTATACTGCTCCCTTGACTCGCCCGACGGGTCGTTCCTCCCTTGCGATCTTCCACGGCCGCACCCACTATCTTCTGCAGCCGGCCTCTCGTTCTTCAAGGTGCAACGTCCTTCGCCGTCGGTGCCGCTAGCCTCCAGGCTCGCTTTTGTCACCACGCGCCGTCCGCTGTACTGCTGCCGTCACCAACTGCCTTCTGCTCGAGATTGCTCACTCCTTCGTCAAGTTAATCGTCACTGGAGCTCGCCTCTCGGCCACGTGATCCGAGCCCCAACTACACGTCATCCCCGGCTGCAAGGTCGTCCTCGACCTTGCCGGCATCCAGCAGTTCCTCGAACTTGTCGGCGGTGAGCCACCGGCGCTCGACATGCATACCCGATCGCTCACTGTATTCGACCTCGTGCTCCAGGACGTAGCGCCCTGCCCGATTCCTGACCCTCCGTCTCGCCCGCTCAACAATGTGTCCCGCCGTCGCCACCTGCAGCAGCACTGGTGTCGGTTCCGGCCGCCTTGGTCTTCCTCGGCCGCGCACCATCTCGACCGCAACGCCCGTACCGCGGTGCTCACCACATCGCGTGTCTTCGTTCGTGCCACCAGGAGTGCTAGCATCGTCGCGCTCTCGTCCTTGACTGTCACGATGGTCTACGCTGCTCTCCACTCGCTGTTGCAGCAAGGAAGGACCTTCATGCGTCGAAAGCCCGTCCAATGTGGCTGCATCCACTTGCGTCGTAACCACCGCAACTTCTTCTCCGCTGCGTGTGGCCTGGCGTCGTGTTGCTCTGGCTTCTCGAGCGGCATCAGCTTCCCGTCTTCGCTGCTGCTTGTGAGCATCAGCATCTCTCGCGTGAGCACTCTCCTGCTCTTTCCTCTTGCGTTGTGCGCCCTTCGCCGGCTGTCGAGATCTAGGCGCTTCCCCAGCTGCCCTCGCTCCTCTGCCTGCAATTCCTGGTCTCGCGGTGCCTCTGGAACCGTTATCCTCCGGCCCGATGTCCTCCATGGTGGGTCTGCTGTCCGCCTGCTGCTCTGACCCGCTGGAACGCACATTCGCCGGACCGCTGGGCCCCTCTCGCTGCTCTACCTCCGCGGCGTTCTTACTCGCCTCGCCGTGGCCGCGCCGAACCTCACCATCTTGGGATTCGGTGTATTCAGCTGCGGCGTCTTCACCCGCCAGCTCGCGCAGAATTCTGTCGGCCACGCTGCCGAGCGAATCAGACGGGCAACGACACGACACCATGAAGCTGCTGTGGACGATCATCTGTTCATCGTTGTCCTCTCGCACGACGGACCAGTTGTCGAAGCCCGCGCTGCTAGCCACTCGCGCCGGCCCCACCCACTGATGGGCCAATTTTGTGATGCCCTCCCCTTTGGAGGCTTGAGTACCCATACCAGATCTCCCGAAGCAAACTCCGTGTTAGTTCGCGCACGCCGATCGTAATAGCGCTCTCTCCGTCTCTGCTCCTTTGCCAGCGCTGCCTTCGCAGCTGCACTAGCCTTGGCCATGTTGCTTACCAAAGCCTGGTGATACTTCGCCGCAGGCCCCGTCTGCGTGACTCTGGTTGCTCTCAACAGCTCATTTGGTGCGCGCAACTTGCGCCCCATCATCAACTCGTTCGGGGTGAGCTGCGTGCCCGTGTGTCGGGCACCGTTGTAGGCGTAGGCTGCGCATGGCAGCCACCTGTCCCAGTCGTTCTGCGCTTCCGCCACATACAGGGAGACCATGTCTTTCCAGGTTCGATGGAACCTCTCCACCAGCCCCAACAAGGCCGGTCGGTATGGCACAGGCGTCATCTGGCGCGCCTGCAGCAGATTCACCAACTCTTCGATCACACGCCCATTCAATTCGGGTGCTCCATCCATGACCAACTCCCGCATCGGCCCGTACACCATGACCAACTTGCCCACTATGAACTGCGCGATGTCTGTGTGCGTCGGCACGGCCGCCGTGACCACATACCTTGAGGCATAGCCCACGGCAGCGATAACGTAGCGATTGCCGTCCGCCGTCAACGGCAGGGGACCCGCCACGTCGAGGGCCCAACGGTCGCCCACATCCCCCACGTCCTGGCTTCGTAGTGGAGGCACCACCTCCTTCGGCTTCGACTTCCGTGAACCGCAGTCACGACACGCCTGCACCCAGCGCTTCACATGCGCTCTCATATCTGGCCACCAATAGACCGTGGCGATCCGCGCGTATGTCTGCGGCGTGCGTAGGTGGCATGCGAAGATGGAGTCATGGTGCTCCTTGAGCGCCTTCGCCCACAACGTTGAGGGCAGCACCACTCGTCGTCCTCCGCGCTCGTCACGTATGCACACCAACCCGTGCGACTCCTCGATCACACTGGCCCCGTAGCTTCCCTTCTCCAACAGACGCTTCACCGTCTTGACGTGTGCCTGCTCGCTCTTGATCTCCGCGTCTGTCAGTTGACCTTCACCACCATGTTCCTCTAGGTTTGCCTGGTCATCCCGTGCTGCCGTCACTGAATTCACTGGCGCCTTTGACAGCGCGTCGGCCACGACGTTACCGGCCCCGGGCGGATAGACGACAGTGAAGTTATACTCTTGAAGCTGTAGCGCCCACCTATGCAGGCGCCCCGTCAAATCTTTTGACGTCATCAACCACTTGAGCGCTGCATGGTCCGTCACCAGCTCAAAGTGCCTACCGTACAAGTAGGGCCTGAACAACTTCACCGCCCAGATCACTGCGACGCACTCCAAGTCGGTGATGCTGTACTTGGCCACCGTGGGCGAGTTCACCTTAGAGGCGAACGCAACGGATTGCTCTCCCTTGCCCTGGTCCTGCGTCAACGCTGCTCCCAACCCCACCTGCGATGCGTCTGTAACCAACTTGAAGGGCCGCGAGAAGTCCGGGTACGCCAACAACGGCTTCCCCGTCAGTGCCTTCTTGAGCTGCTCAAAGGCTTCCTGCTGCGGCTCTGCCCACCGCCAAACTGCGTCCTTCCTCAGTAGCCGTGTCATTGGGGCTGCTTTGCTGCCGAAGTTCGGGATGAACCGCCGATAAAATCCTGCCATGTGTACAAACCGCTTGACCTCTGTCGTGTCCGTGGGCACTGGGAAGCGTTGCACACTGTCCACCAAGCTCTCCATCGGTCGTACGCCTTCCGCATCCAACTCGTGGCCCAAATACTCCAGCTTCTCCGAGGCGAACGTGCACTTCTTGGCTTTCAGCGACAATCCCGCCCTTGAGAGGCGCTCGAGCACAGCTGCCCACTCTACCACGTGCCGCGTAACGCCGCCCTTGGTGAAGATGATAACGTCGTCCAGGTAGACTAAGCACGTCTGCCACGTGAGACCGCGCAGCACCGCGTCCATCATCCGCTGGAACGTCCCCGGGGCATTTGCGAGCCCGAACGGCATCCTCACAAAGCGGAAGAGCCCTTGCCTCGTCACGAACCCTGTCTTATCTCTGTCATTCGGCGCCACCGGCACCTGCCAGTATCCCGAATGAAGGTCCAGACTGGTAAATCTTCGTGCTCCATGCGGATGGTCGAGCGTGTCGTCAATCCTCGGCAATGGATAGACGTCGCGCTTGGTGATTGCGTTAAGCATCCTGTAGTCGATGCAGAACCTCACCGATCCGTCTTTCTTCTTTACTAACACCACCGGGAAGCCCCACGCCCCGTGGCTCTCCTCGATAACTCCGTCTTATAGCATGGCTTCCACATGTTCGTCGATGGTTTCGTGTTCCTGCTGAGCGTGTCGTCGTGGACGCACCTTGATTGGCGCCTCCGTACCAGTATGGATCTCATGTTCGACGCCCAGTGTTGTCATCGGCGGACAACCTTCCCTTGGCTCGAGCAGCGTCGGGTAGTGCCGCAGGAGCGTCATCAATAACTCCTTGTCCTCATCACTCATGTCACCGACGTCCAGGTCGTTCTCATTGCTCAGGGATTTCTCTCCGCCACCTAGTTCTCGCAGCCAACCCATCACTCCGTCGCACGTCAGATCTCCTGCCAGTTCAATCACCTCCAGGTCGTCTGTGGTGGGTGCCCACGTGCCCAGAGCCTCGCGCACTGGCAACTTCGCCTTGCTGCCCACGAGATTCATTACGGGGACCGCGACCTTGCCGTTTCTCACAGTCGTCAGCGTCGGCGCCAACATAAGGTGCGGCTCTGCGCGCTGAGCAGGCACGAACAACCCCGTGGTGCCCTCGTGCGCCGCGACAGCCAGCTCTACGCGCTGATAGGTGTTCGTCGTGACCTTCGCCGTACGCACTATGCGCACTTGGACTGTCCTCGTGCTCTCCGACTCCTTGCTGCTGCAGCTGAACGGCACGATCTTCTTGTTGCCGTTGTCCCACCATTTCATCTCACACGCCGTAAAGTCGATCTTGACCCCGTTTGTGATCATCCAGTCTTCGCCCAGAAGAAACTCAGTCGGGGCTCCGCTCACCACCAACTCATCCACCACCATCAGCTGATCATACTGTGTCCGGAATGCAAATCTCCAGACCCCCAGCACCTTGGCCAGTGCCCCCGTGAACCCTTCTATGTAGTCCACTGGCGGGAGCACGTTCTGTCGCTCGCCGTATGCCTGCCATTCCTCGCCCGCCACGCTATATTGCGCCCCTGTGTTGAGCTTGATCTCCTTTGTATCTCCACACGCCGTAACACGGGCTGTCGGCAATGTACTTGTCGCTGGTGCTTGCACAGCTCGCAAGTGCCCAACTCGCATCGGCCGGTGGTCGTTCGCCGTGCGCTGCACCCGCGGGCGCATGTACACGCTACCACTGTGATAATTATAGTACTTGGCACGTCGTCGTCGACCCGCGCCGTTGTCTTCTCCCTTTGTCACGCTCGGGGCCGTGTAGCCTACAGCCCACGCTTCCTCTACGCTCATTTTCCTGCTCGTCTTGGCCCCTCGCCGGTGATTCGCATCTCCATACGCAAAGTACGGGCGATCGTCGCGCTCGAGTTCATCCAGGGCTGCCTGTAGCTCGCGTCGTTCTTTGGCGCGCGCCTTTCACACCTTCCGGATCTGTCGCCTTCGTGCACGTGATTCCTTCAGTACGGCATCGAGCACGTCTGGTGTCTCGACATTGATCGAGTTGTAATCCCCCGCCTTCAGCTGTGCTCGAGTGTCCGCACCCATAATGACGGTGTCACTATTGCCAACACCAAGGGCCGTTACCACCTCCTTATTTGCACGGCGCGCACGTCGGGCGCGTGTACGTTCCTGCCGTTTCATCTTCTTGTGCAGCTGTCGAGCTTCTTCTTCTGCTGCGGCCGCTGCTGCTCGGAGCTCCGACGCCTTGGGTCGTAGCGTCCTAGCCATTGCCTCGTCACGACGCTCCTGTTCCGCCCGCACCGCTTGGTCAATCGCAGCCAAGTCGGCTTCTTTCGCCGCTTCTTGTTTGTGTTGTCGCCGGCGCTGGTCGGCTTCCAGTTGCTGGCTCCACGCCTCCAACTGAGCTGTCACTTGATCTCGGACGGCTGCCCCATCATGTCCAACGTGGAAGTCCGCTACGACACGCGCTTTGGTGCTCCCGTCGGCTTGAACCGATCCAACTACTGCCGCCGCGCCATCCCCAGTTCGCGACTCTTTCCCCATGGTGGGCAAGTTTATGGTGCGAGCATCTGGCCCGCGTCCACCATTGACTGCGTTGGCCGTGTTGCCGTCTTGTCCGTCGACAGCACCACCCTCTTGTCTAGTGACCACTTGCTTTGCAGCACCGTCCTCTCGTCTGCAAGCAGCTTGCTCAACAGCAGCGGCGCCTCCTGGCTCGCCGACATTACTGTCATCTTGCCCACTGGTAGTGGTGTTTTGTCCCACGACAGCACGGCTTTCTCGGACGCCGGTAACGCAGGCGTCTTGTTCCGCAATGCCACCGCCTTCGTGTCTACTATCAACGCCTACATATTGCCCAGCAACTGCAACGCCATCTGGTACAATCGCAGCTTGCCCTGCGACAGCACTGTCTTCTCCAGTGGTATCGGGATTGGCTGCAGCTCGCTGGCCACCTGCCTTCACCGTTGGCGTCTTCATCTTACCCCGCGTGTCTGCGCTGCTCGGTGCTGCGTCGCCATCCCCAGTCGATGCCGTTCCTCGTCTGGTCTGCTCCTTGGCGGCTCGCGCCGCCACCTTCTTATCTCTTCTTCGCTTTCTTTTCCCACCGGCCTTGTCGTGGCCAATCTGTCGAGGGTGCCGTGTACTGCTTACTGGCTCTCTTCCTCGTGTCTTCCTTGATCCCGGGTCAGAGTTCGCGAGCTGTAAGGCCGGGGTCCTTACGCTCGCGGCTCGTTTCCCGCCGACCTCGCTTCTTGATTCTGCGACGCGCCTGACGCCGCCAAGTCCTCCTCCTTCAACTTGCAGTTCCTTACGAAGTGACCCGAATAGCCACAGTAGAAGCATACCGTGCCTGGGCGCGGCACAAACGGCGCCTTGTCCGTGCGCCGCGAGTTGTACGCCTCATGGTTGCGGAGACGTTCCTCTCGCGTTCTCAGTGGCTCTTTAGGACCAGCCTGCCGTCCTGATGCCTCTCCGCTCTGGGCGCCCTCCACCTTGAACGTCTTGGCCTGCTTCCTCGCGCCTTGTTCGGGCTGCTGGCCGCCTTGTAGGCCACCGTGTGTTCGCTTGCCCCGCGGCTCGCCATCTACTGCCGTTTGAACTTTCGAACCGACTGGCTTTCCTCCAACAGGCACCAGCTGGTATCCTGGCGGTATCGCCTTCCACCACTCATCCGAGCCCCTTTTACCAGCACCAACCGGACGACCGGCGGTATCGTACCGAGGCGGCGTAGGTACTGTACCCCACATGGCCCCGTACCCGGACACCACATTGCTCAAGTTTCCGACCAGCCCTGACTGCTCCTGGTCTTGCACCTTCACCGCCGTGGTCAACGACCCTCGACCTTCCCTGACCTCTCGCTCGTCCCAGACCGTCATGGCCTGTTCCAGACCCACTCCGTAGCCTTCTCCGTAGTCGCCTACGTGCGGAATAGCGAGGTTGACGGCCTCGTCCAGTGTGCTCGGCCTGTGCCCACGTACGTGCGTTGCCCCTTCGTTACTGCTCATCCCCTTCAGGAATGCACTGACCAGCCAGTCTTCACTGATGTCCCCTTGCTCTGCTATCTCGCGTAGGGACTGCGCGTACTCGAGGAGCCGTTCTCCCCGCATCTGCCGGCGCGCGCTGAGCAAGTCGACCACCTCGGGTGTCGTGCGCCGCGTCATGTACTTCGCGCGCAACATGCTGGCCAAGGTGCCGATGCTCTCGTCGTCCCTCCCGACCGTCTCCATCACCGTGGCGAACCATCTCTGGGCTTCACCTTCCAAATGCGCTGCTACCTCGTGGTAGAGCTGGTCGTCGCGCCATTGTATGCCCATCGTCACTGCCTGCCGACGCACCTCAGCGCGCACGGTCTTCAGCCACATCGTGATGGGCATCGCGTCGTCCAAGCCCTTGAAGTTGGCGATCTTCAAAGTCTTCGCCTTCTCTCTCACGACGATGGGCTACTGCGGTGCCCACTCGCGTCGCGTGCTTCGTGAACCTGCTGGCTCTCGAGGCGGCGTTCGCCCGTGCCCCGTTCCAGTCTCTCCGGTTCCGCCATGACTCATCCCGCTGCCGGCGTCCTCGCGCACGCTCGCCCCTCGTTGGCACCACTTCTCGAGATGGCGTCCGTCCGCCGTCACCTCCCAGCGCATCTTCGCTGGTTGCCACCGTTCCCCCGCCTACGGCATCCGCGCCGGGCCGGACCGTCGTGACCTGGTCGGTTCGTGGAGCCCGGTGCCTCATCGTTTCGCGACGTGTCGTCGCTGTCCGTGCCGCCTTGACCGTGCGGGGTATCCGTGACCCCGATCTCGTCCGTCTCCAACGTCATGGTCCCGCTCTCGTCGTCCGTCTCCACTGTCAAAGTCTCCGCTTGTTTCGTCTGCGTCGTCGCCGCCGTTTGCTCTCTCGATATCGAGCGCCGCTGCGCGCGAACCTCGCGTTCCGAAACCGTAGTCATGTTCTCTCTTGCCCTAACCACAATACAACTCGAACGATTAGTTCTTCTCGTTTTTATTTTTTACTTGTGCTTTTGCTGCAGGCAATGCCCGCTACGACTCAGCTCGCGCCGTCCACCTCCCGGGACGTGCCCAGAGGGCCCCTGTATGACCACCATATAGTAGATTGACCACCCTGGGACCGATCTAATTTCCGTGCGTCACTTGGGCACCAGGTTTCCTTTAGCACGTCCACCTAGGAAGCGGTTGTCGCTGGTGAGTCGTGCGAGGCAGTTCAGCCGTCGACTAGCACTAAGCCAGCTTGCTCCCAGAGTCAGGATAGGGACGATGGGGAGTGAGCGTTCTCGGCACCGGCAACCCCTGGGGCGTGGTCTTTACGGCTGCTCACGGCAAACGGCCCGGTATTACATGTAGGGTGGGCACCCAGTACTCTTTGACATGCACAACATCGAAATATCTACTGAGACCTGGCACCCGACGGTCGAGGCAGCATCAATAGCCGAGCCACAACCTGGCACAAGCTCTCCTTGTGCACCCCCGTCACCCTACTGTCCGGCTGCCCTCATAATGCACCCTCGCTAGCTTACCTCGCTTTACGCCTGTCTCTCTCTCTGACTGCAACCCGTGTACGACACCAAGTACTTGCCTGTTAGTCCTTAGTTGTAGCTGTTCAGCTCCAAATCCAGACTGAGGATCGAACTGCGACCGCAGTTCGCTGTCCTCCACTTACCGAAGCCCCCTATCGCCTACCGCTACCAGTACGGTGTCTACCAGACCTCTCCGTTCTCGGCCGCTCCTGGCCGCACACTGCTCTCTCCGTCGTCGCCCCGCCGGTGCTTATACTGCTCCCTTGACTCGCCCGACGGGTCGTTCCTCCCTTGCGATCTTCCACGGCCTCACCCACTATCTTCTGCAGCCGACCTCTCGTTCTTCAAGGTGCAACGTCCTTCGCCGTCGGTGCCGCTAGCCTCCAGGCTCGCTTTTGTCACCACGCGCCGTCCGCTGTACTGCTGCCGTCACCAACTGCCTTCTGCTCGAGATTGCTCACTCCTTCGTCAAGTTAATCGTCACTGGAGCTCGCCTCTCGGCCACGTGATCCGAGCCCCAACTACAGGATCATCGAACCTGTACACAAATACTATAAACTCATTAAAATCAGTTAGCAACGCGAAATATTTTGCGTGTTCGACGGATTGAAAGCATACATCTTCTTCCCACCGGACGTCCTTCATGAACGTCACCATGTCGTGAGCAAAATACATGATTGATTTAGCGCCTTGACCCTTGCGCGTCTTGCTAGTTTGTGCTCCGGAAAACTCATCGATGTTCTCCTTGTTGTCGAGCCAGTCGCGTAGTGTTCTTCGCGGAACTCCCAGCTTCTCTGATGCGGCCTTGCAGTCACCTATGGCCTCAGGCGCTGCTATAGCCTCCCGCATCGTCATATTTGAGTACGAATGTTGCGGGGCCATTTCCAAAATGACTTGTGGTCTTTGAGCGATTCTAGAGCAGGTCGTACGAGCCAATCAACACACTAACTTTTCATTGGCTAAAAGTATTTATCTTGGTTTATGAACTTCAACTGGTTGTGGCGTGTTTTCATAGTGTGGCGGATTTCACCGTCGTTGTCTGATCAATCATGCCTTTTGCTCACGACATAGTGACGTTCATGAAGGACGTCCGGCGCGAAGAAGAGGTATGCTTTCAATCCATCGAACACGCACAAAAATTTGCGTTGCAAACAAAGTCGTGCTTTGCACGAAGAGAAGCTATGAAATTTTAGCTGCGATAACGTGGTGATCGAGTGTTATTGTGATTTCCAGCTATATTTGGATATGTTTGGGCGATTGGTGAGGTCTATAGCAAACCGACCTATACATATATGATCGGACAAAAACATCAACTAACCAATAACTATTGGCCAAAAATATTCCACAAGCTTCTCTTGTAAGTGCAGACGTCGCCTGTGAGTCGACGAGGGGTAGAAAGGAAATCCGAAAGTGAATTCATTTGAGTTAGATGTCCTTGTCCTGCTAGCTTCTTCCTACTCATGCAGTATCTCTAGTATCTCCCTCGTTTGACTTCAGTTAACTATTGCAACGGACACGCTTTACTGCAACGGACACACTTGATTGGGACGACACGAGCCATCTGCCAATCACAGTGCACTACAACGGACACGCTCCAATGCAACGGACACACTTGGATAGGCGGGCACACCCAACCCAGCCAATCAGATTGCACCATTCGTCACACTTAAACTGCCTAGAGTCACGCGCCAGCCACGCGCAGGCCATGTGCCTTGAAGTCGGGACCCAGTCTTGTATACAGCGAAGTGCAATCGCAACACCCCCACTCAATTCGATGTCTCGAGCTTGGAGCCAACGTTACTCCGCATCATCAAGTAGCGCAACGTCTTCGACGATAGACCCTTGGTCATGAAGTCGGCGAGCTGGTTCTTGGTATCCACGTACTCCAGCTCCACTTCGGTGCTCACCACCTTCTCTCGAATGAAGTGGTAGCGAATGCCGATGTGCTTGGTGCGAGCTTGGTAACCGACGTTCTTCGCCAAAGCCATCGCTCCATGGTTGTCCTCGTAGATCACCGTAGCCCCCACTTGCTCAGCACACAATGTCCTTAAGCAAGCGTCGCATCCAGACGCACTACTTGACACGGTCACTCAGCGCCATGTATTCGGCTTCGGTCGAACTCAGAGCGACAGTCTTCTGGAACCTCGAGCGCCACACCACAGGAGCACCGCACAGCATCAGCAGCATCCCGCTCACCGAGCGTCGGTCGTCCCGATTGCCGGTGTGACGAAGTGACCGAACCAAATTTGCCAAGCCCTGCGCACTCGGATCTGGGAGTCAATGCACATTGAAGCGAGACCCAGAGAACAAGCGAACTCCGGACGACATGTGATCAGGAGTTTCAGAGTCAAGATGCGATCGGGGGTCCCAGAGCCAAGAGTGTCAGAAGTCCCAGAGTCAAGTATGGTGGAGTCCCGAAGCCACGCGACAAGAGGAGGAAGAAGTCCAGAAGTCAAGAGTCCAGAAGTCGAGAGTCCAGAAGTCGAGAACCAAGAAGTCTAAGCGGAGGAAGAAGTCCGGAAGTCAAGAGTCCAAGAGTCGAGAAGGAAGGAGCCCAAGAGTCAAGAGTGAAGGAGCCCAAGAGTCGAGAATGATGAAGTCCAAGAGTCGAGCCATCGAGAAGTCCGAAAGTGAAGAATCCGGAAGTCCAAGAGGAGATGTCCGAGAGTGAAGAAGTCCAAGAGGAGATGTCCAAGAGTGAAGAAGTCCAAGAGAGGAAGTCCAAGAGTGAAGCAGTGACGTGACCTCTAGGAGGAGGAAGTCACAGAACGAAGTCACGAAGAGGGTTTTGATGCTCCAAGATGAGTCACCATACAAAGTCCAAGTCAAGTCAGATCCCAAGATGTGTCAAGAGCAAAGTGTGGTACTTATGTACCACGGTTACCCACTGAGTCACACCCACGTGCGAGGATGCGGACCCGACGCGTTGGACAATTGCGCGCCCCGAGGTTGAAGCTGGGACGTCGCCCCATACAAATATCAAGATAAAAGAAGAGTGTGTGTCGAAGATCGACGCCAAGAACGCAAAGAGACCTCCAGCAGAGATCTTCTAGCCAAGATAAAAGAGAGAGAGAGAGAAACCAAGATAACCATTAATAACAGAATCCGTTTTGCCTCAAGACCCGCAAGTGCATCGTAATTCCGAGCACGGGAGCGAGGCGAATATCGCCTGGGACCAGAGGACAGCAGCCTACCGCGTTTTTTTAGGGACCGCCCCCGGAGGTCTGCCTGCCCGACCGTCGACTTCCAGACACACCGACCGTGCCAGGGGACGTGTGGGGATTCTCACCCAAAAAAGGTCAAGTCACATTTAGGACGGGGACCCGGGCTCGCACACCGGGAGTGATCCGTTGCTATTCCATATTATTAGTTGGGAAGTACACTCTTTCGCAGAGGAGCTTTATCCATTCCATATTAACTGCAGTCTAGGAGGTTTGTTAGTGATCGGCCCCTGGAATTATTGATAGATTACTGTGTGATAGGACTGTGTATTAGGTCTGTCTATTTTCCTCCAAACGGAGGTGGTGCGTGAGTCGAAGAGAAGATTATTGGTAAGGGTTCGTTTGGAGGTTGACCAGTGCCTCCCAAGCGGATAACCCTATTTGACTGGAGTGTTGACCCACCGTCCGAGGGTCCAAAAGAATAAGTGACGGGTAGTTGTTTGTATTTGTATTCTGTATATTTGGGATTGGTTATCTCTACTCTGGGAGTGGATCTGGTTGGTAGATCACTACTTCTCACTAACTGTATATTTGGGATTGGTTATCTCTACTCTGGGAGTGGATCTGGTTGGGTAGATCACTACTTCTCACTAACTGTACGAGCGTCGTTTGGAGACAAGTCCACGCTCAGTACTCTTATACTTTCTATACCCATATATTAACAACTCACCAGGTGGAATCCGGTCCGCCGAAGATAAACGGCCCGAGAAGGGGATTACGCAAGGTACACACGCCAACTCCAAACGAGGTTTCTCGTTTGGAGGTATACCCGCCTGTTCTCCTCCTGGAAGTTCTCCTTTTGGAGGGGGAACAGGTCCCATCGAGGGTAGCACGAGAGCACTATACACCTGGGCGGCAAAAAGTTGTCACCGACTTCGCCACAGCTGGTGCGCGTGCCCGGATTTGGTTGTCTAGTGATTCCACCGAGTTGTTATATTGGTTCGAATTTTAGGGTGCTGATTGTTGACTTACTTCCTAATTGTGGTTATGGTTTGGAGAAGTAGCATGCAAGAAGGTGAGCGCGAAGAGGCGGGACGCGGTTCGACGTCACGGGCTTCGCGTCGAGTACAAGGGCTGCCGCCGGAAGAGACCAAGAGCTTGGACGAAGTCAAGCGCGAGGCTCGGAAGGCCAACGCTGCGACGCGCAAGGCAGCCGAGGAGAAGAAGAAGCTGGCCGCGGCTGAAGGGCAACCGTTGTCCGGACTGGACGTCCAAGATGCGCACCAACCACTTTTGGACGACGGACAGGACGAAGGTCTGTCGGACGACGTGGTCAGCGTAATCGAGGGACACAAAGAACTCAAGACGCCGGCTTTGGGAATGCCTGAAGACGAAGTCAAGATTTCGGAAGACCCCGCTTGGAGACTTAAAGGTGCTCCAAACGACGTATCTCTGACTGTGGATGGAGTTTCGGACTCTCCACAGCTGGATGAGAAGATTGAAGAACGTCTGAACAGCGACACTGATCTCCAGGGGGATGCCCCTATGATCAAGAAGGAGAAGCGGCTGTCGACTGTCCAGAAGGAGAAGCTTCCGGACGCCAGCGTAACTTCCAGACCTCCAGGAGAGCTTCAGATTCAACCGGTTGTACATGCGGTACGCAGCATCGGTATAGGTGTTGTTGAAGAAGGCCTCCGAAGTGTGAGGAGCCTACCGGGGGTCTCGCAGGGTTTATCTGGACGTCGCAAGTCGAGAGTTCGCCGAGCGTCCTATCAGAAGTCCGAGATCAGCGCCTCGAAGTTCGGAGTGTTCAAGACGTTCCAGTCATTCAAGCCGCTCGGCGGGGTGTACAGGATTGACTTTGGAATGGATGTCCAAGACGCTGAAAACGATGGCTAGGATGGAGGAGGAAATCGCTCAAGTCAGTAAGCAATTATCAAGCGTCGAGAAGGAGAACGTGTCATCCGCGAATCTGCCTAAACTGACGAACGTAGTTCAAATGACTCCTGAAATCGTGGAAGCATTGCGTGCGGAAGGAGCTTGGAGAGAACGTCAACGAGTTGAAGCGGCGCTGGGAGACTTCCAGGCGCAGTTGGAGCTTGAGAAGAACCGACAAGCTCAGCAAGTCGCAGGGGCGAACGCTCGATTGAAGTCTGAGGTCGCAGAGGGGAACGCTCAACTGGAGACAGTCCGAAAGGAGCTATTTGTCCTCCAGGAGGCGCGCAAGAAGGATCTTAAAGCTGCGCTCAACGTTCAGAAGTACTATGCGAATTTGCTCCGACGACAACGTACGTCGACGGCTCAAGCTGACTCTTGTAACTCCGTCCCGACGTCACCTCAAGCCCCAGTCCCAGTGCGAGTCGCCCAAGAGAATGCAGACAATAACTTCGCAACGCAGTTGCAGACGACTCTGCGAGGTCTACAGCAGGGTATGGCCAAGAATGACGCTGTTAGTAAGAGCAGAAGTACAACCCAAGTGAAGCCGGAACAGAGCTCTGAGAAGCGAGGGTCGCCTGGACGAACTCCGTCCGGAGTTTTGGACCTGCCCAAGAGGGGCGCTGGAAAATCAGAGTCGAGACGGGATTCCACGAAGAAGAGCTCCAAGTGGAGAAGTGATGCTCACGACCCCGACCTTGATTCGGATTCCGGAGTGAAAGTGCAAGCTCGGACGGTTCGGTCGGCAGTTTCTTCGAGGATGCGACTCCGGAAGCGGTGGATTCGAATACGTATCAAATCGGAACTACTGTGTTCACGTACAAGCCGTATGGGAATGCTTCTATGCTAGGAGATTTCAACGAGAAAGCGTCCCTGCCGACACGTATCCGGTGGCTTGAGAAGTTCCAGAGTTGCGCAGTCCAGGAAGAGTGGTCAGACAAGATGCGCATACATGAGATGAAACTGAGACTCCCATCCTCCGTTCGCATCTGGTGCTACAATTTGGATGAGCCCGTACGGTGCAGCTGGAAGCGGTTTTTGAAAGCCTTCAAGGAGAAGTACTGCAAGGCGAGGACGCCTGACTCTGAGAGATACTACATCATGGTCCAGAAGAAGAAAGAAACTCCCTTGGAATTCTTTTATCGCCTGAACCGAGTTGCGGACAAGGCGGAGATCAACTTCCGGAAGTCCTCAAAGGTGATGGAACGTTATTTCAAGATCTTCACAAAGAAGCTTTTGGATTCCTCCCTCCGTGCTACTCTGCAAGGATATCGTATGCGCAATTTGGAAGACTTGGAGTTCATACTCAAGCAGTATGAGGAGATGCGTCAGGACGACGATGATGAAATCCCTTCTCCCAGACGCGAGCCCCGAACGAGTGCATTCGGCTCAAAGTCTCATGAAGATCTTCGTAAAGATTGGAATACTTTCCAAAAGTTGAAGGTTCTCGCGCTGCAAGGTGGGCTCAAGTTGCCAGGTCCTCTCTGGAAGCAGATCGTGGAAAGTGAATCAAATTCTGGGGAAGGGCAGTTAAACCTGTAAGCCCGCTGGATGGGGATCCAGAACGCGCCGGGCTGAAGAAGCCCCCAGAATTGTGTGCTTTCGTGTATGTGGGCCTGAGTTGAAGAACCGAGCACGAAGTAACCACAAACGCATGACTGTATTTCAAGAAGATGATTCGCTTTTGGATGATTCTCGTTTGGACGCCTCTGATTTGGAGACGCAAGCTGAATTTCGTCTGAAGGCCGGAGAGAAGTTTGGATGGTGGAAGGATCACGACTTGAACGGAGACCGGAAAGTGGCGATGGTGGATGGTGCAGTAAATCATCACAGAGTCCCTATAATGCTGGATACTGGAGTAACTGTGAACATGGTGAGTGCGGACTTAGCGCGTAAGCTCAAACTCAAAATGAGTGTTCACGGTCCATTCCGAGTGTCCGGTCTGGGAGGAGTGCCTACAATTATCCGATCGAAGGCCCAAGTCAAGCTCACCATCTGCCCGAAAGTTGTATACATCTTGGACGTATGGGTCGCAAACATTGGCGAAGGAATCGATGCCCTTCTGGGCATGGACTTTATGTATTCCGCAGGTGTCCGGATCTGTGCCCGAGGGGGGAAACTTCCGGACGAGGAGACTATCATGCTTCGCAGAGGAGGACCAATCCGGAAGATACATGATCTGGATCTTGCTGTGACCCCAGACTCCACACTGATGCTACCCCCGGGCGAGGCCAAGGTCGTCCAGATTCGGTACGCTCAGACGGATCCACGTCAAGATGTGGTGTGGGCAGCTCGTGGAGACCGATGGGTGACCAAACTGATCTACTCGGCCAGGTCGTACCCAGTCGCTGTGAAGGTGGTGAACATTTCATCTCGGAATCTGATTATCACCTCCCAGACGTCTGTAGCTAGGGTCGTGAGCAGAGACTCATTTCCGATGGCTGGTCGCTTTGTGCGTCCCGGAAGTCGAAAGTATCTGACATGGCAACACCTCATCTATGAGTCCACCTTCTCCGACCAGATGAAACTTCGCATCCGACGTGCAGCTCAGATTCACGACAATCAAGAACCTCCCAGCGTCCAAAAACTTGAGTGCCCATGGCCGACTCAAATATTGAAGCGCTCCGCTCCGAGTATCGCTGAAATGAGAATCCCTCATATGTCAGAAGAGGACTCTATTTCGGCAGTTCTTCCCCTGAAAGACGCAACTGTGGATATGATAATCTCCGAGAGTCAGTGTCCGGAAGGAGACGTGGACATGGTCAAAGGTGAAGAAGATGTACTTTCGGACGGACGTGGTGATCGACTGCCCGGGCTGGAGTCCGAGCATGACTTTTTCGATGCAAGAGAAGACATCCGGTCGGAAGATGATTCTGAAGATGGAGCTGAGTACTTCGATGCAATCAGTCCGGACGAGTGTCTCAACAACGATCTTAAGAATGTTGGAGATGAGTACTTCGATGCAATCCGTCTGGAGGAGTATCACGACGAAGATGTCCAGGACATTGGAGATGAGCACTTTGATGCAATCAGTCCGGAGGAGTTTCCCGACGAGGACGTCCAGGATGAGAGTTTCCAAAAGGAAGGCATGGACGTCGGACCAGAGTCACGACCGCTTTCCAATGCGGCTCGAGTTCTGGCAACGCTGGCCAGAAGTGGTACACCGACAGGGACGCCTGAGGACAGTTGGGAGACTCCTCTGGAACCGTTTGAATATCAGGCTGAACGCTGGCGGCGCATCAAAGTCCATCCAGAGACCGAAAAATACCTCTCGGAGATGTTCTCGCCACAAAGCCTTCACGAGATCAGAAGAGTGGCAGACGTGATCGTATCGGATTTTGGAGACATCATGTGCTGCATAGCACAGTCCACCCGAGATCGACTTCGAAACTTCGCAGATCAGGCGCGATTGGTCGAGCCAAAACCTTTCCAGTCGAACATCTATTACCATGCTCATAACGTTTGGACTCCCGAAAAAGTTCGTTCGGAGTTCAACTCGCTTGGACGGTACGGCGATGAGCGACTTTCGGAGGGATACGCGGATTGTGCAAACCGGAAGGTTGTGTCGATGGACTTCGTGATGCACATGTCGGGGGCGACACGTGGGGACACTTTCTTATTGTTGTTCCAGGATACCTTTTCGGGCGAGATCACGTGCACACCCGTGGATTCGATCACGGCTCAGGGCGTCACAACGGTGTATGCAAAGCGCGTCTTCCGGAATCTCGGAGCGAATTCTCTATTTCGGCATGATCCAGACCCAAGGTTTATGAGTGAAGTCCTGGCGACGTTCGGAAAAATGCTTGGGAATCGACAACGATCGACTCTGGAGTATCGTCTACAAGTCAATGATCTCCAAGAGCAGTCGGTCCAAACGGTGGTCGGGAACATTCGTGCCTACTTCACCAAGGCGAACCTAAGCAACTGGGACGATCACGCCGATATATTGCTGTTTGCTTTGCACACCTCATTTGACGCAACTCGTTTGGAGACGCCTTTTCACCTGGCTCACGGATGGGACGTCCAAGGGACGGAGTCCGCGACGCTGGAATGTCGACTGCCGCGCATCCAGGAGAAGGCATGTATCGTCGACCGGACGAAGATGTGGAACGGACTCAAGGAGAGACTGAATACCGACTCCGAAAGGGACGAGCATGAGGTGGAGATGATACGCGATACCAGATGGCCCAAGCGGATGCGAACTTCCAAGCGGAGCCGAAGATACCTGGTCAAGTGGAAGGGATACGGAGATCCATCGCTCTCCCAGCGGAGTTGTTTAGCACTCCTCTGTGAATCCAATCGAAGGTCTACGCCGGGAGCTCGTTTCCATGACATACATGCAGGGGACGATCATCCCAGAGTCTAGCGGACGTCGCGACGCGATCTTTCAAGCCGACTCAAACTGCCTGACTTGGACCGAGGATGTTTGAATGTGACTGCAATTGTTGAGACGAGAAGTGAGTGAATTGAAACTGATTTTGGAGAGACAAGAACGCTGTGGTGAAGAGAGTAAGGATTGGGATTCCCGACGACTTAACGACTATGGCTGCACGGGACCAGGAATGACCCGAGGACTGTAAACGAGATGAACGACGACACAAAGTCTGGATGATGGCGCTTTGGACCTCAGAGAGCTGCGTCGTAAATGGGATCACGTTGGCCGGCCGGACTCAGCATACCGCAGATGTCCGCTGGGAGATGGGCTATGCGCTCGTTGTATGTGAGCCCACTACAAGCGTGCGGGTTCTGCTGCGTCCGGACGAACCACCTGCTCTTGCGGAGAATGCGTCTGGGACGCTGAAGGGACTTCCAGGGTCCAATAGCAAACTTTCGCTGGGAAGATTCAGATGCCCGGCTCGTGGAACAAGCTCTGACGGGCCTCCTTCTTCGTGAGGCGCTTGTTTATCGTAGCAATTATCTTGCTGGTGGCTTCGAAGCAGTGATCGTTGCGCACATTGCAATGTCTTGCACCTGGCGGATTGCGGATTGAACATTGACCCCACAGAGCTGGATGGCGACGGGTCAAGGCAATTTCCAAGAGACGGCTAGGGGAAGGGACGCAAGGTGGAAAGCGACGTTTGCCAACTGCCGAACCCAACTTGTCGTCCAGATGCCCGTTTTGCGTTTGGAGATCGGTCGTTCGTGTGATCTCATCACAGTCGATCATCTCGGAGATTAGTTCCTCTATGAGAGACTGGGATCAGAGGGACGGTTGTGACGAAGTGACCGAACCAAATTTGCCAAGCCCTGCGCACTCGGATCTGGGAGTCAATGCACATTGAAGCGAGACCCAGAGAACAAGCGAACTCCGGACGACATGTGATCAGGAGTTTCAGAGTCAAGATGCGATCGGGGGTCCCAGAGCCAAGAGTGTCAGAAGTCCCAGAGTCAAGTATGGTGGAGTCCCGAAGCCACGCGACAAGAGGAGGAAGAAGTCCAGAAGTCAAGAGTCCAGAAGTCGAGAGTCCAGAAGTCGAGAACCAAGAAGTCTAAGAGGAGGAAGAAGTCCGGAAGTCAAGAGTCCAAGAGTCGAGAAGGAAGGAGCCCAAGAGTCAAGAGTGAAGGAGCCCAAGAGTCGAGAATGATGAAGTCCAAGAGTCGAGCCATCGAGAAGTCCGAAAGTGAAGAATCCGGAAGTCCAAGAGGAGATGTCCGAGAGTGAAGAAGTCCAAGAGTGAGGAAGTCCAAGAGGAGATGTCCAAGAGTGAAGAAGTCCAAGAGAGGAAGTCCAAGAGTGAAGCAGTGACGTGACCTCCATGAGGATGAAGTCACAGAACGAAGTCACGAAGAGGGTTTTGATGCTCCAAGATGAGTCACCATACAAAGTCCAAGTCAATTCAGATCCCAAGATGTGTCAAGAGCAAAGTGTGGTACTTATGTACCACGGTTACCCACTGAGTCACACCCACGTGCGAGGATGCGGACCCGACGCGTTGGACAATTGCGCGCCCCGAGGTTGAAGCTGGGACGTCGCCCCATACAAATATCAAGATAAAAGAAGAGTGTGTGTCGAAGATCGACGCCAAGAACGCAAAGAGACCTCCAGCAGAGATCTTCTAGCCAAGATAAAAGAGAGAGAGAGAGAAACCAAGATAACCATTAATAACAGAATCCGTTTTGCCTCAAGACCCGCAAGTGCATCGTAATTCCGAGCACGGGAGCGAGGCGAATATCGCCTGGGACCAGAGGACAGCAGCCTACCGCGTTTTTTTAGGGACCGCCCCCGGAGGTCTGCATGCCCGACCGTCGACTTCCAGACACACCGACCGTGCCAGGGGACGTGTGGGGATTCTCACCCAAAAAAGGTCAAGTCACATTTAGGACGGGGACCCGGGCTCGCACACCGGGAGTGATCCGTTGCTATTCCATATTATTAGTTGGGAAGTACACTCTTTCGCAGAGGAGCTTTATCCATTCCATATTAACTGCAGTCTAGGAGGTTTGTTAGTGATCGGCCCCTGGAATTATTGATAGATTACTGTGTGATAGGACTGTGTATTAGGTCTGTCTATTTTCCTCCAAACGGAGGTGGTGCGTGAGTCGAAGAGAAGATTATTGGTAAGGGTTCGTTTGGAGGTTGACCAGTGCCTCCCAAGCGGATAACCCTATTTGACTGGAGTGTTGACCCACCGTCCGAGGGTCCAAAAGAATAAGTGACGGGTAGTTGTTTGTATTTGTATTCTATATATTTGGGATTGGTTATCTCTACTCTGGGAGTGGATCTGGTTGGTAGATCACTACTTCTCACTAACTGTACGAGCGTCGTTTGGAGACAAGTCCACGCTCAGTACTCTTATACTTTCTATACCCATATATTAACAACTCACCAGGTGGAATCCGGTCCGCCGAAGATAAACGGCCCGAGAAGGGGATTACGCAAGGTACACACGCCAACTCCAAACGAGGTTTCTCGTTTGGAGGTATACCCGCCTGTTCTCCTCCTGGAAGTTCTCCTTTTGGAGGGGGAACAGGTCCCATCGAGAGTAGCACGAGAGCACTATACACCTGGGCGGCAAAAAGTTGTCACCGACTTCGCCACACCGGCCTAGTCCGCATCGGAATACGCTTCAAGCTGTGTTCCCAATAGGCCATCGTACACGATGCCCACATCCTTTGTCTTCAACAGGTAGCGCACCACCTTGATACCAGCATCCCAGTGCTTCTCACCGGGGTTCTCCAGAAAACGGCTGAGCTTGGCAACTGCAACCGAAATGTCAGGTCGCGTTCCACACGCCAAGTAAATCAGACTTCCCACAAGCGATCGACATGGCTTCGACTTCATCTTGGCTTTGTCTTCTTCGGTCTGGGGTTCGTCAGCCTTGGTCAACTGCACACCGGGTTCCAGTGGTGTCAGGCACGGCTTCGCGTTATCTTGACCCAACAAGGCCGTGCGCAAGCGCCCGGGCGAGCTCTGAAATTTAAAATTGAAAAATGAGCGAGTTGCAGCGAAGCCTGTTGGTCACATCGGAGTTTCGAGAGTTTCGAGAGAAAGAGAGAGAGGTTCAGTCGTTCTATTTACATGTTACTTGACCTGTAAATATAACCGTGCAAGATCAGCGCAAGAGTTTGGAGTCGTTGTCTACCTCGAAGATGAGCTTTGCTCGTGAAATTCTTGCCGGGCTGTCCTGGTTAACTTGATTGGTGAAGCTTCTTCATTCAAGTTGTGCATACTTCAGCAGTGCATACTTGGTAAGCGTAGTCGACACGATGAGCAGCACGAGCAGGTGCTGCCGGTTCTCCTGGATCTTGTGAACGTAGGCGAGCACCTTAGAGTTCACGGCCCCGCGCACCCACTGGTCCACATGGTCGTGCTTGGCGTTGACGTTGGCATTGATGGCGCGCGCAGTGGCCTCATCGTTGTCGACGAAAAGGTTGCAGAGCTTCTGAAGCCGCTCGAAGTATCTGGCGCGCGCTGCCACAGCGCAGCGCAGCGTGCGGCTGGACATGATGCCGGCGTCCATGAGCCAGCTCACGGCCTCGGACTGCACGAAGTACTGGTACTGCAGCTTGGAGCGCTTGTCGCGCGACGTGAGCGCCAGCACGTCGACTGCGCGGAAGGCGAGCTCCTCCACGACGCCTCCCAGCTGCTCGTTGTCCGTGGACTCGCTGGACGCGGCGGCCGGGTGAGGCTGTGCGTGGAGACGGTGGACTTGAGCGTGGCCTCGGCCAGCGCGTGGCAGTGCGTGCACACGCGCTCGCGGCCCGTGTAGCCGAGCTCCGGTAGTCGCACGTAGAAGGGCGAGCACTCGCCGCACACGAGCTCCCCGCACGCGCGGCAGTGGTGACGACGCCGCGATGGAGAAGTCGTTGCCGCAGCACAGGCACAAGTCGCAGGCCGTGTTGGGGCGCCACTACCGCGGGCTGCCGGCCTGCCCCTTGCCGGGCTGTGGACTGCTGAGCGCCAGCGGCGAGTCGCACGCGGTCACGGAGACATCCATTTCGTCGTGGAGGATGTTGAAGGCAGCCGCTCCTAAGGCGCTGCGTTCCAGGCTTGAACGTCACGTAGCCGTAGTCCACGAGGCGCATGAAAGATGTGGTGCTCCTTTTCGCATATGTCCGCGTTGGGCTTGGTGGCCTTGGCGGTGACATTCGTGTTCGCATTCTTGCCGCCGTTGTAGTTGTTGTTGACGGTGGGCTTCTTGCCGGCCGACGCCACCCCACGCGACGCGACGCGTGATGCGCTGGAGCTGCAGCGATGGTGGCCGAAGACTTCAGTGCCTGCGTTGCAGCAGCCATGGCCACGGCGCTGGGCAGCTTCACTTGTGCATTGCCGCCAACTTGGCGAGAGCAGTAGAGCGATGGGTTGGTGGAGCACCGACGCAAACGTGTCTCGCCATCTTTGGAAATATTTTTTTTTGCCTTCGTAAAGTTTTTTTTTTGCAGCTCGCAACGGACTGACCTATTGTCATAATTGAAAGTGAAATTGTGAAATGTCGCCTGAATGTTGAACTAGCACGCCACAGGCAACATCCAGATTTTTTATTAGTTATAGATATATTTAAGGGAGATGAGATCCATTTAGTGTCGAAATCTCTATAGTCTACAAATTGAAGTTGGTTTATGAGAGGAGTATGGCCAAAAGCCAAAATTGACATGTATTTTTGTTAGATCTTGGAGGTTTATTAAATTTGGAGGTGAGCTTTTGAGCGAGAGCTGATTGTGCATTTTTTAGATCTTAGAAAAGTATAGTTTGTGAGTGGAAAATGTGATCACTGATATACTCTGAAATAAATTCCAGAGAACTTCTTAATAATCGACTCGGTGTACGCCTTCTGGCTGATACCCAACGTTCTGCGGTCCATGTCGTAGTCGATCGCGATGCCGAGAATGAAACGAGCTCTTTCCAAGTCCTCGATCCGGAACTTCTCCGCAATTCCAGCTTTCATGGACGCGATCGCTGCCTTCTGTCTTGACGCGATCAGCATGTCGTCCACGTAGAGACACACTATGCATTCATCTTCACCCTCGCCTCTCGTGTAGACGCATGGGTCGGCGTCAGCAGGCTCGAATCCCATACTCTTGAGGTGCTTGTCGATTGTCTCATTCCAAACACGCGATACTTGCTCGAGTCCATACAAACTCTGCAGCAGCATGCAGACGACGTCGTCCTCGCCTTCGGCTTCAGCCAATTCCAGGGGCCCCCTGAGACCTTCTGGTAATTCCATATAGATCTCTTCTTCATGCTTCGTATACAGGAACGCTGTGTCGACGTCGCACTGCTCGATCTCCATTCCTTCCGCGCCGCATTTCACCAGAATGGCGCGAACCGAGTTGAGGTAAGCAACCGGCGAATACGTTTCTCCATAGTCGATGCCGTGACGCTGCGAGTACCACTTAGCCACCAGACGAGCCTTGTACCGAACGATTTGTCCCTTTTCGTCTCGCTTCAACGCGAACACCCAGCGGCAACCGATCGGGCGCTGGTGTGCTGGCTTGGGTACCAGCTACCAGGTCTTGTTGACAATGAGTGACTTCAGTTCACTTGCAATTGCCTTCTTCCATTCATCTTGGCCTTGACGTGTAGTTGCCTCAGCATACGTCTTCGGAGCCTCCTCCGTAGCAGCCATGAGCTGACCTCCCTCAATAACGAGCAGCTCGTCACTGGGTTTGACGCGAGCCTGGCTCACCTTCTGTCGCTTGGTTCCAATAACGGATGGAGCGACAATCTGCTTCTTGCGTCCATCCGCCTCTTCCGGATCCGTGGTCTCCTCAATGTGCCGAGTACGCGAGCGAGTAATCATGGAGTGAGAAGGTGCAGGAACGATTGCAGTCTCTGTGGTCACCTCATGTTGAAGTGGTACCACCTCATCATTGAAGATGGTGTCTGCGACTGTCTACGACTCGGAGCAGTAGCATGGGGCGCGGCAACATCTTCATCTTTGTCGTCGCCTTCGACCTCAGTCATGAAGTCGTCCGTGCTAGTGGTCTCCATAAACTTCACCGTGCGCACAATCTTCACTTGGCCAGTTGCCACGTCCAGGACGCGGTATCCCTTGACTCCATCCTCGTAGCCCAAGAAACGGCACTTGAACGCCTTGGCGTCGAGCTTGCGGCGCTTCTCGTCCGGGATGTGTCCACAGCCGAGTGCTCCAAACACCTTCAGGTTCTTGAGCTGAGGTTTCTTCTGGTACACGACCTCGTAGGGCGTCTTCACAGTCACGGTGTTGGGAATCCTGTTGATGATCCACGCCGACGTGTTGACTGCTTCAGCCCACCACTTCTTGTCGATGCCCTCGTGGTAGAGCATGCAACGAGCCATCTTCACGAGGCTCCGGTTCATACGCTCAGCCAGACCATTCTGCTGAGGCGTGTACGGCATCATCTTCTCATGACGAATGCCTTGCTTGGACAGGTACTCCTTGAAGAGTCGACCCGTGTACTCCCCACCGTTGTCTGAGCGGAGGCGCTTGATCTTGCTCCCTGTAGCGTTTTCCATGTCGGCCTTAAACATCTTGAACTTCTCCAAGACTTCCTATTTCTTCTTCATGAAGTACACCGTGAGGTGACGTTCCGTAGTTGTCGTTCCTTTGAAGGAACGACAACTACGGAACGTGGCTGGATTCGGGAATAAGAAACCACGTCTCACCGGGGCAGACAAAGCCGTGATCATGGAGCTGGCAGGAATGCTGCCGCAAGCCAAGACCGGAGAGCGCATCGGGGCCTCGCAGAGCACTGTGTCAGGTCACCTCCGAAAAACAGCTTCCAACAGACGCAAGACAGGCCGCCATGTCTAGTTAACGCGCGAGATGCTGTTCGCTGCTGCAAGATTTCAATTTATCTTCAACACGATATATCTTTAGCACACGTGAGCTTTAATTGGTTGTCAAGGTGCATCCACGAACGATGTTTCGGCATCTTAAGCGCACAGCTGTGTTCCGTCTGGGTGACTTTCGTGATAGAAACCATTCAAGACCACTTTCGCTATGCAACTGATATGCCCCAAAAGTTTGGACATAACACCCTTTACGAGGCGGTGTATTCGACGAGATGAAACTATCGCGCTGGTCATCGTCAACCGCTTGCAGCCGTATGATTGCTCAACGTCAGCCTGCGCTTCTGCTGTGAGCTCGGTGTAGCGCTCAGAAATATAGCCATCCAGTAGGCGCTCAATACTTTCCGGAAGCATGAGACCGAGACCAGCCTCGTCACCGTTATGGCTAGCCTCGTAGAGCTGCTGAGTGAAGACCGGGGTGCTATCTTCGGCAAACTTCAGGAAATGCTCTACATGGAAATAATACTGGCGAACATCGTCATTCGTGATGCGCAGCACTTCCTGAGATAGATTCCGCTTGAGCAAGCTTGTGCTTTCGTCGGTAACAGCGGCGCCAAATCGAGATCACCAGAGGCGCGACTTCAGTAGGCCGAAGACCTCTTCGAGGGGGTTCAGAAAAGGCGAGTAGATAGGCAAAAACTCCTTCTCCGACACGACACGGCCAGTCATGTAGTCTTTGACAGGATCGCGGTGATGGATCGACATGTTGTTCATGATGAAGGCGCGTTTACGGCTTGCCAGCCCCTTTCTTATGTAGGTAGCCATCATCTCTTTCATGAACGATAAACAGGTCTCCCCTGTGACGCTGCCCTCTGTCCCGAGTGGGAACGAAGGCAACCGTCTGGGGGCACGGTAGTGACCGTTCCCTCGAGGAGGGACTCGACACTCGCGCCCTGCTCCGGGAAGACCTGCTCTTCGAGGATGAGGTGACCGACTCGTCCGCGATGGACCGATGATGGTGACTAAAGGCACCCGTGTGCTGGCCCTGTCCTGGCGCTGTCTAGTGGGTAAGGTGCGGCGGGACACAGTCACAAGGGGAGGGAACGCTATTGGCCGCGCGGACGTGGTCCGGTAAGTAGAAGAGCCCTCGGGGTTTGTCAACCCGCTCGAGGGTTAGTCGTAGAGCAGTCACGAATTTACCTGGTACACAACAAGTCAAAGTCTTTGTATTTTGATTATGTTGTTTACTGTTCAGTCTACTACTACCGTACCGTTCTCACTTCACCAAGCAGCGCAGACCGTCCCTGCCAGGACGACTCGTGACACGTGGTGATACTGGCCTCGCTGTGAAGTTGAACCACGGTAGCTAAGGGCGGAAGCGAGAACGGCGAGGTGCTGCAGAGTCTTTTGGCAATTGAAGGAGAACGGCGTGGAGCCGTCGGTCGTTGGAAGTGTGGAAGCGGCGTGGTGCCGTCGATCGTTGGAAGTGTGGAAGCGGCGTGGTGCCGTAGTCGGGAATAAGGTCGGAAGAGTGAGAAGTGAGTAATACGGTCAAGGATGTCAAGGGAAGACGAAGGAGAAGAAGGCCTCCCTACGGAGCTGATAGCGGTACGTGTGTGTCGATTCAGAATATTCATTCAGACGCAGGTGCCCATTATCCGCAGGTGGTTCCAGCGTATCCACGAGTCCCCATTTAGCAAGAAAAGTTGCCAGCGCTGGGGACTCGTGTCTGAAGTGTGCCTGTACCAACTGCGGTCCAATCGTGAGTCTATAGTGCAGTTAAAATCGCCGGTCAAGACCAATTTATCCGCCGGTGGTAAGTCTAAGTTGCCTAGCCGGCGATAGAATCTTTCACGTTGACCGCGCTGGTGTGGGGCATACAAGCACATCAACAACACCGTGACCCCCGCATTGGTACCAGTAATTGCAAAGAAGTTGCTGCTCCATTTCGACGCAAGACACTTTCTTGGTGCCTGTAGTCGCCCGTACGGGTCGAGTCGCATCGCCACTCCACCCTTCGATCCTGTGATTCCGACCAAAATGAAAGTACATTGTCCGTAGGACCACACCGAAAACTCCTACCACCCTCCTTGAACTGCTGTGAGGCTCTTGAGTGGCTTTGGCCAGGTCGCCGTCCGTTTCGCACGCCTGGCTGCGGGTTACTAGAAGCTTCATCTGTATATGATGCCGCCACCACAACTGGCCCCGAAGTAGTTGCTAGGTTCGGGGCCGATGTCCAGGCTGGGCAGCCTTTAGCGCCTCGGCGCTGCGGCTAGGCCAGCCGCCACGGCGTCCATTCTAGCCTCCCACGTAAGACAGGTGGGTAGTAGCAACGTGAAGCCCCAAGCCGCGTTCTCCACAATGTGCTGGCAAACTTGTTGCACCGCTGGGTGCACCTTAAAGACAGCGCCAAGTTGGGACTTTGGTAGACACCCCCACGGCGTAGCTTTCCACGCCTACACAACGTGAGGAAGCGTGTGGAGCACGTACCAGCACTCTTCCCTGACCCCCGGCGGGCACGCACAGTATGGAGCCTCAGCATACAGTCCGTGTAGCCTTTTCCAACGCTGAGGGTCCTTCGCCAATCTCCGGTCTCGCGCCGACCCTGCCTCCGTCGTGCATGCCGCCAACCAGGAACGACAGTATTCCTTCGCCGGAATGGGAACGTCCTCATGCAGAATCAGGTTGCGGATTGTTGCCACCTGTAGGTCGTAGCCCTCCAATTCACCCCACTGCAACAGCAACTCGCTTGGTAGCATTTTGGCGACTACCTCCGGATAAGGCACATATCGACGTATACTCTGCATTTCTGCGCGATGTGAGGTCAGCCAACGCATGAGGGGGATGAACTCACCTTTACATCCGTGGAATGGTGGTTGTCTTAGCGCCGCGTGACACCGCCTGAGCCATGCTTTGATCGCCATGAGATTTTCTGCCTTGAGTTGCCTGAACTTTGATCTATCGGAAACTAATTCTGGGTCCAAGTTAATCGAGTTGAGGATGCGCTGTAGCGTCGGAAGCACCACTATGCCTTGTGGTGAAATAGGGTTCCGCTTGGCCCTCCGGTCCTGGATTTCGTCATATGTGCTGGTGCCCGAGTTGGCGACCAGCCCGCCCGTGCTGGCAAGTGTTTGTAGCCTATCCTCCTCCTCCGCCAGACGGCTTTCCAAAATCGCAATGTCGTATGGGTAATTGCAGCCGATCGTGCACTACATTGAGCCGGGCGCGTCTTTCCATTGCCCCAATGAGGATCAAATTGGTAGCGTCGTCATCGTTCAGGGAATCGACCTGCGCGAGGAGTCCCTGGCTATACTCGATATGGTCAATGACTTCCGGATACCACGTGTGGTCACTGCAGTTGTCTTGTGCAAAATCCAAATCTCCTTCTGCATGTCACTTAATGGCAATGTCGTCGTGATGCATCTCGTAGAAGTGCCCTTCTTGACTCTTCAGTACCAGGAGCACCGGCAACACATGTAGTAGTGCATAATGCGCTAGCATGTGGCATCATCCATGGCTCCGACACACCCAGTATCATGGATGTCACCGTTCGGGAGGGTATAATCTCGGTTATAGTACCGCTGGACGTGGGTGTCATTGTGTCGATCAACGTCCAACACGAACAGCGGTTCTCGCAAGTACTGAGCCATCGCTCTCAATACCACCGGGCCCGCCCAGAATGCAGAGGGGATCTGGGAATTCACCGAACGTGACCGCTCTTGTGTATAATGCGTATACAGAGCCGCAGTGACCACCGCTGGATCCGTTGGTGCCGGTTGCGACGGATATAGGCTGCGTAGCTCTCGGCAATGATCCACAGCCTTGCATTTGACATCGTTAGCCAGGTTGGTGAGCATCAGCGTGTAAATAATCCTCGTCGTGATATTGGCCCCTTTGACCACATCCACTGTAAACTGCAGCGAGGACTCCGTCGTTGATGTCATCGTCGCATAGAGTGCGGCGTACGCGCATTTTCCGTTGGCTGGCACCTTCGTCATCGATCCCCGGAACGGATTAAAAAATGGACAGTTGCTGAGGCATACCCGGAGCAGCGGTGGTGTGTTCAATTCTGAATCCATCTTGGCTGAGGGAAGGGCCTGTCTCAGTACTGGGCTCCGGCTCCACCGCCCGGGGTTTCGCCTCCTCGATATCTTCGCTCTGCTGCTGCTGGCTGTCCACGTCCATTTGTGTATCCTTGATCTCCACTTCAGATTGCAACGAGTATGGGATATCCGAATCCGGCGTTGGCGCGAGCGATTGAGAGCTCGATGGTGCTGAGGATCCAATGTAACTAGAGAACAATTCATCTGCTGCGCTTAGCATGACTCACCGTCATCTGCCCCTGGCTGTCCGCCTTCCTGCTTTAGCTCCGCCGGTTGCGGCATTGGGGTTGCCCCTGCTGCCGACGACAAATCCTCACCGGGTTCGAACATAAATAGATCCACCATGTCCGGCGGATACGCGTGCGGTGTTTCGTCCTGCTCTTCGTCGTCGGTCTGGACCTGACCATCCGCCTCCTGTTCCGCCAATACTGCAAAATGCTCGAGTGCGTGGGCCTGCTTAAACTTGACATGGGCCTTGGCTTTGACCTTCGCTTTTCAGCAAGCAGGGGGGGGGGGGCTGTGTCTGCTTTTTTTCAGGTGCAGTTTTGGTTGACCTCGATGGCACCACCCCTGTGTGCGGCGCGACGCCCCCAGCAGAAGGCACCCCCACTGCCACATCTTGTCGCGACGCCGCCAGTGCACCCGCTGACCGGGCCCCACCAAGATCCGCCCCTGCAACTTGTGCAGCTGCAATGTCGTGGTGCTGGGTCTTCTTCTGTCGGCAAGTATACTCCGTGAATCCGTCCACTATGGTCCTATGCAGCGCCGCCAGATCGGCCCTTTGTCCTGCCGCCGACAAATCCTCGGCGTCCGCATTCCGCGATAGGCCTTGCGTCTGCTCTGGCACCCTCACCTCTGTGACCAACTCCGCCGCTGTCGCCGATGGTGAGCCCTCGTGCGCTGGATCCCCCGCCACAGCCAACTCCCGGTGTAATATAGCCAGGAAAGTGTTCAAACTGTCACCATCAGTATGCCGGTATTGTGTTGCTGTGTCAACCTCGTATGCCGGGACCGGCTCCTTGTAGCTCCGCTGAAATTTGTCTTGCGTCTGATTCAGTTGTGCCGGCTTTGCTTTGCAAAAAACCGTAGTATGATTTGGGGCATAGCACCTTGCGCACGGTAAGCGTTGATAGATGGCGTGGTGATGTAATGTGACCATGTGGCCGTGAATGCCAAGCTTGGTCACTCCTCTGAGCATGTCCGGGCACGTTTCCGCTGTAAAGCGGAGAAGACAATAATTGTTATCGACAATCCCCGAAGAGTCAACACTTGCACGTTCGGCGTGTAGTACCTCCACGACGTTGAGTTGGCTCAAGGCCGCAAAAAAAACTACCAAACCCAAAGTGAACACATTTTTCTTAGTGCTATAATAGCGATTTGAAAAAAACTACTTAAAGTGGCGGTGCTTCCATGCTCGTAGCATCAGTAGTTAGGAAAATATTGCAGCTCAAACTTGATCACTGCCACCAATGCAAGTGGCATGTCTTCAATCTTTTAACTCCTGCCTTGTCTCTGTCTTAATCCAAAGCGCTTTGTATGCAAATGTCGCCTGATTGTACACATGATACCTCGGAGTCGCCAATGGAGAGATTCCCGTAGGAATCTGTGACAAGTCTGAGATTCCTAAAATAGTTAGGATATTTTATTAACTCAAACGTTTTTTCCCGCCCCTTTAATGCACGTTTCTTCCTGAGTCTGGGATCTGTTCCATCCGAAACGGCTGCGGGAATCACTCCATTACATGTACAGTCGTACCCCTCAATATGCGCAGGGGTGTTAAAAAACGATTTAACAGGGAATCAACATTTCTTTGAGCTGGTTGGCTGTCGTAACCAAATATAAACAATCAGATACGACAGGGTATTTGAAGGTATAAGTGCGCATATTGAGGGGTACGGCTGTATAGCTAATAGCAGGACTTGGAATAGCTTTCAATGTGACGATGTACAAGATGGGTGCAACATGCAGCACATCTAGTATGTTTCCAGCTCAAGTAAGCCCTTCTTGCTCGAGCAAATACTCTAAAACTCGTGCCGATTACGCCACGCTGCATAATGCTTCAGGAAGTGCTAATAAACGAGTAGTTACGTGCAAACTTACTTGTGTGGTAGCAAGATAACAAGAAGACGAGCCTTTGCGCACGCTATCGACTGTATCCACCGTAAATATTCGTCCAAGATGCAGTAATACATGGTGTTGTTGTTCCTACCAAGAACCTGTAGAAATATCTGGCATGTGCGCGCGCCCGAATCACGGTATGGTTACCTCTGGCAATCCTTGTAAATAGTACGAGAGACTTTGGTGCACATGAACTCAGTAGTCATTCGTATCCGAATACAGTACAAACATGCATATTGTACACCATTCACGCTAATTAGCCGGACCCTAACTAATACTACGACCGTCGAACGACAAAAGACTTGCATGACGAGGACAAAACTAGTGACAAAACGCATCCATCCCTAGGCCACCTGGATGGATGATTTTGTCACTTTTGATCGATTAGTATCGTACTACATTTATTACTAGAAGTCATACTCTGTCTCGCAGGCCGCGCCTCCATTGCCTATAGCGCCGCCTACAATATTGGTCGAGTCTGTCTCTCTAAAGTGCGGAGCTGCTATATCATCGATCAAGGCGTGGTCTATTGGTGGCTGGAGTCACATGGTTCCTGACGAGCCGTACAGTACGAACCCTGATCACCTAACACTGCTTTACGCGGCATCGCCTGCGTTTGGAACCCTGTCGTTGATGGGGCTGCTGCACAGCTCAACGCCACGGTAACGTGTGCTGCCCAGAGGTCGAGATCAATTACCCCCCCTCGTTTTCGATACCGGTACGCACAAATTTCATGTCGAATTTTAATTGAAGGATAAACTTTTATGGAAAACTTGAACCAATCACCAGCCGCACCTTCTCAAATATTATCTTACCTTGACGAGAAATCTATTCTGGATAAGGTTGTAGGCTGTAACTTCCCTCGCAATGCTTCAATGCGGCATGTAACCTGGACTTGGGCAAAAGGGTTTGGGAAACGGAAACTTTAAGCTGTAGATCAGAGCTCGAAAAAAACTATTATACTGAACTTTACCAGTGGAAAAGCGTTGCGACTCAAGCGATGAAGCGCCACGCAGCAAAACTCTAGAAATACCTGAGTTATTCTAATCGATTTCCGTCGAACCTGATGCGTGTTTGCTCCAGTTACACAAATTTTGCGCTACGCAGCAAAAACCTAGTAATGCCTGAGATATTCTAATCGGCATTAAAGAAAATCTGATGCGTGTTGCTCCAGCGCTATAAACACATAATATGTAACAGGTATTATAACCAAATGCAAGCTACCAAATACAACAGGTATTTTATCTTAATCTCAACTGGATGGGTCAACATACCAGCATAATGTGGATATCAAACAGGTTATCTAACGATACAGGTATTTGCGGTTACGAGTATAAAGATTGACATATCGTAAAATACAGGTATTAAATCAGAGAATAATCGTACCTCAGTGCGATCCCGCCTAGGACTCTGGATAAATCCAGAGAATTCGTGACTGCTCTACGACTAACCCTCGAGCGGTTTGACAAACCCGAGGGCTCTTCTACTTACCGGACCACGTCCGCGTGGCCGAGAGCGTTCCCGCCCCTAGCGACCGTGTCCCACCCGCACCTTACCCACTAGACAGCGCCAGGCCAGGGCCAGCGCACGGGCGCCTTCAGTCATCACCATCGGTCCATTGCGGACGAGTCGGTCACCTCATCCTCGAAGAGCAGGTCTTCCCGGAGCAGGGCGCAAGTGTCGAGTCCCTCCTCGAGAGAACGGTCCCTACCGTGCCCCAGACGGTTGCCTTCGATCCCACTCGGGACACCCCCCCCCCCCCCCCCGACGGAAACACGACGTCCTCGTCGAGTGGAATCGAGTCGGTCGGCGCGCATGCGGGCGCGCAGGTCGCGTTGCTGGGCGTAGAGACCACTGAGGGTACGCACGGGCTTCTTAGCCCCAACGCACCCGTCGGCCCTTCAGAAGGCCTCGCTCAAGCGGTCTGCTTGTTCTTGTTCTTCGACATCTTTTAGCCAGGCAGCATAGCGATCTTCGGCCATCTTGACGGGCGACCTTCCCTCGGAAGAAACCTCGTACCATTTTAGTAGGTGGCTGGCCACTCCCGCCACGACGACGACGACGCTTCCGTGGGACACCACTCCATCGGGAGCGAGGTCGTCACCCCCGAAGAGTTCTCCGTCGACTAGCGCAAGGTTCAGGACGAGCAGCAGGGCGGACACACCAACCGTTCCTTGACAAACCTTCTCCCCGAAATCGTAAAGAAACATAACCGTGTAGAATAGGGCATAGCCCAACAGCGACGAGAAGGCCCAGAAGCCTCGGCACGCGCAGCAGGCGCGGTCCACCGTGCGCTGGCACTCAGCCTTGGAACCCACCCAGTATTTGACGCTGGACTTGAAACCGATTCTAACACCTCCGGCAAGAAGACACACCACAAGGCGTGATACGCCTCCAGCCACTTGTGTAAGAGTCGCCCCAAGCCTTCCTGGTGTTCGTCTCGCGATTCCAGGACCACAATCGGCGTGACCCACAGCGCCTCAAAAGCTTTCCACCTCCTCTCGGCAAGGGGTCGCCCACGAACGGACGGACCGTTCACAAAGCGGCGATAGCGGCGGAGACACACCCGGGCCAGCACTGGCCACTTGTAGACGAAGCTGATCACGGCCCCCAGAATCCGTCCAGCGAGGCGCCATAACGGTCGAGTGACCACTCCCCCAACGGCCCCCAGAAGTAGCCACAGGGCCACCGGCCAGTACGCGTAGACAGCGAGGAACAGGGCTCTCCACAGGGGCAATGAGCCCGAGATGCACCACTCAACCACGTCGGGGAGGGCCTCCATCTTGCTACCGGGCGAAATCGATACTGCCTTCGACACAGACCCCGACGTCAGGGCGGTCACCGTCACCGCGCCTCATTACGCTGGGTCGCCCAGGTTGAGGATAAACCACGGCAACTCCAACCCGCGCCCGTCGTCCTCCTCTTCCCCCCGAGTCTCACGGCCGCCGAGACTACATCGCTTGCGAGTGACGTACGGTTCCGGGTTCCGAGAAAAGACCGCAGGTGCACGGGTCAACGGGCGAGTCACGGTCCATCAATCGCAGCAGCGCTCTAGAACGCTCGTCCTCATTCCAGCTTTTGCCGAGGAGACGACGAACCCCGCCTCCTCACTTTCCTCCACCGGATTCTTGCCTGACTCCATCGCCATGACCAAGTCACGCGACGTCAACAAGGACGCCCGGATCCGGCGGGTGCGCGCGCGGCTGGACCGCAAGTCAACTTCTACTCGAAGTTCAGGGCGGCCCTGTTCACGAACAGCGACTTCACGAACGTCCAGGCGTTGGATGCTGTCGCCGTCGCCATCATGGCCGACGACGTCCGAGCTGTCGCAGGTGGTGGTGGTGTTGCCTCTTCCTAGCGCGATGACCGTGGAGACTCCGCCGCCCCACGACCTCTTCGCGAGTACGGCTACGGCCCCTCGGGCTTCCAAGCGGCCTGCGTCGAAGGGGGCGGCCGACAGCAAGGCGATCCCGGCCAAAAAGCGGCGCAGCACCAAAGGGTCGGACGACGACGTCGACCTGAGTTCTCTCGACTTGCCCAGCGACTGCCCCCCCCCCCCCCCCCCCCAGATCAAACGCGACTTGAGTCGGATCTTCAAGGCGGCGGCTGCTCAGGGTAAGGCCCCATTCCGAGTCGCGTACCCGTGGGTGAGTCAGCGGGCCTGGTATGACCCCCAGGAGTATCCGGACATGCATCCGGTGCACTGGCGCTACTGGGTGCGGTTCCGTCCGACGTTCTTCAACTGCGCGCTCTACGGCCCCACGGACAGCTCCGAAGCTCGGCGCAAGAAGAAGTCGAACGCCATCCAGGGGCGGTTGATCCTGATCAGCATGAACGTCATGTCCTTCGGCTACTACGGTTTCCTCCACCGTTACGAGAACGGTATCCACGACACGCTCATGTGGTTGGGAGGTAAGGCAGCCCGACACTCGGTAGCGGCGAAGGCGAAGGCAGGCTCCGTGGTGACGTCGCAGACGGACCTAGCCACGTTGTACCGCACCGACCGGGCCCGTTATGACGGTATCCTGGCCCGCGTCTTGGATCCGTACCGTGTCGACGAGGAGGGCTACCAGAGCATTCCGGAACTCTTGGAGCAGACACAGGCGTTGGACCCGACTCGCAAGCCCCACCTCCGGCTGAACGACGAGGCCTTGGTCCGCATCGTCTACGACGTCAACAGAGGCCCATCCCGCACCGCGATCTGGGTGGGTAACAAATCCGGTGGTCCCTGGAAGAACTTGCTGTCCAGTCGGCGCATCTACGATATCCAGGTCGACATCGCCGAGAGACTCGATAAGGGCACCTACGAGGTTCCGGGCGAGGAGAAGCCGTTCAAGTCGAAGGAGCAGGGCGACGCCGATTCGGACTACCAGGACGACGAGGACATGTTCACGACGCTGGCGCCTACGCCCCCAGTCAAGGGCGGTTACTCGGCGGACAGTTCCGACGACGAAGAAGCCGAAGAGCTCGAGGAGAAGCTGCCCGCCGACGAGGCTCTAGACGAGGACGACGAGGACCAGGAGGACCCGCCTGACCAAGGCGGCGAGGGCGAGCCAAACGTCGATCCTCCGGCGAAGTCGAAGGGCTCCGACTCCTCGGAGTCCGCAGCTAAGTCGAAGTAGTCGCATGCATTGTCTCCGGGGTCCGAGCACGCCCCGCCGTAACCGTTCTTGATCCTTTCCACCCACGTATCTTTCGTTTTTAATCACTCAAATATGAATTTTCACACTCACTTCCACCATCCAGGGTCCTTGAACGACCGTTCCATTCTCTCCTCTGGACCGTTCTTAGGACGCATTGGACGTTCACTTCGGCGACCCCTGCTAAGCCAGCAGGAGGTCGTCCTCTTCCACTTCCTCGTTGGCTTCTTCTAAGCGTATGCTCCTCCGCAGCTCAGGTAGCCCTCGTTTCCTCCGTTCAGCTTGCTCAAAAGCCGTCACTAATTCCCTGTATTCTGGCATCAAATCGGCACACGGGAGCCATTGGGTCTCGTAGTTGGCAGCCAGCGCCAGATATTCCACGGCACGGTTGACCACCCGTTTGGCCACAACCTCCAAGAGGAGGGAGTTGACCCCCGCGACGGCAGTGTCCCCATTTCCGACGGTTAGCCGTTCCGTGAAGCTGGACGCTGGCAGGCCCGACTCTGCGAGGGGCCCATCGTCGACCTCGTCCTCTCCTTCCACAACCTCAGCCCCCGGCGGGATTTCGTCCATGAAAGGGCGGGTCCACCTGCCTCTGAACTTTTTCAGACGGTTCACATTCACAGTGACGACCTTGTCGGGGTGGGAGGGTACGCATTGTCGCCAAGTCGCTCCAGGACCCGGTACGGTCCGTGCCAGGCGAAGGCGAGCTTCTTCGTCCGAGCTTCGCCGCGTTTGTTTTAGAAGATTTGATAGACCCACACGGAGTCTACAACAGCGTATTCCACCGTTACCTGGTCGCGCAGCCGCCTTGCATTACGGTTTTGGGCCTTCAGCAGCTGTCTTTCTACCAGGCGACGGGAATCGTGGAGGGAACGGTACAGTTCTCGTCGGTAAATCGCGACCTCATTACTCCTCCACTTTTTGCCGACATTCAGGAAGGCAACGTCCAGGGGGAGCGTCGCATCCCGACCGTAGAGTGTGAAGAACGGAGTATCTCCCAGAGACTCGTGATAGGACGTCCGGTAGGCGAATAGCACCCGAGGCAAATCCAGGTCCCAGTCCGTCTGCGCCTCACTCACATGCATTTCCAGCATCCCTATGATCGTCCCGTTGAACCGTTCTACCAACCCCTGGTTCTAAGCGTGGTATCTGGCCCCGAAAATCTTCGTGATCCCCAGCATCTGGTAGAAAGACTTCGCGACCTCCGACGAGAAGTTCTATCCCTTGTTACTGAGGAGGCGAGAGGGCACACCGTGCTGAGCAACGACACCGTTCACCATGGCCTCAACGAAGGCCACCGAGTCCAGTTTCTTGACCCCGAAGGCCTCAGCTCACCGTGTAAAATAATCTACGAACCCGAGGATATACTTGTTCGCCCTCTCCGTCTCAGGCAGCGGACCCACTGCATCCACCACCAACAGGGAGAACGGTTCCGTGAGATCGGCCACCGGTATGCGTTGCATCTGCCCGGCCCGCCAGGGCCGCGACCCTTTTCCTCCTCCACACCGAGCGCACTCGCGCACATACTCGGTCACATCCTTCCGCCACCCGGGCCAGAAGGCGTGCCGCCTTGCTTTCTCCCGGGTCTTGGTTTGTCCCAAGTGCGATGACAGGATGTCCGAGTGGCAGTAGTGTAGCACAGTCTCCACATACCGCAAGGGCACGCCAGGGACCGTCAGAGAACGGGCGGGTCCGACTCGTGCGGGGAGGTGAACACGTCGTAGGAGGATCCCTTCTCGAACTTCATAGCGAGATTGCATGCGGAGAACCGTGGCCCGAAGGAACGGATCCGGGGTAAGGCTCCGTCCAGCAGGGACGCGACCAGGGCTTTGATCCACGGCGCGGCCTGCTGAGCCCTCACGAAGAGCTCAAAATCGAGTCCGAATTGGCCGACAGGCGACGGTCGAGGCGCGTCGTCGGGGCTGGTTCCGACATCCTCGTTCGGCAGCCCAGGGTCGTCCTCGTCGAGGTGTCCGTCCGCGTACTCGCCCCCCCCCCCTCCCCTCCGGTAGTCGGGACCGGCGCCTCACCGTCCTGCTCCCCGACTGAACACGGAAGAGTGCCGCTGTCGGTAGCTTCCGGAATCAGCAAGTCTCGCATTGTGAGAGCCGCGACAGTGTCGGTGGGTAATCGGGATAGACTGTCTACGTGTCCCATCGAGGTACCCGGTCTGTGATGCACCTTGAATTGTAGACTAGAGAGCTCCATGGCCCACCGAGCCAACTTCGCGTTAGTGGTGCGGTTGCCCGGGCTGAATACCCATGTCAGCGCCTGGTGGTCCGTAAACAAATCAAACTCTCGCTTATCCAGGTAGCACCTGAACTTTTGGGTGGCCCAGACGACCCCCCCCCCCCCCCCGCACTCAATCTCTGAGATACCGCCCTGACTGTGGGACCAGTATCGTGGGGCACGGACGAGTTACTCCCAGCCGGGGTTCTCGAAGGGGTTTCAAAGGCTGATGCAGGGATAACGGACGCGCAGGCGACAACCGTTCCCCTCCGAACCCAGTACTCTTCCGTGGACGCGTTGCAGATCTCAACAATAACCTGGCCGACTTCGACCGAGCCCAGCGACCTCGCGACACTCAGATTGGGCGGCAAATCCAAGGATCCTTCTAACAGCACGGTGGCACAATCGGCCACATCTCCCTGGACCCGGCTCATCACCAGCGCTTGGCCCCGCGGAGGGAGGCGAATCGAGGTCGCCATCATCGCCATGTAGGAGTCCTGAGTCACGGTGAAGCCAAGGGGCAGCAATTTCCCCGACGGATTCAATTTCATCGACCGTTCGGCTACGTCTAAGCCCCCAACGCATCGACGCCCAGAATGGCGTCCACGTGCAATTGTTTCGCCACCCGTACGCTCAGCGGGATTTCGACCATCCCTAGGCGGAGAGCCAGGGTCATCCAGCCATGGATACGCAACTTGTGACCCGACGAGCTTCTCACCAGACCATCATACGGTTCCAGGGGTTCTGAAGGGCGTCCCAACCGTTTCAGTACTCGACGGTCGACGAGACGGAGAGTGGCCCTCGTGTCGGCCAGCATCTGCGACGGTAGGCAGTCGATGTAGCCACTGGAGAGAGCTTCGAAGTTGCCAACCGATCAGACTACTCGCCATCAGTCCTTCACGACGCGCGGCACTTCACAGTCCTCTCCATCTTCAGTACGGACACCAAACCTGTCGGGCATGTTCACGGTGACCACCTCCACAAGGCCGGTCTTGGGCACCACCGTTCTAGCGGGACGGTTGTTCCGCACGACTTCCACATAGTGCGACACATCCTCGTCTTGTTCGGGGTAAAACTCCACGTTTCTCAGCACTACGGCGTAGGGCTTGAATAGCACGGAGACGTTCACCCCCTTCTTGCCGGGTCGTCTACGGCGCCGACGCCGAGCGCTGACCGTCTTCGACCGCCCCGTGCGCTCTCGCAATTTAGTCCATACGGAGGCCGCATTCAGCTCGAAGTAGGACCGTAACCAGGGCATCACTCTTTCGCTTTCGCGAGAGCTCAGTCCGAGTCGCGAGAGGATAAGATCCACGCGCTTGCGGAGCCCTGTTTCGTCGAATTCGGGCGCAGCGTCCGTCGAAGGCGAACCAGCGGTCGGCGTCCGTCCCCCTTCGGGCGGAACACTCGAGTCGCTTGGGGGGTTCCGACCGCACCGTGCTTCCTTAAGGGCCTTAAATACCGCTTGGCGCGCCACGGTCCGTAGGGGTCTCGGGGTTAAGCCAGCTGAGCTCGGCGGGGAGCTTAATTCGGCCGCCGGGAATACGGCCTCGCCGCCCTCGATCGGGGAGCTACCAAGCCTCGTAGCGGCCAAAGACTCAGCGGTCGGAGGAGATCCGGTTACGTCGGCCGAGTCTCCTTTTGGTGTCGCGGAGTCACTCCGCTTCCCCAACTCGGCGCGATCTTCGTTTCCTTCCCTGCCTCGCGGCGGGCCAGCCGAAGCACAGCGAACGACGTTGACAACGGCGTCTCGGAAGTCACGGTTGGCCCGCTTGGCTTCTTCCAATGTAGCCAGCTTGTCTTCGAACCACTTCTGCCAGTATTCGGGCGTCCGAGAGGAGTCAAGAGCCGCCCCCTTCGTCCGCCCTAGGACTTCCTTCGGTATACTCAGGAAGAGAGACAGCTCCTCCAACAAAGCCCCCCCCCGTGCTTTCGCCTTTGCTTCGACGCGCCGTTTAAGTTCGATCTCATCCAGAGGATATAGACAGTTCTCTAGTTCCTTTTCATACTCTTCGGCTTCAGCCGTAACCTCCGTGCCCGCCAGCACGGACTCCTCGTGTGTCCCACCCCACCTTCTGCTAGCGCGTCGAGCTCCTCATCCGTGAAGAGAGGGGTGTCCCAAGAGACCCTCTTCGAATTAGGCGCTCGGCTTTCTCTCTCCCCCGGGGCCGACGCCTCCGGGGTCTCGACCCTCGCTCCATCAGCCTCGAAGTCTTGTTCCTTCGTTTCACGCGGCCATCCGGCCATCGGGTTCCAGACGACCGGCTCGGCCCTCTCGGGCCTATCCACGACCACCAAGTTGTCTTCTTCCTCGGTTCCGGCGATCGTAATCGCCACTTTTTCATATTCTTCTTCTCCAAATACAACGTCACGTTCCGCAAACATCTTTCCGTCCAGAGGCCTCAATTCATCCATACAAACATCCACCGTGGCGCCCGTATCCTCCTTTTCCAGATCACGGTCATCACCCTCCGAGCCATCTCGTAGACCAGTGGAAGGAGTGAATCTCTCCTCCCCTTCCTCCCGCCCCCGTCATAGGTTCGGAGGGGGCGACGGTTGGCCTCGCTGTAGGTCGGCCGACATATTCCGCAGGGCCGCCAGGGCTGCACACTCACCGATCAGGTGACCTTCCTCGCGGCAGAAGAATCAAGTAGTCGACCTACGGTTGCCGACACGGTTGGCAGTTTCCTGGCCCCCAGAGGCCGGAACAGATTCCGAGTCGCATTCGACTGCCATGTGACCGTACGTCCCGCACCGATTGCAGCTCATAGTCTGGCGCCGGCACGCTTCACGAGAGTGCCCGAGAAATCCGCACCGTCCACACACAGGAGCTCCTCCCTGCGTCTGACAATCGGCCGCCATGCGTATCCCACGAGCTGGTCGAACGTTCCCGGACGAGACCAGACCGTTCCCACCAGCGCGAGGACTAGTAGTCGTAGCCGATACCGAAGGCAAGCGATTCCGCGGCGAGCGGGGCGGCATCCAGCTGTTCTGCATCATCTGCTGCTGCCACTGCTGTTGTTGTTGTTGTTGCTGATGCATGAACGGCTGCATCTGCATCATCAAAGCGTCTATAGAGGTTGACGAGCCGATTCCCGCCTGAGAGCCTCCTCCCCCTGAGCTCTTCTCTTCGGGGAACTCATCGTCTTCCTCGATGGGTCTAGACATTTCCTTGGCCAGGAGCCACTCGCACGCTTCAGGGATATCCCGCGCCGGCCCGGGATCCAGCGTAGCTAGCATATGCTTATTCCACAGTCCACGGCGGAAGAGTTGGTAGCGCATCTGGGGATTGGGATAGTCTAGAGAGTCGCAGAGGTCCGACACACAGTCGCCCCATTCTTCGATCGACTCGCCACGCTCTCGTTTGGTAGTCTGCAAGCGTTCCCAGAGTTCATCCGCCGTCCGACTCAAAAACAGGTTACGGAATCTCACTTTCAGCGCCGCAAAGGTCCTGATCGTGGAGTTGTTCCACCATCGCTCGGCGGTCCGTCCTTTTAGCTTCTGTCGGAACACTAGTAACCGTGATTGATCGGGCAGGTGCACGGTGTGGGCTTCAAACATCTCCCAGAAGTCGCGTGCCTTCTCAGTCGTGGCCGTGTCCGAGTAGAACATGGGGAGCACCTTGATGACGTTCGACACCATACAGGACAGGTCGTAGCTGCGCCCAGTTTTAAGTAGATTCCCCGTTGTGAAATAGTCACCCCCTCCTTTCTCGACCGGAGGCCTCGGTTGCCCCAGAACTGTCCCGTTCGGGCGAGGGGCTTGTCCCTGGGCCGGCGCGACCGTCCTCCCAGGGGGGCCACTGCCAATTGTAGGCGACACGGTCCTCACTGGCAGAGGAGCCTTCGCTGCACCCAGGGGCTTCGTTCCCCATCCATCGTAGCCTGCGCGTTGTTTCCCCACACTCCAACCAAACACGGGCTGTCGGGCCGACCGCTTCTCCGTTCCCGTGTAGAGTGGTATGAACCCGCTGGGGCTTCGTCGATGCACTTCGGCCGGCTCCCCCTTCACATATTCTGCATAGGAGACCGGACCAGGGGTTGCTCCGTAGCGGGGGTACTCCGCATAATACCGGGAGGGGTCCGATACGGATTGGTGTTGACAGGGGGGGGGGGTCCGCCTCGACGCTCAGGGTCTCGAGTCGGTCCGTGCGACTCGGGGTCGAATCCGTTTCCGCCGTCTCTGCTTGGGAGGCAGCCTTGCATGGGCTGCCTACTGATGGTGTGCATGGTTTTGTTTTGTGTATGCCAGCCCAGCTAGCAGCGGCACCAGTACAACGTCACCACCACCACCGCCACCACCGGCCGCGAGCATGGGGACGACGGCATCGAGCAAGCTGGGGCTGGCACAAGGTGAGTCGTGCCGTACGCGCTGCATGCTTGGGCTGCCTACTGATTGTGTGCATGATATTGTTGTGTGAAGCTACTGCACGACTCGATCACTGGTATGTTTCAGCTCATTTGGTGGATTGGGTGGTGGCAGTGGAGGCGCATCGTACGGGAACGCAAGCGGACCATCGGGCAGTACGGCTCCATTTGAGGAGCCCAAGCAGCCCAGTGTGGATTCCCAACCCGGCTAAAGTGTACCCACCCCATCGATAGCGGTTAACGCCTTCAAGGAGCACATGCGTCAGAAATTGCAGAAACTTCGGGAGGGTCTCGACCACGAGGTGCCAGACGCGGCCAAGTGGGCGAGGACTTGGGACGAGTTCAAATGACACTGTACATAGAGACGCTCGGCATTATCAAGCGCCGCAGAAAGGTAGCGAGGGCATCATACAATCAACGCATGAGGAGATTGGTCAAGCAAGAAGCGCGTCCGCGACAGCGTGCGGTCGGGACTCCTGCTACGGTGGAGTCCATTACAGACAACATGGACACACTGTCACTCACGGAGGGCAAATGCGGTACGCCGTTACAGCGGGTACGCGCAGCGATTACTGAAGGCACAACCAAAAGAGCCGCTGCCCAACAACGGCGATTGTTCCGGTCTGGGGGGCATTGCACCGGGAAGTCGACGAGAGCCATGTTTCGAAGGGTGAGTACAAAGTACTCGGATAATGAAAATCACAAACTCGACGCAGCAATCGGGCATTCGGCCTGCGGAGTACATGACAAAGCTGACACACTGGTTGATGCATGGACCTCGGTGTTCCAACAAGAAGGGTTCACGCAGACAGCGCGTCAGGCAGTGCTCCAATGGCTGGGGGCGAGTGGAGTCGCTGTAGGATATGTCTGCGACGTTTACAGAAGCTGAAGTGGCGGCAGCACTGGGAGCATCCAAGCCGGGGATGGCGTGCGGCCCTGGTTCGCTTGGTAATGATTGGTATAGGGATTTTGGAGAACAACTCATCCCAATACTGGCAAAGCTGTATAATTGCTGGTATCCTGCCGGGGTCTTTCCGGTCTCATTTCTGGAGGCTGACATTTTTTGTTTGAAGGAACGTGGAGAGTCGACGAACCCACTTGATTTCAGGCCGCTTGCATTACTGGACACGGATTACAAGATTTTAACGCGGATGCTGGCAACGAGAACAAGTCAGAAACTCAGCTTCATTATTCACCCCAACCAGTACGGGTTTTTCCCATTCCGGACCATCCACTCCACGATATAGCTGTTTTACGGTGGTTCAGGCGGCAGCAAACGCCGACCCAGCGATGGTAAGGGCACTCGCTCTGCTTCTTGATTTCTGTAAGGCATACGACTCGGTAGATAGAGCGTTCCTGTATGAGATACTGCGGTGGCTCGGGTGCCCGGTAACCTATGTTACGGCGATGCAGGCGCTACACGACGGCACGAAAGTGCGTTTTCTGGCGAACGGTTATTGCTCGCGCTGGGTACAGGTTAGCTGCGGCACCCGCCAGGGTTGTCCGCTGGCCCTACCTTTGTTCTTACTTGTATTGGAGGCTTTATATCGTCGCATCGATGCTGACACGCGGGTACAAGGTGTGGTGTTGATGAGCGAGGCTGGAGAGATGACGCTCAAGGTCGGAGGGTATGCTGATGACTCAGCAAGCTACGTACGGTCGGATTCGGAAGTTGAGACCATCATAGAAATTACTGGGGACTTCGCTATGGTTCTCCGGGATTCGCCATAATGAAGAGAAGACGCTGGTGATTGCACTAAATCCTGCAGCCGTTCCTTTGATTGGGGAACTACCATCGCCGTTCCAAGTCCAACCAGTCACTACATTGGCACGGTACCTGAGCATACCTGTCGGGGGCGTTCCGGACCCGACGTACACGTGGCAACTGACGCGTACTCAGCTTGCCACGCGTCTTGTACTCTCGACACGGAAGACAATGACGGCGGACCAGATGAGTCAGGTGGTGATGGCAGTGGTCATCCATAAGCGTCTGTATATTGTTCGGCACAAGTGGCCCACGCAGGACATGCTCGACTCCTTTCAAAGAATGATTCATAATTTCGTATGGCACGCCCGATTCTCGGCGGACGCGGTTGCAGGCAGGGCGTGGCTGAATCAACAGGTCGCCAGCCTCCCGAGGAAAGAGGGTGGGCCAGCTGTCCCCAATCTCGAGCTCGAATTGCTCGCCCATGCTGCAGTTACTGTGAAACCTTGGGCGCTGGAAGCGGATACCTCCTCCCTGATCGTGGGGGATGTGGTGGCCGGAGCCGGCGCGGAGGAGACGGCGCAGCAGGTGTACGTATCGCTGAGGCACACGCCGTTGCCGCACCAGACCCCCAGCATTCAGGACTCTCTGTGGGCCACGGGGTTTTCACTCTGCAATGTTTTTGCCGGGGTGGTTGGGCTGGAAGATAAGGTGGACATGGGGGTGGCGCTTGGATGGCTCCTTCACTTCCGATGGCCTCTACTCCTTACTTGGAAAGGCGACGGCTGAGTATTGACGCGTCTGCGTTGAGCGGCAGTCTCTGGTAAAGCTACACAGTAGTGGAAGCAGCAGCACACGGTGTTTTTTTGCGCGGAATGGGTACCATACCTCGTGCTGTCGGACTTACGGTTGTTCTCCGAGACCGAGAACGTCGTCAATCCGATGACACGTTTTTGGAGCATATGCACGACAGACAAACAACTGAAAGATATTGTACATTGGACGTGGAGTAACCAGCACTGTGTAGTGGTGACGGCGCTCAGTGCGAAAATAACTAAGACGATGCGGCGGCACGTTGGCTATCTGATGCAGCTGCTACTGTTAAACTACCCCCAACCTTATCAAGCCGGGAGCCATCACGGAGAAGTACCGTACTCTACGCACGTTGAGGATCATCCTCAAATCAGGCGCGGAGTCACCCGCACACGGCAGATCGTGGGCCTGGCGGTTCCAGGGACGGGCGGAACCGAACTGCCTACGGTGGACTCGCATCGAGAATTAGTGCACTATATGCAGCAAGAGGTGAGCGTCGGGGCCAATATTAAGACGGTGCACCCGCATCCGCGGCTCGCCCGGATGGCCTGCCTGTGGGCAGGCAAGCGGAGGTGGCAAACAGCGAGTAAGTCCTTTAAGGACATGCTAGGGGCAAAAAAGAAGGCTACGATTATGGCCGAGAGCAAGCGGAGACAAGCCAAATGGCAGGCTTTGAGTCTGGGGGCCGCGACTGGGCTGTGGGCACTCAATTAGAAGCGCCTAAGGCGAATTGTGGGGCTGAATCCATGGGGGGGGAGCAGCTTCTGTTGCGTGTAAAGCTGCACGCCATCTCATGGTACAATCCCATCACGGAGGTGATCGGATGCCCGCATCAGGGATGCGAACGGGTCGCTAGAGTAGACTTATTTCACGTCTTTTGGGAATGCGCAGCAGCCCGGCAACTGCGAGAGATTCTGGTCGTTCGTTGAAAGGCGGCGGGCGGCGGGCCTCAAATTGGATTTCTACGAGGATGCGATCTTTGCACTATCCTTGCCATACATGCCGGGTCGATTAACACGGGTCGCGGGGCCATCATTGGCAAGCTGCCAGCGGACCAAGTGGTGGAAATAGGTAATACCGTGGAAAGCATGATTGAGAAATGTTGGAGCATCGGGGCTGCACTGTATCTACTATCAGTCTGGCGTTGGAGGACTGAGCACTTTGACGCCCTCAACGACTTCACTGCCGACTACCACAAGGCGGGTTTCAAGACCCTTTTGTACTACGGACAATTAGATGCCGCACAAGACACTATGGCTACAATACCATCGCTCGTTGGTACCAGCCTAGACACGACAATATGTAGTGTACTGGGCGCGGGCTGGGCCGACCATATCGACCTACCGAATTCCTTTTGTTATGGCATACAGTAAGCGTACGCACATAGACCGGATATTCGCTGGACTGTCTACATGAAGTGTTCCCTTGAAATGAAGAGGAATCTATTGCTGCTTGTTATCTACATGTATTGTGAATTCCGGCCAAATTTGCCGAGTCGGCGCGATTCCGAGAACCGCTCTATACAAAAGTCAAGTCACTTGCCCAATCGCCCGTCCGCAGAACATATGGCGCCATGCCACATGTCAAGCTCGATCCGTACTTAACATGAGTTGATTCGTAGTTAATGCGGGTTCTATACTCAACGCAAGTGGCCGGGCCGATTGGCGGAGCGATTTGGCCGGGTCGATTGACCAATCGCCCAATCCAATTTGGAATCGAACGCGCAATATTACTGCTGGATAACGAAGCGCATTTTCCAGAAGCTGGCTGATATTGTAGATGCTGCCCCATCAGACCAAGTTGTATGGTCCAAGAGTGCGCATTTGAAGGGTTTTAGCTCTGCAGGAGAGACAGTGATAACTAAGGTTGCACCGGTGCTTTTCCCATTCGTCCTAGTATTGGCTAATTCAAGGTGTATGCCATAACAAGGAGTATGTCATAACAAAGGGAATTCGGTACCATTGGGGTCCACCCACCAGTATCTACTCGCAGTGGCAGGTTCACGAGGTGGCACGCCGAGACAAAGCAGCAGCGGCACGATAATCATTAGAATTCATCGGGGCACGGGCACCTACCAGGTGCAGCACGCGGGTTATTCGACGTATACCGGGGAGACTGTGACATTGATGCAAACAGTATACTTACGGCTGATATGGGGGGGCTGAGACGGTGTAGCAAGCAACAGTGGAGGCCAGTACACGTGATGGTAGACCACCCCGACACCATCTGGCAGCACCTTCATCGGAAGCCGCCACCCCGACACCATCCGGCAGCACCTTCATCGGACCAAGCACCTCAAAGGTGACTACTGGAAACGCGTCGACTTGCGGATGCGGTGGACGTCCGCAGTTTGACACTCCAGCACAGAGAATACAACAGGGCGGCTTAGGCTCTAACTCCACAAGCACAAAAGAATGGCCAGGACAAGGAATGGCATCCTCATGAACAAAGCCTCGCGGATAGGGGCTGGCAGGGGATGTCTGGTTTTGTTGATGCGGATGTGCAACAGTGGCTTAACGAACAAGACAACTCAGCAGACCAGCAAGCTGTGACGGTCACAATGTAAACTCTGGGGAGCTGCTCTAGGCGGGTGGAAAGAGGGCAGCAATGAAACCTTTCGATAGTAATATTGGCTACAGACGGGAATGGACATTAGGTGGCGTTAGCGTAGGTTGATTGACATTAATGTCATATAATCCTAGATTAGCGGCACCTAATAACCGCCGCAGGCATGCCTCATTACATGCGCCGCCCTATCAGTCCCCCGTGTGTATTCCATTAGAGGACTGGACCCCGCCGCGTTACACAGCGCCGTGGTCGGTCCCGAAGATCCCTCTACTTGCTCACTGGCGGGCCAGTGAGCCAAATCTTTAGCCGTATGCTTCGTGCGTTCGGCCCATTTCCCGCTGCAACGAAGTGGGGCTTGATAGGTCCATTATTGGTCAATCCCTGTTGCCGCGACCACATGAGCGATCGATCGCACAGTCAGGTTTCCACTTCGGTGAGTCAGGTTCCATCCTCGGACTTGGATAGCGTCTCCGAGCCGTCGTGCGTGCCAATGTAGGGCCGCTAGTCGTTGCACTCAGGGGGGGGGGGCTGCGCTGATTGACATTAATGTACCTCACTTCAAATTCAAATTCAAGAAAAATGTGTTGGAGACAATAATGATAACTTGAGTTCTCTGGAAAAAAAATTCAGAGCTAAGGAGGCGGTGCGAGTGGGTGTGCGATTTTGCGATGTCGAATACCCTGCGAAATCAGCGATCGATTTTGCAGATATTACAGCTCTTTTATCCTTGTTGGATATAATATCCCGTGCAAAACGATGAATTACCTGCATGTTACCTGTCGTCCACCTCAGCTAAGTGCGAAATCTATTAGCCAATAAGCTTAGAATATTGAAATCTATTAGCCAATTACATTAGCTTAATGTTGCACGAAGGTTAGCCCATGTAGTACTTCATGAATGTTATAGCGGGAATAGAAACTGGCCGAGTGAGCGACGACTACGTTAAATCTTCCGGGCAAGTTCTGCCGTAGCACTGCTGGTGTCAATCTACGCTGCGTGCATCGGTAGCCGTGCGTGTGACGACGGCAAGCGGCGCGAGCCTTTCGTTTGAGTGAACGAGAAAGTGGTGTGCGCCGCACAAATGGGTTTGTAAAATGTAATGAGCCCTACAACTATTTTTTTCCTTAAGACAAGAGCAGTCGGAAGTGAGCTCTACTTCGTAAGCGTAACCTCTGTACTACATCTACATTATAGTAAATGTTGCATGAAACGCGCGTAGATGCTGCGGCTGCGAAGCAGGCTCAGGAAATGCATGTGAGCGCATTGCAAAAAATGCTGTATGACCAGCACTATTATTTATCCCAGCCCAACCCTCCAGTGGAGAATGTTGCTTATACTCGGTAAAGCGAGTTTCTAGCTGGCATACGCGTAATCACAGCGTAGTCAACTGCTACATTACATTTGAGATCGATTGTTTTTTATCATGAGTAGCCTAAGGATAGAGGTGACGCGAGATCCTTAAGCTGTCGGGGCCGCGGGATCAACAGATACATGCACATCAAACAGATGTCGTGGCCGCGGGAACAACAGATACATGTACCGCATCGCCCCTGTCCTAAGCGACCTGCAATGTACGCAGTTTACGCTACATATGTTTCCAAGTCTCAGAATTAAATGCTAAAAAGTAAACGTTATAATAATTCTTCATAATTTCCACCAATCAAAAAGTATGGACACGGCGGGAATTGAATCCGCGTCCATCCGCATAAAATTGCGGTGCTCTTGTCAATTGAGCACCAGGAACTCGAGAAGGCGGCACTTGTGCGTGTAGTCGACCCCAATTCGTGTGTAGCGCTTTGGCTTTTTGCCGGTTCCTGTGGTGCGTGGTCTACCCATCGCGCTTTTGACACTGAGACCGAATGGCTGGCAGCAGTCTATAATTAGCTGGCCAACATGGAATTTTAACCACGGCCATGTGATACAAATACAGCGTTTTTTCATTGGCTATAATAAAAAATCGCTTAGGACAAAACTTCGCTTAGGACAGGGGCGATGCGGTACTGCGAAGGACTCCAGTAGCACGGTTAATCCGCGGACAGCTTGCGAACCCCCGGTGTACATGTAGACACCACCAAGTGGTAGCAATGATTTCTCTCTTCTTGCTTACTTACTAAGTATTAATGAATTATTGTGGGTTCTACTCGAAATTGGAGTCGGCGGTTGGTTGAATCAACCGCCCGCCAATCGATGTTGCGGACGTTGAATCAGTTGCACTTCGCTGTCTACAAGACTGGGTCCCGGCCTCAAGGCACATGGCCTGCGAGTGGCTGGCGCGTGCCTCTAGGGCCTGCAGTTGAAGTGATACGAATGGTGCAATTTGATTGGCTGGGTTGGGTGTGCCCGCCTATCCAAGTGTGTCCGTTGCATTGGAGCGTGTCCGTTGCAGTACACTATGATTGGCTGATGGCTCGTGCCGTCCCAATCAAGTGTGTCCGTTGCAGTAAAGCGTGTCCATTGCAATAGTTAACTGAAGTCAAACGAAGGAGATACAAGAGAGACTGCATGAGTAGGAAAAAGCTAGCAGGACAAGGACATCTAACTCAAATGAATTCACTTTCGGATATCTTTTCTACCCCTCATCGACTCCCAGGCGACGTCTGCACTTACAAGAGGTTATGAGCCCAAGCTACGCTGACACCGTCAAGCTCGTGGAAGACAACTTCTTCCACTGGAAGTTCAATATGAGGATGAAGCTCTCGCGCAAGGGACTGCTGGTCCACATCATCAAGCCAGCGTTCGACGCGCTGAGTGACCGCTCCACGGTGCAGTGGAAGACTGACGATCTGAAGGCCCTTGGTGTGATCGCACGAGTCGTAAGTCTCACATACCAAGTCTACATCCATGGAGCGACAACTGCTGCTGACTCGTGGCGCATACTCGAGGAGCAGTTCAACCGGAACACGCTCAAGAACCGACTCATCGTCACCAAGAAGTTGCACAACTTCAAGATGGAGTCTGGTACGCGGTTCGCGGTGCATGTGGACCAGTTCAAGGAGATCGTCTTGTAGATGGAGACGATTGGTGAGCCTCTGGGTGAGACCCGACAGCTCGTGTTGCTGCTCGGTAGTCTGACGGATGAGTACCGGATGATCAGTACCGTACTCGAGAACACGCCGAACATGACGTTGGTGTACGCGATCCAAGCTCTCCGGTGTTGAAGCCTCGGTTGAATCGTCATCGGCTCAACAGAAGGCGTTCGTGGCGAAGAAGAGCTACGACAAGCGTCGGTTCAACGGCAAGTGCTTCTACTACAAGAAGCCTGGGCACAAGGAAACGGAGTTCCGCAAGAAGAAGGCCGACGAGGAACGCGGGTAAGTCGCGAGAGAGACATTCGACTACGCGTTCACGGCTACGAGTGCGATGGGCAAGACTGAATGGCTCGTCGACTCCGGTGCAAGCTCGCACATGACCAGCGTCCGGGACAAGTTCGTATCCATGAAGGAGCTGGAGACGCCAGTCCGCATCACTATCGTGGATGGCGAGAAAATCGACGCAGTTGCAATGGGCACCGTCGGATTGAAGCTGATGGACGGGACGTCTGTTACGCTGTCGGATGTTCTGTACATCCCTGAAGTTGAAGGAAGCCTCATCTCGGTGGCGAAGCTGGCCGAGAAGGACGCCGTCGCGCAGTTCAGCAAGGACAAGTGTGTATTTCGCTATGACGATGCTACCGTCATGGAAGCCAAGCGCTGGGAAAACGATGACAGTGGGGGACGAGGTGTGTCATGCGGCGATGACATCTCGTAAGGAGCCATGGGCAGTTGTGCACGCCCGTTTCGGCCACATCCCGTACAAGCGCTATGAACAGCTACTGAGCATGGCCGATGGAGTTCCTCGCATCACAGATGCACCAAGTGACCACGTGTGTGCTGGCGGCTGCATGGGCAAGATGCGAGAAGACAACTTCTCTCGCAGCCCCGAAAAGACCTTCAAGAGTGTTGGAGTCCTCGACCTCATCCACTCGGACGTCATGGGCCCAATGCAGACGAAGACACCTGATGGGCTGTACGTACGCTGTCACGTTCATCGATGATGATTCAACAGCGAGGCGTAGCTGATCTAACTGGCGCTGTTGCTCGGCTCTCTTTTGACCAAAACGCTCCATCTTCTTGGTTTTGTCTGCGGCGAGCTGGGCGTGCTTGTACGCCATCGTGAGTTCTTCTATCTGACGTTTTGCCCTTTGTCGTGCATGGTCCTCGGCTTGCTGCTGGAGACGTCGGCGTGTGGAGGCCTCCTGTGCCATGGCCTGGCGCGACTGAATTTCGACGTATTGCAGCTCAGGGTCCGAAACAACCTCAGGGGGGAGTCGTGGTAGCGACGATGGCAGCATACGGGGTCTTCCTCGGGGCATCTTGGAGATTTAAAACTGAGGAAGTGTGCATTCGTCAAGCTGCTTCGTTTTTTTTTTACTGCCTTCCGCGTATCTCTAGCACGTATCCATTAGTTTTGTCACTCTTGGAATGGATGAGTTTTGCGACTATTATGCATTAGTTTTGTCCTCGTCATGCAGGTCTTTTGTCGTTCGACGGTAATGGTTTTCGTTTTTTTTTTGTAATTAAAACTTTTGAATTTGAAAGTCGAACAAATGAACAGTTTATGTATCCGTAAATTTGTTCTCCCAGAAATATAAGACTATGATTGGCGTCAGATCGTCCAAATCCTCCTGTTTTTAAGAAATTTTCAGCTCTTTGAAGCAATTTAGTTGTGCAGCGTGTCACGAAAAGGTACAGAAGCATGACTAATTGCAAAGCACGACTAAACACCAGAATTATGAGCGGAAAACTGAAATGTTGTCGGCTATCTCCAAACTAAAAGAATCTCCACCGGATATAAGTAAAGCTAACTTTTGGCTCTTTTCTAGCCGAATTTACTCAAATACTTATTTGGTTTCGTCCACTCCACCGGCTGATTACATTCTTGAGCAAATGACGTTTGTTTTTCCTCACGCAAGATGTTTGAGAAAGTTTGCTCGAGAAATTTCCATAAATCAGGAGATCTCTAAAAATCATATATCGGTCTCGAACGCTGATGTTTTTTGCTGATTGAGTACAAGGCACTTCACTGAAGCACCGTTTATAACTTGCGATATGGAGCTTTCTGTAAAATATAGCATTGTGGACAGGCAACAGAGCAATTGAGGCGATGTTTACTAAGAATACTATAATCTGAGCGACAGCTAGAAGGGCGCGTTCGGGGCAACATTGAGTATTCGGTTCTGTTCTATTGTGCCTTTCTGCCATCAGACTAGAGGCGAAGCTTTGGTCTGGGAGGACAGTGTGATTTGCAATATATTGGTTAGTTGTATGTTGGGACTAAGGGAAACGACCAGTTTTCCGCTAATTTTGCTTTTGGCTTCCTACTTATTTTTCTTTCTCGACCGTCAGGACCCAGACGAAACAGTGTGATACCTCCTCATGAAGCTCCAGATCTCAGCTATCGCATCAAAAAAACTAGTCATGAACGGAGCTGTGCCTGCATGGCAACAAAGCGCGATGACCAGAATTGGGGTGGCAACCAGTTTTCCGCCACTTCTGTTGTTTTGTATCGGAAGGCGCGCTTGGACGCGCGGGAGGCGCTGGGCCCTGCTATTACCGGGAGAGCCAATCGGATCGTTGGGATGTAAGTATTGGCAGAAATTCAGGTTGATGCTGCTTTGGCTCGCTTCCTGGACAATTTGATAACCTCAAGGGCATCTACATTCTCAGCATCGTACTTCTTTCCACGCGTACCTTCACAGAAATGGCCAAATGATGTTGTCGGAGTGTCGCTTCCTCCCAATACAGCAACACCGGGAATGGAATCGCTTGGATGCAACAGCCAATTGCCTTTGCAACCCCAACCACTTCTTGCTCGGATGAATACGGTGCGGTCGCGTGCACCGCTGCAAGTGAATGGATTCAGTGGTGGAGAGCGCGCTTGGAGGAGCGCGATACAGACAGCGCACTCGTGCGCGTGGCCTGACATGATACCCAGTCATTTCGTGGAGAACTACACACCATAAATAGACTTGACTTGCAGCTTGGACGATCGTGAGCTGGATTTTATTCTCAACGTGCCAAATATTCCATCACAAGCGAAACTCATCACGTCGACGAATTTTTTTTACAGAAGCAATGCTGCCGTGAGCCCTGGACCGTATGTGGGCACCACACGTTCCTGTTTCCCAAATCACCACGGCGGCTACGGCTGTCTTTCTCTACCATCAATATGTGCAGTGATTGACAATAACGCGTTTGGGTCGACTAGCTCGACCAACGCGCTTCAGCCGCGTAGCACAATGGCTACTATGAACACAGCAGCAGGTTCCGGTTCCTCTGTTGCTCTCAGCATGGACATGAGACACCTGCAAACCCTTCGGAGGTTCATTGACGTCCAGTACGTCAGTAGCAGACGAAGACTACTCAAATGCTAGACTTTACAAGAATCGAAATGACGAGCGCGAAGCGAAGGGGTCGTAAAAGCGAACTTCGATTCATAGCACCAAAGCGTGCGTGTTCTTCACCTACATCCACGGGACCCTTTCTATCACGTGGTCAAATATAACTACGGACACAAGAACAAGTGAGGCACTGTCGTGTACGGGTGTGAGAGCCATCAGAAGTGCGGGCACCCCGTTCGTGTGACGAGCTTCAAATCTTTGGATGTGGCGGACAAGATTGCGTTTGCTGTGGAGGAGAAAGGGGAGCACTCCGGAATCATGTCGAATCGCAAACGAATCGACATCCATCCGATGATCAAGGCGGAAATCGACTCGATGCTGGCCGCGGGTGGTTCGGGGCCAAGTGGGAGTTTTGACTCGTCTGGTATTAAAGTACAAACACGAAAGCATGCGCGAATTCAGAGAGAGAATATCCAAAGCAGCTAATATTAAAAACCGCCGCCGGCGAAGCTTGGGCTGGGCTGGAAGATTAAATCGTTGGTGGACCTTAACGAGTGGTGTACTCCTCGTCTGTGCGATATCGCTGAGATGTTTTTCGGACAAGCTGGCTTCAATCACAGCACCGACTCAGCGACGTTTGCAGCAGCATCAATTTCACTCAGGAACAACTTATTGTTTTGGATAGTTTTCGGCACGATTTCGTGCAAGACGGTGTGGCAAAGGGTGTTATGACATCGCAGCAAATGTTTCGGAACGTTTTGTACGCTGCAGAAGGCCAAGGGAATGGTGGTGTATTCGCGGCAGCTGATGGCACGTATAAGCTACATGATGGTGAGTTGTTCCTCATATTGTTTTACTTCTGGCAGTGAATAATAACGTTTGAAGTACCGTGCGTTTGAAATATGCAGGAGGGTGGACACTTGTAGTCTTCGGTATATATCGAATCAGGTACACGACGCGCAAATACCAAACACATTTCGTACCTTCGGCGTACCTGTTCGTGCGCACGGAGCATCAAGTTGCGTACAAGCACTTATTTCGATATGGCGTCCGCTGTGCAGATGAATGGCTTAATGCTCAGCTCAAGGTTACGTACAGAAGGTTAGATTATGCCGCGTGTATTACAAACGACTTCCAGGCTGTGTGGTCCAAGAGTTTACTGCTGGATTGATATGCCCACGTTGACCGCAAATGCAGGAATTCCAAAAAGCTGAGAGATTTCTATAAGGACAACATCAAGATCAATGTTGAGCAGATGCACAAGGCTAGATCGACAACGCAATTTGACACGCTAACGGCTCTGATTCTGTCGTTCTGGCGCTCGAGCAGCGAAGATGAGTACGCAGATTTTTTAGCGAGATATACTTACACGAGCGCTGGAAAAACTGGTACACTACATGCGCGATGCCCGGTATTCAGCCAAATTAAAATGCACTTGAGTCACACAACAAGTCCATTAAGATGTGTGGCGTGACCGCCAAGAGAGCGAAGTTGTTCGCAGAGGAGGAATTAGTAAACTTTGAGTGGATGTGGGAATCGATGGGAGCGTCGAAGTTGCGTCGTTGTTCGCAGAGGAGGAATTAGTAAACTTTGAGTGGATGTGGGGATCGATGGGAGCGTCGAAGTTGCTGATCCGGGTAGGCAGCGGTGCTAGACCCATGCTAGAGTTGTCTGTTTAAGGTAGTTCCGTCAAAGGCATGCGCCGCACACTGCTGACTGCTGCAGAAACAACACCATCGTTTTCCTTGTTTGCTGCACCGCCGAGCTGCGCGCGCGGCGTCCTCGGGCGATCCCGTGGAACATACGCCGCTCGCGCACGTGCTCGCGCGTGTTGAACGGAGGGTATAGAGTTAAGCGTACTGGGTCCTCTCGAGCGCTTCGCTGGAAGCCCGTCCTCGGGCGGCGGGAGGAAGCACCGCATACCAGAGATACTTGGTGCGCTTGGCTCTTGTTTCGCTTTTGCTTTGCCTTCGTCTGAAGATCTGTGCAGGTTGCCTTAGCAGTGCGTGGGGCAACATTGCAGCAAGCTTAGTTGAGATGAAGGTCAATTCGCTGCGTGCTCGTTGGAGCCGAAAGGGCGCGAGAAGGAAATCTGCAAAATGGTTGTGACGCAAAAAGGTGTGGTGAGGTGCGGGCAACTTCCCAGCGTCCAGAATATACCTTGATCAAAGCTTGAACCAACAAACCTTGAATCTAAGCTCAGAGGGGCTCAGAATCTTAGAGTCTCAGCTGAATAACCTCAGCTGGACTCGACGAAGACTCGGCCGACACCTCTGAACCTGAACTCTTGGCCTGACGCGGTGACGCGGTGTGTCTCCCTTGCGATCCCCTTGGCTGTTCTTGCTGGCGGTTCTTACTGGAGCTATGCTTTTGGCCCAGACGTTAGCCAGCCACGCCAACTAGTTCTTTGTCCAGTCGTCTCCAGATGCTCTCTAAACGAAGCCGTCTCCCCGCTCAACGGGCCTTCGTCTGCACGTATCTTGACCGAATCTGCCCCGGGTTTTCCAAATGTAGACACGACTCCACAATACACTCCACACACAATTGCCTGCTTCCTCCAAGACCGCAGACCCAGCCTTCCTTGCTTCTTCACTTCCTCCGAGCGGCTCCAGCTGAGAGCCGCGTACACAGGTCTTCACTCGCCCCCGACCTAGGGTGGCTCCGAGAATTGGCTCGGGTTGAGGATGTCTTGATCCAGGGTTCTCGCCTATACGCCCTGGGACTTCCGCGCACCACGTCTGACATAGCCAAAACGGCCGAGCTGAGAACCACTATCCCAGGCTCAGCTCCACACGAATTCCACCCAACAGCACTGAGAACCACTATCCCAGATACTGCTCTGCCGAAACCTCAAGAGTAGATCGCCTTCTACCCGATAATATGAAATACACGCTGAGTGCAGTCGCCTAGTTCGACCTGACGACGTGTACAGATACCGCCCACTAAGTTGTACAGTGGTACTCTTTTAGTTCCTACAGTATATTATATGTGTTCAGAATATACGGTATTACAGATGGTTGGCGTTGAAGTTTACGTATATTCAAATCAACAGCTCACTCAGCTGAACGCGCTCTCGTCGTGTTGGTGGAGCTGGCATGGCACTCTCCTCTGGGAAAATAATTCCTGTCTTGCGAAAGCAGTTCGCTATCGACCGGATCTCGTTGCTCCACTCCATAGCACGCCGCTGGTTGACTGCGTACGCCTTCTTGTCGACATCTTCACGACGCTTCATCTTGCCGTACACCCACTCTAGTTGTTTGCGCCGATATCGCTGCTTAAAAGCAGCGATGATGCCGGCATCCATCGGTTGCAGGTAGGCGGTAGTGTTTTGAGGGAGCTTGCGCACCTGTTCATTTGTGAGCGCGAGGTCGCTCGTACTGTGAGATGAGGTGTTGTCCAGGAGAAGCATAATATGCGCACCAGTGGCTCGCATATCGCGGTCGAGATCGCTTAGCCATTTGCGGAAGATTACCCCGGTCATCCATGCCTTCTGATTGCTTGTGTACTTGAAGCCATATTCCTCATGCTTCTTGCTGCGGAAGCAGCGGGGTTTCTTCGCGTGCCCCAAATACAAAATTGGTAGGGCAGGGGAGCCGTCAGCATTGGCGGTCATCGCTAGCGGTATTATAATCTTGTTCTTCTTCACGCTTCGTACAAATGGAGCGCGCAGGCGCCATCGCATAGCAAAGCCCCGTTTCGTCCATGTTGTAGATGTCGGCAGGGGCGTACAGATCCGTTATCTCTTGTAGGCTCTGCAGCCCTTGGTGAGTTTGCTATTTGCCGGCTACCCCACAAGTGCCCAAGACAGGTCCACACATGCTAAGCGCTTTCAAGCTTCGGTCGAGTCCATGTGCCATCTACACCTCAGCCCCGCTGTTGTGCAGCCACCGCTCCTCTTCCGCGACCCCATGACCCCCGCCATCTGCCCTGACACCACCTCAGCTTCTAGCCGTCGTGCTGCCGCCGCCTTTGGCTCACTGGTCTTCACGCTTCCTCTCCTCCGTGCATCGACTCCACCTCGACTCTGAGACGTCGTGCCGCCGCTACCCCTCGTACTCTCGACTCGTGCGGTGCCTTCATCCGATCTCGTCGCGTGAAGTCCACCCCACCTGCCGACAAGACCCCAGTCACCCTCGACTTTGAATTGAGCCGCTCCATTGACGTTGTCACCGAGTTTGCGCCTGTGGTCCTGGGAGATCATAGGAGTGTGGCATAGCCCTACCGTAAAGGAGGGTAAGTGACGACTGAAAAGAGAGTTACTTGAGGACAAGCTCCGCCTGTACTGGCAAGACCTCATCGATCACCATGGTGGCCGTTCATCGCGACCAGGCATGGCTCGTCGAGTAGCACAACAAGGCCCCTAGGGCCGAGTTCTCGCAACCCACCGACGACACGCTCGAGAAGGCCGAGAAGGCCATGCTCGATCCGGATCGAACCGCGCAAGACAAGAAGTTCGCTGCGCTCGCTGGCGTCCCGCAACAGGTCGCTAGTGAGGTGACCTTCTCCATGTGGATCCCCGCCAAGGATCTGACCTCCACGTTCACGGACACGGAGATCATGATCTCGCTCGGGTCCGGCCCGCAGCCGGCCATTTGGTCGGCTAATACCCTGCACCTTCGTGATTTCAAGACCGTTCGTAACGCTGGCATTAGCTTCGTCTGTACCAACCTTGACGTGTGTTCCAAGCTCGGAGGGCAACAACTTACCTCTGCGGTAAGAAGTTTCGCATCCAGCCGTACTCCAAGTACTCGAACTCGTACTACGTGGACCTCCAGCGTCTACCGGATGAGACAACCGACGGTGAGATCTACGACTGGTTCGTGGAGAATGGTACGGCCCCGGTGTTCATCTCCCCGAGCCGTACGGTCCAAGGTCTCCTCTCATGCAACCGCCGGGTGTACTTCAACCAAAAGACCCCTCCGGCTTCGCTAATGATTGACCCAACTACGCCGCTGTGCCAGATCGATTTTGGTGGACACGGTTATGTTGTGGTCGACCACCGCATCCCAGCCTTCAATCGAGCAAAGCCACCCTTCCTCCAAGCGCTCCCAGCGGAACGTAAGGCCCGCTCGGCGAAGCAGCCAGCTGCCAAGCCGCGCTCGAAGAAGAAAGATTCTCCGCCCATGGCAGCCCCTAGCGGTGATGCTACCATGGACGTTGACAACGACTCGGACTATGCCCCTTCCGAATCCAACCACTCGGATGAGTCCCTCAAGGACGCGTCTGAAGGAAGCGACATGGAAGATGTCACGACAGTCAGTGTCAAGCCCAGCTCCGTCTGGCAGGGCACCGATGCTCCAACCTAGCCGCCAAGCGAACGGATCGTGTGCCGACTCGCATCCTATGCGTCAAGCAACTAGCTTTTGGCCCGGTGGCTCCTCCTGCCAACGTGGATGTCCGTGAACTCCCGCCGTTCCAGTCCAACTACTCCACCTTTGCGTCACCCTATCCTTTCGAGTGGCTGAGTGAAGGTGAAGGTGGTAAGGCCCCGGCAGACCAAGATCTGATTTTGTGGTATGGATCCAGTCCCCCGCAAGCGGTGGCTTCGTACATCATGCTACCAAAGCAATCGGAGCGCGTCATGAACAGTGCGGTCGTGACGTTCTCGGCGGAAAAAGCCTCGCTGGAACAAGTCAGTGAAATTATCGAGACGTACTTGAAGGAATTTGCGGACATCGAAGACGCTGACGAGGCCCTGTACTCGATACAAGTGCAACCCAGTGTCCACCGCCTCCTGCTTGCCACCTCTACCCCGAGCAACTACCAACATCTGTGCAGCAAGGCGATGAACCACGCGGTCCTCCGCATTGCCACCAGGAAACTGAACCCGACGGCAAGGACTACTCGCTCAACGACGAGATCATCAAGCTCTTCTCGAATGCGACTGACCTCAGCTCACAAACTGTTCTGGAAGGCTTGTGTGGTACGACGAATTCATTCTGGCTGCAACTCCACTTGGCTGAGTTTGGGCTCGCCCTGCAGATCATTGCGTCAAGCATCTACATGGACCCTCTCAAGGTGGGCGCGGTCACTCAACACAGCCCATCGGCGCTGCCGCCCCCAGATGGCATCTCTGGGACGATGACACGCTCGCTGTACTGGTCACATCGCCGTTAATGGCCCGAGGACTTCAACCGTCCCTGCGTAAGGAGCTCCGATCTTGCATTGGGTCCCTCCAGCAGGTGGCTGTGGCGGCAGCCAGCCCAAACACCCCTTCTCTCTAACGGGAGTTGGGCCCTCCGGGGACTCTCGCTCAATGCCAACGGCATGAACAGAGTCTCCAAGTGCTCCTTGAACTACCTCTCCCAGACTTATCATATGGTCGGTCTGCAAGAGACGCGGTTTGAGTCGTTCGAAAACTTCAAGCGAGTGAAGCACCTGTGGGCGGAGACTTCACGTTTTAACACTAGCTTTTGGTCGCAAGACCACATGACAGGGTACACGGGGCGCGCTGATGTTGGCTTATTGCTGACACCTACGTGCACGACTTCCGTCGGAAAGTAGAGCTCGGCGACCACAACGGCATAGACTTTCGCCTTGGTTCCACAACTTTTCGACCAAATACCCGCCCACCGTGGCGCTGCCCCGAGTGGGTCATCCAGTTACCTTAGCGCAAAAGCACCTCCAAGAGTATCTGGGAGAGTTGGCTAATCGACTGCACGTCTCGACAGACGAACGGTACAATCCCGGTTGTCTTCTCGACGAGCATAAACGGCGTGACCCTATCTTCTTACGCGAGCTGTTCCAGTCCCGGAAGAACGCTCGCCAGAGAGAGATCGAATAACTTCATCTCGAAATCAACCGGCTGAGACACCTCGAAGTAACCAACCCCTCAGCGGATCAAGGCAACCAGCTGAGTGAAAAGAAAGCACAGCTCGATGTGAAACTCCAAGAACGTAAGCACTACGCCTCGCAGAAGAAGTTCGCCGTGGACCTCAAGGACGCCGAGAAGGGGTCCAAGTTCTTCTCCCGCCCGCCTCAGATTCTTCACAACACACCGATTCCAGTCAATTCGCCGGAAGAACTGGACACGATGTGCGACGAGTTCAATCACTTTTGGTCCGGGGTTTACCGTTCACCGTCCAAGGAGTTCTCACACCCGAAGCCGAAATGGAATCGGCTTCAGATGGCAGAGATCCTGCAACACACCACTGCACATCTCACGCCAGAACAAGCTATGTACATGGACAGCCCCCTGACAGCTAACGACTTTTATTGGGCCATCAAGCACACAACGGCAAGGAAGGCACAGGGTCCTGATGGGCTCCCGCTCGCCTACTACCTCACAGACCTCACGTTGTGGTATTGCATTCTTGAGGTCGTCTACGCGGCGCAGTTGGCGAATGTCCAAATTCCAGCGTCGTGGCCAAGTGGTTTGCTTTACAGGAAGGGAAACCGGAAGGAACCTGGTAACTATCGACCCGTTACGCTACTTAATGTGGATGCCAAGTTCGGACCGAAGATTCTGGCATTCCGATTGGGTAAGCTGCTGGACTCCCTTCTCGGGTCCGACCAGTATGGTTTTGTACCAGGACATGACATTCACCACGCTCACGTCCGGTTTCAAGCGCTGATGAAGCTTTACGAGGATAAAATGGACTCTGTGGCGGGAGCAGTGCTGCTGGACTTTGCCAAGGCGTTTGACAGTGGCGTGTGGGACGCCTTGGATAAGATCCTCATGCATTTTGGATTCGGCAGCGTCTTTCGCCGCTGGGTCCGGGTGATGTTTGCAGGCACTCTTGTAGCGCTGATGCCCATTGGCACCTTTCGAGATCGGGATAGGCGTTCGGCAAGGAGACCCTCTCTCCCTGAGCTTGTTTGTGCTTTTTGTCGAACCACTGCTTAACCTGATTCGAGAACGGATGAAGGACGCTGGACTTCGTTGTGGTAGCTCCCCAGCAACCCATGCAGTCATTAGCTTTGCGGACGACTGCACGAGGCTACTTCGAGACCTCCGCGACACCCAACGCTGCTGAACTTGGTCGACCAGTTCTGCCAAGCGTCCGGCATGGAGTTGAACAAGAACAAGACCATGGCGCTGCTGTTCCGACCCTGGGACAGTGATACTGACAGCATCCGCGAGTCGTTAGAGAATCTTGGCCTCTCGGTCGTCGGCAACAATGACTCGACCAAACTGTTATGCATCTACTACGTCCCCAAGTTGACCGACGCGGCGCGTCTCGAGCATTTGTTTGCGGACATGCAGACACGTTGCTCTATCTGGAAGTACCGTGCCCGCACGCTGCGCGGACAGGTCGTCATCATTCAGCATATTATACTGACGGTGCTCTGGTACTCAGCCAGCGTTTGCTACGCGCCCAAGTCTGGCTTCCAAGACAAGTTGGAGGCGATGATCGTCCGTTATATGAAGACATCGATGGCATCCAACTGTCCCGAGCATCTGGTGGAGCCTTCCGCAGTCAATGGGAGGACTTGGATTCACGCCAGCGGAAACGATGATCCAAGGACTCCAGCTACACACACTCTGTCAGCTTATCGTCGCTGTTCGGAAGACACCGCTGGAAGTGCCGTTGTGGACAGCGCCAGTGATTGAACTATTTAACCGCGCCATGCAGCCTTGGGGTCGCGACTTTGACATCCTGTACGCTCCAGTCAGGAGCATTCCGGATCACGCAGTGTCGCGCCGCGACTCTCGGCGGAGTCAAATAGGCAAGTACTGGCATCAAGTCATGTTTCTGTGGAGCAAGAAACTGATGCAGAACGTGACTCGCAATGCTTCAGCTTTTGACAAGGTGACGATGCCTTTCCTGGACAACACTCTTGTCCCAATGGCAACAAAGACGCCAGAAACGCTACGTTCAGCTGGGCTCGTTACAGTCAAGCCGCTCGCGCAACACGGTATCTTTCGACCAGCTGATCTATCGGAACTCAGTGATCTGCATGTGCAATCGGCATCATTGACCCAAGCTTTCAAACGGATGTGTGCACCGGCAACGGCTCCCGACAACCGTGCATGGGGCGTCTTCCTTACCCGGATTGACTCCCGCCTTCGATCCCTATCAAGACTACTCGCTGGACCGCCCCCCCCCCCCCCCCCGCCGCCCCCACCCTCCACTGTGCCCAGCACACATGGCGTTTTGAGGGTTACGAGGTGTCCGACATTACGGTGGCCCTAATTAGCAAGCTCTTGGTCCACTTCAAGCCTCTGCCTCTCCCGATCCAGTCGCTAGGGCTCGAGAGGCAACATCCGACTGATATTTGGGCCCGGGACGTCAAGATGAACAAGCATGTGCTGCCAGTCTACGTAGATCTGGTGTACCGGCTGCAGCACAACGCTTTATACGTCGGGTATCGCCTTCAGCATGTTGCTAATGCATTCACGATCTGTATGCATGGCTGCAACGTCATTGAGGCGACATCGCATCTGTTTTGGTACTCTGGATTCGCCGCTGAGGTATGGAAGGAGTGGTTGGGCGCTTTCCAACAGTGGCAAGATTCACCGAATGAGTGGGCCACTATCATCTACTTCGAAGGGCACCAGGTGCCGAGAAGGACTATGGCTACTGCCTCTTTGCTGTCTTCCACATCGTGCGAACGGTAGTGCTCCGCAGTCTTTGGACACATCGGAACGACATCCGTTTCCACGATCATGAACCGAATTTGATCACCGCACAAGCCCACGTCCATGCTCTAGTGGACCTCCACGTGGCCTCTCTATGGCGCGCGACTGCCATGCAAGCGCTCCGGCACTCCTCGCGTAAGCAGGTGCAGCTACGAGCACTTTTGCGCAGCCTGCCAGTGACCGCGCCCTTTGAAGACAAAGACACGAGTGCCCCGAGTCCCAGCCAGAAATGGGCACTCACCCACCCAGTGCTGTGGTCGGAAGAACGGCCCGATAGAAGGGCCTGGGGATCCGGCAGGAGTTCTCGAATGTTCCAGAATTTGGGTCCAGTGGGGTATCCAAATGTACTTATTATGTACAAATGGGTACAATTCAGACCCAAAATAGGTCACCCGGATGACCCATTTTCGTGTACCAAAGGTGGCGTTTTTATGTCCCGAATCAGTATAGGAGTCGGCAGATCCTCATTCGGCAATTTGCCAGCTCGAGCTCACATCTCATCCCAGACCAAGACCCCACCCCACGCCAGACATGGCTGCACCCAGCACCCTGCGAGTCCCGACCACGGACATGGCTCCGCCCAGCGCTGCACCGCCCGCATCCCTCCAACCCTCAACCGGTCCGTGTGCCGTTGCGTCTGTTAATTCATTCGCTAGCCCACTGGTTGAGAAGGAGGCTGTGGACACTAGCGGCCAAGGTGGAGCTGTTCCAAGTGCCTCATGCACTCCGGGAGGGGAAATGGCTACACTCGTTACCCCGAACTCGCCTCCGCTGAACATGGCTACACCAGCCACTCCAAGCTCGCATATGCTGGACATGGCTACACCAGCCACTGCAGGCTCGCCCGTACCGGACTTGGCTACACCCTCCGCCTTCAGCGGTGCGGAGGAAGCTGACCAGGACGTCGACAGCATTGCAAACGGCCTCGCCAACATTCTGAACCCGTCGACCTCGACTTCAAGTGTTTTCGATCCAGTCGTTGCTTTCGAGACACTGGTACAGTGCGCTGAAAACGAACATGTCGACGCTCTCGCTGCCATGAAGGCGGTCGACGACGCCCCCTCTCAAGGAGTGACGGACGACTCCCATCCAAGCAGTACATCCGCTTCGCAACAAGATGAAGAAGACAAGCCGGCCAAAAAGCCAGACGAAGACATGACCTTCGACGAGTTCATGGCGGCTCAGGCCAAGAAGGACGAAGCATCCATTCAAGTTGCTGCAGAGATCAACGCGGAGGAAGCTGAGCTCGGCCGCAAGGAGGAAAAGGAGCAACACCGCCGCGAACATCCTCGACAAGTACGCAAGCAGAACAAGAAGGTGATGGGTGAGCTCCGTCATCACCAAACAGCGCGCAAGACGCATCGGGAACGCCGTCGTTCGCATCGCTCTGCAACTACTTCGGCTCAACTTGCCGCCGACATTGACGCCGTCATGACTTCACCAGTTGCGGATGCCAGCGAAGACGCAGACGTACCTTTCAGTGCTGAATTGCAGGCACAGATTGCTGCGTTCCGCGCCGCTGGACATCACACGGAAGAAGAAGTACGCGACTTCAAGGAAGGGCTCAAGACGATGTCGGACGAGAGCTTCCCCATCGAAATCGTACATGATCGCGTGCATCTGGACGGTCTCGGCTACTGGTACCAGATCCGCTACATGGACGGCTCGGAATGGTGGAACCCTCGTGAAGCCATGATCCGAGACAACCTCGAAGAAAACTGCAAGATCGTAGACAACTGGATCGACATTAACAAGCGTGAGACGCAGCCCTTTGAAAGGTACTACCGAGGCACCCAGACCGGCTGGAACCTCATGAACAACGACTGCGCGGTGGTCGCGATCAACGCCTTGTTTGAGGCGTCGGGTCGCTCGGCCCCCATCACGGACGAAGTCTGGACGGACTTCCTCAACAAGAACCACTTTAACAAGAACGCAGGCATCAGCATGGCCAAGGTCGGTGCACTGCTTCGAGACATCCGATCACGGATGCCGGAGCCACATGTGCACGCCGGATACGTATCCAAGCGGAACAATCTTTACAAGGGCAATGGCAAAGGCGTCAGCGGACTCTTCCGACTCCATCTTGGTGTCGGTAAGTACTTCGTGGACTGCTTCATCAGCGGACACGCTCGCCATTGCATGGCCATGGAAGTCATGGCAGGCGGGTTCTACCAAGTATTCGATGAAGGTGCTTGGATTCCCGCCACAGAGACCAAGAGCTTTCTGATTCAAGTCACAGGGGTCTACCGCTTCGTCTTCACGGGTGAAACCGGCGTTGAACCCCCGATCAGACGCAATCACAAGCGCCATCTCGACAATGATGAAGCCAACCGCCACCGCAAGCATCCACGCGGCGACGAACAAGACAACATAAGCAACATGGCACCAGCACACGACTAAGTGTTGGAAACAAGGATCAAGGCACTTCGACCAAGTGTCTTAACGTCAAGCCCGACTTGTCATCGGAAGTACTTCGGCAACTCGACCATCCTACAAAGTGAATAATTAGTTTATAGATAGGTGGGTTAGCAGTACACATTGCACACTCAAACTCCTAAGTGTAATGTAATTTGTTGATCTGCAGCCCTTGGTGAACCACCTTTGGGTCCGCAGAAGCGGCTTCGCTATGGATCTGGCGCGACCACACACCGTGGCGATGCATGAAGCGAGTGAGCCAACCATCCGATAGGTTCAGGTCCCAGGCGTCGCAGAGTTCACCTTGCAGATCTCGAGCCCTCCTGGTGATGAGCTGGTGGGACAGATAGACATTCTTGTCTTCGTAGTCTTTGACCCATTGCGCCAGACGGTGCGCTAGCCTCAGCGACAACACCTTGAGTGGTTTCCGACGACGACCATCGCCGTACGCATCACTGGTAATACGTCTGGCGTTGCTGAGTATGCCGCTAATCATTGAGCGAGCCGGTTTGTGTCGCAATATGAAACTAATCACCCCCCACTCTGCGAGCTCCGCATGAGTCAGGGAGGCATTCGACAGATTTGGCGATGATCTGACGCTTCTGGTCGATGGTCATCCAGCGTGCCATGTTCGTCTGAAGTCGGGTCGTGGGGTGTGGTGCTTGAGTGGCTTGGGTTAACTTGTGAAGTGAGCTATGCAGTGCCATCGGCAGCTCCCTTGGCGCGGTATCCACCAATTCATTTTCCCGCCTACTTGCGGATTTAGGCGGGGGTACTAACTTTGGGAAATAATAATACAAGTGATTTACAGGTTATGGGTTAAACACGGTGTCAGAAGTGAGGGCGAAATATGTATTTGGTAGAGCCCGTTCGTCCCAAATCTAAAAACTCTGCAGAAAAAGGGCATCGGTCAGATATTCTAATATTGGAGCGATTCCCGCAGCCAAAATCCTAGTCCTAGATCCAAAATTCTTAGTCGTAGATCCCAGACTCGTGCCGAGAAAGGACTGAAAGTGGTCTGGGAGCCAATCAAAAATCTGGCGGAGCCCCCCCCCCCCCGCCAGGTCTGGGAGATGTCCTTTTTATTTTGGATCTAGGTTTAGGATTTTGGCTACGGGAGTCGCTCCAATGAGCGACGTGGTGATTCATTTTTACATAGACTTCAGCTTGGTTAGCGTTCGCTCAAAATTTGAGCATTTAATGTGAGATGTTATTTAATTTCTAGGTGATGGAAACTTTCGATTACGCAGCTGTTTATGATGGCATTGTGATTATGATGTTTTTGGAAGGCGTCCAATATTGTGTTGACGGTGTCTCGTGCCGTGTCAATGACACGACACGAGCCCAGCAGGGCTACATGTTGTTCTTTAGATCTACCGGTAGTTCTTTAGATCTGTGCTTTTCATGCCATTCTCCGATATCTCTCCAAACGCACACGTACCCATGTCGTCCGCCCCGCGCACCATCAAGGCGCTTGCCTGTTTCGGCAAGAGCGAGCCCGTTCGGCCGTGGGAGTATGAATCGCGTCCACTGGGGCCCGAGGACGTGGAGATCAAAATCTCGCACTGCGGCATCTGCGGCTCGGACGTGCACGTGATCGACAGCGACTGGAAGCCAACGCTGTACCCGTGTGTGGTGGGCCACGAGATCGTGGGCGAGGTGACCCAGGCAGGCCCAGACGTTAAGGACCTGAAGGTGGGCGACCGCGTGGGTGTCGGTGCACAGGTCTGGGCCTGTCTCAACAAGGACCCCAAGGCTCCATGCAAAGACTGCGCCAAGGGCGCAGACGCCTATTGCTCCAGTCTCGTGGGCACCTACAGCTTCAAATACAAAGACGGCAGCAAGACCTACGGCGGCTACGCTGATTACATCCGCGTGTTGAGCGACTTCGCCTACAAGATCCCCGAGAGCATCCCGTCGGACGCTGCGGCCCCGCTGCTGTGTGCTGGTACGACGGTGTTCACACCGTTTAAGGAGGTGGGTGTGAAGCCCGGTGACCGCGTCGGTATTGTGGGCATTGGTGGACTTGGCCACTTGGCTATTCAGTTCGCCAAAGCCATGGGCGCCAAAGCCGTGGTGGCCTTCTCTCGCTCTGCGAACAAGGAGGCTGAGGTGCGCTCGCTGGGAGCCGACGAGTTCGTCAACTACTCGGACCCGGAGCAGGCCAAGGCGGCTGGGGGCTCCGTGGACATTCTGCTTGTGACAGCTGATGCCGACGACATGCCGTATGAATTGTTCCTGAGCTTCCTCGGGTCGCGCGGCACGTGCATCATGGTTGGTCTGCCCAAAGACGAGGTCAAGTTCAAGCCCTATCAGGTGGTCGTAAAGGGAGTCAAGTTCATGGGTAGCCACATTGGCAGCATCCAGGACGTCAAGGACATGCTGGCACTCGCGGCTGAGAAGAACGTGCGGCCTGTGATCCAGAAGCTGCCCATGAGCAAGGCGAACGAAGGCATCCAGATGCTGCGCGACGGAAAGGTCCGCTACCGTGTTGTGCTCGAGAACTAGATGAGTCGAAGCCAGTGGAAATGGTAAGAACGCATCGTGGTTCAACAATCCTTAACTGCTTCCATTGAATTGCCACTTCCAGGGTGTTGATACCGTCTGCTTATTTTGTTTCGATATCGTTGTTGCTGTTGATGGCGTAGTTCGGCTTGCCGATGGTGTACAAACACACGCGATACATGGCCTTGACGGTCATGGTGACTGGCGAATCGCCCCCAGTGGCGATCGTGCCATACAAATAACTCCAAGTTGGCTGTTTTAAATTTACTGTCTCATGGACACCACATAAGCGCAGCTTGCGAGGCCGAAGCAATTGTCCTCGCTGTGCTGAAGCTCCTTGCCGTCCTGCCTTGACATCCATCGATCAACTTCAACTGGGATCGTCAGAAGAAAAAAAACACTTTTTAGCGTCCGGCAGAAAAAACACGTTAAACCGCGCTCGTTTTTCTGGAAATTACAGCCACTAGCCACATAAACGATCCGCGAGGCGACATACAAAACGCAAGTCAGCGCCATTTGCGTCCGGCCCGCAGCAAAGACGACGCTTCGGCTTGACGCGTTTATTGTCGCCGGCGCCCAGCAGAATGTCCGCCTACTCTCGACCGCACAAGCCTCCGCATCAGCACCAGCACATTCGCTTTTGACCCGAGAGAGCCGCCTCCTGATCCGTTTGGGGTTCCTGGACGCACTCGCCTCCCGCTAATTTATTCCACTCCATCCACTATGTCCACTGCCGCCATCGCGTGGATGTCGCCCCTGGCGCCGCTGCCGCAGCTCTCGGTCTCGGACGACCCGGCGGAGAACTCCAAGCAGGTGCTCAAGGCGCTCAAGTGCGTGGCCTTCTCCAGCAAACAGGTGGGCGACATGCTGCGCCGCCGTCGCGAGCGCCTGGCGCGCTGCCTGCAGGCCGTGGCCGACGAGACAGAGCTGCTGCGCGCGCACATCGTGGAGAACGTGCTGAGCCGCCGCCAGCGCGCCGAGCAGCTGGTCGAGCTGCGGGACGACCTGGAGCAGGCGCAGACGTTGGGCCACGCCGAGCTGCTCAAGGACCTGGCGGACGAGCTCAAGCTGCTGCGCCGCGAGGACCAGCGCGAGCGCGTGCTGCTGAGCAACCTCAAGCGCACGCTGCGCTCCCGCGTGCGCGCGCACAAGGCTCTGCAGCAGCAGAAGAGCGCGGCCGATGAGGCCACGATCGTCTTCAACTGCAAGCACAACCTCATCCAGTCCATGGTGGCCACGTGCGCCAAGACCACGTTCCTGTCGGCCTCCGAGCTCGGCTACGAGGAGGAGGGCTACGAGGACGACGAGGACGAGGACGCCGACGCCCAGTGCAGCAGCGCCGGCGAGAGCGACTACGACCTCTCGGACTTCGTGGACGACGACGACGTCGACATGGCGCAGCAGGACGGCGACTACCCGAAGCTGCGGGTGGCGCCGCCGGACGAGGAGCGCCCCGTTGAAGACGACAAGGACGAGGTCGGCGAGCTCTCGAGCGTCAGTGCCTGGTCCTTCGAGAGCGACTCGCAGACCAGCTCGTCGGTCAAGGACAGTCGTCGCCGCTCGGTGTCGTTCGGGCCGTTGCCTCTATCACATCTGGCCGAGGAGAACGTCGAGATGGAGACTTCGTCACCGCTGACGTTGGAGGAGTTGAGCGACGGGGAAGATACATGCAGCAGCGAGTGATCGCCGCGGTTTTGACTACAGCAGCTCAAAGGTGCAAGCTCACTCACCCACCCGCGTTATTGGCGCACGAACCTTCGATGCGGTAGTGCTGGTCGCCACAGCGTCGGTCGGCAAGTTAAACATTGTGGCTTGTAAATATAATTTCTGTTTGTGCGTGAATCCGCTCGAGACCAGCTACACATCCGCCCTTCGTAACCCTGAAACCTGCAGCATAAGTGTGCATGCTCACTTCAACTTCCGTGTCATGGTAGTCACTTTTTGGCGAGCAAGCTTTAAAGTTTTAAGTTCACGCCGAACTTACAAAAGGGAAAACCTGGATTCGCCATGTTTGACAAACAACAACGAATCGATATCAGTACCTTGTAGTAAGCTTACGTGTTGAGCAGCTGCAACACGTTGCAGCAAAAGTGGATGAAGGGCCAGGTGAACTGGACAAGTGAAATTTTTCGGAACGTGTCGTATGAACTTGTTCAAATTCTTGTTAGAGATGGTATGATTGCAACCATGTCAAGCTAAAAGTTTTAACTTCGCAATTATTAGTATACTAGTAATACTACATGTACAGTAGTATTAGTTGAAATGCCGGCACTGTAGTATTAGTTGAAATGCCGGCACTAAGTAAAATATTGTGTCGCTAGTGAACGAATTGCGGACAAAACTGCGGACATTGAAATGTTAAGACATATGAATGCGTATCACGGCTCGGATAAAAAATCTCTAGGAGCCGAGATAGCTCAAGGGTTCTACAAGAACTTGGTGTCGACATACCACTGGGACTTGTAGTCGTCGCCCAGGATATCCGTAATAGGGACAGCAGCATCCAGCTGTCCGCTAAACGGCACACGCTGACCGATACCAGCACCAGGACCGCGGTTGTTGAACTCCTTGAAGTACACGTTGGCCGTGTCGTTGCCCTTGTTCCACCGGTCCCATCCCTTCGGGTTGATAACGTCACCGATCTCGCTATTCTGGAAGACGACGCGAGCGTACGGGTACCACGGACGGCCAAGGTAAGCGGCCGATTTGTTGTAGTGACCAAACACGCGGGCGTTGTTAATGACAAACTCGGACAGGTTCGAGCTGTTGCCGTTGCCGTTAGCGGTGATGGAGCCGTTGCCGATCGACTCGATATCGCAGGACTCGAACCAGGACTTCGACAGGAGACCAAAGATGAAGTCAACGGCGCCATTGATGTACGACTTGGCATACACCTGAGGACCCTTGTTTGCACACAGCGTGTCCTAAAAAAATAAAAAATAAAAAAAGTTAGCAAAAAGTTAGACCGTCGCAAAGCAAACGGCATGTTGTACCTGGTAGCCCGTCATGTTGCAGCCATAGAAGCCGTGTTTGGGGCCGTCGACGTAAACGGCGATCGCCTGGCCGAGGTTCTTGATCTTTGGCTCGGGGTTGGCGACGTTGAGGTTGTACACTCGGGTACCATTCTTCGACTTGAAGAGCATGGTGCTAACCAGTTGGTTGAGCGAGCCCGTCGTGTTGGCCGGAAGATCCGCCTGTGCCATTTTGTGCGTGATGGTCACCTGGTTGTGAGCGTAGGACTGCGTGTTGCACGTGTAGCCCTGCAGCACGACCGGGCCGTTAAATCTCGGGACCACGACTTGCTCCTTGTAGACGCCCGGGAACACAAAGAGAGTGTGCTCCGCCGTCGTGTTGGGAATATTCGCCACGCCCTCAGACACGGTCTTGTAGCTTCGGGGGTGCTTGCCAGTGGCATCAACGACAATAGCACCAGTAGGAGGTCGAACACGCGCGTTTGGTCCGCTACACTTGACGCCGCCTCCGGCTCCGGCCAGCGCGCCAGAGGCGAGGGTAGCGAGGATCAGGAGTGGAGCGAAGAACTGCATTGCCCGTCGAGTCGACTTGAGCTGTGAGAAGAAAAACAAAAAGTGAGTTTCCGTTCATGTGCCTTGGTGCTGCCATAGTTCTGCGAAAACAGTACTCGGACCTTACATACCGTAATAATGATCCTGCTGGTGCTTGATGACGGTGCAGTCTACATGCTCGGTTCTTGGTGCTACATGGCTGTTGCATCGTCGTGTTGGCCATTTCAAATGTGAGCACATAATAATAACATGTGTATACCATGGGTATTATAATATAAATACAATACCCATCTTGTGAGCGGACGTCGACCACAATCATTGAGCGTACATGTATTTGCGCTTTCTAGTAAGATAGAACGGAAGATAGCCCTTTGGCGATTGTACCTGCGTTTCCGGCCAGGATAGAATGGAAGCGAGCCTTAAGTTTGGATGTGTTTCAAACACTGTTTGGGCAGGCGTGTGCTTCTGTCAATGCAGCTGCGATCTTGTAGCGATTGGGTGTATTTGTTAGTTCAGCTACGTCCTGACTCATCACCGCGCAAATGCTCCATACGGACGTATAATATACGTCCGATCATATTATGATTGCACCAACGGCATTTACCGTGTAATTGGCGGGGGGGGGGGGGGGGGGTGCTATGATATCATGCAGCCTGGCGGATTTCACTGGTTGGTAGCGCTTGCCGACTTTGTGCCATTAGAATTCCTGAAGAAACGGTGTAGCCTACTAATTGGCTGAAGCCAAACAGGCACATAACTGGCAGAGTGCACGCAACTGGCACCGTACATGTAGTTTGTCATTGACGGCTGCAATTTATCTCCTGCTGTACACTAGCCAGCCGATTTGCTGGCTCGACTGTTCAATATGACGACTGTAGCAATCTTCAAACACGACGGTCTTTCAAAGCCAGCTGCTTGAGGCGGGGTGCAAAGAGCACATCCTGGGTGTTAGCAGCAACTTGTTACAGTACACACGTGCACGCGCGCTTTCAAAGCCCGAGGAGCTTGTTGATGCGAAGGAAACCTTGCCGAGGAGAAGTGTACACAGATACTCTCGCGGCTATTATGCACACGAGATGCGTGGGGAGAAGTGAAGGATAATCGAATGTTTCTAGTACATTGGTATTTTTGAAATCGGAAAACCTACAGCCCATGTTTTCTGGGGGAGGGGTGAATTCCATTCCGAACTCATCTTATAGGGCACGCCAAAAATCGACGCATGCAGTTAAAGGGCTGCGCCCAGCACGCAGATTTAAACCCAGGACCAAGTATGATCTAAAAGGGGTTGGCTTAGGGCTCTGTCGACGCTGTTGGAGTTTTAAGGGCCTTAGCTTTGCAAAGAGTTAATGTTCCCAGCAACGAATGTTGAGAATTGTGTAGGATTTGGAGCCCATGACACCCCGTCCTCTTGTATCGAAATGATTACATCAATGTTACCCATGTTTTCATTTTTACTTGGATTTATTATGGCGTGATCACCTACCCCGGATAGAAAACATGGGCTGTGTCGCCAGCCTTTTGAAATCCTACTACGTTAATTAGTAGAACTACCTATCCCAGCGCGCTGGGAATCCCATACCCAGGTACATACTGTACAACCCATATTGGGTATCGCTGTAGTTGTACAATACTTAAGTATGAATACATGTATTAGTCTTTGTACTATACATGCATTAATACTACATGTATTAATATGTAGTATGGCGATTCCGAAGATGCTGGCACGAACATACTACTATTAATAGTACAGAAGTAGTAGTAGTAGTAGTGGTGGTAGTAGTAGTAGTAGTAGTAGTAGTAGTAGTAGTAGTAGTAAATATATGTAATATTGATAAAAACGCTCCCTTGGTGAAAAATCGAGTGCTTGCTAGGTTTTTGTGCATGCGTAATACTACCGGTATTACATGTCGTACGATACTGTAGTACTGTACTACTAAGTAGTAGTAGTACTACGTAGTAGTACAGTGAGACTCCCCGTTTTCGTGGAGGGTGGACCATAAAAAGGCTAAGAGGGTAATAAGGTATGTTGTGACATTACGCCTATGACTTGAATTTTGAGTGAACCATATTTGACAGGCTATTAGATGTCAGCGGCCGCGAAAACGGGGGGTCTCACTGTAGTATCATCGAGTGTCATCGATGGTGCCATCTCAAGCACACCTATTCATTTCGAGCACAGAGGGGTGCACACTGCTACTGCAGCGAACTATTGTGAGTTCAACTCAAAATTTCCCTGCGCGGTTCTTCGAATCAATCGCGCAATCGCGCAAGCCTCTATAAATGCATAATCCATGTGTTTATAAGGGTTATGGGTGCGCTACACAGTCTAAACTGTGTCTACCACTCCACAGAAGCATACCAAAATGGTACACTGTACCTGAAGCTAGATCCAAAGAGGGTACACTGTACCAAACACAGCAATTTTGGCCAATCCGTGCAGGGCGTGGGTTTGATGTGCGATTCGGCCAGTAGACAATACTGTACGTACGAGAGTTTCGCAATGCTTGCGATGTTGCAGAAGATCTAGTCCTACAGTGTTGCTGTGATACCCAGCCATTCATCCAAATCGAGTCCCATCGAACCACCACACTAACTCCAAGAAGTATTACTGTAGTATCACATGGCGGAACTTTTGCCATGCGCACTCCACCCCATGCAAAACAAAATATAATACATGTAAATATAATTGATTGTTCGGAGGCTCATCAGTGCATTCTTCTCTCGAGTTACCGAGAGGATTTCCTCACAAAGATTCAGAGCAGATCTTGGTATATTTGCGAACATCATTTGAGCCTCAAGGCCGCCACCGGGCCGACAAAAGCAGCAAACGTTTGAAACTAACGCTTGCCTTCATACGAGTAGATTGACGAATGAGCTTGATCGACAAACTGCCGCCAGCAATGCTGGCGGCCCGCCAGTGGCGGGCACGCAGCAGCCAATCAATTTTGCTGCCTAAAATAAGTCATCCAGCAACTAAAATAGGATCCCGCAACTAGAATAGTCCGCCACACCATTCCCACCTTAATTTCGATGCCATCGGTTTTCGCGGGGCTTCAACCCGCGTCGTTTCATAACGGATCATAATGGCCAAGCGTGGCTGCTCGCAAAGGGCTGCTTACTCTCGAAAAAGATCGAAGCGACTCGTCGTGTCCGAATCCGAACCCGCAACTCCGCCGCAAGAATGGGCCTGCTGAACCTGCTGCGCAAGCTCAAGAAGGACGACAGCGAGGCGCGCATCCTCGTGCTGGGGCTGGACAACGGCGGCAAGACCACCATCCTCAAGAAGCTCTCGGAGGAGGACATCAGCCACATCATGCCCACGCAGGGCTTCAACGTCAAGAGCCTGCAGGTGGACGGCTTCAAGCTCAACATGTGGGACATCGGCGGCCAGAAGACCATCCGCCCCTACTGGCGGAACTACTACGAGCAGACCGACGCCCTGGTGAGGAGGCTGCAGATGCAATGCCTGAGACGAAGTAGCGGCGACTAACGAACGACTGATTGTATGGACTTTAGATCTACGTGATCGACAGCGCGGACCGCCGCCGCCTCGAGGAGACGGGCATGGAGCTCGTGACGCTGCTGGAGGAGGAGAAGCTCTCGAACGTGCCCATTCTCGTGTTCGCCAACAAGCAGGACCTGCTGAATGCGCTGCCCTCGGGCGAGATCTCCACGGCGCTCAACCTGGCCACCATCCGCGACCGCACGTGGCACATCCAGGCCTGCTCGGCCAAGACGGGCGAGGGCCTGCAAGAAGGCATGGAGTGGATAGTCAACACAATGAGCACCGGACGGGAGGCCAAGTAAGATTCAAGTCGGGACACAATGGAGCCGTACGGTGCAACGTGCGGGGCTTCATCCCCTTCGCCATATCAACTTACTGCAGATAGGCATCAGCGAACAGCCAGCTATTGCACGCACTCATCGTGCGACTATCTGTAAGGTATCATCAATAATGCCTTTGAACGATAACACCCTCGTTGTAGGTTTTTGGCGTGTGCACACTAACGCACTCCACGACTTTATTACTGTAGTGGTTGTTTCTGTGTCGAGCATTCGGGTGTCTTTCACCTGAGTAAACCCTGGTGCTACGTACGATCGCAGGCTTTCGCTTAGGCATTGAACTCCACGCCAATCTTGACCTGCTCCGCCTGTGCGACAATGTCAGCGATCTTCACGGCCTTCTCGGCGGCGTCCTCCAGGTCGTCGGCCACAATCATCTTGATGCCCGACTCGGCGATAATCTTACGCGCAGGCTCCACGTTGGTGCCCTGCAGACGGATGATGACCGGCTTCTTCAGTCCCAGGTCCTTGGCAGCGGCCACGATACCGGCGGCGATCACATCGCAGCGCATGATACCACCGAAAATGTTCACCAGGATGGACTTGACCTGGTCGTCGCCGTCCAGGATCTCGAAGGCCTTCTTGACCTGCTCCTCCGTGGCACCTCCGCCCACGTCAAGGAAGTTGGCGGGCGAGCCGCCGTACAGCGAGATGATGTCCATCGTGGCCATGGCCAAACCGGCGCCGTTCACGAGGCAGCCGATGTTGCCGTCCAGGCCGATGTAGTTCAGGTCGTAGTTGCTGGCCTCCACCTCACGCGGGTCCTCCTGGGTCTTGTCGCGCTTGGCGAAGATCTCCTTGTGGCGGAAGGCGGCGTTGTCGTCGTAGTTGAGCTTGGCGTCGCACGCGAAGATCTCGCCCTCGCGAGTCTCGGCCAGCGGGTTGATCTCCACGAGCGTGGCGTCCACGCCGATGAACATGTTGTACAGGTTCTTGATCTGCGTCTCGAGCTTCTTGAGGACCTCGCCCTCACCGCCCAGAGCCTTAGCCAGGCGCGTGACCTGCGCGTCCGTGGGGCCCGTCGAGATGTCGACGGGCTCCTTGAAGATGAGCTCAGGCGTGGCCTCGGCCACGTCCTCGATGGAGGTTCCACCGGCGGGCGAGGCCACCATGACGGGGCCCTGCGACGCGCGGTCCATGAGGATTGAGAAGTACATCTCGCGGCGCATCCAGACGCGCTCCATGAGGAAGACCTTGGCCACCTCGATGCCCTTGGCGCCCGTCTGCTTGGTCACGAGCGTCTCGCCCAGCATCTTCTTGGCGATCTCCTCGGCCTGCTCCGGCTTGGTGCACATGTGCACGCCGCCCTTGAAGCCGTTCTTGAACGAGCCCAGGCCGCGGCCGCCCGTGAGCGCCTGCGCCTTGATCACCACGTCCACGCCCTCTGTTCCATCAGAGAAATCTTTTGTTAAACACAAAGCTCTCGACGTCTATGTACATTGACTGGAACGGGGAGAACGGGGGAGTAGATCCCCCCTCTCCCTATTGCATTGCTGTTGCACGCACCACGGTCACCGCGGATCTTGCTGAAGGCGGCCTTGGCCTCGGCCGGCGTGTCGGCCGGGATGCCCTGCGGCGTGGCGACGCCGAAGCCCTTCATGATCTCCAGCGACTGGAACTCGTGCAGGTTGAGGCGGCGCACCTGCGCGCTCTGGCGCGCAGGCAGCGACATGAGCTTGGGGTTACGCAGCACGCGGCCGAACATGGTACAGACTTTAGCGACTTGCGGGTGGCTGAAGGCGGCTCGGGAAATGATACCGGGCGCTTCTTGGCCCCACAGAACGGGGGGCTCAATTTGGCGCAGCCACGGTACGCATGTGATCGGAGATTATTATCATCCAGCTTCCCCGCGGTGGTTTGCGCTGTTTTGCGGAGCGACCTTGCACTTCATACTTGAACTCTGAAGGGCCCATCTTCAAGCACACAAAACGTACACGAATGTTAAACGATACTTACCGGTTATCCGCGCCTACGTGCGTGGCGTCAAAGTGCTCGACGATCTCAAGTACCAGTGCTTGACGAAGCGTGGGCCGCGCCAGTACGCAGATTGCAGCTCCGCGGAAGCCCCGGCGCCGGCCAAAGCACTGGGCTGCAGTGCTCTCGTGAGGCGGGGAGGCGCCTCACGACCGAGCGAGGGACATTTCTCAGTTTGTGCCCGCGTTGCAATCAGCGAAGCGCAAGGACCTCCCTCCTGTCAGCACCGTCGGGATGCCACTTGAAGCGAAATGCGGGCTTCGGTCTCCTGGCTCCTGGTCCTGGAGGCCTGGAGGCTCATTATCTATAGAGCTTTTGAGGCAGAGATCGATCGGTGCAAGGTAGACCTGCTGTCAAGTGCCTTTCGGTGGATATGCGTGTGTAGAGCTACAAACTTGGCTGGGTTGTGTTCGCGTGTTCTAGTGACTGACGCAGGATGTCGATCCACAAGGGTGGATAATTTTCCAGCGTGATATATTAAATTAAGTGAACCAGACTCACGACGCCTCGTGGGTTATGGGTTCTCAAAAAGTCAGGAGTGCGTCGAAGTTGGCGTCGGAGAAGGCGAGTTTTGTGCGTGTCCACCATGCTCATTATTCAACTTCATACGTCTAGACAACGTCAACCCAAGCTCTTCACGAAGACAGCGATGCAGATCACGCAATGCTTCTCCGCTATTATGGCGTTGTCCTTGAGTGTGGTAGACCGCGCTGCGAGCGCCACGGAGATCCAAGCCGTCGATTTCTATTCAAGCGCTGGGTGCGAGGGAACGCCCGATCTGCTGGTTATGTGGCCGTCCACGAACTGTACAGTGAGCAGTGGAGACTGTGAAGAAGCGGAAGAAGAGTACCAAGTCGCCAGCTGCATTTCGGATCCGTACGCGCACACTGCAGAAGTCTATGGTGACGTGCCCTACGTGCTGGTGGACATGTTTGACGACAGCAACTGTGAGACTTACAAGGGCTCGTTCGCTCTGCGTGCGACCGGCGACTGCATTGTGTATGGGCAGCACTCGGTCCTGGTTGTGATGAACGCTAGCGGGTCCGCAACGGTGGAGGAGTACAACGGTAAAAGTTGCAGTGACCAAGATTTTGTGGAAAGCGATCTCGTTTGTGGTGACTGGTTCGAGAGCTACATTTGCGCCGACGAGGGCTTCGTGTTCTACAACAACGCATACCCGGGAACGAGCGGCAGTGGCAGCTTAACTGTTGCCGGCAACGGAGACTACCACCGTTTCAAGTCTCACCTACCAGCGTTCCTCGCTCATTTGCGAGTGTAATGGTGCAGTTCATTCATATCGGCATCACAATCGATCCTCCTGCGCTAATAGCAATGAATGTCTTTTTTCGCTTTAGTTTGCTTGTGTTGCTAGAATCTAGACCATGGTAGCGAAGGTCGATCGGATCGAGCGCTTCGTCGCAAGTGTGACGAGGCATATCCACCTTGATAGTACCGGTTTTGTATCGGTTTGGTACCGGTACCAAAAAAATGCCCAGATTTTGTGTACGTCGTCCGGCATCTGGATTGAGAATAGTCCGACACTTCTTCAACGCGGGTAAGCTTATGGCGTCGGCCTCGTCGTTCAACGCCACGCTGGCCGTGCTGCTGGCCGCCAAGTACTGCCGCCAGTACCCGCTGTTCCGCTGGCGCGAGGAGGCGCTCCCGTCCTTGGGAAGGCGCGCCGAGAAGTACTGCTTCCGCGTGGACATGCTCAACCTGCAGCAGGAGAGCTGCGGCGAGATGCTGCTGGCGCTCATGCCGGCGCAGCTGAGTCTCCTGGACTTCCAGAAGGAGAACACGCTGTACAAGCTCAAGGCGCTGCTCGTCACGCTCAAGGTGCGACTCTCCGCGACGTTTTACGCTCCGAATTGACTGGTTTCGAGTCCTCACTCCGATTTGTATCCATGTCATTGTCATGTTGCTGCAGCACCCATACATTCTACCAGTGCTGGACATCTTCTACTCCAAGGAGAAGAAGGCGCTGCTGGTGGTGCAGCCGTTTGTCGCCACCGGCAGCATCAAGGACCGCATCTACCAGGTGGACAGCCCGGCCAAGCCCTACGACGTCAAGTATCGCCTGGAAAACGCCCACCCGCTGCCTTTTGAGGAGATCGCCAAGCTCTCCCGCCAGATCTTAGAAGCTCTGGACGGACTGAGGGCCAAGGGGCTGGTGTGCGACCACTTGAGGTCGACGAATGTCGTCATTGATGACGGCAACGCTCGACTCGCCGAGATTTACACGCCGCTGCTGGCGATCGACCGATACAAGGACAGTCGCGAGCTGACGGTGAGTCTGGAGCAGCACATGGACATCGACCTGCTGCTGTTTGGACAGATTCTGTACGAAATGGCAACGGGCATGGAGCTCTTGAGCCCGCTCCCGGAAGAAGGCGTGCTCGAGATGCTGGCGCCGGAGATCGCCGAGGTGCTGGTGGCTATTTTCTATGAGCCAGAGGCATTGGCTTCTCTCGCAGAGGTGGAGAACAATGGAGCCGAGTTCGACGACACTGCGTCAGTCAGCACCAGCACCGCGAGTAGTCGCAACAAGAAGCACCTCTTTTTGGTGGATCTAGAGCAGATGCTGGAGGATTTCCCGCTCTTCGCTGCTGCGCGGGACGTGCCGCCGATCCGCACGCTGTTCTCCGGGTTCCGCCTCGACTCCGCCATGAAGAGCACCATCAAGTACAGCATGCGCATCAACGCGAGTCGCAGTCAGGCGCACATCGTGCATTACAACGACCAAGAAGCACTGCTGCGAGCACGTCAGCGAGCCGAGCGCCGCGTGTACGAAGAGAAGGAGAAGCAGCAGCAGCGTATCCAGCAGCTCACGCACAGCAAGAACCCGACCAGCAAGGGCAACGCGTACAGCAGCAAAACCATCCCTTCCAGGCGGAAAACGTATCGCGCAGACAGCTTCCGCAAGCACGCACAGCGCACGCTCGCCCGGCCTGACAGCACTAAATCCAACGCAAGTGCATCCAGCGCGTAATAGCACACTAGAACCCTCAACAAGTGTCCTCCAATCTGTCCTCCTTAAACATGGCTACATCTGCGACCATCACTCACCAGTGTAGCCATGTCGCGAACAATCGTTGCGTGTTCCTTACGGTCAGCTTCCATACTGATACCAAATTAAATAATACCATACCCCTCCTCAATACAAGCCCCCTTCGTCAGTCACCTCGACGTCAGTCCACAACAAGATCATTGGGCGGCCCGCGCCACCTCCATGACGTCGTTCCTGTCGGCCCTGCGCGCCGAGTTCCCAGCTCCCTCCACTTCAGGAAGCTCTGCCAGGAGAAATGCAACGCTTGGCGAGTCCGCGCAGCTCCCACCGCCGTCTGTGGGAAGAGTTACAGCGGCTCAAAGCTCGACATTCCGCGACCCTTTCCTGTCCTCCGAGAAGCTGTGGCAAGTGTCGCTCCCCACGCACCGCCGCGACCTGCTGAAGGTGCTGCAAGTGGACCACAACTCGCTGCGTGCAGCCAATGAGCGGGAAGCTGCGGCGGGCGCTGTGGGCGCCGTGGTGACCTCGAGACGACAGAGGACCAGAGACCAGAAGCACAAGCCCAAGGAGCCCAAGAAGGACGTCGCGGAGCTGCTGCTGGCGGCTTGTGGCTCACACACGGCCACCAACAGTGACAGCTGCTTCTTGACGACGTTGGAGCTGGCCGAGTCGGTGCTGCAGACCGTTCAGGACAGTCGGGGAGACGCGGACTCGGTGCAGGCCCAACTCTTCGGTCTCGTGGGCGTGGAGGGCATGGACCTCATCGCGTTCGCAGTGCAGAACCAGACGGAGCTGAGCAGCGCGAGTGTGACCAAGCAGAAGCTGCAGGACGCCCAGAAAATGCTCGAGATGGCCGAGAGGTATGCGCAGAATGGCGCTGGCGCTGCTGCCGCGAGGCCGACGGGGTTCAGTGTCCAGACGGAAGCGGAGCAGCAGTTCCAGAGACAGCAACGCAAGGCGCTGCGTAGAGCGAACCGGCAGAATGGCGGCGAGGAGGAGGAGGAGGTGAACTGGCTGGAAGCTGCGGGATACGACCCGGAAGTGCTGAGGCTGCAGAGGGAGTTCGCGGAGGAGGAGCGAAGACTGCAGTCGTCCTCGCTAGTGCAGCGGGAGTTTGGAGAGCTGCAGGGCGGCTATGACTCCACTGCAGCAGCTGGTCAGCTGGTGTCGGCCGGAGCTCTTGCGCTGCCGGCGAATACCAAGAGGACGCACTACAAGGGCTACGAGCACGTGTTCATCCCCGCCCACGCCAAGAAGGCGCTGGGCAGAGAGGAGAAGCTCGTGGCGATATCGAGTCTGGATGATTTCGCGCAGACTGCATTCCATGGCATCACCAAACTCAACCGACTGCAGTCGAAGCTGTTCGAAGCGGCGTACAACTCGAACCAGAATCTGCTGGTATGCGCCCCGACTGGTGCCGGTAAAACCAACGTGGCTATGCTTGCTATCCTGCAGGAGGTCAAGTCGCAGCTGAATCGGCATCGGGATCAGCCTGCCAGCCAGGGCCTTGCCAACATGAAAATCATCTACGTGGCTCCGATGAAGGCTCTGGCGCAAGAGGTGGTCACGAAGTTCGGTCAGAGACTGCAGGCGCTGAAGATGAAGGTACGCGAGCTGACGGGTGATATGCAGCTAACCAAGAAGGAGATCGAGGAAACCCACGTGATCGTGACAACGCCCGAGAAATGGGATGTCATTACGCGCAAGTCCAGCACTCAGCAGTCGCTTCTCAGCCAGGTGAAGCTTCTCATTATCGATGAGGTTCATCTGCTGGCAGACGAGCGTGGCCCCGTTATCGAGACCATCGTGGCTCGTACGCTGCGTCGCGTGGAGAGCACGCAGAGCATGATCCGTATCGTCGGTCTTTCAGCCACGCTGCCCAACTACGTCGATGTCGCGTCGTTTTTGCGTGTGTATGTTCCCAGTGGAGACGCGCGCATGCAGAACGCAGCTACGAACGGCGGGAAGGGCGGGCTGTTCTTCTTCGACTCGACGTACCGACCTGTGCCCCTCGATCAAACGTTCATCGGAGTGAGCACGAACGCCAACTTGAAGGAAGCGCTTGGATTGAGTGCTGCTGCGCTCTCTACGGTGGCGGCAAGTGAGGAGGATCTAGCGAAGGAGAAGAAGGCGGCGGGCGCTGCCATGAGTCGTCAACGCCAGATCCAGTTGATGATGAACAAGCTCACTCTAGCTCACTGTCTGAAGCAGGTCCAGCACAACGAGCAAGTGATGGTGTTCGTTCACTCGCGAAAGGAGACGGCAGCTACCATGCACGGCATTGTTGAGCTCGCGCGTGGCAACGAGGAGGAACCGGGCACGTTGGAGGCATTTTTGCCGCCACTGGATCTGCAGATGCCCATTAGCTTGCAAGATCGTGTCCAAAAGAGCCGCAACAAAGAGCTGAAGGAGCTGCTGGGGTATGGCATGGGAATCCACCACGCCGGTATGCTACGCAGTGACCGAAATCTGACGGAGCAGCTCTTTGAGATGGGCTACATCCGCGTGCTCTGCTGTACGGCAACGCTAGCTTGGGGTGTGAACTTGCCTGCACACTCTGTTCTTATCAAGGGCACCCAGGTGTACAACGCTGACAAGGGTGGCATGACCCAGTTGAGCATGCTCGACGTCATGCAGATCTTTGGTCGTGCTGGTCGTCCTCAGTACGACACAAGCGGTGATGCTGTGCTCGTGACGACTCAAGACCAGCTACCTCACTACTTGCGGCTGCTTACCACAGGCATCCCAATGGAATCGGCTCTGATCAAGGCGTTACCTGACCACCTGAATGCTGAGATTGTCTCCGGCACCGTGACCAACCTGGAGGAGGCCTGCACGTGGCTCAGCTACACGTATCTGTACGTGCGCATGCGGAAAAACCCGCTAGCCTACGGCATGAAACTGGACGATGTGAATGAGGACCCGATGCTGATCGCTCGTCGCAGACGGCTGCTTATGGACGCTGCGGAGAAGTTGGCAGCGTGTCGTATGATCAAGATTTTGCGCGAGAAGGTTCAGTTGGGGTCCGACCAAGAAGGCAAGATTGCGTTCGCCGTGACCTCAATGGGACGTGTGGCTAGCCATTTCTACATCCAGCACACTTCAATCGAGACTTTCAACGATCTGCTGGACAACAAGGCAGGCCAGAAGGAGGGCGATGAAGACGACCTCGACTGGGAGAAGGTTCTGTTGGTGCTCTGCAGCAGCAATGAGTTTGAGCAGCTGAAGTCGCGTGAAGAGGAAATGCCGGAGCTGGAGAAGCTCAAGCGCAGGTTCTGCCGCTACGACATTCTTGGTGGGGGTATGGACACCTACACGGGGAAGACGAACATCCTTCTGCAAAGTTTGATCGGCCGCGCCCGTGTGTCGACGTTCACGCTCATTTCCGACACGAACTATGTCGCCCAGAACGGCTCTCGTGTTTGCCGTGCGTTGTTTGAGATCTGCTTGAAGAAGAATAGCGCGCGCAAGGCCGAGAAGTTCCTGCAACTGGCCAAGTGTATCGATCAGAAGCTGTGGTGGGACCAGAACGCCATGCTGCAGCTTCCGAATGTCCCTCTCGATATCATCGGAGAGGTTGATCGCCGCCAAAATATGAGCTTGTACGACGCGGTGGCCGACCCGGACGCCTTTAACCTGAGCGCCAAGGTGAAAAAGTGGATCCAGAGCGTCCCGTTCATCGACATTGATAACGTGCAGACGCAACCGTTTGGTGGCAACATGATCAAGCTGACGTTTGATCTCTACCCACTGTTTCCTGAGTGGAAAGAAGGCGTCTTCCAGGGCAAGATGCTGGCTTCATGGCTCTGGGTGGAGGACGGCATCACGGGTTACATCTACCACTCGGAGTACTTCGTGCTCCACCAGAGCCGCTTTATGGGGTGGAAGGCAGGCACTCAGACGCTCGAGGTGGAGTGCTACCTCCCGGTGTTTGTCTCTCAGACACAGAAGGATGCCAACTACGTGATTCGCATTTTGTCGGATCGTTTTGTCGGAATCGAGTCCTTCTACGAGGTGAGCTACACGCCAAGTGAAAGTTCTGCGGCTGAGACGAAGAAGCAGAAGGATGAGATGTACACGAAGCTGCTTCGACTTCACCCGCAGCCTCTGCAGTCTCTTGACGACCCAGTTTACCAGTCGCTCTACGTGGGCAAGTTTCAGTATTTCAACCCGATCCAGACTCAAGCATTCCATCAGCTTTATCACCAGAACGGCAACGTGCTGCTCTGCGCGCCGACTGGCAGTGGAAAAACGGTGTGTGCGGAGCTAGCAATGCTTCGAGTGTGGAAGCAGCAGAAGCTCCGCGGAAATGGTGAAGCTGATGCTGAAGGTACCTCTGACACGGCAGCAAGGCAGCCAGGCCGAAGCCGACGCACCTCCCAGTCGCTGATTGTGTACATCGCGCCGATGAAAGCACTCGCTCGCGAGAAAGTGGCCGAGTGGAAGGCACGATTCGAAAACAACGCACACCTGCGCAAAAAGGCGGTAGAAGTGACTGGCGATACGCTTGTCAACGTGGAGTTCATCCTGAACAAGGCAGATATCGTCGTCACGACTCCGGAGAAATGGGATTTATTGACGCGAAGCAGCACCATTGGTCGCGCTCTGATGTCTCAAATGGCGCTTGTAGTCGTGGACGAGGTTCACTTGGTCGGAGAGGCACCGCGCGGTGCTGTGTTGGAAGTACTGATAAGCCGGTTGAGACGATTCAAGCGCTCAGGTCCACCCATCCGCGTAATTGGTCTGTCTACAGCCCTTGCGAACGCAGCCGACGTGGGTCAGTGGTTGGGTGGAATCGCTTCGAGTCACGCTAACAATCCTGAGGGTGGTCAAGTATATAACTTCCGCGCATCGGTGCGCCCTGTGCCCATGGACGTGCACATCCAAGGCTTCCCAGAGCGACATTACGTAGCGCGGATGGCTGCTATGAACAAGCCTACGTTTATGGCTATCAAGTCGCACTCTCCAGACAAACCGGTGCTCATTTTCGTGTCGTCCAAGGCTCAGACAAAGCTGACAGCGCTGGATTTGATCCAGTTCTGCGTTGCGTCTGACGAGGGTGGAGATGGAAGCAAGCGCTTCTTGAAGATGGATGAAGCCGTCATGGACTCCATCTGCCAGTCGAACCAGATCGTGGATGACACGCTGAAGCACACGCTTTCGTTCGGTATTGGTCTTCATCACGCTGGCCTGGCGCGCAGAGACCGCGAGCTAGTGGAGAAGTTGTACAAGGATCGTCTGATTCAAGTCGTCATCTCGACTTCGACGCTGGCGTGGGGAGTGAATCTTCCGGCTCATCTTGTGGTGGTCAAGGGCACCGAGTACTTCCAGAACGGACGGTACCGCTCCTACCCGCTGAGCGACTTGTTGCAGATGATTGGTCGTGCTGGTCGACCGCTGCTGGATGACAAGGGCGTTGCGTGTGTGTTGGTAGAGGAGAGCAAGAAGAACATGACGCAGCGCTTCCTGTACGAGCCTCTGGCAGTCGAGTCGTGTCTTGGTGGAAATGCCGCGCCGCACATCTTGGCCAACCACTTGAATGCCGAGATTGCAGCCGGACTCATTAGCACCACCAAGGACGTCATGGACTACCTGAGCTGGAGTTTGCTGTTCCAGCGAGTGCTGAAGAACCCAAGCTTCTATGGAGTTGGCACGGACGTTGTGGCCGCAGTCTCTCCCCATGAGAAGCCTGGGAAGCAGAGCAAACAGGGCAAGCAGCAGAAGAAGCCCAGCAAGCAAGACGAGCTGGAGACGTTCTTCCAGCAGCTAATTGCCACGACGATGCAGCAGCTAGAGGCCAGCCAGTGCATCGCCACGTCTCAAGCCGGTGGCACGCCGTCCTTCGAGCCGACGTTTGCTGGGAAGCTCGCTGCCTCGCTCTACGTGGATGTACGCACGGTATCCAGCATGCTTTCAGCTCTTGAGGTCGTGGCAAACAGGAAGAACCCCGAGGCTAGCACGCTGCGTCTGCTCTGCGTGATCTGCGAGTCGAGTTTGGAGCTCCGGGACATCCCGCTGCGTCACAACGAGATCATGAGCAACCTCATCGTTGACCTTTGCGCGAAGGTGAAGTACTCACCACTGAAGCACTTGTTTGCCGGCTCGCCCAAGCGCCAGAAGGCGCTGCTGGAGACCCACGGAAGCGTGGTGAAGGCGCTGCTCGTGCTGCAAATGCACTTGATGGGCATCCGACTGCCGTCAAGCGATTTTGTTAACGATCTACGGACGCTGCTCGACCATTTGCCGCGTCTGCTGAGCGCTGCTATCGACCTCTGCGCCTACCTGAAGCTCACGGATCTCGTTTTCGCTGGTATTCGTCTGTCCCAAGCTGTTGTTCAGGGTCGGTGGCCTAATGAAGCGGGTGCTGACAGTGACGATGTGCTGGCGCAATTGCCGCATGCGTCTCAACCGGTCTTGAAGCTGTTGCGCGAGCAGTTCAAGGTTGAAACTATCGCCGATCTACAAGCAGCTCTGGCGGTGAAGGCCAAGAAGACGCAGGTCATTGAGCGTCTGCAGAGCCAGCAGACACAGCAGCAGCGTGGCCGTCCTAGCGGCCTGACAAAACACAAGATCAACGAACTTATTCGCGTGGCCGAGGGAATCCCGCAGCTCCGTGTGAACATTCAAGTGAAGAAGAAACAAGAGCAGCAAGTGGTTGACGTGGAATTGACGGGCTTCAACGACCAAGGCGGAAGGAACTTGGCCTTCACCTCGCGACTCCAGAAGCCCAAGCCGTACGGGTTCTACGTCCTCTTGACGACCAAGAGAGAGGATGCTCGAGACGAACTCGTCCACGTGAAGCACGTTGCGTGGAAGCACAAGGTTCACGTGTCGCTTTCGCTGCCAACGCCGCTCTCGCAGGGCGTCAGCTACGAGGTGCACGTGCTCTCCGACGCGATTGCTGGTATCGACAGCTCCCATGTTGTGCAGGCGTGAAGGCTGTCGCGAGAGCGAGGAAGTTGTTTCGACTGCAAGGTATAGTAGACAGGTACGAAGACGACACGACCAGGTAAATGCAAACACGAATCTTTGCAACTTAGCATGGGAGGTGTGGAGATATCTACTTGTTGTGCTGTCTAGCGCTAGCTGGAGAGGGGCTTTGGCTATTTGACCTTGCTAATGGGGCCCGTGTGGGGATTGTAGATCGGCTGAGCTGTTGCTGGTGTAGTTGATACGCTGTCGCGCGTGTTGGAGAGGCTGCGCTGATAGACGTTGAAGGCGTTGTGCTTCGCAGGCCCCTCGATGAAGGCGACCAGCTCGTCACTCATGTAGTACTGCTCGGAGGTTTTGTTGACGGAGCAGTCTTCGCAGAAGCAGAGCAAGATGGTGTCGATGCCGGTGCCGTAGACGTCCAGGAAGAACGAGGCCGTCGCGTAGCTCAACACGCCAGTAAGCAGCATGGGGAAGATGGGACTGCTCACGTTGGCGAGGTCGCCCATGAAGAAGCTGGGGAGGTGCGTCGGAGGGTACCGGATGAAGACGAACATGAAGAGCATGCAGAAGCCCGTGATGAAGATTTTGCCGAGAATCATGAGGAAGCGAGCGATGATACTGACGGTGGCGACTCGAGCGGCATTGGCCAGCAGCAGCGAGAACGAGTCCTTCATGGACGGGCAGAAGCTCCGGCCTTTCATGGCCATGACGATGAAGGCGTTCTTGTTGAGAAACTTGAGGCACTTCTCGAAGCACCAGAGGAAGCACTTGAAGCACATCATGGCCACTTTGACGACGGCGTTGCCCTGCTTGGCAGCGCGCATCTTCTGGTCGACATACTCGAGCGCAATGCGCACGAACTGCACGATGGCGATGATGAGACTGCCGAAGGCCACCGACCCGAAGTGATAGCGAATGGTCCGCCACACCGAGCGCAGCACGGGTCGTGCAGGCACCTGACGCTTGTCCAGAGTCCAGTAGTACTCGCAGAAAGCGCCGGCGATGGTGGCGTATGCTGCAGCTTGGATGAATTGACTCGTCCAGAGCAACCCGAAGAGGTGGTAGATCATCAAGTAGTGCATGGTGTCGTCGTCCTGCATCTGGACAGGAACGACAGACCCAACGTTGGTACCCGTGGCCCCGGACGCTGTGCTTGCCACGTCGTTGAGTGAAACCTTGCCGGACGTCGCGATGTACGCGGCCGCCACTAACCAGTAGGCCACAAGCCCAACTGCGAAGAACGTTGGCACGATCGGGTAGAGCGTCAGCATGGGCATGGACTGCAGCGCCTTGGAAGCTTCCCGGATGATGCCGATGGCGATGCGGATGCGGCCACACATGAAGATCAACAGGAGAAGCAGCAGCACATCGATCGCGGTGAGGACGTAGCAGGCGATGGCCCAATAGCGAGCCTGGTCCTCTGCTGCATTGATGCCTGCCGAAGTTATGTACGTTGTGGTTGCGGCGGTGACAGCTTGTGCGTTCGCGGACGACACGCCCATTCCAGTCAAGGTGCTCTGCATACTCGTGCTGTCGATCAAGTTGCCTTCGTACGCACAGAAGATGGTGACGACGATCTGCATGGCCACCACGAGCACGATCACGAGCCACACGAAGAGCCCGGCGCAGTAGCGCAGCAGCACGAGCCAGAACATGCCAAGGACCAGCGCGAAGAGCCCACCGCAGATCAAAATGGGGAAGGCAGCCTTCTGCAAGTCGCCCAGCCAGCGCGCCACCATGTACCATTTGCGACTGAGCATTTTGGTGACAGGGTCCTCGGTGGTGGAGCCAATCTGGCGCTCCTGACGCGTCGACTCCAAGCTCGTGCAGTTCGCTCGCAGCTCGGTGGCCATTTCGGCGCAAGTCTTGTCGCCGCAGTTTCGGAAGGGGTTCATGGTTTCGTCGGTACCGCAGGTCAAGGGCGTGCCAACCTGGTAGTTCGCGGTCTCGTCGTCCGTGCAGTCGTCGATGCACCGAGCGCTCTCGGTGACCTCGATCTTGGTCAGCTCCACGCAGCGATACAAGACGTTGCTGGAGTTTGTCATGAGCTTCCAGGGCGATCCGGCCCTGTCGTACTCCATGGAGGAGCCGGCACTTGTGTCGTCTTCGTTCACGGGATCCTTGTGCATCTCGTAGTCGAGGTACGCGTGGACGTACAGGTCATTGGTCGAGTCGGTGAGCAACGGGCAGGACGGGACGCACACGCCGAACAACTTGCGGAGCGTTGAAGGACTCGCTAGCTGCTTGGCACTGAGACCGGACGCAGTCAAGGCCATGAGGTCTTCCGACAAACGCGGGTAGATCATGTACTTGTACTCGGTCAAGTCATAGGCTGCCACGTGGTCGGTCTTGTCCGCTTTGGCGCCGCAGGTTCGCCCCATCCAGTCTGTGCCGTAGATTAGTCGCTGCGGCTTGCCGTGCTGGTACCCGACTCCGGCGATGATGATCATGCCGATCCAGAAGACGATGAAGAAGAGCAGACACAGCACGTCCGTGCACTTGCGGTTGTTGGGCTTGAACGGGTTCGTGCTGGCCAACTCGCTGGTGGGACGAGTGGCCTTGCGCGTCGGGTCTTCCTGAACTTCATCACCAGCCTCTTTGCGGGTACTCCCGCGATTCCCCATGGCCAACGAAGGTGAAGCCCCTGTACTTGGAACTTGTAGTTGGCGCCGTGACTTGCCTGCTCTGTTGGAAACACGACAATGCTATCAATGTTGCGGCTTGTGCCGCATACATTTTCCCATTGATGAACGCACGAGCGCATGAAAAAACCACCAGGACCAGCAAGACATCATCGCATATACTCGATCGTTACGAAACCTCATCAAAATGTAGCCATCTCAAGTTGAAGCTGTAATTCGTCGCTTAAAACGCTGCTTCTAATTCTTGACCCCCTATAATAATTCCTCGCATAAAACGGAGAGGCGAGAGAAATGGCCGAGCAGCAGGAGCTGTACCACGAGCGCCAGCAGCTCTACCGCTGCGGGCTGCACGCACTCAACAACGTGCTGCAAGGTAACGTACGCTTTGATGCCAACTTGGACGATAGAATCGTACTATAACAGCTAAAACGTCGCGTTATTTAGGCCCCGTGTTCAGTAAAACCACGCTGGACAAGGCGTGTGAGGAGCTGGCGACCAGAGCGGACCCGGACGCTGGCAATGGGCTCATGAACTGGGCCTGGAACCCTCACAGATCTCCATTGGGACTGGGTAATTACGACGTCAATGCACTGACACTTGCCCTGCAGCAAAAAGGTGGAGCGCTAAAACTTAGGCAGAAAAAAGTTTTTATCTATAGCGGAGACTGTGGTCTGAACACTTTTTTTTCTTAGGATATGTGATGCAGTGGCTGGACAAGCGAATTCCTGTGGATGAGAAGCTGGTGAAGCTGGAGGAGACCGAGGGAGTGCTGTGCAATGTGGTGATGACCACAATGTTGAGCAGTTTGTGGCTGCAGAGACACTGGTTCGCCATTCGAAAAGTTGGCGGCGTTTGCTACAACTTGGACTCCAAGTTGCCAGCCCCAGTGGTGCGTCGAGTGTGACAACCTGAATGCGGCTTCGGGTTTCTAACAGAGTTTCGGTTTTCTGTCTTTTGCAGCCGTTTGAGAGTGAGAGCGAGTGCTACAGGTTCTTGCAGGAACTTGTAAACACTGGCGAGTGTGAGCTGTTCCTGATCACGAAGGAAGTCAAATCGGAAGCTGTCGTAGAAACACTGCAGACTACATGAAGGTGCTGTAGAGTCTGACCCTTGCTTGATTCATGGCATCGTTAATAAAAGGCAAGACGACAACAATTTCGAGCTAACAGCATTTTTTACCCAACTTCTCAACTTTTGGTTTCTTGTGAGTGTGTGATCCCTACGTAGATCGATCTGCGGGTTCACACACTAATTGGAGGAAGGAGCCACGTGATGAGCTGGCTCCAGTAGCTCGGATCGGTCACTTCTTGGCGGTGGCGCAACAGACCCGCGATGTCGTCCCAGTGGAAGTTGTCTCCGTTGCGGAGGACGATGCCGTTCGGATTCATCACAACCGTATGCGGGACGCTCTGCAGCCCGTAGGGCCCGGGGACCTCGGCGTCAGCCAAGCCAAAGTGCATCACGGTGGGTTTCTCCCCGTCGCCGTAGAATCGACGCACACGCGGCTTCTTGACGCCTTTGATCTCGACGATCGTATCCAGAAACGCGAGCGTGTCGCCCACGTTTTGATCCAAATTCACGAGCACGAAGTTGATGAGCTTGTGGTGGTTGTCCTTGCTGAAAATCTCCATGAGTTCCACCTCTTGCTCGCACGCCTTGCTCCACGTGGCGTAGAACGTCAGAATCGTGTACTTGCCTGCGTTGGCTGCGATCAGGTCCATCAACTGCTTCCGCTCGCCGGTCTCCAGATCAACGAGCGTCATGTCCGCCGCCGGCTCGTTGAGCGCGCACGACATGGTGGCGGATTCTTTGGTCTTGCGCGGATCGGAAGCTGGACGAAATGCCTGGAGAGACGCACCGAGTCGTTTCGCTGCGTCGGGTTATGCCTGTCGATGCAATTTTTGGCACAGGTCTGCAATTGACTCAAGACTCGCACACGAGTCAGCACGACTTCAAGGACGGAGCGAAATACTTTTTGTGTATTTTTTTCCTCTAGTGTTTTGCTCGTATTACGAGTAATTTGTGCAAGGATCAAAAATGAAGCGTGGCTTTCCAGGTTTCGGTCGCTCTGAGGCATTGCAACAGTTTGCCAATTTTGCTATTGTGTTGGATCTCCCAGAAACCCCAAAGCTCGTAACAGTCGACTTGCCCCGAAGCTCCACAAGCATACAAAGCGACACTTCGTTTCCTTTCGCATTGGCTCGGTGCTTGCCGATACTTAGTTCGAGGCCAATCTCGGGTTGGCTCTCGCTGCTGCAGTTGAAGACCACGGCACCAGTGGAACAATCTTTTTCATGCTGATGTGCAAGATATAAATTGCTGTTGGCCTTTTACGTGAGTGAACCCTTTCTCTCAGTTTTGCATCGCGGTTCTGAGTGCGAACGTGTGTCTCTGAGCCTGGGCAACTTGTATCATCGTGATTCATCACCACTCAGCGCACCTTGCAGCTGACCAAGGTTTTCCAGCCCGTAGCATCCGCCAAATGCATGCTCCTCTCGAAAATTTGTGCTTGGTTCAGTCCATGCTGTTAATAATAAGTAGCTTTGCTCAGAGCATTTCCACCTCCATATTGCAGATTACTGTCGGTCGAGAGCCCAAGCAGGGAAGAGCTCACCGCGATCGACTGAGCGGCACTTCTACAGCAACATTGTAGCCGTCTCGGTGAGCGAATCGAAAGCCCCATCTGATCTCCGTGATGATCGTTTCGCTGCGCGCATGAAGTGTTCACTGTAGAGGAGAGGACGTAGCCCAATGCAAGATACATTCGGACCGCCTTCTCGGGCCAAAGTGCAACCAGACTACTTATTTATTGTATATAACCGTGCTAGGTACGGTTAAATAAAACCCGGGTTTCAAAACCCACCCACCCACTCTACCTGTAACACCCACCCACCTCATAAATAGAATCTGGTTTCTTTACAAGCAGATACTGTACGGTGGCCAGGGATTGATAGTAGATATTACCAGTAGTAGTTTTTTTTTAATATTACCGATCAAATAATATTATTTTACTATAGTAATATTAGAATTTTCCCAGCTGATTTAATTCTACTATAGTAGATATTAGATTTTTTCCGCTAATATTAGTACTATCTGATTACTAGAGGCATTTAGGCTAACGCAGGGGGACGATATACACAGGTTGGAGCTTGCTCGGTTCCATGGAGGAAGCGGATTCGCTGCTCGGAGGCGCACGCGCCCTGCGGACGCGGTTCGTCGCACGGGACCGGTCTACTAGCTCTCTGTAGTGAGCGATTGGAGGCTACAAATCGCAGCGTTCTGTTTGGGCTCATTCTGCAACCTTCCAGAAGCTCGACAAGTCAACAGTCTCCTTCCGACTCACTCGCGATGCGCATCGTGAAGTCTACTGCAAGATCAATGCAGGCTCGTGTGGTGGTGACGAAGAAGCTGCCGATGTCAGCTCGCCCAACTTCGATCTTGTTCCATCCGTGGACGACAAGGTCATTTGCGGAGCTCCGACGCGGTAACCAAGCCCACCACCACTTCGAAGACGATCCAGCATGCTCAAGTAGACAAAGTGGTGGACGAGTGGCTGGAGTACACGGTGGACTAGGTGTCGGTGGCGTGCCGTTACTCGGCAGACGAGAACAAGTCCAAGGACGACATTACGCCTCTCATGCTGGTTCGGCGCAATGGAGTTGTCTGCTGGCGCGTGGAAGCTGTCTGCGAACATGAAGACATTCCGTGAGTCCGCCAGTGGGCGATTTCGTTCCATTGCCGCCCTTGCGCAGGTCTGGTTGGGGAGAGCCCGTCAAACGCTTCTCAAGAGCGTGTTTTCTCGACGGAAGGGTTCGTGATGAACAGCCTTCGTACGAGGACAGATAACTTGCGCGCTGAGATGCAGGTGCTGTTGAAGCACAACAAGAAGGAGATCCGTCATATGGATCTAGAGAGCAACAGCGCGTGATGATCATCATCGAGGATATCCGGTGGTCGACATGGAGGACATCCGGTGGTGCAATAGTAATCTAGATTACTATAGTACTATTAATATAGTATTCTGGATCGCTCGATTTGACTAATATTAGAATAGTAGAATTGATTTGGGCTCATCCATTCTACTATAGTAGTTTAGGAAGAAAATCCCGTTACTATCAATCCCTGACGGTGGCGCTTTTTTAACCCCCCCACACTCACGGTTTTTTTGGCCCCCTGCCTACTCTTAACATGTTGTTAAATACAACGTGTTAATAGTAGGCTAATATTGATGTTTGTATTACCTTTTCTAAGTACGATGCCTTTCTATACTTTGCGGGAAGTTGACCTGACGACAGTCGGCACGACTTCAAATCGTGTACAGTGCTATGCACAAGCACGTTGTCAAAGCCACCCTGGGATTCATCCCATTTCGCAACATGGTATTAACTAAGGTTCAATAGACTACCTTCTCTCTCGACGCATAGAGGAAGAAGCACCGGCTAAAACATGGTGTATATCATACTTAGAAGTACTTGCTGAAAGTGAACCTATTATCTTGAGGGGGGAAAAAGAAGACCAGTTCGCCAAACTATGAAAAGAACTGTCATTGATTGCTCCAAAATGTACTGGCTACCTCCTCCTCTGCTTCATCCTAGTCTGATTGCACTGCACCGTTGTCCCCCGCTTCCTGCTCCTCGGTCTTTTCTTCACCTCCATCATCATCAGCTACACGGCGGCGCTTCTTGCCCAGACCCCGCATCTGGATGTCGCGGCCGATGCGCGGGCGCGGCCGCTCGTCTCCATTTTTCCACTTGACGTGCCAGATTTGGTGGCACGTCATGGTGTTGCCGGGATAGTGGTCCGGCCGAACTCGGTCGCACAGGTATACGCTAGATGAACCGGCACGTACATTTCATACTCAGTGTAAGTCAAAAATAAAAGCAAGTAGACACCGTCCAGACGTACCGTTTAGTTCCGTCACTGCAGGCGTCACAGTAGAACCGTGTTGCGCTACGCTGACCCACCTTCGTCTTCCGAATAGAGCACACCTTGCATTGGTGCTGCGGCCGCTTGCGAAAGCCCTCGCGAATCTGAGTCCACTCTGGAAACTCTGTGAGCTTGTGCTCTGTTGGGATCGCGTCTGCTCGTTCTTGCATTTGTGGCCCTGGTGAAAATACCTGCAATCATCAACAAGTCAGTAAGTTGTATATACACCATGACGACTGGGCATGTTGTATATACCTCTTCAACGAAGTCGCCAGCAGTAACTTGAAGGAGCTGCGTCTGCAGAACCTGAAGAAATGTCGCGTGATCTGCAGGAGTCTCTCCTCGTTTTTCTGGGCCTCTCGATACACGATGAAACAATTTACGATCGCAATGTCGACGAGGCCCAGAAAGATCGTCTTGTAGTATTTCCTACATCGCACTGCAAGCTGTAGCGAGTAGCGCTGTAAGCGCAGCTGGTCGTGGATATCAACCCCGCCCATCCAGCGATGGTAGTCACGCATAGCGGATGGGCAGGGGATAATAGTGCGCTGGCCGCCAGGAATGTGTCTTCCTACATGATACAAAACAGTGGGCACAGGTCAGACAGCGAAGTAGCACAAATAGTGGAGTTCAACTTACCGCAAGTCTCCAGAACGCTGCTGTTACCTGTCGAGAGCAGGTAAACGGGCAGGCGGTCCCACCACTGCATCACTTGGAGCCGCGGGCAGCACTTTGAAGTGGCGATGCTAGACGATCCGCGTGCGACGTCCACCGGTCGGGCTGCCTCCGAGGCAATGAGCGCTGGCGGGAATCCTTTCTTGCTTGTCTGGATAGTGCCGACCGTGTACACATTTCGAGCTAGCAGCTGCAGAGCAAGCTGCACGGACGTGTTAAACCGGTCGGTCACTACAGCATGGAACACGCCGTCTTTCGGGGAAGGCAGCACCTCGTGAAGATTGCGGATTACAGCAGCAGGTCCTGAGTTCGGGTCCGCTGAAAACTTGGTGGGTGACTCGCCTCCGAGTTCATCCGTGTGCTGATCCGTTCCGCAATATACCTCAAGCCTGAGCATGTAGTATATACAGCATATCACAGATCATTCATGAGTGAATATACAACAGGTCATACTTAGAAATAAAATGCCTCGCGCACTCCACACAACATGCATACCCCTCAACTCACCGCAGATAATACGCCGTATCTGCACAGCACGTCATGAACAGCTTGGTGCCCCATTTGTGGGGCTTGTCTTTCATGTACTGCCTCGTCACGTTGTGCCTGCTTCTCGATGGAATCATGGCCTCGTCAAACGCCAAAACAGGAGGGACGTTGAAGCCGCGTGCAAATGTCTGCTGCAAGGTGTCTACCACAGAGCGAACCTTCCAAGCACGATCCGTCGCCGCATGTGAGTCCGTATTGTCCGTGAAATGCAAGTTCTGCATCAAACGGCCAAATCGTGCCTTCGACATGAAGCGGCCAAATGTTCCCTTTGGTACAGCACCCACGGCTGTTGTCGCCCAATGGTCGGCGAAACGACGCTTTTGGGGGCACAACATTCGCGCCACAAGCAACCCAATGCAGTGCAATAGCTCCTCCGGTTGAATCTTCTTGTGACTCCTGGTTTCCCTTAGCAGTACATCGTCTCTTGTTGTAGTATCATACCGTTCCACCTGCTTCTGGTACATGCGGGTCACTCGCTCGTTCAAGTGCTGGTTGTAGTAGCGGTTGCTTTCCGATGCAATCCGTCTCCAAAGTCTGGGGGGCATGAAAAAGAGAAACATTTGCAAGGGCGACTCCGCAATACCGAGTACCTCCTCAGTTGGTCCGTACTCCCCTGTAGACAGCCCTGGGTAAGCCTCGTCGTGCCTCGGCTGCGTTTCAGGATCTGGATAAATAATACAACATGCATAGTGTGAGAACATGTAGTATATACGTCTTCGTTGGAAACCACACACCGTACCAAAATCCCACCCATCAATCCGCATCTTCTTCAAAGCGACCTCGTCCTGCGCAAGCACCAACATCTCGTCCGGCGTGAGCGTATCCCAATTACGCGTGGTCGTCTCCCAGTCGCGCGTCAGTTTGGTGAGTGACGCGTCGAGGCGTTCCCGTTGGAGCTTCCTCTGTGCTCTCTTCTTCTGTCTACGAAGAAGTGCCGCACCATCCAAACCATCATCGCTGCCACTCACAACGTCAGACTCATCTTCAGGCCCACCGCGATCCTCCAATGGTTGAACCACACCCTCCGTCTCGACGAACCAGTCTTCAGAATCTGCACCGTCCCCATCCATGTCAGAGTCCATACCATTGACCGGTGACTCGATAAAAGATGATCCATCAACGTCCGCATCCAGCACAACAGCAGTCTCCATTTCCGCGTCGTTTGACGATTCCATAGTCAGACTCCTACCAAATAAAACACCATAACATGTCAATATACAACATACTACAAACACGAACATGTTGTATATACGTCATGTGCGAATCCGAACCTGACAGCACGAGCTCGTGCCGGGCCCATCGTATCTGCACTTGGTGTAGTATCACTGTTGGTATACCACATACGATACAACAACAAACATGTTGTATATACAGCATCGAATCAGACACAAACCTTCTTCTACCGTCCACCGTAGAGTGATGAACCACGACATCTCCAGACGCGGAAGCCGTACTCTCGTCATCAGCATCATTCTCATCGTCAGCTACGTGCGGGCTGATCTTCTTCCGTTGCTTCTCCTTCGCTCGTGCCTTCGCGCTTGGCGGCGTCTTGCGCTTCCATGCCGCGTCATCACGCGCCTTCAGAATGTAGGCGAGAGCTTGCTTGCGCGCCTCAGCACCACTACGTTCTTCCTCCACAGCTCGTGTACGTTCTCTCTCCTTCTCTGCGGCGCGGCGAGACGCAGCAGCTGCAGCCCGAGCCATGGCCTTGGCTTCCTTTTCTTTCTTCTTACGCCTGGCATCCTCTGCAGCTTGCTTCTTCGTCACCGGCCTTCTACCCGGTGCCTTGGCTTTCCCCCTCCCCTTCTTACCCACCGAGCCGCTCTTTGCTGCTGCTGCCTCAGCTGCTAGACGATCCTCCATCTTCTTCTTCGCTGCAGCTAGGTACGAAGCGTCCTTACCCCTTGGCGGCGGCAGATACGCTGGTTTCTTGGCCGGCACGACCTTCTGCGTAGTCACCAAGCCGGCTGGCCCCGCGCTCTCCTTGTCGTCTCCAAAGTCAGCATCCGTCGCTCTGTCCCCGTTCAAATACGCCCTGTGCTCTGCAACAATCCGCTGCCTGTCCGCTGGCTTCGGGTAGCCAACCGCGCGCAGAATTCGTCATGCTCGCTGCGAGTCTCGCGCACCATCTCTCTGTTTCTTGGCTTTTTCTCGACTGAGAGAGCTGAGAGCCATCAATTCTTTGTCGCAAAATGGCGCAAGCTCCTGACAGTGTCATGTCAGTGACACGTCTCTTGGTCTTTCTGTGAAATCGTGAGAACTTTCGTTGCTATTTTTTGTCCTAGCCCCGTGCATTTCAACGACTTTAACATGTTGTATATACAACATGTTATGAAAGGGACAGAGGCTCGCATGTTGTCATATACTACGCGTGAGTGCGGGGGGGCGGGGGGGGGGGTATACTACGCGTGAGTGCGGGGGTTAACCCCCCCCCCCCCGCACTCACGCGTAGTATATGACAACATGCGAGCCTCTGTCCCTTTCCCTTTAACCCCCCCCCCCCGCACTTTAAAAGCGCCGTTTTAAAAAACGTTGCTCTGTCACAAAGTTTTCTGTACGTGTTTTGCGAATGTTCGTTTGGACCAACTAGCTGTAGATAGGATTTTCTTCGGTAGATTTTTTTTGTGATCATATACGGAACTGATCTGTTCTATGAACAGACTCATTAGCTTTGTCCGTGATCAGGCAATGGAACAGGTTCAAGAATGCGGTGAGTATAAGTACATGTAGCATTGGAGGCATCAATCTCTCTTTATTGGTTTGCTATCAATGTCAACTGTGTTTAGCAACAGAAAAGCAGCGGCAAAGGCCACCCAAGCCACATGCACACTAATTACAGCTCGACACTCACGTGTCCTCCTCCTCGTCAGAGCTTTCCTCGGAGGGCAGTTCGACGACAGCAGGTTCGTCATCGTCTGAGTCGTCTTGAATGTCGACCGGAATTTCGACTTGGGCAGGTAGCTCAATCCGTTCACGTGGAGGGCGGCGTGCGCGTCCGCGTGGAACATCAGCGAGTCGGCGAACATACTCAGCTGACAACGTCTTAATGACGCCGACAAAAGTCGTCATGCTTGGATGGGGCTTAGGAAAACGGCCATTCAACTCCCTGTTGAAGCGTTCTAGGGGGTTGTTAGTGCGCGCGACCAGCTCGTTACTCAGTCCGAAGACGTTCCACACACCCACACCATACTGCTCGACCCACGTCCGATCAAAATAGCCCCAAAAGCCGCGCCACTTTGCCTTAGAGTAGCAAATTCCTGCAACTGCGCACCGTTGCCGTATCTCACGCTTGACCCACTTCGTTCCTTGCTCGACTTGACTGGGGTCGATCACCGTCAGCATGTCGAGAACGCCGCGCGTCATGGCGATGCTGCACTCTTCGTCTGGGATTGCAAATCGCTTCATGGCACGGCGGAGGGCTTGTTTCAGGTGGAACAGACAGCCAAGTACAATAGCATTAGGAAATTGCGTTTGCACGGCGTCAATAAGAGCGCCCTCAAAGTCGCAAATAACCTCTGCTGGATCGAGCTGTTGGTCGGTGGATTGCAGCACAAAGTGCATCATGTCCCAGTACGAGTCGCCCGTGCGCGATGTGCTCAGTACATAGTACACAGGGACGAACAAGCCCGATGCGCGGTCGTGGACCATGAAGATGACACACTGTTTGTAGCCGCGGGGCACGCAGCGAAACGTGCCGTCAACGAACAGTGTGACCCCATTGTAGCGAAGTAGATTCACTAGCGCCGGATGTGCCCACCCCAACAACCGCGTTGGCTTGTTCAAATTGCTGCGATTGATAGTGACGTAGTGAAACTGAAAAAAGGGCAGAGCCTCGTTCAATGCCAGCGAAAGAGGTGGGATTTCGACGGCCCCATGAACGTCACCACTGAAGTGTCGATTGCGCACTCGATACACCCGACGAAGGACTTGCTGCTCCGACAGTCCACGTACAACATTGGCATCTTCAGAACCGTAGAATTGATCGCGTAGCGCCTCCCAGATGCAGCGCGCCGGCAAAGCAACTTGCTGGATCGCCAGCGTATCCGCCTCCCTCTTCATCGCTTCAGCGACGTTGACAACACTGCTGGCCTCCAGTGGCACGCGGCACGTGTGAGGTCGGCATGTAGCAAACCCCATGGCGGCGATGGTGAACTCCATCGTGCCGCTGCACCCCTGACCTTGGCGGAACTTGGTGCAGCGGTACGATATCTTGCGTGATGACGCCCACGCACGCACATACTTGTACCCGCGGTAGTAGCACGTCGTCCGCTCTTCGCGCTCGCCGGCGCTGAGATTCGTGGCAGCAGCACCGTCGGGTAGAGCAAGTTGGGCTGCTCTGGCGGCTTCAATCAGCGCATCTCGGGCTGCAGTGGCGCCACCTCTTGGCCCGACTCGAGTGACGGCGGCATCTTTGAGTCGTGGGGATGGGGTCGCGACAGCTTCTTCGGGAGATGCAGCTTGAGCAGTGGCAGCTTCAGGTAGTGCAGCGAGGTGTGTGGTTGCGCCGTCCGGCGGCGAGACCTCGGGCATCGCCACCCGTGCTTGCGGGTGCATCTTGCAGAATGAGCTACAGGCACTGGGGTAAGTATGTCGCGCTGTGTCAGCCCTACATTGTCCGATCTCAAATCCGTTCCAAGCAAAACACATGTATGTTCACGAATCTGGTCCGTTCCGTATATGATCCAATCCGGAGGTAACCTTTTCTTCAATGGTATTAACCGCTTTCATCCATACAAAGCTATCGCCACGTACCAGTGGTGTTCAGACAAGGTCGCATTGGCGCAAGGCGTTTACAGTTTCACTGGGTTCTGAAGCTGCAAGTCTCATGTCCGTTTTGTTGTTTGACAATCAAGTGAAGGATTTCTCTTTCCGGCGACACCGTGGGGAACTTAGGTCGAGGCGTTCGCTCATTCTCCAATTCGACACGGAGCAGCTACATCCCTTCCGAGCACAGCCGACAATATGCAGATCATCCGACGCCTCCCGTTCGTCGCTGCAGTTCTGAGTTTGGGCAGCCAGACCGGCGAAGCTCTACTCACCTCGCGCGACATCTACACGACCGATGGCTGCGGAGGAACGCCGGATTTCTTAGCCATGTTTCAAACCGCGACTTGCACCAACGCCGTGTGCGGAACAGCAGTGGCTTACAACATGCCGGTGCTGGGCAGCCTCAGCTGCATCACGGACCCGTACACACACGCTGCAGTCCTCTTCGGCGACACGCCCTACGTGCTGTGGGACCAGTACCTTGACGAAAACTGCCAGGTATACGCAGGATTCTCCACTGCGGGTCGTGCGAATGGCGACTGCATTGCAACAAGTGACCACACGTCCAGGAAGATGTTACTGAACGCGAACGGAACGATGACGTCGACAGTCTACGCGACCAGCAGCAACTGTAACCAGCAGGGCGCTCACATTGAAACGCTCTACGGCACCGAGTACTTCGAGGAATCGATTTGCGAGAACGGCAAGTTCGGCAACTTCGTCTACTACAACAACGCGCACCCGTCTCCTAGCGCCAATTGAGGTGCTTGGTGCGAGAATCGCCGTCCACCAGATCACTGAGCAACACTAGAAAGTGTGGGATATCAAGACAAAAACAATAGGTACAATGAATGAATTGAGGTTCACTTCCCCACTTCCCCACAAAAATTGCTTCGAAAAGGTTTGATTCATGGCTTTCTTCCTAGATTAAAAATTATGCCAGCGAATACAACTCCGTCGTCGTCTCGCCGAAGCACCGTGGTAGGTGCCTTAGTGGCCTTGGACTCTCGTATGCTCGCGAGTCCATTGCCCACCATAGAGTACCAGGAAGGGTGCACTACCGTCGTGGCTGGGTCTCGCGTAAGCAGCTCCACACCACAAGCAGCAGTAGATGGAACAAGTCAAACGCTTTCCAGTCCCCCATTGAGATGTGCACTCCATCCTTCTCAATACTTCTAGACTAGACAATGCTCACTGCATCACCGGCCGATCAGGGCATTTCGTGTTCGACGTGGTCGCAGTCGACCCTCGACAATACCGATGCAGTTCCTCTTCTCCCGGCCAAGTGCACCCCTAGCGATGCTGGTTCTGATTGCTGCTCTACCTCCTCTGATTGCTGCGGACTCCATGTCGAGTACCGTTATCTACCAAGGTAGCAACTGCTCCGGGACTCCGCTGGTCGTGTCGGTGGTCGGCTCATCCGATTGCGAAGCTGTCGACTGCAATTTCTTCATCACGAACAGCGTCATCTACTCCTCCGTCTCGATCTGCGTGGACATGGATCCAACGACCTTCGTGGCCGACGCGTTCGCCGGTTCCAGCTACTTGTTGGTCGAGACGTTCACCGACAACTGCAAGTTGTTCCTGGGTGCCAACGCGTACTTGGCGTCCGGCGAGTGCCAAGTGTTCGATGATTCCAGCGACAACGCGGTTGTTGCAGCGCTGCACGACGACGGAACCGCAAGCCTCGCCGTTTACAACGACAGCTCGTGTACCGGCACTCCGTTTCTTGGTTACGCACCAAACAGTGAGACGCTGTCGAGTCATTCGTGCTACAAGAACTACAGCGTCTTTTACACCAGCACAGACCCGGGTGTCGACAGCAGTTCCAGCTCCAGTACCAGGCTAATCATCACTGACAGCTCCTCTAGTGACGGGAGTGCTCACGACGTGGTTGGTAGCCCGATGTGTGGCTCGACAAGCCATGAAGAAGACTCGGAAGCTGGTACGAACGCTACGGTCTCTATCACACCTGCCGAGAGCTCAGGAGGTATCAACACGGGGGCCATTGTGGGCATTCTTGTAGCCTACGTCGTGCTATGTGTGGCTGCGTGCATGTTGTGCATGGACAGAATGGAACGCTTGGGTCGCCGACTTGGGCTCCGAAGATGACAACGATCACTACAACTACATCAGGTTTATTCAAAGGTGTATATAAGCCACCACAGCCCTGAGGCTCGGATCACTTACTACCGAGACCGTACGCACGAACGTATTGTGTTGTGTGTGTCTAGCTAGCATACATACGCTGCGTAAGAGCCTTCATAACGCGGAAGCGGATCTCTCGTTCCCACACTGGACGGTGCGGAGCCTTGTCCCTCTTCTTATAGGTTCATTTCGCGTTGACAGCTTTCTTTGCCTCTTGTGCCAGAATCGACTGGAGCTTCCGGAACGCCTCGGCTGCAGACGGCCGCTGTGTTGGGTCGATCGAAGTGCACGCCGTGCCGATCTGCACCACTCCCTTGAGAGCTCCTGGCGAAAATTCGACGCGTAGTTTGCCCATGGCGACCAACTGCAGAATGGCCGTCTCGGGCATCTTGCGTCCGGCCGCGTTGTTCTCCTTGGCGTGCGCGTACGGATTCTGCTGCGAGTCCAATTCGGACAGCACGATACCGAACGAGAACATGTCGGCCTTGTCATCGTATCGCTCCCCCATCATGACCTCCGGCGCGATCCACAGCGAAGTGCCGACTCCTGCGGTCATGGTGCGGTCGACGCGCTCACGAGATGCGCCAAAGTCTGCGAGCTTGGCGTCTTGGCTCTCGTTGAGCAGAATGTTCCTGGACTTCAAGTCGCGGTGGATCACGGACGGAGTCAGCGAGTGCAGGTACGCAAGCGCGTGCACAACGTGGGTCGCGATCTTGACTTTAGTGTAGTCGAATCCGACGGGGTAATTGTTGTCGACGCAGTCGCTGAGCCACGCGCGCAAGTCGCCTCCTGCCATGAACTCCGTCACGACACAGAGATCCATCAAGTTGTTCCAGGACACGCCGACGAATTCCACGACGCGCGGGTGGTCCATGACCGTCATCATCTTGACCTCGGTCAGGAACTCGGTCACGTGGCGGGTGCTCTTCCGCGTCTCTGGGAACAGCATTTTCACCGCCACCGCTCGTCCTTCGTACACGCCCTTGTACACTTCTCCATAGCCGCCACGACCGATCAAGTCCTCGACGAACACACTGTCGCGAGGGATCCGGGACGACAACACGGCGTCGTCTTCGCACACGCTGTCCGCGGTGATCGGGCCGCGCAGTCTCTCAGCGTGCACTGGCGGTCGGTCTCCAGCCCTGTCACTCCGAACCGGATCACTCGGAGTGCTGTTGCAACGCCGGGCAACGAGGGGGTGGTGCGTTTCTCTTGATTTTACTATGGAGGTGGTTGCACTTGCCGGAGATTGCACTTGCCGACAGATATGGATACACTTGTGTATGAATACATAAATTAAGCCTTATGTCTGCTGAGTCAGAAGTTCCGACGGACGGACGTCATCGGCATCAGCACCAGCGTCTCGATCCATCGGTCCATCAGTCATGTACATTGCCCATTCACCCATCCAGCAGGACGAGGACCGGCACTTGCTTGCGCACTGTAGCGCAGACTGTCGAGTGCGTCCATGAGCCAGTGAGTGCTTGGAGCTTCCGTGGCTGCTGTGACCGGGGCAGGAAGAAGCGGCCATCTCTTCCTCACTACTTTAGTGAAGAAATGGCCGATTCTTTCCTGAGACCGCCTGCCTGCCTGCCCCTCGACGGCCAATCGCCAGCCAATCGCCCTCGGCGGGCTCAGACGCGCCGGACCGAGCCACGCCAGCGTGCGTCGACCCGGATTGACAACCGGCGGCCAGGTCCCTACTCCGAGCGACTATCAGCTTCTGCGAGCATCAGCTTGGCCGGGGAATGCTGCAGCTCAGCGGACAAAGGCTCGCGGCCCCGTCAAATCTGCTGCAGCAAGCGCTCTCGAGACGCCAAAGTCTCGCAGCATTATCATGTACAGCGAGCTCTGGCGGAGACCGGGCCGGGTGTCGGCGACAAGATGCTCTCGACGGAGCCCGGCCCACGCAAACGACTGGCGCGGGGCCCCCTGTCTCGGGTCGGGGGTTCCCGCCTTTTGTAGACCAGCATCATTCCTCCTTTTTTCGCTTCGGGACGGACCTCATCATGCCATTCTGCCGCCTCGGCAAGCAGATGTCGGGGGGTTCCACCACCCCGTTATCAGAATTGGTGCCGACAAGTCGGCATCTTTGAACAAGGTGCGCTCTACACTTGAACCTCCATGTCTATTAACTCTGGTTACAGTCCTGACCCTGTTCCTACGTTTGCTGCGTTTGTGCTACACCGGCAGTGAATTCTAGCTCAAACGCTCTTTTGTACCGGGTTCTCAGACCGCCTGATCTCTGAAGCTCACACGCAGTGCGGTGTCGACCAAGTTATCAGGCGCACGAAGCACCCGCACACGGTCTCTTGGTCGACGGCTGCCGTGCACAGCACCGCCTCTGAGGTTATCAGAGGTGCGTAATATCATGGCCTGCATGGTCATGACCAAGGTAGGTGCGCTGCGATGGCTTTCTGTAAGTACGTTTGTGTGCAGCGCTAACGTGTTCGATTTGGTTGCGCCTTTTGAAGATATCTAGCAAGTTGAAGCAGCCTCGTCCAGCAGCCAGGCCAAGCAAGCAAGTAAACAAGAAAGCTACGATCACGTGTCTGTGAATCGACGAAATCGCGATGCGCACAGTACGTGTTCCCTGCCGCCTCTCGCCTACCGATCTGTCTACTTACTCAACAATGCAATCGTTCGCATGTCCAGCAAGAAGGTGCTGCCACAAGCACCCACCTGCTGAAGGCCACAGCATTTTGCCGGGGCATACACTACCATCATGCCCAGTGATCTCAGGGCCACTTGCCGGTCCAATGCAAGGCGGCCAACCTGTGCACTCGTGCTGGGTGCGCAGCACGAGGTCATGCTGCTCACACGACTTCCAGCCAACTGCGCAATGCTTTGCTGCCAAATAAACGTCGCCAGCACCTCGTACGAGCTGGCAAGGTACGCACAGCAACATTGTTGCGGGTTGTTTATAGTTTTATCGGATGTGTAGTGCACTCACCACTATATGTACGTGTTATCCTTTCTGTATATATTTTCTTTAGCACCGGTATGGAAGATGCACCCGATTATCATTCGGGGCGTTGTCTACGATGCCGCGATTTGCACGACACTGGTGCAGAGGCGGCGGTGGGAATTGGGTCGGACCATCGGCTGGCGAGTCGTCACGCGGAGTCACGACTCGCCCCCGGGTACATGGACACTCCGTGCACTACTTGGCAACAGCGTCCTAATCAGATGTAAGAGGTTGCTACATGAACGATGTGACTTGTGATGGCAGAAACTAATGTATTTTTATGCATGCATGCAGATTTAACCTGGCAACCGCAAGAAGTGCAAGTCGCTAAGTGATAGCAGTACCGGTATCGGTAAGTTTACGTCTGAGTGCCGTAGCGCACATTTGCTTTTTGTGTGTGGCGGAAATAAGCTGGGGCTAATAGATTGTGTTGTATGCGCATGTGCGAATATGCAGGGTGGGCAGGACTCGGCGGCGCAGACCTGCAACCGCTGGAATCGAAGCCTAAGCTCGCGGTTGTGGGCGACAGGCGCTTGGCGCTTGCCGAGTTCTGGCTTTAAGTAGGGTAGGCACGCACCATGGCAAGGACGTCTGTCCGTGACCGCAGCTTTCACAGGAATCGACTCCGCAACCTGCGCGTGAAGCGGCAGCGGCCAAGTGTTGGCTGTGCTACGGACGCCGTTTGCCGACGACGCTGGTCTCCGCTGGAAGCTCGGTGGCGTTAATCTCCGGTGGACGCTCGGTGGCGGAGGTCGCGTCACCGGTGTTAGATGGAGCTCTGTCTCCAAAGCAGGCCCAATCTTACGTCGTAGTTAAGGTCCAGGCTGTGCGGCTGTCACTCTGAAAACCCATCCGCGTCGCTTCAGTATTCGAAGTGGGAGGTCACACCCGCTAAGTCGATTTGCCAGGGTTCACCGTAAACCCTGGCAAATCGACTACGTGAACTTCACGGACACGGCCAGGTGGGCAGCTTTTGTGCGCGGAAATGCTGTGATTGCATTGGCTAAGACTCTCTGATGCGCTAGGTTTTGTCGTACGACTCCTCTGATTCGGACGAACGAGCTGTAGCTGTGCGCCGTTAAGCTCTCCGCGAATGCATGAAGTGCTTTGGCGGCGCAGGCAAGATGCAGATGCAGATGCGATCGGCGCGTGCTGCGCAAGGTGGGTAAGTGAATGCACACCACGCAGTCTGCTGCTAATTTTGTGAGTCTATGATGCGACTGACACTCGCTGATGCACTAGGTTTCGTCGTACGAGACCTGATTCGGACGAGGTGCGCTGGGGGGCTATGCGCGGCGTGTGAGCGCACCCGCGAGCTGTGGCGGTGCACCGTTACGCTCTTTGCGGCTGCGTGAAGTGCTGTGGCGACGCAGGCGTGATGCAGAGGCTACGGAGTGCAAACGGCGCGTGGTGCGCAAGGTGAGTGTGTTTTCGTGCGAATGCACACTACGCAGTCTGTTGCTAACGTGTACGATGCGAATTTGTGGCGTTGTGCTTGCAACAAAGCAGACATGCCGCGTGCATGTGCGTGCGGTGAGTTTCGGCGAAGGCGGCGGTCTACGAGGGCATCTCGATCGACCAGGGCGTCTGTGAGCAGGATGCATGCAGTGCAGTGTGCGCGTGGCTGAAACGAATTTGTTTCAGCCGTACGCTATTGATTTCGTCCTCACTGTCGGTGGCAAGTTGTTTTACGCCTCGAGCTAAGCTATGCTGCTACTGCTGCTGGTTGTGATCGAGGAAGCGTTCCGCGCAAGGAACGCTTCGTGCCTTGTAATGCGTGCTGAGTTACGTGGAGCCTACACGCGTCGAGCTGAAGTGTCCAAGGAAATACACGGTCGATGGATGCTTCGGAGTTGCATGCACGCAGCCATTTTGCAAGTTGGCTAGATAGAGTGGTGGTTGTGGAGTGTGGTGGAGATGATACTGTAGTGCAGCACGAGGTGCTCGAGCTGGACTGCATGTTTTGGTAGTGTGGACAGGCTCTCGTCGACGGAGAGGCGGACGCCAACTTGGCGTGCGGTGGCTGTATGAAAATGGAGTATGTTGTTTAGGTGAAAATTGGAGAATGAGATTGGAGTTTGCGATCTACTCGTGCAGCAGTGTGCGGTTTATCTTGTCGTGCGTCTGGCTGATTCGGTGGTGTGGACGACGACGCCGTCCGCGAACCAGATCAGCATGTCGCTGGCGACCGCGTGCTACTGCGAGGCGAGGACGACTCGCCTGGCCTGCCTGCTGTGCTGCTGCTGACGAGAAATTGTCGGTGTGTTCTCTGTGCGTGATGCGGTGGTGGCTGAAACCCGTCGGCGTTCAAGAAGTTTTCGGTCTTGATTCGCCGCGAGGTTTCGTCACGCATCGAGGCTGCAGCGTAAAACCCTGCTTGAAGCAGTGCTGAGTTGCGTTGAAGTGGCGAGTGTGCGAAGTTGACGCAGTACGTCATCTGATCCGGTGTGGATGCAAGTGGACTTATATTCAACGTATTGCGCTACGCTACGAAGTATGCTGAGGATATTTACTGCTTGGCGCGTTCTCGTGGCTTCGAGACAAGTTTGTGTTGTTTTCGACGCAGTTGCCTTGAATGCAGTGTGCTGCTGCTGTCGCACATGCTCGCACTGGTTCGGGTGGAGGGATCGCCAATGCTTGGCTGCGCTCGACCGTCGTGGCGGATAATGGCTGGTAAGTTGTCAAGCGCCAGTGCACGATAGCCAGCGAGTTGGCGGCGTGTGCATGAACGAGTTCTGGGTCGGACGGACTTGGCTGCATGGCTGCTCGAGTACGTGCGGACTCTGTCGGTGTCGTCAAGGCGATGAAGACAATGCCCCCCCTGGTGCATCTGATGCATGGGTTGGTGCGGCAACGACACGCCAGGCCTGGGGTGATGCGATCTGATACCGACGGAGGGCAGTGTGGCTGCCTGGTGCACCAAACGGTTGGCGTGGGCTCGCCAGCAGAAGCACGTGCGACTTCGGTGCAGGTCTGACGATGATCATTTCGGCATTGGCGGCGCCGGTGGCCCAGCGAAGACGTGTGTGAGAGAGCTTGCTTCAGCTGCAATGGTGTGCAGCGTTCCTTTGTTCGAGTAAGTAGTGCGTGCATCTCTACTATGCAGACGAATAGCTCATTGACCCGTTGTGTTGTGCAGCTTCCGGTTCATGTCGTAGACTGCCTCGCGTCGGCCTCGGAGCTGTGGAAGACCCTGCGCAGCTCCGAGTTCTGCATGGCCGAGATCGCGGCCCCGAGTCGGTGCAGCCAAACATGCTGCAGAAGCTCACGAGTGTCCGAGGACGACGGCCCCCGCAACTTGCTGTACACGTGGTTGTATGAGCGTGGACACTCGCGCCTTTTGACTTCGATTCGCTCCCCGTACATCGAGGAGTTCCTGAAGGAGAAGGACCAAGACCTACTTGTGAAGCTCTACATGGATCAGCACAAGTACCTTGTGGCGGCTAAGGTGTGGTGGGCTCGAGCCCACGAGGACACTGTTGGTGAAGACCGTTATCTACCAAGGTAGCAACTGCTCCGGGACTCCGCTGGTCTTGTCGGTGGTCGGCTCATCCGACTGCGAAGCTGTCGACTGCAATTTCTTCATCACGAACAGCGTCATCTACTCCTCCGTCTCGATCTGCGTGGACATGGATCCAACGACCTTCGTGGCCGACGCGTTCGCCGGTTCCAGCTACTTGTTGGTCGAGACGTTCACCGACAACTGCAAGTTGTTCCTGGGTGCCAACGCGTACTTGGCGTCCGGCGAGTGCCAAGTGTTCGATGATTCCAGCGACAACGCGGTTGTTGCAGCGCTGCACGACGACGGAACCGCAAGCCTCGCCGTTTACAACGACAGCTCGTGTACCGGCACTCCGTTTCTTGGTTACGCACCAAACAGTGAGACGCTGTCGAGTCATTCGTGCTACAAGAACTACAGCGTCTTTTACACCAGCACAGACCCGGGTGTCGACAGCAGTCCCAGCTCCAGTACCAGGCTAATCATCACCGACAGCTCCTCCAGTGACGGGAGTGGTCACGACATGGCGATGTGTGGCTCGACAAGCCATGGAGAAGACTCGGAGGCTGGTACGAACGCTACGGTCTCGATCACACCTGCCGAGAGCTCAGGAGGTATCAACACGGGGGCCATTGCGGGCATTCTTGTAGCCTACGTCGTGCTCTGCGTGGCTGCGTGCATGTTGTGCATGGACAGAATGGAACGCTTGGGTCGCCGACTTGGGCTCCGAAGATGACAACGATCACTACAACTACATCAGGTTTATTCAAAGGTGTATATAAGCCACCACAGCCCTGAGGCTCGGATCACTTACTACCGAGACCGTACGCACGAACGTATTGTGTTGTGTGTGTCTAGCTAGCATACATACGCTGCGTAAGAGCCTTCATAACGCGGAAGCGGATCTCTCGTTCCCACACTGGACGGTGCGGAGCCTTGTCCCTCTTCTTATAGGTTCATTTCGCGTTGACAGCTTTCTTTGCCTCTTGTGCCAGAATCGACTGGAGCTTCCGGAACGCCTCGGCTGCAGACGGCCGCTGTGTTGGGTCGATCGAAGTGCACGCCGTGCCGATCTGCACCACTCCCTTGAGAGCTCCTGGCGAAAATTCGACGCGTAGTTTGCCCATGGCGACCAACTGCAGAATGGCCGTCTCGGGCATCTTGCGTCCGGCCGCGTTGTTCTCCTTGGCGTGCGCGTACGGATTCTGCTGCGAGTCCAATTCGGACAGCACGATACCGAACGAGAACATGTCGGCCTTGTCATCGTATCGCTCCCCCATCATGACCTCCGGCGCGATCCACAGCGAAGTGCCGACTCCTGCGGTCATGGTGCGGTCGACGCGCTCACGAGATGCGCCAAAGTCTGCGAGCTTGGCGTCTTGGCTCTCGTTGAGCAGAATGTTCCTGGACTTCAAGTCGCGGTGGATCACGGACGGAGTCAGCGAGTGCAGGTACGCAAGCGCGTGCACAACGTGGGTCGCGATCTTGACTTTAGTGTAGTCGAATCCGACGGGGTAATTGTTGTCGACGCAGTCGCTGAGCCACGCGCGCAAGTCGCCTCCTGCCATGAACTCCGTCACGACACAGAGATCCATCAAGTTGTTCCAGGACACGCCGACGAATTCCACGACGCGCGGGTGGTCCATGACCGTCATCATCTTGACCTCGGTCAGGAACTCGGTCACGTGGCGGGTGCTCTTCCGCGTCTCTGGGAACAGCATTTTCACCGCCACCGCTCGTCCTTCGTACACGCCCTTGTACACTTCTCCATAGCCGCCACGACCGATCAAGTCCTCGACGAACACACTGTCGCGAGGGATCCGGGACGACAACACGGCGTCGTCTTCGCACACGCTGTCCGCGGTGATCGGGCCGCGCAGTCTCTCAGCGTGCACTGGCGGTCGGTCTCCAGCCCTGTCACTCCGAACCGGATCACTCGGAGTGCTGTTGCAACGCCGGGCAACGAGGGGGTGGTGCGTTTCTCTTGATTTTACTATGGAGGTGGTTGCACTTGCCGGAGATTGCACTTGCCGACAGATATGGATACACTTGTGTATGAATACATAAATTAAGCCTTATGTCTGCTGAGTCAGAAGTTCCGACGGACGGACGTCATCGGCATCAGCACCAGCGTCTCGATCCATCGGTCCATCAGTCATGTACATTGCCCATTCACCCATCCAGCAGGACGAGGACCGGCACTTGCTTGCGCACTGTAGCGCAGACTGTCGAGTGCGTCCATGAGCCAGTGAGTGCTTGGAGCTTCCGTGGCTGCTGTGACCGGGGCAGGAAGAAGCGGCCATCTCTTCCTCACTACTTTAGTGAAGAAATGGCCGATTCTTTCCTGAGACCGCCTGCCTGCCTGCCCCTCGACGGCCAATCGCCAGCCAATCGCCCTCGGCGGGCTCAGACGCGCCGGACCGAGCCACGCCAGCGTGCGTCGACCCGGATTGACAACCGGCGGCCAGGTCCCTACTCCGAGCGACTATCAGCTTCTGCGAGCATCAGCTTGGCCGGGGAATGCTGCAGCTCAGCGGACAAAGGCTCGCGGCCCCGTCAAATCTGCTGCAGCAAGCGCTCTCGAGACGCCAAAGTCTCGCAGCATTATCATGTACAGCGAGCTCTGGCGGAGACCGGGCCGGGTGTCGGCGACAAGATGCTCTCGACGGAGCCCGGCCCACGCAAACGACTGGCGCGGGGCCCCCTGTCTCGGGTCGGGGGTTCCCGCCTTTTGTAGACCAGCATCATTCCTCCTTTTTTCGCTTCGGGACGGACCTCATCATGCCATTCTGCCGCCTCGGCAAGCAGATGTCGGGGGGTTCCACCACCCCGTTATCAGAATTGGTGCCGACAAGTCGGCATCTTTGAACAAGGTGCGCTCTACACTTGAACCTCCATGTCTATTAACTCTGGTTACAGTCCTGACCCTGTTCCTACGTTTGCTGCGTTTGTGCTACACCGGCAGTGAATTCTAGCTCAAACGCTCTTTTGTACCGGGTTCTCAGACCGCCTGATCTCTGAAGCTCACACGCAGTGCGGTGTCGACCAAGTTATCAGGCGCACGAAGCACCCGCACACGGTCTCTTGGTCGACGGCTGCCGTGCACAGCACCGCCTCTGAGGTTATCAGAGGTGCGTAATATCATGGCCTGCATGGTCATGACCAAGGTAGGTGCGCTGCGATGGCTTTCTGTAAGTACGTTTGTGTGCAGCGCTAACGTGTTCGATTTGGTTGCGCCTTTTGAAGATATCTAGCAAGTTGAAGCAGCCTCGTCCAGCAGCCAGGCCAAGCAAGCAAGTAAACAAGAAAGCTACGATCACGTGTCTGTGAATCGACGAAATCGCGATGCGCACAGTACGTGTTCCCTGCCGCCTCTCGCCTACCGATCTGTCTACTTACTCAACAATGCAATCGTTCGCATGTCCAGCAAGAAGGTGCTGCCACAAGCACCCACCTGCTGAAGGCCACAGCATTTTGCCGGGGCATACACTACCATCATGCCCAGTGATCTCAGGGCCACTTGCCGGTCCAATGCAAGGCGGCCAACCTGTGCACTCGTGCTGGGTGCGCAGCACGAGGTCATGCTGCTCACACGACTTCCAGCCAACTGCGCAATGCTTTGCTGCCAAATAAACGTCGCCAGCACCTCGTACGAGCTGGCAAGGTACGCACAGCAACATTGTTGCGGGTTGTTTATAGTTTTATCGGATGTGTAGTGCACTCACCACTATATGTACGTGTTATCCTTTCTGTATATATTTTCTTTAGCACCGGTATGGAAGATGCACCCGATTATCATTCGGGGCGTTGTCTACGATGCCGCGATTTGCACGACACTGGTGCAGAGGCGGCGGTGGGAATTGGGTCGGACCATCGGCTGGCGAGTCGTCACGCGGAGTCACGACTCGCCCCCGGGTACATGGACACTCCGTGCACTACTTGGCAACAGCGTCCTAATCAGATGTAAGAGGTTGCTACATGAACGATGTGACTTGTGATGGCAGAAACTAATGTATTTTTATGCATGCATGCAGATTTAACCTGGCAACCGCAAGAAGTGCAAGTCGCTAAGTGATAGCAGTACCGGTATCGGTAAGTTTACGTCTGAGTGCCGTAGCGCACATTTGCTTTTTGTGTGTGGCGGAAATAAGCTGGGGCTAATAGATTGTGTTGTATGCGCATGTGCGAATATGCAGGGTGGGCAGGACTCGGCGGCGCAGACCTGCAACCGCTGGAATCGAAGCCTAAGCTCGCGGTTGTGGGCGACAGGCGCTTGGCGCTTGCCGAGTTCTGGCTTTAAGTAGGGTAGGCACGCACCATGGCAAGGACGTCTGTCCGTGACCGCAGCTTTCACAGGAATCGACTCCGCAACCTGCGCGTGAAGCGGCAGCGGCCAAGTGTTGGCTGTGCTACGGACGCCGTTTGCCGACGACGCTGGTCTCCGCTGGAAGCTCGGTGGCGTTAATCTCCGGTGGACGCTCGGTGGCGGAGGTCGCGTCACCGGTGTTAGATGGAGCTCTGTCTCCAAAGCAGGCCCAATCTTACGTCGTAGTTAAGGTCCAGGCTGTGCGGCTGTCACTCTGAAAACCCATCCGCGTCGCTTCAGTATTCGAAGTGGGAGGTCACACCCGCTAAGTCGATTTGCCAGGGTTCACCGTAAACCCTGGCAAATCGACTACGTGAACTTCACGGACACGGCCAGGTGGGCAGCTTTTGTGCGCGGAAATGCTGTGATTGCATTGGCTAAGACTCTCTGATGCGCTAGGTTTTGTCGTACGACTCCTCTGATTCGGACGAACGAGCTGTAGCTGTGCGCCGTTAAGCTCTCCGCGAATGCATGAAGTGCTTTGGCGGCGCAGGCAAGATGCAGATGCAGATGCGATCGGCGCGTGCTGCGCAAGGTGGGTAAGTGAATGCACACCACGCAGTCTGCTGCTAATTTTGTGAGTCTATGATGCGACTGACACTCGCTGATGCACTAGGTTTCGTCGTACGAGACCTGATTCGGACGAGGTGCGCTGGGGGGCTATGCGCGGCGTGTGAGCGCACCCGCGAGCTGTGGCGGTGCACCGTTACGCTCTTTGCGGCTGCGTGAAGTGCTGTGGCGACGCAGGCGTGATGCAGAGGCTACGGAGTGCAAACGGCGCGTGGTGCGCAAGGTGAGTGTGTTTTCGTGCGAATGCACACTACGCAGTCTGTTGCTAACGTGTACGATGCGAATTTGTGGCGTTGTGCTTGCAACAAAGCAGACATGCCGCGTGCATGTGCGTGCGGTGAGTTTCGGCGAAGGCGGCGGTCTACGAGGGCATCTCGATCGACCAGGGCGTCTGTGAGCAGGATGCATGCAGTGCAGTGTGCGCGTGGCTGAAACGAATTTGTTTCAGCCGTACGCTATTGATTTCGTCCTCACTGTCGGTGGCAAGTTGTTTTACGCCTCGAGCTAAGCTATGCTGCTACTGCTGCTGGTTGTGATCGAGGAAGCGTTCCGCGCAAGGAACGCTTCGTGCCTTGTAATGCGTGCTGAGTTACGTGGAGCCTACACGCGTCGAGCTGAAGTGTCCAAGGAAATACACGGTCGATGGATGCTTCGGAGTTGCATGCACGCAGCCATTTTGCAAGTTGGCTAGATAGAGTGGTGGTTGTGGAGTGTGGTGGAGATGATACTGTAGTGCAGCACGAGGTGCTCGAGCTGGACTGCATGTTTTGGTAGTGTGGACAGGCTCTCGTCGACGGAGAGGCGGACGCCAACTTGGCGTGCGGTGGCTGTATGAAAATGGAGTATGTTGTTTAGGTGAAAATTGGAGAATGAGATTGGAGTTTGCGATCTACTCGTGCAGCAGTGTGCGGTTTATCTTGTCGTGCGTCTGGCTGATTCGGTGGTGTGGACGACGACGCCGTCCGCGAACCAGATCAGCATGTCGCTGGCGACCGCGTGCTACTGCGAGGCGAGGACGACTCGCCTGGCCTGCCTGCTGTGCTGCTGCTGACGAGAAATTGTCGGTGTGTTCTCTGTGCGTGATGCGGTGGTGGCTGAAACCCGTCGGCGTTCAAGAAGTTTTCGGTCTTGATTCGCCGCGAGGTTTCGTCACGCATCGAGGCTGCAGCGTAAAACCCTGCTTGAAGCAGTGCTGAGTTGCGTTGAAGTGGCGAGTGTGCGAAGTTGACGCAGTACGTCATCTGATCCGGTGTGGATGCAAGTGGACTTATATTCAACGTATTGCGCTACGCTACGAAGTATGCTGAGGATATTTACTGCTTGGCGCGTTCTCGTGGCTTCGAGACAAGTTTGTGTTGTTTTCGACGCAGTTGCCTTGAATGCAGTGTGCTGCTGCTGTCGCACATGCTCGCACTGGTTCGGGTGGAGGGATCGCCAATGCTTGGCTGCGCTCGACCGTCGTGGCGGATAATGGCTGGTAAGTTGTCAAGCGCCAGTGCACGATAGCCAGCGAGTTGGCGGCGTGTGCATGAACGAGTTCTGGGTCGGACGGACTTGGCTGCATGGCTGCTCGAGTACGTGCGGACTCTGTCGGTGTCGTCAAGGCGATGAAGACAATGCCCCCCCTGGTGCATCTGATGCATGGGTTGGTGCGGCAACGACACGCCAGGCCTGGGGTGATGCGATCTGATACCGACGGAGGGCAGTGTGGCTGCCTGGTGCACCAAACGGTTGGCGTGGGCTCGCCAGCAGAAGCACGTGCGACTTCGGTGCAGGTCTGACGATGATCATTTCGGCATTGGCGGCGCCGGTGGCCCAGCGAAGACGTGTGTGAGAGAGCTTGCTTCAGCTGCAATGGTGTGCAGCGTTCCTTTGTTCGAGTAAGTAGTGCGTGCATCTCTACTATGCAGACGAATAGCTCATTGACCCGTTGTGTTGTGCAGCTTCCGGTTCATGTCGTAGACTGCCTCGCGTCGGCCTCGGAGCTGTGGAAGACCCTGCGCAGCTCCGAGTTCTGCATGGCCGAGATCGCGGCCCCGAGTCGGTGCAGCCAAACATGCTGCAGAAGCTCACGAGTGTCCGAGGACGACGGCCCCCGCAACTTGCTGTACACGTGGTTGTATGAGCGTGGACACTCGCGCCTTTTGACTTCGATTCGCTCCCCGTACATCGAGGAGTTCCTGAAGGAGAAGGACCAAGACCTACTTGTGAAGCTCTACATGGATCAGCACAAGTACCTTGTGGCGGCTAAGGTGTGGTGGGCTCGAGCCCACGAGGACACTGTTGGTGAAGACCGTTATCTACCAAGGTAGCAACTGCTCCGGGACTCCGCTGGTCTTGTCGGTGGTCGGCTCATCCGACTGCGAAGCTGTCGACTGCAATTTCTTCATCACGAACAGCGTCATCTACTCCTCCGTCTCGATCTGCGTGGACATGGATCCAACGACCTTCGTGGCCGACGCGTTCGCCGGTTCCAGCTACTTGTTGGTCGAGACGTTCACCGACAACTGCAAGTTGTTCCTGGGTGCCAACGCGTACTTGGCGTCCGGCGAGTGCCAAGTGTTCGATGATTCCAGCGACAACGCGGTTGTTGCAGCGCTGCACGACGACGGAACCGCAAGCCTCGCCGTTTACAACGACAGCTCGTGTACCGGCACTCCGTTTCTTGGTTACGCACCAAACAGTGAGACGCTGTCGAGTCATTCGTGCTACAAGAACTACAGCGTCTTTTACACCAGCACAGACCCGGGTGTCGACAGCAGTCCCAGCTCCAGTACCAGGCTAATCATCACCGACAGCTCCTCCAGTGACGGGAGTGGTCACGACATGGCGATGTGTGGCTCGACAAGCCATGGAGAAGACTCGGAGGCTGGTACGAACGCTACGGTCTCGATCACACCTGCCGAGAGCTCAGGAGGTATCAACACGGGGGCCATTGCGGGCATTCTTGTAGCCTACGTCGTGCTCTGCGTGGCTGCGTGCATGTTGTGCATGGACAGAATGGAACGCTTGGGTCGCCGACTTGGGCTCCGAAGATGACAACGATCACTACAACTACATCAGGTTTATTCAAAGGTGTATATAAGCCACCACAGCCCTGAGGCTCGGATCACTTACTACCGAGACCGTACGCACGAACGTATTGTGTTGTGTGTGTCTAGCTAGCATACATACGCTGCGTAAGAGCCTTCATAACGCGGAAGCGGATCTCTCGTTCCCACACTGGACGGTGCGGAGCCTTGTCCCTCTTCTTATAGGTTCATTTCGCGTTGACAGCTTTCTTTGCCTCTTGTGCCAGAATCGACTGGAGCTTCCGGAACGCCTCGGCTGCAGACGGCCGCTGTGTTGGGTCGATCGAAGTGCACGCCGTGCCGATCTGCACCACTCCCTTGAGAGCTCCTGGCGAAAATTCGACGCGTAGTTTGCCCATGGCGACCAACTGCAGAATGGCCGTCTCGGGCATCTTGCGTCCGGCCGCGTTGTTCTCCTTGGCGTGCGCGTACGGATTCTGCTGCGAGTCCAATTCGGACAGCACGATACCGAACGAGAACATGTCGGCCTTGTCATCGTATCGCTCCCCCATCATGACCTCCGGCGCGATCCACAGCGAAGTGCCGACTCCTGCGGTCATGGTGCGGTCGACGCGCTCACGAGATGCGCCAAAGTCTGCGAGCTTGGCGTCTTGGCTCTCGTTGAGCAGAATGTTCCTGGACTTCAAGTCGCGGTGGATCACGGACGGAGTCAGCGAGTGCAGGTACGCAAGCGCGTGCACAACGTGGGTCGCGATCTTGACTTTAGTGTAGTCGAATCCGACGGGGTAATTGTTGTCGACGCAGTCGCTGAGCCACGCGCGCAAGTCGCCTCCTGCCATGAACTCCGTCACGACACAGAGATCCATCAAGTTGTTCCAGGACACGCCGACGAATTCCACGACGCGCGGGTGGTCCATGACCGTCATCATCTTGACCTCGGTCAGGAACTCGGTCACGTGGCGGGTGCTCTTCCGCGTCTCTGGGAACAGCATTTTCACCGCCACCGCTCGTCCTTCGTACACGCCCTTGTACACTTCTCCATAGCCGCCACGACCGATCAAGTCCTCGACGAACACACTGTCGCGAGGGATCCGGGACGACAACACGGCGTCGTCTTCGCACACGCTGTCCGCGGTGATCGGGCCGCGCAGTCTCTCAGCGTGCACTGGCGGTCGGTCTCCAGCCCTGTCACTCCGAACCGGATCACTCGGAGTGCTGTTGCAACGCCGGGCAACGAGGGGGTGGTGCGTTTCTCTTGATTTTACTATGGAGGTGGTTGCACTTGCCGGAGATTGCACTTGCCGACAGATATGGATACACTTGTGTATGAATACATAAATTAAGCCTTATGTCTGCTGAGTCAGAAGTTCCGACGGACGGACGTCATCGGCATCAGCACCAGCGTCTCGATCCATCGGTCCATCAGTCATGTACATTGCCCATTCACCCATCCAGCAGGACGAGGACCGGCACTTGCTTGCGCACTGTAGCGCAGACTGTCGAGTGCGTCCATGAGCCAGTGAGTGCTTGGAGCTTCCGTGGCTGCTGTGACCGGGGCAGGAAGAAGCGGCCATCTCTTCCTCACTACTTTAGTGAAGAAATGGCCGATTCTTTCCTGAGACCGCCTGCCTGCCTGCCCCTCGACGGCCAATCGCCAGCCAATCGCCCTCGGCGGGCTCAGACGCGCCGGACCGAGCCACGCCAGCGTGCGTCGACCCGGATTGACACCCGGCGGCCAGGTCCCCACTCCGAGCGACTATCAGCTTCTGCGAGCATCAGCTTGGCCGGGGAACGCTGCAGCTCAGCGGACAAAGGCTCGCGGCCCCGTCAAATCTGCTGCAGCAAGCACCCTCGAGACGCCAAAGTCTCGCAGCATTATCATGTACAGCGAGCTCTGGCGGAGACCGGGCCGGGTGTCGGCGACAAGATGCTCTCGACGGAGCCCGGCCCACGCAAACGACTGGCGCGGGGCCCCCTGTCTCGGTTCGGGGGTTCCCGCCTTTTGTAGACCAGCATCATTCCTCCTTTTTTCGCTTCGGGACGGACCTCATCATGCCATTCTGCCGCCTCGGCAAGCAGATGTCGGGGGGTTCCACCACCCCGTTATCAGAATTGGTGCCGACAAGTCGGCATCTTTGAACAAGGTGCGCTCTACACTTGAATCCCCATGCGTAATAACTCTGGTTACAGTCCTGACCCTGTTCTAACGTTTGATCCGTTTGTTCTACACCAGCAGTGAATTCTACCTCGAACCCTCTTTTGTACCGGGTTCTCAGACCGCCTGATCTCTGAAGCTCACACGCAGTGCGGTGTCGACCAAGTTATCAGGCGCACGAAGCACCCGCGCACGGTCTCTTGGTCGACGGCTGCCATGCACAGCACTGCCTCTGAGGTTATCAGAGGTGCGTAATATCATGGCCTGCATGTTCATGGCCAAGGTTGGTGTGCTGCGATGGCTTTCTGTAAGTACGTTTGTGTGCAGCGCTAACGTGTTCGATTTGGTTGCGCCTTTTGAAGATAGCAAGTTGAAGCAGCCTCGTCCAGCAGCCAGGCCAAGCAAGCAAGTAAACAAGAAAGCTACGATCACGTGTCTGTGAATCGACGAAACCGCGATGCGCACAGTACGTGTTCCCTGCCGCCTCTCGCCTACCGATCTGTCTACTTACTCAACAATGCAATCGTTCGCATGTCCAGCAAGAAGGTGCTGCCACAAGCACCCACCTGCTGAAGGCCACAGCATTTTGCCGGGGCATACACTACCATCATGCCCAGTGATCTCAGGGCCACTTGCCGGTCCAATGCAAGGCGGCCAACCTGTGCACTCGTGCTGGGTGCGCAGCACGAGGTCATGCTGCTCACACGACTTCCAGCCAACTGCGCAATGCTTTGCTGCCAAATAAACGTCGCCAGCACCTCGTACGAGCTGGCAAGGTACGCACAGCAACATTGTTGCGGGTTGTTTATAGTTTTATCGGATGTGTAGTGCACTCACCACTATATGTACGTGTTATCCTTTCTGTATATATTTTCTTTAGCACCGGTATGGAAGATGCACCCGATTATCATTCGGGGCGTTGTCTACGATGCCGCGATTTGCACGACACTGGTGCAGAGGCGGCGGTGGGAATTGGGTCGGACCATCGGCTGGCGAGTCGTCACGCGGAGTCACGACTCGCCCCCGGGTACATGGACACTCCGTGCACTACTTGGCAACAGCGTCCTAATCAGATGTAAGAGGTTGCTACATGAACGATGTGACTTGTGATGGCAGAAACTAATGTATTTTTATGCATGCATGCAGATTTAACCTGGCAACCGCAAGAAGTGCAAGTCGCTAAGTGATAGCAGTACCGGTATCGGTAAGTTTACGTCTGAGTGCCGTAGCGCACATTTGCTTTTTGTGTGTGGCGGAAATAAGCTGGGGCTAATAGATTGTGTTGTATGCGCATGTGCGAATATGCAGGGTGGGCAGGACTCGGCGGCGCAGACCTGCAACCGCTGGAATCGAAGCCTAAGCTCGCGGTTGTGGGCGACAGGCGCTTGGCGCTTGCCGAGTTCTGGCTTTAAGTAGGGTAGGCACGCACCATGGCAAGGACGTCTGTCCGTGACCGCAGCTTTCACAGGAATCGACTCCGCAACCTGCGCGTGAAGCGGCAGCGGCCAAGTGTTGGCTGTGCTACGGACGCCGTTTGCCGACGACGCTGGTCTCCGCTGGAAGCTCGGTGGCGTTAATCTCCGGTGGACGCTCGGTGGCGGAGGTCGCGTCACCGGTGTTAGATGGAGCTCTGTCTCCAAAGCAGGCCCAATCTTACGTCGTAGTTAAGGTCCAGGCTGTGCGGCTGTCACTCTGAAAACCCATCCGCGTCGCTTCAGTATTCGAAGTGGGAGGTCACACCCGCTAAGTCGATTTGCCAGGGTTCACCGTAAACCCTGGCAAATCGACTACGTGAACTTCACGGACACGGCCAGGTGGGCAGCTTTTGTGCGCGGAAATGCTGTGATTGCATTGGCTAAGACTCTCTGATGCGCTAGGTTTTGTCGTACGACTCCTCTGATTCGGACGAACGAGCTGTAGCTGTGCGCCGTTAAGCTCTCCGCGAATGCATGAAGTGCTTTGGCGGCGCAGGCAAGATGCAGATGCAGATGCGATCGGCGCGTGCTGCGCAAGGTGGGTAAGTGAATGCACACCACGCAGTCTGCTGCTAATTTTGTGAGTCTATGATGCGACTGACACTCGCTGATGCACTAGGTTTCGTCGTACGAGACCTGATTCGGACGAGGTGCGCTGGGGGGCTATGCGCGGCGTGTGAGCGCACCCGCGAGCTGTGGCGGTGCACCGTTACGCTCTTTGCGGCTGCGTGAAGTGCTGTGGCGACGCAGGCGTGATGCAGAGGCTACGGAGTGCAAACGGCGCGTGGTGCGCAAGGTGAGTGTGTTTTCGTGCGAATGCACACTACGCAGTCTGTTGCTAACGTGTACGATGCGAATTTGTGGCGTTGTGCTTGCAACAAAGCAGACATGCCGCGTGCATGTGCGTGCGGTGAGTTTCGGCGAAGGCGGCGGTCTACGAGGGCATCTCGATCGACCAGGGCGTCTGTGAGCAGGATGCATGCAGTGCAGTGTGCGCGTGGCTGAAACGAATTTGTTTCAGCCGTACGCTATTGATTTCGTCCTCACTGTCGGTGGCAAGTTGTTTTACGCCTCGAGCTAAGCTATGCTGCTACTGCTGCTGGTTGTGATCGAGGAAGCGTTCCGCGCAAGGAACGCTTCGTGCCTTGTAATGCGTGCTGAGTTACGTGGAGCCTACACGCGTCGAGCTGAAGTGTCCAAGGAAATACACGGTCGATGGATGCTTCGGAGTTGCATGCACGCAGCCATTTTGCAAGTTGGCTAGATAGAGTGGTGGTTGTGGAGTGTGGTGGAGATGATACTGTAGTGCAGCACGAGGTGCTCGAGCTGGACTGCATGTTTTGGTAGTGTGGACAGGCTCTCGTCGACGGAGAGGCGGACGCCAACTTGGCGTGCGGTGGCTGTATGAAAATGGAGTATGTTGTTTAGGTGAAAATTGGAGAATGAGATTGGAGTTTGCGATCTACTCGTGCAGCAGTGTGCGGTTTATCTTGTCGTGCGTCTGGCTGATTCGGTGGTGTGGACGACGACGCCGTCCGCGAACCAGATCAGCATGTCGCTGGCGACCGCGTGCTACTGCGAGGCGAGGACGACTCGCCTGGCCTGCCTGCTGTGCTGCTGCTGACGAGAAATTGTCGGTGTGTTCTCTGTGCGTGATGCGGTGGTGGCTGAAACCCGTCGGCGTTCAAGAAGTTTTCGGTCTTGATTCGCCGCGAGGTTTCGTCACGCATCGAGGCTGCAGCGTAAAACCCTGCTTGAAGCAGTGCTGAGTTGCGTTGAAGTGGCGAGTGTGCGAAGTTGACGCAGTACGTCATCTGATCCGGTGTGGATGCAAGTGGACTTATATTCAACGTATTGCGCTACGCTACGAAGTATGCTGAGGATATTTACTGCTTGGCGCGTTCTCGTGGCTTCGAGACAAGTTTGTGTTGTTTTCGACGCAGTTGCCTTGAATGCAGTGTGCTGCTGCTGTCGCACATGCTCGCACTGGTTCGGGTGGAGGGATCGCCAATGCTTGGCTGCGCTCGACCGTCGTGGCGGATAATGGCTGGTAAGTTGTCAAGCGCCAGTGCACGATAGCCAGCGAGTTGGCGGCGTGTGCATGAACGAGTTCTGGGTCGGACGGACTTGGCTGCATGGCTGCTCGAGTACGTGCGGACTCTGTCGGTGTCGTCAAGGCGATGAAGACAATGCCCCCCCTGGTGCATCTGATGCATGGGTTGGTGCGGCAACGACACGCCAGGCCTGGGGTGATGCGATCTGATACCGACGGAGGGCAGTGTGGCTGCCTGGTGCACCAAACGGTTGGCGTGGGCTCGCCAGCAGAAGCACGTGCGACTTCGGTGCAGGTCTGACGATGATCATTTCGGCATTGGCGGCGCCGGTGGCCCAGCGAAGACGTGTGTGAGAGAGCTTGCTTCAGCTGCAATGGTGTGCAGCGTTCCTTTGTTCGAGTAAGTAGTGCGTGCATCTCTACTATGCAGACGAATAGCTCATTGACCCGTTGTGTTGTGCAGCTTCCGGTTCATGTCGTAGACTGCCTCGCGTCGGCCTCGGAGCTGTGGAAGATCCTGCGCAGCTCCGAGTTCTGCATGGCCGAGATCGCGGCCCCGAGTCGGTGCAGCCAAACATGCTGCAGAAGCTCACGAGTGTCCGAGGACGACGGCCCCCGCAACTTGCTGTACACGTGGTTGTATGAGCGTGGACACTCGCGCCTTTTGACTTCGATTCGCTCCCCGTACATCGAGGAGTTCCTGAAGGAGAAGGACCAAGACCTACTTGTGAAGCTCTACATGGATCAGCACAAGTACCTTGTGGCGGCTAAGGTGTGGTGGGCTCGAGCCCACGAGGACACTGTTGGTGAAGACCGTTATCTACCAAGGTAGCAACTGCTCCGGGACTCCGCTGGTCTTGTCGGTGGTCGGCTCATCCGACTGCGAAGCTGTCGACTGCAATTTCTTCATCACGAACAGCGTCATCTACTCCTCCGTTTCGATCTGCGTGGACATGGATCCAACGACCTTCGTGGCCGACGCGTTCGCCGGTTCCAGCTACTTGTTGGTCGAGACGTTCACCGACAACTGCAAGTTGTTCCTGGGTGCCAACGCGTACTTGGCGTCCGGCGAGTGCCAAGTGTTCGATGATTCCAGCGACAACGCGGTTGTTGCAGCGCTGCACGACGACGGAACCGCAAGCCTCGCCGTTTACAACGACAGCTCGTGTACCGGCACTCCGTTTCTTGGTTACGCACCAAACAGTGAGACGCTGTCGAGTCATTCGTGCTACAAGAACTACAGCGTCTTTTACACCAGCACAGACCCGGGTGTCGACAGCAGTTCCAGCTCCAGTACCAGGCTAATCATCACTGACAGCTCCTCTAGTGACGGGAGTGCTCACGACGTGGTTGGTAGCCCGATGTGTGGCTCGACAAGCCATGATGAAGACTCGGAGGCTGGTACGAACGCTACGGTCTCTATCACACCTGCCGAGAGCTCAGGAGGTATCAACACAGGGGCCATTGTGGGCATTCTTGTAGCCTACGTCGTGCTGTGTATGGCTGCGTGCATGTTGTGCATGGACAGAATGGAACGCTTGGGTCGCCGACTTGGGCTCCGAAGATGACAACGATCACTACAACTACATCAGGTTTATTCAAAGGTGTATATAAGCCACCACAGCCCTGAGACGAGTGGCAAGCTCGGCAGCTCTGGATCACTTACTACCGAGACCGTACGCACGAACGTATTGTGTTGTGTGTGACTAGCTAGCTAGCATACATACGCTGCGTAAGAGCCTTCATAACGCGGAAGCGGACTCGACGGTGCGGAGCCTTGTCCCTCTTCTTATAGGTTCATTTCGCGTTGACAGCTTTCTTCGCCTCTTGTGCCAGAATCGACTGGAGCTTCCGGAACGCCTCGGCTGCAGACGGCCGCTGTGTTGGGTCGATCGAAGTACACGCCGTTCCGATCTGCACCACTCCCTTGAGAGCTCCTGGCGAGAATTCGACGCGTAGTTTGCCCATGGCGACCAACTGCAGAATGGCCGTCTCCGGCATCTTGCGTCCGGCCGCGTTGTTCTCCTTGGCGTGCGCGTACGGATTCTGCTGCGAGTCCAATTCGGACAGCACGATACCGAACGAGAACATGTCGGCCTTGTCATCGTATCGCTCCCCCATCATGACCTCCGGCGCGATCCACAGCGAAGTGCCGACTCCTGCGGTCATGGTGCGGTCGACGCGCTCACGAGATGCGCCAAAGTCTGCGAGCTTGGCGTCTTGGCTCTCGTTGAGCAGAATGTTCCTGGACTTCAAGTCGCGGTGGATCACGGACGGAGTCAGCGAGTGCAGGTACGCAAGCGCGTGCACAACGTGGGTCGCGATCTTGACTTTAGTGTAGTCGAAGCCGACGGGGTAATTGTTGTCGACGCAGTCGCTGAGCCACGCGCGCAAGTCGCCTCCTGCCATGAACTCCGTCACGACACAGAGATCCATCAAGTTGTTCCAGGACACGCCGACGAATTCCACGACGCGCGGGTGGTCCATGACCGTCATCATCTTGACCTCGGTCAGGAACTCGGTCACGTGGCGGGTGCTCTTCCGCGTCTCTGGGAACAGCATTTTCACCGCCACCGCCCGTCCTTCGTACACCCCCTTGTACACTTCTCCATAGCCGCCACGACCGATCAAGTCCTCGACAAACACACTGTCGCGAGGGATTCGGGACGACAAAACGGCGTCGTCTTCGCACACGCTGTCCGCGGTGATCGGACCGCGCAGTCTTTCAGCGTGCACGGGCGGTCGGTCTCCAGCCCTGTCACTCCGAACCGGATCACTCGGTGTACTATTGCAACGCAGCTCAAAGCTTCGCATCCGCTCACTGCGTACGGGGTCGCTAGGCATGCGATCACCTCGTTGTCGGTCGCTCCGACCACTGCGCGGTTCATCTCCGCGACGCTCTTTCCGTTGTCGTTCCTTACGTAAGCGTTCGTTCTTCAGTCAATCGCTACGTGCAGGTGAAGGGCAACGAGGGGGTGGTGCGTTTCTCTTGAGTTTAGTATGGAGGTGGTTGCACTTGCCAGTCAAGGACAGATATGGCTACACTTGTGTAATTTATGTGCGTACATAAATTAAGTAAGTCTTATGAGGAGCTAGCTGGCTGAGTCAGAAGTTCCGACGGACGGACGCCATCGGCATCAGCGTCAGCGTCTCGATCGATCGATCGATGGATCCAGCAGGACGATGACCGGCACTTGCTTGCGGACTGTAGCGCAGACTGTCGAGTGCGTCCATGGCCGAGTGAGTGCTTGGGCTGCTGTGACCGCGGGCAGGAAGAAGCGGCCATCTCTTCCTCACTACTTTAGTGAAGAAATGGCCGATTCTTTCCTGAGACCGCCTGCCCCTCGACGGCCAATCGCCAGCCAATCGCCCTCGGCGGGCTCAGACGCGCCGGACCGAGCCACGCCAGCGTGCGTCGACCCGGATTGACACCCGGCGGCCAGGTCCCCACTCCGAGCGACTATCAGCTTCTGCGAGCATCAACTTGGCCGGGGAACGCTGCAGCTCAGCGGACAAAGGCTCGCGGCCCCGTCAAATCTGCTGCAGCGAGCGCTCTCGAGACGCCAAAGTCTCGCAGCATTATCATGTACTGCGAGCTCTGGCGGAGACCGGGTCGGGTGTCGGCGACGAGAGCTCTCGACGGAGCCCGGCCCACGCAAACGACTGGCGCGGGGCCCCTCTCTCGGGTCGGGGGTTCCCGCCTTTTGTAGACCAGCATCATTCCTCCTTTTTTCGCTTCGGGACAGACCTCATCATGCCATTCTGCCGCCTCGGCAAGCAGATGTCGGGGGGGGGGGTTCCACCACCCCGTTATCAGAATTGGTGCCAACAAGTCGGCATCTTTGAACAAGGTGCGCTCTACACTTGAACCCCCATGTGTATTAACTCTGGTTACAGTACTGACCCTGTTCCTACGTTTGCTGCGTTTGTGCTACACCGGCAGTGAAGTCCTGCTAGCGTCGACGCACGGGCACCTTCACCGGCCAAGTTATCAGGCGCACCGTGCGCCATGCACGGTCTAGCGCCGTGCAGAGCGCTGTCACCGCTGCCGATTGGAAGCGGTCGGGTTATCAGACCTGCCTGCCGTGATGCCCTGGCTGGGTGACACCCGTCGTCCCCAGGCGTCTCCGTGGACAAGGTAAGAGCATGGCCATACTTATCCGTAAGTACGGATGGGCAGCTCTAATATGTTCGTTTGGTTTGTTTGTTTGTTTGCTTCATGTTGATGATCGCAAGTTGAAGTTGCAGTCGTACCAGCAGCTTGGCCAGTATACCAGAAACTCAAACCACGATGTCGGTGGCATCAAAAAGCAAGGTGTGTGTATACGTGCATATACAGCTAGGTTTTGCTCGCAACTCCATGCCTGTATATCTACTTACTCAACTATGTAATTGCATGCGTGCACAGTGCCCCACAAGCGCCCAGCAGGTGCTGCCGCAAGCACCCGAGTGCTTATGGCAACACCATGAGCGCCGGCGCGTGCACTGCCGGGTCGACACCTCACGGCTTGAGTGCCCTCAGGGCGACACACAGCCAACCTGTGCACTCATGTTGGGTGCGCAGGACGAGATCAAGGTGTGCACCGATTTCCAAGTCGGATGGCCGACGCATTGCTGCCCATGCAACGTCGCCGGCACCTGGACAACCTGGCAAGGTACGCACAGCAAGAACATTGTTGTGGGTTGTTTATAGTTTATTGAATGTGTAGTGCACTCACCACTATATCTACATGCTATCTTTTCTGTATTTACTTTCTTTAGCGCCGGTATGGAGGATGCACCCGGTTATCACTCGGGGCGTTGTCTACGACGCCGCGATTTGCACGACACTGGTGCAGAGGCGGCGGTTGGAATTGGGTCGGACCATCGGCAGGCGAGTCGTCACGCGGAGTCACGGCTCGCCCCCGGGGAACATGGACACTCCGTGCACTACTTGGCACCAGCGTCCTAATCAGATGTAAGAGGTTGCTACATGAACGATATGACTTGTGATAGCAGAAACTAATGTATTATTATGTATGCATGCAGATTTAACCTGGCAACAGCAAGAAGTGCAAGTCGCCAAGTGATAGCAGTATCGGTAAGTTTACGTCTGAGTGCCGCACCGGACACTTGCTTTTTGTGTGTGGCGGAAGCTACTGTTGCTAATAGGATCTGCTGTATGCAAATGTGCAGGGCGAACAAGACTCTGGCGACGCAGATCAGCAATTGCTGGAAACGAAGCCTAAGCTCGCGGTTGTGGGCGATAGGCGCTTAGCGCTTGCCGAGTTGTGGCTCATTACTAGTGTAAGCATGCCCAGTGGCAAGGACTTCTGCCCGTGCATGCAGTTTGCGCAGGAGTCGAGCCTGCAACTTGCTCGCGAAGCAGCAGCATACGAGTGGCCGGCGGCGCTACACTCGTCTGTTGCTGCTTCGCGAGCAAGCTGCAAGCTCGATACGCCGTTTGCAGACCGCAGTCTACGCCGCTGGTCTCCGCTGGAAGCTCGGGTGCGTTGGTCTACGCTGGACGCTCGGTGACGCGACTCCAGAGGAGGGGCAAGCTTTCGTCGTAGTTAAGACCTGGGTTGTGCGGCTGTTACTCTGAAAACCCATCCGCGTCGCTTCAGTATTCGAAGTGGGAGGTCCCACCCGCCAAGTCGATTTGCCAGGGTTCACCGTAAACCCTGGCAAATCGACTACGTGAACTTCACGGACACGGCCAGGTGGGCAGCTTTTGTGCGCGGAAATGCTGTTATTGCATTGGCTAAGACTCTCTGATGCGCTAGGTTTTGTCGTACGACTCCTCTGATTCGGACGAACGAGCTGTAGCTGTGCGCCGTTAAGCTCTCCGCGAATGCATGAAGTGCTTTGGCGGCGCAGGCAAGATGCAGATGCAGATGCGATCGGCGTGTGCTGCGCAAGGTGGGTAAGTGAATGCACGTCACGCAGTCTGTTGCTAATTCTGTGAGTGTACGATGCGACTGACTCGCTCTGATGCACTAGGTTTGTCGAACGAGGACCTGATTCGAACGAGGAGCGTTTGGGGGCTATGCGTCGCGTGTGAGCGCCCCCGCGAGCTGTGGCGGTGCACCGTTACGCTCTTTGCGGCTGCATGAAGTGCTGGCGGGCGGTGCAGGCGTGATGCTGAAGCTGCAGAATGCTATCGGTGCGTGCTGCGCAAGGTGAGTGTGCTTTCGTGCGAATACACAGTACACAGTCTGTTGCTAACCTACTTGTGCGTGTATTATGCGAAATTGTGGCGATGTGCTTGCAGAGGAGCCGGTGTGCCGCCTGCATCAGTGTGTGGCGAGTTTAGGCGGAGGCGGCGGCCGTGCGAGGGCATCTCGATCGATCCAGGGCGTCAGGATCGTGGACTTCGAGGATGCATGCAGTCCAGTGGCCAAATCAACTTCGTTCAGCCGTTCGTCGTTGTTTCGATCTCGCCGTCGGTGGCAAAGTGGTTTGCGCGCACATTCGAGCTATGCTGCTGTTGGTGGGGTGATTGAGGAAGGAGCGCTTCGTGTCTTGCAATGGGTGCTGAGGCACGTGGAGCCCGCACGCGTCGATCTGGAGCGTCCAAGGAACGACAAGGTCGATGGAAGATTGTTGCGAAGGAGACATGGTGTGTATTTTGTGCTTAGCTGCACGAACGTTCTACGAGTTGGCTAGGTGAAGTGCTGATTGTCGAGTGTGGATGTCCGAGTGGTGATATTGCGGTGCAGGACGAAGCCTGCCAGGCTGCATGTTTCGGTAGTGTGGAGAAGCTCTCGTCGACAGAGAGAACCTTCTCGGCGGACGCCAGCTAGGCGTTCGGTGGCTGCATGGGCGTCGAGTGTCTCGATAAGCTGACAAATGGAGAATGAGATTGGAGTTTGCGATCTACTCGTGCAGCAGTGTGCGTTTTATCTTGTCGTGCGTCTGGCTGATTCGGTGGTGTGGACGACGACGCCGTCCGCGAACCAGATCAGCATGTCGCTGGCGACCGCGTGCTACTGCGAGGCGAGGACGACTCGCCTGGCCTGCCTGCTGTGCTGCTGCTGACGAGAAATTGTCGGTGTGTTCTCTGTGCGTGATGCGGTGGTGGCTGAAACCCGTCGGCGTTCAAGAAGTTTTCGGTCTTGATTCGCCGCGAGGTTTCGTCACGCATCGAGGCTGCAGCGTAAAACCCTGCTTGAAGCAGTGCTGAGTTGCGTTGAAGTGGCGAGTGTGCGAAGTTGACGCAGTACGTCATCTGATCCGGTGTGGATGCAAGTGGACTTATATTCAACGTATTGCGCTACGCTACGAAGGATGCTGAGGATATTTACTGCTTGGCGCGTTCTCGTAGTTTCGAGACAAGTTTGTGTTGTTTTCGACGCAGTTGCCTTGAATGCAGTGTGCTGCTGCTGTCGCACATGCTCGCACTGGTTCGGGTGGAGGGATCGCCAATGCTTGGCTGCGCTCGACCGTCGTGGCTGATAATGGCTGGTATGTTGTCAAGCGCCAGTGCACGATAGCCAGCGAGTTGGCGGCGTGTGCATGAACGAGTTCTGGGTCGTACAGACTTGGCTGCATGGCTGCTCGAGTACGTGCGGACTCTGTCGGTGTCGTCAAGGCGATGAAGACAATGCCCCCCCCCCCCCCCCCCTGGTGCATCTGATGCATGGGTTGGTGCGGCAACGACACGCCAGGCCTGGGGTGATGCGATCTGATACCGACGGAGGGCAGTGTGGCTGCCTGGTGCACCAAACGGTTGGCGTGGGCTCGCCAGCAGAAGCACGTGCGACTTCGGTGCAGGGCTGACGATGATCATTTCGGCATTGGCGGCGCCGGTGGCCCAGCGAAGACGTGTGTGAGAGAGCTTGCTTCAGCTGCAATGGTGTGCAGCGTTCCTTTGTTCGAGTAAGTAGTGCGTGCATCTCTACTATGCAGACGAATAGCTCATTGACCCGTTGTGTTGTGTGTCGTAGACTGCCTCGCGTCGGCCTCGGAGCTGTGGAAGATCCTGCGCAGCTCCGAGTTCTGCATGGCCGAGATCGCGGCCCCGAGTCGGTGCAGCCAAACATGCTGCAGAAGCTCACGAGTGTCCGAGGACGACGGCCCCCGCAACTTGCTGTACACGTGGTTGTATGAGCGTGGACACTCGCGCCTTTTGACTTCGATTCGCTCCCCATACATCGAGGAGTTCCTGAAGGAGAAGGACCAAGACCTACTTGTGAAGCTCTACATGGATCAGCACAAGTATCTTGTGGCGGCTAAGGTATGGTGGGCTCGAGCCCACGAGGACACTGTTGGTGAAGACCGTTATCTACCAAGGTCGCAACTGCTCCGGGACTCCGCTGGTCGTGTCGGTGGTCGGTTCATCCGACTGCGAAGCTGTCGACTGCAATTTCTTCATCACGAACAGCGTCGTCTACTCCTCCGTCTCGATCTGCGTGGACATGGATCCAACGACCTTCGTGGCCGACGCGTTCTCCGGTTCCAGCTACTTGTTGGTCGAGACGTTCACCGACAACTGCAAGTTGTTCCTGGGTGCCAACGCGTACTTGGCGTCCGGCGAGTGCCAAGTGTTCGATGATTCCAGCGACAACGCGGTTGTTGCAGCGCTGCACGACGACGGAACCGCAAGCCTCGCCGTTTACAACGACAGCTCGTGTACCGGCCCTCCGTTTCTTGGTTACGCGCCGACCAGCGAGACGCTGTCGAGTCATTCGTGCTACAAGAACTACAGCGTGTTTTACACCAGCACAGACCCGGGTGTCGACAGCAGTCCCAGCTCCAGTACCAGGCTAATCATCACCGACAGCTCCTCCAGTGACGGGAGTGGTCACGACATGGCGATGTGTGGCTCGACAAGCCATGGAGAAGACTCGGAGGCTGGTACGAACGCTACGGTCTCGATCACACCTGCCGAGAGATCAGGAGGTATCAACACGGGGGCCATTGTGGGCATTCTTGTAGCCTACGTCGTGCTATGTGTGGCTGCGTGCATGTTGTGCATGGACAGAATGGAACGCTTGGGTCGCCGACTTGGGCTCCGAAGATGACAACGATCACTACAACTACATCAGGTTTATTCAAAGGTGTATATAAGCCACCACAGCCCTGAGGCTCGGATCACTTACTACCGAGACCGTACGCACGAACGTATTGTGTTGTGTGTGTCTAGCTAGCATACATACGCTGCGTAAGAGCCTTCATAACGCGGAAGCGGATCTCTCGTTCCCACACTGGACGGTGCGGAGCCTTGTCCCTCTTCTTATAGGTTCATTTCGCGTTGACAGCTTTCTTTGCCTCTTGTGCCAGAATCGACTGGAGCTTCCGGAACGCCTCGGCTGCAGACGGCCGCTGTGTTGGGTCGATCGAAGTGCACGCCGTGCCGATCTGCACCACTCCCTTGAGAGCTCCTGGCGAAAATTCGACGCGTAGTTTGCCCATGGCGACCAACTGCAGAATGGCCGTCTCGGGCATCTTGCGTCCGGCCGCGTTGTTCTCCTTGGCGTGCGCGTACGGATTCTGCTGCGAGTCCAATTCGGACAGCACGATACCGAACGAGAACATGTCGGCCTTGTCATCGTATCGCTCCCCCATCATGACCTCCGGCGCGATCCACAGCGAAGTGCCGACTCCTGCGGTCATGGTGCGGTCGACGCGCTCACGAGATGCGCCAAAGTCTGCGAGCTTGGCGTCTTGGCTCTCGTTGAGCAGAATGTTCCTGGACTTCAAGTCGCGGTGGATCACGGACGGAGTCAGCGAGTGCAGGTACGCAAGCGCGTGCACAACGTGGGTCGCGATCTTGACTTTAGTGTAGTCGAATCCGACGGGGTAATTGTTGTCGACGCAGTCGCTGAGCCACGCGCGCAAGTCGCCTCCTGCCATGAACTCCGTCACGACACAGAGATCCATCAAGTTGTTCCAGGACACGCCGACGAATTCCACCACGCGCGGGTGGTCCATGACCGTCATCATCTTGACCTCGGTCAGGAACTCGGTCACGTGGCGGGTGCTCTTCCGCGTCTCTGGGAACAGCATTTTCACCGCCACCGCGCGTCCTTCGTACACCCCCTTGTACACTTCTCCATAGCCGCCACGACCGATCAAGTCCTCGACGAACACACTGTCGCGAGGGATCCGGGACGACAACACGGCGTCGTCTTCGCACACGCTGTCCGCGGTGATCGGACCGCGCAGTCTTTCAGCGTGCACGGGCGGTCGGTCTCCAGCCCTGTCACTCCGAAGCGGTTCACTCGGAGTACTATTGCAACGCAGCTCAAAGCTCCGCATCCGCTCACTGCGTACGGGGTCGCTAGGCATGCGATCACCTCGTTGTCGGTCGCTCCGACCACTGCGCGGTTCATCTCCGCGACGCTCTTTCCGTTGTCGTTCCTTACGTAAACGTTCGTTCTTCAATCGATCGCTACGCACCGGGTCGCTATGAACGGTGTTGTTGCTCAACTCCTCACGGTGCAGTCGATTACCCCGCACGGGGGTCGTGCGCAGCTCTTCAGTGTGAAGTCGACCGCTGCGACCGATAGAATCACCACGAAACCTCTCGCTCTGCAACCTGCCTCCAGTCCGCAGCTCTTCCCCGCGCAACTTCCTGCTACGCTTGTCGTGTCTGTCACTAGGCGGCGCTCCACGCAGCTCGTTGTTGTGGAGAACGGGTGTCGATCCTCCTGTGTGAGAGCTGAGTGTGCTGCGCTGGTCGCTCCTGGGCGACATATCCGGGACGTACCGCTCCTCGTTCTCGTGCTTGTCACTCACCGCCAACGCGACGTCGGGGCTCCGTCCGCGACTGTTGTCGCGCTTCTCGTTGCGTTTGTTGCGGCGCAACTTCCAGTAGATGAGCAGCGCCGGGAGAATCACGATGGCCAAACACGCGACGACGATACCGAACAAGGCGCCGGCGCTCATCTTGGAGTCGTGGGACGCGGTCACGATCGTTGTCGCATTGGAGCCACTACTGCTGCTGCTACCACTGCTGGCTGAGAAGATCCCTGTGTGGTCCGACGTGTAGAACTTGTTGTAGCCCAAGTAGCACGAGTGGTCCTGGATGATGGACGCGTTGAGGTCGAACGTCTGCGCCTTGGTGGCACACGCCGAGTCGTTGTAGATGGTCATGTAGGCCGACCCGTCATTAAACAGCGTCGCGATCTCACTGCGCGCGCCAACGTACGACGCGAGTTGGCAGGTGCCTGCGGCCAGGAAGATGTTGGAGCGCACGTAGGACTGGCAATCCTGCTCCTGGAAGCCGTCGATCATGAGGTACTTGGCCCCGCTGAACAACTGCGACGTGTACTCGAAGCGGTCCGTGGCGCAGCGTTCCGCGTAGTAGTACGACGAGTTGCTGATCTCGATGGCGCTGCAGGTGTCCGTGGTCGTGCACGTCGCGTTGGTCAGCTCCAGCGTCACCACCAACGGCACCGAGTCGCAGTTGGCGTCCGAGTAGATTTCCACCGACGAATAGTCCGCGAGCACCGACAGCCAGCCACTCGTCGCCAGGGCGAGCGCCCCGAGCCATGGCGCGCGTAGCATGGGGGGGATCGGATCGCTCGCTTGTCGTGCCTTCCACTGAAAGTCCGAACGGAGACCGAGGTGAGGGGCTGACCTGGTCGATTTGGTCTGACTATATGCGCGGACTGTCTACGTGGGGGGGGAGGGCTCCGCTCCGAGTCTCCGAGTCTCATCGATCGATGTTGGTCCTCCCTTCTCTCAACGCGAGCTGAACTTTCAAGAGCTCCTGCTGGTGTGGTCTGATGGCCTTTCCAAGTGGACGGTTCGGGTTCCAATGCCACAGATGGCGGCCGTGCCGCGAGGAATTGCTCGGACAGCATGAGAGAGCGCAACCTGGTGCGGAACAGATCGACTTTGCGGCGCTTGTGGACTGCGGATTGAAGCGCGGCAGGTGCTAGCATTGAACCAACGTGCTCCATGGCAAGGTGGCTGTGGAATACCACTGGTATTATACCAGGAGCTTCCTCGAGGAATCACCTCAACTCCACCCTAACAGCCGAGTCAGCGTCGCTCTCACGACGGCGAGAGCTGCATGGACAGGCCTCTTTAATTGTGGGGTTTGAGCCCACAAACCCACAATATACCACAATTAATATCCCCGGTCAACCCACCAAAAAAATGTTAGCGAGCACTCCTAAACTTGTATTGCTGTCACTCAATACTGTAGCAAGATGTTGTCAATTACGTTTCAGCGGAATTTAAAGCCTCGCTACTCGTCTTGGGCAACAAATAGCACAACTTCACGATCTGAACAACAATTTATCGGCCTAGGTCTCCGTGTTAGGTCACTTCCTGGAGATATTTTTCAGCTGTTACCATCAAACGACTACGTCGTCAGAGGCGCTCGTATGCCGTTAAGGTTGCTGATGCAAGTGCGCATGATAGACCGCGGTACTGTACAATAGATGCCTTATCACAGCTTTACAGCAGTTGTATGGCGCATTGACTATTAAAATAATACGACCATCCCAACACTACCACCGTGGAATCGGATTTTTCGGTCATCGGTTAGGAACGAGATCACTATCGACACTCGCTGACAGATTTTTCACTCGAGGGAATTCTGCACGCGAAGCAATTCGTACGAATAGCTTCACTAGAGACAGAAGAAGACTTGGCAAGTCCACATGATGCAATCATTGTCAGACAGTTATCTTATTGTTTGTATTGTCCCACACCATACCACAATTAAGTTACCGTTTCAGCCCACCATTAAGCTAATCGTGGTGTTTTCCCCAAAACCCACCATTAAAGAGGCCTGTGCATGGACGTGTTTATCGTCGCCTTGTCAAGCTCCAGATGCTGCCACCGTAACTTACGGCGTAATAAACCTGTCGCCATGACACGGTGACAGCAGTGCTGTCACAGCACGTGCTGCTTCTTGCCAAGCTGGAAGCCCCAACTGGTGAGCTCGATGCCGAGGCAATCCCGCAGTGCGTGTGCTGAATGACAGAGATTCGGTGGAGCTGTTTGCTGTCGTGCTCGGACGACGATTTTCAACCGCATTGAGTCAATGATTGACAGCTTCCCGGTTGAAGACGCGCACTGCCAGTACGTACAGTACACTGTGTACTGAGTACAGTACCGTACAGTATCACTAGCATTCGTGCTTCCAGCCCGTGATCACGCCGGAAATGCTCAACACAACGGAACGACTGCCAGCTTTCGGTGGTACTGTGTACTACGTGTAATACTGGAAATGTAACCTACAGCACTCGATCTACACGAGCAGGATTTCCTCTGCTCAACTTCGACCGAGAAGGCGGTCCGAGTGTATCTTGCATTGGGCTACGTCCTCTCCTCTACGGTGAACACTTCATGCGCGCAGCGAAACGATCACCATGGAGATCAGATGGGGCTTTCGATTCGCCCACCGAGACGGCTACACTGTTGCTGTAGAAGTGCCGCTCAGTCGATCGCGGTGAGCTCTTCCCTGCTTGGGCTCTCGACCGGCAGTAATCTGCAATATGGAGGTGGAAATGCTCTGAGCAAAGCCACTTAATAGCATGGACTGAACCAAGCACAAATTTTCGAGGGCGAATGCTAGGGGCTGGAAAATCTTGGTCAGCTGCAAGGTGCGCTGAGTGGTGATGAATCACGATGATACGAGTTGCCCACGCTCAGAGACGCAAGTTTGCACTCAGAACCGCGATGCAAAACTGAGAGAAAGGGCTCAAGGACACACGTAAAGGGTCAACGGCAGTTTACATCTTGCACATCAGCATGAAAAAGATTGTTCGCCTGGTGCCGTGGTCTTCAACTGCAACAGCAAGAGCCAACCCGAGATTGGCGTCGAACCGCAACGGTCTAACTGTAAGTATCGGCAAGCCCGAGCCAACGTGAAAGGAAACGAATTGTCGCTTTTTATACTTGTGGAGCTTCGGGTCTCAAGTCGACTATTACGAGTGTTTTTGGGACATCCAACGCACTACATGTAAGTAAAATTTCCAAACCGTGGCAATAGACCTGGAAAGCCACGCTGCATTTTGATCATTGCACAAATCAACGCGAAGGAATCGCACCTCTGAAGTGCTACCGCATCGGTAAGCTTACGTCGTATATTATTAATACCGGTACACTGAATTTGTACTACAGTATATAATAATACATGTTACTAATGATATGTTTACGTACTATGTAGTACCAGGTACATGTACTTAAGTAGTATTATAGTATCGAGGATGATTTTTATTGGTATGTATTAACACATACTACATAGTACTACATCACTGTAGTAGTACTACTATAGTAGTAGTACTACATATATACTAGTATGGCAGCATCCGACGGCGATTGATCGCCTTTGGTTGCTAAGGGGCCAAGCTAATATATATATTTATCAATATATTTTCAGCACCGCTCATATTTTATGCTATAGCGTAGTTTGAGCAAATATCACGGTAAAATCACCAGACTCGGCGCTAAAGGATAAACTGTAGAGCTTTTTGCTGATGGTGCCCGTCGTCGAGCTTTCGTCGACATTGCTGTGGCGTCAGTGCAGTGCCAAGTTTCAGAGAAAATATTAAAATGTCGTTGCATCCCTGAATAACACAATAAAACCAGCTGCAGCACACTCAACAAGGACAGGCGCCTTTGGCATACAGACTGGTAGACAAGAGCAAGAGAAAACACAATTGTGCCAGTGGCAGAATTATGCCAGCGGCATTTTTGGCCACTATAAGCTTACACAAACGGCAAGCTTTGCGTCCAGGTGTTACACATCAGGTATTCTTCAGGTTTGGATACAGGTATTGACCAGGGAGAATATATTTCGTTTTTTATTATCGTCATTTCAGCTTTTGCCTCACAGCCACCAATTCGAGGGGGCCAAATCCAGTCCCGTGACATTCGACGTGCGGCGGTTGCTCGGTCCTGGAGACCCCATCACCATGGCGCGCACCCACAAGACGGCCCATATCAAGGCGCAGACGGCCGAGCGAGCGCGGCAGGAGGAGGAGGCGCGCAGGAAGGTGGTCAGCGCGCGCACCCGATCACAGCGATCACAGGCGCTGCAAGATGCCCGCGACTCACGGGCCTCGCAGTTCGGTCCCCATGCGACCGCAGAAGGTGCTGCATCGACTGGTGATGAGGAGGAAGACGAGAAAGAGGTCGAAGAGGAAGAAGAGGTCGTTGAAGAAGATGAAGAAGCCGACGAAGATGAAGAAGATGCAGACGAAGAAGAAGACGAAGAAGAAGACGAAGAGGACGACGGAGATGAAGAAGTCGAAGAAGATGAAGAAGATGAAGAAGAAGAAGAAGATGCAGACGAAGAAGAAGACGAAGAGGACGACGGAGATGAAGAAGTCGAAGAAGATGAAGAAGAAGGCGCGCAGAAGAAGAAAAAGAAGAAAGGAACTACCAAAGGGAAGAAGCGCACCGTTTCCGACGTCGAAGACGAGGACCTGGTCCACGTTCCAGCGTTCAAGGCTCAGCATGACTCGTGGTCTCTGCTTGACGTCAGCCTGCATGAGTACATGGAGGCGACGCGACAGAAGATCGTCATCGCGGAGGTGATTAACGTCGCTCGCCGCAACGCAGACTTGCGTAAACAGGTTCGCTTCCAAGGGCTTCAAGACTCCGAGATTCCGCTCGTGCCCGACAAGTGGAAGCCGTATCAGTGCAAGTATATCTGCACACACGGCTGGAAGGAGCGTGAGAGGTCGACAGGGAAGAGGACGTCGCACAAGCTCCGCCGCACGGAGTGTCCGTTTCAGATGCTGGCTCAAGTCGTCATGCGCCGAGATGGAACGTGGGGCATCGTCATGAAGCGCGACGTCTACAGCCATAACCACCCCATTTCCGACGGTATCTACAGGTCTTATCCAGATATTCGCCAGGTTCCCGTCAGCTCTGCTCTGATGCCGGGCATTGAGCTGCTGGTCGACGCCGACGCTGGGACTTCAAACATCTACAACTACATTCGTGAGAACTCCAACCACCGCGTCACAATGGACGACGTTCGAAACCTGGTTGCACGGATGCACAAGAAAGGCAAGTTATCGTTGTGATAACATGAGTTGACTGTGAAACTGACTGTATTGACAATGGTGACTAGGAATTGAGCTATCCGACGACGACGCAGTGGCGGAGATGGTCGTGAATTTCAACTTGGAGTCGCCACTGAATGCGTCTTCCGTACATGAGAACGCGCACGGCGAAACTGGCGTGATATCCTTCACGAGCGGTCATATGCGCGCTATGCTGGACAGATTCCCAGAAGTGATTCAAATGGGCTGCGCGCATCAGGTTTTGACCAGGTTGTGTCTTTATTTTGATTATGTAATGGGCCCTCCATTGACATAAGTAGGTAAGTCTCTTACAGATATTACATAAGGAGGCACAGCAGCACACGGCTAGCGTGTGCTGACAAAGTCGTGCTTCGCACGAAGAGAAGCTCTGAAATTTTGGCTGCGATAATGTGGTGATCGAGTGTTAATTAGTTAAGAAAAAGCGAAAGCGTTGCTACGCAGTGTGAACGCGGTCACGCAAGCTCTAGTCGTTCTAGTCGGCGAGTTTCGTCTACATGTAGAGCCTACTGGGACGGAGTGAAGCACGACTTCGTTCACTGCACCGTACCCCAGGCGCGAGCAGCAGTGTGCAGCCATCTAGCATGTTTGCCGTTCACTAAAAATGTCCGGCCATCTCTCTGGTGATAGTTTGTAAAATATATCGTTAGTTCACCCCCCCCCCCCAGTGGGGCCCCACTGCATTCACATGAAATTGCGCATCTCCTGCGCCTGCTCCGCAGCCGCAGCATCTGCGCGCGTTTCATGCAGCATCTCCTAATGTTGTGCAATGTACGAATGTTAGGCCAGCTTACGCTTACCGTGGAATTAATCCGCATGCGGCTTCATGTACCGGTACCAAACAAAGACTACATGGGCTAACCTTCATGCAACATTAAGCTAATGCAATTGGCTAATAGATTTCAAGAATCTGAGCTGATTGGCTTATAGATTTCGCACTTAGCTGAGGTGGACGACACAGGTAACATGCAGGCAATTTATCGTTTTGCGCGGGATATTGTATCCAACAAGGTAAAGAGAGAGGTAATCTCTGTAAAATATACGACTGATTTAGGGTATTCGACTTCGCAAAATCGCAAACCCACTCGCACCGCCTCCTTAGCTCTGAAAATAAATTTCAGAGAACATGTCATCATCTGATTGGCTGAAAGTGGGGGAGCCAGACCCCATTCCAGCCAATCAGCTGCTAACCTGCATTTGAGTGGTTCACATTAGACCACGGGCCCCCGCCCTGGTCCCAATAATAAAACAGAGTTGATTTTACTTCGGACTTAATACTTGGTCTCAGTATTACTGAGCACTGGACGCTTCCTCACCGCTACGTGTAAGCTAGTGACGGGTACTCACTAGGCCCGTTACACCTGGTAGCACTTTGCAGTCCTTCCCATGACCAAGTTTGAGATGAGTGAAGACCAGCCCGCCGGACCTCCAGCCATGACGCTGGAGCACGCGGCCTTCCCCCATCTGACGTCCATCGAGTGGCAGGCACTCCACCGCCTCGCGGCGGTGTCCGGAGAAGTTGTCGTCACGTCGCTGCTGAGCTCAGCGACGCCCGATCAACAGCGCCAAGCCATCCAAGAGTTCATGGATCGCGAGCTCGCCGAAGCAAAGCGGCGAGTGTCAACTCCCTCGCACGCGTCCAAGAACAACGCCGTGAAGATGGAGACGTCTTCATACTCTGGGACAGGCCCAGATCGTCTCCCTCTGAACCGCTGGTGCAGGGAGATTGAGTGACCTGCGTCTCGCCTTCGAGCCGCCTCAAGATGAGTCGCGCGTGCGCGCGACATTCTTCGCCCTCAAGCAAGGCAAGATGTCCATGCGCGACTACGTCCAGAAGACGCGCCACCTCGCTTCGTGTATCGTCACGAAGCCGATCGACATGGCGTCTCAAGTCCACGTCTTTGTGTTCGGTATGCGCGAAGGCATGACGCGGTACTGTCTCACGCGAGCTGAGCCCGCCACACTGGAAGAAGCTTTTGCTCTCGCGCTACGCGAGGACTACGTGGTGGCATCGTCGTACGCGAGGCAGATGCCTGCGGAGGTTCCCTCGTCGGGACCCGAGCCCATGGAGATCAACGCCATCGAGGCGTCGCAGCGCCAGCAGTGGTCGTCCTCGGGGCGAGGACGAGGTGGTCGTGAAGCACGTCCGATGACCTGCTTCCGTTGCCAGAAGTCTGGGCATCGCGCGGCGGTGTGCCGCGCGCCGGCTCCGGTCATTGCGCACATGGAGCATGTTGCGTCCGACGAGAAGACCCCGGCCGCACAACAAAAAAACGGCCGGGACCAGTAGGGGCGGGGCGCCCTACTGGTTGGAATGGAGGTCCGGGTCCCCCGGTGGCAGCCCGACCTTCTAGCCCCCCCCCCGTGCTTCATGCACATTTCAATGCCACTACTGCCAGTGGCGACTCGAGGCTGATCATCGTCAGCCTCTTTGTCGCCGGTGCTCGGCGACCTCTCCGCGCCCCTGGACTCAGGAGCGACCAACAACTTCTTCCGGGCGTCGTGTCTGTCGATCCTCCCCGCGGGCGTTCCCGTGCGAGATCTTCCTGGAGATGTGATTGTCAAGCTTGCGGATGGGAAGCCTCGCCGTGTCGCGCGGCGTGAGTTGTCGTTGCCATACACGTTCGATGGTTTCCACAGCAACGACAACTTCATCGTCTTCGATATGAATTACGCGTTCGACTGTATCCTGGGCATCCCATGGTTGGTTCGGTACCAGCCCCAGATCGACTGGTTGGCTCGGTCGGTCAAGCGGCGTCAAGACTTCGACGTGACCGAAGTCTTCACGCATCTCTTGGTCGCGCCAAGGGATTGGCCCCATGTCACAGTCGTGGACGGGGCGTCCACGACGCACGTTGTGCGCAGAGCGAGCGATGACCCTCTCTGCACGACTTGAGCAGTGCTGCTGACTGGTGACGAAGATGAAGAACCCGCGCGTGGGCGCGCGAGTGAGAGGCGAGCGGTTGAGCATCCGTGGCTCCCGCGGATGAAGAATGAGACGGTCGAGCAGAGGCTCCCGTATGTGAAGGAAGCGGTCGAGCAGCGGCTCCCGCATGCTATTGAGGCGGTCGAGCAGGGGCTCCCGCATGACGATGCCGCGGACGAGCAGGAGCTGCCACCGCGCGTGAACGGCGCGGTTGAGAACGAGCTCTCGCGCCTAAAGGAGGGTGAAGCCTCGTCTAGTGAGAACGACACCTCAGTCTCGAGCAGGGGCTCGAGACGCACGAAGACGTCTCGTCGATCGCAGAGGCGATTGAAGCCTCGCCGTGCGGTGAACCCACCCTCAGCCCCGACTGAGTCGGTCTGCACGGTCGAGTATGTGGACGGAGCCCCGAACCGCACTCGTGTCATCGAGGTCGCGAGTCCGCCTCGCGACGCCAAGTCCATCACGAGTCTCCCAGGCCTCTCCTGGAAGAAATTCCTCCGAGACCTCAAGGCCGGAGACATTGAGCAAGTGTGCTTGATCACCGATGGTGACTCGGTGTCTCATACGATCAATTCCGTGGGCGCGGACGACATGTCGTCACGACCGAAGAGCGCTTCGCTGCGCAGTCCTGGGAGGCGTTGAAGGCGTCGGGCAACCCGATCTACAAGACGGCTCGCGAGTTCGCCGACGTCTTCCCCGACAAGATCCCAGCGGAGCTTCCAGCAGATCGTGGCGTGCGCCACGAGATTGACCTCGCGCCTGGCTCGAAGTACTGTGTGACGCGGCAGTGGCCACTGCCGCGCGACCAGGTCAAGGCCATTGACGACTTCTATGAGGGTCGCCGGCAAGCCGGCCACGTCCGCGAGAGTATCTCGCCGCATTCGAGTCCGACCTTCTGTGTGAAGAAGGCCACCGGCGGATGGCGCATCGCCCACGCCTTCAACAAGCTGAACGACGCCACCACCCCGGCGCAGACGCCGATCCCCCGCAAGGACATGGTACTGGACTCCATGTCGGGCAGCGTCATCTACAGCGCCATCGACCTCACCGATGGCTTCTACCAGATCCTGATACGAGAGAGCGACATCCCTCTCACGGCAATCAGTACTCCCAGCGGCATGCTCTGGGAGTGGCTTGTCATGCCCCAAGGTCTGAAGAATGCACCTGTGACGTTCAATCGCATGGTGTCCCATGTGCTTCGCCCGCTCCGTGACTTTGCACCGAGCTACTTTGACGACATCTTCGTCCACAGTCGCGCTGGAGGAGATCTCAGCGCGGTCGAAGTCCATGTGCGGCACTTGAGGCAAGTCTTTCAAGTGATGAGAGAGAACAAGCTCTACGCCAACCTCAAGAAGTGCGTCTTTTGCGCACCGGAGATTCCGGTGCTTGGCTGTTACGTGAGCAAGAATGGAGTACGCGCTGACCCAGAGAAGATTTCGTCTATTTGTTCATGGCCTACGCCTACAAGCCCCACTGAGCTTCGTCAGTGGCTGGGTCTGGCGAACTACTTGCAGAAGTACACGAAGGACTACGCTGGGTTGATCCAGCCTCTCTCGTCTTTGCCGAAGAAAGACGCCACGTGGTTGTCGCGTCCGGAGCACCAAGCCGCGTTTGACTCGGTGAAGAAAAGCTTGGCGTCAGCGCCAATCTTGATGCTTCCAGATGACTCGAAGCCCTTCCACGTCGTGTGTGACGCTAGCGACTTTGCTATCGGGTGTGCGCTCATGCAGTTCGACGACGAAGGTCATGAGCGAGTCGTGAGCTACCAGTCACGACAGACGAAGCCGGCGGAGCTCAATTACCCCGTCCACGACAAGGAGCTCCTTGCGATGCGCTACGCTCTGATCAAGTTCAGAGTGTATCTGCTAGGCGAGCAGACGTTCGCTGTGTACACGGATCACGCATCGCTGCGGACAGCGATGAAGTCGCCTCGTCTCTCCCAGCGCATGGCTCGCTGGTTGTCTTTCTTCGCCGAATACAACTTCGTCGTCCACTACAAGCCGGGCAAGAACAACATCCTCGCCGACGCACTGTCTCGGCGACCCGACTACGACCCTCGGACTGTGCTGGGTCGTCAAGTGATTGACGACGAAGATGAAGTTGACGACCATTGCGCTGTGTGCATCGCGTCAGGCATCAACCTGACGAACGTGGCTCCGGAGATGGATCTGCGCGACGAGATCGTCGCGGCGTACGCAGACGACGCGGTCTACGCCGGCATTGTAGCGTATCTCCGCGCTCCCAGTGACGAGACACTGGGGGCTCTGTCGCGCAACACGCGCAACCATATCGACCGCTACCACCTTGACGGCGACCTGTTGTGCTACAACATCGACAAGTTCGATGCTCCTCGAGTCGTCGTGCCCAATGACGACGACTTGCGAGCTCGGATCATCCATGAGTTCCACGACATCCCCATGGGCGCGCATCTGGGCCGCGAGAAGACATTCGCGGCTGTTTTACGCGACTTCTTCTGGCCCCACATGTACAAGTGGGTGCGCAAGTGGGTCCGCGCTTGCGAGACCTGTCAGCGGGTGAAGCCGTCGAAGTCGTCGCAGGCTCCCCTGCGACCGTTGCCGATTGCGACTGAGGCCTGGCGCTCAGTCTCCATGGACTTCATCTTCGGGCTCCCACCCGACGCCGAAGGTCGGACCGGCGTCTTGGGCTTCGTGGACCGATTCATGAAGATGGTGCATCTCATCCCCGTGAGTGACACAGTCACCGCGGCCGAGACCGCGGCGCACTTCATCGACTGCGTCTTCCGTCATCATGGCCTGCCAGAGTCGATTGTCTCTGACCGTGACCCGCGGTTCACGTCCGCGTTCTGGTCCAGCCTCTTCCATCTTCTGGGTACGAAGCTGTCGATGTCGACGGCAGCACATCCGGAGACGAATGGCCAGACCGAGCGAGTCAACCGGGTCCTCGAAGACGTGCTTCGAAGCTACGCAACGTCGTTCGCGAGTTGGAGCTCCTTCTTGCCCCTTGCTGAGTTTGCACTCAACAACGCTGAGCACGCGTCAACGGGTCTGACGCCATTCTTCGCCAACAACGCGCGCCATCCGCGCGTGCCTGCTCTCATCGCCGTGGGCCACCCCACGGCGCCTCGTGGCTCCACTCTGGGTGGGGATGAAGATGGAGTTAACGACATGACGAGTGCAGCTCACGAGGACGTGACGCTGAATGCTGTCACCCGCTCAAAGACGAAGAAGGCCCTCGCGACGCCGGACATTGCGGCGTCTCCTCTCGCAACATGGACTGCCCGTACATTGATCGACCCAGGCAACGCTGGGGTTCCAGTTGCAGCTGCCAACTACGTGCCGAAAACTCCGGCGCGTCCCGTCGACAACGCCGCTGTTTCGGAGTTCGTCTTGCAACGGCAATCAATTGACCGTTTTGTGCGCGACGCACTGCAGGACGCAGTGGACAAGCAAAAGGAGAATGCTGACAAGCGTGGGCGCAAGAACACGGCTACCTTTGCGACAGGAGATCAAGTATCCTGTCAACTGACGGCATTCGGTCATCAGCAGTGACTAATCTTGGCGCGAGCAAACTCGCGCCTCGATTCATTGGACCTTTCAGAGTCATGAAGGCTAATGGAGACGCCTACACGTTGGATATTCCTACGTCTTTACGGCTTCACCGGACGTTCTACGTCGGGCGACTCAAGAAGTACCATCCTGCAACTATCCCGTCGACGACGTCCTCTTCGGCACCGGAGCGCAGAGCGAACACCCCTCACGACGCGCAGTCCGCGTCGCCACCAGCTCCGCCCGAGCCTGCGCAACCTGAGTCGTCGCCGCCTCAGCCTTCGTCTGAGCGCCCACTGCACGATTCTAATCGATCTCCAAGTCGTCTTGGGCAACCCAAGCGTACGAGCTACCGACGCGAACCTCCCCCGCCGATTGTTGACTCGGCTGGCGATACACGTTGGATCGTGGATCACATCGTGGCACACGAGAACCCTCCTCTTGCTACGTCTCGTACCCGTATCCGTACGAATGATTAGGCTTCGCGCGGGATTCCTGCTGCGCGGCGTTACCGAGTACGGTGGCTTGGCTTTCCACCAGACGACGATACGTGGGAGCCACGCTCGACTCTTCTCCGGGACGTCCCGGACGTTGTTCGCGAGTACGAGGATGAGATCGCGAACGGCAGCGACAATGAACGGGAACCCTCGACGCAAGCACGCGGCGAGGTTCGCCGTGATGATTAGGACCAACAACTGATGACGACCCCGGACTCGATCCGGTGACCTTCGGCTTGACGACTCAGTGCTTGACCACTGAGCTGGCTTGACTTCGAGCCACCTCGATGACGACCTTAACTGTGAAACCAAGCTTCAACACCAAGCGTGCCGTCCGACTCCGAGCTGAGCCCCGACCTCAAGCTCCGGTATCCGCCCTCGCTTGTGTCGCCACAAGTGTCACTCGACGCGCTCATGCTGATGTTCTGACGCCCAAGACCTCCACCACCGACGAGCTTCGATCCAGCGTGCACTCAGCGACCGAGTGCGTCTTCACGTGGAGTGTCCACGATGTGTCCTACAATGGATATGTGTCTCGGTGGCCGAGTGTTCAACGCTTGATGATGTCGAAGCGCGTGGAAAAGCTCAGGACGCTCACGCATCGTGAACGAAGCGTGTGTCCCGCGTGGAGATTGAACCCACGTGCACCAGGATGGAATTGAGCGCTCTTGCGCACTGCACCACGCCGCCGTCAGTCACCGGCGATGAAGATGTCCAAGCTGATCCTGCTGGTGCGTCAAGTCGAGTCGACGGTCCTCTCCTCGTGTCAGCCGTTCATTCGAAGGGTCGCTTCGAAGAGTCGCGTTGCGCTCATCGCCATCTCGGGTCTCAACACTCACCGAGGCGCTACTCTCCGTGCTCGCGCTCGTTGCCGAGCGCTATGTCCGTCGTCCATGCTGCGTCGGTCGCCGACTACCGCGTTCGTCGTCCCGCGGTTGTCTTCAGTTGGTTTCCAGTGTTATTTGCGCTTACGTTGCGTAAGCGCAACTTTGAGAGGAGGGTGATGTAATGGGCCCTCCATTTACATAAGTAGGTAGATCTCTTACAGATATTACATAAGGAGGCACAGCAGCACACGGCTAGCGTGTGCTGACATGTCATCATCTGATTGGCTGAAAGTGGGGGAGCCAGACCCCATTCCAGCCAATCAGCTGCTGACCTGCATTTGAGTGGTTCACATTAGACCACGGGCCCCCGCCCTGGTCCCAATAAAAAAACGGAGTTGATTTTACTTCGGACTTAATACTTGGTCTCAGTATTACTGAGCACTGAACGCTTCCTCACCGCTACGTGTAAGCTAGTGACGGGTACTCACTAGGCCCGTTACAGATTAGATATAACTACCATCTTCTCACGATGGTTGCGATGGATCAATACGGGAACGGGCAGCCCGTGCAGTACTCACTGATCGAGACGAACAGCGACTGGCATATGGCTAAGTGCATGGGCCACTTCAAGCGGGCGAATAAACACTGGCGCTTCGTGCGGATTGTCATCGCTGACAAGGACATGCGTGAGATTGATATCATCCGCAAGAAGTTTCCAGAGGCTCGCGTGCTACTGTGTCATTTTCATGTCCTCAAGTGGTTGCACGAAACGATTCGAAAGTCCAAGAAGTACGGCGTGTACGAAGAAGATGAGCTCTCTCAGATGAAGCACACCATTACTAACATGACCTACGCTAGGATGCCTGATGCGTACACGTCTTATCGCGATGAGTTCAAGAGTCTCGCTCACAGAGAAGACCGCACAGAGCTGTGGGACTACTTTGTCAAGAATTGGGACGAATGCTGCGAAATGTGGGTGATGGCGTATCGTGTTGGGCTGCCGCATTTTGGCAATCACACTAACAATCGCGTAGAAAGATTGTTCGGAAAGCTGAAACGCTACTTAAAGGACCACCTGACTATGCGTGCAAGCCTCAAAGTCCTACTGGCCTACCAGCGACGAAAGGAAAAAAGAGTACACGGCCAAGGTGGTGATGCCCGGGTCGTTGCGAGACGTTACCTATTGTGAGCAGATGAACATTGCACTTGGCATGACGACACGTTGGGTAGCAGCGGCGATCAAGACGCAGTATGACGTCGCAACAGATGACTCTATTGCTGCTGACAATTACGCATTCAAGGACAATGGCACTACGGTCAACGTCCAGTGTGATGAACGCAAGTATACACTCGAGAAGGAGGGCTGGACATGCAACTGTGAGTTCGCACAAACCATGAAGCTGCCGTGCAGACACGCGATGGCGTATCGGAAGACGTGCGGGAACCCTCTGATCATTCCCTTCTCATCCATATCGCCCAGGTATGTCCAGGTTTCACCTATGTATTGACCAGGTATTGTAAGTTGGTTCAGGTATTGACCAGGTATTCACCATGTTTTGTGTTAAATATGTAGGTGGTTCGGCCAGAGTCGCCTCTCACAAGATGAATTGACTGAAGTTGAGCAGCCTTTTGTGGCAAAGGTGTTCAAGAAGAAGCCTTTGCTTTTGGCCGAGCCTTTGCTGGGGTTCTGAGCGACGCTGAAAAGTATCGCCGAGCACAGCAGGCATTCGGCCGTATCAGTGGAGAGCTCGCGCAGCTTCCGGACGAAGTGTTCGAGTCTGCAATGAGCGACCTTGACAAGTGGTGGTACAATCTGAGGCATGGTAAGACGGATCTCTTGCCACCCCTATCCTCTGGTAGCGATGGTTCAGGCAGTGGTGGTGGTGGTAGGAACGATGGTGGCTCTCCGGGTGGGAGTGCGTCCCAAGGAGAGGGCCCGCAAGACGATCATCACGATGGCAATGCCAAAGAAGGCAACATGCAGGACGACGACGGATCTGACGATGAGGCACCAACCCAGATCGCCGATTCGACAACCCAAGCTGCCGATTGTGAAGGTTGCTCACGCGGGTTAAGTGTTCGACTGTCAGGCAATATCAGGCGGCAAAGCCGCCCCCCCCCTCCTTTCGACCTTGCAGCGCAGAAGGAAAAGGCAAAACAGGCTTTGAAGGAGTACAACAATGGCACAAACCTACGGACTTTATTACGCGAAAAAGATGTATGTGAAGTGGTGGCTACACTTCACGATGTTAACCCTGGTATTCGTGAGGTAGGGTCCTTCCTGGCTACGTTGCATGTGAAATATCAAGGGCAAGGAAAACCCATTGAGTGGTGCGTCGACGCTGAATTCGTCCCAGACACAGTCCGGTTTCGTCTACTGGAGTCTGTAGTTGACAGCGCGCTGGAGCAACTCCGCGGCGGCCTTGCGAAGAACGAACAGATCGAGCTAGACAGTGACGGCGAAGCCGCTGCAGGCGGTGATCGTTACGTGGCGGCCATTGCAAAGTTTGGCCAGTTCACGCGTGACCAGGTGGAGGCTATGAAGTGGTTGTGGAACTTACAAGCTACATGTCGTGATGCTGCCATTTGTTGCTCGTGGCTTCACCGCGAGGTTAGAGCTGCTCATGCCCATCCCTCTCCGTGTGCCGGTGCATTTACCGAGCTGTTGGAGAACTAGCCGTATAATGAACTGCGTGGCTTCGGATTCGACCTGACGTACTCAGATCTGTACTGCTTCCGCGACTCGGCCTGGCTCAATGACGACGCGATAAAGGCATTTGCTGTGGTGCTGGCTAACTACAAGAACAATGTGACGATTACGGCCACGCCGCAAGGGCATGGTGAGGCTACCCAGAAGAAACGTAGTCGCAAGGGCCTGCTTTCATCCAAAACATTGGAGGACGTCGTTGCAGGCGCTTCGACGCATGCATTTGTGCTCCTGTCCGTCAATTTCGGGGGCACTCACTGGGGATGTCTCGTTGTCGACCAAGATACAAAACAAGTGAAGACGTACGACAGCAAGAATGGAAAGCGCAACAAGCAGAGGTTGAAGAAGATCGCGAGTGAGATTATTGCTGCAGATTCGACTACAGCGAGCTACACGCCGAGCCTCTCCAGTCCGACAGTGATAGCTGTGGTGTATTCGTGTGTCACTTCTTCTGGACCTGTGTCAGCGACGATGCTCCAAGTGACGTAACGCCGACAGGGATCACCAAGCTCCGCTGGGCAATGTTGGAAGCAATCCTGAAGATGAATCGTCGCTAGTCGCGAGAAGAAGAAGGCGGCGTAGTGTATTTGAGGATAAACTCAATACATGGACACTACCTGGATGTCATCTGGACAACACCTGGAGTTACATGATGGGGCTATGCTGGAGGGATGGCTTTACTTGCCGCTTCTCGCCATGCCGACGAAGGTCGACGCCCACCACTCTGGCTTTTGCTCGAGTAGCGCACACATGAGTATTCCAGGTATTGATACCTGAACGAAACCCGGACTCCACTGCTGAAGACGATTGGCTGGAGCTCTTCCGACAAAGAACGTCTGTCGTCACTTCCACTTTTGCTCAAGTTCCGCACACATAAGTTATCCAGGTTTTCCACGCGCATTATACCTGGCCAGGTAATTTATGCCGGTCGGATAGATTACTTTCATCGCATTCGGCAGGATTTAGAAAAGGACCTTGTTAGAGTCACCAACGAGATTGCCTAAAACGTCGTTACTGCAACCTTCCGCAACTTTCCTGTGACTTTCCAGCAAAATCATGTACCTTATCACCCTGCCCTAACCCCAAAAATCATGCGGGACCCTGCTGGAAATCGGGTTAATGTCGAGGTTTAGCACGCCGCGCGAAGACTTCGCTTCGCACGTCGATGCTAAACCTCTCTGGCCGAGTCCGGTAGGCCCTAATCTTGCAGCGCTACGCGCTGCGCTTGATCTCGCCGGCCTTCGGCCGGCGACTTTGGTGGTTAGGGAAAATGCGTTGGTTTTATGCAATCTCGTTGGTGACTCTAATCACTTCCTTTAGAAAAACCTGTAGATAACCTGGAATAAACTTGGAGAATACCTGTGGAATCAGTTTTCTGAGTAAAATCTGAATCTGGGAAACCTGGGCTCTAAGGGCCGCCCCTAACCATGCCATGCCATGCCATGGCACGAAATAAGCTCACGTGATTGGTTACGATTTTTTAGGGCTATGGTCCAAATGCCATCGGCGGCAAAAGGTCGATGCCACGCAAAGTGACTTTGCCACCCTGCCATTGCCGTAATTTACAAGCACACCCAGTAATCTTCGCCGGCTACAATGCAGATAGAGACACGAGTGGCTGCTCTTCTCGGCCTGCTATTGTTCGTTCTGACCCTGGTGATCATCCCTGACACCCGCCGTCGATGTCGTAAGCGCGAGCGCATCGACTGGGAGACCCACACACAGCTACTCGAGGAAGAAGGAGAGTTCCAGAAGTGCTACAAGATGTCCCGCCAGTCCTTCATGGCTTTAGCCGCTAAGCTAGAGCCATATCTGACTGTGGACGAGCAGCAGTCCCGAAATCGGACTGGCATCGAGCCCATAACTCACATCAACAAGCTGTTGCGGTAGCTGAGCGGCGGCTCCTACCACGACATTCGCTCTAAAAGTGGGGTCAGCGTTTCGGCATTTTACGACTGTATTCATGAGGTTGTAGAAGCCATTATCGCGCATCCAGACTTGCAACTACAATTTCCCACGACGCTTGCTGCAAGTGAGTTCAAGAAGCTCAGCACTTCCAATGTCATGAAAGGTTGCGTCGGTGCTGTAGATGGATGGTTGTGTCCAATCAAGGTGCCGAAGAAGAGCGAGGTTACGAGGGTGCGCTCATTCTTTTCTGGGCATTATCAGAGATATGGAGTAAATGTGCAAGTCTGTTGTGACCACCTGAGCCGTTTTACTGCTGTGTCTTGTTCGAGTCCTGGAGGAACGGGGGATTCTGTGGCCTTTTTGAAGTGGAGATTGTCTGCTGTGGTGGATACCTTCCCGAACGGGCTGTACCTGGTGGGTGATAACGCGTACACGAACACTAACAAGCTGCTGACCCCGTTTCCCCGCCCTAGAATCGCCATAGCATATCACGACAGCTTTAATTTCTACCTAAGCCAACTTCACATCCGGATTGAAATGGCATTTGGACTGCTCGTTTGCAAATGGCGCGTGTTCAATGCACCACTAGAGATTGCATTCCGGCGGGTGCCACGGACGATACTAGCAGCATGCATTTTGCACAATTGGTGCATTAACAGACGTCTGATCGAGAGTACCAGTTATCTTGTTGAAGAAGATGAAGACTTGGTGGACGGACTAGCAGCAGTGTCCATAGCCGATGAACCCCCGCCGGATTTATCAGTGATTTCGCAAGATAGTTCTCGCTATCGTCGCTTGTACGACGCCTCCGATTTGGCAGCTGATACCGACACGTACAATTCATCGGAGTGGATTCGGGACGCTATCGTCGGTGTCCTGGAGCGTGATGCAGTGCTACGACCTCAACGCAATCGAATCCGACGTTCAACAGAAGCACAAGAGGGATAACTAGTAGTAGTGTATTGTTTTGAGGTTAAATAAAAGGTTTCGTTGATCCTAAAAAAATAATGCTAGTGTGTCATCCATCCTACGTCAGCTTTGCCGAAGCTGAATTGAGTGCAAGCGTTTGTCGCCTTATTCAAGGGCCGCTAGGCGGTTTTCGTAGAGTTGTAAGCGCTGCTGATAGAGTGCAAGGCTATTAGCCAGCGCAGCATCCGTTTGTCCTTCTTGCTCCACTCTACGCTGTCGCTCCTTGACCTGTTCAATGAGGTGGTGCAGCTTACCTATCCGATCGATCAGCATGTCTTCATCTTGCGCTTGTACAGTCGCAGGTACATTCGCAGCAAGAGCGGTAACAGGAGCGACAGCAGGATTTCGGTTGCCAGCGACGATATCGGCCAGGCGATTGATAGTTTTTAGGATGCCGTCTTGCCATTTTGAAGCTCTGTCGGTGGTGGTGCTGTGACTGAAATTCTGCAGATCGAGCGAATCCACTTCGTCTTCCTGACGCATTCCACCGCGAACATAGTCTCGCAGCTCCGGCTTAATGTCCAGACACGCTTTGAGGTACAGGACATCCAAACTCCCCTCGCAAAAGTTAAAAAACTCTTCGGAGTTTTGTCCAGACACGAAGAACTTGGCATCAGCCTTGCCATATTTGCTCATCACTTTTTTCCACATGTCGTACAGACGTGCAGCATCGTGCATCACGATATACGCTGGATTGATGCCGTCGAAACGAGGATCGTCGACTACGAAGAGCCCATTATAGTCGGTCTTGTTGTTGCGAAAGTGGTCGGTGATCTCCTTCCAAAGCCGCATTCTGTACCCCACTTCACCAGCATCAATCTCGGCACGAGTTGCAGTGTCTTCCGAAGAAGCAATTCGGGAAGCGAAATAGCCCGAGAAAATAATGTTAAGCAGCCGGATGCAGCAATGCTTGGTCTTCCGCAGACTTGGCTCGATCAGGTACTCGTCGTCCACCGTCGACTGGACCGCCATGCGAGGGCCCTCAGCTGTTTAATCTGCTCTGACTTTGGCGTTGCTCTCGGTAGACGTAGCCTTCTCTCAGTGCACTCCTTACGAAGCTGCACCACAGTCCAGGTGTCGTAGTCATTGCACATCGGGGGTGACACTTTGCCAGGGTTCGTCACAGTCCAATTTGTTATGCGAACCAGACTTTCAGGTCTCGCAACTGCTGCTGCCGGGGCTTCCGGTGCTGCCGCGACCTCGTGCGCGCCGCGATCATCTAGCACGAGGTCGATAGCGTCGAGAAGCTCTGCATTTGTACGCAGATGAGTCGGTCCAGTATCCGAAGCCATCGGAGTTGGAGCGACAGACACCAACTCTGCAATCTCTGCAACCGTGGATGTTGCTGCAGACTCGCTTGCCGATGCAGCGGCGGTGAGTGGTGCTGGCAGCGTACAGGTAGCAGGATCAGACGATAGCGCAGCTGTAGATAACGCTGTTGTAGTCTTGGCACGCTTGGTTGGGCTGCTGCTTGAGGAGGTGCTCTTGGGACGCTTGCTGTTCCTAGACATGATGATGTTTCCTCTGTCAGAATGAAAATGGCCAGATGTTTTCTTTCGCGTGTCACCAGATATATTACCGTATGGCACTTGGTGGAAAATCTGACTCCTATCAACGCGATGCCATCCGTGCCACCACGAGACGACAAATGTGGCGTGGCATGGCATGGCATGGTTAGGAGCGACCCTGAGGCTGTCCTTACACAAACCGCGCAGCACTATGACCTCGCCTACAGAGACTATTCCGAAGCTGGATTCCGCGGTAGACAATAGTAGGGTAAGCTTAGTCAAGTGATAGCAAGATAGTCGACTGGTGTAGATGCACATACAGTACCCCACAGAAACGAGCCCGCAACGCTACCGATTTCACGAAGCTCAGATACTTGAATTCCGGTACGATAGTTTCATGCAGTGTTATAGTACAGCAACGTTTCTGTCAGCTCATGACACCCGGACAGAATGTCTTACATGTACTCTAACGCAGTCGGGCAATATAATGAATACTATTTGACTGCACAAGCAGAAATCGATGGCACCAACGACATCGGCGCTATTATTGTAGGGAATCATTTGGCAGCGATAGCAGGACAAGTGTTGTTTTCTATATCTGCATTCATTAAGCGCAAACTAGGAACAGCAACAGTGTGGTGCTATTCATAATCCAACGAGCAGCCTAGCTTTTTTATCATTAATATTAGAGGCTTTCAGAAGGACCGTTTTTTGAAAAACGGTAGTGAAATACACGTAGTGTTGTCCACAATTTTTTTCGGGCACGAACCTACGTGTTTTTCACTTCCGTTAAACGGTAAGATTGGGCTTTCTTACCGCTTTTCGTAATCCAAAAACACGTAGCAAAACACAAGAAGCGACGCGAACTAAGCGATTCTAGGCAAGTGCGAGGCCACCAATAACTGAGAAGCGATGAAGAAGATGTTACGATGGCTGAGTGCGCGTCATGCTCGATATTTCTCACCCAACTGTGCTCCGAGACCATCGGTACGTGCTTTTGCTACGTGTTTTTGATCGACGGTATCATTAGAGGCTTTCAGAAGCACGTGATTTTAACAAAAAACCGTAGCGAAAAATACGTAGCGACCCGATCTATTTTTGGCGCGGGCGACGCCACGTGATGTTTGGTTCCGTAAACCCGTGGCCGAGTGGTCCGCCACGGGAAAATCAAACCCAAATCTGCGTGCGGAGAGCAGCATGACCAAGCAGCACGGGTCGTGCGCTTACGATGGATGTGAGGTCCTGGACGACGAGGAGCTGGTCGTCGAGCCTTGCACATCCTGTCAGAAGCCCGTCCACCACTTCTGCTCCAATGCGCTCCTCGATGGGGACCTGGACGTGCGCGTGTGCTCGGTTATCTGCCGCAACCGATGCGCGAAGGCTCCAGCTGCCTCCGAGGCGTCCAAGACCCAGTACAGCCGGTCGCGAAGCTCCTCCACCGCTCAGAAGAAAAGCAAGAAGCGCGCTGCATCTTCCCCGCCCCCAGCAGCTCCAAGCGAAAGAAGCCTACGCGTCAGACTCGGTCTAAAACCGCTCCACGCGCAGGAAAGACGTTGAAAGCACCGGAGAACTCCGAAGCTGGTCAACAACAAGCTCAACAACCACTTCGTGCCCATGATGAGGGGTTTGAACTCGCTGCTGGCTGTGCTAGTGCCAGCTCCAGCGTCTCGCTAGCAGCCACCACCAACGCAGCCCCATCAGGACCGGTAATTCAAGTCGGAGGTGTCGCTCACAAGCGCCGAGTTGGCTCGCATGATGCTGTGAGACTCCAAATCATTCTCGATCACCAAGATTTGGATGAATCAGATGAAACCAGAGCTGACCGTGAACACGAGACCCGTGAGCGTGACGGTGAGTGCGGCTCAGCTGATAAACCAAGCTCCAGTCAGAACAAGGCTAAGAACAACAGCAAAAAGGACAAGAACGCCAAAAAAGGCCCAAGAAGTTTTTCTTCACACAAGAAGCCGATCTCGCGCTGTTCAAGGAGATTCTCAGCCTTGAACCTTACGCCGCCGAGCATGGGTTCAAGAAGCAACGCTACCATCAAGTCGCGGATAACCTGAGTGAGCATCTGAAGGTGAAATTGCTGGATCGAACTGTGAAAGACCGTTTGGAGCTGCTGCTCGCCGAGTTCAAGCTCGACGATCAATCGTACCGAAAGAAATCGGGGGTTTCTGAGCAGTATACAGAGCACAAGCGGCTTCTTATATATCGGACCGCATCTGCGATGTGGATGAGGAAAAGAAGAAGAAACACAAGAAGAAGAAAGACAAAGCAGCGGCACTGCAAACACAAGGTGGAATTCTGCGTGAAGCGTAGAAGCGAGAGAGATAACGCGGCGATGGGAGAAGCTGGAAGTGATGAGGGCGCTGAGGATTGTTCTGACACTGGAGACACTTCGAGACGTGCTCCACCACCAGCACAAGGAACGACAAAGCCTATCGCGAACTCAGCAGGAATTATGGGCGCTTTCATGGAGTTTCAATCTCAGAACCGTGACGACAACAAACAGTTTCAACGTAAACAACTTGAGCTCCTGGAGAGCAAGTCAAGCGTGGAAGCTAGTAGATGGGAACAAGAATTCAGCTTCAAGAAGAAACAGCAAATGATCGACCAAACCCGATGGAAGGACGAGCTCCAGCTTCGCACAGAAGAGATGAAACTCTGCCGAGATGAACTGCAGCTACTGACAGATCAGTTGGAAGCCCAGCAACGTGTCCGCGGTGTTGCCCAACCAGAATTCGACTCGAATAACCAGAAACCATTTTGCGTCTACACCATGCATGTTTGCGGCTGGCTAAGTAGCCATCGACCTTTAAACTTAAGTCAACTTCACCTATGAGTTCTTTTTGCTTTGCTTAGCCGCACAGCTTAGTTTTGGTTTTGGTTGGCGCTTGCTTGCAGCCGCTTTCTCTAGCGTGTCGTGCCAAAGTATTCGTTGAATGTTGGTGGGGGGGGGGCAGTTGAAGTACTTCGAGTTGTTGTTCTTGCCTCTCGCGATCGTAATGCAGTTGGTGAAGAGAACCCCGATCTTGTAGAGCGTTGCTACGGGTGTCATGGCCACTTGCTGCTGTCTCTTGAAATCCAGGTAGGAGAAATAGCGCGTGATATCGCCGTATGACCACTCCACGGACACCCGGACCTTGCTCATCGACTTGTTCACCTCCTGTTGCGGCGCATCGAATCGGCATCCCTTGAATGGACAGCAGAAGACATTCGTGCAGCCATAGGCCGGGTCTCCGTAGATAAGCTTGTTATGAAAGGCATCGTTGCCTTCCAAAAGTGACATGAGACCACTATCTCTCAGCATGCATATGTCGTGTCGTCTTCCATCGACCGGCCCGTAAACATGGCAGATCATACCGTCCGGAGCCACTACGGTTTGGAACTTGAAGGCGTGGACGCGCTTGTGACCGTTGTAGACGGCCTGTTGCCCGATTCCAGGTCGGCATATTGGACGCACCGTGCCATCAATCAATCCCCACACCCCCTCAATGTAGGCTGGAGTCTTTGCAGCAATCGCTTGACAGTAGCGATCTAAGTTCTTGGCGATTCGTTCTGCATCGAAGTACAGCAATTCTGCAAACGTCTTATCAAGGTGCTCCACAACAAAGTAAAATATGTGGCACAGTGTCGACGGAGCGCGCCCGAACATTCCCGCCATATCAATCCAACGCTGCGGGAATGCCATGCGGCGAAGACACACCGCCAAAGCTTCGAGTGCAGTTGCACGAACGCCCTCCTTGGTTATCACTGGATCTGGTATCCTCAGGTATCACACGAGCCGCTGCAAGTCGCTGGTGATGAAACGAAACTGGTCCTTGGCTTCACCATCAGGCATTGAGAGGATGTCAAGGCGGAAATCGGGAACTAGGACCCGGTCTCGGTAGGACAGGGGAGCGTTAGCGACCAGCTCAATCATGAGCAGCATTGCGATCTCTTCCCCCTCCACGGGTTGGCTTAGCACCAGTGTGTCTTCCTCGTCCATCGTCGATGCGTTTGCAGCCGATGAGTGCCGACAGCAAAGCTTTGATCTTTGAAATTTTGCGCGAGCGCGAAGAGTCGCTACGTACTTTTGCCACGGGTTTTTGACTTTCCGTATCTCTGAAGAGCCCGCCACCACGGAAACCCCGTAGTCAAAAACACGTATCAGCGCTACGTGTTTTTCACTACGTATTTTAGAAATACCGTGCTTCTGAAAGCCTCTATTGATCCCAAAACTTCAGTAGAAAAACACGTACCAAAAGTCGGTATATGTTGAATGCACTTAAAAGGTTGGCGAGGACAATATGGACAACGAGGCAATGGAGTGGTATACAAGCTTAAAACGATCAGTGCGTTTCTGCCGGTACATGGACGCTTATCTGAAAAAAACTATACCAGCTAAGGGCGGGGTTGAGTAAAACTAAGCGTAAATGATTTTGTGACCAAAAATATTAGATCGTGCAGTGCAGCTTTGCTTTTACGCATGCTCACCGTCAGAAAGTACAGGTTTGTGAGCAAGTTTGATAAGAAACCTGTGCTTTCTGACCGTGAGTATGCGTAAAACTAAATTTGGCCTGCACGATCTTATACTTTTGGTCACAAAATCGTTTACGCTTAGTCTTACTCAAACGCTGGTGGAGATGCCCTAACGCGCTAGTGCATGTACACTACTTGTATACAGTACGTCATGGCAACCTACATCTAGCTGCGTGTAGCTACCGGCATATATGTTCATATAGCCGCAGAACTTAGTGGAGTGGGATTAGAACGTTTCATTCAGCTGTCCGCTGAGCGCGCGTGATCGTGGAGGAAGCGGAATCCGTTCCGCTTGAGTGTGCAGCTTCAGTAGATCCGGCTGCGCACTGGGGTTCTTCTTCGCCAGCGTATTGCTGCTCGTCATGCCTTTCGTCCCTACAGACTCGCGTCCGACCTTATCGCTGTATATTATGCCCTTCCGCTGTACTTCATTTAGCTTCCTTGCTGCACTCGCGTGATTGTAGTCGCAGCGCAATGCACACCGGCAGTGTGCAGCTCCAGCGGCGCGTCGGTGAGCTCCACCAGTGCTGTCGTCTTGTTTTTTGTTTCTATAGACTCATGCGTGACCTTCAAGCAGTATTCGCGTATAACTTAAGTCAAACGATGAAATCAGTACGTCTGGTGAGGTGTAGCCAACACTTTTTACGGACTTCTTACGGGGCCTCGGGAGCCTGATTTGTCGCTGATATCAACTAAAACAGACTGACCCTTCCAGCATATCAGAGTTGGCTGCCTTGGTGAGGTGGGTCCACATCTAAAATCATGGCTGGCAAATCGTAGCTAAATCGGGACGGAATCAGCTAATCACTTGATATCTGAGTCCAGCTGATACAAAGCGACCCTTCCCGGGTTACAGAAAACGTCGTCCTGGGTTTAGTGACTGTTAGACCATTCAGTCCCTGCGACGTTTGTGGTTCCTGTTCAAAATATCAGTAATTCGATATAGATGGTTCCTAAACAGAGGGTTTTTCGCGCAAAAAGCGCTCTATGTCGTGAAATGATAAATCGTCTCCCCTAACCCGCTTTCTATATCCATGGTTTGAGTCCTGTAAGAAGGGTAAATGAAGTAGTAAAGCAGACGTAAAAAGTATGATGTCCGTTTCATTATAGGGGGGGCTTTGCCCAAACTAATGCCGTGCGTTGCCCGGGAAAGCCTGGATATTGGCGTACCGGCAGTTCGAACTCTACACGCAAGTGCAGGCTTACTGGAACGAATTGCGCGCCAAACTGCGTGCGTTTTGATGCAGGTCGGCTATTTAATTTCTGAGCAATCACAACCATAGGAAAATTTATCAACTTGCTGCCGACAAATCTAGGGCTTCGCGAAGGCTGGGATAGGGTTTTTGAATTGGGGTACCCGGACGAAGCGTCCGGGGGATTTCGCAGTTCGCGAGCCGAAAATCTTTCTTGGCTACCATGTAAGTGAACTCAATAATTCTCATCTACAAGTCGAACCTGTCAGTCCCAGCTACTACATGTAGTCGTTGGCAAATAGTAATACTATCGAAATGTCAGCTTCGACCTTGGCATGACGCGATTCCGCGTGGACCTGAGGACAATTAGCCTAGCTGTTCTTTAGACGGGGTCTAAAGATCAGTGACGGAAGCTGCTGTCTTTCTGACATTGGAGCACGATAAATACATTGTGATATACTAGGGCTTTGCGGGGCGACTGAGAGGAGCATCTGGTGCGCCTGCTTCGCAGCCGCACCATCGCCCCGTGGACTGTAGTACGCATGGTCGCGACTTGGTGACGAGCGTGGGGCTACGTGCGCGTGCCACACGTACAGGGTCCACAGAGTAGGTAGCGCAGTACTTATCTTGCAACAGCCTTGTGGGCCGCGCCGCCGCCGAGGTCGCAGCCCCCGTGGATAGTGGTTGTGGGTGGCCTCGGCGGATGATGGAGAAGCAGGGTTTTCGTCGGTGACGGCCGGGCTTGGCCGGAGTGCTATCCCGCTTGCAAATTCGTGAATGACTGACTGCCTTACTATCTTATCTAACGTGGGAAAACCCGCCCGGGCCGGGTCTACCTCGTATAGCCCGGCGTCGGGCGGAAAACCACGTATCTAACAGAATGGGTGTCCCCGAGGGGTCTGATCTTCATGATGTGGATGATGACGTCATTATGGCTACATCTGTCCGCTCTGCTTACTGGAAAAACAGATTCTGTTTACACAGAATCACCCATTCACAAACTCCCATCCAGCTTGTTCCAACTTGTCTAGACTCAGTAAGTTGTTAGTTCCGCTTGGAGTGTGCAACACATTCAAGAGACAGAGCGACGTCGCTGCATCGGGCTGGTTTTCATTCTTCACTTGAATTTTCACCTCACCAACCACGCCTCTGTTCCGAGATGGCTTGCCTTCCCAATCGAATACTAGTGGGCCATTATCTTGGCGCACATCAGAAAGCAAGTCCTCGTGAATGCACACGTGACAGTCACTAGCAGAATCAAGAACCCATTCCAACTTAGTATTGATCGAATTCTGCGTAGCTACAGTCTCCAAGTCAGAATTACCACGAGAGATCATATCAATTGTTCTCTGGTTACCACCATTTCTGCCTCCACTTGCTCCAGAATTGCCCTTACTCTGCCAACGTTTGCGTTCTGGAAGCTGCGACTCCGTTTCGTCATCATTTCGTTTTGGTCGCGGGCATTTTGCTTGGATGTGCCCAGTTTCATGGCAGTTCCAGCATTCACGAGTGTCTTCTTTCAGATTCTTCTTTCCGCCTTGGGTTCCTCCGGTTCCACCATTGTTCCGGACCTGATTACCCTTAGCCTTGAATCTGCCTCTGCTACGCGTCTTAGCTTTGCCTGGCTGCTGACCTTGCTGCTTGCCTTGTTTCTTACCAGCTTGCGCGGATGAAATGTTATTACTTTGCGGGTCCTCACTTCTTGCGTCAAGTTCCGACTCGGCGCGAAGAGCGTTCATGACTTGTGCGGCTGATGGGGTTGTAGTCGTATACCCCGGATCATAATGCCGCGAGAACTGACAGACGACGTCCCGATGCGTTTGCACCACATTTCCCAAGATGATCTCCGCGAATTCTTCATCGGAAACACCTCTCTTGTAGTGCACTAGCTCCTGCCGAAAAAGCTGCATCTCTCGTAGCCAGTCATCCATACTTCGATCAGGAGTAAATGGATTCGCCACTAATCGCTGTCGCGCAAAGATATAGTTCACGTACTCTCTTTTTGTCTGTTTGTCCACAAAAGCTTTCCACATATCCTGGGCGCTCTGCTCATGACAAATGAGCTCAGCGTCCGCTTTCGGAACACCACGGAGAATAGCACCACGAGCTAAATTATTCATCCTGCAGAATTGTGCATCACTCGCAATTGCACGAACGGCTGCAGCATCCTCAACAACACCCCAAAGCTCCAAATTGACCAGAAACGTCTTCAATTCTTCTGCATACAAGTCAAAACTACCTTGCATCACAGGAGCCTTGTTGTCCATCTTCATTCCGTACCAGCTGCCAGAATACTGCGGGGGCGCCATCAATGGCGAAGGTGTCAACCCAAACGACGGGGGCGCCGGCCACATCGAAGCCGTAGACATCGACGCAGGAGGCGGATTTCCGACCGATCCGTAGCTGCCAACGAGTCCTGGGAACGTAAATCCTCCACTCATCACACCAGCCAATCCCCCACTAACACCCACAGATCCACCAGTACCAGCACTGCCAGCAGCAGCGTTCCCAATCGCACTAGCCGCCGCACTCAAATTCACTGTCGACACTCCAGTAGAAGTCACAGTACTGGGGGGCACGTTCACCGCCACGAAGCCTTGCGAGGATCCGCCGCCTTGGCCAGACGACGCACCAACTGGCGCACTTGACGCTGCACTTGACCCCGATATACTTTTCTCTCTCGAAACTCACGAATGCAGTCCGTAGAACGTCAAAGTCTTGGGCTCATAACCTGGCACGATGCGCAGGCAGAGGTGTCGAGGTAGGAAGCAGTAGTGACGAGATCAACGACGACACGAGTGTTTCCCACGGAGCACTTTTGGGATTAAGGAGGAGAAAACCTCGTAGGTGACAACCCCCTTTGTGTTAGCCTGAGACTAGACGCTAAATTGAATGTATCCAACTGCCACAGCACGGTCTCAGTAGTATAGTACAACACTGTGGAAGCAGGAACACGACCTTCGCCACACTCCCACTTCGTGTTGCCGGTGTCCAAATGCTGCTTAAACCTGACCTTCTTCAGCAGTTATCGTACTCTTGCGCTTGCCAGACACGAGTTGCTTGTCAGGCACCGGAACGACGTTCAAAAGTTGCCGCAATCTTTTGAACTGCGTAGGACCCAGCGGCTTCGTCAAAATATCTGCCAGCATTTCCTCTGACGGGCAGTACTCCAAAGCAAAATCACCTTTCTCATAGTAGTCACGTATCTTGTGATACTTGAGGTCAATACCCTTCACCTTGAAGTCACCGGTGTTTGCTTTGATGACAGCAATTGCCGCTTGATTATCATCATACAAGATAGTCTGCTTGCGACGAACTCCGAGCTCTTTGCATAGATTGTGTGTCCACTTGATCATAGTAGTACACTCTGCAGCAGCTACAAACTCAGAACTGCACGTATCGTCCGTGATCAGCCGCTGCTTGTGGCTCGAGTATGCGTACGTACAACCCTCCATTTGCAGCACATATCCTGAAATTGATCGGCGATCATCCTTTTCATTTCCTAGATCCGCGTCCGCATAAGCCTCGATCCGAACTTCCGGCTTCGGAGGTTTCCACGCATCTACATACGCATCAATCTGCATGTTTGGCCCAGTGGTCTTTTTCTTCGTCCACACGAGTCCGTAGTCGGATGTTCCTCGTAGATAACGGAGCACTCTCTTCGCTAACACGTGACGTTCTCGAGTAAAGCAATTAAGATACTTCCCCAGTGTCCTTACCGAATTGGCTATATCTGGGCGGGTGCATTGCACCAGATATTGCAGAGAGCCAACAATGTGTCGGTAGTCCACCTCTGGATCCGGATTGACACAGACAGATTCACGCTTCTGGTCCCCAGGCATTGGAAAGTTACCCTTCACTTGGGGCGTAGGGACAGGCTTGCACTTATCCATCTTGCAGCGAGCTAGAATCTTTTCTGTGTAGCCCTTCTGTGAAATCATCAGTACATGCCCTGGCACATACGTGAACTCCATACCCAGCAAATGATTTACCTCACCGAGATCCTTAATCTTAAATTCACTGCTTAGCTCACCCAGCACCATGTCAATGTCGGTCTCAGTACCAACAATAAGAAGATCATCAACGTAGACAGTCACAAACACTTTGTTCTCTCCCACTGTCCTCACATATACGCCGGCGTTCATCTTCGTGCGTTTGAAACCACACTTCCGCAGGTACTCGTCGAGCATCTTGTACCAGATCCGCGGCGCCTGCCTCAAGCCGTACAGACTCTGCTTGAGCTTGCATACGCGACCTGTACCATCATTGAAATAGTCTGGTTGCTCCATGTAAATGTCGACTCCATCCAGAGGTCCATTTAGAAATGCGGTTACAAAGTCAACTTGCCGGCACAGCAGGCCCAGCTCCAATGCTAAGAGGAGGATGAACCTCACAGACTCAGCCTTCGCTACTGGGGCATACGTCTCCCAGAAGTTGATGCCATATTCTTGCTGGCAACCCTTGATGGTAATCCGCGTCCGATACCTGCACACTTCACCTTGCGCATTTCGTTTTCGGACGAAGGCCCACTTGTTCTTCAGGATCTTAACTCCGTCAGGCCGGTCCACTAACTCCCAAACATGATTCCTCAACAGTTCTTTGTATTCCGTGTCAAGAGCATCCACCCACTCTTTCGCATCAGGGGCACTCAGAGCTTCCTCTACTGAGGTCGGCTCGAGCAGCTCATTTACAGCCTGAATCACAAGACTTGCTGGGATATCAACCTCGTAGCCATGTAACCTCACGTTCTGCTGCCGAACACGAGTTGATCGCCGAAACGATGAACTTGGATTATTTGCTGCTTCATCCTCAGACTCTCTATCTCCCCCCACGAAGCGGGAAATATTTTGCATCGGTTCACCGTTTCCAATTGCAGTCTCAGTGGCTTCATCATCATCATCTAAGTCACGGTCACTTATCTCCATGCGATCTCCATCTGAATCTCTGAGAACTAGCGGACTCGCCACAGGTACAGAGACTCTGCGGTTAGACAGATCTCCATCAACCTCATTCGGTGCTGAACTACTGCTGTTAGGCAGGCCCACGCCACCGGTAGCTCCAACTCCACCATCTACATCAGTATCCAGTTGGTCACGCAGAGATCTCCATTCCCGTAGTCCGCGCGCACGCGTCGATCGAGCCTCAGCTTCTGCTGATCTCGCTGGATTCACACTCGACAATCCACTCGTAGGCACGCTTGCCAACGCAGGCTCACCCACAGCGATCGGAGCATCGACCACAGTACTTGAGTCACGATCCCTAACATCCTCACTGCAATGTTGTTTTCCACTCGGCTCATCTTCCGACGTGATACCAAAAGACATCGATGCACTCGGTGCAGTCAAATCATTCAGTCGAACGTATGGAATTTTCGACGGCAGCTTGTATTTACCGCGTGAAAATCGGTTGAGCAGAAGCTTCTCCACGTAGCTGCGCTCTACTGTCCAGTTCTCTGCAAACTCCACCGTCCTGAGCTCTTGAATATTGCCCGAACGCAAGTCCAGCACACGATAGCTGATTGAGTTCTTTGCGTAGCCTAGAAAGATGCACGGCTTCCCCGGGTTCTCCAACTTACTTTTGCGCAACACTTTCTGCGTGAAAGCAAAAGCCAAACAACCCCATGTGCGCAAATTGGAAAGCTCCGGTCGCTCTCCAAAGCGCCGTGTGTATGGAGTTTCACCCGCCAACGCACTACTCGGACTAATATTCAGCACCTCGAGAGCAAATGTGAACGCCTCCCCCCCCACAACAGGATCGGCATATCCATCATTGTCAACAAACTTCTCACGCGAGACATCACTACTCCATTCATATGCTCCACTAACCCATTCTCCTCCGGGCTGTAAGCATTAGTTGAAGTCCACTCAATCCCACGAGCTCTCAAAAATGCCTTTAAATTGTTATTCAGGAGTTCGCGTCCTTTGTCTGACCCAATCACTTCAATTATGTGCCCTTGGGCCAGCAGCCACGCTATGTGCCTGATCACCACGTTGATCCTTCCCCTTCAACAGGAATCCCCACACATAACGAGTTGCTTCGTCTTGCACGAGCTGGAAGTGCTTGAAGCCATCGTAGGTCAGCTCATTGACATAGCACATGTCGGACATGAGTTTCTGGTAGGGTCTCTTCGATCTCGCTGTCTTCACTTTCTTGTACGACATTCGCTTCATCCGCGATTGCACACACGTCCAGCAACGATCCGAAGGCACAGAGCCACTCCCAACAAGATCCATACCTTTCACAGTTTCATTTCTGGACATTTCTTGCAAAGCACCAAAATTCAAATGTCCTAGCCGAGCATGCCACCGAACAAGAGCTTGATCATTCTCGCGCGCCAATGCTTCAACTCGCTGTTTCGGAATGACCGTTGACTGTAATCGATATCTGCCGCGAGTTTTCACCAGCTTGAGCAGTTGACTACCTTTGCGAAGCCATGCACAGGTGTGGTTCCCGGGCTTTCCATATACAGCTATGCTACAAATGTAGGGGGCAAAGGCAATGTCATTTTGGATTAAGTGCAGCCCGCCCCACGCGGCTGTGGCGCAGTGGGGCAGCCCCGGGTGGGAGGGTGGTTTTCGTCGGTGACGGCCGGTCTTGGCCGGAGTGCTGTCCCGCTTGCAAATTCGTGAATGACTGACTGCCTTACTATCTTATCTAACGTGGGAAAACCCGCCCGGGCCGGGTCTACCTCGTATAGCCCGGCGTCGGGCGGAAAACCGCGTACCTAACAGAATGGGTTGCCCCGAGGGGTCTGATCTTCATGATGTGGATGATGACGTCATTATGGCTACATCTGTCCGCTCCGCTTACTGGAAAAACAGATTCTGTTTACACAGAATCACCCATTTCCATATACAGCTATGCTACAAATGTAGGGGGCAAAGGCAATGTCATTTTGGATTAAGTGCAGCCCGCCCCACGCGGCTGTGGCGCAGTGGGGCAGCCCCCAATGAAACAGGGTTGGGCTGAGTCCAGAAATATGCCTTGCCCTTTACATACACAACATGCATGACAATACAAAGTAAGTAAAGGAACCACACCAGTACCAGAGTAGACGCGAGTGTACGCATGGTCGCGACTTGGTGACGAGCGTGGGGCTACGTGCGCGTGCCACACGTACAGGGTCCACAGAGTAGGTAGCGCAGTACTTATCTTGCAACAGCCTTGTGGGCCGCGCCGCCGCCGAGGTCGCAGCCCCCGTGGATAGTGGTTGTGGGCGGCCTCGGCGGATGATGGAGAAGCAGGGTTTTCGTCGGTGACGGCCGGTCTTGGCCGGAGTGCTGTCCCGCTTGCAAATTCGTGAATGACTGACTGCCTTACTATCTTATCTAACGTGGGAAAACCCGCCCGGGCCGGGTCTACCTCGTATAGCCCGGTGTCGGGCGGAAAACCGCGTACCTAACAGAATGGGTTGCCCCGAGGGGTCTGATCTTCATGATGTGGATGATGACGTCATTATGGCTACATCTGTCCGCTCCGCTTACTGGAAAAATAGATTCTGTTTACACAGAATCACCCATTCACAAACTCCCATCCAGCTTGTTCCAACTTGTCTAGACTCAGTAAGTTGTTAGTTCCGCTTGGAGTGTGCAACACATTCAAGAGACAGAGCGACGTCGCTGCATCGGGCTGGTTTTCATTCTTCACTTGAATTTTCACCTCACCAACCACGCCTCTGTTCCGAGATGGCTTGCCTTCCCAATCGAATACTAGTGGGCCATTATCTTGGCGCACATCAGAAAGCAAGTCCTCGTGAATGCACACGTGACAGTCACTAGCAGAATCAAGAACCCATTCCAACTTAGTATTGATCGAATTCTGCGTAGCTACAGTCTCCAAGTCAGAATTACCACGAGAGATCATATCAATTGTTCTCTGGTTACCACCATTTCTGCCTCCACTTGCTCCAGAATTGCCCTTACTCTGCCAACGTTTGCGTTCTGGAAGCTGCGACTCCGTTTCGTCATCATTTCGTTTTGGTCGCGGGCATTTTGCTTGGATGTGCCCAGTTTCATGGCAGTTCCAGCATTCACGAGTGTCTTCTTTCAGATTCTTCTTTCCGCCTTGGGTTCCTCCGTTCCACCATTGTTCCGGACCTGATTACCCTTAGCCTTGAATCTGCCTCTGCTACGCGTCTTAGCTTTGCCTGGCTGCTGACCTTGCTGCTTGCCTTGTTTCTTACCAGCTTGCGCGGATGAAATGTTATTACTTTGCGGGTCCTCACTTCTTGCGTCAAGTTCCGACTCGGCGCGAAGAGCGTTCATGACTTGTGCGGCTGATGGGGTTGTAGTCGTATACCCCGGATCATAATGCCGCGAGAACTGACAGACGACGTCCCGATGCGTTTGCACCACATTTCCCAAGATGATCTCCGCGAATTCTTCATCGGAAACACCTCTCTTGTAGTGCACTAGCTCCTGCCGAAAAAGCTGCATCTCTCGTAGCCAGTCATCCATACTTCGATCAGGAGTAAATGGATTCGCCACTAATCGCTGTCGCGCAAAGATATAGTTCACGTACTCTCTTTTTGTCTGTTTGTCCACAAAAGCTTTCCACATATCCTGGGCGCTCTGCTCATGACAAATGAGCTCAGCGTCCGCTTTCGGAACACCACGGAGAATAGCACCACGAGCTAAATTATTCATCCTGCAGAATTGTGCATCACTCGCAATTGCACGAACGGCTGCAGCATCCTCAACAACACCCCAAAGCTCCAAATTGACCAGAAACGTCTTCAATTCTTCTGCATACAAGTCAAAACTACCTTGCATCACAGGAGCCTTGTTGTCCATCTTCATTCCGTACCAGCTGCCAGAATACTGCGGGGGCGCCATCAATGGCGAAGGTGTCAACCCAAACGACGGGGGCGCCGGCCACATCGAAGCCGTAGACATCGACGCAGGAGGCGGATTTCCGACCGATCCGTAGCTGCCAACGAGTCCTGGGAACGTAAATCCTCCACTCATCACACCAGCCAATCCCCCACTAACACCCACAGATCCACCAGTACCAGCACTGCCAGCAGCAGCGTTCCCAATCGCACTAGCCGCCGCACTCAAATTCACTGTCGACACTCCAGTAGAAGTCACAGTACTGGGGGGCACGTTCACCGCCACGAAGCCTTGCGAGGATCCGCCGCCTTGGCCAGACGACGCACCAACTGGCGCACTTGACGCTGCACTTGACCCCGACATACTTTTCTCTCTCGAAACTCACGAATGCAGTCCGTAGAACGTCAAAGTCTTGGGCTCATAACCTGGCACGATGCGCAGGCAGAGGTGTCGAGGTAGGAAGCAGTAGCGACGAGATCAACGAAGACACGAGTGTTTCCCACGGAGCACTTTTGGGATTAAGGAGGAGAAAACCTCGTAGGTGACAACCCCCTTTGTGTTAGCCTGAGACTAGACGCTAAATAGAATGTATCCAACTGCCACAGCACGGTCTCAGAAGTATAGTACAACACTATGGAAGCAGGAACACGACCTTCGCCACAGCTTTTCGCGCGATTACATTACATGCATGTTTCAACTTCCCGCATCACCGATTGCCAGGCTGCATGTTGCCAGAATGTTGCCAATATGCATGTTGCCAGAATGTGCCAAATGCAAACAAACAAACCGACACTCCTGGGCCGCCTAACGATAGTTCTTCGAACTGCGAATTGCGACGTTAGATAATATCTAACTTCGCAATTCAAAAATCCTATCGTCTCTATATTATAGAGACGTATACAGTTATCGGAGCTCAAACCTCTATAGCAACAATGCAGATTGCATGATGCAGTCAGGTTCTTTTCGTACTTTTGTGTTTAATGCTGGCCACGGGCATCTCTTGCGCCTGCTTCGCAGCCGCAGCATCTGCAGCTGACCAAATACAGCGAGTGAGAAAGGCTGGACACACCGCCGGGGGTCGCTCATGTCCTCGCCCCACCCCCTTGTTTACTTTGAAATTAAGTTCTGAACAACGCCAATGCGCTATGCTTTAGGGGTCCCGTTTAATCATTGCACCTTTTGGGGATTTTACTCTATTGTTACTCCAATGTCGTTTGATTGTTACTCTAGTGTTACTCCATTGTCGTGTTGCGCGAATATCGTTCTTCACCGGATGGGTCAACATTCACCAATGATGACATAGGTTTTCAGCAATTATTAAGTATAAAGTCTGTTTAGTACGGATCTTTCTTATATCTAACTATTACAAAATTGCAAACGTATCCTAATATGTGTTTATACAGGATCCATGAGGGGTCTGGAACCCGGCTAGAGAACTAGTGTATAATATACACTAGTTCTCTAGCCGGGAATATTATTCAAAGTTTGCACTGCAAAAATTGATTCCTCGAAGTACTCGGTGCCGTAGAAGGTTTCAATGTGAGCGCCCTGCTGGTCACAGTTGCTGCTGGTCGCGTAGACTGTGGACGTCACCGTTCCGTTCACGTTCAGCAACATCTTCCTGGACGTGTGGTCACTTGTTGCAATGCAGTCGCCATTCGCACGACCCGCAGTGGAGAATCCTGCGTATACCTGGCAGTTTTCGTCAAGGTACTGGTCCCACAACACATAGGGCGTGTCGCCGAAGAGGACTGCAGCGTGTGTGTACGGGTCCGTGATGCAGCTGAGGCTGCCCAGTACCGGCATGTTGTAAGCCACTGCTGTTCCGCACACGGCGTTGGTGCATGCCGCGGTTTGAAACATGGCTAGGAAATCCGGCGTTCCTCCGCAGCCATCGGTCGTGTAGATGTCGCGCGAGGTGAGTAGAGCTTCGCCGGTCTGGCTGCCCAAACTCAGAACTGCAGCGACGAACGGGAGGCGTCGGATGGTCTGCATATTGTCGGCTGTGCTTGGAAGGGATGTAGCTGCTCCGTGTCGAATTGGAGAATGAGCGAACGCCTCGACCTAAGTTCCCCACGGTGTCGCCGGAAAGAGAAATCCTTCACTTGATTGTCAAACAACAAAACGGACATGAGACTTGCAGCTTCAGAACCCAGTGAAACTGTAAACGCCTTGCGCCAATGCGACCTTTTTTCATAAGAAACCTGCATGCGGTCAGAATAATTTTGAAATTGTTTTTATCAAGCTAGACCATTGGTTTTGTTCTCATGAGGGTAGATACGGTGGCGCTTATTAACGTTGCTCTGTGTGTGCTGTATCGGATAGATCACAAAGTTTTCTGTACGTGTTTTGCCAATCCTCGTTTGGACCAACTAGCTGTAGATAGGATTTTCTTCAATGGTATTAACCGCTTTCATCCATACAAAGCTATCGCCACGTACCAGTGGTGTTCAGACAAGGTCGCATTGGCGCAAGGCGTTTACAGTTTCACTGGGTTCTGAAGCTGCAAGTCTCATGTCCGTTTTGTTGTTTGACAATCAAGTGAAGGATTTCTCTTTCCGGCGACACCGTGGGGAACTTAGGTCGAGGCGTTCGCTCATTCTCCAATTCGACACGGAGCAGCTACATCCCTTCCAAGCACAGCCGACAATATGCAGACCATCCGACGCCTCCCGTTCGTCGCTGCAGTTCTGAGTTTGGGCAGCCAGACCGGTGAAGCTCTACTCACCTCGCGCGACATCTACACGACCGATGGCTGCGGAGGAACGCCGGATTTCCTAGCCATGTTTCAAACCGCGGCATGCACCAACGCCGTGTGCGGAACAGCAGTGGCTTACAACATGCCGGTGCTGGGCAGCCTCAGCTGCATCATGGACCCGTACACACACGCTGCAGTCCTCTTCGGCGACACGCCCTACGTGTTGTGGGACCAGTACCTTGACGAAAACTGCCAGGTATACGCAGGATTCTCCACTGCGGGTCGTGCGAATGGCGACTGCATTGCAACAAGTGACCACACGTCCAGGAAGATGTTGCTGAACGTGAACGGAACGGTGACGTCCACAGTCTACGCGACCAGCAGCAACTGTGACCAGCAGGGCGCTCACATTGAAACCCTCTACGGCACCGAGTACTTCGAGGAATCGATTTGCGAGAGCGGGAAGTTCGGCAACTTCGTGTACTACAACAACGCGCATCCGTTTCCTAGCGCCGTCGTATAATCCGAATGCGGATTGCAAGGCGACAACTCCACAATATGAACATATTCTGCAGGCGGATAAGCTCAGCATAAAGCTGGTTGAGACTTTTTAAAATAAAAAGACATACAAAAGTGATAATTAAGATTCGTTACTGATACACCGCGTCACTGAGCCGCATCGGTTGAAGGTGCTTGTCTTGAAAAACCACTCGAGCTGCCACTTGATCTGCTTCTTGTAAGCTTTCCAGGGTATGCGTTGTTGTAGAAGACGAATCCTCCCATGCCACAAACGGAATTTTCGAAGTAGTTCACGTCGATGAGTACTTCACTCACGAGATCTTGATCGTCACAACCTTCACCTGGCATGAACGTCTTCAGCGTCGCTGATCCATTCGTATGCATTACCACAATTTCGGAGGTCTGACCCCCGAGTACCAGACAATCGCCGTCCGCGCGATGCGCAAGTGATCCCTGGTATCTTTCACAGTTGCTGTCGTTGAAGACATCCGTGAGAACGTACGGTACTTCGCCAAATATCTCTGCAGCGTGCGTGTATTGGTCCGAAACGCAGTCGACGACCTTGTACTCCGTTTGGTTATCAAATCCTGCGTCTTCACAGAGTCCGTCGTCTTCCAGGCAGACCACGTGCGGCGTCATGTACAGAACATCGGGCGTTCCCTTGCAGTCGCTGGTCGAGTAAAACGTGATCGAGTGGATCATCGAAGCTGTTGCAGCATAGCTCACCATTAACGCCACAGCGACAACGAAAATGTAGCAGGTGAATCGCGGCATGGTGTATAACGACTCGGGTCGATTGAGAAATGAAGACGAATCCTACCACGTCCTACTCAATTGAACTGCCAATTTCACGTGCGACGGCCGACAGCTTCAACCACGCACTGCGATATCAGTGCATGTACCCATAATTATGGTAGACTCTCGTAAGATATCATACGCGTAGACCCGTGAAGCTGAGCCGCAACGCACACCCAAGACAATGATAATGTTATCAAGATTTCACGCTCCTTGCCTTTGTTTTGCTACTAAAGCTACATGTACTCGATGAGACCTTCGTAGTCATATTCGACCCCTATTTCTGAACAACCACTTTACCGTCACTGCTCTTCTGGATACTTGTTCCAGGATATTCGCTGTTGAAGTAGATGAAGCCCCCGCTGTTGCTCGTCCACCACGTACTGGAGGTTGCTGGAGAGGTCCTGGTCTTCACAGAGTAATTCCTCCACGCCACCGACCCGTTCGCGCTTAGGGCCTGGTCGCGTCATCTCCAGGTGGAGATCTCCAGCATTTCGCCAGCATATCTCCACCTCCATCTCCACCTGCGCTGGTCGCGTCGTCTCCATCTGAAGCCATATGCTAGGTTTGTTATAATTTCAAAAACAGCTCCATAAAAATCTAATAATTGCTGCATTGACACATTTTCGGATCTGCCCGCAGCACGTGGCGGCCCCCCCGCCTGGAAGAGCGTTTGCTCCGCATGAAGCTTCGATGGTGGAGCTGCTGCAAGCCCCCCCCCCCCACCACCACTGCTTCCCTGTCGATCCATGTGGTCACCACCGACCACGCCACCGCTAGCGTGTCGGCCGATGTGGGAAGGGCGTCTTCCGGGATGGCCTGGTGCCTGCGCGACGAACACAACACGAACACCGCATAACTCAGCGATCGCGTCGACAAGGTTGTGCTGCTATTATAGTCGGTGACGAGCCATTTTCCTGGACCGAGAAGGCTGTGGCACCCATGCTGAAGCGCTACGAAGCCCTGAGGCATCGATCCCGAGACGAAAGAAGCTCCGGGGACTTCAGAATGATGGGCATCCAACTCGTTCTAAGAAAGATATTCGTAAAGATGTATAATACATATAATACTCCTGCTTGTCCTCCTAACTCCTGCTGCTTGCAGCCAAACCCACCGCCAACGAGCGCCAATACGAACACTATGGCATCTTCCTTCTTCTCCGACATATTAATTAAGCTCAACTTTATACATTTTCCTGAAAAGTTACCTGGAGATCGTCGTCTCCAGTTGATCCCCACCTAATTTACCTGGAGACGAACGCCTGCATATCTCCAGTTGTCACATCGTTGACCTCGCCGAGCTAGCCAATCACAGGACGAGTTTGCATCTCCAGGTGGTGACGATCTCCAGTATATCTCCACCTGGAGATGACGCGACCAGGCCCTTAGGGCCTAAGGCGTTCGTTATCATGTAAGCCACGCCCCCGAAAACTGCTGCGGTGTGGGTCTGGGAGTCTGTTGCAATATGGTGCCACGTACACCAGAAGAAGACCTCTCTCCTGACGGGTGGGTCTTCTTTGAGGAAGCTGCGTTGGACGGAAGAAGCTTCGGCAAGGTAGCGCAGTGGGGTTGCTCTTCTTTGTTATCTGTTTTAAAAGAGAGTGCGGCGAGTAGACGCTCTCGGAGAAGAGATCCGAAACCACCGCTCCTCCTACCTAAACTACTCGCTAAAGTATGCAAATATAAAATGCCATCATCCGCTTTCTCCTGTTCTTGACCTTGATACTCTTCCTCCGCTTGCCGGTGTGCACTTGAATCACCAATTCGGTAACAGAGTCCGAGATGTAGCTGCAAACGTCGTTTGGGAGGTCTCCTTGGCTTTACACTCATTGCGCACGGCCTGCAATTGAGTCAATTGAATTGACTGACATGGAAGTGGGCTGTCGGTTGATCGGGTGTCAGAGGCCGTCGCGTAGCTACGGACGTAGCCTACGACCGTCACGAACAGAGAGAGAGATGGCTCCATCGAGAACAAAAAGAGGAGGAGCAGTACCGGATACCACGGCAACTTCCACGCCCGCTGCCAATCACGCTGCCGCTCACCCGCCTCCATCCCCACTTTGCAAGCCATCGATGCCGCCTACTCAGCTGCAACGCGGGAGGCAACGCGGCCGTCGACGTTCATTTTCGAACTCGAGACGTCCTCAGCACAGTCCAACAATCAAATGCAGCGTCTTCTCCAGTTCATCCTGTCCTTGACCGTTTTGGCCGCTGTTCGCGCCGATTCAACTCGATGCAACTTCGAAGCTGTCATCAACGTGGCCAACGCCTTCTACCCTGGCTGCGTCGACCTCTACAACGTCCTGGAGCAGTCCATGCCCGTCAATTTCACCAGCACCTTGTGCGACGACGCGGACTGCATGGCCGCCATGGACGAGCTTCGGTCCATGGACCTGGGCGACTGCATCGTCTTCGGCTCCACGACCCTCACCTCGGACATCCTGGACCAATGCAAAGACAGCTCCAAGTCGACGGCGTGGGTCGGGTGGGTGATCCTCGCTCCGTGCCTCGCTGTCTTCATCGTTGTCGTCGTCTACCGCCTCCAATACCACCGCAAGGAGAAGGCTCAGACTCAACTTGACCTGGCCAACAACAAACTCGGCATCAATGACGCACCGTACAAGGTCATCGACCTCGCCGGTACCCGCGTCTAGGAAGTACTGAAGTGAAGTAGTAGTATGATGTTCAGGGTCTTTAATTTTCATGGCAAATGTCTGTCTGTTGGGCTGAACTATCTATCGCTCTCTCTCTCGGTACGCATCACTTCATATCGTTAACGTCTACTAGTACTTGTAGTAGTATCTAAATGGGCTGTAGAGCAGACTACAGCGCCACTTCTTCCTCCTCGAACGCCTCGAGTGCGACCCGGAGCTTGCGCATGGCTTCGAGGGCTGTCGGACGCTTCTTGGGGTCCACGGAGATACACGCCTGTGCGAGTGCCAGGATGTCCACGGGGCACTGGCGCGAGAACTCGACCTGCAGCTCGCCAGCCGCCACCTTGCGCATGATCATCGTGTCGGTGAGCTTGCGGCCATTCTCGTTCCTCGCGTTGGCGTACGGCATGAAGTGCGTGTCAAGTTCGCTCAGCATGATACCGAACGAGTACACGTCGGCCTTGCAGTCGTAGTGTCCCCCCATCATGACCTCGGGCGCCATCCAGAGAGAAGTGCCGACCGCGTTGGTCATCATGTCGTCCGAGTGCTCGCGGGACACGCCAAAGTCCGTGAGCTTGGCGTTCAGCTGCGACGTGAGCAACACGTTGCGAGACTTGAGGTCGCGGTGCAGGATCTTGGGCTCCATCGAGTGGAGATACGCCAGGCCGTGGACCACGTCGAGAGCGATCTTGACCTTGTCTTGGTCGTAGCCTCGGGGCCGCGTGTGGCTCGTCAAGAAGTTGTTGAGCAAAGCTCGAAGGTCACCGCCAACCAGGTACTCGGTCACACAGCAAATGGAGCTGAGCGACTCCCACGCGATTCCGACGAAGCGGACGATGCACGGGTGCTCCAGCTTGGCCATGACCTTGGTCTCGGCGAAGAGCGCGTTGATCTCGACCATGTCCTCGGCTGTCTCCGGCAGCAGCGTCTTCACCGCCACAGTCTCACCGTTGAACGACCCCAGGAACACTTGTCCGAAGCCACCGCGAGCCAGGAGCTCCTGGATGCGGATCTTCTCGAGAGGAACGCGAGCAGCGACCAACACCGGGTCGTCCCAAATGCCACCCTTGCGCATGTGTTGCCGCGTGAACGGGTCATTGCGGTCGACAGCGAAGAAGCTGGTGGCTGTGCTCCCCTCCTTCGTCTGCTGCATATTGCGGACGGTCGGTTCATCATGCTCGATAACGAAGAAGCCTGTGCCCCTGCTGGAGTCCTGTATCTCCGTCTTACCACGGACACTCGGCCCCTCGACGAAGAAGCTGGAGCCCCTGGTCGAGTCGTTCGTCTGCTTCTTACCGCCTGCGAACGGGTCGTTCCGGTCGAGAGTGAAGATGCCGGTGTTGGACATGTTCGGGTTTTCCCTCCTGTTCGTACCGCTGGCGAGCGTTCCAAACACACCCAGGGGTGCGAGTCTGGAGGAGGCGAGTGGCACCGCTCCTGAGTCTCCGAGGCTCGAAGCGTTCTTGCTGATCGCGTGGGGGTCCTCTTCCGCCTTCCGCTTCTTGGTGGTCACGAACATGGCGACCATGAGCATCACGCAGGCCGCAGCGACAACGACACCCGCGATGGCCCCTCCGGACAAGGAGCTAGAACTGTCAGACGTTCGAACTTGCCGCGCGGTGTCGAAAGCTGACGCGTTGCTCGTTGGCTTGGGCGTCGGCGCCAGCGTGGGTGTAGCGGTCGGCACTCCCGACCACGAGCCCTGAGTGATGTCCGCTGATGGAGCTGTCGTTGCGAATTGGTCGGACGTGCCTGAGTAATCGTAAATGTACGAGTCTGCTGCATCCTTTGGGCTTGTCGCCATGCCTATGCCTTTCTCCAAGTTGCTGGGGGAATTGAGCGCGTTGTCAGCTCCGCGGTTGATGCCGTGCTTCGCCGTAGGAGGAATTGCATGATGAATTCCAGGGGTGGGTACGGGCGTCTCCTCCGACTCCTCCGAGCCATCCGAAGCATCGTCACTGCTGCCATCCGAAGAATCGTCACTGCTGCCTGCGAACGGGTCCTTGACCGTGCTCACCACGTCGTCCTGCATTGTCGACACCAGCATCAAGTGGAGAGTCACGTTAGACAAGTCGCAGCTTTCATTCGTCTACACAATTGAAGAGGAAGGAGGTCGAACGTACCGTGTCATTTTTCAAGGACTCGAGCGAGTACTCTCTCATGGTGGCGGTCGGAAGGAAGAAGCGAGACTGGAGGAGACCGGAAGGCGTAAGTGCCCCACCGAATGGACGTGTCGGCCATACGGACAGCGCAAGAACCCACCTCTCCTGTTGTCTAATGCAAACGAGCCCGCACTTTTGCACTGCAGCTCGCTTTAGTCCATCCCGGAAACAGGCTGTCATGTGCAGAGCGCCCGCATCGTCCAACCTCGCCTTGCAAAAGCGACAAGAAAGCACATCGACGCAGATTTCCGCATGGATAGAGCGGACACCTGGCCGCGCTATTACAGTTATCGTCAACTCGAGTGCGATCACGGAACTTTGCATGTTCCACCAGATGCGCTCGACAATGTGCGCGACACTGCATTACGGTCGCTGCAACGCTCAAGTAAAGTATCGATGCTGTACCCTAGCTCCAGGAACCGGCAAACAAAATGCAAGAGCTCAATGGCCATGTTAACCCTTTTAAATTACTACACTACGCCTCAAATAAAAGTCTACACAAACCCACGATCGCACGGTCTCCGCTACGTTGGCCGAGTTGCTCCTTTTCAGGGGTAGATCTCTCCTCCCCTCGCCGAATTTTTCGTGCGCCACCCGCTGCAATTTTGATGCGAAGTTCGCGGACATGCAACCCCATCGCAAGAATCCAATGCCTGACCATGCACCAAGCGTACAGTGTACAGTACAGGTTCATGGTTCACTTGCATCGGGCAATGTTTGGTCGGTGCGGGGATACGGTCCTCAACAGCGAAGGCAGGCACCGCCCCTACTGTACCGGTAGCTGCTCCAGCCAGCCGTCTCTGCGGCGTGACGAAATGAATACAGTGCCGGATCTACAGAGCGAACTCCTCTTCTTCGACACCCACGCCATGTGAGGAGATCGTGAGCGTTTCCCGAGCAATGGACTGCAACCGCTGGAATGCTTCCGCTGCTGTTGGTCGGTCCGAAGGGTTGAGCGACGTGCATGCCATAACCAAGTCGTGAATGCCGCTAGGTGTGGACTGGGAGATCTCCAGACGCAATTGACCGGCCGCCACCATCTGCAAAATCGCGGTGCCAGGCAGCTTCCGACCAGTGCCGGACTCCTTCGCGTGTGAGTACGGCAGCTGCTGGCAGTCGAGTTCTCCCAGTACAACGCCGAATGAGAACATGTCGGCCTTCTCGTTATACCGGTCGCCGATCATGACCTCAGGCGCCATCCACAGCGACGTGCCGACACCTGCCGTCATGGTGATGTCGGCGCTCTCTCGAGACACGCCAAAGTCCGTCAGCTTGGCGTCCAGCTTTTTGTTCAGCAGGATGTTCTTCGACTTCAAGTCGCGATGAAGCACGGTAGGGTCCAGGCCGTGCAGATACGTGAGGCCTTCAGCGACGTTAAGAGCGATGTTGAGCTTGTCGTCGTCGAAGCCGTGAGGTCGGTGCTCCTCCTGCTCAAACCGCTCCAGCACTGCGCGGAGGTCTCCGCCTTCCATGTATTCTGTGACGGCTGAGATGTCCGTCCACGATTCCCACACCACGCCAAGACATCCGACGATGCGTGGGTGGTCCATAGACAGCATGATCTTGATCTCCACGATGAAAGCCTCGACTTCTCTCATATTCCTGCGACGGTCGGGGAGAAGGCGCTTGACGGCCACAGCTCGGCCTCTATACGTGCCCAGGAAGACCTCGCCGAACCCTCCACGGTTAATGAGCTGCTGCACGCGCAACTTCTCCGTCGGGATGCGAGCCTCCAGAATCTCCGGATCATTCCACGAGCCGACCACCACGTCGTCGTCCATCTGACTGCGTCGTCCCAGGATTTCAGTGCTCGTGATCTCTTCAAAGTATTCATCACCTGAAATGGGCACGGCGACGGGAAGAGCGTGGCTGTACACGCGGTCGCCGTACTCCTTCCGACTGCTGGTGGTGCCTGTGTAGTTGTTGCTCGTATCGTAGCGAGGGCTCCTCGAATATCGCTTGGTGCGTCTGTACCAGATGACGAAAGCTGCAATCATGAGCACCACCGCGACGGAGCCCACCACGATACCAACGATCACAGGAACTGCGGTGCACACAAGAGAGAAGAGAGAAGCATCAGTCACTGCAGCATCCGGCTTCAGCATGCTACGGACTCACTCACCCCCGAGACCTCCACCTTCCTGTCCGCTGCTGTTATTCGACTGGCCCCCGTTGTCGCTTGTCATTGCGGATCCTCCGTTCGTGTTCTGGTTGTTGCTCGACGCGGCCGGCGAATTCGTGACCTGCGTGTTGCCGTCCGTAGTGGTACTTTGAGTGTTTCCATCGGTCGTAGTGGTGGTTTGAGCGTTGCTGGTAGAAGTCGTCGCCCCCTGGTCGGTCGTCGTGTAGGTGTTGTCCTAACAATCATGTCGACGCAATAGAACCACAAACGGTTAGCTTCGGACGCCTCCACAGCCATCCGCGCGATTGGCGCCGAATGTCGTCACGGAATTCCGCTCACCTCGTCGTTCGTCGACATATTGGACGCCGCTCTCTGGAGTCCTCGAATTCCGCCCCACACGTCTCAATGCGAGAAGGCCAGCGCGGAAATGCGACTCGAGTCGAGTCACGCTGCAGGGAGGGCGGCGGTGCCTCTGGTCTGGCGTGACCCGTGTGCATCCATGCACCGGGATCAGCTAACCAAAGGGCTGGATTTCTGCGGCGAATTGCGATTTTTGTAAGGCTACACTTGTTGTTTGTATGGCTCTAGTCGAAATATTGCAATAGGACGGAACGGGCGGAACAGAAGGTCCCGAGTCGGAATCGCCACCGATTCTTTGGAGACTCACGCTTGGTCACCACGTCTCATGAGTCTTGCACGCATACAGGAGCTGAAAGCACTTCGGTCACACTGTTGATGGAGAACTGGTGCGATTCACATTGCTTGTTTATTTACATGGATAGTATTTGGGTGCTGCTACCAGCCATGGGCGTAGCGGCGATCGGTGCCAAGTTCTATCGCAGTGACAGACAGTCCCTTGGTCTCGTTGGTTTTATGGCGATTGCCACCATGCCCGACAGATCACTTTCCTCCGTGTCGCGAGCTTTGACGGTCAAGGTCAAAGTTTGACCACGGACCAAATCACAATCTGAAGTTTCACTTTGGCCATCGTGGTGCTCCACGCGATGGACCTTTCGGCGGTTGAGCTCGCGTTGAGAATTCCATATGAGCGGCTGGCTTTGGGGATACGGCTTATGACGTTACAGTACAGTAAGGTAACCACTTGGCGCGATCTGCCAATGGAATTCGCAACCAAGGCTTGAAGGTTTGCTTTACGCAGAGGTTAATGGATCAGCGTGCACTTTGCTGCAAACTAAGTTAGTACATGTAACGTTAGCAAAATACCAGTCGACAAGCCGATAGTCTACGAAAGCAGTATCCAGGATACAGGACTGTAAGTGCGGCAAAAAATGTCGGGAGACCGCCGGGATGGGCGTTTTCACAGGACCAAGCGTAGCGGAGAGGCTCACACCTCGCAAAGCAAATGAAGGTGCAAACACGAGAGCGACACATTGGCACAGCAGACTCTGCTGCTGCTGCACTTTGTACTTCACAACAGTTAGCTACGGGTAAACATCTACAGCATCTCTTCTAAAGTCTAGTGGCGACGGCGGGCGCACTTGGTGCCGCTTGAAGGCGCGCTCGGAGCCTCCGTGGCCGGAGTAGACGGGGTGTCAGACGTGGTGGTAGACGGCGACGCAGTTACCGTGGTCGCATCGATGGAGCTCGAGGCTTCATTGCCAATCTCTCCCGACCCCGCAGTGGTCGAGATGGAGGGGGCAGTCGTAGAGGACGGGGCTTTTGTCGTCGTACTGGTGCTCGGGGATGTTTGACTCGTCGTTGTATTCGAGGCCGAGCCATCGGCAACCGTAGACGCACCATTACCCACAGTCGAAGGCGGAGAACCCTCACCGGATCCGCCCTCGAGCCACACGCAGTCGGTGTACACCTGCCACGGTTCACCGTGCATAGCGATCCAGTAGATCGTGAGACGGTTAGCGTTGGCGCACTTGGATTCGTCGTAGGCCATCTTGGCGGGACTACCCGCGAATTTCGTCTGGCAGTCATAGTCGAATAACACCTTGGTGTCGTCGCACCAGACCTCACACGGTCCTGGGTGTGTGAAACCCGTGTACTCGAGCTGTGACGACGGCAGTTTAGAACGGGCCGCCTCCTTGTAGGTTGTCAGTCCGCAGTTGGGGTCAATTTCGCTGCTGTAGAGCTTTTGGTTCTTGGCGATGAACGAGCCAAGAGAGCCACCCCCTTTGGTCGGGAAGTTGGCCTTGAAAAAGCTGATCGTTCCGGCCGGGCCGTAGCCGTACTTGGAGCCGTCCACTTGACCCCAGACGGTCGTGTCGATGGTGCTGCCGTAGCCGTTGGACGCGTAGCCTTGGGTCCATTGCGCCGCGGGGTCCACGATATAGCCGTGACCCTGCACGGCCGGAATCGATGCCAAGACGGCGGCTCCTGTAGCGATGAGAGCAAGGACCTGCATGCCTCTAGCCTGGTTGTTGTCTGTTGACTGTGTTGGCGCGGCGTGCGGCAAATTCGAGAATGACGACACAGTTGAACGCTTCGTGCCCTCAGTACGAACAGCAAGAAGCAAGGACTTCTGCTGTTTTACCCCGATTATTAATAAGGGGCATCCATCCAGCTGGAGGGTGGCGGGACGTAAAGGATCGAGGCGAAGGCGTGCAAAGCGTCGCAAGTGATCCTGAATCGGGATCCCCGAATCGGGGACCCCGATTGGTAGTGATCATGGTCGACGTGCTTGCCACGAGACACCAAGACATACTTGTACAGTCGTACCCCTCAATATGCGCACCCATACCTTCCAATACCCTGACATATCCGATCGTCTGTTGTGGTGTACAGCAGCCAATCAGCACATAGAACTGTTGATCACCTGTCTAATCGCTTTAGAATCTCCCTGCGCATATTGAGGGGTACGACTGTACATGTATTATACTACATGTATTTTAATAGCTTATTAAAATAAGCTACATGTATAATACGTAACTCGATGCCGCCCCGAGAAATTGAACGTTGTACCCTCTGCGTTTCCGAAAGCGTGCTGATTTCAGGCATTCTCGTCAAATGCCTTTAGTATCGCCTCCCCCCCCCCCGCCCCTCCGTAGCTCTGCAGACTGGCGCGAAACCTGTGGTTGGAGAATGCATCGCAGTTAGGCAAGGTGGGCTGCTACTATTTTTTTATACGTTTGTTCGTCGATGTCGGAATTTAAGCTTTTTGCTCGGGTATTTTTTGCTGGCAGATACAGTACAGTATAATACATGTACATGCCCAACACAGTTGCAATCCCTGAGCAAAGTTCGTTGTGCTAACCTTTACTTTGATCCAGACCATCATGGCACTTCAAGATCTGCCATCAAACCAGCGATTTATCCTGCACTCGGGACACGCGGGGACTCGCGAGTACATGCTACTACCGGGAATATCTGCATATTTGTTGTGCTGGAGGTCTATAAATGCAGGAAACATACCAAAGGCCTAAGTATTTGGCTACCCTGTAGACAAGCAGCCCCACGCTGCCAAAAAAAATATCACACTGGCTCCGTAGCGACAGCTTCAAGCCGCCCAGATTGTAGTTGTCGAGAGTGTAAAATATTGGCGAGTCGCTTCAATATATTCCGGTCGTAGCTCCTCACAACTAACCTTTAATTGCGGTGTACTGTATGATGCATGAAACGAAAGCGAAGTGAACGAGCTGCTGTACCCTTGAACATCAACGTGTCGTGTCGCCTGGTGAAAAGGATCGTTCCTGCTGGCGAAAACTTCGCGGTCTCTGCACACGAACGATGATATCCTATCTCTGCAAAAACAGATGGAGAGTGCAAAGCTGCAAAGACCGCGTAGAGAGGATAGGATCTCTCGAAGTTGTAGCGAGTCGAAGTCGAACCGATAGAGTATCCATAGAGGACTCTACAGTATAGAGGCCACCTTCCTGTAGAGAGATTGGCAATGCGAATGCAACATGCACGGGCATTCGGTCAGCGGACCCACGGAAACAGCAGACACTTTATACTCGACAACAATTTACGGGCTAACATTTACTGCGGTCGACGGAGCTCGCATGAATAAATCTAATGCCGACGACGGGCGCACTTGGTGCCGCTGGAGGGCGTGCTCGGGGCTTCCGTCGCAGGGGTAGAAGGAGCATCCGTCGAAATGGAGGTAGGCGACGCAGTCACCGTGATGGCATCGATAGAGCCTGACGCAGGGGTGTCCGTCGATGAAGACGAACCGACCGAGCTGGACGCCTCGTTGGCGGTTTCACTCGACCCCGTGGTCGTCGAGGTAGTCGGGGCAGTTGTTGTGGATGGGGCCGTTGTGGTAGTCGTAGTGCTGGTAGACGGCGAACCAGATGTGCCAACCGTGGACGCACCAGCACCGACGGCCGAAGGAGGGGACCCCTCCCCGGAGCCGCCCTTGAGCCACGCACAGTCCGAATACACCTGCCACGGGTCACCGTGCAGCGCGAGCCAGTAGATCGTGAGGCGGTTGGCGCTGGCGCACTTGGACTCGTCGTAGGGCAAAGTCGCAGGGATGTCCGGGTACTTGGTCTGGCAGTCGTAGTCGAACAAGACCTTGGTGTCGTCGCACCAGACCTCACACGGGCCGGTGTGCGTGAACCCAGTGTGGGTCAGTTTGGACGCCGGCAGCTTCGAGCGAGCCGAGTCCTTGTAGACTGTGAGACCGCAGTCGGGATCCGTCTTGCTGTCCACAAGCTCCTGGTTCTTGGCGATGAACGCGCCTAGCGAGTCGTAACCTTTGGTGGGGAACGTGGCCTTGAAGAAGTTGAGTGTACCGTTCACTCCGTAGCCGTACTTGGAGTTGTCGTAGACTCCCCAGATCTCGTTGTCGACGGTGCTGCCGTAGCCGTTGGTCGGGTACCCGGCGGCCCACTGCGCCGCGGGGTCCACGATGTAGCCGTGGCCGTGCACGGTCGGAATCGACGCCAAGACGGCGGCTCCGGTGGCGATAAGAGCGAGGACCTGCATGCTGCTGACCTGTTTGTTGCTGAAAGCTGCAAATTCGAGAGTGAGGTCTCTGCAGCTCGAACAGCAATGCCCGCTACCAAGTCGGTGCAGTGGCGATGACAAGCGAGAGGTGCGCTCCCATCCAGCCAGCCAGCTGGAAGGTTGGTGGTGATTCGTAGCTGATGAAGGACGTAAAGGCCCGAGTTCTTGACAAAAGTGAGGCAACTTGGATGCAAAACGCAAAGCAGTCGGGAGCGATCAGCTTCTGAAGCATGACAATGTGGGATCACTCTCAACAGATGGAGGTCATCGTTTCGGCACTGCGGGCAGCCTCACCTCGAGTCGTGCACTTCGCCAGCCGGAATCGCGTAACAGAGTTGGCCGACTGTGAAAACCCCCCGTGCTCTCTGTGCATGCGTCAATGCAGGTTTGGTGCAGTACAGTCGTACCCCTCAATATGCGCACCCATACCTTCCAATACCCTGACATATCCGATCGTCTGTTGTGGTGTACAGCAGCCAATCAGCACATAGAACTGTTGATCACCTGTCTAATCGCTTTAGAATCTCCCTGCGCATATTGAGGGGTACGACTGTACAACTTCGGCTGTAGAAGAGCAAACCGCCGGCATTGCCGGCGGCATGGCACTGCTGTCATCAAGAGGGATAAGCGCGTTTGAGTGAGCTGCAGCCAAGGCACGCGTGCCAAACTTGCTTGAAGGCCAAGCTCGGGATCGGATTCTGACTCGAATTCCGAGACACCGACCAAATCTGATCGCTCGCGCCCCGCCCTATCCGGTCCGGATAATCCGGATACGTGCGATCTGGTCGGTCACGCGAAAATGCAGGATCATAAAGACGGATAGGAGGCTGCAACTTGTTTGGGACGCTTACACTTCGCACAAGCAATTCTACGCACTACATGTAGTACACTCTTGGATGGGTGACTGGATATGCTTCGAGACTGCTGCCTCAGTCGCGGCGCACGCGGCGACTGCACTTGGAGCTGGTCGTCTCTGTGCTGGTGCTAGTCGTCGTACTGCTCAACGCATTCCCAGCCGATTCTGACGAAGTCTCAGTAGTTTCGGCCTCTGCAGCAGTGGAAGCTTCATCGGCAGTGGACGCCGAAGATGCAACAGTACTGCTGCTACTGGCCTCAGCAGCAGCCGTCGTAGTTGGGGCAGTCGTTGCAGTTGAAGTCGTACTCGCCGTTGTGGTGCTGGTGGTCGACGACGAAGAAGTGTCCGGATACGCTGTTGTCGCCGTTGCTGTCGATCCGCTGCTGGTCGTAGGTGGGGCCGTGGCGACGCTAGAGGATACCGTCTCCATCACTGACGAAGGAGCCGAGCCGCTGCCCGAGCCGCTATCAAGCCACACGCAGTCCGTGTACACCTGCCACGGAGCTCCGTGGACAGCGAGCCAGTAGATGGTGAAGCGGTTGGCGTCAGCACACAGCGATTCGTCGTACGGGATACCGGCGGGAATGTCCGGGTAGCTGGCCTGGCAGTTGTAGTCGAAGAGCACCTTGGTGTCGTCGCACCAGACCTCGCACGGCCCCGGGTGTGTGAATCCGGTGTACGTCAAGTTGGTCGAGGGCATCGTCTGGCGCGCGCTGGCATCGTACACGGTGTAGCCGCACTGTTCGTCGATGTCGTTGCTGTACAAGACCTGGTTCGTCTCGATGAACTGGCCCAGCGAGTTGTAGCCCGATGAATTGAACTGGGCCTCGAAGAAGGCCACCGTGGCGGCCGTGCCGTAGCCGTAGACGGCATTGTCGATGGCACCCCACATGTTGCTGTCGATGGAGCTACCCCAGCCGTTCACAGCGTAGCCGTCCTTCCAAGTCGCGGCTGGGTCAACGATGTAGCCGTGGCCCAGCACCGACGGAACGGACGTGAGCACGATGGCACCAGAAGCGATGAGGCCGAGGACGTTCATGTAGACGATGGAGGAATGAGACTGCAAAATGACAAGTGACCAGGGTAGTGAGCAGTGTTGAGAGCCCCAGGGCTTGCAGACGCTGCATCAGACAGGATCTTTCGAGAGCAACGTCCTGGTGAGTGAGCTCGTGATGTCGGCGGTGCGGAACCTTTCCTCGCTGTGGCAAATGCTTGCATTGACCTGCACGAGCTGCCCACAGGTGGCGTGGCGGAAATCCGACCCAATCGCTCCCAGCGCGTCTGGCAGATGAGATCCAACACGACCGGGGGCAGCGTCATCGTCACAGACCGGACCTTGCTGGAGGGGGACGAGCTTTCCAGGGCACCATCTCGCATGACCTGGTCGAGTTGAACCGGACTTCCGGACCGCCGCCGATGCAAAATGATCCTGCACCTTTACGCGGTGCTGCAGTCGCAACGCGTGATTGTCTACAACGAGACCCAGGACCCTGTCCGCTTCAGCTCGGTAGCAAATTCGAATTTCAATCTTCTCGGTGTGGACGCTTCAATGTTCTTCTAGCAGCACGCTCAATCCGTGGTGGACAAGCCTGCTTTTCGCACACCATTTGTGTGTGTGTTTTTTTTCTTGAAAGAGCTGGAAGATCCTGTCAACACACAAGTCTGCAGCGGATATCACTGTGTAGCGTGCTGAAGAAGTTATCGGAGCTACGAGTACTTCAATGCATTGAAACCTCGAGTACGGGAGGGTTTGAGTTTTCAGACACACACCACTGTCTTTTCCGAGCACGTTCCCATCGAACGCAGTGAACGCATTTACTGCATCCCCCACATCTCGAAATGAAATTCCACAACCACACCACCACACGGCAATTGCTCACTACCCACAGCTCCACAGAACGAAATTGAACGTCTTGCTGCACCTCATGCGCCAAGTCTTCAGCTGGCATGAAACCGCGACCATGACGGCTTAGCACGATGTTACTCGTGAGTTAACCACCCTCGAGGGTAAACGAAGCAGAGCAGCTCGTTGTCCTTGCCGCCTTCGGTTACAGCGACTTCTTCTGCGTCGTTCTCGTTAAGCTCACCATGGATCAATTCGGAAACCTCTTCATCTTTCGCCAAGTTGGCCAACATATTTTCGATTAGTCTGACTTGGCACTGGAGCTTATCGTCTTGGGCCTCGATCTTTGCGTCTTGGGCCTTAATCTTGGCGTCTTGGTCCTCGTTCACTTTGCATAGGAGGTCGATCTTGGCGTCTTGGACCTTGTTCTCATAACGTAGCAGCTCGATCTGGGCGCCTTGGACCTTGTTTTCCTCACGTAGGAGCTCTATTTTGGCGTCTTGGACCTTGATCTCTTCACGTAGGACCTCGATCTTGGAGTTGTGTGCCTGAAGTGCCGCCTGCAGATCTGTGAAGACCTTGGTCACCCAATCTGGCGTGGACTGGTCCGGAGCTGCGACGTCGTCGTGTGCGCCTGGGACGAGGACTCGTGGCTCGACCCCTTGATGCTGCGTTTGATGACTCCTGGGCTTCTTGCAGCGTTTGCGCCGGGGCGGGACCGTCTTCTTCACTGTGGTGGAGCTCATGACGAGATGTACGAGTTGAAGCGGAGACGGGCGACGGCGGTCTGGGCGTGCCGCTGGAATATTAACGCGAAATCGAAAGTGTTAGCTTTTCTACTTTGTTCTCTGAAATTTATTTCAGAGTTCTCTGAAATTTATTTCAGAGTATATCAGTGATCACATTTTCCGCTCACAACCCATACTTGTCTAAGATCTGAAAAAAGCACAATCAGCTCTCGCTCAAAAACTCACCTCCAAATTGAATAAGCCTCCAAGATCTGACAAAAATAAACGTCAATTTTTGCTTTTGGTCATGCTCCTCTCATAAACCAACTTCAATTTGTAGACTCTAGAGATTTCGACACTAAAATGATCATATCAACCTTCAATAACGAATATATATCTAGAACTAATAAAAAATCTGGATGTTGCCTGTGGCGTGCTAGTTCAACATTCAGGCGACATCTCACAATTTCTCTTTCAATTATGACAATAGGTAAGCCCGTAAAATTGTTTTACACAGGCAAAAAAAAATATTTCCAAAGGCGCGTCAAGTGGCAGAGGCAACAAGGTGCACGTTTGCGTCGGTGCTCCACCACCACCCCCGTCGCTCCTCTGCTCTCGCCAAGTTGGCGGCAATGCACAGGTGAAGCTGCCCAGCGCCGTGGCCACGGCTGCTGCAACGCAGGCACCGAAGTCTGCGGCCACCATCGCTGCAGCTCCAGCGCGTCACGCGTCGCGTCGCGTGGGGTGGCGTCGGCCGGCAAGAAGCTCCCCGCCAACAAGAACTACAACGGCGGCAAGAATGCGAACACGAATGCCACCGCCAAGGCCACCAAGCCCAACACGGACATGAACGAAAAAGAGCACCACATCGTTCGCCCTGAACGATGTGACTGCGTTCATGCGCCTCGTGGACTACGGCTACGTGACGCTCAAGCCCTGGTACGGATCTGGTCGCAGCGCCTTAGGAGCGACCGCCTTCAACATCCTCCAGGGCAAAATGGGTGTCTCCGTGACCGCGTGCGACTCGCCGCTGGCGCTCAGCAGCCCGCAGCCCGGCAGGCAGTCCGCCGCAGTGGCGCCCCGACACGGCCAGACTCGTGCCTGTGCTGCGGCAACGACTTCGCCATCTGGACGCGCCGTCGTCACCACTGCCGCGCGTGCAGGGAGCTCGTGTGCGGCGAGTGCTCGCCCTTCTACGTGCGACTACCGGAGCTCGGCTACACGGGCCGCGTGCGCGTGTGCACGCACTGCCACGCGCTGACCGAGGCCACGCTCGAGTTCAGCGCCTCCACGCACAGCCTCACGGCCGCTGCGTCCAGCGAGTCCTCGGACAACGAGCAGCTGGGAGACGTCGTGGAGGAGCTCGTCTTCCGCGCAGTCGACGTGCTGGCGCTCACGTCGCGCGACAAGCGCTCCAAGCTGCAGTACCAGTACTTCGTGCAGTCCGAGGCCGTCAGCTGGCTCATGGACGCCGGCATCATGTCCAGCCGCACGGGCTGCGCTGCGCTGTGGCTCTCTCTCTCTCTCGATCTCGAAACTCTCGAGCAACGATGCGACCAACAGTAAATTTCAGAGCTCGCCCGGGCGCTTGCGCACGGCCTTGTCTCTTCTTCTCGTCGGATCAAACTTCAATCGGTATCAATCAGCTGTGTATGGCGACTTGACTGGAAACGACATCAGACATACACGAGGAAAACCTACAAAATGAACTTCGTAAACCAGGATACATGGACCCGGAATGCTACTCTGGGGGACAGCAGCCGTAATTACTGTGATGGGAAACTACTGGGGAGTGACTTCACAGCCAGACCAACTTACAGAATGCAATATGGCGAATGACTAGAGAAGGTTTTCGGGCCTAACTCTGAGTACCCTCCAATACTACGCAGCAAAAATTGATCCTGAACGTAATTGAGCCTCGACAGAAATCGTGGAGCGATGAGCTGTCAGTTTGAGTGGCGCCCAGCAGGCCCGAGTAGCGCTTACGCGAGCGATGTGTCAGCGATCAAGATTGGATGCGTTGATTCTTGACGATCCGGATGATATCGCATTCTGAATTATCGATCTAAAGCTGCAGCTTGAACGGCTTCTCCAAACTCATTTTCAGCCAAGCTGACAGCGCTGGGGTGTACACATTCCCTTCGCAGCCGCACTCCCGGTAGTATCCCGGGCAACGCAGCTTCATGATATGGGAGCGCTATTATAGACTCTGTGGGTCTTCTCAGTGGAGACACTGCAGCGTTCTTCTAACAGCACACTCGATCCGATGCTCTTTGCGCGCCATTTGTGTGCCTTTCTCGAAGCAGCTAGAAGATCGTGTGAATTCACAAGTCTGTTGCGCATAGCACTCTGTAGCGTGGACAATTTGGCTGAAGTTGTCGGCGAATACTTCAATGGATTGAGACCATAAGTGCGGGAGATTTTGAGCTGTCAGAACTTTGCGGTCTAGACTTGGAACACTCTCACGGCTCAAATGCGCAAGGTGTACGGTACAGTTTCTCTAATCATTGTGTTCAAGATTACAGAAGTACACGATTTCTGATTGCACTGCTCGTAGCAATATCAGTGAGAACTGGTGCTCAGCTCGGATAAAGCTAGCGATCTCGACGTTTAGTGCCGGCACTGCACGAAGTGCGAAGAATGCGAGGTAGAAATAAGAACGATCGCAAAACCTCCACTGAATTCAGAGATGAATGGGCTAGTTCTTGTTGTTGATTTCCGGGGAAAGTTTCCACTCCACTTGAGATCACACGACGGCGTGTCAACAGCTCTCACGGCGTCTTCTGAATCGGTGAAAGTCACAGTACTCCACACTTGGATGCGTTGATATCTGCATGTTGTTGAAACCTGGGTGAGCGAGCGTGTTACCGTCGCCCACACCAGCTTTCTCGACGTTCTCATACGCTTTCATACGTCAGCATTCAAAAGCTACTCGGCGATCCAAGCTCACTCGATTTCGTTTCGAGCAGGTCAAGTTCAGGTTGCCAACCAACTCGCGGCAAGATGTTTACGCCTTACGGAGTTTACATTTAAACTGACCTTACTGACGTCTTGTGCTTCGAATTCCACTGCAGTCGCTTGAGCACAGTGGGTGCCTGAACGAGGCAATATTTGCAAATTTTCTACTTCGTGGATCAGCTATGCATTGTCCAGACGAAAATAGGGGCGGGCACGAAGTACAGAAGGAGATACCCGTCAACTTCAAGAACTTCCACAAGTTTCGATTTGACGCAGAGGGTTTTGACGCCCACGTGCTGGAAGATCCTGATGAAGTGGACGATGTGAAAGAGGGCTCGCAAAGCCATGATCTTCATCTACACCTTTGCCTGTCCAAAGTGGTGCAAGTCCAGAGCAAAGAGGTGAAGTAGCAAAAAATATCACAATAGCCTTTTATGTTACTTTACAATTTTGTGTTCGAAACATCAAATGGAAACCAAACCGGATTTTGCGGACATCAAACCGGTGGACACGAAGTGGACTGCCTGCGAGTTTCTTTCACTACGCTCACTTCCTAAATTTGTGGCTCCAGCTAACAGCCTCTCCGCCGACCCAGCTCTCCTGCCTGCGCACCATGCCTTCACCGCCGCACTCACCAGTAGCTCGAGCACGTGTCCTCGCAAGCTACCGAGCAGGAGAGGACTGGATGCTCGTCGCCGCGCACAACGGCATCTCGCCGACTGCGGCCCGCCGGATCGTAGCCAGTGGCCGCGAGGAGCCTCTGCCCCGTGGCGGCTTGCGGGGTGCGTGCGTGAAGTGCACACCGGAGATTGTGGATGCCCTCGAGAGGTACTTGGACGACGACTGTACTTACACGCTGCAGGCGATGAAGGACATGGTGGCTTACGACTTCGGCGTGGACATCAGCACGTCAACCATTTCGCGCAAGCTCATCGGTATGCTGTACACCGTCAAACAGGTACATGGGTACATGTACATCTCCACATATACATACATGTAATCGAAATAACCCTCATATTATTTACGATGTAGGTCCGAGTTGAACCAATGACTTGTAACAACGAACAAAACAAGACAAAACGCATGGAGTTTGCTAAGAAACTACGCGCTCACATGAGTGCTGGTGACTTCATCGTTTACTACGATGAAACTAACTTCAATGTTTACTGCAAGCGCACCCAAGGCCGCGCGAAAATTGGCAAGCGAGCGACCGTTGTACTGCCCCCGTCGAAAGGAGCTAATCTCCAAATCCAGTGTGCCGCCTCGACCGAGATTGGACTGGTACACCACCGACTCGAACGTGGCAGCATACGGATGGATGTCAATGCCGCCTTTGTTGACGCTATCTACGAGAAGGTGAAGGCCTCGCCTACATACCAGGAGCACTTTCAGGGCAAGAAGGTTGTCGTCGTGCTCGACAACGCCCCGGCTCATAGCCAAACGGAGGATCGTGTTGTCGAGCACGACGACCTCGAACTACTCCGCCTGGGTCCTTACTCACCCATGTGCAACCCTATTGAGGGTTGCTTCAGTGTTCTCAAGGCCCGGATCAAGGCGGACCTCGCGTTGTCCCGTGAGGAGCTGGTAGCTGCTCGTCCTCGTGGCCAGATCGCGGAGGGGCGTATGCTGATCTTGGAGCGCGCCGCCAAGCGCTGCATTAGCTGCATGGACCTTCGTCTCGTGAACAAGATGGCGCTGCACTGCCAGCATGCTGTGGCGGCCGCTGAGCGCATGGAAGACATGCAGTACGGTACTTAAACACGTTGTACCAAGGTCGCTAGTTGAAGGCCTCACCGTTTTGCTCTGAGATTTAACTGCTTTGCTCTATGATTACGTAATGTCAAATTTCAATTTCAACTTTCACTGTTCATATTTTTTAAAATATCCGCTTTGCTCTGGACTGGCACCGCTTTGGACCGGCAAAGGTGTAGTGATGCAGGTGTATGCCATCAATGGACAAGCGAAAGGAATGGTGCTGAACGCGGCGACAGGAGATGCCTGAAGGGCGAGTGGGCTCAAAGCCATTGCGGAGTTCGATACAGCAAAAAATAAAAACTGGTGATAGCTATCCCTGTCTGGGATTCAGTGTGCATGTCCATGTAAAACACGATTTCTTCGGTGTAAGCTTACCTGCCAGTCGCGTTAAAATTGTGCCAACAAGACCCCGCAATTCTGGTGACCCTGTAAGACTCTAACTCCTGCAAACGTGTTATATTTTGGTTGAAAATGAGGTTAGTAGCGCTTTGTTGGTAATGGTGACGACGGCGCTTGTGTCGAAAGCAGTAGTTGTACAGCTGGCTAGTCTAGAAAATATTTGTCGTCGGATTCGTTGCGGACGGATACATCGTCGCTACTCCAAGTAACAAGATAATGCTAGAATCACCCTCGAAGCAAAACGAAGGGGAGCAGTTCGTGGTACTTGCCGCCCTCGGTTCTAGCGACTTCCTTTGCGTCGTCCTCGTCAAAATTTCCATGGATCAATTCGGAGACGCGAGAATACTCGTTCAGGACCCATCGATCAAGCTCGGAAGCATTCGGATCATCCCAGACGCGCTGGATAAGCATGGCCACAGTATCACCAGCACCACTTTCGACACTTTTGAGTAGCGTTTTGCGATACTTCTCGAGCATCTGGCGGCGAACCATCGTAAGACGGTGAAATTTCGCCTTCTCCATTTCCTTTTTACGACTCGCCATCATGCTTTGGATCACTCGGCCTTGGCACTGGATGTTATCGTCTTGGGCCTCGATTTTTGCGTCTTGGGCCTTGATCTTGGCGTCTTTGTCCTCGCTCACTCTGCATAGGAGCTCGATCTTGGCGTCTTGGACCTTGTTATCCCCACGTAGCAGCTCGATCTTAGCGTCTTGGACCTTCTTCTCCTCACGTAGGAGCTCGATTTGGGTGCCTTGGACCTTGTTCTCCTCACGTAGCAGCTCGATCTTGGAGTCTTGTGACTGAAGCGCCGTTTGCAAATCTGTGAAGACCTTGGTCACCCAATTCGGCGCGGACAGGTCCAGAGCTGGGACAAGCGGGGGCTTTACATCCTGCAGCAGCTCATCAACGTCGAGTGGGGGCTCGTCGTCCTGTGCGCCTGGGACGAGGACTCGTGGCTCGACTCCTTGACGCTGCGCTTCGTTTTTCCAGTCGTTGAAGCGTGTCGTCTTCGACACCACAACTGGTTCCAGGGTCGCATTTGGCCAGTCCAGACGTGACGCCTGGGCCGCCACCGTGCGGCGGAAGTTGTCGTTCTGAAGCAATACCGGCATCGTGGGGTTGTTCCCGATGGGCACTCGGAGCTCTGTTGTGACTTGGAGCACGGGGCGATTCAGGTCTTTGCTGCTGGTCTTCTTGCCACGCTTGCTTCGGGGCGTGACCGTCTTCTTCATGAGGTGAAGCGGAGGTGGACGACGGCGGTCTGTGCGCGTGAAAGTGAAAGTGAAAGTGATGGCTTTTCTGACAAACAGTGTTTGCCAAACACACGCGAAGCTCGACTATTATTGGCTAAAATAGACTCTCTACTAAAAAAATTGGACATTTCGTTTTGAAACTGTACTCTAACATGAGTTCGTGACCTTCTAGTGCAGTTTCAGGAGAGTATACCACACGCAGCATTCTGTCAAGGAAATCTAGCAGCTTTGCTTGCTCTCTTACAATGTTGGCTACGCAGGAGGCAAATCATGACTTGAGCTGACCGGGTTGGATCTTCTCAAAACACAATGCAGGTTTTGGGCACCGTTCCCAATTCCGTAAGTTGCGAACTTCCTCGAAAAATATTTCTAAACGCAGCCAATCACAATTAAGAAAATATCGTTACGCTAGAAACACGAAATCTGTTGTAAATTGATGAAAATAACTATGACGGCAGCGTGGAAGTGCTACACACAATACGAACATATACTGTAGATGATTCGGCATCGCTGGCGTTGCAGGTTGTAGGTCACCTCTACGACGAGGATCCAGACAAAGGTGTTTTGTACCGTTCTGTGCCCGATCGCATCTAATTGAGCCCTACATTATGTTCTGATTAGTTATTGTGCCATCCACCGATTTTGGCGGGTGGGCAGTTAATTCATGCGGAATTAGATCCATAAAAGGGCGACCTACCTTTATTTAATGCTAATTCTGCCTATGATTGTGAGCACTTCCCCTAACGCCGTGATCTGTTTTTGCAAGCTAATCGACGGAGGTACGGCTGAATACCGTATAATATAATAATCGTAGTCCTAAGGGTCACCCGACCTGCACTGGTTACACATCCTTCCGATAATCACATATGTTCGAAGGTTATTTTAGTGATTCACAGACTAAGTTTTACTAAATATTATTACCTCGAAACTCGCAAGGATTCTGCCAGTTGCAGCCGTCTGTGCCGGCGAAGATGGAGCCGTACACGACGCCGAGAGCACCGACTCAAGTACTGCGCGACGATGCTGACGGTGCGGCGGGCGTTGCCGAGCGACGACGGAGGCGACGCCATTTCTTCCTACGTGGTGCAATGGGATGTGGCGGCCGGCTTCGACTCGCTGGCGTTGACGACGGGGACGACCGCCACTGTGATCGACGCAACGCAGCGGTCGTACACCATCACGGGCCTCACCCCGGGGACTCTGTACTACGTGCGAGTGTTTGCCAAGAACCGCGGGGGCCAGGGCACGGCGCAGACGTCGACGTCGGCCTCGTTCGTGCCGGCAATGAGGAACCCGGGCAAGCCGAACACGCTCACGTTGGCGGCCACGAACGTGACGGGGCAGCTACGCATGACTTGGCAGGCGCCCGTGATCCCAGCCCTTGGCTACCCATGCGCAGGCACGTTGCAGGCGCCAGGCAGCTGTCCGGTGGTCGGAGCCTTGAACATGGTATTCGGCTTCGACGTCAAGAACTACGTGGTGCAGTACTCGGAGAGGAGCGACTTCTGGTCTCCCGTCGAGAGCACGACGGCGGGGACGGTGGTGACGGTGCTGCTCACGGGGATGGTGTCGGGCAATACGTATTACGTGCAGGTGCTGGCGGAAAACGCTCAAGGCGTGGGCAGCTTCTACTGCAAGCGAGCCAACACGCATTTTGGATATAATATTATCGGTTTAAGATGCAATGCCATGGATTTTAGATCGAGTTTATCCACTGCCTACTCGTCTTCTCCGCTGTCGCTACTACTACCATCTGAAATGTCGTCATCCGAGCAAATTTCATCACCAGCTAGACGACATTTTTCTAACTCCTCGACAATGTCGCTCTCGATTTCATCACTATGTAGCTCATTGTCACAAGAGCGAGTATCGTTCAAGATGCCTACTCTGGCGAAGCCACCGACGATCGTTTTCGTAGTCAGTGCATTCCAGCACGATACTACCCACTGCGTTATGTCCACTCTGTTGGGAGCCGTGAGTTTAAACGGCTCCTCTTTATACTCTTCTCTCAGGCGGGCTACTTCCTCATCCGCCTCAACCTGAATGAGCTCTTTGCGAGCCGTCATGATCTTTTGCCCCAATGCTTCTCGATTTCTCTCTCTTATCTTCTCATCTGCGAGATACTTGACGAGTTCATTTCGAAGTCTGTCGACCCAACACTTCGCAATGCGGTTTTGAACGGCTTGTTCCAGGATACGTCTGCCGGCTGGCAGACGTATGTGTACTTCGGGGGAACTTTCACCAAGATGACGTTAAGAGAAGCCGCATACGCTAGAACATCGGCCGTCCAATGGCCAGAAAAATCATCCCAGATTAGAAGGACGTTCTCATCGGGGTTTTCGCGATCGGCAAAATTGAACTCCAGGAATGTCAGGGACAGCTCATGGTTCCACCACGCAGCCTTGATACCATAGATATGGCACTTATGCTCCTCTTGTAGCGCACGAATCTCTTTCCACACCGTAACGCCGAATCCATTTCGCAGGTTTTTGTTGGCCTCCTTTTTCGGATCTGTCTTAGCAGGAGTGCTTTTGAACAACAAAAAAGGAGGGGCCTTGGTCCCTTCCCAATCAGCTAGTAGCATTGCAGTGGCTCTCGTTTTGTCCTATTGGAGCATTTCACCCAAACGGTCTTGACCCCGCGCGTCGTTATTGTCTGCTTAGGCAACAACTCGAAAAACACAGCTACAATATAGTCAGACTACTTTGATCAACATCACCGAAACGCTTTATACAAGAACTTTGTACCTGTCTGATCGGCGTTATATACATTGACACACTGGTTTTCAACAATAGTTGTTTTAACGAGTGTACGGAATGCTTGTAGGGCTTCTTGCGCGTCGTCTGGGGTTGTTTGGCCCTGGCGGGTTCGTGCCCGAAGGGAGAGTTTTTGCCGCCGTAGAAAAAGCTTACTCCAAGTATCCGAAGCCCCGAACTTCTCACCTAACTCACATTCCGCTACTATTTCCTTCGCCTGGAGTTCCAGCATAAGCCGAGAGACAGGAGCACCGTCCTTCCGAAGGGTATTTACCCACATAACCAGCTCTTTTCCAGCCGCTGCCGGAAGTACGGTGCCTTGACCAAGTTCTCGAACGTTTAGATGGCTCCCTCGACCACTATCACATACAGCGCGAATATGATCCGCTTGCTTCAGCCACTTGTTTATCTGCTTCTTTTTGGCGCGCTTTCGTTTGCCTGCCACGTCTCCATAGAAGAAATAAATCGTTTTATCAAGGTCGTTTCCTTCCTCGATGTGGTCAATTATTTTGCGCTTGTGTGAATAATCGACCGGGACTCGCTCGTCCGTCCGTCGTTTCCTACCACTTCCACTGATGCAGGGCCGAGTCATGTGAACTGCTTGGCGTCTCTTCCGAAGTGGCGATTTAGCAGACCCATGACTTAAAAATAGGAGTTGGCATATGTTTTTTTCTTCGAGTGCCATTGGTCAAATAGTTAGTGACCCTTAGTAGTAAACGACTCTTAGGACTACGATTATGCGGTAAACACAGAATGGCGGGCAGCAAACCGCCAATCGCCTTGTTTCCCTCTAACTCGGGCTGGATTAGCTTATTCCGTCTCAATTCATGCGCACCATCGCCACCTTAATTCGGCCACGATCGCGAGGCATAATTAAGATCGAGATGGGATCAGAATAATGCCAGAATTATCACGGCATAATTGGTGAAATGCACAATATAAGTCTACGCAAACGTCCCCAATCACAAAATTGAAAAGGAGTTACCTAAATTAACCCTTTCGCGAGCCTTTTGTCTTAATTATACTATACAAGCCTAAGTAATTTGCTTCTAAAAGGGCACAGAATGCGCCCATAAGGATAATCACGGTACTCGCTTTGCATGACTCTTGTAACAAAGTACCTGCAGTGATTTGCTGATGCACCACGATCATATGCATACTACTTAATATTTGTATGGTTTGATGATTACTGATTGTACTGTTTATGATTTGTCATAAAAGATGGTACATCCACGGTTGAACTTGTGTAAAAGGGCACAGGATGCGCCCTTGAAGGCGGTGCTTTTACACCGTGTTTTGAGAACACCCTTAAAGGGCGAAAAATGTGCCCTTCTACCGCGAAAGGGTTAAAACAAACACTACCCAATATAATAATTTAGGTACGTAGTCACCCAATCAGTGCGGTATGCCTCCTCACAACACGGCGACGATGGAGCTGAACGGCAAGGTGCTGGACGGCATGGTGCAGGCGAAGCAGATCACGTCTGTACCCTACCGACAAGGACTGTTAGGACTGGTGGAACGTTTCCATCGGTCCTGGAATGACATGGTGGTGATGTATGTGGCGGAGGCGCAGAACGACTGGGACCAGTGGCTGTACCGCGAAGCTTAGGCGTACAACGGGGCCAAGCACTCGGGCACCGGAGAAGCTACGAGCCCCTCTGGATGGCACAACGGCACGCTCAAAGGCCGACGAGACGACGCGTGTGCTCGGAGTTGGCATGTCAAGTAGCCGAAACACAGCGAAGGCAGCGCTGCCAGGAATATGGGCGCCGGCAGTGAATGATGCCGGCGGGGCGAGGATGAGTATGACGGCCCAGCCGAAGCCGCCGTGCAGAACAGAGGACGCAAGCGGAAGGCGGATGCGGTTGCGGACGCCAAAACCACCGAAGAAAGCAGGCATCAGCGGCGACAAGAGACCGGCACACGAGAAGCACGCACAACAAGACGGCAAGCTACACGCCACAAACCGGAAGCCTCAGAGGAGAAGACGACTAATGCAGACATGACTAGTGGGGTTCGTGACAGTACATAAGCCCATGGTCAGGAGGACGACGATGACAAGGCAAGGGCTAGCAGCGGACAAAGGGCGAGGGGGGGAAATGTTACGCGGGTGAAGACGAGCAAGGCGGTAACTGCCAATGCCCAAGCTGCCGTAAATGGAGACGGTAGGTAGCGGAGTACACAACCGCGCCGGCCCAAAAAGACCGACGGGACGGTGATGGCTCTCGGAGGCGGAATCCAAGCGGCTGTAAGCCGCTGCCAAGGTCGTGGACGACCTTGGACCCGGGGATGGCGTGTAACAGCGATGGCAGGAAATCGCAGATGGAGGGCGACCCGTCGAAGACAAGGACATAGAAGTAGGCGAGCAAGGCGAGGCGAGATCAATGTCAGGAGTGTGAGGATGAGAGCCTCGGACAGGAGTCAAAGAGGGAGAGGTCTGTGGTGGAGCGGATCCGTTAGAATTTCTAAGGATCCCAACTCGCACTCACTGCGCCCAGACACCGACTAACGGAGGGGTACTCCGACGGCCGTGTTGTTGCTCTGCATTCGCTCGGGTACTGCTGACACAGGAGTGGTTCACCTTGTGTACCCGTCGGCGGGCTGGTACAACTCTCTCGTTGACACGAGATGCGGTCTGGGTGGGCGGTGGACGTCCTTGTGACTTGGGCGGTTGGGGGATCCGCGCGGGTATTCCTGCCCACGGGATCCTGAGGGGGTCGGCCTTGATCTACTTGAACAGGCCTTGTGGATCCGCAATAGAAATGCGTGATCCGGAGTTGTTCCTTTGCGGGGGGGGGGGGGGGGGGTTCTTTGCTCCCTTACGGGGTTGTCCTTGTTCCTTTACGTTGCTTGCCGCTTCCAATAGCGGGATCTTTGGGAGGGGGGGGGGGGGTTGAGAGCTCAAAGGGCGCGCGCTGCCTGGCCAAGCTATCCAGGGGCTGCCACGTGTTGCAGGAAGATAACCAAAAATACACTTGATCTAAGTATGGGGCCAATATAAATCCCCTATACTATAGCCAAGTGAGTCTTCCAGTGCAAATTCGGTTCTGATTTAAGTGTTAGCCTGAGCTCTTCCCCTCGAGCGCTCTGAGACTCCCATTTGACCTACATCTTAACACCTTGTTTCAGAACGGTACTCGCCTCAGACGCGTATGCGCATGTCGTAAGTTACGACATACAAAAGCACTTGGTATTTGTATTGACCATGTGTTTGGCGTCGGGATGGGTATATAAATTGTCAGCAGGTTGTCCGGCCAATGTCGTAAGTGATACGGCATTGTGATAGAGCAATCACCGCGCAGTGTCGTAACAGACACCACTTGCAGTCAACAGATGGCCGAGGATGTACCCTATCTTGCAGATCATTTCCGAAAACACGTAAAAGAAGGTTCGTTTCGTGCGGTTGAATGCAAACTTTGTTGAGCCAGCTCACCACTCATCAACTGAAACGCTGCCTACACGCTCACTTATCATTGCTGTCATTGTGAGCGCCACCGCCATCGCTTCCTTCCTCGCGGCGATGCTACAGTTCTCGCTCTATCTTCTTGCCCTTTCCTGCGTTATTTCCTGGCCAGCGCAGCACGGCACGCTTCCCCAGGTTGGTCGGAATGTCCTGCCCGGCGGTACAGTCGTCTTGCCAGATACCGAAACAGGTCTTGGCGACGCCCTTGTACTCGAGGCTGATCTTGTTACACAGCCAGGGCCAGACTGGTATCCACCACACATCTAAATCCCTCTGGCCCGGTTTTGTGAACTTGTCGCAGAGACCTCTAGCTGCTTATATGTTGCGGCTGCTTGAAAAGCACTTGATTAAAGTATAGGAAAATCGTGCTCATACTCAAATCAACTATAACTCGCTCAATGTCGTAACTTACGAGATAGAAAAAAGGATATGTCGTATCTTACGACGTTAGGAGACAAGGTGTTAATCTAACTATGGACTCAGGTCCTTCTGATCTGGATCGGGTATCCGGATCCTCATAATATGGGACAGCTACGAGATCCGTCCCATATCCTAACTTTACGGGGCCGCCTCAAGATCCGTCCCGTATCTTACGCTAATGGGACGGTCCTCTCGATCCGTCCCTGCTTGGAGCCCACATGTCGCGTAGTCAGGATCCATCCATCTGGGAGCCCCCGCGCCGACTGCCGATCGGGCTCTCTCATTCTCATTCTGCAATACCACATCCGTCCCCGACACGTTGTGGCTACCGCACAACGGCAACGCATCGTGTCGCTTGGTTCCACCCACTGCCTGCGACCATCTCCCAGCCTGACGTCCCTCCGGGTGCCGGCGGCGCCCTGCGTACCGCCGTCGTCGCCGATGTGGGCCAGTCTACCCAGCCCCTTTGTCCTTGTGAGCACTGTGACCATGCGCCGTCAGATCTGTCGGCTGCCGTCACTCCGCTGGAAGTGGATCTGCGCGCCCTGCAAACTGCCGCGTCCTCTGCGAATACCTTCCTCGGCGCCTCCCGGGATCTCCTGTCCAAGCACCAGCAATCGGTCCGAGCTCTGGTCCGCGCGCGTCGTCACAACGAAGAGCTTCATGCACAGGCCTAACCTCCATAAGATATGGCGCGTGCTTTCGTGGACTTCGCGCAGCATCGCTACGACGTGGCTCAGACGCGAGTTCGGCAAGTGGAGCAACGGGAGGCCGACACGAGGCAGGAAAACGAACGGCTCCGGGACGAGTTACGGGATCATGCAGCCCTCAAGCTTCGTTATGGTATCCTCGAGGAAACCACAGCAGATACCTACGCGCGGTTGCTCCAGTATACCGTCAGCGTGGAGCGGTGCCCGCCTTTGGAACGCAGGATCCCGCGGATGGTCTGGAGCAGCCTTTTCGGACCGGTTAAGATCCGTCGATCGAATTCGGCCTGGCTGAGCATACCTCGGCATGGCAAGATCACCCGAGACAAGCCTCTCTCTTGCCTCCGACACGCCATGCGCCCCGCATCCACTTATTCAAGACCTGCTTAAAGTCTGCGACGAGAAATACAAGCTCATCAGGAACTCTAGGAGCTCCGGCCCCGCCTCGACACGGCGGAAACTTCGCGGGATAATGTGCTTCAGGATCTGTTCCAGCTGCAGAAAGAGCATGCGGACCTACGCAAGTCCCACACAGATCTCGAGCGCTACTACACACAGTGGAAGGAGCGTGCTGAAGAGCTGGATCGCGAGAACCGGCAGTTGCGACGTGATCTGGATCACACGCGTCGCCACAGAGATGGATTTGCTTTGGGCAAGGAGAACTACGAGTTGCGACGAGATCTGGATCACGCGCGTTGGCGGCTGGACGGTTCAGTATTGAGCCAAGAGAATCGTCGGCTCCGACGTGATCTAGATCAAGCGCGTCAGCGACTTGAGGGATCGACTGCTGCTGCGGATCTTCAGGCTGCGCGGTTGGAGATACATGTACGTATCGAGAAGATGGCTGAACTGGAGCGCCTGCTCACCAAAGCCAACGATCGCCGAGCGCAGTTGCATCGTGTGCATGAGCGTACGGTGGACAAACCGGATGCTGCTAACCGCACTGTCCAGGAGCTACAGCGTGATCTCGACTCGCTCCGTGATGGTCGCAACGCTGACCAGCTGCAGACATCCAGGCGCAGGGTCCAGGATTTGACTCGCGAACTGGACTCACTTCGCGGCGACGGTGGCCACGCCCGATTGCGAACTGCCGAGCGTGAAGTGGACGATCTGACGCGCGAATTAAACCCTGTCCGCCGTCAGCATGCTCAAGTGGAAGATTCTCTTCAAGACGCCCAGGAGGCTTGTCGGGATCTCAACGCTGAGCGTGACCGTTTGATCAAGGATCGTGACGACGCCGTGTAAAGTCTCAAGAATGTGCAATCTCGGGTATCCCACCACGAGGCCGAGAGAGCTAAGGTTGGACAGATCCGTCAAGAACGAGACGGGTTCCGTCAGGAGCAAGACAAGATCCGTCAAGAGCGAGACAAGGTCGCCACTCAGGTGACCCAGCTCACCGCTCGGTTGGATCAGCTTTCCCATGATCGGGATACAGCGATCCGGAAGCGTGACGAAGCGATCTGCGAGGGGCAGAAGTACTACGACTCGAGCCGCGATCTTCTGACCCAGATAGTATCTTACGACGTTAGGAGACAAGGTGTTAATCTAACTATGGACTCAGTTCCTTCTGATCTGGATCGGGTATCCGGATCCTCATAATATGGGACAGCTACGAGATCCGTCCCATATCCTAACTTTACGGGGCCGCCTCAAGATCCGTCCCGTATCTTACGCTAATGGGACGGTCCTCTCGATCCGTCCCTGCTTGGAGCCCACATGTCGCGTAGTCAAGATCCATCCATCTGGGAGCCCCCGCGCCGACTGCCGATCGGGCTCTCTCATTCTCATTCTGCAATACCACATCCGTCCCCGACACGTTGTGGCTACCGCACAACGGCAACGCATCGTGTCGCTTGGTTCCACCCACTGCCTGCGACCATCTCCCAGCCTGACGTCCCTCCGGGTGCCGGCGGCGCCCTGCGTACCGCCGTCGTCGCCGATGTGGGCCAGTCTACCCAGCCCCTTTGTCCTTGTGAGCACTGTGACCATGCGCCGTCAGATCTGTCGGCTGCCGTCACTCCGCTGGAAGTGGATCTGCGCGCCCTGCAAACTGCCGCGTCCTCTGCGAATACCTTCCTCGGCGCCTCCCGGGATCTCCTGTCCAAGCACCAGCAATCGGTCCGAGCTCTGGTCCGCGCGCGTCGTCACAACGAAGAGCTTCATGCACAGGCCTAACCTCCATAAGATATGGCGCGTGCTTTCGTGGACTTCGCGCAGCATCGCTACGACGTGGCTCAGACGCGAGTTCGGCAAGTGGAGCAACGGGAGGCCGACACGAGGCAGGAAAACGAACGGCTCCGGGACGAGTTACGGGATCATGCAGCCCTCAAGCTTCGTTATGGTATCCTCGAGGAAACCACAGCAGATACCTACGCGCGGTTGCTCCAGTATACCGTCAGCGTGGAGCGGTGCCCGCCTTTGGAACGCAGGATCCCGCGGATGGTCTGGAGCAGCCTTTTCGGACCGGTTAAGATCCGTCGATCGCATTCGGCCTGGCTGAGCATACCTCGACATGGCAAGATCACCCGAGACAAGCCTCTCTCTTGCCTCCGACACGCCATGCGCCCCGCATCCACTTATTCAAGACCTGCTTAATGTCTGCGACGAGAAATACAAGCTCATCAGGAACTCTAGGAGCTCCGGCCCCGCCTCGACACGGCGGAAACTTCGCGGGATAATGTGCTTCAGGATCTGTTCCAGCTGCAGAAAGAGCATGCGGACCTACGCAAGTCCCACACAGATCTCGAGCGCTACTACACACAGTGGAAGGAGCGTGCTGAAGAGCTGGATCGCGAGAACCGGCAGTTGCGACGTGATCTGGATCACACGCGTCGCCACAGAGATGGATTTGCTTTGGGCAAGGAGAACTACGAGTTGCGACGAGATCTGGATCACGCGCGTTGGCGGCTGGACGGTTCAGTATTGAGCCAAGAGAATCGTCGGCTCCGACGTGATCTAGATCAAGCGCGTCAGCGACTTGAGGGATCGACTGCTGCTGCGGATCTTCAGGCTGCGCGGTTGGAGATACATGTACGTGTCGAGAAGATGGCTGAACTGGAGCGCCTGCTCACCAAAGCCAACGATCGCCGAGCGCAGTTGCATCGTGTGCATGAGCGTACGGTGGACAAACCGGATGCTGCTAACCGCACTGTCCAGGAGCTACAGCGTGATCTCGACTCGCTCCGTGATGGTCGCAACGCTGACCAGCTGCAGACATCCAGGCGCAGGGTCCAGGATTTGACTCGCGAACTGGACTCACTTCGCGGCGACGGTGGCCACGCCCGATTGCGAACTGCCGAGCGTGAAGTGGACGATCTGACGCGCGAATTAAACCCTGTCCGCCGTCAGCATGCTCAAGTGGAAGATTCTCTTCAAGACGCCCAGGAGGCTTGTCGGGATCTCAACGCTGAGCGTGACCGTTTGATCAAGGATCGTGACGACGCCGTGTAAAGTCTCAAGAATGTGCAATCTCGGGTATCCCACCACGAGGCCGAGAGAGCTAAGGTTGGACAGATCCGTCAAGAACGAGACGGGTTCCGTCAGGAGCAAGACAAGATCCGTCAAGAGCGAGACAAGGTCGCCACTCAGGTGACCCAGCTCACCGCTCGGTTGGATCAGCTTTCCCATGATCGGGATACAGCGATCCGGAAGCGTGACGAAGCGATCTGCGAGGGGCAGAAGTACTACGACTCGAGCCGCGATCTTCTGACCCAGATAGTATCTTACGACGTTAGGAGACAAGGTGTTAATCTAACTATGGACTCAGTTCCTTCTGATCTGGATCGGGTATCCGGATCCTCATAATATGGGACAGCTACGAGATCCGTCCCATATCCTAACTTTACGGGGCCGCCTCAAGATCCGTCCCGTATCTTACGCTAATGGGACGGTCCTCTCGATCCGTCCCTGCTTGGAGCCCACATGTCGCGTAGTCAAGATCCATCCATCTGGGAGCCCCCGCGCCGACTGCCGATCGGGCTCTCTCATTCTCATTCTGCAATACCACATCCGTCCCCGACACGTTGTGGCTACCGCACAACGGCAACGCATCGTGTCGCTTGGTTCCACCCACTGCCTGCGACCATCTCCCAGCCTGACGTCCCTCCGGGTGCCGGCGGCGCCCTGCGTACCGCCGTCGTCGCCGATGTGGGCCAGTCTACCCAGCCCCTTTGTCCTTGTGAGCACTGTGACCATGCGCCGTCAGATCTGTCGGCTGCCGTCACTCCGCTGGAAGTGGATCTGCGCGCCCTGCAAACTGCCGCGTCCTCCGCGAATACCTTCCTCGGCGCCTCCCGGGATCTCCTGTCCAAGCACCAGCAATCGGTCCGAGCTCTGGTCCGCGCGCGTCGTCACAACGAAGAGCTTCATGCACAGGCCTAACCTCCATAAGATATGGCGCGTGCTTTCGTGGACTTCGCGCAGCATCGCTACGACGTGGCTCAGACGCGAGTTCGGCAAGTGGAGCAACGGGAGGCCGACACGAGGCAGGAAAACGAACGGCTCCGGGACGAGTTACGGGATCATGCAGCCCTCAAGCTTCGTTATGGTATCCTCGAGGAAACCACAGCAGATACCTACGCGCGATTGCTCCAGTATACCGTCAGCGTGGAGCGGTGCCCGCCTTTGGAACGCAGGATCCCGCGGATGGTCTGGAGCAGCCTTTTCGGACCGGTTAAGATCCGTCGATCGCATTCGGCCTGGCTGAGCATACCTCGACATGGCAAGATCACCCGAGACAAGCCTCTCTCTTGCCTCCGACACGCCATGCGCCCCGCATCCACTTATTCAAGACCTGCTTAATGTCTGCGACGAGAAATACAAGCTTCATCAGGAACTCTAGGAGCTCCGGCCCCGCCTCGACACGGCGGAAACTTCGCGGGATAATGTGCTTCAGGATCTGTTCCAGCTGCAGAAAGAGCATGCGGACCTACGCAAGTCCCACACAGATCTCGAGCGCTACTACACACAGTGGAAGGAGCGTGCTGAAGAGCTGGATCGCGAGAACCGGCAGTTGCGACGTGATCTGGATCACACGCGTCGCCACAGAGATGGATTTGCTTTGGGCAAGGAGAACTACGAGTTGCGACGAGATCTGGATCACGCGCGTTGGCGGCTGGACGGTTCAGTATTGAGCCAAGAGAATCGTCGGCTCCGACGTGATCTAGATCAAGCGCGTCAGCGACTTGAGGGATCGACTGCTGCTGCGGATCTTCAGGCTGCGCGGTTGGAGATACATGTACGTGTCGAGAAGATGGCTGAACTGGAGCGCCTGCTCACCAAAGCCAACGATCGCCGAGCGCAGTTGCATCGTGTGCATGAGCGTACGGTGGACAAACCGGATGCTGCTAACCGCACTGTCCAGGAGCTACAGCGTGATCTCGACTCGCTCCGTGATGGTCGCAACGCTGACCAGCTGCAGACATCCAGGCGCAGGGTCCAGGATTTGACTCGCGAACTGGACTCACTTCGCGGCGACGGTGGCCACGCCCGATTGCGAACTGCCGAGCGTGAAGTGGACGATCTGACGCGCGAATTAAACCCTGTCCGCCGTCAGCATGCTCAAGTGGAAGATTCTCTTCAAGACGCCCAGGAGGATTGTCGGGATCTCAACGCTGAGCGTGACCGTTTGATCAAGGATCGTGACGACGCCGTGTAAAGTCTCAAGAATGTGCAATCTCGGGTATCCCACCACGAGGCCGAGAGAGCTAAGGTTGGACAGATCCGTCAAGAACGAGACGGGTTCCGTCAGGAGCAAGACAAGATCCGTCAAGAGCGAGACAAGGTCGCCACTCAGGTGACCCAGCTCACCGCTCGGTTGGATCAGCTTTCCCATGATCGGGATACAGCGATCCGGAAGCGTGACGAAGCGATCTGCGAGGGGCAGAAGTACTACGACTCGAGCCGCGATCTTCTGACCCAGATAGTATCTTACGACGTTAGGAGACAAGGTGTTAATCTAACTATGGACTCAGTTCCTTCTGATCTGGATCGGGTATCCGGATCCTCATAATATGGGACAGCTACGAGATCCGTCCCATATCCTAACTTTACGGGGCCGCCTCAAGATCCGTCCCGTATCTTACGCTAATGGGACCGATCCGTCCCTGCTTGGAGCCCACATGTCGCGTAGTCAAGATCCATCCATCTGGGAGCCCCCGCGCCGACTGCCGATCGGGCTCTCTCATTCTCATTCTGCAATACCACATCCGTCCCCGACACGTTGTGGCTACCGCACAACGGCAACGCATCGTGTCGCTTGGTTCCACCCACTGCCTGCGACCATCTCCCAGCCTGACGTCCCTCCGGGTGCCGGCGGCGCCCTGCGTACCGCCGTCGTCGCCGATGTGGGCCAGTCTACCCAGCCCCTTTGTCCTTGTGAGCACTGTGACCATGCGCCGTCAGATCTGTCGGCTGCCGTCACTCCGCTGGAAGTGGATCTGCGCGCCCTGCAAACTGCCGCGTCCTCTGCGAATACCTTCCTCGGCGCCTCCCGGGATCTCCTGTCCAAGCACCAGCAATCGGTCCGAGCTCTGGTCCGCGCGCGTCGTCACAACGAAGAGCTTCATGCACAGGCCTAACCTCCATAAGATATGGCGCGTGCTTTCGTGGACTTCGCGCAGCATCGCTACGACGTGGCTCAGACGCGAGTTCGGCAAGTGGAGCAACGGGAGGCCGACACGAGGCAGGAAAACGAACGGCTCCGGGACGAGTTACGGGATCATGCAGCCCTCAAGCTTCGTTATGGTATCCTCGAGGAAACCACAGCAGATACCTACGCGCGATTGCTCCAGTATACCGTCAGCGTGGAGCGGTGCCCGCCTTTGGAACGCAGGATCCCGCGGATGGTCTGGAGCAGCCTTTTCGGACCGGTTAAGATCCGTCGATCGCATTCGGCCTGGCTGAGCATACCTCGACATGGCAAGATCACCCGAGACAAGCCTCTCTCTTGCCTCCGACACGCCATGCGCCCCGCATCCACTTATTCAAGACCTGCTTAATGTCTGCGACGAGAAATACAAGCTTCATCAGGAACTCTAGGAGCTCCGGCCCCGCCTCGACACGGCGGAAACTTCGCGGGATAATGTGCTTCAGGATCTGTTCCAGCTGCAGAAAGAGCATGCGGACCTACGCAAGTCCCACACAGATCTCGAGCGCTACTACACACAGTGGATGGAGCGTGCTGAAGAGCTGGATCGCGAGAACCGGCAGTTGCGACGTGATCTGGATCACACGCGTCGCCACAGAGATGGATTTGCTTTGGGCAAGGAGAACTACGAGTTGCGACGAGATCTGGATCACGCGCGTTGGCGGCTGGACGGTTCAGTATTGAGCCAAGAGAATCGTCGGCTCCGACGTGATCTAGATCAAGCGCGTCAGCGACTTGAGGGATCGACTGCTGCTGCGGATCTTCAGGCTGCGCGGTTGGAGATACATGTACGTGTCGAGAAGATGGCTGAACTGGAGCGCCTGCTCACCAAAGCCAACGATCGCCGAGCGCAGTTGCATCGTGTGCATGAGCGTACGGTGGACAAACCGGATGCTGCTAACCGCACTGTCCAGGAGCTACAGCGTGATCTCGACTCGCTCCGTGATGGTCGCAACGCTGACCAGCTGCAGACATCCAGGCGCAGGGTCCAGGATTTGACTCGCGAACTGGACTCACTTCGCGGCGACGGTGGCCACGCCCGATTGCGAACTGCCGAGCGTGAAGTGGACGATCTGACGCGCGAATTAAACCCTGTCCGCCGTCAGCATGCTCAAGTGGAAGATTCTCTTCAAGACGCCCAGGAGGCTTGTCGGGATCTCAACGCTGAGCGTGACCGTTTGATCAAGGATCGTGACGACGCCGTGTAAAGTCTCAAGAATGTGCAATCTCGGGTATCCCACCACGAGGCCGAGAGAGCTAAGGTTGGACAGATCCGTCAAGAACGAGACGGGTTCCGTCAGGAGCAAGACAAGATCCGTCAAGAGCGAGACAAGGTCGCCACTCAGGTGACCCAGCTCACCGCTCGGTTGGATCAGCTTTCCCATGATCGGGATACAGCGATCCGGAAGCGTGACGAAGGGATCTGCGAGGGGCAGAAGTACTACGACTCGAGCCGCGATCTTCTGACCCAGATAGTATCTTACGACGTTAGGAGACAAGGTGTTAATCTAACTATGGACTCAGTTCCTTCTGATCTGGATCGGGTATCCGGATCCTCATAATATGGGACAGCTACGAGATCCGTCCCATATCCTACCTTTACGGGGCCGCCTCAAGATCCGTCCCGTATCTTACGCTAATGGGACCGATCCGTCCCTGCTTGGAGCCCACATGTCGCGTAGTCAAGATCCATCCATCTGGGAGCCCCCGCGCCGACTGCCGATCGGGCTCTCTCATTCTCATTCTGCAATACCACATCCGTCCCCGACACGTTGTGGCTACCGCACAACGGCAACGCATCGTGTCGCTTGGTTCCACCCACTGCCTACGACCATCTCCCAGCCTATCATCCCTCCGGGTGCCGGCGGCGCCCTGCGTACCGCCGTCGTCGCCGATGTGGGCCAGTCTACCCAGCCCCTTTGTCCTTGTGAGCACTGTGACCAAGCGCCGTCAGATCTGTCGGCTGCCGTCACTCCGCTGGAAGTGGATCTGCGCGCCCTGCAAACTGCCGCGTCCTCCGCGAATACCTTCCTCGGCGCCTCCCGGGATCTCCTGTCCAAGCACCAGCAATCGGTCCGAGCTCTGGTCCGCGCGCGTCGTCACAACGAAGAGCTTCATGCACAGGCCTAACCTCCATAAGATATGGCGCGTGCTTTCGTGGACTTCGCGCAGCATCGCTACGACGTGGCTCAGACGCGAGTTCGGCAAGTGGAGCAACGGGAGGCCGACACGAGGCAGGAGAACGAACGGCTCCGGGACGAGTTACGGGATCATGCAGCCCTCAAGCTTCGTTATGGTATCCTCGAGGAAACCACAGCAGATACCTACGCGCGGTTGCTCCAGTATACCGTCAGCGTGGAGCGGTGCCCGCCTTTGGAACGCAGGATCCCGCGGATGGTCTGGAGCAGCCTTTTCGGACCGGTTAAGATCCGTCGATCGCATTCGGCCTGGCTGAGCATACCTCGACATGGCAAGATCACCCGAGACAAGCCTCTCTCTTGCCTCCGACACGCCATGCGCCCCGCATCCACTTATTCAAGACCTGCTTAATGTCTGCGACGAGAAATACAAGCTTCATCAGGAACTCTAGGAGCTCCGGCCCCGCCTCGACACGGCGGAAACTTCGCGGGATAATGTGCTTCAGGATCTGTTCCAGCTACAGAAAGAGCATGCGGACCTACGCAAGTCCCACACAGATCTCGAGCGCTACTACACACAGTGGAAGGAGCGTGCTGAAGAGCTGGATCGCGAGAACCGGCAGTTGCGACGTGATCTGGATCACACGCGTCGCCACAGAGATGGATTTGCTTTGGGCAAGGAGAACTACGAGTTGCGACGAGATCTGGATCACGCGCGTCGGCGGCTGGACGGTTCAGTATTGAGCCAAGAGAATCGTCGGCTCCGACGTGATCTAGATCAAGCGCGTCAGCGACTTGAGGGATCGACTGCTGCTGCGGATCTTCAGGCTGCGCGGTTGGAGATACATGTACGTGTCGAGAAGATGGCTGAACTGGAGCGCCTGCCCACCAAAGCCAACGATCGCCGAGCGCAGTTGCATCGTGTGCATGAGCGTACGGTGGACACACCGGATGCTGCTAACCGCACTGTCCAGGAGCTACAGCGTGATCTCGACTCGCTCCGTGATGGTCGCAACGCTGACCAGCTGCAGACATCCAGGCGCGGGTCCAGGATTTGACTCGCGAACTGGACTCACTTCGCGGCGACGGTGGCCACGCCCGATTGCGAACTGCCGAGCGTGAAGTGGACGATCTGACGCGCGAATTAAACCCTGTCCGCCGTCAGCATGCTCAAGTGGAAGATTCTCTTCAAGACGCCCAGGAGGCTTGTCGGGATCTCAACGCTGAGCGTGACCGTTTGATCAAGGATCGTGACGACGCCGTGTAAAGTCTCAAGAATGTGCAATCTCGGGTATCCCACCACGAGGCCGAGAGAGCTAAGGTTGGACAGATCCATCAAGAACGAGACGGGTTCCGTCAGGAGCAAGACAAGATCCGTCAAGAGCGAGACAAGGTCGCCACTCAGGTGACCCAGCTCACCGCTCGGTTGGATCAGCTTTCCCATGATCGGGATACAGCGATCCGGAAGCGTGACGAAGCGATCTGCGAGGGGCAGAAGTACTACGACTCGAGCCGCGATCTTCTGACCCAGATAGTATCTTACGACGTTAGGAGACAAGGTGTTAATCTAACTATGGACTCAGTTCCTTCTGATCTGGATCGGGTATCCGGATCCTCATAATATGGGACAGCTACGAGATCCGTCCCATATCCTACCTTTACGGGGCCGCCTCAAGATCCGTCCCGTATCTTACGCTAATGGGACGGTCCTCTCGATCCGTCCCTGCTTGGAGCCCACATGTCGCGTAGTCAAGATCCATCCATCTGGGAGCCCCGCGCCAACATCGGAGCCTTCTGAAGGCTGCTCTTGATAGCTTCAAAAGCTTATTGAGCCTCAGAGGTCCATGACCACACGGCATCCTTCTTGATAAGATTCGTTAGTGGCATTGCCATCTCGGCGTAATTGGCACTAAACTGGTGCAAGTAGTTGGCCAGGCCGAGCCATTTACGCAGGTCCTTCTGCGAGACGGGCACCGGCCACTGTGCGATGGCGCACACCTTTTCCGGGTCTGCATGGACACCGTCCTTCCCAAGGAAGCAGCCCAAAAAGGGAATCTCTTCGGCCCCGAAGATACACTTGTTGATATTCCCAAAGAGGCGGTTATCGCGCATGCACAAGAGAACCTCACGGAGGTGGCCAAGATGGGCTTCGACGGCCGTCTTGTCTTCCGACGCACGACTGTGCACGAATATGTCGTCGGAGTACGTCTCTACAAATTGCCGCGTCGACCTGAATAGCTGCGTTACGAGCCGATTGAACGTGGCGGGAGCGTTGGACAGCCCCTGGGGCATCACCAACCACTCCCACAGCATCCCGGTGGGGGTACTCACCGCAGTCAGCGGAATGTCCGACTCGCGCATCAGTAGCTGATAATAACCGTCGACCATGTCGAGCGCACTGAAGATCGTACAATCCGCCATGTTGTTTTGCAACACATCCTTCCTAGGAACAGGCGTCGACGCCGGAATGGAAGCCACGTTCAACTTGTTGAAGGCGTGCACCATGCGCCACTTCTTGCGCAAACAGAACGTCGGTGACGAGTGTGGCGACTTTGACTCGCGCACCATGCCAGTGTCATACTTCGCCGCGAAGAATGCGTCGATTACATCGACCTGTTCCTGCGAAAGCGGTCACTGCCGGTTGGAACAGTACTTAGTGACTGGCACGAGATCAATGTCATGCCTCACGCCCCGATCCGGAGGAAGGACTGAGGGGGTCGTCGCTAACGACATCCGAAAACTCCTTCAGAAGGTCGTAATACGGACCCGAGGGGTCCTTCAAAATGGCAGCGCTATACCGCATCTGCCTATTAGCGGTTCGTTCATCTTCTATCCATGACCGACGAGGAGTTGAGCTCCAGTGAGCTGCCCTCTGGGCGAAGCAGAACCACTTCTGCCAACTCTCACCTTCAGAGGGTCCAAAAAATCGACATAAGAAAGCTCCTCGAGCTCAAGTAGCTCCGCTACTGTCGGCAAGGGATCCAACACCTCCCCCACCTTGCGTTCGCCCGTGAAGATGTCGAACACTTGCGGAGCCTTGTCCTCATCCGCGGAATCCGCATCGCGGCTAGACGCCTCTGACTTGGGCGTGCTTGTGACCTTGTCACTCTTGTTGCCTTTGTGAGTGGGAGCCCCTGCTCGACCACTCGTGGTTGCGCGAGCACCAGCTCCTGCGCCTTCCGCCGCGCGAGCTGAGTCAGCAACAACGCCTTGCGTAGTGGGAGTTCCGACTCGACCGCGCGAGCGACAGCTCCAGCGCCTTTCCCTCCGTGGGCTGAACCAGCCACCACGCTTTGCGTAGGGGGAGCTCGGACGCTACCACCCCTATCTTCGCGAGCTGTTGCAGGGTCCGCGCCTTGAGCCTTCACTGCCTCTTGGGCAAGTGCAACTCGGTTGCAAACTGCAGAATCCTGTCCCCCAACCTGAGAGGTACTAGGATCCTGTGGATCTTCTCCACCACCTACCTCGAGCTCCTGTGCTCGTGGAGGCAATGCCATTGGCAGTTTTAGCACTTCCGAAGTGCCTGCAAACTGCCTCTCGCCGCGTGGCACACGGTGCTCGTGCACAAACCCGTCTCGGGAAGAGGAGGGGACATGACCCGCCGGGGCTCTGTCCGCGAGGGGTTTTTGGCTGGCAACAATGGTGCGACTACGCAGTCTATCCATGGCGCGTGCTTAGCAAGCCAAGGCATGCCGAGGATAAGATCGTACCGATCATCCATGTCCAAGACAATGAACGGTTCGACTGAGTTGAAGTCGTCAAACTTCACGCTTAAGTGTATGGTAACCTTGCGTGTTGACACGATGGAGCCAGTCGCTAAGCGAACAGATACATTGCTATTACTCTTAGAGACTTTTAAAGCACTAGCATATAATGCACTGTTCCTTGCCACACTGACTTTCGTTGCAAAGTTGAACGACGCTCCTGAATCGATCAGGACCGTCATCGGTTCTGGATACCCTTCATGCTGGCAGTGACAATCACGAGGTTAGACCGCGCGGCGGCCACGGACCGGCACAGAAGTGGCGTCGCCGGAACTTGCTCCTTTGGGGGGGCTGGTGAGGAACACACCTTCCTCGAAGAGGAGCGAAGCCTCCCAGTAGGGGCGGGACGCCCCTACTGGGAGTCGCCCTCAAGGCTGTTGAGAGTAGCGCGCCGAGTACTTCTTGTCGCGTGGCGCCTTCCACGGGTTGGTGGGAAGTTCCGACGGAAGCGACCAGTTTGGTTGCAATCGAAACACCGACCACTCGCACGTTGAGACCGCTGGGTGCGTCGACTCGGCAAGGGAGATCTCCAGCGGGACCCACACTTCCTTCAACATGAGGGGTGTACGCTGAGCGCACGCAGTGGTCCTCCAGCATAGCGATGTGGACCGCCTCATTAAAGAGGTTATGGAGCTCCATGACGTAGTCTTGAAGCGACCGCTTGCCCTGCTTGCACCGCAAGAAGCTGGGGTGGTGGCGGTATGCCACATTGGCAAGGAGGAAGGTGGAGCGTAGCTCCTGTTCCATGAATGACCATGAGGTGAAATACCCCGGAGTCGCCGTTTCACGGGTCATAGCGCACGCGCTCCCTCCAAGGTTGAATAACGCGAATGCCACTTGGGACCTTGCGTCGTAGATCTGACCAGCGCTCAGCGCGATATCGATCTCGCGGACCCAGAAGACAAGACTGTCGGAACCGACATCTTGACGGGCTTCGTCGTAGTTGGTCGCGCAGCGAATGAGGCCGTGTTCGTGGCGGACGCTTATCCTCAGCTCGCATCGTCACACGAGCAGCTTCCTGCGCAGCAGCGCACACGTGAGCAATCAGCGTCGACTCGTACTTGTCGAAGCGTTCCACGCGCGCCCTTTGCTGCTCAGCAGGAAGGTTGGGAAATCCAGCGAAGGCTGCCTCGCCCAGGAGGCTGAACATCTTATCCAGCGTAGCCCAGTGGACATCCGAGAGGTGAGGAAGGTCCTGCCGCGCTGGTAGCCGACCCCCGGAGTCTTCCAAACTCAAAGAGGCCCTGATTGTAGAGATCCGCGCCGGTCGCAGGATTGACTAAAAGTGCTACCAGGTGTGTACTTCTTCGCCTTACCTTTGCACAAGACGATGCTGTCTCTGTACCCCCAATATACAGCTTTATTTTATACTGTCATCCAAACTTGGGGTATACACGATAACAATTTTCACCATCTTAGGGATGCCCTAAGGCTATCCCTATTAGGATATAAAATTGTACTGAGCTTATTATACTAACCCTTCCCCGGAGATACAAGTTAAACCCAATAGGGTTGGACGAGCTGGCCACGCTGGAAAACCCTCGCGTTCAAGAATTTATTTTAAACGTAGCAACATGGAGAACCACGACATGATTGAGTTGAGACCGAACAATAATTGCTCAGTCAGATAGTATATATATTCTCTTTGTGGCAGCGAGAGCACAGGATAATTTAGCTTTAGCTTGACCCCGAACCCACCTGATGTTGTGCTCCAAGTTCCCAACCTTGGACAAGATTTTGTTTTTGGCCCGATTTTGGACGTTGTGGTAATCAACTCCGACGATAAAAAAGTATTTACCTGCATGCTTGCTGACCTCCCGAGCTGAAGACCGTATTCTTGCCTTGAATTCGCGCCGAAGAAAGCCTCCATCCCCTCAAGAAAATCGTCATTAAACATCTCGGTGGTGTCGTTTGTATTGTCAAAGGATGAGCCATACCTGCTTGTATCGTACAGCTTTACCAATAATGGGTCAACCATTCGTCATTAAATCATTGCTTAAATCGAGAAGTTATATAATAGCTCAGCGGCGATCAATAATTAATCAAAATCTAGAGTTTCCCGTGTTTTTCACGGCGTTAGTCGAAGGACAACCTCGAGTCAAAGTCGACGAGAATATGATCTCGAACGTGGCCGACATCGACCCAACGGTGGCACAGACCGAGCGACGATGGATATCGAACGCTCAAGACAAAGAACTCAGATGGGCCTGAAGACCTTCTTGCATGGTGAGCTTGACGGCCTTACTCACCGCCGAGCTCAGACTGCCAGCAAACTCGCGGATAATATTGTTTCAGCGAGGACGGACTGCTTTACTACCAAGGTCGGAAAAGGCATCGCGCCGAGCTCGAGTCGACTGACCTCCCCCTCAGACTGGTATTTCCGACGACGTTGATTGACAAAGTCCTCCACAGCTGTCACAAATCGACTGAAGGTGGCCACCAAGGCAGACTCCGAACCTTTTACAGGGTGAAAGCTGAGTTCTACTGGGTTGGACTGTACGCTGACACAGCAAAACATGTTCCGGCCTATGAAGACTGCAGCACCAGCAAGAGCAAGCCTCATCTGAAGGTTATTATCCGGGGAACGTGGCATCCGAGTTCCCGTTTCAAATGGTGTCAATGGATTTTGTGATTCCGCTGCCGATGACTCAGCGGGGCAACGCAGCGCTGTTATTATTTCAAGATCACATCACTGGTTACGTTATCGCCAAAGCAATGAGTGATACAGGGCCACTCGACGTGGCCAATGCTTTCGAAGAGTGCGTTTTCCGATGATTCGGAGTGCCTTCCATCATTCGCCCTGGCCGATACCATCGGTTCATGAGTGAAGTGTTCCAGGCGTTCACCGAGCCGATGCAGTAGAGATCGCGAGCCACGCTGAGCTAACCGTCTCACCCCAATGGCCAGCAGGAACGCTCAGTCAAAACAATGGTTCAAACTCTTCGTGTGTATGTAGCGGACCCGATTCAGGCTGACTGGGACGATATCGCCGAGAAACGGGTACATACTATCAACAATTCCCGAGCCACCACTCGGCGAGAAACACCGTTCTATCTCGTGCACGGGTGGGACGCCCAGTCCACTCTGAAGGCCGTTACGTCAACTACCCATCGAGTTCTACAGACGCCATGCAGTGGCGACGAGATGCTAACCGTCAGCTTGAAATCGCCTTACAACTGACCAACTAGTCGAGAAAGCTCGCCGAGTTGAGGAACACAATACTCGACTCAGCAGAAAGGAGGGGAGAGCACTACCAAACTTTGGCGGAGCCAACTGAGGAAAGAGACCATCCACTGACTCAGCTGAGTCCCATAAGTCACTGTTCCGGACGGGAGATCAAGTACGGCTGGCTGTTCGTGGAACGAGTCAAGTCATGTCTAAAGAAGAAGTTGGCACATCGGTGACGCTGTTCATTCAGGGCGAAGAAGAAGATTGAGGAATTTGCGTTCGAGCTGGAACACCTTGACAAGAGTACCTATATATTTTACCCGGTAGTCCATGTATCTCGGCTGAAGAAGGTCACGGACTTGGGGCAGCGACTCACCGTTCCGTTGGTTGATGAACTCAGTGAGGATCAGCGGTTCAACTTCGATGAGGAACTGCTGCCGGAATACAGCTGGGAACTCGATGATGAATCAGACAAGTACGAAATGGAAGCAATACTAGATGACTAAATGTCTCAGTCAACGAGCTCCAGTCGAGCTCAGAGACTATTCAAGGGCAAGTGGGTTGGATATAACGAGCCAACTTGGGAACCTATCGGTAATGTGTCATGCGGAGGGCTGTTGTTCGATTACTTGCGGAACAAGAAGCGTGAAAACCGTCTGCAAATTATGCAGGTTGGAGACGAGGACTAAAATCTTCTGCACCACATGTGTGACCACCACCGAGTGACCAAGCCGGCTCGGCGGACTGGAAAGGTTACAGCAAATGCATTTGCGAAATGATGGAATTACGAACCTAGCTGAGCTCTTTCGAGACCACTTACGAACTACCTACTACTCAGCTGGAAGGAAGAAACACTCACGTGGAGACGTCATCCGAAGCCTCGAGGACGCTCTCGAAGATGTCCAACTCCTCGCGGTTGGCAGGAGTCCGCGCTTAGACGGAACACGCAGGAGGAGTCGGCGCACCGGAACACAGATCCTCGGTGACCTGGTCATGGACGTACTCATAGTCGAACTCGGCAGACGAACTCCGGATGCAACGGCAGGAAGCCATCGTTTTATGGGTGCAGAGTCGGCTGTCGGAGCCGCCAAGCACGCCGCGATTCCTTTTGGGCGATCATACGGACCAGTGAGTCCACGCATGCATCTCGAACATGATGATGCTGCCCGTCACGAGAAACTGTGGTTGGATGGAGTTCTTCAACATCTAGTACACCGAACTACACTTCTAATAGAGAACTGTAGTTCGTGGAATAACCGGGTGTTTTGGAACTTTTTTTGGCTTACAGTTCCAGGAGTTGCTATGAGCCGGATCAGCTTGTATTCGCCGATGAGATCACGAAAGATGGACGGTCAATGCTGCGCACACACGCATGGTCACCTCGGGGCAGCCTACAGTTGTATCACTTCCGTTTTTACGTGGAAAAGGGTTTCATTGCTTGCGTCGACTGATGTGACGGGATTTTTTGCTGGGGTCAAGTAGAAGGCAGATTCACTCGATCCGCTTTTCATGAAGTACTGCGTACAAAGATTTTACCCTATCGAATCCGTGGCCACTTCCAGCCGCCCTCTCATCAATCATTCGTTGCTGCTCGTCCACATACTGGAGTTGTCAAAATGTTGTCCTCCATATACAGGGTTGTCGCCCGCCCCACAGGCACTTGCTTTTCGCGCAAAAACTCAGCTACACAAGGACATTTTGCTAATTGCCGGTTTAAGATTAGAATTGGAAGTGGTAATGCACGCAGCTATTGACCGTTTTGATAATCGCCGGTTTAAGATTAGAGTAACCCTAACCACCCACCAAGCCGGTTTAAGAAAGCTTAATATGGCGACAAAATCAATGAAAGCGACAATACATGTAAGAGCATAATGTCAGGTGTGTCAACTGCTGCGCGTAGATTGTCTCGATGTGCAATCGTGACTCAACGCATTTCGCTGTCAGTCAGCTGCCTAACGAACGAAGGCACAAGCTCTCACGTTGACGACGGCGCGTAGGAACCGCCTCGCGTAGCCCTGTCACTGCTTGCTCTCTACTACGCCGAAGTGTTCGACGATGATCACTTGGCCGCCGCTCTCCTCAAAGGCGGGCCGACAGCATGATTTTTGTTTCGAATCTAATATTTGTAGAACGCCTGCCGAGTTGGTGTGCACTAACCTAAATATCGGATGATTTGCTGGGCCCACCAGGTGGCCCCATTGAGATATTTGGTAGATAGTTACATACTGGTTACTTCGGAAAAAACCTGATTCCCCGGAAAAGACTGTATATTTTACGGGTGAAAGGGCTTCACGCGAATAATCGAATAACCCAGGAAAGACATGGCCTCTCGGGTTTGTGGATGCACATTTCCCGATTTACCGTGTCTTTCTCGCTCCCATATACAAGACCAAGTCAAAATCCTCGTGTACGATGGCCCGCCAGTCACGCAGTGCTCAATCCGCTCGCGGTAGTCAGCCTGCCCGTGGTACTCAAGCCGAACGCGACCATGCTGAGGCAGTTCTGAGTTGCATCACTTAGCCAGGCTGAGAAGAGCAACAACGACAAAATATCGAGCGACCGCGTGCTCGTGGAAAATTATTTTGGACGCCTGAACCAACTCTGGCGTGTTACTTCAGACAAGTACAGGTGGAGCGTCACCCACCTTGTACGACCACATATTCCGCCTTAGCGTCGTGTTCACTAACTACCACGTTTCGCTTAACCCGCTGCGCGCGCAAAACGGTGAGTGGTATCGCCAGGCTCAACACAAACTCATGCAGCTAGGCCTGAAGATCAAAGAAAAAGGCGACTTGCACAGGAGAAGTGTCGTGCTAAGAAGCGTAGACGCCAGTCTACCGATGTGGGCAACCTGGGCGGCGGCCAGCGAAGACGCTTTGCCCCAACTTAGCTAGGCATTCTAACGCGTATTGTAGCCTCTGTCAATTTTTTAGTGCCTTAGATATTCGTGAAATACATTGTCTTTCTTGTGTAGTTACGAAAATCCTGGAAGAGTGATGCCTTCGCGAATAAGTGCACATTCTCCCGAATTACCTTTTCATTCTCGGGATACTCGATCTTCCATGTGTTTCCTTTCTCTTTGCTGAAATTACCGATAATTCGAAAAAGATGGGATCTTTGCCGAGGTGGCAACGAACTAGGTCAGTGACCTTCTATACCGCAATATTTAACGTATGAGAATATTTTCGGTGGAGTTAATTAAGGACCCAAACTTCTAACATTGTATAAATATTCGTTGTAGGCGCTCTATTAGAGTATTTCGTTCACGTGATGCAACCTGTCCTCCGACAGATTTCTAGATGTGTAGATGGTATGGCTAGAATGGTGAATATTGCTCTCTCACTCCTGCACTGCTCACTGGGGCCGTTGACACTGACAAGCATAGTGCGGACGATGAAGACGAGTTCAACGACGCGTCTACGAGCGCTGCCACCGCAATGCCGGCGAGGGGCGAGACCACCCGCAAGCAGTGTCAGCGAGACAGAAGCAGTCTGATGAGGGTGGATTTGCCACGGAACTCGAGATCTCTGTAAATACGCCTTCATCAGACTGCTTCTGTTTCCTGCCAGGAAATGGCGCTGCGTTTAAGCTGGCCTCATCCGGTATTCGACTAATTTCAAGCGCTAGAACACGGGTGACGGGGCGGCGAGTCTTCCCACTCGGTGACACCGGCATTAGAACGTATAATAGTTACGCAGTCGAAGGCCGTGATGTCACGACCCTCTACTACCGCAATACGCTCATTGAACAAATGGCGGGCCCGATCCCGTTCGTTCGAGCCACTGGGTTCATCGATAGTTAGCAGCGCGACATTATCGGAATATCTGTTGCCTTGCATCCCATGTGGGCCCGCCGCGCTTGCTTGGAGATGCCGTGATCGCTACTGAGTGGTGGGCTTGCCAGAGAGTGCATTTGGCGTGCGTGGGTGAGGGTCACATCAACTTAAAAGTAGCTCCTCGGGTCTGTACCGAATCTAGACATCTAGACACCTGTACGAGATCTGTACACGATTTTTTAGACTCGAAATCTGTACGAAAATAGCCCACGGGAGTCGGTCCATTAATAGAAGTACAGACAAAGACGCAGAAATCCGGCACCACGGAATGACATCCCCCATAGTAAAATAACAAGAAATCCCGTCCATTACCACAGGGAACTGCAGATAAAACACACGCAATTCTATATAAAGTACTTAAAAGTATATGATACCTATATACAAAAATGAAGCCGATTGGCTAGAGAGGTCCACATCCATGGCCGGATATTTGTGTCGGCTGGATTTCTGCGTCGTTGTATACCGGTATTGTGCTCGCAGCACCAGATCAATTATTTGATCATTCAGGTGGACATAAAACACACGTGTGCCCTTGCAGACCCCCCCTCCAGATTTATATTCTGAAGAGGCCCCCCCGACCCCCCTTCAAGCAGACTATTGGCCAAAAGCGGCTCTAAATCACAGATTTTCTCTTTCCATTCGGGTTCCGGGCGGCGTCGATGGAGAAGCTCTCAGCGACACCGGTCGTGGTAAGCCCGTGCATCTGCCTGCGGCGCTGTCGATGCAGAAGTTAATGGCGACGCTCTGTCCGCGCAGTGGAAGTTCTCGTTCGTGATGAGACCGCGCTTCTACCGGCGTTGCGAGACGACGCTCGAGCTGACCGACAACTACTGGACGCACACCATGGACATCAGCGGCTACGCGGTGCGCGTGGTGGACTCGGGCCGCGTGCTGTTCACACGTGCGGTAGCAGCTTGAGCAGCAACTGCTGGTTCATCGTCAGCAGTCGGCGCGCGTCGTAACTATAGGCGTCATCCTCGCACGCCTGCAGCGAGTCGATATCCAACCGCAGGAGTAGTTGCAGTTCGCACCGACTGGCCAAGACGGTGAGCCCCAGCAACCACGCGCCTACGTACAAAGTCCATCATGCCACTGGCGCATGCTGCCCACTATCGACGGCGAGGCGGCGGGCGACTGCACCAAGTGGCTCGTGGACGAGTACAGCATCCCTGTAGCGCCCAAGAGATGACTCCAACGCGGCAGCTTCGACGTGTATTTCGTCAAGCGCCGCCAGCCCACGACCAAGGTGCTCACTACGCATCAGGTCAAGTTCGTGAAGTATGCTGTCTGCCGGGGCAATTTTCTTTTTCTCGGAGCCTTGCCTGACCCTCTGGAATTTGCTCGCGGTACTGGCGTAGCGTCCGCATCCGCATTGTTTGAAATCCCGTCACCCCAAGGCTCAACACCACCACCTGCATTATAGATCGCCTCTTCATCGGTAGTCTCGGGAAAGTAATTCGGGTAATCGTACTCGTAGTCATTTTCGGTTCGATCATCGGTTTGCCGGCTCTCGGTAACCCCATTGTCAGCATCATTGGTTACCACTCCATTATTTTATGGAGTCGATACTCTGCTTGCTTGGCGAGCTGTAGATCCACCGCTGGGTTTCTCGTTCTCATCAGTATCTTTTCGAGGGCTGTCATGGCCTACCGTCCCGGTAGCATCGATGACTTCAGCTGGAGCTGAGTTTTCGAGCATTGCTTGACGTGCTGCTTTCTGGCGACGCCTAAACTTCTCCAATTTGTCAGGGCAGTTCAGATTGGAGGCAGGCTCCCAGCTCGTTTGGGAATATCCCTTCCATTTCACCTCGAAGTAAGACAAGCCAAAACGAAAAGTTTCACGAAGAATTTTTTCCACTTCGTACACTTCCTCCAAGCCTGGGCACCATTACTACAGTTAGTACATTTTTTTTTCCTAAACCAACATGAGAGCATGTGGCAAACACGTGCTGTTTGTTACCTTCAGAACCCTCTTGGTGGTTTGCAGGGATTTTAGCCGTCACGTGGCTACCTCGGTCAGGCAAGTCCGCTTTTCGGGTAGCTTTTTTCTTCAACGCGCGTGTCTCTTGAAGTTGTGCCGCCTTGAACTTGTTGAGGAGCTCAGGACATTGCAAATTCGATTCCGGCTCCCACGACGTCTCGTCGTAACCCTTCCACTTCACAAGGCGAACCGCTGCTTAGCTGAGGTTGGCGACCCGCACGAAGAGGCAAAAGCGTTGTCGGTTGCCACTGGATGTGGTCGCAGAGGGCATCTGTGCTGTATCTCGGCCATGTGGTGAATGCAAGCAAGCTTTCACTTCTAATACTTCTTGTTGAAATGAATTCATGTCAATACATGTAACGCGAAAATGGGAGTTGTCACGAGTGTTGTGTCGTCGTCACTTCTAATACTACGTAGTAGACTTTGGACACTTGTTGTGCCAAGCTCTGCGGGTTGATCACTGACATTCAAATGGTTTGGGTGTTTGCGAATTAATTGATTTGCTGCTGCGGGATACCCTCCACTGTAGTAGCAGTACTATTACAAGTCAACAATAGTTTGAATAAAATCTAAGCTACTACTACTATAGTAATCAGTAGTTCACCCTGTCGCCCTGATAGTACTCTAAGTTACTGCCGAGGTCCAGAACAAAGTTTTGATGGATGCGCTTGTACGCTCGCGTACAACGGCTACCTCAGGTACTCCCGCCACAGCAGACGTGGTGGTTAACGGTTCTGGGGACGTCTACATAGCTGAGATCGACGAAGTGATCATAGAATCTTGCGCGACGCGCACCGCAAAGTGTTCCGGGAATTGTGCACACAGCTTCCCCCATGGTTGTAAGCACGCTGCAACCCCCAAATTTAGATCTGGTGCCCTGCGTCATCGATGAAGTGGTGCTTTACGGCGTCGTCGGATGATATCTAATCATTGAGGTGTCAAGACGAAGCAGATGAGGAACTGAAGAAGTGATATTAATACAACTACACTGTACAATCGCTGGGATGAAGGTTGGGGATAACAAGCTGCAGATGAAAAACTTCACGCCGAAGACTTCGTACGTCTGCTTCTGGTTCGTAAAAACGACAAGGTGGGCTGGGGTGTTCTGATACGTCGCACTCCGAGCAAAACCGTTTCCTCATTCGCCCGTTCGACACTCAGTAATTAATAGTATTATAGTACTACTACTGCAGTAGTTTAGGATGTTGGCATGGCAAATTACTGCCAGTAACAGCGAGATAGGTTTTCGGTCATTTTATGCACGACCACGTGTATACTTTTTGGTCGGATGGCCCAGTCGGGCAATTTACTCACTTCCTTTTCTAAAAAAATGGTCCTTCTGAAAGCCTCTATTAATAATAGCACGGGGGTCCTAATTTTATGGAGTACCGGACAGCTCCTCTCCAACAATCTTTTGGTTCTAGTATTACTCACTACCTATATAGTCCGTAATCCGTAGCAAGCACCGCGAACGAGATCTCGGCGACAGAATCGAATGTGCTGCAGAACAAGGCACCCACCTCTGGCGATGGTCCACCAACGCGGGAGCTGATCGGCTATGATGAGGAGAGGGTGACGAAGAGTGGAGGTGGAAGAAGACGCACACCAGTATGGGGACCAGGGTATCTTTATCCTTCGTTACAAGAGTCGATAATGGAAGATGGCTGAGCAGCAGCTCTTTCGTAGGAGTAAATGACCGGCGAAAAATGGCCATTCGGACCTTAATTGCTTAAAGGTACCCTTTAGATCAAAGGTGAGCCCTTACGTAGGACCTCAGACACAAAGGTAAATCCCAACCATCTGCATCGCAAATCCTACCATGAGCCCTAACCCCTCCTGCTTAGAACCTACGTTTTGCAGTCCGATTGGCCATTTGATCAGAAAGGCACAATAAGACCGCTACTCCTACGTAGGACCTTAAATCTGAGGGCAAAATGGCCGACCTGTATAGTCCGTAATCCGTAGTGCAAGAGATACCTCGCAGAGCGGCCTGACGATCTGAGATCGTGTCCAAACAAAGCCGAAGATATATCTCCGATAAGCTTGACTGTGCCATTTCTGCGGTCGGCATTCTACAATTCATCCCCGCCAGCCCAACCTGCAGAAGTCCTGCTCGAAGAAGAATGGATTTGCTCCGATTTATACTGACCGTTGTGGTCACACTGATCGTCTTCAACAATGGAATAGCAAGCACCGCGAACAAGATCTCGGCGACAGAATCGAGAACAAGGCGCCCATCTCTGGTGATGGTCCACCAACGCGGGAGCTGATTGGCGATGACGAGGAGAGGACGACGAAGAGTGGAGGTGGAAGAAGACGCACACCAGTAAGGGGACTAGGGTATCTTTATCCTTCGAAGGACATGAAGAAGGGATACGCGAAATTCATTGCGTGGCTGAGGCGCGTATTCCGCATCAAGAGTAACTGAGAGGGCATGGGCATATTCCCTCGGGGCACTCTGGTTGATACCATCACTCGACGGTACTAGTATCCGTCGAAGTTAAGATCACTTCTTAAAAAAAGAATGATTGTAGTGCTTATTACATGTATCCTTTTTCTCTGGATTTTTAATCCATCCAGAGTTCTTACACGAAAAAATTCCGTCGAGCGTGACCCCTCGAGGAATTAAAATTAAACTGGCTGAAGTAGATTACCCCGAATTGTTTTCAAAACGTAAGTAGGTGAACAACCTACTTAAAAAAAGACAAGAACAAATAAATTAAGAAACTGAAACAAGGCAGAATAGGACTAAGGAAATACAGAACCACGGCCTCTCAGACGACTAGCACCGGGTCAGAACACTGGCCCTTGCAGTGACACGGTGGCCGCCATGCTGCATCCGCAATGACTTGATCGTTTAAAAGTTGGTCGCCGTGGGGAGTGAGATGGACCTCCAAATTTACATCGCGACACTTTCAGTTTTTAAATTTCAACGGTAAACTTTACTTAGTACTTCCGTTGAGCACTCTAATCTAATCTACCGAAGAAGCCCCCGGCCTCGCCAAACCAGCTAAGGCATGCTTAGTCTTGTTAGTCCAGTTCTCCATGCACAGACGCCCACTGCATTTGCCACCCTTCTCTTAGTCCAATAAGGCCCCTTAGGTACGTAGGAATGCATATTGCAGGTGGACTTCAACTAGAGTGACGATAAAGATCAGAGGCCCTCCGATCCTGCTAACAGGAATAAGCGCGATGGCGCTGTGGGGCATAGTGACGCTAAGTTTAGGTTTATCTGTATGTGAAGCTGCTACAGCCCACTTAAGTAGTTGGTGGAGCTGGGCTGCAGAGCTAGCCTTTTAAATCTTACTTTTTATTTCCTTTCTTACGAGTTGGCCAAGGCTATACGGATCCGGTGTGTCTTCTCGTCTTCGGAGGTTGGTCCATGGCACGTTGCATGGAGAGGTCGTGATCTCCGACTACATGGTCACCCGCAGCGAGCCCTGATCGTCCGCTTCCAATTTGCGAATCTTTTACGCACTTGAAAAAATAGATCAGTTGTGCTTCTAAATTTGGCGGTTGCTATTTTTTTCTTTTATTTCTACTTGCCCAAGAGCAGATACCTGCTTACGTTTTGACAATTCGGGGTACCCAGTTTAATTCCTCTGGCTCCTCTTTAGCAAGCCTCGCCTTAATCCTTTCACGGGCGAAGCCGCACGCCGCCACCCAGTCTGTTGAAGCCAGACACCACAGATGACCTCGCACGGATAATGACGATGGTATTAATACCTCGTCCAACCATGTACATGACGTGTACAAAAAAGTGTTATATTGTTTTATACATTTTGAGTGTCGTGCGTTCCACGAAGAAGCTCTGAAATATAGGCGAGCACGTATTTCACTTAATTTTTAAAAAGTGAATACGGATAATAACGTTGATATATTCTCTGGATTTTATCCAGAGTCCTAGGCGGGATCACACTGACGTACGATTATTGACTGGTTTAATACCCTGTCGAAATCGAGCCTGACATTGCCAAAGTTAAATACGGTAAGACCTGTATATATTAATACCCTGTGTAGTGTTAAAACTATGCTGGTATGTTGACCCATCCAGTTGAGATTATTAAGATAAAAACCTGTTTACGATAATACCTGTGGAAGATGATAAACCGATGCTGCTGGAACAACAGGCGCCATATTTTGTCAGAGAAGCGGATTTTAGCTAAATCTAGGGGTATGTTGGCCCATCCGCTGGAACAGCTTGCACTCGGGACCCGGGTGAACCCAGTGAGGAGGAGTTCCTCGCCGCGCAGAAGCGGTTGAAGCGTAGCAGGAAGAAATAAGATGCTGTGGATGATCGTCGAATTGGCAGCTACATGGATATATAGCTTATCACAGCATCCAGCAGCTTCAATTAGATAATTGTGACGGATATGAGTTGAGAACCACGACTTTGGTTATCAGCGCGAGTCCACGGAGCAGACTACGCAGGAACGGCACGATACATGACAGGATCACCGTGACAGAAGACAGGAGAAGCCAGTGAAGTCCGAGATGAGCATTGAGGGTGCTCGTACGCCAGGAAATCGGCATAGCCAATGCCATGTCTGCATTTTATTCTGACTTAGGTTTAGTATAGGACAGTTTAATGAGGGAGGGTGCATGCAGTTGGAGTGCCGAGCAGGCGCGACGGCTCAGGGCTCTCATTCTTGAGTCAACCCACAAGTAAGCAAGTCGACTGCTTCCTACTGCTTTGGTCAAGCAGTGTGTGTTGGCTCTCCGCGACCTCAACGAACGTGAGCTAGAGGCCACACACAAGTACCGAGCACTACAGTACATCGAGTCACAAGTGTAACAAGGACAACAAATAAAACAACACCTTCAACATCAACTCCGTCGTCAAAAGACCCAACATCTGCTTCCTCTCTTAAGTGCTACCAATTCGCAGCATTAGACTGAGCTCTTTCTGTGTGAGCTAGGCCTACTACTGTGACAATAATTTCATTACACTACTCTACATCAGTCGCAAACAGAGACAACGTGCTCTTGTATGTACGTCGGACGCTTACTATCTACCCCTTGAACTCACTGAAGGCCGTGGCCGTGGGGGTACCAGGTGCAGCGGTCTCACTTACTTCCAATATTTTGTCAGAGAAGCGAATTTTGCTACATGTAGTGACTTACTTCCAATATTTTGTCAGAGAAGCGAATTTGCTACATGTAGTGAGGTAGCCTATCGTTCTAGTAGGACTTTTGCCAAATGATGGCACTATTTCGATAATCTAGACAAACGATGATGACCTTCGTCATGGCACTCCGTTGTACATGTATTGATGCACTTAGCTCAGAGCAAGATTCCTCATCTGGTGCTCTAGGCTCGTGGTTTGTACACGTGCACGTGTTGTGAGCGAAGTCAGCAGAGTTTCCACGGTACAGCCATTGTGGTGCGCGAAGAACGAACTCAAGAGGAAGCCTCGCTCTGCTGCCTCTCGGAACTTAAAACGATTGCTATGAACGAGGAATTATTCTTGCTAGTGGTGTGCTCCTTTCCGGTGCGGGCAGCACAAAGTTCTTTATGTGAGTAGTTGCAGCCTTCATATCCCTTAGACTCAAAGCTCATCATTATGCGAAGTGTTAATGACTTCCCTTGAAGTATTAGTCACGGAGAATTCATTAATGGTTAACCCACCGGCGACCGCTCTTATCCCGATTGTGCAGTGATAAGATTAGTATAGAATTTTGTATACTGGCGGGATAGGGTAAGTGAGGTCCCCAGCGGTCTGCCCCGACTCTTCGGGTTCCACCGGCTGTCAATCTCATTGGTCAGAGTTATCCAATCAAAGCTTGGATACGGCCGTCATATTAAGCTCTGTCGAGATTTCGATCGAAAAAACCTTGGCGTAATTCGCAGGATAATGCGAACATTCGCTAAGTGAGTGAATTGTTCTGAGCTGAATATCGCGGTTGATGGACGTGCTCTGCAATCGCTGTGACACTATTTCAGGGCAAGCACGGCACGGCACATGAGGGGTGCCTTCTACTGCAACGACGAGACGCACGAGGCACAACCGAAAGCAGAACAACTCAATATCGGTACGCTGCTCACTCTAGCCCCTGTTTCACAACTGCAGGCGTGGCAAGCGCTGGCGGCACAACCCCCCCCCCCATTCCATCACCAGTACACCCGCCTGAATTCCTCCTTCCTCTTCGCCATGCAGGGCTACGGCTACTCGCAGTACAAGGCGCACTCGCCGCACCACCAGCGCAGCGGCGAACTTCCCAAGCTCTACTACAAATCCCTGGACCACGGCACCAATGGCGGCGGCTTCAAAGGCCCGGCGTGCATGAACTCCAGCAGCACGTAAACCCGAACATCATGCTTGCCCAGCACCAGGCCCGGCGCCGCAACAAGGGGACTTCGACCACGAGCCCATTAGCACCCAGGCAAATACTACGCGCTGTCGCCCAAGGCTTATCGATACAACTGGGGCGGCTCTCAGAGCCGCTCTGTTGGCCTGCGGTCATACGTCAGCTGGTACTTGGGCTCTTCACGCACGAACTTCATCTCGATGATCTTCTCGACTTCAAACTCGTCGTCTGCGGCATTATGAACGTCTACTCTAAGATCGCTACGACGCTTTGCTAGTGAAAGATGCGATTTGCTTACCAGATGCCTCGGAGTTCACTGTCCTCGCTGCTTTTCTTCGCGCCTTCCGGGGCGTCGGGCCCGCTGCCTACTCGGCGCTCCTGTGACATCTCGACGAGTGACGGTGGAGGGGGGGGGGCGCACTTCTTGCATCCGGATACGTGGTCATTGTTGACCTTGATCATACAACTATACCGATATTAAAATTCGAATCTACACACAACCGGATACGAAGCACGACAGAGCAGATCGTATACCTGTAATATTTCGATGTTGAGTTGCAAGTATACTTGTAATTTGAGTTGCAAGTGCCATCGCAGGTGAGTTGCTCAGCAGATTCCTTTGGTAATAACAAATAGACTTGTACTGCTAGATGTCCTAAACTAATTCTAGAGCTCCTCAACGTTGTTTTTCCCAGTGATAAATACACGCTCGGCGTCGCACTCACCGTGCACGTAACCCGCAACATGGCAACGGGCATCACGACCGAGCTCGCGAGAAGCGAGACGACGGGCATGACGGCACACCCACACACGTGCATTTAAAGAAGAGGGATTTAACGTTGGGCTGGGGAATGTCAACATTGACGTCGTGAGGCGCTGGAACTCCAGATCAGCGAGGCATCGAAGCTCACCAGAAAACTTGACGGCAAGCATAGCGGCTCCCGGAGCAGTAACTGTTGCACGGCGAGCATAGCTGCGGCAAACATAGTGGCGGCGTAGACGACAGATGAACGGCGAGCATGGCAGCGGCGGGGAGTTGCGAACGTCGAGCAGCATTCCGATGAGCCTGGTCACAGCGTCACGGCGAGCGTAGCAGTAGCGGGGATAGCGAGAGCAGCACGACATGCATGGCGGCGGCCGGCATGGGAGACAGCAGCACGGCGATCATAGCGGCGGCCAGCACAGCGAGCGCAGCACGGCGAACATTCACGGCAAGCACAGCCACAGCAGCATGGCGAGATGGTGAGCATGGCGGCGGCATGAGCGACCGTCGGGCAGCATTCCGGTGAGCCCGGCAACAGTGGTACGGCGAGCGTAGCAGTAGCGGGGATAGCGAGAGCAGCACGACATGCATGGCGGCGGATGGCACAGCGAGAGCAGCATGACGAGCATGGCGGCGGCTGGCATGGGCGACAGCAGCATGACGAGATGGTGGGAATGGCGGCGGCATGAGCGACCGTCGGGTAGCATTCTGGTGAGCCCGGCCACAGCGGCACGGCGAGCGTAGCGGTAGCAGGGACAGCGAGAGCAGCATGGCGAGCATGGCGGCGGCCGGCACAGCGAGAGCAGCACGACGAGCATTGCGGCGGCCGGCATGGGCGAAAGCAGCACGGCGAGCATAGCGGCGGCCAGAGTAAGGATCAGCAGCTTGGTGGCGGCCTTGGCGGTGACGGTCGATGCGAGGCGGGCGACGGCATAGTTGGGGAAGCGCGCTGGAGCAGTAGCTGGCGATTTCGGAAATGAGGTTTGGGATTGAGCGCGTGGAACCGATCTTCTGGCACGGATCGCAGCGCGAGCGTGATTGGCCGCGAAATGCCTGGCCAATTACACGTCGCAAATTCAAACGATAGGGGCGCTGATTGGAGTAGATACCGGAGCGAACCCACGGGCGAAAATCTGCGTGTTGCGCGAACTCAAAGCGCAAGTTGGAAAAGCGCACGATAAGCTGTGTGTTGCGCGAAGCTTGATGGCTGAAGCCAGGCTGATATATGGATACCACTTCGTGTGACCTTTGGATTGAGCCAATGTTGATTGGCTTATTAGCTTCAACTTCAACCCTCGACAAGCACTCCGAATTATAGTAGTTCTTGATTTAGTGACTACCTAGTACGAGGGCATTTCATTTACAGTTCTATAGTAACTTACTTTTGCAGGTTCTTCTGCAACAGAAATGATGGCAAACAGTGCCTGAACGTCGCTCGCCTCGCTACCTAGGCCAGTGTGGTGTCCTCACAAAACGCGGTACCCGTAGATATGAAATACCAATCAATGCGTGCACACGGTTTCTATAGGTGAGCGCTAGCACCATTGATCTTGTCCGTCGAAAAAGCTCTGCTTCTGGGTGGTAAAAGGCTCACGAGACAGCACACTAATTCCCTCCTGTTTCTCGACAACACTGATACGAATAGACGCCAGTGACTTCAGCGAGGAATACGCCGCGCTAGCTAAGGTTGATGACCCCCCTCCTTTATTTTAATTGTGCCTTTCTGATCAAATGGCCAATCGGACTGCAAAACGTAGGTTCTAAGCAGGAGGGGTTAGGGCTCATGGTAGGATTTGCGATGCAGATGGTTGGGATTTACCTTTGTGTCTGAGGTCCTACGTAAGGGCTCACCTTTGATCTAAAGGGTACCTTTAAGCAATTAAGGTCCGAATGGCCATTTTTCGCCGGTCATTTACTCCTACGAAAGAGCTGCTGCTCAGCCATCTTCCATTATCGACTCTTGTAACATAGGACATGCTAAATTTAATTACCATCAGACTATCCTTTAGGAGGATAACTTGACTTGGTCTTGTATATGGTCAAGCTTACAGTAGTCCCCGCTTGCTCTCGCCACTCGAATGCATCCGGGAGTAAAACTCTCGTTTCAAGTAGACCGGATTCTCATTGCCACTCTCAAAGTGTGCCTTGAGAGCGCTGAACAGCACGGCTGGGTTCTGCGTCTCGATTGGTCCCTTGTACTCCTCTCGAAGCTTGATACTGAGCGACAGTGCTAACGCAGAGAAACTCTTTGTCTTCCTCTCACCAAACAGAAACTTATACTCGGGGTCCGTTGCTGCTCGGTCCTCATCAAGTCTTGCGGTTTCATTGAGAAACTCCATCAGGTCCCACTCATTCAGCTTCAGTTCCAAGTCTTGTTTCCAGGCGTCATACTTCTTGTAACCGTCGAGTTCAAGAACTTTGATCTCCCGAGTCAGCATCGCACGGTCCTTGGCATCCATGAGAGAGCGCCGGGCTGGTCTCTCAGGCTGTTCACGCCCCGAGAGTGTGCGCACTGATCGCGTTGGACTACCAGGGTTCTGATCTCGTGGAAGGCGGGCTTGGCTACGTGAGCTAGACGACGAAGACGACGGAGAAGATGGCGGCGATCCGCTGTCATTTACCATGTCAGCATCACGGCGAGTTTGATTGTAAGACGTGGAGGGCGAAATGGATAGGGGCGCATCTACGTCACTCGAAATTCCAATATCGCCAGTTTCACCACCAGAGGGCACCTGAACTGTCGCACCATTTCGGATCTCATGCGAGTCATGTTCCTGAGCCGCACCACAGTGCTCAACTTGATCTAGAAGCATGGTCAACAGTTGCTGAGGCCCGATCGTAGAAGTCGCAGTCAAGAGAGCGTCCCTTAAGCTGGTGAGCGCAGATACATCCCGACGACTCCCACTCGACCTCACAGTGCTTGTAGCAGGTGCAGGGCTGAGGGTTTCCAGCCTCGTGCGAGCACTTCTGGTCGCAGCAGCACCAGGGTCGTCCTGTCTTGCCGTAGTTGGAGTACGTGTAGTGGATTCAGGAGCGGTTTGGTTTGCAGCCCTGGGGGCTGCGCGCCTTCACTGCTGCAAGCGTGTGTCCAGCGCGTGACGCGGGTAGCGATCATCTTCGGGGTGGACAATGCTTGTTGCAGCTTGAGTAACGCGTTCGCGCCCAGCCAGCGTATCGTTTGGGCTCATAACCTGAGAGCTAGTGTCCATAGGCAGTTGACTTCGATTGCGAGTGACAACAGGCATGTTGTCGAGTAGAGGGCTGGCGGGGGCAATTGACCGCAATCTTGGTGGTGGAGGTGGCTTGTGCTTGAGGCACGTTAATGGGAAGTGAGCTCTTGTCAGCTCGAAGTCACACAGCCTCCTCCACTTCCAAGATAATGTGTACTCAATCTAAAGCTCATCAGTAACTCTACTGAGACCTGCAAGATGCTTGTTGAGAGGTCTTCTCAGAACAGCCGAGAGGTACGTTCGGTGTCGTACCTGTGCATCTTGCACACACAGTGTATTTTGGATCTGCACGACTTGCCTCCGCGACAAAGTCGGCTTCTCCATCTCACACTGCCTTGTTTCAGTTTCTTAATTTATTTATTTCTTGCCTACTTACGTTTTGAAAATAATTCGGGGTAATCTACTTAGCCAGTTTAATTCCTCGAGGGGTCACGCTCGACGGAATTTTTTCGTGTAAGAACTCTGGATGGATTAAAAATCCAGAGAAAGGGGATACATGTAATAAGCACTACAATCATTCTTTATTTGAGAAGTGATCTTAACTTCGACGGATACTAGTACCGTCGAGTGATGGTATCAACCAGAGTGCCCCGAGGGAATATGCCCATGCCCTCTCAGTTACTCTTGATGCGGAATACGCGCCTCAGCCACGCCATGAATTTCGCGAATCCCTTCTTCATGTCCTTCGAAGGATAAAGATACCCTAGTCCCCTTACTGGTGTGCGTCTTCTTCCACCTCCACTCTTCGTCGTCCTCTCCTCGTCATCGCCAATCAGCTCCCGCGTTGGTGGACCATCACCAGAGATGGGCGCCTTGTTCTCGATTCTGTCGCCGAGATCTTGTTCGCGGTGCTTGCTATTTCATCGTTGAAGACGATCAGTGTGACCACAACGGTCAGTATAAATCGGAGCAAATCCATTCTTCTTCGAGCAGGACTTCTGCAGGTTGGGCTGGCGGGGATGAATTGTAGAATGCCGACCGCAGAAATGGCACAGTCAAGCTTATCGGAGATATATCTTCGGCTTTGTTTGGACACGATCTCAGATCGTCAGGCCGCTCTGCGAGGTATCTCTTGCACTACAGATTACGGACTATACAGGTCGGCCATTTTGCCCTCAGATTTAAGGTCCTACGTAGGAGTAGCGGTCTTATTGTGCCTTTCTGATCAAATGGCCAATCGGACTGCAAAAAGTAGGTTCTAAGCAGGAGGGGTTAGGGCTCATGGTAGGATTTGCGATGCAGATGGTTGGGATTTACCTTTGTGTCTGAGGTCCTACGTAAGGGCTCACCTTTGATCTAAAGGGTACCTTTAAGCAATTAAGGTCCGAATGGCCATTTTTCGCCGGTCATTTACTCCTACGAAAGAGCTGCTGCTCAGCCATCTTCCATTATCGACTCTTGTAACATAGGACATGCTAAATTTAATTACCATCAGACTATCCTTTAGGAGGATAACTTGACTTGGTCTTGTATATGGTCAAGCTTACAGTAGTCCCCGCTTGCTCTCGCCACTCGAATGCATCCGGGAGTAAAACTCTCGTTTCAAGTAGACCGGATTCTCATTGCCACTCTCAAAGTGTGCCTTGAGAGCGCTGAACAGCACGGCTGGGTTCTGCGTCTCGATTGGTCCCTTGTACTCCTCTCGAAGCTTGATACTGAGCGACAGTGCTAACGCAGAGAAACTCTTTGTCTTCCTCTCACCAAACAGAAACTTATACTCGGGGTCCGTTGCTGCTCGGTCCTCATCAAGTCTTGCGGTTTCATTGAGAAACTCCATCAGGTCCCACTCATTCAGCTTCAGTTCCAAGTCTTGTTTCCAGGCGTCATACTTCTTGTAACCGTCGAGTTCAAGAACTTTGATCTCCCGAGTCAGCATCGCACGGTCCTTGGCATCCATGAGAGAGCGCCGGGCTGGTCTCTCAGGCTGTTCACGCCCCGAGAGTGTGCGCACTGATCGCGTTGGACTACCAGGGTTCTGATCTCGTGGAAGGCGGGCTTGGCTACGTGAGCTAGACGACGAAGACGACGGAGAAGATGGCGGCGATCCGCTGTCATTTACCATGTCAGCATCACGGCGAGTTTGATTGTAAGACGTGGAGGGCGAAATGGATAGGGGCGCATCTACGTCACTCGAAATTCCAATATCGCCAGTTTCACCACCAGAGGGCACCTGAACTGTCGCACCATTTCGGATCTCATGCGAGTCATGTTCCTGAGCCGCACCACAGTGCTCAACTTGATCTAGAAGCATGGTCAACAGTTGCTGAGGCCCGATCGTAGAAGTCGCAGTCAAGAGAGCGTCCCTTAAGCTGGTGAGCGCAGATACATCCCGACGACTCCCACTCGACCTCACAGTGCTTGTAGCAGGTGCAGGGCTGAGGGTTTCCAGCCTCGTGCGAGCACTTCTGGTCGCAGCAGCACCAGGGTCGTCCTGTCTTGCCGTAGTTGGAGTACGTGTAGTGGATTCAGGAGCGGTTTGGTTTGCAGCCCTGGGGGCTGCGCGCCTTCACTGCTGCAAGCGTGTGTCCAGCGCGTGACGCGGGTAGCGATCATCTTCGGGGTGGACAATGCTTGTTGCAGCTTGAGTAACGCGTTCGCGCCCAGCCAGCGTATCGTTTGGGCTCATAACCTGAGAGCTAGTGTCCATAGGCAGTTGACTTCGATTGCGAGTGACAACAGGCATGTTGTCGAGTAGAGGGCTGGCGGGGGCAATTGACCGCAATCTTGGTGGTGGAGGTGGCTTGTGCTTGAGGCACGTTAATGGGAAGTGAGCTCTTGTCAGCTCGAAGTCACACAGCCTCCTCCACTTCCAAGATAATGTGTACTCAATCTAAAGCTCATCAGTAACTCTACTGAGACCTGCAAGATGCTTGTTGAGAGGTCTTCTCAGAACAGCCGAGAGGTACGTTCGGTGTCGTACCTGTGCATCTTGCACACACAGTGTATTTTGGATCTGCACGACTTGCCTCCGCGACAAAGTCGGCTTCTCCATCTCACACTGCCTTGTTTCAGTTTCTTAATTTATTTATTTCTTGCCTACTTACGTTTTGAAAATAATTCGGGGTAATCTACTTAGCCAGTTTAATTCCTCGAGGGGTCACGCTCGACGGAATTTTTTCGTGTAAGAACTCTGGATGGATTAAAAATCCAGAGAAAGGGGATACATGTAATAAGCACTACAATCATTCTTTATTTGAGAAGTGATCTTAACTTCGACGGATACTAGTACCGTCGAGTGATGGTATCAACCAGAGTGCCCCGAGGGAATATGCCCATGCCCTCTCAGTTACTCTTGATGCGGAATACGCGCCTCAGCCACGCCATGAATTTCGCGAATCCCTTCTTCATGTCCTTCGAAGGATAAAGATACCCTAGTCCCCTTACTGGTGTGCGTCTTCTTCCACCTCCACTCTTCGTCGTCCTCTCCTCGTCATCGCCAATCAGCTCCCGCGTTGGTGGACCATCACCAGAGATGGGCGCCTTGTTCTCGATTCTGTCGCCGAGATCTTGTTCGCGGTGCTTGCTATTTCATCGTTGAAGACGATCAGTGTGACCACAACGGTCAGTATAAATCGGAGCAAATCCATTCTTCTTCGAGCAGGACTTCTGCAGGTTGGGCTGGCGGGGATGAATTGTAGAATGCCGACCGCAGAAATGGCACAGTCAAGCTTATCGGAGATATATCTTCGGCTTTGTTTGGACACGATCTCAGATCGTCAGGCCGCTCTGCGAGGTATCTCTTGCACTACAGATTACGGACTATACAGGTCGGCCATTTTGCCCTCAGATTTAAGGTCCTACGTAGGAGTAGCGGTCTTATTGTGCCTTTCTGATCAAATGGCCAATCGGACTGCAAAAAGTAGGTTCTAAGCAGGAGGGGTTAGGGCTCATGGTAGGATTTGCGATGCAGATGGTTGGGATTTACCTTTGTGTCTGAGGTCCTACGTAAGGGCTCACCTTTGATCTAAAGGGTACCTTTAAGCAATTAAGGTCCGAATGGCCATTTTTCGCCGGTCATTTACTCCTACGAAAGAGCTGCTGCTCAGCCATCTTCCATTATCGACTCTTGTAACATAGGACATGCTAAATTTAATTACCATCAGACTATCCTTTAGGAGGATAACTTGACTTGGTCTTGTATATGGTCAAGCTTACAGTAGTCCCCGCTTGCTCTCGCCACTCGAATGCATCCGGGAGTAAAACTCTCGTTTCAAGTAGACCGGATTCTCATTGCCACTCTCAAAGTGTGCCTTGAGAGCGCTGAACAGCACGGCTGGGTTCTGCGTCTCGATTGGTCCCTTGTACTCCTCTCGAAGCTTGATACTGAGCGACAGTGCTAACGCAGAGAAACTCTTTGTCTTCCTCTCACCAAACAGAAACTTATACTCGGGGTCCGTTGCTGCTCGGTCCTCATCAAGTCTTGCGGTTTCATTGAGAAACTCCATCAGGTCCCACTCATTCAGCTTCAGTTCCAAGTCTTGTTTCCAGGCGTCATACTTCTTGTAACCGTCGAGTTCAAGAACTTTGATCTCCCGAGTCAGCATCGCACGGTCCTTGGCATCCATGAGAGAGCGCCGGGCTGGTCTCTCAGGCTGTTCACGCCCCGAGAGTGTGCGCACTGATCGCGTTGGACTACCAGGGTTCTGATCTCGTGGAAGGCGGGCTTGGCTACGTGAGCTAGACGACGAAGACGACGGAGAAGATGGCGGCGATCCGCTGTCATTTACCATGTCAGCATCACGGCGAGTTTGATTGTAAGACGTGGAGGGCGAAATGGATAGGGGCGCATCTACGTCACTCGAAATTCCAATATCGCCAGTTTCACCACCAGAGGGCACCTGAACTGTCGCACCATTTCGGATCTCATGCGAGTCATGTTCCTGAGCCGCACCACAGTGCTCAACTTGATCTAGAAGCATGGTCAACAGTTGCTGAGGCCCGATCGTAGAAGTCGCAGTCAAGAGAGCGTCCCTTAAGCTGGTGAGCGCAGATACATCCCGACGACTCCCACTCGACCTCACAGTGCTTGTAGCAGGTGCAGGGCTGAGGGTTTCCAGCCTCGTGCGAGCACTTCTGGTCGCAGCAGCACCAGGGTCGTCCTGTCTTGCCGTAGTTGGAGTACGTGTAGTGGATTCAGGAGCGGTTTGGTTTGCAGCCCTGGGGGCTGCGCGCCTTCACTGCTGCAAGCGTGTGTCCAGCGCGTGACGCGGGTAGCGATCATCTTCGGGGTGGACAATGCTTGTTGCAGCTTGAGTAACGCGTTCGCGCCCAGCCAGCGTATCGTTTGGGCTCATAACCTGAGAGCTAGTGTCCATAGGCAGTTGACTTCGATTGCGAGTGACAACAGGCATGTTGTCGAGTAGAGGACTGGCGGGGGCAAATGACCGCGATCTTGGTGGTGGAGGTGGCTTGTGCTTGAGGCACGTTAATGGGAAGTGAGCTCTTGTCAGCTCGAAGTCACACAGCCTCCTCCACTTCCAAGATAATGTGTACTCAATCTAAAGCTCATCAGTAACTCTACTGAGACCTGCAAGATGCTTGTTGAGAGGTCTTCTCAGAACAACCGAGAGGTACGTTCGGTGTCGTACCTGTGCATCTTGCACACACAGTGTATTTTGGATCTGCACGACTTGCCTCCGCGACAAAGTCGGCTTCTCCATCTCACACTGCCTTGTTTCAGTTTCTTAATTTATTTATTTCTTGCCTACTTACGTTTTGAAAACAATTCGGGGTAATCTACTTAGCCAGTTTAATTCCTCGAGGGGTCACGCTCGACGGAATTTTTTCGTGTAAGAACTCTGGATGGATTAAAAATCCAGAGAAAAAGGATACATGTAATAAGCACTACAATCATTCTTTATTTGAGAAGTGATCTTAACTTCGACGGATACTAGTACCGTCGAGTGATGGTATCAACCAGAGTGCCCCGAGGGAATATGCCCATGCCCTCTCAGTTACTCTTGATGCGGAATACGCGCCTCAGCCACGCCATGAATTTCGCGAATCCCTTCTTCATGTCCTTCGAAGGATAAAGATACCCTAGTCCCCTTACTGGTGTGCGTCTTCTTCCACCTCCACTCTTCGTCGTCCTCTCCTCGTCATCGCCAATCAGCTCCCGCGTTGGTGGACCATCACCAGAGATGGGCGCCTTGTTCTCGATTCTGTCGCCGAGATCTTGTTCGCGGTGCTTGCTATTCCATCGTTGAAGACGATCAGTGTGACCACAACGGTCAGTATAAATCGGAGCAAATCCATTCTTCTTCGAGCAGGACTTCTGCAGGTTGGGCTGGCGGGGATGAATTGTAGAATGCCGACCGCAGAAATGGCACAGTCAAGCTTATCGGAGATATATCTTCGGCTTTGTTTGGACACGATCTCAGATCGTCAGGCCGCTCTGCGAGGTATCTCTTGCACTACGGATTACGGACTATACAGGTCGGCCATTTTGCCCTCAGATTTAAGGTCCTACGTAGGAGTAGCGGTCTTATTGTGCCTTTCTGATCAAATGGCCAATCGGACTGCAAAAAGTAGGTTCTAAGCAGGAGGGGTTAGGGCTCATGGTAGGATTTGCGATGCAGATGGTTGGGATTTACCTTTGTGTCTGAGGTCCTACGTAAGGGCTCACCTTTGATCTAAAGGGTACCTTTAAGCAATTAAGGTCCGAATGGCCATTTTTCGCCGGTCATTTACTCCTACGAAAGAGCTGCTGCTCAGCCATCTTCCATTATCGACTCTTGTAACATAGGACATGCTAAATTTAATTACCATCAGACTATCCTTTAGGAGGATAACTTGACTTGGTCTTGTATATGGTCAAGCTTACAGTAGTCCCCGCTTGCTCTCGCCACTCGAATGCATCCGGGAGTAAAACTCTCGTTTCAAGTAGACCGGATTCTCATTGCCACTCTCAAAGTGTGCCTTGAGAGCGCTGAACAGCACGGCTGGGTTCTGCGTCTCGATTGGTCCCTTGTACTCCTCTCGAAGCTTGATACTGAGCGACAGTGCTAACGCAGAGAAACTCTTTGTCTTCCTCTCACCAAACAGAAACTTATACTCGGGGTCCGTTGCTGCTCGGTCCTCATCAAGTCTTGCGGTTCCATTGAGAAACTCCATCAGGTCCCACTCATTCAGCTTCAGTTCCAAGTCTTGTTTCCAGGCGTCATACTTCTTGTAACCGTCGAGTTCAAGAACTTTGATCTCCCGAGTCAGCATCGCACGGTCCTTGGCATCCATGAGAGAGCGCCGGGCTGGTCTCTCAGGCTGTTCACGCCCCGAGAGTGTGCGCACTGATCGCGTTGGACTACCAGGGTTCTGATCTCGTGGAAGGCGGGCTTGGCTACGTGAGCTAGACGACGAAGACGACGGAGAAGATGGCGGCGATCCGCTGTCATTTACCATGTCAGCATCACGGCGAGTTTGATTGTAAGACGTGGAGGGCGAAATGGATAGGGGCGCATCTACGTCACTCGAAATTCCAATATCGCCAGTTTCACCACCAGAGGGCACCTGAACTGTCGCACCATTTCGGATCTCATGCGAGTCATGTTCCTGAGCCGCACCACAGTGCTCAACTTGATCTAGAAGCATGGTCAACAGTTGCTGAGGCCCGATCGTAGAAGTCGCAGTCAAGAGAGCGTCCCTTAAGCTGGTGAGCGCAGATACATCCCGACGACTCCCACTCGACCTCACAGTGCTTGTAGCAGGTGCAGGGCTGAGGGTTTCCAGCCTCGTGCGAGCACTTCTGGTCGCAGCAGCACCAGGGTCGTCCTGTCTTGCCGTAGTTGGAGTACGTGTAGTGGATTCAGGAGCGGTTTGGTTTGCAGCCCTGGGGGCTGCGCGCCTTCACTGCTGCAAGCGTGTGTCCAGCGCGTGACGCGGGTAGCGATCATCTTCGGGGTGGACAATGCTTGTTGCAGCTTGAGTAACGCGTTCGCGCCCAGCCAGCGTATCGTTTGGGCTCATAACCTGAGAGCTAGTGTCCATAGGCAGTTGACTTCGATTGCGAGTGACAACAGGCATGTTGTCGAGTAGAGGGCTGGCGGGGGCAATTGACCGCAATCTTGGTGGTGGAGGTGGCTTGTGCTTGAGGCACGTTAATGGGAAGTGAGCTCTTGTCAGCTCGAAGTCACACAGCCTCCTCCACTTCCAAGATAATGTGTACTCAATCTAAAGCTCATCAGTAACTCTACTGAGACCTGCAAGATGCTTGTTGAGAGGTCTTCTCAGAACAGCCGAGAGGTACGTTCGGTGTCGTACCTGTGCATCTTGCACACACAGTGTATTTTGGATCTGCACGACTTGCCTCCGCGACAAAGTCGGCTTCTCCATCTCACACTGCCTTGTTTCAGTTTCTTAATTTATTTATTTCTTGCCTACTTACGTTTTGAAAATAATTCGGGGTAATCTACTTAGCCAGTTTAATTCCTCGAGGGGTCACGCTCGACGGAATTTTTTCGTGTAAGAACTCTGGATGGATTAAAAATCCAGAGAAAGGGGATACATGTAATAAGCACTACAATCATTCTTTATTTGAGAAGTGATCTTAACTTCGACGGATACTAGTACCGTCGAGTGATGGTATCAACCAGAGTGCCCCGAGGGAATATGCCCATGCCCTCTCAGTTACTCTTGATGCGGAATACGCGCCTCAGCCACGCCATGAATTTCGCGAATCCCTTCTTCATGTCCTTCGAAGGATAAAGATACCCTAGTCCCCTTACTGGTGTGCGTCTTCTTCCACCTCCACTCTTCGTCGTCCTCTCCTCGTCATCGCCAATCAGCTCCCGCGTTGGTGGACCATCACCAGAGATGGGCGCCTTGTTCTCGATTCTGTCGCCGAGATCTTGTTCGCGGTGCTTGCTATTTCATCGTTGAAGACGATCAGTGTGACCACAACGGTCAGTATAAATCGGAGCAAATCCATTCTTCTTCGAGCAGGACTTCTGCAGGTTGGGCTGGCGGGGATGAATTGTAGAATGCCGACCGCAGAAATGGCACAGTCAAGCTTATCGGAGATATATCTTCGGCTTTGTTTGGACACGATCTCAGATCGTCAGGCCGCTCTGCGAGGTATCTCTTGCACTACAGATTACGGACTATACAGGTCGGCCATTTTGCCCTCAGATTTAAGGTCCTACGTAGGAGTAGCGGTCTTATTGTGCCTTTCTGATCAAATGGCCAATCGGACTGCAAAAAGTAGGTTCTAAGCAGGAGGGGTTAGGGCTCATGGTAGGATTTGCGATGCAGATGGTTGGGATTTACCTTTGTGTCTGAGGTCCTACGTAAGGGCTCACCTTTGATCTAAAGGGTACCTTTAAGCAATTAAGGTCCGAATGGCCATTTTTCGCCGGTCATTTACTCCTACGAAAGAGCTGCTGCTCAGCCATCTTCCATTATCGACTCTTGTAACATAGGACATGCTAAATTTAATTACCATCAGACTATCCTTTAGGAGGATAACTTGACTTGGTCTTGTATATGGTCAAGCTTACAGTAGTCCCCGCTTGCTCTCGCCACTCGAATGCATCCGGGAGTAAAACTCTCGTTTCAAGTAGACCGGATTCTCATTGCCACTCTCAAAGTGTGCCTTGAGAGCGCTGAACAGCACGGCTGGGTTCTGCGTCTCGATTGGTCCCTTGTACTCCTCTCGAAGCTTGATACTGAGCGACAGTGCTAACGCAGAGAAACTCTTTGTCTTCCTCTCACCAAACAGAAACTTATACTCGGGGTCCGTTGCTGCTCGGTCCTCATCAAGTCTTGCGGTTTCATTGAGAAACTCCATCAGGTCCCACTCATTCAGCTTCAGTTCCAAGTCTTGTTTCCAGGCGTCATACTTCTTGTAACCGTCGAGTTCAAGAACTTTGATCTCCCGAGTCAGCATCGCACGGTCCTTGGCATCCATGAGAGAGCGCCGGGCTGGTCTCTCAGGCTGTTCACGCCCCGAGAGTGTGCGCACTGATCGCGTTGGACTACCAGGGTTCTGATCTCGTGGAAGGCGGGCTTGGCTACGTGAGCTAGACGACGAAGACGACGGAGAAGATGGCGGCGATCCGCTGTCATTTACCATGTCAGCATCACGGCGAGTTTGATTGTAAGACGTGGAGGGCGAAATGGATAGGGGCGCATCTACGTCACTCGAAATTCCAATATCGCCAGTTTCACCACCAGAGGGCACCTGAACTGTCGCACCATTTCGGATCTCATGCGAGTCATGTTCCTGAGCCGCACCACAGTGCTCAACTTGATCTAGAAGCATGGTCAACAGTTGCTGAGGCCCGATCGTAGAAGTCGCAGTCAAGAGAGCGTCCCTTAAGCTGGTGAGCGCAGATACATCCCGACGACTCCCACTCGACCTCACAGTGCTTGTAGCAGGTGCAGGGCTGAGGGTTTCCAGCCTCGTGCGAGCACTTCTGGTCGCAGCAGCACCAGGGTCGTCCTGTCTTGCCGTAGTTGGAGTACGTGTAGTGGATTCAGGAGCGGTTTGGTTTGCAGCCCTGGGGGCTGCGCGCCTTCACTGCTGCAAGCGTGTGTCCAGCGCGTGACGCGGGTAGCGATCATCTTCGGGGTGGACAATGCTTGTTGCAGCTTGAGTAACGCGTTCGCGCCCAGCCAGCGTATCGTTTGGGCTCATAACCTGAGAGCTAGTGTCCATAGGCAGTTGACTTCGATTGCGAGTGACAACAGGCATGTTGTCGAGTAGAGGACTGGCGGGGGCAAATGACCGCGATCTTGGTGGTGGAGGTGGCTTGTGCTTGAGGCACGTTAATGGGAAGTGAGCTCTTGTCAGCTCGAAGTCACACAGCCTCCTCCACTTCCAAGATAATGTGTACTCAATCTAAAGCTCATCAGTAACTCTACTGAGACCTGCAAGATGCTTGTTGAGAGGTCTTCTCAGAACAACCGAGAGGTACGTTCGGTGTCGTACCTGTGCATCTTGCACACACAGTGTATTTTGGATCTGCACGACTTGCCTCCGCGACAAAGTCGGCTTCTCCATCTCACACTGCCTTGTTTCAGTTTCTTAATTTATTTATTTCTTGCCTACTTACGTTTTGAAAACAATTCGGGGTAATCTACTTAGCCAGTTTAATTCCTCGAGGGGTCACGCTCGACGGAATTTTTTCGTGTAAGAACTCTGGATGGATTAAAAATCCAGAGAAAAAGGATACATGTAATAAGCACTACAATCATTCTTTATTTGAGAAGTGATCTTAACTTCGACGGATACTAGTACCGTCGAGTGATGGTATCAACCAGAGTGCCCCGAGGGAATATGCCCATGCCCTCTCAGTTACTCTTGATGCGGAATACGCGCCTCAGCCACGCCATGAATTTCGCGAATCCCTTCTTCATGTCCTTCGAAGGATAAAGATACCCTAGTCCCCTTACTGGTGTGCGTCTTCTTCCACCTCCACTCTTCGTCGTCCTCTCCTCGTCATCGCCAATCAGCTCCCGCGTTGGTGGACCATCACCAGAGATGGGCGCCTTGTTCTCGATTCTGTCGCCGAGATCTTGTTCGCGGTGCTTGCTATTCCATCGTTGAAGACGATCAGTGTGACCACAACGGTCAGTATAAATCGGAGCAAATCCATTCTTCTTCGAGCAGGACTTCTGCAGGTTGGGCTGGCGGGGATGAATTGTAGAATGCCGACCGCAGAAATGGCACAGTCAAGCTTATCGGAGATATATCTTCGGCTTTGTTTGGACACGATCTCAGATCGTCAGGCCGCTCTGCGAGGTATCTCTTGCACTACGGATTACGGACTATACAGGTCGGCCATTTTGCCCTCAGATTTAAGGTCCTACGTAGGAGTAGCGGTCTTATTGTGCCTTTCTGATCAAATGGCCAATCGGACTGCAAAACGTAGGTTCTAAGCAGGAGGGGTTAGGGCTCATGGTAGGATTTGCGATGCAGATGGTTGGGATTTACCTTTGTGTCTGAGGTCCTACGTAAGGGCTCACCTTTGATCTAAAGGGTACCTTTAAGCAATTAAGGTCCGAATGGCCATTTTTCGCCGGCCATTTACTCCTACGAAAGAGCTGCTGCTCAGCCATCTTCCATTATCGGAAGTGGACGGGGGGCGCCGTCACTTTATCGCCTTTATGTCGTCTCCACCCCGTCCCTCAGATAACCAAATTATCTGAAGTGACCACTTCAGAATAACAGCCGGTATTTGTACCCATCCGCTGGGCACTTCTCATCCACTCGTAATTAAGCAGGACGACCAACAGCACGGCAGCGACTGCGAGGCGTGCGCACCGACGACTACACGGGCAATGGCGGGGGCTGCATCATGTCGAGCCAGTCCAGCTGAAGCCAGACCACGCCCATCAGCGCCACGCAGAGCATCCTGCCCGTGAGCATCAAGCAGCTCCAGACGCTGGGCGGCGCCTCGGGCGACGACGCGCGCTGCGCCTGGACGGTCAGGAGGTGCCCAGTGTGCGGCTCGTAGAGCTGCTGTCCGACCTGACACCCCACTCGACGAGCCTGCGCTTCCATCTGGACGACGACGGTGGACGAAGCTGCCGCTGTGCTGGTGCTCAGGGGAGGTTTGGTCAGGCAGGCGCCGGGCGTGCGCAGCAACGAGAACAAGAGGCTCGAGACCCGCGAGGCCGTCGCTTTTGGACACGTTGGTGGCAATCGTGCCCGCCGACCTGTGTGAGAGGCCGAGAGGCCTAGGACGGTTAAGGACATCGATGCGTTGCTAATCAGGAGGAAGAGGGGCCCGTATGCGACTGCGAGCTGTGTGAAGGTGCGAGATGTGCTGCAGTACGAGGAGGAGTGTCACTTACGTACGAGGCTAACAGTACGATGTGTTGCAGATGTGCGAGGTCGCCGAAGGAATGACCCTGCTCGCGACGGGTATGCACGGCCAGCTGTGGGGGAGGTGCGGGTGGTGCGACCCGCACTGCGGATTCATGGACCTGTATTCGGCGAGTGTGTGTGGCGAGAGATTTAATACGTGCGAGAAGATCGTCGCCCCTCCCTTCCAGGAGGCAATAACCTCGCGGGAGACGGGCAAGAAGAGAAGGTAAAGGCCCGTAAGAAAAAATAGTCGTGATGCCAATGTACTAACGAATTAATTGTTTGACTAGTGAGTTTGCTTTATGCTGTCGCTTAATGCATTGAGGGTAAGTTGAGCTTGGGTGCGTTATGCTTCTAGAGCGCAAACGGCTTGTTCGTGGCTGACGCTCTGCTGTTGTGAAATAGCAATGACACGATCAATGATGCGATTACGGCGAAAGAAAAAGCGTTTCTCGGCTGCTGTGTTTCGCCAACACGAGCCGTGCTTCTCCTCCAATTCCCTCACAGCAGGACCACCGTGGATTCCAAGTGTCCATTCCTGCCAGACCTGGTGCACTGTCTTCAAAGCCCTCACCATTTTATACGTCGAAGGAAGGGGTGACGCTTGACGGTTAGGTCCCTGCGGAACGGAGTTCGACGTATCAGTGTCACCCCAGTTGACGGTCAGCCGAACGGCAGCAGAGCCCGATGTAAGTTGATTGAATGCTCCCGCCAAATTGCGAACTGACGTCCCGACCTCATTAATCTTGTCGTCGATATGCGCTATCGTGTGTTTATGCTGTTGCTTTAGGTGATCCATTAGATCAGGAACTACTTCATTCAAATGCATCGTGTGAGGTGATTTCTCGGCAAGCATTTTTTCCTTCAGGTCAGCAGCAAAAGTATTGAACATGTTGGAGTTGAACAGAGAGTGTTTCCACACCTTGTGCGTCGGATCCACATCGCGCAGCAGCACAGCATCTTGAAGTACGACGGTGCGAAGATACACCAACAACTCCAAAAAGCCACCCGTTGCAACATGAGGTGCCGACTGCTTCATGTAAGCGTCCATGTAGTTTTCAACGAACGGAAACAGCTCTCGCTGCAGACTATCCGGTGGCACGACCGCAGCACGCTCCAAGAAAAACGCACGTCGGTCTGGTGAGAACCCAGCAAGTGATCGCATGGCATCTCGTGGTAACGCAGTGAGGTAACATCCCTCCATCGCACCAGCATTCCATCGCCCTAACCTTCTAATTTGTGACTCTGTTGATCCAGCTAACTCGGCCATCCTGGATCCTGAGCCGCGAGCAGCGTGGGTCTTGGCCTTCGAGTGCATCCCAAGAGCAGTGAAAGATTTAACGGTAGCGTCATAATGAGCCCGGTATGTCAATGAAGTTGTTGCATTTTTTCCTGACTTGAGTACTTTGATGTCGTACCATTGTTCAGGCTCCAAAAAAATTGGGATAGATTCGTTTTGAATATTCCATCTGAAGAAGAGATACAGACCGAGTGCTCCAATTGGGCAAACTTCGACGTTGTGGTGCCGGATACACGAACCAAACTCGCGTCGACCGTACTGATTAGTCTTACCCTGCTCCATAACCATAACAAGCGCCCGACATTCCGTGTACCCCTCATGCTCCAGAATCACGCTGAAAAGGTCCGGTAACTCAAGGTTACGTGCCGCCGACTCTCCCCTCAACAAGCACGCATGACACAAGAAGTGGCTCATGCGGTTGCGTAAATCTCCTCCAGTGTTAAGATTCATATAGTAGCGAGAGATTGCAACCAAATCGTCTGTTGTACAGTACCCGTCAAGCAAAGACCCAACACCCCTATCTGTGTACTCACTGTTTTTCTCGTGCTTTTCACGCTTTAGGGTGGACAGTAGCGCCTTGATCAGGCTGTTTCGAGGGTGAGGGTGCGCATTCGCTCCACGGCTGTGCTGATCGCTGTACAGGTCCGAAATTGCGTTCACGTACATCTCTACCGTAGCAACACCGACCTTACGCTTCGAGGTTTTGACTCGAACTTCTCGATCGACCACTTCTTCTCGAAGAAATAGATGCATTTTCGATGCCATAACTTGATAGCGTGTAGTTTCGTGGAAACCTTTTCGATCGCACCATTTTTTGAACTCTTGCTGCTTCGGCACATACGCGCGAGTCGTGTTTGTAGGTCTTGCCTCGCGACAGCGATCCAGTCTTGAATTTGCGCTCTCTTCGAGCTCCACTTGCAGGCCTGGTGGCTCCATTGCGCCCCGCCAGCAGAAACCCCGATTATAAATTTTAGGAGTTTTTAGCTATCGACGACGGCCTTTCAGCAGAGAGGGACGCCGTCCTCGTCCCCATAGTACCGCCCTATATAGCATAACCTAACCCTATGGAGATAACCTCTCATTATCGACTCTTGTAACATAGGACATGCTAAATTTAATTACCATCAGACTATCCTTTAGGAGGATAAGTATATGGTCAAGCTTACAGTAGTCCCCACTCGAATGCGGTCCAGCCTTGCCTACGCATTTAAGATAGCGAAAGCCGCGGCGTGCCGTACGATGCTCGTCCTGAGCAAGCAATCCAGCGCGAAATCTCTCCATATACCAGTACTCGTGACTCTGTTGCGAAGGCTTGCAGCGCGACGGTACTTGGTTTTGATGGTAGACGCAATGCCAGTTCGAGCATATCTCCCAGTCCTTGAGGCAACGACTCCCAGTCGACGACGCCATCCCCGGGCACTGGGTGAGGACAAGGCACACCCATACATGTTGCAACATGTTGCGCTTGTATCTTGATTCTTATGGTATCTGCAATACCCGCGCGAGTTCAATCCCACAGCGATCTTTCACTGCTCTCCGTGTTTGGCGATACCGACACTTGACTGCGTTTGGGTTATGCCAACCACGGTAGCCTTCACCGTCAAGGTTGTATCTCGTCCCGCACCTCTGTCCAAATTTGTTGACACCACGGCAGGTCATCTTCTCCTTGATCTCCACTTCACTTGGTCGTCTTGTGCTCCACCGCGCAGGTCAGGAGCGGGTTGGAGTCCGCGAAGCCAAAAGCTACCAAATTCCAATGCAAGAACCTGCGGTAATGAGCTACTCTCCAGGAGAATCAGACTTTCAAAATCCAGCAAGGTACATGAAGCCATGTACCTCCAACCTCCCGTTGATACATATTGGTATTTGTATCATGCAAACTACTACGTGCTACCCGGATACGCAACAACATGCATTTCGTGTAGATTCCGACGCCTTCATTGGAGAATCAAGTGCACACACGTGGAATTCTGCAGTAGCAAACACGCCCCGAGACGACTTCAGTGCATCACGCATCCGTTTATAGTACAAATGTTCTACTCACCGGTCACGGCTCGTGCTTGATCGTCGCCAGGCTTTACCTAGCTCGCTTCCTCCTTGACCTCATCGCTGCTAACAATTCCACCCTTGATCTCAGCACCGGATTCGGTTTACATCGGTGCCTGGTTCTGGTGGACCTCGCAATATCCGTTTGGATAGAGCTCCCAGTCCTTGCCGCACCGCTTGCCCGAAGCCGCGATGCCGCGGCATCGAGATCGGGGGCTGTACGGCTCATAGCCCCAATGCGCATTGGCGGACTTGGCGTCCGGGTCTTGACTCTTGTGGTACCGACAGTACCCATGCGAGTTCAACCCCCAGTTTCTTTGGCAACGAAGGCCGCTCGAACTCGCGGTGCCCTTGCAGTTTTCGGCGTCGACGAACGGCAGTCCCCAGCCGAACCCGTCGCAGTCGCAACAAAACATTTTGCACTGGAAACTTCTCGCTGCAAGTTGCAGAATGATCACGAAGTCGCCTCAAAAAGTCGACAACCATATCTCAACGTCTCCATTTTCCCCGAAAAGCGCTCGGGTCCTAACTGGCACGTTGAAGTGCACATCCTGTCAAAAACATTATTTTTCGACACTGCGTTTTAGACACTTGACGCATGTCAATAACACCACATACTGTACACATACAAAAGTTCATACAAAACCTGCGGCTCACATTCCTCCAAAGATGGCCAAGCTCTTCGAGAGGAACCCGCGTAATGTGCGGTACGTCGCGACCGCTCTCCTCCTTCTCTGACGTTTATACTGACTGTGTGTGTATGTCTATTGCATGCTCAGCATCGCATCGTGGGTGATGGCGTTCGGCCTGTGCGCCGCCTGGTACCAGTACGACCAGTGGAAGGCCCGCCAGTTCTCGCAGCAGGACGCCACCCAGTGGAACGAGGCCATTCTGCGCATGCACCCGCAGAAGCCCAGCAAGAAGAAGAAAAGCGACGAGGAATAAACCAATGCAACGGTCGTGTCGCACCATTTTCTTTTTCTTTTCTTTTTCTTCTTGCTTCTTCTTGGCGCCGGGTCTCAGACTTGGTCCTGGTCTCTTCTTCTGGAGGCCACATCACAATTCATCTCGCAGACGAACAGTCGGAGCAGCTTTTTGAGATGACGACGCCATTCGAGAACCCCAGCAAGATCGCCAACAACGTGAAGAGCGGCAAGTGGACGTAAGTGCTGGAGAGGAAGTGTTGGGGTCTTTGGTTGTGAAGGATGGTGGTAATAACTTAGTGCGGTTGTTTCGGTAGAACTCCTCTTCTTGTTGCTGCTGGCGTGGGAGCGGCCGCTTGGTACATGGTGTCGAAGCGTGAGCACGAGCACGCTTCTCGTGACCGCGACCCGCGCAGCTCGCCTCCGTCCAAGATGAACAAGTAGTCGGAGGAGGAGGCAAGATGATGTCGGCGTAAGCCGGATCATGGCTGCACTGAGGGGCTTTCGACCCGTTGAATGATCAATTTACTTTTACTGAAGATTGTGGCTGTTCTGGTACTTGGTGATGCTAGTAACTCAGATCCCTTCCAGCGGTTCTTCTCAGGCGAACCGCAAAGCTCAGTCAAACTTGAAAGTTCTTGTCTAGCTCGAGCAACTTGAGCTCTGCACCTGGCCAAGAAGGAAACAGAAACGGAGGCTGGGGCCATCTGAAACCAACTCAGCACGGAACACGTAAACCTCTATATCCGATACCCTACGAGTCGTAGTACGACGCAGTACGCGCCAGCGGATTAGCCGATCCGCAAATTTCTCTGGAATCCACTAAGAGCTAGACGGCGTTGCTTTGAGCTGTTACCAGAAGTGAGCTTGTTCATTTGGCTTTGGTACAGTACTGCTGAGCAAAGAGGGTAGCGTAATATATTCGACGATGTTGATGGGCATAGCAGCTTACGATACATGCAGCATCTCCATTTCTGGCAATTTGCTTTTTCATCGGAGGCACATCAACAACAAACCGACGTCCGTCGGCTTCCATGATGTGGTGTGATTGCGGAAGGTATCCTGGATTAGGAACTCGAACCACGCGATCTCGACTGCACCATTCGTTAAATTCGCTAGTCGCTGAACTTGGCAACTCGTAGTCGTCCGATATAAGCCACCAGTAGTCGAGCATCTTCATCACGGATGAATCACCGAGACTCTCGACCGCAGACACCACTGCACTGCAGCACCGGATCCCGTGCTTGTGTCACGTTAGCGTAGCTCTCGACGAGAGCTACGCTAACGTGACAGCAAGTCAAAGCAGCTGCGTGCAAAATGGGTTCACCGTGTGATATCCGAGATCTCACACGGCGAACCCATTTTGCCAACAAGGCCAACTTGGCATACTGTACTATAGTATTCGCTCGCAAAGCCCGTCACGCGGCCAGCGATTCGCTGGCAGCGAAGCCTTCATGTTGCAGCACTCGTTGCATGGAAGCTCAGCAACGCGTGCCCATTACCAATGCAGCGTCGGGCACGTTACGCCGCTTGACTTGAATAAACTATACTCTTCTGATCCATCCTCCCCACTTTTCCACCAATCCTCTCCCCTTGAACCCCGACCGTTATAAATTCAGTTCACAGGTCCGAAAGGGCTCAGGGGGCCTCATTCCTCCTCCAGCCATGGCGATCCTGCGTGTGTCCGCGGTGCTGCTGGCAGCGCTGAGTGCAGTGACCAATGCGTCCACAGACATCCCGTCCCAACTGCACGACAGCACCGCGTTCACCGAGCCCACCCCGCCCTCCAGCCTCCCCACGGCCCTCTCCGGCCTCGTCTACACTGTGGACAACTTCACCTCATTCTCCGGCAGCCTGCAGCGCGCGCTGCTATGGAGCGCCGGCTGGGTGCGCGTCATCCCCGACACTGCGGGCTCCAGCTCCGCCTCAAATGACGCGTCCAGCGACTACGAGCAGGTCTACGTGCTGTGCGGACGCACCATGAGCGACGTGTTCCAGTCGGCCTCGGCCTTCGACAACGATTCGTTGTGCTCGCTGGTGAACACCTGCAAGAGCAACGTGATCACCTACACCAAGTCCAGCTGCAGTGCCGACTTTGTGGCGGAGAAGGCGCTGTGTGCACTGAGCTCGGATATCAAGGTCACGCCCAAGGCGCACGCGGGGCCCATGTGGTCATTGGACGGACAGATCGGCGCCGACACGTTCGACCCGCAGATCTACCAGTACGACGACGGAGGGACCTCCAACACGACGCTGTATATGTTGGCACAGAAGAGCTCGTGGACCATGACCGACGACTCGTGTCCCAACAGCGCCACGTTCATCGAGCCGTGCATCAGTGTGGACGCCACTAGCGTCGATGACGCCACGCAGGAGCGGGAGTGGTGCGAGCCGGAGATTGATCTGGGGGTGAAGCTCTGGGTGGATGAGGAGTACACTGCCAAACTATCAGCTAGTGGCGCGGACTCGGACTCGTCGTCGAAGGTTTCGTCGACTGTAGCTATTGTTCTAGGAGTTCTGCTTGCAGTGTTCGTGGTCGGGTGCATTGTGTTGTTCGTCATGTGGCGGCGCTCCAAGAACTGGCAGAAGGACGGACTGCATGACAACGACCACAACACGTTCTTCATGCAGGCCCAGTCGTTCCGTGGGAATCAACCAGGGGGAGACAACCGCGGCGGTAACATCTCGGGCCAGTACGTGTCCAACAATGGGCCGCATCCTTCGTACGAGAACGCCATGCAGATTGAGGCGGTCAATGAGAGCTTCCGCATGCGCGCGCCAGAGCTTGCAGCGTTCTGCGACGACCAGGAGCTCATGCTCAAGCGCATCGCGTTCGCTGGGATCATCTACAGGGAGCAGATGTCGAGTGGACCGAACGGTGAAGTGTGGCGCGGGGAGTACGAGGGCCAGCAGGTCGCTATTAAGTGCACAGTTGCGGCTGCTGTCGCTAGTGCTGCGGCTGCTACTAATGCCAGTCGTGGCACCAATGCGATGAACGCTTCTGCTCTAGTTAATGACAAGGAGCTCAAGGCCCTCGTGGACTTCACCAAGGAGATCCGCATGGCGGCGTTCCTGGACCACCCGAACATCGTGCGCTTCGTTGGTCTGTCGTGGCGCACACTGCCCGACCTGTGTATGGTGTCGGAGTATGTTGCGCTCGGCGACCTCGCGCACTTCCTGGCACAGCCTGAAAGCAAGAGTCTCACGTGGAAGGAGGACAAGCTGCCTATCGCGGCGGATATCTCGAACGCTCTGGTGTATCTGCACTCGCTCTCGCCCATTGTGCTGCATCGTGACCTCAAGTCGCTCAATGTGCTCCTGACTGAAGACCTGCAGGCCAAGGTGAGCGACTTCGGCCTCAGTCGTGAGACAAGCTTCGATGAAACCATGACAAGCGGTGTCGGCACGTTGCTCTGGACAGCGCCGGAAGTTCTGCGCGGAGAGAGGTACTCGGAGAAGGCCGACATCTATTCTTTCGGTGTCGTGCTCGCCGAACTGGACACGTGCATGCCTCCGTACGCCTTCAGTCAAGGCGGGCGTAAGAACAAGGGCAAGAACGACATGGACTGGGTGCCCCTCATCGCCAGCGGACGTGCGTCTCCTCCGTTCCGTCCTGACTGCCCTCGCGCGATCCGCGACCTCGCGGCCCAATGTCTCGACCAGGACCCGAGCAAACGCCCGCCAGCCATGCAGATCGTGTACATGCTGCGGTCCAAGATCCCGCCCACGCTGTAAATTCATCCTATTCTTCCACCCCCACACGGGCTACGCTATCGTTAACACTGAAAATGGCATCACAATACTTTTTCATGTTCGTGCTACCGGCTACTTGACGGCTTCAAGTTGAAGCGGTCTGGTAGTCAGACCGCCCGAGATGGCTACATCGGCACCACTACAAGTACAAGTATTGTTGCACCATTTGAGTCATCGAGTTTGACTGTAAGCTCGATGCTTGCTGTAGTCAAGCACCCCAAGCGCAATGACGATACTGCCATCATCGCGCAAAAATACTCGGCGGGGGCTTCGTTCGCGCCCATTGCTCCGAGTTGGAACGAGCGGCGCTGCTTCTTGTGTACAGTGGCGTAACGACTGCAGCCGAGCGTCGAGGCAGCGTCGCTGCTGCGTGGGGACAGGAGAGCTCACGGACGTTCAGTAGCGGCCGTTGCCGACGGGCAGAGCCAGTCAAAGTGCAACGTGAGCGAGCTGCGAGGTCTGAAGATGCAAATGGGGTCATTGCGGCATCGCAAAAGAGGCGACAAACGTCCGGGCATCGCGTGCGAGGGCAGCACTAACCAACCGGCAGGCTGGTACGCAACGGGGTGTTGTGGTGGCGAATTGAGTCGTTGCGGTGAGGCGAAGGCCCGCAGCACCTCGTCAACCGCCCGACGCTACAACGCTGCAACTCTCTTGATCGACAATGGCACACGACTCGAAGAGAGCACAACCCGTGACGCTCGTCATTCTCTCAGCCGGGTCTGGAGTCACCGGAAGCTCCACAGTCAACGACACCTCAAGCTCAGTACCGGAGCGGACGGTTCAGGCTCCGTCACCCACTGCGTCGGCGTCCTCTTCGGAGGGATCTTCAGTCACGGACGATGAACTTGGCATCATAGTAGGCGGCGGTCTCATGATCCTGGTCATGATCAGCATCCTCTTCGTCGGTCACAGGCGGCGACGAAGGATGGACAAGGACGTCGTGCCGGCACCGACACCGGGCACTCTTGAGGCATCAACGCGGCGTTCTCCTGCGGCCGACACTCAGGGGATGTACGTCTTGGACAACGGTTCGTACCTGTCGTCGTCGATTTCGTTTGGTTCTAGGGCTTCCTGCTTTCTGCAAGAAGAGCCCGAGTCTTGGAACCACCCCGTGGTGCTGGCAGTTCGCGTCTCTGTGAGTGAGATTTCTCTGGATGAACTCGTCGCGCGTGGCACCAACAGCGAGGTATATCGTGGCCAGTATCGTGATCAGGTTGTGGCGATCAAGAAGCCGCTCCCGCAGTGGCTCGGAGATCGCAAAAATGTCGATGCGTTCTTCGAGCAGGTGAAGATGTTGACGTCTCCGGCGTTGACGCACCCCGGTATCGTGTCGTTCCTGTGTGTGTCTTGGAGATCGCTCGTTTACGTGTGTATGGTGTCTGAGTTTATGGCGGGTGGCGACCTTCGTTCGTTCTTGAGTCGACGACAACACCAACTTTGTGGTGCGCGAGATGACTTTGCTCGCCGAGGGTTTTGCCGTCAGAAAGTATATCTCGCATCCCAGATAGCGAGCGCGCTGAGCTTCTTACACTCGCAGGGGCTCGTGCACGGAGCAGTACGGTCTCAAAACGTACTTCTTGATGGAAATCTCAACGCCAAGTTGACAGGGTTCCAAGGCAGTAGCATCCAGCCGGCGGTCGACCGCAGAAGCCCGAGCCACGATGCCACTGCAGTCACGCCGGTACCGCCAAAACTTTTGACTGCGTCCGTCCCGATAGCAGTGACGGACAGGTTACGACGAGAGCGTACTCGGTTGGGAGCGCTTTGCAGCGCACCCGAAGTGCTCCGCGGTGAGCGAAGTACTGCTCAAACCGACGTTTTTTCATTCGGAGTCGTGCTCTCTGAGCTCGACTCACTGTCTTCGCCCTATGGCCATAGTGGTCGGTTCGGCGAGTACGGAGACAGCGCCGAGCTGCTGGAGAAAGTCGCTGCGGGGCATGCCCGCGTGCACTTCGCCAGCTCGAGAGGCAGGCACGGACGACGGGGATCATCGTCACCCGCAGAGGTGGACGCTCGCCTTACCGCAGCGGTCGTGCGTCTGGGCAAGGCGTGCGTCGCGCTGGACGCCGTCGAACGACCGTCGGCCGCACTGGTATCCTCCGAGCTGCACAAGCTGCTGCAGAGTCCCGACCCCAAGCTTAGTCGTACGCTGAGCAAGCAAGGACCGCCGGCTTGAGCTCTCCGCTCGTTGGGGTCAAGGCCAACATGGCGATCTGCCTGCAGCGTCCCATGGCCAGCCGTTTTCCGCCAGCTGTGCCAAACCTCATAGATACTTTCGTGACAACTTCAACATGTCATGCCAACGACAAAGAGTCGGTCGAGTGGCGTAAGTCGCGCCGCAACAGCAACAGCAACACAACCAATGTACCAAAATGTACTCTACCCACACTCCTCGGTTACCAGCTAACAACCTAACAAACTATACAGCGAGCGAGCGACGTTGGTAGTTTATTTCGTGGCGTCGGCAGGCAGACGGACGCCCTGCAAAATTGCGACGGTGGGGCGTTAGCGCAGGAAAGCACGGCCCTGAAGCGTCCGAAACCCTCATGCGCTGCGTGTGCGCTCGCCGTCCGAATTGATCTGGTGGCTCGTGCCGGGAACCGCTATACAATGTATCGTCACCCCGCCCGGCTGAAGCTGAACCCAACTCCCTTGACTGGCATCAGCGCAGACCCCACACAAATCCCTCCTTGAAAAAACAGTCAAGATGCAGGCTGTAGTGATGGGGACGTAAACGACGTTAACCTAAAACCTATCATTTCGCATAGTTTATATCATAGGTTTGAAAATTAAACTGTAATTATGAAGAGGTTAAAGGGGTATTTTGGGGATTTCAAAGCACTAGGCATGACTGTGGTCAACGTATTTTTACGCTGGGTATGTTAAAACTGCAAAATTCGCATACTTCCTATCATATGGAATATGCTAAATGATAGGTTGAAAGTTAACGTCGTTTACGTCCCCATCACTAGCAGGCTGCACTCAAATCGTGGGTAAAGCACGTGCAAACATCCTCTTACACAGCACAAGAGCATTTATATCACATACTATTTTCTCTCATTTCTACTATACCCCTCATCTCCCCATTCACCTCCACTATATCACCCACTTACAGAGAACTTCATTCTTCCCAGCGCTTCAATACTAGAATCTAGGCTTCGATATATCGGCTCAAGTCGATCTGCTGGCGTGTCTTCATTATCGCTTTACCCGGTACAGTGCATGGTCTCCTCTGCCCGCCTATCAATCGTAGGTGACGCACACGCACCGGCGGCAATGCGCGCGCTGCGTCAGTCCTCCCAAGGGGGTGACTCAGGCGGCTTCGACCTTCTGTATCTGATCCCCATCCTATTGGGTGCGCTGGTCCTGCTCTTCCTCCTGCTTTGGCTGCTGTGTCGCCGTCCCCGACGTCGTCGCAAGAGCTCCGAGAGCTTCCAAGTGTTCGACACGCCGCCAATCATCGAGAGCCACCGCGCAATGGGCGACTCGGGGCCGGCGGCCGTGTCCCCCATGGACCCCCTCGCGTCCTTCTCGTCCTTCAAGGACCACGACACGTCCACCAAGAACGTCTGGCTCAGCGGCAGCGGACGCACGCTCAACTCCGCGCGAAGCGGGTGCAGCAGCCGCAGTCTGACAGCGTCCAGCGTTGCGGACTTTACGCTGGACACGACCCAGAGGGACGCGGTCTTCCGCGTGCTGCATCATGACTCGGCGCTGGCCACGCAACGCCTCGCAGTGGACAAAATCGCCTTCGAGCGCGTGCTGGGCGAGAGCGCCACGCGGCAGCTGTGGCTCTGCCAGTTCGAGGGCGACGAGATCGTCGTCAAGAGACTCACGCCGCCCGACAAGGACGAGGACGCGTTCCCCGCGCTCATGACGTTCGTGCGGGAGATCCAACTCACGGCGTCGCTGGAGCACCCGAACGTCGCCAGGTTCTTGGGTGTGGCTTGGGGGCAGAGTCTCCGCTCGCTATGCTTCGTGGCTGAGTATGTGGCCAGAGGGGACCTCGCTTCCTTCCTCCGTCGAAGTCGCAAGCGGAGACTGCAGATGGTGCAGCAGGTGTCGTCCTCGTCGTCGACGTCGTCGAATACGGGGCCGTCTCCGTCGCTGATGAGCTCAGGCTCGGGGTTTACGCTCACGAGTTGGATCGACGACAAGCTGCCGCTCGCGATCGGCGTCACGCGCGCGTTGGCGTATCTGCACTCACGTCGTCCCAAGCCCATTGTGTATCGAGTGCTTCGAGCGAGCAAAGTGGCGGTGAGCGACCGGTTTGAGACGAAGCTTATTGATCTGACACCGGCTGCAGAGGGGGCACCGCCGGTGGACCAGGAAGAGCTGGCGGCGGGCAGTGGAAGCGCCTTCTGGACGGCCCCGGAGCTGCTTACAGGCGGGTCACCCACCCAGGCCAGTGATATTTATGCGTTCGGAGTGCTGCTCGCTGAGATTGACTCGGAGGGGAAGCGGCCGTACCAAAGCACGCGAGACTCGCGCTCGGGCGACAAGCTGCGAGCTTTCCAGGTGCTGAACCTTGTCGCCAGCGGAGAGCTTCGACCTCATTTCGCCCCCAACTGCCCAGCAGAAGTTCGAGGCATCGCACTCGCGTGTATGCGTCAGAACCCAATGCAGCGCCCCACCGCTCGAGAAGTTCTTCGGGACTTGCAGAGCTGTGCCGCTTGCAGCGCAGCATGAACAATGTACAAGACGGAGGACGGAGGTGTACGCCATCGCAGCGTAGTCGGACAACTAAACGATTGTAGGAATTGTAGGAATGGATTGACCCAAGTGACGAAACTCTAATGAACAGGACGTAGTGGACAATGCGAGGGATAATTACAAGATAATAGCTATGGGGATACTGTAGTTGCTAAGCACAATACGCGTGACGTGGTGTACGAGGCTGATCGTCGATGATGCAGCTCAGAAGACGTAAGACTTCTCGGTTTCTTCTTGAGCAAAGGCGCGCATGACGAGCTGCATCTGGTACAATGCTTGTGCCGCTGTGGGTCTTGCATCCGGCTCAAACGCCACACACGCGTTGCCGAGATGCACCATCGCTTCTAGTGCTGGAGATGCAGGCGGAGTGAACGCCACGCTGAGTCTGCCACTGGACACGAGCTGGAGGATGGCCGTGTCCGGGATGACGCGACCTGTTTCAGTGATCTTGGCGCTTGCGTACGGAAGCTTGTGTGAGTCCAACTCGCTGAGCACGACACCGAACGAGAAGAGATCTGCCTTCTCGTCGTACCGCTCGCCCATCATGACCTCGGGAGCCATCCAAAGCGACGTGCCCACGCCTGCCGTCATGGTGCGGTCACTGCGTTCTCGTGACACACCAAAGTCCGTCAATTTAGCACGCCATCTTCTATCTAGCAGGATGTTCTTGGACTTGAGGTCGCGGTGCAGCACCATCGGATCCAAGCAGTGCAAGTACGTAAGAGCGTGTGCTACATCCAGCGCGACGCGGCATTTCTCCACGTCAAAGCCCACAGGACGACGATCCACCTCGTCGAACTTGATCAACAGCGCGCGCAGGTCTCCGCCGTCCATGAACTCCGACACCACACACAGATCCGTCAATGAATCCCATGCCACCCCCACAAACCGCACGACTCGTTCGTGCTCCAGCACAGCCTGCAGCTTGACTTCAGCCAGGAACTCCTCGATCTTGGCCAGATCCTTCCTAGACTCAGGTAACAGCCTCTTAATAGCCACGTCCTTCTCCTTGTACGTGCCGCGCAGCACCTCCCCAAAGCCTCCCCGACTGATCACCTCACCGGTGACGACCCTATCCAACGGAATACGTGCTGCTACAATAGCGGGGTCGTCCCAAAGTCCGCCATGTCTTGAGCTCGAGTCTTTGTTGCTGTTGTTGTTGCTGTTGCTATTGGCCGTCTGTGCGCTGCTACTGGCGCTGTCACTGTATCCCATGGCCCTCCTGAAGCTCTCGTGAGCTTCAAATGAATTGATCCGACTGCGTGCCGACGTGTCAAACGTGTCGAGGTCCCGCGTGTCTTCGAAGCTCTTGTGCACCGACGGGTCGCTGGCCAGGAACGACGTGGACTGTTGGTCCGAGTCGTGGCTGGTTGTGGGCTTGAGCACTGCTGGAGGCTGCGAGCGGCTGTTCATGGGCGACGTCATGACGTAGAAGCCCGCGTGGGCGTCCATGGAGCCCGTGAGCTGCAGCTTCGTGGCCGACTGGTTGCCGGCTGTGGCGATGCCAGGAGAGAGTTGACTGGCCGGAGGGTTCGGCGCCAGGTTCACGAACGGCTCCAGCGCCAGCGCCTTGTTGCGTCGACGCTCCCGGCAGTAGCACAAGAGCCCCGCAGCGATGAGCAGCATGGCCAGAACCCCCACGGCGGCACCGATCACGATGGCGTACGGGAAGTCCGACCCGGTAGAGGGAGAGGCGGCTAATTGCCGCCGCAAGCCGCGCGTCATGAAGGAGGTAGAGAGAGATACACTCGGGTGATAGAGGTCTGAGTGCTTGATGGACGCTGCTGGAAGTGCGTTAGTTAGTGCAGTTGTATCGGGGCGGCTGGTTTTTCTTTTTCACCCTCTGAAGCCAAAACCCTTCAGAAAAGCCCGGCGCTGCTTGGTGTGAACACGCCCGATGCGATGTGAGTGTACGTAGGGTAGAGCATGTGACGTGAGATATGTGCTCGCTGGCTGGTGGCCCACAGTCATCGCAGAGAGAATGGCACGGACGAGGAGTATGGATATTTGTACATAATGTACGGTATTAGCGCATGTAGCTGCATGCGCACTCGCACACGACGCGGTTTGAAGGTTAGGACCCTGTCAACCGTTGACTCAACGAGACGATCACAGGCCTGAGATGGCTACATGTACATGTACAGCGCTTCAACTGCACTCTTCAAGTATTATTCCGCTTGCGGGCCGCTGTTTTCGGCCAGGTGCTGTTGACCAGAAGTGCAGGAACTGCTGGCGCTGCGCTCTCTATTACATGTATAGCGAAGGTGGTATCTGCTGATGCGAACGGAGGACTTGGAGTTGAGCACGGAAGTTTGAAGTTGCGGTGGTCCGTTAGTGCATTTTTCATTGGATCAACGTACAGTAAATCGTAGCAAAGACATCACGTTTGGAACATCCACGGCTTTCGGTGCTCGATGAGCGGACGGGACTTTGGTGAGCAACAGCCTTGACTGTCTTCGTCAAAAGTTTCAGGGCGGCCTGTCGCCTCGTCAAACGGGGAGGACCCGTACTGAGCTGGTTGTGCTGGATGGCGACACCATCCATAACGGTGCGACTCGATGCGAAGCAATGTAATGGCGTCGAGCTTTAGGTAGCGTATTGGGAACCAATGATTTTATTCGTGTTCACAGAGTTCACTATGGCCATGTATCGTTGTTCTAGTTGTTCAAGCTGCCAGTGACCCGTTATACGCAAACACACGGGTATCCTCGTCCAACTCAAGTACAAAGTGGCGGTCCTATTGACTGTGCTGCTCTCATGGCAGTAGTCGACCAGGTCCTGTTGTACCATGGGCGACTCCTTGTTGTAGAGTTTCGTGCCTTCAAAGTTGATGGACCCCTTCGAGGAGGATCCGGCGATGGAGTCCCCAGGGCAGTACCGGTCCTCGTACCAGAAAATTCCCCCTGGATTCGGGATCCCGAGTTCTTCAACAGTGGGAAATGGAGTAGCAACGGTGCGTGTGGTCGAAGCGAACTCCATGAAGCGGTTGTTGACATACCGGTATATCTTGCAATCGACTACTGCCAACGGTAATGCTACCAGCAGCGCGGGCTTCATTGTGGAATGAACAATAAAAAGCGGACCGGATACACTTCAAATAGTCGACCTTGCAACCAAGAAGGGAACACCCACAAGTTGTCTATCCGGATATGAAGTGAAAAAAAGTTTGGTTTGACCGGCCACACAAAATAGCTGGCATCATCTACCATCGCTTCATTGTAGTCCACGTTCATTTTTCAACTTCCACCGTACTTTGATTCCCGATAACAGTTCTGCGTTCAAGTGTGCAAGTGTCAAACTTACCACCAAATTGCCAGAGATGGAAATCCGATGCAAAGACTTGTCTGTCGTTGTCAAGACCCAAGAGGCCAAGACGCAGGAGTTGCCGTCCATTGCCAACAGCGTCAAGTCAGCTCTGCGTCGCGTTACTTCCCGAACGGTTTCTAAGCGAAAGCACATATTGAACCGTGTCAACGCTGTCTTCGAACCGGGGACACTCACCCTTGTGCTGGGTCAGCCTGGGTCGGGGAAATCCACACTTCTCAAGGTGCTGAGTGGTCAACTCCCGATGGACAAGTCCGTGACGGTGGAAGGGGATATCGAGTACAATGGGCTGGCTTGGAGGAATATTCTTCTTAAGTTGCCACAACTTGCCGCTTACGTGCCACAAACTGACCAACATTTCCCATCGCTAACGGTGCAGGAGACCTTGGAATTTGCTCACGCTTGTTGTGGTGAGTCAACAGAGCAAAATGAAGGGGAGTTTCGTGAAATTTGTGAAAATTACCCGAATTTGATCATCGAGCAACTTGGACTGAAGACTTGTCGGGATACGAAGATCGGCAACGACTTGAGTCGAGGAGTGTCTGGTGGTGAGCGGAGACGTGTGACGACTGGTGAAATGGAGTTTGGCTCGAAGTTTGCGACCTTCATGGACGAGGTCACCACCGGCCTCGACAGTGCAACTGCATTCGACATTGTGTCTAGACAGAGGGAGATTGCAAATAAGCAGCAAAAGACGGTGGTCATGGCCCTCCTACAGCCCACACCTGAGGTGTTTGAGCTCTTTGATAACGTTCTGCTACTTAACAATGGCGAAGTGATCTATCACGGACCTCGGAATCTGATATTGTGGCATTTTGAAAAGTTGGGTTTGTTATACCCCTTGGATGTTGATGTCGCCGATTTTCTCTTGGATATCGGCACCAACCAGCAACGCCAATACGAGTTTGTGAGACCAGGAAGTGTGTTGTCGAGTCGAGTGCCGCGTGTGGGGAGTGAATTTGCGCGTCATTTCCGACAGTCACGAATTTTCTTCAACACTATGAGAATTTTGGAGGGTCCGTGGAGCGTTGAGTTGTTATGTACCGCCGATTATTACTTGATGAAGGTGCCAGGGTTTCGACAATCGCTCTGGAGCAGTTGTCTGACACTTCTTCGCAGACAAGTGACGATCACGCTTCGGAACAAGAAGTTTCTTAGTGTTCGAGCTCTAATGGCAGTGCTGGGTGGATTCATTTATGGAACCACGTTCTATCATGTTGACCTCACAAACGTGCAGGTGACGATGGGAATTTTGTACCAGACTGCAGTGTATCTCTCAATGGGGCAGGTGTCGGAGATCCCAACGTTCATCAAAGCACGGGAGGTTTTCTACAAGCAACGCCGTGCAAATTTCTATCGGACAGTTTCCTTCGTCATCGCGTACCTCGCAGCAGTTTTGCCTGTCCTCGTTGGGGAATGCGTTGTCTTTGGATCCTTCGTCTACTGGATGTGTGGATTTGTCATGGAAATCGGTCCATTCGTGCTTTTCCTGCTCAATATGTTTTTATCCAGCATCGCTGTGAGCGCGTCATTCTTGACACTGGCAGCACTTTCCCCCACTATCGATGTGGCTCAACCGCTGGCGACGCTGTCGAATAGTTTCTTCAGCGTGTTTGCTGGTTTTGTCGTGCCAATGGCTCAGATCCCGGACTATTTTTCGTTGCTGTATTGGATCAATCCCGTGGCTTGGTGCGTGCGGTCAGTGATTGTGAGCCAATATCGATCGTCAAAGCTTGACGTGTGTGTCAGCGGTGGTAAAGACTACTGCCATGATTTCAACACAACTGTCGGTGAATATTTGCTGTCCCAGTACGACGTGCCGTCGGACAAAGTGTGGATTTGGGGTGGCGTAGTTTATCTCGTTCTGTTCAACGCCATCTTCGTAGCGATAACGAGTTACATACTCGAGCACAAGCACTTTGATACTTCGCCACAAACTGGAAACGAATCCAGATTGAGCAAGAGAAAAGTATCGTCAAGGAAGAGAGTCCCCTTTCAACTACACCTGGAACATCACCACTCGCGTGAAGATGGCTACTACTTCAAGCTTGCCGTGCCAGAATTGCCATCGCAAGTGAAATCAAGCGCAACGTACTCAATCCACGCGGCTCAGCCCCAATTCAAGCCAGTGACGTTGGCGTTCGTGAATCTTTGGTACTCGGTAAAAGTGAAGCGCGAGTCTGTTCACTTGCTCCAGGGCATAAGCGGTTATGCACTTCCGGGTACAATGACCGCGTTAATGGGGTCGTCTGGCGCTGGCAAAACTACACTCATGGATGTGATAGCTGGGCGTAAGACAGCGGGGAAAGTTCTAGGTGATGTTTTGCTGAATGGCTACCCCGCCACTGAGCGAGCGATACGGCGATGCACTGGGTACTGCGAGCAACAAGATATCCACTCGGAAGGCTCCACAGTACGCGAAGCTCTCACCTTTAGCGCTCTTTTACATCAAGACAACGACCTCCCGATTGCAGTCAGGAGTGCATCAGTGGAGGAGTGCTTGGAACTCCTGGATTTACGTTCAAATGCTGACCAACTGGTTCGAAACCTCTCGCAAGAGCAGCTAAAACGTTTGTCAATCGGCGTCGAGCTGACGGCTCAGCCCAGCGTTCTCTTCCTGGACGAACCAACGAGTGGATTGGATGCTCGCTCTGCCAAAATCATCATGGAAGGCGTACGAAGAGTGGCTAACACCGGACGCACCATCGTATGCACCATCCATCAACCTTCTTCCGACGTTTTCTTTCTCTTCGACAGCTTGCTGCTGCTACGACGTGGTGGTGAAATGGTTTTTTTCGGCGAACTGGTCAATACGGCACCAGATCATCGCGAATGCGGCCATTTAATTGACTACTTCGAGGCGGTTCCAGGTATTTCTCGTTTACCTGAAGGTCGAAATGCAGCCACTTGGATGCTCGAGTGCATCGGTGCTGGTGCCACGGAACCAGTAGATGGACAAATTGCTTCAAATTTTGACTTCGTGCAACATTTTCAACAAAGCACGGAGTGTCGAGATCTCATGCGTGAACTTGATCAACCAGGCGTCGGTAAACCAGCAACTGGTCGTGTATTGGAGGTGGATTTTAAACAGAAACGCGCTGCTAGCTCTTGGCTGCAGTTTTGCTCGTTGACCCAGCGCTTTTTCACGACATATTGGAGGTCACCATCGTACAACCTCACCCGACTTGTGATTGCGTTGGGTTTTGGCGCGGTGTTCGGTCTGCTACTTGCGGGTGAAGTCTTTACAACGTATCAAGGGGTGAATACAGCCGTGGGTGTGATCTTCTTGACAACATTGTACCAAGGCAACATTTCATTCAACAGCGTCCTCCCTTTCACTGCACGAGAACGCGCCGCCTACTACCGCGAGCGGGATTCTCAGACCTACAGTGTACTTTGGTATTTCATGGGGTCGACACTTGTGGAGATCCCGTACGCATTCGCGGTTGGTTTGGCCTTCTCGGTTGTTTTCTACCCGATTGTGGGCGTTCCGTCGATTTCAACTGGTTTGCTCTACTGGATTAGTGTGTCGCTCTTCGTGCTGGTGGAAACGTTTCTCGGTCAATTTCTCGTGTATGCCTCCCCAACGCTCGAGCTGGCAACGATTGCAGGTGTGCTGATTAACTCCTTCTTCCTGCTGTTCTCTGGCTTTAATCCCCCTGCTGCATCGATTCCCGGTGTGTACAAGTGGTGCTACTATATTTCTCCGCATCGATTCGTGCTATCAGTTTTAGTTGCTCTCCTATTTGGTGACTGCTCGGAGGAACTCGCACCCTCGACGCCGTTCATGACGTCGGACCGGCCAATTGGTTGCCACACGCTCGAAAACGCGCCACTGGCACTTGGAGAAATTACCGTCAAGGGATATATCGACAAAGTCTACAACTTCAAGTACGAAGATATCTGGACGCACTTCATCTGCATCCTCTGCTATATTGTGGTTCTTCGCGTGCTTGCCTTGTTCTCCCTGGGATTTCTAAACTACCAGAAACGCTAATAGTGCAGCTCGTTCATGTACATGTCCACTTTGCTTGATCTAGTTGCAGAAATCCTTTACTTCAAGTACTAAAAGCAAGACAAAATATTTCTTTGCACTTACCTACTAAGTATACTTCAATACATGTACATACTTTGCTACTGCCAACTTGCTGATCATGCATTCGATCGGCGGGAGTGGGAAAAAAATGTCGAACCGCGCAAACCATTCGAATGGACTGTGCTGGGATCATGGCGGTGGGACCAGATGCAAACTGGAGTAGTGAAATATTCCTGCGGGGGAAAGCGACTTATGTAGTGCTCATTGGGAGGAGAAGCGGAGAATGGAGATGCCTACAGAGTAGCTCGGGGTCTACTACACGTGACGTTTTTGAGGAGTGCACATTTATTGGATGGATAACTGCACGCACGACAAGGAAAAACATGTACCCACCAGCGATTCTAACGAAGAAACCTATCGTTAGAAGATCATCAACTGGTTGCCAACGTTTGTCTTGTTGTGGCCCTTGTTTCAGTTCGTCTTCGTGTGCTTCTTGCCATCCTTCTTCTTGGCCTTCTTGACATCCTTCGTCTTGTGTTTTTTGGACTCCTTTTTCTTGTCCTTCTTCTTCTTGTCGCCCTTCTTGGGCTTGTTGACAACGCCCTTGGAGACATCTTGACTGGCGCCGCGGAGACTGCGTAGGGCACCGAGCTCAGGGGTGACCTGCAGGTTCTCGGCGAGGTTGTTCGTAGTCAGGCCCGTTGACGCTCTGGCGGGTGCGGCAGTCGAGGCAACGACTACGGCGGCGAAGGCGATGAGGTACGAAAGTTTCATGGTGTGTGGGTAGGTTGGAGTACTGGATAGAGTGATGCGCTTAGCTCGGCGAATTGGAGAGTGAGCACTTCCAGCTTCGAAGCAAACTCTGCGAGCAAAGCTCTAGCATTTGTATCCCATGTGCTGCACAGTCCATCTTCAATATCCTCCTGTTTTGCAAATTATGGTCACCACTTCGCAGCAACTGCTCAGCCCCCGTCTCACCAACACTCCATGTGACTCATTCCGACAACTTGTCGAGCGTGTCGTCGGTGTTGGTTAAATAGTTTTTTTCTGGCATTGAACAGAAGATCATGATAAGATTAGTCACATGTACTCTTAGGCATGCTATAAACTAAAAAAAATATTTATCCGACCTAAATGCTGGTATTGCTGAAATCCAAACTTGAAAATCCTGAGAATTCAAAGCAAATTGATTTGCATGAGGGTTTTGCCGTCCAACACCTTTTTAATCGAGAACAAGATGTCTTATCTTGCATTGTTTTGCTCCTGACTAAATTCCTCATTGATTGCCTGTGGTTCCATTGAGTTCCGCTTTGTCGAAGATCGAGCCAGGGTCGTCGGCCGTGATCTCCACCTTGCCCATGGACGGGTCCTCACTGGTCGTGTAAACCATAAACGACGACACTTCCTTATTGAGTTTGCCACTGTCTTCAAACGAGTAGCTTCCCGACGGAGTGTTCCGGCTCGTGATGCTGTCGCCACTGCAGCGAGCGTCTTTGTAGAAGACTATTGCACTCTGCTTCGGCAGCTTCTTCCACGTCGATCGAACAGCTCGGTCGTTCCACAGAGGCTTGAGCGTGTAGCAACGCTGGATGGTGTCGATGGTGAACTCCCCGTTGCTCCCGTGGCTGTAGAGCCACACTTCCATGCCCATGGTTGTACTCCACAATAGGCAAATTGTTGCCATGAACCGAAAAGTTGCCATGCCTCTTGCGTGTTACAGAGAGGAATGAGAAGTGGAGTAGCAGCGGAAAATTTTTTTTTGAAGTTTGTTTGCTGGTGTGTCGCGGGGGAGCTGGCAACCGCAACGTGGAATCTTGATCACCTCTGTTGTTGCTAGCGCAATCAATAGTGCGCAGGTTTAGTTGAAGTTAAAACCGAGGGAGGGCCAAGCACCGAGTTGAGACCCCACCCTGTTTATAATTGCCCAACACATATCGAATGTGCCGTTTGCTTACGACTACAGTAGTGCAGGGAATCTCCTGTACGGTTTCGATCAATGATCATGTGAGCTCAACCGAATCTGAAGATGTAAGTGCAGTCATAGCGGTGGGTATAGCCATTGGGGAATATTCTTCATCAATGAGCAACTTCATGCTGCGAAGCAGCGAAGGCACAGTCAGCATCACTGACGCCATCGCTGCTTGGGAAACGGGAAACCATTGTGACGAGCGCGGTATAATAACATCTCGTACAATCCATGGTCAACGAGGATGATTGCCTCCACAAACTTTATCAATGTACTCCCCAGTAAGCTTCGCAACGGATCTATCACATGAAAAATGGTACTTCAGTATTTCGTACTTGAAAATTGTACAGGCAGATCAATTGCACGAACGCATCTTCTCCTCCCAAATGAACTTCTGTGTGGCTCCTCGGTTGATGACGCACTGTCACTAGCAAACGTGACGTCGCGCGACTGGCAGCGTGGCTATCTTTATTGCGACCCAGCACGAATATGTCCATTGATATCGTCCATGATGGAAAATCATTCTCCATTCGCTCAGCGTTGCTACTCCGTTTAGGCTGCACTTCATGCTTCAGTTTAAAGCCAAGCGGACCGGTCCCGTGTAAAACACTCCATTGTTGACATGTACCATGTTGAAAACTATAAGCACCATTCCGAGTCTTCGTTATAGAAAGCCCATTTCCACATAACCCAAAGTGCTCGCTGCAGTCGAAGGCCGGGTGCATCCGTGATGACGTCCACGTTTGCACAAGCGCCATGAAAGAGATTCATTTCGGGTCGTTTTCCAAGGTCGAGCCGACCGTGTTTGAAATAGTCGAGTCGTTTCGTCGATTCGCCAAGTCTCACTTGCATCGGCCCAGCAGCCAGCCGAGCCTTCACTTTGGCTCGGTTGAGCAGTGTCGAGACGGAATGGATGTTGGCACCGTCAACAGCAAAGCTGGTGCTCGAGCTGTAGAGCGGGTGAAGGTTTTCTGTCGTGTGAGACCTCTCCTTCAGCGTGAACGAGACGGCTGGAGCTACGACGAGTACTGCCAGCACTTCGGTGAAGACGGTCAGCGCTTGGATGCCAGCGATGCACAACAACCTGCCACCGATTCAACGCCCGAGAGCTCTGACGATGACCCAGCAACGTTCATCACGGAAAAGGGTCGTCGAATCACTGGGTCCTTGACGCCATCACTCACGATGCAGCCGGACGGCCGCACAGTCACGTTCCAGGCACCCACAGCAGCCCACGGCGAGGCTCGGCTCTTCCAGTTCGACGGCCATCTCAACGAGTCTTGCGACCAGCAAAGCGTCTACGAGCGCGTAGCTGCACCCATCGTGGAGGACGTGATGGCCGGATACAATGGCACCATCTTGGCATACGGTCAGACGGCGACAGGCAAAACGCACACGATGGTTGGGCCGGGAGACTTGGTGCACGGAGACCAACGTGGACTCATTCCACGTGCACTGGAAGACATCTTCAACCGCGCTGAGAAAACTCGGTCGCAGGCGAAGACGACCATCGCACTGAGCTTCGTACAGATCTACTGCGAACGAATCTTCGACCTGCTAGAGCCTGACACCTTGCCCAGCAACATCTTGGTGCGTGAAGACGCAGATCGTGGCGTGTACATTGACGGCGCCGCTGCGGTTCATGTTGCAAATGTTGAGGACTGTTTGAGCCTCATGGGGAGAGGCAACGCGAACCGCGCCGTTTCCAGTACCGAAATGAACGCTCACTCCAGTCGTAGCCACGCCATTCTCATCCTTCGAGTTGAGCGGAAGGAGTTTGCGCCGCCGCCGTCTTCAAGCGGTGCTTTGACCGGCACAACGCAGCCTGTCATCCGGTTAAGCAACCTTTATCTTGTGGATCTTGCAGGCTCAGAGCGCGTGAAGAAGGCGCGCGTGCATGGTCGTCATATCAGCGAGCTCAAGGCTATCAACCTCAGTCTTTCAGCTCTCGGAAACTGCATATCGGCGCTCAGCAAGCAGTCGCAGCAGAACCAATCGAGTTATCACGTGCCGTATCGGGACAGCAAACTCACGCGACTGCTGCAGTCCAGTCTAGGTGGCAACGCCAAGACAGCTCTGGTTGTGACAGTCACTCCCGCTGTTTCGGAAGCACCGGAGACACTCCAGACGCTGCAGTTCGGTCAACGCGCCATGCAGGTCGCCGTTCGAGCTCATCGTTCAGCGCTGTCAGTGCTCGACTATCGTACTCTGTATGAAGAGATGCGCCAGGCACTGGACGAGGAGCAGCAGCGTTCACAGCAAGCCGAGTCTGCAGCCAGTGACGAAAAGTCTCGAGCTGCTGTCGCAGAGGACAAGCTCTCAAAGGCGCTTCTTCGAGTTCAGCACTTGGAATTCGAGCTTGAAGCAGCACAAACAGCAACCCGACACTCCGCGGCTTCATCAGGTGGCGAAGGTGATGCTGGTAACGATGTGGAGCGCATGAAGCTGGAGCTTCAACAACTTGTAGCGCGTCACGCTCAGGACGTAGCACAAGTGAAGTGTGCGTGCGACCAGCAAATCGAAACGTACAGGCGACTAGCGCAGGAAGCCTCACAGGAGTGGCACGAGGTCGAAGGTGAATTGGCGGGCGAGAAAACTCAAGTGCTCCACACTCTGCAGGAGCTCAAAGAGTTCAAGCTGCGCTACTTTCAGCTGGAGGAGGACACCACGGAACGCATCGCCGAACTTGTACAGGACGAGCGGGATCGTGAACGGGAACGAGATGCTGCTGTGTCTCGAGTAGCGGCCTTGGAGAAGGAGCTCAAGACGATTCACGCCAAGGTTCCCTGAGTTGTCCTTGCTTGGTTGGTGGCTCCAGCTTTGTCCTGACAGTCTTGTGTCTTGTTCCGGGCAGATGATGGAGGGCGAGTCCCAACGAGAAAAACTACAAGATCAAATCGACACAGAGTTCGTGTCCAAAGAAGCGGTACGCAAAACCTGTTCAATACATGCGTTCGCAACTGAACCCACTCAGCTAAAGTCTTACCTGGGTATCCGTACAGATCCAGCAGATGGAGGCGTTGTACGAAGGAGCAATTTCGAAGCTGCAGGCGCGAGTCGGGTGTCTGGAGAGCAAGTCGCTGAGCCGGAGACCTAAAACACCCAGCAACAACAGCAACAATAGCACAGCCCCAGGACAGCCGCAGCGCTCTCTACCTGACGTCAGGAAACCAGGCAATCGTGCCGTGCCCAAGATCGGTCGACTTATACCAGGATCGAAAGCCGCCTCATCCTCACGACTTGGCTCAGGCCCCAGTGTATCTTCACGGATTCTGCAATAAACTCCAACAGTGATAGTTGATAGACAACGTTTGTGCACGCTTTCTTGCTCGTTGAGCCATATATTGCGTAGCAGGCGGACGCTGCAACGAATAAGTAGCAACACCTCTTCGATGTGACCAGCGCTTGGTCTCGCTTCGCTCCAAAACAAACCCACTACAGACTACGGAAAGGGTTCTCTGGGTCGTCCAAGTCGTTCTCCTCCGGGTCGAAGTCGTCAATAGCCTACCACATGCACACCACCCCGTCACTCTCAAACACCACAAAAACCACGTTGCACCCTCCAAACTCCGCACCTTGTACTCCTCCCACGAGTCCTCGACGAACTGCAGGAACTTGATCAGCGAGTCAGTGGACGTCGTGTCCTTCTCCGCCAGCACCAGCAGCGGGTGGAACGTCTCGCTCGTGAACTCCACTCCACGGGTATATCCCTGTCTCATGAGCTCCGTGGCATCGTCGTACTCCCTGCCCTTGACCAGCTCCAGCAGCACGGGCAGGAACGTCAGCTCCACGGGGCACACGTCGTCCCCTCCCAGTACTTCTTTCAAGATCTCGGTGGCCTCCTCCACCCTCTTGGCGTCCAGCAGAGCCGTCAGCAGTCCGTCATAGGCCGGCAAGTCCAGCCCCACAGCCTGGTTCACTGCTTCATCATACAACTAAAAAAAAATAACAAATAACAAAAAAACACAAAAAGTATCATAACGTGACTTCCAGAGCTCGTAGAAGACTCAAAATAACGTGAAAAATCGTTAAATCCTCACCTCCATTGCTTGATCCAGCAGACGGAAGCGTAGACACGCGTCCAGCACGTAAATCGACGCCAACTGCGTGTAGTCGTCGGGCTTGAGCCCCGGCGCGCGGTACACGCCGCGCAGGAGCTCGAAGGCGCGCAATGCGTGGCCGCGGCTCTTGCGCTGCTTGGCCAGCAGCAGCGCCAGCCTCTGCAGCAGCTGCGGGGCGGCGGGCGCCTGCAGTTGAGCCAGCAGATCGAGCGCTTGGGCGGGGCGACGCTGGGCGATGGAGCGCTCTAGAAGCGTCAGGGCGTCGCTGCTCTTGGAGGCGGCGGCGACGGCAGCAGACGACAGTTGGAGAGCAGAGGAGCGATGCAGAGGCAGAGAGAAGTGGCATGCGGGACGGCGCAGCGCTGAGACCAACGAGCGCAGCAACGGTGGGCCGGTCATGTTGTGGAGTGTTGATTGGGAAAGTTAGAGGGTAAAGAGGAGGATGGGATGGAAATGGATGGAAACGTTAGCGAGTATGTGGCATTCCGGCGATGCATGTACTTTACTGAAATTTTAAGTTAAATTGAGTAACATTGCACTTTAAAAAGTGAAATGTTGCTCAATGTAACTTCAACATGGAGTTGAAGCGGATGCCCTCGGGATGTTGGCTCCAGTGTGTGTCACCAGCCAGGAAGTCGCTGCGGACGATCTTGCTGCGCTCTTTGACGCGGCCGTGGCGCTCCCATTTCACGTAAATGCCCTCTACTGGTCCATCGTAGAACTGCGACGGTCGTTGCTGAGCCATGGCGACCAAGTCGTCTCGAGGAGGCAGCACGCACCCTTCCCAGAGCTTGGGGACGAGCTGGATGGCGCAGTTGTCGTTGCAAGACGCAGCGCTGATCGCCAGCAGCTCTGCGAGGGACGATCGATCCCAGAACTCTCCGGTCTCGCGGTCGAACAGGTCGAAGGCGTAGAACAGACTTCCCAGTCGCGAGTACCCGATGGAGTGCGTCGCTGCTAACCACTCGCCGTACAAAGTGAATCGACCGGGGAACAGCGGGTCTTGGTACAAGACCTCGTACAGCACAGCGCGGTGGACGTTCAAGAACTCGTCGAGGGCTCGGAACTGCCGATGCGTCTCGGAGTTGATGACGTGCGAGCGGTTCTGCACGACCAGAGCTCCGTCCGCGGACAGGGAGATGCCCATGTTCGCGCCGTCCAGCTTCTCAGTAATGACGATGGTTGTATGCTCGTCTGCTGGAGAGACGCAGTCGATGGCGGTGATCAAGTCGTCGCTCGTTGCGGCGCCCAGGTCGATGAGGTGAGCTGTGCGCGGGAACTTGAGCAGCGGGAGTGGGGGTGACACCATCTCCACCAACTCGAGCGCGGCCTCGACGGATGTGACGCGAACGATCGTCTGGAAACCTTCAGCCATGTCTGGGTACTCGAATGTACCGGAGTGCTGACGAATGGCGAGTTCTACCCGACGGCCAGGGGGCAACGTGGGGTGGTCGGCGCGCTGCATCGCCCGAGCTTCGCACAGCTTCGATGGGGTGTCGAAGACTACAGCGGTCGCATGTTGGCTCCAAGTTGCAGCAAGACCCAGGAACTTCTTGCGGTCTGCAGCGACGCCGTTGCATCGGTCGAGAATCGCCCGACGCAGACTCCTCTGACCAATGCTCCTCTCACAACCTTTGCGACCGTCGTCGTCGCTGTGAATCTCTGTCCAAGGTTGATACAGAGCGTTATTCGCCCGAACTGAACGAGGTGCTGCACGGGAGGCGATACTGCGCTTGATGAGTGCTCGACGGAAGGAGCTCTTGCCTGACCCAGGAATGCCACAAAGCACTAGCAGGTCCGTCGTCTCGACAGACTTACCAGTGACCTCGGGACGACTCGGGGGCGGCTGAGCGGGTTCTGGTGGGAGCACGCCTCGTCGCTTCCAAAGCAGCGAACAGTATGCACTCACGGCCTCCTCCTGCTCTTGTGTCTCGATGCTGCCCGGACGCATTGTTCGTAGAGCCTGGATGGCCTCAGCTGCTGTCATCGCAGGCTGGAACCACCCCTCGTTTGAACCGATGGTGCTCTGCGGTGACGGGAGGGCAAACCCGAACGCCACGAGGTAGCAAGCGATCATTGTGCCTGCTCGTCCCTTGCCTCCTCCACAATGAACGAGCACAGGGAACTTCGAGGTGCAGCACAGCCGCATGAACATGTCGATCTGCGGGATGCTGGGCGCGTGGTAATTCGCCACAGGAAGGAACGTGTTCTTGATAGTGGGCAGCCCGTCAAACCAAGCTGTCGGCAGCGGTTCCTCTTCTGTCAGGGTGACAATGTGTCGGACGTGTAGCGAGTAACACAGACACCGAATGTCGTCTTGATTTCGAGGCGTGGACATCGCAGCCAGTTGAAATGGTACGATCCATCGGAAGAACCGGGGAAGCGAGTACTGGGGCGATGACCCAGCAAGATCATCTCCCACTGCAGCGTAAGGTGTTGTAAGCCGTTCTCGCGGAGGATATGAGAGAGACATGGAGGTGTTGCGAGCGCCATCTCGTATTGCCAGCCACGTTGCAATATTCCAAGGCGTACACAGGACGCTACGCAAGTCCCTAGGCACTTGCTCTATCTCCCCATCGACAAACACTGCACCCCACTCCGTTGACTCGGCACATTTTGAAACCTGTTCGCAGCAATGTCTCCACAGTGGCGATCCACGGCAGCCACCCTCATCTTCGAGTGAACCACCGGTCATCCGCTTGATCAAGTGTCCATAGCTGAGCATGGCGAGCTTCGGGCGGCCTGCGAGTAACGCTGCATCAGCAAGTCGCACCCAGCCACGTAGCGTCTCGTCACTGAACCGAGCACACAGCAGCGTGGCGATCTCCAGTGCGCGCTCGGGTTTGTGCTCCAGCATCACTTGGCGGCTCAATGCTTCCAGTGCTGACTTGTCCAACGAGCTCAAGCACGAATCGTCGAGCAATGCGTAACTTGTCTTGTCGATGTCGTGGCGGTTGACAGTCGACACGGACACGTGGAAATCCTTCAGCGGTAGCCCATACTTGGTTCGAAAAGCCTGCGCTTTCGGCCACACGCAGACGACGAAGTACACTCCACTCGGATTCAGGTCTGTGGTCGCCCCGCTTCCTCCGCCCAATCCGATCGCGAAGCAGCGAGTAGATGACAATCCGATCGCCTCTTGTACGGCGTCAGCACTCAATCCTTGCCTCTCTTCCTTGGTCACCAGCGTAATATGCCACTCGTCCTCAGGTAGCATGGCAAAGCGCGGACGCTGGTTGTTGACGGGGACCGGACCCAACATTTCTCGGATTGCCTGCTTCATTGAAGAGTCAGCGCCAAATTGCAGCGCCAAACACCCGCGATACCGTTGAACTCTGTCCAGGTCACCCATGGCTACCGGGAGACTCAGATACGACTGCAGCGAATTGTGTTGTGACCCGAACGGATGCCCTGGTCATGAGACCATCACTCACCGAATAGCTCCACATGGCCATTTCCAGGAGGCACGATAAGACAGCCGGCAATGACTTTCTTGGGGTTCAAGTGCTTACATGTTAACCAAGCACTTTTAAAGCGTGTATTAGTGCGCGATTTCGGACGAGTTAAACATGTCCAGTAACCGGCCCTGCAACCATTGTACATGGTGCTACTAATCAAAGCAATGCCCATGGGTGTTCAAGCTTTTTGACTGCAGGCGTACATGTAGAATCGAACCTTAGCCAAGGCCAACATTAGTTGTGTGCACCCTTTGATCCTTTTACGTAACTTAACGTTAGGACAAAATTAACCGTTAGAAACCTAATTTGGGTAGTTTGGGTTAATTTAACACCCGTGGGTGGTACAGTGTACCCAACTTACCCATCAAGTTCCCAGTTTCTAACCCAGTTGGCAACGTCGCCGATCCTCACAATCGAAGCAGCCCAAGCACGTCCAAAGTCCGTCATGCTCTCGCGTGTGCTCCGAGCTCGCGGCGCGTTGGTGCGCGCGACTTCCAGCGCTCTGGCCGTGTCCGCCGCCCCCACGCGCACCGCCACAGTGCGTCGCCAGCTGCTAGCAGCCTCTTGCGCGCGCTGGAACTCGTCGGTCGCCGCGTCGACCCCCACGCCGCTCGCGAAGGAATCAGACGCCGCCGCCGCCTCCGTCTCAGACGCCGCTGCCGACCCCGCGGACAGCGTGAAGATCGACCTGGGCACCGTCGGAGCGGAGGACGCCAAGGTGCTGACCATCGCCGACGTGCTGAACGCGCGTGAGCAGGAGCTGGCCACGAACAAGGCGCTGTTCGACTTTGAGGAGTGGGAGAGCATCGCCGGCACGGTGAGAGGGGAGGAGGAGTGATACTGCCACTGCAGGGGATTGTGCACGTAGACTGATGAGAGAGAATGTGTGTGTGTGGGTTGTAGGAGACGGTGCACGACGCGGTGCTGACGATGGCGGAGCGCAACATCGGCTCGCTCATCGTGACGGAGGCCAAGGAGGGCATCGTGGGCATCGTGACGGAGAGGGACATCCTCAAGAAGATCTCGCCCAGGACCGTGCTGAGTGAGGAGAAGTTCGTGCACGACGTCATGTCCTCGCACATCATGTGCATCCACCCCACTACCACGGTGATCGAGTATGGGGATGTGATGTTGAGGTTGGTGCTGGTCCGAGTTGAGCTGACTGATGTGTGTGATGTTGTAGTGCGCTGGCGACCATGACGAAGGAGAACATCCGACACCTGGCGGTGGTGAACGGCGACATGACCAGCGCTGTCAAGCGAGGATCGGTGCAGGAGGAAGACATGCGCTGTGTGCTGTCGATCACGGATATTGTCCGTGCCTACGCGGAGTTTGAAGCCTCGAAGAATCCAACGGTGTCGCAGGATGCTGCTGCTGTTGTGGATGCGGCGGAGATGACTAAGGAGACAGACAAGACCAAGGGAACGACGTCTGCTGAGGCTGCCGCGACGGCGGCTCCGGCGACGGAGACTGCTAAGACAGAAACGACGGAGGCAGCGCCTGATGCTGCTGCTGCGGCACCCGCAGCCCCCGCGACACCGGTCGTGACTGCGGCGACGCTGCTGAAGAAGAAGCACAAGAACGTCAAGTTGATCCTGAACACGCGACCGGAAGACAATGTCACCGTGGCTGAGGCTGTGGAGGAAATGGCCAAGCGCGACTTCGGTGCTGTCCTCGTGGTGGATAAGGAACAGCGCGTGCTGGGCATCTTCACGGAGCGTGACTACATTCGCAAGGTGCTGTTCGAGCTGAAGGACCCGACGAAGCTGCTCGTGACGGACGTGATGTCGTCTGTGGGCTCGGTGCTTCAGATTGAGGACCCGCTGGAGAAGTGCTGGGACTTGGCGGCCACTTCCAACTGCCGCCACTTCCCCGTGATCGGCGTCATGCGCCAGGATCGTGAGAAGGAACTTGCCGGCATTCTGTCCATCAAGGATATCGTGCGCGAGATCTCGAAGGGCCACCACGCCACGCCCGGTTTCCGCCTGATGGAGTTCTTGAAGTCGAAGATGAAGCCCGAGCCGAAGGCTGAGACTAAGGTGGAGGCTGTGGCGGAACCGAAACCGGAGGCAGCTTCCGCTCCGACGACGGATGCCAAGGACACCAAGGTCGCTGCGCCCACAGACGCCACTTCGTCGTCAGTCAAAGAGGTGAAGGCGGAGACTCCCGTGAAGGCTGCCAGCACTGAAGTTGAGTCCGAGAAGTCTGTGAAGGAACCTGAGACTGCTACACCTGTCAAGCTTTAGGTACGTAGCGTCGGTAGGTATCTAGCTCCTAGAAACGAACTGTTAGCAGCATGACAAGGTACAGAATCTTGCAATTAAATAACATTGCTGCTAACTAATCCTCTACTTGAATGTTGCTCCGGGAAGCGGGTCTAGCGCTGCCTTCCTTGTTCCAGCTCGCGGCACAGACATCTTGCTTTCCACCTCGGACGCCCCACCCGAGTACGTCGTCCACTTGCAGTACAGGTCCTCGTTCCAGTCGCGATCAGTTGGGTCCTCCACTTGCACAGTTTGACGGCGCACGCCCAACGTCCCCAACACACGCTGCGTAGCACGAAGAGCAGCACGAGGTTCGCCGTTCGGCAGAATGTGCACGCTGGCAGCGAAGTTGCCCTCAGTGAGCATCCAAATGTGCAGGTCGTGGACATCGTACACACACGGAAGCGCTCGAATACGCTTCTCCACCACACGCAGGTCCAACGCAGGCGGGGCTCCCTCCATCAGAATGTGCACACTGCGCGTGAGCACTCCGATAGTCGTTCCAAGCACCAGGAACGAGAAGAGGATCGTGGTGATCGGGTCCGCCATTTGCCACGACGGGTTGTGCCAGATCAGTCCACCGGCGATACACACTCCCAAGCTCTGCACAAAGTCTCCAAGCGCATGGATATACGCCGCGCGAACGTTGATGTTCTCAAACACGGACGAACTGGGCGCTAGTCCTTCCGACACATTCATCTCCGGCTCCTCCACTTCTTCAATCAGCGCCATCGCGGACATGGGCGTCCGCACCAGATCTTGCATACTCGGGCTCTGCGCCACGCTGGTCTTCTCGTCATGGCAATGCTCGTGGCTGTGTCCGTGTCCATGACTGTGTCCGTGCCCGTGACTGTGTCCATGACCATGACTGTGTCCATGGCCATGACCCAAAATCCTCATCAGCACCAAGTTAATGCCCAGTCCGAACACCGCGACCAGGAACATGGCCTTGCCGTCCACCGTCTCCTTTGCGTCGGGTCTTCCTTGGTCGATGATCCTCCTCACCGCCGTGAACATGAGTCCGATAGCCAGCACCCAGATGAGCATCAAGCTCAGCAGAGCGCCGATCACCTCGGCACGATGGTAGCCAAAGGGCATGGACGCCGACGCCGGCAGCTGCCCCAAGTACATGGCAAAGAGCGACACGAGGAAGCCAGCCACGTCCGAGAGCAGGTGCGCCGCGTCCGTCATGATGGCCAGACTGTCGGCGTAGTAGCCGCCCGCGAACTGCACGCACATGAAGACGAAGGAGCAGACGCAGGCCAGCTGCAGCTTCCTCATGGCCGACTGCGCAACGTCTCCCTCATGGTCATGATCATGTTCATGCTCGTGGTCATGCTCGTGCTTGTCGTCTTGGGGCTTGTCCAGCGCCACGACGTGGTCGTGTGTGGCGGGGCCCTGCAGCTCCTCCATGTCCACGGACGTGTCCACCGTGATGCTGAGGTTGGGCAGCGGCGTGCGCTGCGGCTTCATGACGGGCTCCGACGGCTGCGCTTGGCCCATTGCTGGCAGGAGAGGAAGCTTGCCACGCGTGGCAGCCTGGAGGAAGTGGGAATGGACTGCGGGGACGCGATGACGGCGGGAGAGCGAGGACAGATGTCGCTTAATCGTTGGTTGATCAGGTGGGGAGCTCCGATAAGTTATCGGCGATAACGTTTCTGAAGGTTTAATTCAGTCTTGAAGGTTTTGTGGACGGAAACGGTGGAGCGGGTGACTGATTCTGGCTACTAATGCTGAATATATTAGTTGTCAGAGGGAGATTGGACTATTTAGCGCATGATGACGAGGCCATGGGACAGCTTCGGCTGGGATGGCCACACTGCGAACAGCAGACACATGCCACGGAGGATCGCGGCAGTCGATGCGGACGTTGAAGTGAAGTCGTCGTGTCAGCAGCGAAGTCTTGCAGTCAACTGAAGTGATCGCATTGAGGTGGCAGAGGCTTTGACAAGCGCTGAATCTAGTGCTGGTGATAGACCGAAGCCATGTCGTGTTGGCCGTCGCGTGAAGCGGTGACTCACAGGCTGCAGTTGCATACGTTGCTGCAGGTGCTGTAGTCTCAGCTAGAAGCTTTCGTTGTGATTGGGGTCTCCAAATGAAGGTGTGGTTTCATTATTATTGTACTACGTAGTAGCAAAGTTGCTGAATAGGCATAAATACATGGCGGTGCGCGCCTTCAGTGTTGTGGTTCCAGGGACTGGGGCTGCAGTCGACGATGGTCCTTGGCCCTAGATGAACGAGAAGAAGAGCGCGTCGGACGGTCTGCTCCAGCGAAAAGCCTTGGCGAAAACGACGAGCGCGTTCGGCATGCGCAGCTGACAGTACTGCACGGCGAACCCGAAGCACGGGTTTGCGCTCAGCGCCTTGGCGAGCAGGCACAGCAGCGCGTACTGCAGCATCTTGCGCAGATTCTCAAGCCGCAGCACACCCGGGTGGGTGCTGCGATCCAGCGTCTTGGTCGTGACAGTCTGAAGGTTATGTGATGAGGTGGTGCGCGTCGCGTCCTCGCTCGGGAGGGAGTGCGCCGCGATGGTCTGCATGGTTCAGGTCTGTTTCACTTGTGGGCTCAGTCTTCGTTGCCGCCTTCAGACCTTGCGTGCTGCTCGATAGCCTATAACCGATTCGAATTCGGCAGCAACAGCATGCGCGGCGTCGCTGTGGTTCTTTGTCGCTCATACAGAGCACCAGTCATCTGCATTGAAGTTTGTCGAACGTCGACGAAACAGCATGCGGCGGTCGCGTCACGACCGAGCTACCGCCGGATAATAATGCCTCCAAGAACTTCTTGATGACACTTCTTGGCAAGAAGTGTCATCTTGAAGATGAAGTTCTTCGGGTGAACCACACTCCAAGGATGCAGCATCGCAATTCTAATTGATGAATGATTTCATTCGAGCGAATGCAAATACAATCTGCTTCGAGTGGGAGACGGTGAAATCGCTGCAACGCGTATCAGACCAATCCGGCTTGAACTATGTTCACTTGATGCTTTTGTTGTACATGTATGCAACTATTTGTCGTGTCGACTGGATGCAGCCCTCGACCCGGACGGCCTTTGACGACGTATTTTGTACTCTCATCACGAGATAATGTAGGACTCCTTCAGTATGGAGCTGTACGGCATCAAGGAGCCTTCAGAAATTTGTCGGTGGTACGTGTACACGGTGTGAATCGTTCTCATCGTTGAGGCAAGCTCGGAAGACTTAATTTGCTCTTCGATAGTTTGGACTCCCCTACTTTTCTTGAAGAAGCAATTTTTCCAGCCTGCTCGTGATCTCAATAGCATCCTCGGACCCCGTATCAAGAACAAACCCAGTGAATTGCTTGGCATCGGCTTCTTGTGCAGACTTCGTGCTGAAGTGCATTGGGACGTGCCGCATCATTGTCCTCATTAAAGTCCTTGACTCCGGCGAGCTCGGCAGTGGAATGGAGACACACCACCCACATTCATCAGCGTGCATACCTGAGAAAATCCCTTCTCCTTCGGCAAATGATCGCCACACGACCACCGACCGATCGTTGCTTAGATAGCGACGAGAAACTGCACGCTGAAGTATTGACACGGTTCTACCTGAATTGAGGCGGGTGGTAACTCGAAACTTGAGCGCCGAAGTGTCCTCAGAGTTTTCCATGCCGTCATAATACTCACGATCCTCCTGACGATGATCCATCTGCGCCACTTGCCACATAAATTTGCAAATGTGTTTGAAGTCAAACGGCATCACACGCTTATCAGCGTACACGTAGTATCCACTCTCGCCCTCCTCTTTCCACTTCCGTCTTGGTCCGTCCCAGTTTGCATCCGCCGAGTCCAACCCGTAGGCCTTCAACATTTCCTCGGTCTGAGCATGGACTGCATCCAGCTCGTTTGCAAAAGCTTTGTAGAACTCCGCATCGGAAGGTTCCAGACGAATTCGCTTTTGTTTGTAGATCGCCTCGCCCATATCGTCCACAATGCTGAGACGTTCGTGCATGAAGCCTTTGAACTCCTCAATCATATTCGCTTGGGACTCGACTGCCCGAACCAGTCGACGTTGTTTCTCTTCTGCGTTCAGTCGTGCCTGCAATTGGCGCTTGGCAATCATCTCCCACGCCGACGACGCGAGGGATCTCTTGGCTTGCTTAGCCTTCTGCAGCTGGATCAATTCCGCCGATAGTTCATCCGCTTGTTTCTGCAAAGTCTCTTTCTCGATCTTCCGACGTTCACGATACGCGCTGCGTCTCTTGCGGTCTTTTGCCCTCTCCATCTCCAGCTTCGCAGCGGCATCCATCTCGCTCCGAAATTTCTTCTTCCTCACGTTTGTCGGAGCAGCGGTGCTGTCCAGTGATTTGGGAGCTTCCTGGGGCGTTGGCACTGCATCCATACGTGAAGCTTCGTCGCCGATCTCATCGCTGGTCAGCGAGCGGAGCGTCGGGAACGTGGGCAAGTCGAGCGAGACCAGGAAATCTTCCACCTCTGCGAGGAATGAGGCGTCTGTCATCGTCGCAAAAGGCGAAATGGTGAGCGGGCTTACCTAATCTTATCTACTAAGGCACGTGATGCTGGGTGTTGCAGTAGCCTTTCTACTGTAACCGACTCGCTTCTTTTTGTAGCGGTCTATACGCGTCCGGATAAATGGAGATTTTTTAATTCACGGTAGACCCCCAAAACCCTACCGCGCTCCGCGCGAACCATACCGCGCTTCGCGCGGAGATAGGCTCGTTCCGCTCGCTCTGTTTTACACTACAGCGCTTCGCGCGGGACTCTGCTCGCTGCGCTCGCTTTGCACACCGTTTACGCTCTCCGGACAGAAGTATACGAGGTGTATGCTTTGGTCGGAGACAGCAGTCACTCTCATCTACTAAATGTAGGAATGATTGTTTGTGATGGTATCACGTTTCGTGATGTTGCACACGTACAAACGTCATGTTTGTGGCGAAACATTGCACATTTGAAAACGTGCAAGGTTTCGGCACCAGTGCTGGCAGCGCTGTTGATGAGAAGAAGCTCTTCTTGGGACTTTATTCACTCAGTTACAATCCATCCATCCCCATTGCACACTACCGGTAGGTACACGTACGCCGAACCTTACTTGCCCGTGACGACGGACTTCTTCTCGGCGTAACCGAGCTTTTGAAGCACTCCGCGGATGCCGTCCAGCACCGCAACGTTCTCGATAGTGGCCGGTATACGGAACGGGGTCGAATTGGCTACAGCTTGGATCGTGGCGCGCATGACCTTGCCCGATCGTGTCTTGGGAAGAGCGTCCACGAAGCCAACGTCTTTCAGGCAGACAAAGCTGCCCATCTGCTCACGAACGTCGCGCACCGCTTGCTCAATGATCTTTTGTAATGTGGGTGGGAAACAAGAAACAAAGCGGTAAGGCTGAGATCTCAAGTTGGTTAAGCACATGCCACGCTGACGAACCTCTTCCTTCGGCCGATCGATCTTCGTGTCAATCACAAGAAGTGCTACCGGGACATGCCCTTTGAGTGCATCGGTGACTCCAAACTGCAGATGGCAAACGATTGTGTAAGTCACTGCGGCCAAGACCCGACATACTGTGACGATAGACACGTACCACCGCGCATTCCACGACTTCTGGGATCTCAATGATGACTTCCTCGATTGATCCCGTGGTGATACGGTGCCCCGCGACGTTGATAACATCATCCGTTCGGGACATCACCTACATGTTATAGACACGTTAGCTGGTGTTCGAATAAAGGAGACCGAGGCAGTTAACTCACGTAGACGAATCCTTCGTCGTCGATATGTCCGGTATCTCCGGTGTGGTAATAGCCAGGAAATCGCTTGAAGTACTTGGCGTAAAAATCGTCGGGGTTGTTGTGCAACGTGGTTAAAGCGCCTGAACAATCACGAGAGTGTCAGCAAGACTTATACAAACGGAACGTTTTGAACTGGAATCAATCACGGACCTGGAGGAAGCGGAAGCTTTACCACAAGCTCTGCGTCTTGCTCTTCATTCTCGTGATTGTGGCTGTGGTGCTCGTCGGGGTCAGCGTTGTCAGCCGTCAGCAGCTGAACGTCCCATCCAGGCACTGGGCGAGCCACCGATCCCACCTTGATTCGTGGGTAGCCGTCCTCCGTAATATCATCATTTTGCATACCAATGCACGGTGCTGTGATCGGCCATCCAGTCTCCGTTTGCCACCTATACAAAAGACGCAAACATTATAAGCGTCCGATGAATGCTAACCACGAACGAACTTACCAATGGTCGATCAGTGGCACGCCAAGCTCCTCAGAGAAGAAGTTGAATGTCTTCGGGTCTCCACGCTCGCCAGCGACGAACATCGTCCTACCCATGTGCAACGAAGAGGTGAAGTCAATATTAATAGCGCGCAAGAGGACAAAAAAATTAAAGGACACATACTTGAACGTCTTCCGGATCTCTTCCTTTTTGTCCTTCAACAGCAAGGCATGCGGGTCTTCCTTGCGGATCGCACGCAATGCGGTCGGCGCGGTAAACATAGACTTGATGCCGTACTCCGTGATCAAACGCCAGTATGCTCCGGCATCAGGAGTTCCAACAGGTTTGCCTGCGTACAGAACCGACTGCAATGCCAATAAACAGTTAGAGCCGACAATGCATTGCCGCGAACAAAACAACGTACCGTGCATCCGTGCACTAACGGACCGTACACGACCAGCGAGTGACCAACCGTCCAGCCCATATCCGACGCCGCAAAGAACGTGTCATCTGGAGCGATGTCGAAGACGTTGCGCATAGACCACTTAAGCGCGACGGCGTGTCCGCCATTGTCCCGAACCACGCCCTTCGGCCGCCCCGTTGTGCCCGACGTGTACAAGATGTAGAGCGGATCCGTTGCAAGCACCGGTACCGCGTCAACGGGGCTGCCCATGGCCATCACATCTCTCCAGTCGACGTCACGTCCCTTGGTCATGGGGAACGGGCAAAGATCGCGCTGCATCATGACGACTTTGCTGGGCTTCCACGCCGAGCGTTCGATGGCACCGTTGAGCAGCGGACCGTAGTCGATGATGCCCTTGGGCTCCACTCCACAACTCGCCGAGATGATGATCTTCGGCGTAGCGTCCTCGATTCTGGCCGCCAGCTCCAGCGTCGCAAAGCCGCCGAACACTACCGAGTGCACTGCGCCCAGCCGCGCGCACGCGAGCATCGCCACCGTCGTCTCCAGCACCGCCGGCATGTAGATCACCACGCGGTCGCCCTTCTTCACGCCCAACTTCTGCAGGCCCCCGGCAAACGTCGACACTACAACATCATCACCAACAACAACAGCAATAGACTTGAGCACCGCTACCTTCAACGTTGAAGCCAGCCGATTGGGAGGGCTGACCTTCTTTCAACAGCTGGCTGTACGTCATCGTGGTCTTGGTGCTCGTAAGTGGGCTGTCGTAGTGGAAGGCCACGACGTCGCCCCGCCCGCTGTTCACGTGCACGTCCAGCGCATTGTAGCACGAGTTCATCTCGCCCCCCGTGAACCACCGCGACGACGGGCCTCGTGACCTGCAATAACCTCTAACTAAGTACAGTGTAAACCTCTAGCTGTTGTATGTCAGCCACGTACGTGTCGAGCACTTTGGACCAGGGCTTGAACCACTCGATGTCGCGAGCGGCCTCGGCCCAGAACTCCTCGGGTTTGTCCAGGCTACGGCGGTACTGCTCCGAGTAACTGGCGATCGCTCTGCTGCGCGCGGGGAGGCGCGCGAGGCGCTGGCTGGAGCGCAGCATGGCGGGTGCAAGAGTGATGCTCACTGCGCAAAATGCGGAATGAGGCACCAACTTCAAGGTGAGGTGGCGTCCGGCTACTGCCACCGGAGATACGTGTACCTGGTCACCGAATACAGTATACAAACGGAGGTGCTATACGAACGTTGCGTTTCAGGGCCATGTTGCAGCGAGGACATCTACGGTATGCACACCGGCCTCGCTCGGCTGGGCTAGGGATGCCCCCGCGCTATCGCTAAGGTTGAAAGCTATGGCTCGCAATGTCGATAAGACTTGTCGTTGGGCTTGGCCGTGGAACTTGAAGTTGGTCGGTCCCCTGTCAAACACACGGACCCGGCACCGCCGCAATTGGACCACAGGAAGCTTGGTCAAACAGCGGTGTCCGCGAACCCTCATTGCGGGGGCGCGTGGTTGCATTGCGACCTAAGCGCAGCGACTCACCAAGTGAAATAGCTCCGCCATGCTTGTCGAGCAGATAGAGCGAGCTAGGGGGCCAAACACCATCAGTCTGACGCTGACACCGAGGCGATGCATCCGTGCAACACACCTCGCAGCAGTGACTCGCTGGTCGCCCCGCTGTTGCAGTCTGACGCTGGAGGTTGGATGGGATTCACAATTCGAGGTCCATGTTAAATGCAACTTCAACTTGCTTGTGGACTCCACTCGGGTGCAGTCCACGAGTCCCACCCAGATACATGCAGCAATGCAGCATTTCACTCTGCTTTCCCATGCATGTATTTATATATGAAGTAGCCTAGACTGCCATGTCCAGGGCCTGGACATGGCAGTCCTGCAAGCGCACAACTCGAGCCAACCCAGTATACATTCATTATACACCCTCAAACATTAGGTATACCCTGTGTATACATGTGCGACGATTGGCGTCACTTGGCAAGATCTGCTCGACGTGCGCAATGATCATCCGTGCGGCGAGCGACAGCGAGAGCGACGACGAGCTGCAGGTGGTCTCTTCGGCGCCCCGCCGCTCCGTGTTCGACCCTCCAGCCGTCGGCAGCTCCCCCGCCAATGGCAGCACCGCTCGCTTTGCCTGGTTCGCCGCGTGCGGGGCGCTGGTGCTGCTGCTGCTCGTGGACTTGGCGGCCGTCTTGGGCTCGTCCAACCCGTCGGTGGACACGTTCGCGCTGCTCCCGGTGCTGGTCGCGGCGCTCCTGTACCGAGAGACCATCATTCTGCCTCCCACGGCCACGCTGCTCAACCAACTCGTGGGCTTCGCACTCGTCGGCGCGTGGATCTACTCGAGAGAGAAGAGTCTATCAGCTGGACGTACGACGCAGTGGCTGCAGAGCGCCCGCTACGGGATCTGGACGCTGGGGGCTCTGCTGTGTCTGGGCCACGTGGTGTCGTGTGTCTATCTGCTGTTCGCTCTGCTGGAGAGCAACGGAGACCGCACCAAGTTCTGGCTCGGACGCAAGCATTCTGGCGCCAAAACGACGGCGTACGGACGGGTCTAGTGGCCGGCGGGGGCTTTGCTCGCCGCTGCAGCGATCTTGGCTGCTTCGGGGTCCAGCACTTGGTCCAGGATGTCTTTGATGGAGTTGATCTGCATGTTGTCGGCCTTCTTCCAGAGCTTGTAGTTCTGGTGGGCTTGGTCCAGGATGGTTTTGAACTCGGGACGGAACACAGCTTCTGCGACGACCTCAAAGAACGGCAGGACGATGAACTCGAAGAAACCGACCTGGTTGCGAGCGCTGTTCTCGCTGTTGCGGTTCATGAATGGGGAGATGTCCATCCCGAGAGTGTGCTCGTCGTCCCCCTGCAAGAAAAATTCTTCGATGATGAGGTCGGACCAGCGGGCGTGTAGATGGAGAGCCTTGGACGAGTGGCCCACGTCAGCGCACTTGATGACGATCTTCATGAGCAGCATGGGCGAGTGCTCCACTTCCGAGTCTTCCTGGGATATGAGTGCTGTCTTCAGGCTACCCACGAGCTGGAGGTGGACGGTGAGGTCTGTGGAGAGCACCATTTCCACGATGGCCTTGCGCACCTCGCTGTATTGCCCCGGTGATAGCCCCACGAAGATGTTGAAGAGAGGGTCTTTCGTCAGGAAAAAGGCTTCGGCGAGGTGCATTCGCTCCAGGACAGACGAGTCGCTGAATTCGATGGCCAGGTCGCTGCCGCTCTTGATCATGAAGTTGTTGTTCTTGCCGGGGTGACGGAAGTCGTGAATGGCTGCAGCAACGATCGCTGCGAACACTTCCTGATATGTGAGTAAGTCCTGTAAGTACCCGTTATCCATGACCGAGATGAGATATTCGACCGAGCTGACAACATCCGCTGCATGGCAGTTGTTGTGCTGAAGCCCACCGAGCAAGAACATAGCAGTTAGTAAGTCAAGTGGCGAGAAAGAAGCTGAAGATAACCAACACAATTGAGTCACAAGAAACGTACGTAAGGGTTCCGGTGGTAACCAATGTCCAGGAAGTGGAGAAAGTTGGCCAATGTGCTCTTGTTGACGGAGCAAAGCTCAAAGAGATTGTGCTGCTCGAAGGCGATGTACGTGATGAACGTAATGGGCTTGTTATTCGTCATCTGCGCGACCCTGTTTCAACACAAGAGCGTAAGCGAATCCGTCATGACCAACCTACGGTAGCGGCAAAAACAATACTACACGTACTGGAATGTGTCGACACTCCAGCCATCGCGCTCCATCAATTCCCCAACAGCATTCAACACTTCGTCAGAGGGTGCAGTAACCTCTGGATGTAGTCGCATCTCAACAGAACGAGCAGCGTTGGTGCCTCCTACTGAGCCCATGGATACGCTCGAATTACCGGAACCAGCCGCCATACTCTTTTCGGATTCCTTGGCCCCGCCACTGCTACCGCTGTTGCTGCTACCAGAATTTTCAGCGCTGCTTTGAAAGACCGCGGAGGCTCGGCGGTTGCGGGTATACGACTTGTTGGCAAGCACTGTGGTGGCCCAAGACTTGATGTCACCGTCCAAGTCTCCATCACGTTTCATCTTGAGCTGCTCATGGATATCGGGAGCGAAGAGGTTCTGGCCCTTACGCATAAGCAGCGTTACGATCCCGTCCAGATTTTCCCGAAGTTCCGGCGATAACTCTGTTGCACGCTGCAGGGCCTTGAGGTCCAAGAGCACCTTGGCCATGGGTGAGTCGAAGTCTAAGGGAGGACTACCGTCGCCGTGCCCACCCACACGCTCTTCCAGCATCCTTTTCAGACTCTTGTTCTCGTTCAGAATAATTTCTTTTTGAAGATGCGAGGCCCGAGCGCGCTCTTCGACAATCTTGGCGTGAAGGAAGTTGAGTCGGAGGAAGCGGTCGGTCTGGCGCACACGAATCACCAGCACAGCTGAGACACAAACGAGCGTGAAGACGAGCAGAAACTTATTGACGACGAAGATAGTCGAGCGCGAGTCTGGGTACTGCAGTGAGACGAGGATGCAAAACTCGAGGTTGATCGAGAAAGCCAAAAACAAGTAATGGAACGCGTCCAACTTGAACAGCGGCGCCACGAGCAACACCAGCATCGGGCGCAACAGATTCATATTCAGGTGCACCATCGGAATCGCCACTGCACAAAGAATTCAACAGAGAATTGAGTAAGCAGATCACATTGTCAAGCCACAGCGATTCCAAGAAACTTACCGCGGTTTATGTAGGTGAAGATAAGGTCGCGGCCGGAAGATTCGAGGTTGCGGTAGATCCACCAGTCCGTGGAGCCATCTAAGCTTACCGTAGTGGCATTGATAGCCGAGTCCATGGCCGCGCTGGAGTCGTCTGCCGCCATGGATGAATCGGCCCACCCGGAGGTGCCAAATGGCTCGTCATGGAACGCAAGCGAGAAGAGCGAGTTTAAGTCCTTCAAAAAGTAGCGCGTGTAGTCGTCCGCTTTGATCAATCCCTGGCCCAGAATTCCAGCAGCGAAGCAGTGAGCAACGAGACAAAGCAGCGTCTGCTCGTGGCCGATGAAGTACCGGGAGCGGCAGCAGGCGACCAGAGTCGGCACGGGGATGTAGATTAGCATGGAGACCCAGAGCCGCAATGCCGACGCGGCTCGGACGACCGGGTCGTCGTCGTAGAAACCGACCCAGTCGGGCGTAGTGAGCACGATCCAGATGAGCCAGCACACGAGACTCGAGTAGAGCGCCGGGGCCAAGTTGGTCTCCGTGTAGTAGGCCTGGAAGTCAAGCTCCACGAGCGGGTCCTGCGTGAACGAGTTGGTCACATAGTGGAAGCCGAACTTGTCCTCCATGGCCTTCGTGAGCTTGTTGGCCTCGCTGCGGTCCGCAGCGGAGCGTGGGAAGATGAGCGTCGACACCGGCACCCCCAGCGAACTGCGCCGCGCCATGGACGAGCGCAGCGTCATGGTCATGGACTCGCCCGTGTTGCCAAGCGGCGTGGGCGCTATCATGATGGAAATGAGCAGTGGCTCCCACCAGGCGGCGACCAAAATGGCCAAGCAGCAGTCGTTAGCTCGACATGTCGGACGTGGTCGAGTTGCAGTGCACTGCAACCTGTAACAGACCCCGCCAATTTTAGGCTCGCGTCGTTTCGTGCATGGCTACACATCGCCCTAACCCGTGAGGTACCATCAGTTTCGGTGACGGGACGTGTGTGATCGGTGGCTCGTCGGGGCCTGGAGCATTGTCACCACGTGAGAAAAGGGGGGCCTCGGGCCGGGAACAAAAACACAAGCCAAACCGCCCCACGACCGAAAAAGGAACTCGCTCTCCCCCAGTTCGCGTTGAGCTGCCGGAGACCGAGCGGAGCATCATGGACACGGAATGCAAGACGCTGTGGATGGGCGACATCCAGATGCACTGGGACGAAGCCTTCATCGCGTCCCTCTTCGCCTCGGCCGGTACGAACACAAAACCTCAGTCTCAATCTCTCACTTGAACTACTTTTTGACTCACTTCACTTGTCTAATCACTTTTTGGGTATTATTTGTGCTTCTTATCTGGTGCATTATTTATTATATTATTATTGTATTTATTTAGCGGAGCAGCCGGTTATCAAGTTGATCCGTGACAAGGTGACGGGGTACCCGGCGGGTTACGGCTTTCTCGAGTTCCCGACGCAGAGGGGGGCGCAGCAGGTGCTGGAAACGTTCAATGGCCAAGTTATCCGTACGCTATCCATGACTTTAAGTTATTGGTGTTTTATTATTTTATTATTTAGTAACAATCTGATAATGTTGTGATGACTTGCACTCGACTACTGAATAGCGAACACGATGCACCGCTTCCGGATGAACTGGGGCGCCGGCGGCCGCCGCATTGAGACGTCGGACGACCACTCGATCTTCGTGGGAGACTTGGCCCCGGACGTGACGGACGAGCTGCTGCTCGGCACGTTCAGCGCGCGCTTCACCAGCGTGAGGGGCGCCAAGGTTGTCATGGACCCCGTCACGCGGGTGTCCAAGGGCTTCGGCTTCGTCCGGTTCGGCAGCAAGGAGGAGGCCGACCAGGCGCTGCAGACTATGAACGGCGTGTACTGCTCGTCGCGCCCTATGCGCGTGAGCGTGGCCACGGAGAGGAGCAAGTCCCGGCAGCAGGGTGTTTTCGGAGCCGCGGAAGAGGAGGGAGCCAACACGACGGTGTTTGTTGGAGGACTGGACCCGTCCACTACGGAAGACGAGCTGCGCGCCCGATTCGGCGCTCTCGGAGAAATTGTGTCGGTGAAAGTGCCGCCTGGACGTGGATGCGGATTTGTGCAGTACACGTCGAAGGAGGCGGCGGAGGTTGCTATCACGCAGATGAATGGCACGGTTGTTAGCGGCGTTAAGGTTCGGTGTGCGTGGGGCCGATCGGCTGCCGCGCGTGCGGCCAACCACGGTGGCTACTACAACCAGCAGTACGGCCAGTACCAGGCCGGATACCAGGTTCGTGTCGAAGGCGTTTGTGTGGATAACGATGCCGCTTTACTAGATCTGACGTTGGTCGCTATTTCCTATTGTTGCAGCAGAACTACTATGGCTACAATGCTGCTTACGGGTACCCGCAGTACCAACAGGGAGCTGCTGCCTACGGCTACGGTGCCTACGGACAGTACGCCCAGCAGGGCAGCCAGTCTCAGGGCGGGTACCAGCAGCAGCCGCAGCAACAGCAGCCTATCGGAGGTCAGCAGGCACACCACGGCAACTACGGCCACCAGCAGCGTCAGCAGCAGGACCAGCCGCGCGACTTCACGCGGCCTGACGACATTGAAGCTATGAACCGCCGCTACGCCTCCCAACGTGCGTATCAGGTACAGGCAGTGTTGTTACTGTTGGCCGTTGTACACGAACTGCCATCACTGCAATTGTGGTACGGTTTGGTGTCTAATGATATTGTTATCTTCTTGTCGTTGACTGCTCAGAATATTCCTCCGGCTTCTAATGCGTCGTACACTCCGATGGGAGCAGACGTCGCGAACGGAACTGCGATGGCTGGATCGATGTAAGCAGAGGACCCAAGTGGAGAATAGTCGATGATAAAGAGGAGTGAGAGCAGCCGAGAGTGGGGAGGGGCTTCACGCGCAGAACGAAGCAAGAGGTGACAAGGGCATTGCCAGATAAAACGAGGACAGCGCAAGTGGCGACAAGAGCGCGTGGAGGAGGCTGTTCGGCGTGCAGGGAGCAGCAAGCAAGCGAGCGAGCAAACGACATTTATTGGCACGGTGGGGTGAGCGTGAAATGCTGATGAAGAGTTCTGTTTTCGTTTTCTTGCTTTTTGTTTTTTTTTGTTTTTGTTTTTGGTGTAAATGGCACTTGTGTTGTGATCGACGTCGCGTTCGTTCATCCATTTACTCAGAATTTACTCACAGACTTGTTTGTCCCCCCGTTTATCCCGCCATCGCCACGTCCGACTCGGCTGGAAGCGACTGAGCCAGCAGCTTTTGACATTCCTCCACCGTCGCCTGAAACAGCTTGAGCTGGTCGTTCTTGAACGCCAACTGCTTCTTGAGCGTCTCCTGGTGCAGCAGCAGCTCCGAGTGGTTGGACTCGAGTCGCTGCAGCTCACTTTCGGCGTCCTCCATTTTGAACGGGAAATGTATCCAAGTATAGTCCCAGCTCTTTTAGATTTTATGGGTAAAGTTAGTGCGTAGACTTTATGTACCCTTTCCGTCGCTATCAATACTGTATACACGTATACATGCTACTACTAGTAGTATACATGTATTACCGGTAGGTGCTTACAGACACCCCCGCCTAATTTGCTGGAGTGGTACTTATGAAGGCTGCGAAGCAACAAGATTTGCGAAGGGCTGACATAGATGCGATTGTACTTACTTACTATCATTTGTCACTGCCATCTAGCAACTTGCACATGCAGGTATCTTCCCACAATGTGACACTTTACCGTTTTACCTCATCTAAGTCAGTACTTCCACATGGATAGCGATACAAATCATGAGCACAGCCCGCACTTCCTGTGCGAGGTACATCGAGAGATGCAGTTGCAAATTAGGCGGGGGCGCCTGTACTCGCATAAATCGTTTGGCAGCTTCATTATCTGTCGCATTGAAGCTCGTCGTTTTGTTTCAAGATTGCAGCCCAGCCGAGATCCGACATATCGGCATAATCCGCGCGATGGATTCTTCATGCAGCCGAGGTGAAGCGAGATTGCCGATTGAAGTAATCTCACGCAGCCCGAAAGTGCACATAATCTCTGTCCACCTATCAGCGCCCTCTATTCCCGATTGTGCCAAAAACCAAGGGCTGTTTCCTGGGTAATCACGCTGTACCACAGTATCACGACCGACCGACACGCTGCACTCGCCTGCCTAATGGCCATTCCTGAATTCGCCTCTCACTGCGCACAACGCAATGGGAGTCTCAACGCCAGTGGGTCGCGATGCAGTCGTCACCTTCGACTCGGGCAAAGGTTTGATGGCCAAAGGCCCCGAGGTGCTGCACGACCTCATGCTCAGCAACCTGGAGGCCACTACGGGCCACTCGATGCCCCGCATGGACGTTCGCTTCAACAACCTCTCGGTGACTGCAGACGTCGTCGTAGTAGAAGACGACGGCTCCAAGCACGAGCTACCGACGCTGCCCAACACCGTCAAGAAAGCCTTCGCCGGACCCAAAAAGCGCTCCGTGCGTAAGGAGATCCTCAAAAATGTGAGCGGTGTCCTTAAACCCGGCACCATCACGCTGCTGCTCGGCCAACCGGGGTCCGGCAAGTCGGCGCTCATGAAGATGCTCAGCGCGCGCTTCCCCGAGGGCAAGAACATCACAGTGGAGGGCGACATCTCGTTCAACAACGTGCCTCGAGAGCAGATCGTCGACCGACTACCGCAGTTCGTGTCGTACGTGGACCAGCGTGACAAGCACTTCGCACCGCTCACGGTGAAGGAGACGCTCGAGTTCGCGTACCACGTGTGCGGAGGTGACATCACCAAGCGCACGGAGTTCAACGCGTCGCTGCCTTCTGACAAGGAGAACGTGGAGGCACTACAGGTGACAAAAGCCATCTTCCAGCACTACCCGGATGTCATCATCCAGCAGCTCGGACTGCAGAATTGCCAGGACACTATCGTCGGTGACGCCATGATCCGTGGTGTCTCGGGTGGTGAACGCAAGCGCGTGACGACTGGTGAAATGGAGTTCGGCATGAAGTTCGTGTCGCTCATGGACGAGATCAGTACGGGTCTCGACAGCGCGGCCACGTACGACATCATCAACACGCAGCGTAGTATCGCGCACAAGCTGCAGAAGACGGTAGTCATTGCTCTACTGCAGCCGTCTCCGGAGATCTTTGCTTTGTTCGACAACGTGATGATCCTGAACGAGGGAGAGCTCATGTACCATGGCCCATGCGGCAAGGTGGAGGGCTACTTCGAGTCGCTAGGGTTCAAGTGCCCTCCTGAGCGCGACATCGCCGACTATTTGCTGGATCTCGGTACCAAACAGCAGTACCGCTACGAAGTCGAGCAGGCGTCAAGGGCGCCGCGTTTGCCTCACGAGTTCGGCGACAGCTTCCGTCAGTCCGAGCTGTACCGGGAGACACTCACCGCATTGGAAGCACCTTACGACCCGGAGCTGCTCAAGACGGTGAAGGAGAACATGGACCCGATGCCAATGTTCCAGCAGTCCTTCATGGAGAGCACGGCGACGCTCTTTAAGCGGGAGATCATGATCACGTACCGCAACAAGGCCTTCATCTTCGGTCGACTGCTTATGATCGTGGTCATGGGGTTGCTGTTCAGCACCATCTACTACGACTTCGACCCCACGCAGGTGTCTGTGGTGGCAGGCGTCGTCTTCTCCACGGTCATGTTCCTGTCCATGGGGCAGTCGTCCCAGCTGCCGGTTTTCATGGCGAACCGCGACATCTTCTACAAGCAGCGAGGCGCCAATTTCTACCGGACGTCGTCTTACGTCCTCGCCAACTCGATCGGCGGGATCCCGCTGTCGCTGGCTGAGACTGTCATCTTCGGCTCGCTCGTGTACTGGATGTGTGGTTTCGCGGCGGAGGTGGGGCTTTTCCTCATCTTCGAGATCATTCTGCTGTTGTCAAACTTGGCCATGGGCATGTGGTTCTTCTTCTTGTCGTCGGTGTGCTCGCACGAGAACATCGCCACTCCGCTGTGTATGATGTCCATCCTGATCTTCATCATCTTCGCGGGCTTCATCGTCACGACTGATAAAATCCCTGACTACTTGATCTGGGCGCACTGGATCAGCCCCATGAGCTGGAGTCTCAAGGCACTAACCATCAACCAGTACCGATCGAGCGCCTTCGACGTGTGTGTGTATGGTGCGATCGACTACTGCGCGGACTACGGTCTCACGATGGGCGAGTATTACCTGAACCTCTTCGGCCTGGACACGGGCAAGGAGTGGGTCGCGTACGGCATCGTTTTCTTGGCGGCCATCTATGTGGTGTTCATGTTCTTGTCGTACTTGGCACTCGAGTACCTTCGGTACGAAGCTCCGATGAACGTGGACGTGTCGGAGAAGGCTGCTGATGACGGATCGTACGCGCTCGTCGAGACGCCGAAGTGTGTTAAGAAGAGCGACGTGGTCGAGGTGGAGGTGAACACGCACGAGAAGAACTTTGTGCCGGTGACGGTGGCCTTCCAAGACCTGCACTACTGGGTGCCGGACCCGCACAACCCGAAGGAAGAGCTGGAGCTGCTCAAGGGTATCAACGGCTTCGCTGTCCCCGGTTCCATCACGGCTCTGATGGGCTCGACGGGTGCTGGTAAGACGACGCTGATGGATGTCATCGCTGGCCGCAAGACTGGCGGCAAGATCACGGGTAAAATTCTGCTCAACGGCTACGAGGCTAGCGATTTGGCTATCCGCCGCTGCACGGGCTACTGTGAGCAAATGGACGTGCACTCGGAGGCTGCCACCATTCGTGAAGCTTTGACTTTCAGCTCGTTCTTGCGCCAGGATGCGTCGATCCCAGACACCAAAAAGTACGACTCCGTTAATGAGTGCATTGAGATGCTCGGACTCGAGGACATCGCGGACCAAATTATTCGCGGTAGCTCGGTGGAGCAGATGAAGCGTCTGACCATCGGTGTGGAGCTCGCTGCTCAGCCGAGTGTGATTTTCCTCGATGAACCGACGAGTGGTTTGGATGCTCGGTCCGCTAAGCTCATCATGGACGGTGTTCGCAAGGTGGCCGACTCTGGTCGTACAATCATCTGCACGATCCACCAGCCCTCGGCTGAAGTTTTCTACGTGTTCGACAGCCTTCTTCTGCTGAAGCGTGGCGGACAGACCGTGTTCTACGGAGATTTGGGCAAGAACTGCCGTAACTTGATCGACTACTTTGAGAGCATCCCTGGGGTGGCCCCGCTGCCGAAGGATTCCAACCCGGCTACGTGGATGTTGGAATGCATTGGCGCCGGTGTGAACAACTCGGCCGCGGACGAGTTGGACTTCGTTGAGCACTTCAACAAGAGCTCGTACAACCAGCACCTGGAGGCGACCATGGCCAAGGAGGGGATCACCGTTCCGTCACCTGACCTCCCCGAGATCGTGTTTGACCAGAAGCGTGCTGCCGGTTCGATGACCCAGATGAAGTTCGTGGTGACCCGCTTCTTCCAGATGTACTGGCGTACTCCGAGCTACTCGCTGACCCGCTTGGTGATGTCCGTGTTCCTGGCCCTGATCTTCGGCATCGTCTTCATCAACCCGGACTATGCTTCGTACGCCGGATTGAGCTCGGGTGTGGGTATGGTGTTCATGGCCGCCCTCTTCCTGTCGATGATGGCGTTCAACAGCGTGGTTCCGCTTACAAGTGCCGAGCGTCCTTCGTTCTACCGTGAACGTGCGTCGCAGACGTACAATGCGTTCTGGTACTGGCTGGGAGCGACACTGGTGGAGATTCCGTGGTGCTTCTTGAGTGGCTTCCTCTTCACGATTGTGCTGTACCCTCTCGCGGGCTTCACGGACTTCTTGACTGGCGTGCTCTTCTGGGTGGCCATCTCGCTCACGGTGCTGATGCAGGTTTCTTTGGGCCAGTTCTTCACCTACGCCATGCCCACGGAGGAAGTGGCGGCGATCATCGGCATGCTGTTCAACTCGGTGCTGATGATGTTCATGGGCTACAACCCTCCGGCTTCGTCCATTCCTCAAGGTTACCAGTGGCTGTACACGATCTCACCGCAGAAATTCCCGATGTGTATCCTCGTTGCTCTGTGCTTCACCAAGTGCGAGACTCTGCCGACGTGGGATGAAGCCTCGCAGTCGTACATCAACATCGGATCGGACCTCGGCTGCCAGCCGATGGCAAACGCACCGGCGACGATCGGCCACACGACGCTCAAGGAGTACACGGAGTCGTACTTCGGCTTCAAGTACGACGAGATCGGCCAGAACTTTGCCATCGTCATCGGGTGCATCGTGCTGTTCCGCATCTGGGCGCTGCTCGCTCTGCGTTTCGTGAATCACCAGAAGAGATAGAGAGAGGGTTAGCATCTACGCACCATCTCCTCCTTGGCATGTACTTAAGTAGTATTCGTAAGACAAGCATTTCATTTCATTTTAGTGAAACTATCACCAATTCAGCAAAACTTTAACCCCCCAAACAAAACTCTTCCATCGCCGATGCAATGAAAAACTTCACTTAGCTATGATAACGAATGGGGAATTTCAAGTTCACGCCTGACGGTGAGAAGAAGTTTTTAGTGCATTCAGTCACTTGTGAAGTTCATAGGCCATTTCTGCGTGGCTTGTGTATTTGTTTCATGTATTACTACGCTCTTGGCGTTTGGGGTGGATGGAAGTCACTTGCTCCTTCTTTCGGAGTGTGCGTGTTGGTAGCTTCGGTACATGGCTTCAGCTCGATACTTTGGTGTCGACGACTGTTGGTAGCTTCGGTACATGGCTTCAGCTCGATACTTTGGTGTCGACGACTTGACTCGTTGGTTGATACGTTTGGTTCTTGGTACGTTTGGCTTAAATATCGACGCGGCGGGTCGCTCCAGCGCGGGGCGTCACCAGCTCGGACAGATACGACAGATCGATGGGCTCGGCGCGACGAGGCTCAAAGTCCAAGTCCAGCGTGAGCGCGCGCGTGACTCGCGCAGTGCGTGGTCGCTGCTGCATCCCGTTCGAGTGCGTACTGCCGTCCGAGCTGTTGACGCTGCTGCTCGTGGGGCTATAGAGGTGGAGGTTTTCCAAGCGCTCGCGGACTGTTGCAGGGTCGTCACGGGAGCCGCTGTCTACGGAGTCCGTCAGCGAGATGGACGGTCGCTCCTCTTCCGAGCACACGCTCGAGTGCAGCAGTGCGTAGGCCGGCAGACTGTTCTGCTTGGTGAACGCTGCAAAACACCAGAGAATCAGCACGATTGACAAGGGATACAAGGAGCAGTTCGACATGACGTGACGTACTGTTGAGTTTCGTGTCCGAGAGCGGCCGTGTGCGCTCTCCAGCCACCGTCGCATTGCGCACGCGCGTTCTCGTGCGGCCGTAGTCCAGTCCGCTCAAGCTGCGGCTCGTGGGGTTCACGGAGCCCGTGTAGATGGCACAGGACAAGCACATGCGGTGGTTCTTGCCGCTGACGTCAGCGCGGTGGTAGCAGATCTCGACGCACCGCTTGCACAGAATGGCGTCGCAGAAGCGGCAGCGCTTGGCGATCGTCCACTTGGAGACGCGGTCTCCGCACGCCTTGCAGTCGCGGTCGCCGTCGCCGTCGCCGTTGAGGGACGTGGACACCTGCTGCGGTCTCAGTTGGCGCATGATCTTGAGCACCTGGTTGAGGTTGTCCGACGCCTTCTTGTTGGCCGCGATGGCCTGCTGCACGACCCAGTTGGGCAGTCCCCGGCCGTCGATATGCACGAACGTCACGTGCTCCAGCACGTTCGGACGGTCGGTCTCCCGCAAGATCATGCCGGACACGCGCATGTACGTGCGGACGGGCCCGTCCGGGTGCTGCGAGGCCGGACAGCACAGGTGGTTGATGGACCGCATGCCACGCGCCCACACCCGACGACCCGTTTCGCGGTCCACGAACGAGTCCATGAACTCGAGGAAGCACACGTCGCGGCCGTCCGAGAGCTTGGACGGCGGCTTCCAGAGCGACCAGCGCATGGCGGCACCGTGCAGAGGCTTCTCGCTGCTCGGAGTCGCCAGTTGATAGAGACGTCGAGACCGCGCCGAGTCCAGCACCATGGGCACGCGTCCGTTCTGGTCCAGATACAGAGCGGCCACCTCCTCCAGTGTCCCGAAGAGCACCGACGTCGTCCACATGGCCATGGACTTGTAGTCGACGGTGCGGTGCGCCACGTTGAAGACTTCCCCGTCACTGCCGAAGCGGACAGCGGTCTGCACTGCAGGGAACAGTTGGTCGTACGCCGCCTTGGCGTCCATGAGGAGACCATCGAGTTCTTCCTGGGGCAACGGTAGCATCTCCACTGCGTACGGGTGGTCGGGTGATCGGGAGTACGCGTACTGCTGCGTCATTCCTTGTCCTGTGTCTGCCACGCGCGACTTGATGTCGATTCGGTCGAGTCGATCGAGTTGAGTCGATCTCTCTGCAGTCGCCGAAGTAAGAATGGCAGCTTCGATGTTTGCTGTCGCCGTGGCTGATGAGGCGAAGAGGGTCGACCGAGCAGATGGGAGCCAAAGCTGCCGTCCTAGACAGGACAACCGAGTCGCGCCGACTTGACGGGGATGCGCCATTTGCGGTGTCGTGTTGTTCGCAACAGTTGGTCCGCCAGCACTGACAGAAGCGAGACAAGGGTCTGCGAGCCATGAGTTGGTGAAGCTTCGTCCGTCGTGGTGATCCGCGCTTCGCATCGGTCGCTGGCTGCGTTTCTGCTGGGATACATGTATGTATACATGTATTCTAGTTCCCTGGTTGGTGGTGTTGACGGCAAAGGGCTCTCGATGCAGGGACCACATCGCCGAGATGACCAAGGTCTCCGTTATTCCGTGTTTTCGCTCGCGCTGGCCGGCAGATGGGTCGATTGCGCGTGCGTAGACTCGCCACGAGGGAACGCGAAATCGTAGTGGCCCACGCCCACTAAAGTCAGGGCAGAACGAATCTGTGTTGCTCGAGACGCGATTTGCATCGCCGATTGTTGCAAACGAGCGCTGGCTGGAGACGTTCGTTGGTACCTGTACTGTATCCGGATATGTGCCGTACCAATGTGCGTCGATGAACTCGATGGCGCGGCAGCTACCGACTCACTCGGCGGTCGGTTGAAACCAAAGCTTGTTTTCAAAACAGTACATGAACATGTACAGTACTGTACCTGGCTGGCGGACCGAGCCTTTTCCAGCACAGAGCGGAGGGCTACTCTCTGTCCAACACTTGCGTCATTAGTAATGACTCATTACACACCAGCACTAATGCCACGGAGCGCAGAGCCCCGGCCATCGGATACATGGCGGGGTTTCTCGGCCGCCGAGTTGGCGGGGATACCTACATGTACAGTATTACCCTATCTTGGTTACTTGTATGTTGTATACTGTATGTACATGAAGCTCCGTTGCTCTTGAAAAGGTCCGCAGTCGTTACGGCACAGATAACTACGACAACACGACAACGGATAATATGTGCCATAAGCTTAAGGCGCAGATAACATTTTAAACTGCAAAAGTGCGAATCTAAGGAAATTTTAGAAACTACATAGGTTCGCATGCCACTCGAGCCTCTCGTTCACCAATTATTTTGTGCATAAACCCAACGCCATCCGTACCGGTAACTACCGGTACCACCGTTTTCATAAAATCTCAAAATCCAATTTCTATCAATTACAAGCCACTCATTCCAGTTTCCTCCCATTTCCTCCCAACCCCCTCGCCGCCGCCGCCGCCGCGCCTCCGCCGTCCCGCTCCCTCGCCACCACGCCCCCGTCACGCTTCTTCGACGGCACGCCCCCGTCGCCTCCCTCACCGCCATGCATCCCCGCGCATCCGTCACTGCCGCGCTGCCTCGGCCGTCAAGCTCGTCGTCGTCACGCTCCTCTCGGCTGGAACGCGCTTCATGACCGGCACGCTATCTCGACTGGCACCCCCCTCTTGGAAGGCACGCCCCCCTCGCTGCTGCCGCGCTTCCTCATCAATGCCGCGCGTTCTCCCCCTCATTGCGCATCCTGGTTGTCACGCTTGTGCAGGTTATTTAAGTCGTCACGCAAAAACGACGGGTACTGCCTTAATTTATTATTTTAGTTTTTGATGTTAATGCCTATCGCACGGAAGGAGCACTGCATTTACTCGTGTTAGTGCTTGGCTAGCTGTAGTTGGTAGCTACGACTGCAATACATACTACTACGTAGTACGTAGTATGAAGTATTTGGTTTGATGGTATTATGATCACCAAGTATTTTAATACTAAACATAATTGGTGACACGTTCACCAACTTTCACCAATGTTGGTGACTCGTTCACCAATTATGCTGACTCTTCGACATGTATTAACAGCAGTACATGTACTAAGCATAATGAGTTTGACGTGCTACGTGTACATGTACAGTGGGGCCCCCACTACTGGGGGCGTTGCCGGCGACAACTCCGGAACGTAAGCGTGAGTTGGCTGGATACACTGGCCTGTGTACGCCACACAATTGTAGAGATCAATCTCTAAATACTATTTCCAAACCGGTAGATACCGTCCCAATTGAACGTAGGGCCTTCTTCTAAAGCACAGATACGATTATGTGCCGTACTGTAGGTTGTGGGTGCAATACATGTACGTACATAAGGTGCTTACAGTACTGTATGTGCCTTAACTGTGTTATCTGCGCCGTATGATTATCGTGTTGTCGTAGTTATCTGTGCCGTAACGAGAGTCTGAAAAGGTCGGCTTGTGTATGCACTGCGCAGTTGTGTCGGCGGCAGCATTCGCGACTGGCGTCAACTAACGCGGATGACTGAACGGGGCCTTAGAATTGGAGGTCAAAGCTTCTCGCACGATCACTTCTAAGTTAGAAGTGATCGTGCGAGAAGCTTTGACCTCCAATTGTACGTGAGCCGATACAGCGCTGTAAAAGTCTGACGGATCCTGCATCCAGCTCTCTCGCTTCATTCCTGCGTCGAAACCAACTCACCTGCTTTGATCGAAGCATGTCGTTAGTGAGTTAGCTGGTCACGCGATCGCAGGTATCGATAGGTCCTCCAGTCGGAATTTCCGACGCGGAAGACCTTGGGTCAGAAGACGTCGCTGCCAGTGCAACTTCGGGAAGATAATTATACGTGTACATGTACGCATGGTCATCTTGCTGCAGTCACTTCAACAGGGCCTCCTGTCCTGCTTGTACTTGAAGTTCCGCAGGACTGCGCCCAGCTGCCAGTCGCCCAGAGAGCGACCTGCACCACAGCCTTGTGAATCATAAGGCGCAATACGCTGGATAAATCGCACGGAACGTCACGTCACAACAGTATGCATTGCTGTGCCCAAGAGCTGGGCTGGCTCACAAAGAACCCCCAAGCCCTCACGCTACGCATTGCTTCAAGGCCAGCACGGCGACTTCTGATATTCTGGGATCCGAGTGGAGTCCTATTCTTCAAAAACACTATGACCTGGTAATTTATGGGTGAAAGGTGATATTAGTTCATAGAGGTTTCGTCTAAAAACCATGTGAGTACCGCATAACAGAACTCATAGTTCGCAGATATCTCATAGCTCGCACTTGGGCTGACAGTACAAATCACACAGTAAAAAATACAGTTCAATACATATTCGAAGTGCTCCAGTGTTTTTGGTCTTTCCGTGCAGCTATTGCTTTTACAAAGAATGCACAAGTCAATGTTTCTGGGGTTCGAATTATGAGTTCTGTTATGCGGTAGAATACATGTACCGACATTTCCCTGTCATAAGGGCCATTCCTGTCATAAGGGCAATCCAATTACAACCAATTGGGTGAGATTATTCTTTAAGTACGACTTTTACTTGTCATAAGGGCAAATCTTACAGTAGTACAGTCCATAAGTACGAAGCAGAGCACGAGTGGTTCAGAGCTACAGAAGGCATTTACTTCGGTATCTGCAATATGCGGCAAGGACGACCCCGACTGGGAGGAGAGGGGCGGAAGCAGAAGCTCTACGCACGCAAAGCCTACTTGTATGCAGATAAGTTGCGTGCGATAAACGTTCATAAAGATTCTGGTAGTCTTGATAAGAGCGTTAAAGAGGTTTTTGGTGTAATTACTAACCCTTTGGAACTAAACAAACTAAAGAAACTCGTCGGCAGATGGATACGAGAGCGCGCTCACATTGAGTCCATGTGCTCACTTGGGAAGGGCAGTATGCAGAAATCCCGTCAGCGCGGGCGTGGAACAATTCTGTCAGCCGAAGCAGAAGAGCAAATTGTTTTATGGATTAATTCCTCCCGTCGTGAAGGAATTCCTGTCTCATCAGGCATACTAACTCAGAAAGCATTAGAAGTTGCTAAAGAAGAGGGGTCGAACTCATTTAAGGGTTCGCTGTCCTGGGTTCGAAGATTTTTTCGGCGTCACAAGCTCTCTATCCGAGCACGAACCCGGCAGGGCCAGACCACCCCGGACGACCCTTCTCAGGTCGTAGCAGAATTCACTGCCATCGTTCGTCAGACGATAGTTGAGCACGGCATTTCGGAGGTATACAATGCAGATCAAACAGGTAATTATTATGTCTCATGGTTTTTATATTAAGGTTGGAATAATTATCTAACATTTGTTAGCGGTGTGCTTCGAGTACTTGCCTCGTACGACGATTGACCAGCGGAACGCACGGACTGTCTGGGTTAAATGTGCAGGGAAGGATAAAGAACGAGCTACGGCGATGCTGCTTGCAGATTCCAGAGGGAATAAGCGCTCGCCGTTCTTGGGTGTCCAAGACACGCCCGTCGACTAAGTCCGATGAGCACATCTCCAATGCCAAGAACCGCAATGGGTTTGGTCGGACTCTGTGGAAGACGATTGACCTTCTCCAAGAAGCAACAGGATGCCGGATCTTCGGCAACACCAAGGGCTGGTGGAATTCCGACTTATCCATAGCGTTTTTGAAGTTTCATTTTGCCGAGCGTGACAACTGCAGCGATCCTGTTTTGTTGCTGTGGGATGATTTTTCTGGCCATTGGACAAATAAGGTGGTAAAGTATGCAGCGTCCATAAAGGTTGTTCTATTGAAGGTACCACCTCGATATACCTACGTGTGCCAGCTTGCTGACATCGCATGGAACAAGTCCCTCAAAGATCAGGTACGCCGGGCTTGGGTTGCTCAAATGCGCGAGCAGATCTCTGAGCACCATCGAGCTGAGGAAAGGCGCCGGGTGATGGCCGCAGAGCAGGCAGAGCTCGAACGACAGGCGGAGCTGTCACGGCAGGTCGAGCTTGCAAGAGACTTGGAACAAGCTCGTCGGAACCAGGCACCAAGCCTTGCAGTGTCCGCGCTTCGTGCTGTCCGCTGTCGTGGTGATGGCTGCTTTAGGAATGCGGATGGCGTCGGAAGGGGTGAGGGGGTGAGGTTGCACGAGCTTGGTCGCGGTGTTGGAGATGATACTGAGGTCCTGGCACAGGGACAACGAATCGAAGCCGCGGTTAACTGTCAAGCACAAGTTATCGCAACCGGCAACTGGTCAACATACCGTGATTGCAGCGAATATCCGTCAGACACTGCCAGCAACACCCCTGAGCCACGTCACCGTTCCCGTCGGACTAAGAAGAAGAAGAAGGGAGACGCGTTTGAGCTCATTGCGCCGTCACGTACTGTCATCGCAGCTTGGATTTCGGATGCCTGGAAGAATCTCACGACTGGTACGATTGTCGGTGGCTTCGCTCATATTGGTTTGGTGAATGACACCCGGCCTGTTGCAAGCAATACATCAGACATGACATCAGAAATTAACTCGCTGCTTGCGTCGATGGCTGCCATCTCGCTGGTTGCCCCAGCGAGTCGCCTCACGCGAATCAGTCCAGCGGACGATATCGTGACAGCAGGGGAAACGACGGATAGTTCTGACAGCAGCTCCGAGTAAATTCCAAATACATTTCATTTTATATCTTTGTCGTCTCTAGCATCATGCACACACAAAAGACAGCAACATGGTATGAGTCAAACAGACCTCTCCCATCCATCACACTCGCGGAGCGCCGAGCCGACTCACCCGTGTACACGCTCGCCAAAGCGCAGGCGCCAAGTCGACGTGGCGGCCGAGCTGCTGCCGGTCGTATAGCAGTCATAATCCAGGTTGCACTTGCAGCCTGCAACACAAAAGACAGCAACATAGTATTAGTCACACAGACATCTCCCATCCACCACACTCGCGGAGCGCCGAACCGACAGACATCTCCCATCCACCACACTCGCGGAGCGCCGAACCGACTCACCCGTGTACACGCTCGCCAAAGCGCAGGCGCCAAGTCGACGTGGCGGCCAAGCTGCTGCCGCACGCCCCGCCGCTTCAGCGGCGTTCGTCCAGTCGCCGAGTGAGAAATAATCGGCTTTGAGTGAAGTACACTTTAGATCCGTGTAAGTACGAATGCATTTACGTTTTGCTTACGCATTGCATAACCCTACTCCTAACTGCATTTGGGTGTGCCCTTATGACAGGGAAATGTCGGTATTGTACAGTTACATGTACTTTCATGAATCATAATACCCCCTGAGTATGATAAATTATTGGGATGTTGCTTGTAACATGTAGCGGGGCTACACGTTCGGCTAACCTCACCTTAGTGCAACACGCACTAAGTGGATACATTCAGGTGGGCCACATCGCAGTGTGGTCACCATTCATATTAGGAATCAGTCCTATTGGTCAGAAAGCAGGGTCTTTCTACCAATAAGGGTCAAGCATTAGGACAGGGTTTCTGCCAACCACTCGTTGGCAGAACCCCTCTTCATAGATATCAGTTTTAGGAGGAAAGCCACAGTTAACATTCAATTCAGTTCTCATTTTACCGCAAAAGCTACTATTTGTACCTTTATTTAGATCTAATTATACTTGTGGATACAAGTATACTTAATCTAAGTTAAATACACCTTACGCTTCCTCATACACGTGCGCTCACGTGTAAGCTAAATTATTGGGCTAAGTAAGCCCATTACACCTGGCAGCACTTTGTAGTCCGTCCAACGACCGACTAATTACGTATTGAATGAAGTTCGATACGGGGGCCGAGGACCTGCCTGTGGACGCGAGTATGTCTACTGGTAACCCAAACACGGGTGCAACGCATGTTGCACGCGAAGACTGTCTCAACCTGGCGGATCCAGAGTGGGAGGCGCTCCAACGACTGTCGACGGTCATAGGAGAAGCGGCCGTAGCAACGATGCTACGCACGCTATCGCCGACAGAGCAACACGGTGTTGCTCTAGGCTTCATCATGAAGGAACAGCGCGAGACCGCTGCTCGCGCTACGGTGTCGACCCCGTCCACACCGCGCGTGGAGTCGTTGAAGCTCCACGTGAACAGCTATGTTGGAAAAGAGGGCGAGCCTCTCCTCCGCTGGCTTGTCGAAGTCGACACTGCCATTACGGCTCGACGTATCGTCGACCCGTTGTCGAAGGTTGCGTTCGCCATGTCATGCCTTGGCGGACGAGCAAGGAGTTGGGCATACGGACGCCGACTCACTGACCCTACGTGCTTTAGCACGTACGAGGTGTTCAAGGAGGAGCTCAGACAAGCGTTTGAGCCCCCGCAGAATGAGTTCAGATCGAGGGCTGAGTTCCTCGACCTGCAACAGGGCAAGCATGACGTGCATGCTTACGCTCAAAGGGCGCGGTACTTGGTCTCGAATATCGTGACCAACCCGATAGACGAGGCGACAAAGGTCGTCACGTTCATGAAGGGCCTGAAAGATGGGCCTGTGAAGACCTATCTCTTCCGAGAGTACCCAAGTACTCTCGAGTCTGCAATTACACTTGCAATGCAAGAAGAGTTTAGCCTGCGACAGGCTAAGCTCCATGTGAACATCCCGCGGCCGATGCCGCGACCGATGGTAAAGCCGACGGGAGGTCCCGAACCAATGGACCTCTCGAGTGCGACGGCTGCTGAATCTCAGCAGCGTCGTGGACCAACGAATGTCCGCTGTTTCCGGTGTGGAAACAACGGCCACTACGCCCGTGAATGCACAGCGCCTGTGCAGGCGGCCAAGGGCCGGCGTGACGATACCGGGTATCGCCACGGGCAATAAAAAAACTAGAACGACCAGCAGGCGCGGGGCGCCCTGCTGGTGATGCAGTCAAGCGTGTCGATATTGGACACGCCGTATTAAAGACTGCTGCCCCCAGTGAGAGTCATTCTCACTGTAAGAAGCAAGATGACAGGCCAAACCTTGTCACCTTGAGGGTTCGCTCGAAGAAGGAGAAGTCTCTTCGTGCGTTGGTGGATTGTGGTGCGTCGAACAACTTTGTTCGGCTGCAGAGCCTAGCGAGGCTTGACTTCGAGGAAGTGGAACTACCTCGAAGTCTATTGGAAGTAAGACTGGCAACGGGTGTCGTTGTCAGAACCGAGAAGCGTGTCGTACGCGTACGCTTCTCGTATCGGGAGAAGAAGTTCGTGGACGAGCTTATCGTGCTTGACTTAGACGATAAGTTCGACATGGTGTTGGGCATGCCGTGGCTTGCACGGCATGATCCGGTGATCGACTGGACGAAGCGCACGATCGTGCACTTCGGGAGTAGTGGCGCGACAGTGAGCGATGGCCCTGTCGGCGCAGCACGTGCACCTCGCGGTGCACGCGACCCACCAGGAGAGACGGCGCGATGCGCGGCTGTCTCCGATCGCCCCGCGCGGACACCGACGACTGAGAGAGTCGTCGGGAGAAAATGTGAGTCGAATCAGAAGACTCAGATTCGATCGGATTCGAGAGGTTCTCGAAGCGTCAAGAGTGACGCAGTCGTGTTGACTATTAGTGTCGACACACAAGTTCAACAAGAGGAGCCAGTCACTAATAAGGACAGCGACTCGGACGCGTCAGCTCAGGGAGCTGATGCGATTGGCCCAAACGTCGAACGACGCTCCGCCGTCAGGCGTCGAGGTAAAGAAGGCGCGCCGGCTCTGGGAGCCGACGCTGCAGGCAGTGCGGACGGTTGCAAACGTCCTGCACCGGAAATGCTTGCGTGCTCGCGTGCAGCCGGGCTGCACGACGAAGCGGTACGCGATCAAGCAGGGCTTGATTGCGTGCGCCCGCGGGAAGAACCCGCCGGCGACAACAAGAAACGCATTGCGTGCTCACGTGCAGCCGGGCTGCACGAAGAAGCGATACGTGATCAAGCCGGGCTTGATTGCGTGCGCCCGCGGGTTGAACCCGCCGGCGATCAAAAGGAAGATCTGTCCGCGGCCGGGCCCGGACAAAACAAGACGCGCGGAACCGGGTTCCGCACAAGAGGCGAACGGCGCAAGCGATCAAAGCTGCGCAAGTCTCGGTCAGGGACCGAGGCGCTACTCGCAGTGTCTGCCGGGCAGACAAAGGAACTGGAGACGACCGTCGAGACACAAGAGGTCTCCAGTATAAGAAGATGAAGTTGGAGAACCCTCCGACGTTGGCGTCGGAGTTGACTTCGCTTCCAGTCACGAGCTGGAGGCGCTTCGCCCGCGACCTGCACGATGGACGCATCGAGCAGATTTGCATCCTCTCGGATGTCGAGAGGATGAAGTGTGAAGCGGAAGAGTTGAAGCAGCTCGTCGCTGAGGGCGTCGACGCCCTCAGCGACGCGTCGACGCCCTCAGCGCCAAGTCGAAGAAGGAACGCTTCGACGAGCAGAGCTGGGACTCGCTGAAGTCGAGCCCCTTCTACGAGGTCTTGCGTGAGTACAGAGACGTACTCCCGGACGATATCCCTGCGGAGTTGCCGCAGGACAAGGGTGTTCAGCACGAGATTGATCTCGTGCCGGGAACGAAGTATTGCGTGACGCGGCAGTGGCCACTGCCGCGAGAGCAAGTCAAAGCGATCGACGACTTCTTTGAGAGTCGTCGCAAGGCTGGGCAAGTGCGGGAATCGAAGTCCCCGCACAGCGCGCCTACGTTCTGTGTGAAGAAGGCACAGGGCGGGTGGCGCATCGTTCACGCTTATAACAAGCTGAACGATGCAACGGTACCGGCGCAGACGCCGATACCGCGAAAAGATGTGATCATCGATTCGATGGCTTTGAGCACTATCTTCAGTGCTCTGGATCTGAGAGACGGATTCTATCAGATTCTGATGCGTGAGAGCGACATACCTCTCACGGCGGTGAGCACTCCGAGCGGTATGCTCTGGGAGTGGCTTGTAATGCCGCAGGGATTAAAAAATGCCCCTGCGACGTTCAACAGGTGCGTCACGCACTTGTTGCGCTCGGTGCGCGACTTCGCACCGAGCTATTTCGACGATGTGTTCATCCACAGCCGGGCTGTGGACGGGAAGTCGGAAGTGGAGATGCACAAGGAACATCTCCGCAGGTTGTTTGCGCTCATGCGCAAACACAAGCTCTACGCAAACCTGAAGAAGTGTATCTTCGGGGCTAGCGAGATACCCGTCCTTGGGTGTCTCGTAGGGAAGAACGGCGTACGCCCTGACCCGGGAAAGGTCAGAGTGATCAATGAATGGCCTACGCCTTCTAATGTCAAGGAACTGAGGCAGTTCCTTGGACTCGCTACGTACTTATGCAAGTACGTGAGCAACTACGCGGGCAAGATTCGCCCGCTGTCGCAGCTCCTAAAGAAGGACGCTGCATGGGTTTGGACTGCTGAGTGTCAGCAGGCCTTTGATGCAGTCAAGCAGGGCTTGACTGAGGCGCCGATCTTGGCGGTGGCCGACCAAGATCGCCCGTTCCACGTCGTGTGTGACGCGTCCGATTTCGCAATCGGATGCGCTCTAATGCAACACGATCACGAGGGACGTGATCGCGTGGTCTACTATCAGTCGCGTCAGGTGAAACCAGCTGAGCGCAACTACCCGGTACATGACAAGGAACTCCTTGCCATGAAGTATGCACTCGCGAAGTTTCGAGTGTATCTACTTGGGAGTAGACCATTTGTGGTCTACACCGACCACGCATGATTGCGTACGGCGATCGAGTCGCCGCACATCTCACAAAGAATGGCGAGATGGCTCTCATTCTTTGCGGAGTACAACTTCCAGGTTGAGTACAAACCTGGAAGGTTGGATGTTGTGACCGACGCGTTGTCGCGTCGACCTGATTACGCAGTACACAAGGCCGACGCCAATGCAATTGGCGTCGCACGGACGTCTACTCCTTCGTCGTCCTTGTTGGACGATGTGAGGTCCGCATACACAAATGATGCGGACGCGAAGCAGTTGTTAGACTACTTCGCTGCTCCTTCTGACAAGTCTCGTCAGAAGCTGGCGAAACATCTCCGTGCACGTGTACACCGTTATCGTGTACACAATGGACTGTTGCTTTACAGCGCAGTCGACGACAACGCTGACCGCATTGTCGTGCCGGACGATCATGAGCTGAAGCTCAGGATCACTTACGAGTATCACGATGCCCCGACGTCGGGACATCAGGGTCGTGAGAAGACATACTTGCATCTCACGCGTGACTTCTATTGGAGTCACCAGTACAAGTGGGTACACAAGTACGTTCGTGCTTGCGAGGTTTGTCAGCGCGTGAAGCCTGCACCCTTCTCGCAGGCTCCACTTCAGTCACTTCCGACTCCGTCGGAGTGTTGGCAGTCCATCTCAATGGACTTTGTGTTTGGTCTTCCGCCTGATAACAAGCGGAGGACTGGTATTGTGGTCTTTGTCGACCGATTCAGCAAGATGGTGCATCTTGATGCAGTACCAGCCGAAGTGACAGCCAAGCAGACGGCACGTCTGTTTGTTGACTTGGTGTTTAGACACCATGGCATGCCGATCGACATTGTGTCTGATCGCGATCCGCGCTTCACAGCGCGTTTCTGGCAAGAAGCGTTTGAACTTCTTGGCACGCAGCTGTCCATGTCGACTGCGGATCATCCGCAGACCGACGGACAAACCGAGCGCGTCAACCGAGTCTTGGTTGACGCTTTGAAGAGCTACGCCCATTCGTTCAAACAATGGAGCGACTGCTTGCCGATGGCAGAGTTTGCCATCAACAACTCGGTGCATGTCTCCACAGGACATACACCGTTTTACGTGAACGCCATGAGGCATCCACGCGTACCGAGCGTACTCGGTGCGGTAGCTCCTTCCTTAAGTGGGGGAGGGTATCCGGTTTCAAACAAACCGAATGAACACGCTGATACGAGCAACATATCAGCTGTGTCGACACGCGCACGGACTGCGCGTAGTCCAATCGACGAGAGCACAATGTCTACGCCGGGCGTAGACACTCTCAACAACAACAACCACACACAGGCCGGGCCTGTAGTGAACAAGAACAGCGGGTTGAACAAGACGTTCAACTCGAAAGCAATGGACTTTGTCCAGCGCCGCCAAGCCGTAATACGGTTTGTGCAAGATGCTATTGCAGCTTCTGTCGATCGACAGAAGCTGAACGCAGACAACAATGGCAGAGGAAACACAAATGAATTCAAAGTGGGTTCATTAGTTCTGTTAGCTACACAGAACCTAGCTAAACATGCAGTTTCCGACTTCGGAGCAAGCAAGCTTGCCCCGCGCTTCATCGGGCCATTCACCGTGTTGGCGAAGCATGGCAACGCGTACACGCTAGACATATCGTCCAGCATGCGCCTCCACCCAACCTTTTACGTTGGGCGGCTGAAGCCGTACTCGCAACACGAGTCACCTACTCCCGGTGACTCGGCGCGATCCTCGTCTCGAGCGCGGAGACGCGATCCGTCAGGCGGGCAACGAGCGTCCCCAAGGTCACTTGGACGTTCAAAGCGGTCTGCCCGGCCTGACCGATCCGGGCTTTCAAGAGCTTTAGCTCCTGCCGTATCTCGGCGAGCTCAGCCGTCTGGAGGCGCTCCACAGCCTCCAAACGATCCCAGATCCCCCCCGACGACGACCCGTGGCGTCTTCCCACCGCCGCCGCCCCCGTTGCGAGATGCACGCGGGGAAACTCGCTGGATTGTCCAGCGAATCGTTGATCATCAGATCCGGACCCAAGGTCCGGTTCATTTTCGTATTCGTTGGTTAGGATACTCTCCTGACCACCATACGTGGGAGCCGCGGAACGTCCTGATGAGCGACGTTCCGGAAATGGTGACGGAGTACGAAGCCCGCCACCAGCAGCTCCACCGAAGGGCGTAAAACTTGAGCGAGAGCTGTAGTTGCCTACAGCCCTCGGCTGAGTGTTGCGCTCACCCTCAGCACTCTCAGACGACAACTGCGTGATTAACTTCTCACGCAGTGTCTTCAACTCCACAGGCACACTAACACCAGTGTACCCGAGAAGGTCCCGTTCGGACAGCCGAACTGCCCCAGCTTGGCAGCGCTCGCACGCAACGCCAGACGGCACTGCGCACGGAATCCCCGCCTCGACTGCACCATCGTGCAGCCGCAAAATCTTGGACCGCTTCGAGAAGCGCTCGTAGCGCTCACCCGCAGAGCGGACCCGCTCACGGTAGCCTGAGGGATTGTTGTTGAAGTTCTCAACGAATATCCCCCAGCTTTGACAGAGTGCCTCCCACTCTGTCACTTTACTCTTACGGGAAGTCTTCTTATTCCCGTAGAATCGGAGCTCATGGAAGAGCCCGATGTAATAATCACGTCTTTGATCCGTCGCCGGATCAAAGTCGAGCTCCTTGGTGACATCGTCATCAACGATGGCGCTGCAGGAGTACAGCGCGTACTTGCTGGCCGGAGTGGTACTGCCGTAGCGAGATTGGATCTCGCTCGGAGACGGCATCCACGGGTCGCGCGCCGGCTTAGCGCGCGACGTCACAGTCGCAGACGGAGTGGAGTCGTCATCGTCTCCACCCCGCGGCGTAGACAACGCCCCAGCATCTGCGAGCGGCCTATCGCTGCCGCTACGCGAGCGCTTGGAACTCGAAGCGTCCGAGTCGTCCTCGCGAGGACGACGAGTCCCCACGCTAGCTTCATTGCGCCCCGTGGACGAGGAGTCTTGCTTCTCCTCGCCCTCCTCCATGTCGACATCCTTGTCGACATTCAAGTCTCCCATGCCATCGAAGAGGGTTTCGCTGGCATAGGTGACTTTGCGCGCCTTGTGATACTCCCCAACCGAGATGGTACGCTTGGGGGAGCTTTGCGTCGTCACAGAGGAAGTGACGACGGACGCCGAAGAGGCTGGAGATGCGGCAGTCGTCGCTGTGTTGGCGACGACTGTGTTGCTTGCTGCAGGTGCAGCAAGCTCGTCGGAAGTCTGCGTCGTTGGCGTGCTCATTTCGAAATGAGCACGATGTTCTCTCCGAAGAAGACTTTGGATTGATGTGTCGAGACCGGCACATCAAGTCCTAACGGGGGGATGGTGTAGCGGGGCTACACATTCGGCTAACCTCACCTTAGTGCAACACGCACTAAGTGGATACATTCAGGTGGGCCACATCGCAGTGTGGTCACCATTCATATTAGGAATCAGTCCTATTGGTCAGAAAGCAGGGTCTTTCTACCAATAAGGGTCAAGCATTAGGACAGGGTTTCTGCCAACCACTCGTTGGCAGAACCCCTCTTCATAGATATCAGTTTTAGGAGGAAAGCCACAGTTAACATTCAATTCAGTTCTCATTTTACCGCAAAAGCTACTATTTGTACCTTTATTTAGATCTAATTATACTTGTGGATACAAGTATACTTAATCTAAGTTAAATACACCTTACGCTTCCTCATACACGTGCGCTCATGTGTAAGCTAAAGTATTGGGCTAAGTAAGCCCATTACATAACGTCCACCTCGTCTAGGTACGAGTTTTGGTTGCGCGAAGGGGCCTCCGGCCTTTGAGAAATCTTCTGTTCGCCCTCCATCTGGAGCACTCTTAAAACGAGTTGCCTACCCGCGTAGCCATATCAAACGCATAGACTAATTTATATATTGGTTAGTTTTACTAAGGTAGCAAGAACGGATAAGGTATGCTGCTACTTCGATCACGTGGTGCTTCCCTCCACCGAAGTACATTTAGAACTGGTTTGGGACTATACTTATGTCCCGAGTCCAGATGGGATGCTGGCGCGCCCGGGGTCCTTCGGCAGCAGGTCTTAAGTCTTGCTGGGGACCGACGCCAAGTGGCTACCACTCGACACATGGGTACACCCGCTGCGGGGATGGGTACGGCTAGTGTGCCGTGCCCAGCTTAGTAGAAGAAGAGACACCCCGACAATGATGGCGCGAGGTCGGCATCGGCGGACGCGTGACAGAGAGCAAGGCCACCGAGGACGGGCGTCACGACAGCGAAGCAAGTCGCGTGCAGCCTCTCTGCGGAGGGCTGTCACACTGCAGGACGGAGGTCGCATCTCGGGAAACCAAGGGCGGGGCAGAGAGGGTGGCACCTCCACGAGGAGCGTGCGCGTCGCCGACGCGCTTTCATTTAGGTGAGCCGTACATTTTCCCTACCAAGAACACTAACAAGTTGACATTCATTGTTACCTTGTTGGGTGGTTTACTTTGCATCTCTATTGCTAAAGTCTAGTTTAGCCCAACTCTCACTAAAAGAACCCGCAGCTACTCGCCCTACGGTCAGGGGAGGTGCGTGACATTTGGTGGAGAAGCAGGGTAGCTGTTTGCTCGAGAACGGCTAGCTAGACTAGATCAAGGACTTCTCGCGTGCTGCCAAGGACTGGACATCTAGTGCAAGAGGAAGAGAAGATGGCATCGTACGGATCCGGCAGCGACTCCGACAGCTACAGCGACAGCCCCGAGAGTGGGTACCTGGACGCTTTCGTGTCGGAGGTCTTCCTCGGCGATGCCAACCCAAGAGAAGGCGGTCGACCAACTCCTACTACTGCAACTACGACGCTTGGAGCTCCTACGGAGGGTACGGCTAGAGGGGAACGGGGTGCGGACGCGCCACCGAGGGATGCCTCTCAACCAGACCTGACGACTCCCGAATGACGAGGCGCCGTGCAGGGCGTGCTAGGCCGATCCATGGCTAGCACCAGCTACACCAGCGGAGGGCAAGACCAAGGCCCTCACGGGCCCAGTGGTGACGCGCAAGCTTCGGGTGCAGGCCGACCCCGCCTGATCAGCAAGGCGTGCCCGTACCCGTCCCACAAGGTGGTCAAGGTGCTGGACATCAAGCACAAGGATGCACCATCCCCCAGGACAAGGGGGTGGACTAACCGATCAAGGGCAAGGTGGACATCAAGGATCTGGTGGAGAGAAACCTGCTCCGAGCCTCGATCAGCACCAACAAGTGCCGCCTCAGCAGTCAAGGGGGCCTCCTACCGGGATCAGGAAATGCGCGCATCTCAAACCCCTATCGTATCCAGCGGCGTGCAGATCAAGACGGAACCACCCCAACCGCAGGGCCAATCTTCGCTAGTGGGTGGCCAGGGGCATGGTCAGCTGACGCAGGGTGAACAAGGTCAGCAAGGACTCGGGGGATATGGGCCGCATCTCTCCTACCCGTATCAGGGCCAACAGTATGGACCCTTGTCCGGTCGACTCAGTACGCGAACCCCTTCGCTACCGGCGCTCCACCCACTCCGGCGCACGATACAGTACAACCCACCCTATGGGGGCACGACGTACGGAGTTACGACGCATGCGGCACCAAGTGTCAAGACGCCGCAGACCGCCATCGCCACGTACGTAGGAATCTCTGTGGCGAACATGCAGGGTGCTGGGTTCGGCTTGGCGAACCCGTTCTCGCAGCCGGCTGGTCAAGCACCGCCGGTATTGCCCGCCCCTCAGCAGCCTCAGCAGCCCGCTTGGGCGGGTCAGACTCAGCCGTCTCCGCAGCCACATGCGGGGCGGGACCAAATGGGAGCAAACGCGAACTCCCCTTCCTCGGTCAAGGTGGAGCCGCCGCAGTTGAGCCGATCGTCGTTGGCTGGACAACAGTCTTATGGGGGCGTTCCCGGCTATGGCTACAATAGAAATCCTTACGCTGACTTGAACCAGAAGCAACCTGTGTACGGCATGCCCTCGAGCATCAAGAACGCGGTCACGATGATCCACCCGTTCTACTGGGACGGTGCCGCCGTCGAGAAGGCAAGGGCGTTCTGAGACTCGTCCGAGATGGCCACGGTCGGTCTGAACGACTAGATTCGGTTGAGTGCCTTCCGCGAGTGTCTGAAGGGCAAGACTGGAGAAGACTGGTAAATGTACTCGCAGATTAGTGACTTTGAGACTCTGCGCCGGAGGTTCCACAACCAGTTTATCTGCCAGACGCCGCTCCAGATGATCGAGCGCCTGAAGTCGACGAAGCGTACCAAAGGCATGTCGGCTGAGGTCTGCAACTGTCTTCCGGGAGGAGTGCAGTGTCGAAATCGTCGTCCTCTCCGACTTCGACTTCTTCGACTGGTCGCTTCGGATGGAGTGCTCGCGGCTTCAGGCGACTAATGTGTACCCAAGGGTTGACACGGTAACCCGTGCCCTCAACCTTGAGCCGCACCCGGAAGTCGTCATGCACTTCATCAATCCGGAAGGGACCGTGCCACATGTGAGCGAGCTTCCGGCTCAAGCCCGTTTGGACTTTTGGAATGTATAGCCACACTGCATCACCCTTCTCGAAGCCCGTCTTCAATCTCTCAGTGAGTTCCTTTCACTTCTGCGTTTGGACGTCGGAGCGCATTTTCTTCGCTTGGACTTGGAGGTCCTCCGCACATGCGAGGGCGTAGCTGTAATCTCGTTGAAACTTGCGGCGCCACTCGTATGCAGTCTTCTCCTGGACGCTCGAAGGTCGGGGTCCCAACATCGCGGATACCGTCCCTTGGGCGTCCCATCCGTGAACTAGGTAGAAGGGAGTCTCCAAACGAGTTGCATCAAACGACGTGTTCAGGGCGAACATCAACCTCTCAGCGTGGTCGTCCCGATCGCTTTGATCCACTTCCGCGATATACGCTCGGACACTTCGAATCACCGTTTGGACGGACCGCTCCTGCTGACCGTTCGCTTGGGGTCGATATGCTAGAGTAGCTCGCTGTCGACTCCCCAAAAGTTCTCGGAATCGGGTGAAGACTTCACTCGTGAATCGAGGATCTTGGTCATGACGGATCAGGGAGCTGGCTCCCAAACTCCGAAAGACGCGCTCCTCGTACGCCTCTGCGACGTCCTGAGCCGTTGTGGAGCTCATGGATTTACACATGACGTATCCCGAAAAAATATCCTGGAACAGCATTAAGAATGTGTTTCCTCGAGCTGACTTGGGCATGTGCGTCACAAAGTCCATTGACACTGCTTCGAATGGTCGTCGAGGAGTGATGTTTCCAGGAGACGGACCGGGGTTCGGAGGTCGACCTTTTCCGCTCGCACAATCCACACACTCTTCCACGAAACGATCCACACCCGCGTACATTCCGGGCCAGTAGAATTCCGAACGAAGTCGTTCATGGGTTCGAGTCTTGCCTTGGTGTCCACCTTGGTAGTCTTCGTGGGCGTAATGCAAAATGTCCGCTTGGAGGGCCTTCGGTACAACAAGTCGTGGTTCATCTGCGAAATCTCGTGGCCGATCTCGGGTAGATCGTGCCAAACGGTATAGAATACCGCGAGAATCTAGCGCAAACAAGTCAGCGACCTTGCTGATCTTCCGGAGACGTCTAGGCGAGAACGACTCGAAATCTGCTTTCAGAAACCGCACCAACTCTGCGAGATACTCTTCGCCTCTCTGATGAACCTTGATTCGGCACCACCGTTCGGCTTGGTACTCCAAAGGTCCCAGAGGAGGTCAGGAAGGACCCTCCGCTTCCCTCTGCGCGCCATTCCGGGTCACGGCTGCCATGACTCGAGCTGCGTTTGGAAGTGGAGCCGATTCGGACCCACATTCCACATTCTCCTTTTGGAAACTCACATCAGCTAAACTCTCCGGGACACGGATGTCCACTCCGGGACTCGCTTGCGACTTCATCAATTGCTTAGGGATCTTGGATACCTGTTCCAGATTATGTCGTTCATCTTCCTCCTGGAGAATCTCGTTTGGAGGGTCACACACATAATCGTCGTCCAGACTGATCGCGTCAAAGTATTCATCTCCGTCGTCATCTTCGCTGGGAGATATGATTTCTTCCGGATCATCAACAAAATCACCTTCATCTTCATCATCTCCTTCTAGACCGACAGGCTTTACATCCAATCCACGCTCCGAGTGCACCTCTGGTTCAGAGTTCGGCTCTTCTCGCTTGGACGTCCCAGAGGACGGGCGATCCTGCTCAGTCTTTTGGACGATTCGCACCGCGGCGGATTCCGGAGTGTGACGTTTCAACACTCGGGTCGGCCATCCATACTCCTCCTTTTCGACGCAAGGCGGGTCTTGGTCCTCGTACATCTGGGTCACTTCGTCAATCCTGCGTTCCATCTGATCGGAGAAAGTAGATTCGTAGATGAGATGTTGCCACTCCAGATATTTTCGGCTTCATGGACGCACGAAACGACCAGCCATCGGGAAGGAGTCCCGTTCCACAATCCTTGCAATGGGCGTTTGGAAGCTGATAGTCAGGTTCTTGTCCGAAATGTTTACCACTTTCACAGCGACTGGGTACGATCTCGAAGCGAAGATCAGCTTGGTCACCCAACGGTCTCCTCGACCGGCCCAGACCACATCCTTGTGTGGATCCATCTGGGCATAGCGAATCTGCGTTACGACACTTCTCCCCGGGAGCAACCTTGTCGTGAAATCAGGCGTCACAGCGAGATCCAAACCTTGGGCCTTCCGGATTGCTCCTCCCCGATTGAGCAAAATCGTTTCCTCATCTGGGAGTTTCACAAGTCCTTCTCCAACGCAGATCCAAACACCAGCAGAGTACATGAAGTCCATACCCAGGAGGGTATCAATCCCTTCGCCAATGTTCGCAACCCACAAGTCCAGGATGTAAACCACTCTTGGGCCGATGGTGACCTTGACTTGAGCCTTGGATCGAATTATGGTGGGCACTCCTCCCAGACCGGACACTCGCAGAGGACTGTGAACACTTAATTTGAGTTTGAGCTTACGCGCTAAGTCCGCACTCACCATACTCACAGATGCTCCGGTATCCAGCATTATCGGGATGCGGTGATTATTCACCGCCCCATGCACCGTTGCCACTTTCCGATCGTCATCCGACTCATGATCTTTCCACCATCCAAATCTCTCTCCAGGCTCCAAACGGAACTCGATCGGCGGGTCCAACTCTGGGACATCGAAACGAGAATCATCCGAGCGAGAGTCATCACCTTGAAATACAGTCATAGATTCGTGATTACCTTGTGTTCGACTCTTCAACTCGGGTCCCATATACACTAAGGCACACAATTCTGGGGGCTTCTTCGGCCTGGCGCGTTCTGGATCCCCATCCAGCGGGCTTACAGGTTTAACTGCTCTTCCCCAGAATTTTTTTCTCCTCCCAGAGCTTGCTTCCAGAGTGGCTTCGGCATCTCGAACGTCCCCTGGGAGGCCAACGCTCTCATTTTCTGAAAGATTCTAGAGTCTTCGCAAACTTCTCCATGGAAACCTGCACATAACTTGCACGGGGATGTCTTGCAATACTGGGCTGGGTGTCCTTGCTGATGACATCGATCACACTGGAGTCCGGACCAACAGCGATCTTCGTTATGCCCAAAACGCTTGCTGTCTCACAAAATCTGGACGTGCCCGGCGGCTTGCCAAATCGGGGCGACGAATTGTTAGGTCGGAACTCTCTCGGAGGAGGTTTCCAACCGGCGTTCTCCATTGCCCGATACACTTGCGACCAATCTTCCGGAAGTTGACTCTCCGAGGACCCTGTCTCCACTTCTTGATCTGGGATCTCTTCAGCCGTCTCTTGGAAGTGTACTTGCTTCTCATCCTCTGAACTAGAATCAGCCTTGTTCTGCGCAACATAAGCCTTGGCCGGGCGCTTCGGACGGAACTTCCCAGCGGACATGTAGTCCGGGCGAGATTCACGTCTAGGAGGAGGAGTCTCATAGTCGTCGTCCTGATGCATTTCTTCATACTGCTTGAGCACGAACTCCAAATTCTCCAGGCTATGTAAGCGTTGGCCCTGTAGCGTGGGGCGAAGTGAGGAGTCCAGGAGCTTCTTTATAAACACCTTGAAGTGACGTTCCCTCTCCTTGGACGACTTCCGGAAGTTGATCCCAGCCTTGTCAGCAACCCGATTCAGGCGATAGAATAATTCCAGCGGAGCTTCCGTCTTCTTCTGGGTCATACTATAGTACCTCTCAGAGTCGGACGTTTTCGCCTTGCAATACTTCTCCTTGAACGCCTTCAGGAATCGCTTCCAGCTGTGACGTACATCTTCGTCCAAATTGTAGCGCCAGTCTCGGGCGGATGACGGCAACTTCAGTTTCATCTCATAAATGCGCATCTTGTCGGACCATCCTCCTTGAACCGCCATACTCTGGAACTTTTCCAGCCAGCGAATGCGTGTCGAAAGTGACGCCTTCTCGTTGAAGTCTTCCAGAGCCGAAGCAGTCACATAAGGCTTGTACGTAAACACCGTAGTCCCAGCTTGAATCGTCTTTGAAGTCATTGCGTTCGGAACCGACTCCTCGATATAACTGCTGCCCGAATCATCAGAACTTTCATCGTCCTTCTTGTCCGAGTCAGAGTCCGGGTCGGAGTCATGAGGGCCATTTCCTCGTTTGGAGATTCTCCTTGCGGAACCCCGTCTCGACGACCCTGACTTCCCAGCGTCCTTCTTGGGCGGGTCCGAACTTCCAGGCGGAGTACGTCCGGGAGGACCTCGCTTCTCAGAGCTCTGTTCAGTCTTCACTTGAGTCACGCTTCTGCTCCTACTCGCAGCGTCATTCTTGAGCTTGGCTTGTTGGAGGTTTCGCAGAATCGTTTGCAATTGCGCTTCGAAATGACCACCCGCGGTCGTCTGAGCGGCCAGCGCTGGGACTTGAGGGGTCACCGGGACTTCGTCACGAGGGTTGGATTGTGTCGTTGCTGCACGTTTCTCCCGAAGTTGACTTGCGTAATACTTCTGGACGTTGAGAGCAGCTTCTCGGTCTCTCTCGCGCGCCTCCCGGAGAGCCAACAACTTCTTTCGAGTCGCTTCCAGTTCCAGCGCTTGCCGTCTCCCCTCGGACTCCAAACGAGCTTTCTCCTCGGCGACTTCCAGAGCTTGTCGATTCTTCTCAGACTCCAACTGCGCCTGGAAATCTCCCAGCGCCGCTTCCATCCGTTGACGTTCGTTCAGAGCTGCTTCTGCTCGCAGCACCTCCACAACTTCTGGAGACATCGGAACGAAGTTTGCCACGTTAGACGAAATCAGAGGTGGTACGTTCTCCTTCTCGACTCTTGCGCTCTGCTTCTGGACTTGAGCGACTTTTCCTCCACACTAGCCATCGAGTCTTTCATCTTTGTCATCGAGTCTGCCATCTTTTGCATGAAATCCATGGCTGCTATGGTTGATCCCGTGGACTTGACAGAGTACCCCGAACAATTGGATCGCTCAGAGTATCGCGAAGTCGATCTGTGACGTCCGGACGTCCGCTTGGACGAACGACGTCTTCCCCTTTCCCGATGTCGCGAATAGTGACTATCATCAGAGGACACATCGTCAGATGACGTATCGGGTCGACGGTCTTTGCGGCGGCTTCGTCGCTGGGACGTCTTCACCGTCTTGACATCTCTTTCGGAGTCCATCATGTCCACATCACCAACATCAGGTTTCGACTCTTGGACGGGCGGGATGATCGTCTGTTGGACATACATACCCATCTCAGGACCACTTGGCATGAAACCGCCAGCTCCGTGGGCCGTCATCCCCATGGGATGGTAACCAACGTATGGCATGTGTCCTCCTTCGTACGACCACATCGAGGAGCCAGAGGATTCATCTCTCGACGACAAACTTCCAGCCACGAAACTTCGCTGGGAGACACTCGACTGACCAGAGACATCCGATGGACTCGGAACGGAATTCGACTCCGTTTTCCGGGACACACTCATCTGGGCCACCGAATTGACCTCGCTGGGAGGCACCGTACTTGGTCCCGTCCCTGACGAAGCATACAGCGGTAGCGAACTCAGAGATGGAGGCTGAGGTGGGTGTGCTTGTGGACGCTTGACATCGGGTTCACTCTGGGATGATCCTCTTGGACATCTCGTCGTTCGGATTCCCAACGTCCGGAATCGCATCACAAACTCGCGGTCTAGCAGGTCCGACTCGTAGTCATTCATGAAGAGATCTCCTTCGGAATCTTCAGCGTGGTAATCCAATCTGGGAGGACGTTCCGGCTTGACTCCTTCTGGAAGCACAAATCTCCCGGAAGCCTTAGCCGTCACTTGTTGCCACTCCAGCATCTCCACACCCAAGAGTTGTAGCAAATCTGCCATCACCTTGTAGATCTTGCTTCGATGGATCTTGGACGCACGCGTCTTGAACCACTCTGGGCCGAGATTTGTGAACTCGAACCCAGCTTCACAAAGTAGAGTCTGGAGTGCAGCCACACTTTCCCTCGGAGATGATAGTCCGGGTGGGATAGCCGCCGCGGTCAAATCTTGGGCCATCGCTGGCATCCGTCTTTCCGGGCGAAGTTCCACCACCCAGGTGTCTTCCGAAGTCGCCGACAGTGACCAATCCCGGAGGTATCCAGACGTCGCAAGTATCGCTGTCTGCCAGCCCGCGGTATCCAAAGTCACAGCGGACCACGTGTACTCCACAGAGGGAGGCGAGATCCTTCCGGACGGAGCACGCTCCCAGCGCCGAACTTGTTCTGCGACGTAATCGCGCGCTTGGATCTCCGCGACACTCACTCCAAGGTCCCGTCGAGGAATCTCAACCGGTGGACAACCGGGAGTCTCCAAAACGGGAACAATCGGATCGACTCCTGGAAGTTCCTTGTCCTCCTGGACCGTCACCAATGGTTTCTCAGCCTTGACCAGCGACGCCTTATCCAAAAGAACAACGTCGCCTTCCGGAAGTACTTCGACTTCCTCATCTGGCTGCGGAGAATCCGAAACTCCATCCACAACCAGGGATACTTCGTTTGGAGCACCTTCCAGTCTCCGAGCGGGGTCTTCAAAAATCTTGACTTCATCTTCAGGCATTCCCAAAGCCGGTGTCTTGAGCTCTTCATCCCCCACAATTACGCTGACCACGTCGTCCGGCGGATCTTCGTCTTGACCGTCGTCCAAAAGTACTTGGTGCGCATCTTGGACGTCCAGTCCGGACGACATCTGCTTCTCGGCCGCGGCCAGCTTCTTCTTCTCCTCGGTTGCCTTACGCTTCACAGCGTTGGCCTTCCGAGCCTCGTGCTTGACTTCGCCCAAGCTCTTGGTCTTCGGCGGCAACCCTTGTACTCGGCGCGAAGCCCGCGACGCCGAACCGCGTCCCGCCTCTTTGCGCCCACCTTCTTGTATGCTACTTCTCCGAAGCATAACCACAGTTAGAAAGTAAGTCAACAATCAGCACCCTAAAAATCAAACCAATATAACAACTCGGTGGAATCACTAGACAACCAAATCCGGGCACGCGCACCAGCTGTGGCGAAGTCGGTGACAACTTTTTGCCGCCCAGGTGTATAGTGCTCTCGTGCTACCCTCGATGGGACCTGTTCCCCCCTCCAAAAGTAGAACTTCCAGGAGGAGAACAGGCGGGTATACCTCCAAACGAGAAACCTCGTTGGAGTTGGCGTGTATACCTTGCGTAATCCCCTTCTCGGGCCGTTTATCTTCGGCGGACCGGATTCCACCTAGTGAGTTGTTAATATATGGGTATAGAAAATATAAGAGTACTGAGCGCGGACGTATACCTCCGAACGACGCTCGTACAGTTAGTGAGAAGTAGTGATCTACCAACCAGATCCACTCCCAGAGTAGAGATAACCAATCTCAAATATACAGAATACAAATACAAACAACTACCCGTCACTTATTCTTTTGGACCCTCGGACGGTGGGTCAACACTCCAGTCAAATAGGGTTATCCGCTTGGAAGGCACTGGTCAACCTCCAAACGAACCCTTACCGATATTCTTCTCTTCGACTCACGCACCACCTCCGTTTGGAGGAAAATAGACAGACCTAATACACAGTCCTATCAATAATTCCAGGGGCCGATCACTAACAAACCTCCTAGACTGCAGTTAATATGGAATGGATAAAGCTCCTCTGCGAAAGAGTGTACTTCCCAACTAATAATATGGAATAGTAACGGATCACTCCCGGTGTGCGAGCCCGGGTCCCCGTCCTAACTGTGATGTTACCTTTTATGGGTGAGAATCCCCACACGTCCCCTAGCACGGTCGGTGTGTCTGGATGTTGACGGTTGGGCAGTCAGACCTCCGGGGCGGTCCCTAAAAAAACGCGGTAGGCTGCTGTCCTCTGGTCCCAGGCGATATTCGCCTCGCTCCCGCGCTCGGAATTACGATGCACTTGCGGGTCTTGAGGCAAAACGGATTATGTTATTAATGGTTATCTTGGTTTCTCTCTCTCTTTCTTTTCTCTTGGCTAGAAGATCTCTGCTAGATTTCTGCTAGCGTTCTTGGCGTCGATCTTCGACACACACTCTTCTTTTATCTTGATCTTTGTATGGGGCGCGTCCCAGCTTCAACCTTAGCGCTCGTAATCGTCCTACGCGTCGGGTCCGCATCCTCGCACGTGGGTGTGACAGTGGGTGACCGTGGTACATAAGTACCACTCTTCGCTCTTGACACATCTTGAGATCTGACTTGACTTGGACTTTGTATGGTGACTCATCTCGGAGCATCACCCTCTCCGTGACTTCACTCTGTGACTTCTCCTCTTGGACATCACATCACAGCTTGACTCTTGGACTTCCTTCCTCTTGGACATCTTCCTTCTCTTGGACTCCTTGACTCTCTTGGACCTCTTGACTCCTGGACTCCTGGACTTCTTGACTCTTGGACTCTTGACTCCTGGACATCGACTCCTGGACATCGACTTCTGGACCCTTGACTCCTGGACTCTTGCTTCTCGTGGACTTCCTGACTCTTGACTCCCGGACTTCTCTTGGACTTCCGGACTCACGTCGCAATTGACTCTTGGACCTCTTGATGACTCGACTCCTGGACTTTACCATTCTCGACTCTGGGATCCTCGCTTCCAGCTTGACTCTGGGACTCTTGATCACCGGTCGTTTGGGGTTCGCTTGTATCCTGGGTCTCACTTCTGCATGTATGGGCTCCCAGATCCGAATGCACATGGCTTGGTAATTTTGGTTCAGTCACTTCGTGTCACTCTACTTTCGGTGGGTCGCCTGGGACTTGGAAGCGATCAAAGTAAAGCAGACCACACCTCGAGCGGTGATGGAGAACGCTTTGAACAGTATGCGTACCTGTTTGTCGGCCCGGCGTCGACGAGAGGCTGCCAATCTGCGTCGGCTTCGTAAAGCTGACATTGAAGACATGGACGACTTCCACGATGCCGACGACAGACCGCTTATCTCCTGACCTCCCTGCAACACGAATTGGACCTGCATTCTCGGGTCCGCCGAGGGCGGCAGACTTCAAGTCAAGGAGAACGTCCTGAGTCCGGGTGGGATGCGGGCGCGCCAGGGGTCCTTCGGCAGCAGGTCTCAAGTCTTGCTGAGCAAGGCCGCCGAGGACGGGCGTCACGACAGCGAAGCAAGTCGCGTGCAGCCTCTCGGCGGAGGGCTGTCACACTGCAGGACGGAGGTCGCATCTCGGGAACCAAGGGCGGGGCAGAGAGGGTGGTACCTCCACGAGGAGCGTGCGCGTCGCCGACGCGCTTTCATTTAGGTGAGTCGTACATTTTCCCTACCAAGAACACTAACAAGTTGACATTCATTGTTACCTTGTTGGGTGGTTTACTTTGCATCTCTATTGCTAAAGTCTAGTTTAGCCCAACTCTCACGAAAAGAACCCGCAGCTACTCGCCCTATGACCAGGGAGGTGCGCGACACTTACATTTGAAATACAGGTGACTGGTACGATATGGTCCTCTTGATCAATGGTACCGTATGTGAACACGAATCACATCTTATCAACATGGTAAATTGAGCGTTATTACCGTCAAACGAATAACGTCTCGATTTTAGAAAACGTTTTAATGTACGAAGAAAAACAACCACTGGCGATGATAGATAGAAAATGTAGTATCATGGACAACAAATAACACAACTTTCTAAATTTCAGAGCTTCTTCGTGCGAAGCGCGACTTTGTTATATGTATGTCTAACCCTTACCGTAGGTATAGTCATACCAAGTCAAAATAAAGATGCAGACGTAGGACCGCTGTGGAAGCTTCGCAAAGCTTTCATCGGTCTGAACTACAGGGGCGGCACTCTTAGTTTCGCATGCCCCCCCCCCAAGCTAGCGCTTGGTAGCTCTTGTTGGCCCCAGCAGTCTGACCACAAGGAGACCATGCCAACGAACACCCACCTACAAGCTGAGATCGACCGGCTGAACCAAGCGATGACAGAGCGCACGCAAGTGCCCACGAATCTGCCCAAGTTCACCGGCAAGCGGGAAGAGGACGTACGCGAATGGCTGTTCCGGATCGAGAACGCTGCCGCATCAACGGAATCCCAATCGACAACGCGATCTTGCGTCTACCTGGAATCGCCGGGTCGGCGATAGAGAAGTCGGCATCGGGTTGGTTCCTTCACTGGTCATCGACGACGAGAAGTGAGGAGCACACGTGGGGGGAATTTCCGTGAGCAGGTGCTCCGGCGGCGAGCTACCAGACCGTTTTGCGAGAAAAGTTTCAGCAACTCAAGCAAACGGCGGATATCGAGACCTACAACGGCGAGTACTCGGCTCTCACCTTCCGAGTTGAGGGCATAAGCGTACTTGACCAGGTGCTAAATTACGCCAACGGTCTCAAGCCGCGTACCCGTTGCTACGTCAAGCTCGACAACCCGGAGACGTTGAGCGCAGCTATGGATCTGGCTATCAAGTACGAGGTTACGCACATCGCGGACGACGTGCGCGACCGCCAGTCTCATCAAAGCAAGAGCAAGATCTCCGCTGAACCAGCTCCCGATCAAGACAAGCCATCCAAGGGGAAACCTTTCCACGGCAAGGGACGGTTCAAGCCGAGGTCCGACCCCAAGCGTACTGAAGGCCGTACCTGCTGTCACTGCAAGAAACCTAGTCACATCAAGACCAACTGCTTCCTCGGGAAGAAGGAACAAGAGAACCAGGGAAACGAGCCACCAAGTCAGTGAATGAGGGTCCTGGTGTGACGGAGAGTGTAACCGGAACACTATTGATAATATCAGCCTGAACGTTCTGTGTTAAAACCCTTTGGTCTACACGTCACGCCCACTGTTCTCCGTAACGGGTGGAGTCAGTGTTGGTGACAAGTGGCTCGCCACACAAAGCATGTTGTTGGACTGTAGAGCCACCAATATCTACGTATCCAAGCGTTGGATCGAGGAGCATCGGCTTCAGACAACCAAGTTCAGGGACAAGAACATTCGTGTCAAGCTAGGAGACAACCAAATTGTCGCGGCGGAGCTAGAAGTTCTGTCGATGGAGATTCTGGTTTCGGGACCAAACGACGTCTACAAATGCGTGACAGTTGTCTACGCGATCCCAGATACCGTTCTTCGAGGACATGCTGCCGCACGTTGACTGAAGGACTCGACGAATCGAAGGAACAATAACGAAGACTCTACCGTGGAAGCGAGAAGAAGCGACCTGTGCGCCGATCGAGGAAGGCGGACCGGTGATTGCCTCCGGGCTTCGGAGATCTGTCGAGGCGAAAGGCCGGTCGACAAAAAATCCCGATTCCTGTCGAGGGGCCGCCTTGGAAACGGATGTAAAGCTCACGGTTGAAATTGTTGGCGGCACAGTGCAGAAGAAGCCCCCAAGTGTTGTCCACGGACGAAATGATAACGTGCAAGCTGTCAAGGGTTCAGCTGGAGAAGAGGACGCTGCAACGTCAAAGCGCGAGAGTACTGTAGGCGAGACTGATAGAAGCAGCAGTACCAAGGGTAAACACGTCGTGGAGAAGGTATTCAAGATGGGTGTTGTCGACGAGAGTGGGATACAGACCAAATACATCATCCGCAAGAAGTTGCGGAAGTTCCTTATAATGAAGACTAAGATGGCCGACGAACCTGATTTCATGTAAGTGCTGTCGAACGAGACGATCAAGCAAGTTGCCCGTTCACTGCAACACCGAGATCATCCCGACAACGTTGGGAGTGCAAAAGCACAGCGCTATCTGGAAACGACAACTTTCGAGATAATAAAGCTTTCAACCTTCTCGCGGAGTATAAGGACAACGTGTTTCGTCTCGAACAACCCGAAGGGTTACCAGAGAAGCGTGCAATTGAACGCCGGATCGATGTGAAGGATCCAAATCTCGCGATGTATCGGCAGCAGTGGCGACATTCGCCGGAGCAGCAGCCTGAAATCGTGCGATAGGTCGAAGACATGGTGAAGATCTTATCCGACCAAGCATCAGTCCCCACGCAGCTCCAACATTCTGTGTTCGGAAACCAGTTGGCTGAAGAATTGTTCATGACTACCGGTACTTGAACTCGAACACCGTTCGTCAAAGTATCCCGATGACGAGGAAGAAAGTCATCTTGGACGCCATGTCCGGTGTGTACTGGCTCCCCAGGATTGGACCTGATGTCTGCGTTCTATTGTGAATTCCGGCTGCATTTATATATCTGGGTTGATTCGTCGAATCGCCCGAGCAATTCACAGGCGCCTGCCATTGGTCTAAAATATAGCTACGGCAACTTGATGCATATGCGCAGTCCTGCATTCTCGCCCATGGACTCAGGTTTGTCGCTGCCGTGGCTTCTCGCGTCTCTATCTGGGCCACCATAGCTGCTTCGAGTCTCGCCGCTGGGTTTTCCGGAGCGCTGTGACTCCAATACCTTCATTTGGTCGCTGCCGTGGTGCTCTCTTACCGCTAACTCGGCTCTCTCAAGCTGGTGCGGTGGTTCTGTGACGAAGTTCGCTGCTGTTGTCCCATACTGGAGCATCCGTGGTGCTCACGGGCTGCTGTCCTGATTATCTCGAGCTGCTGTTGTGTCTTATGCACCTGCTGTGCTTCACCGGAGGTGTCGTCGTGCTACTTCCGTGATTGCGGAGTTCTTGTGTCGGTGGTTTGCTCGTCTAGAAGGACGTTCTGGATAACTGAAGACTCAGGCTCCGTTGCGCTTATTGAAGCTGTTGCCTTTGGTGGCTGTTGTTCTCTCGCCGGAGACGTGGCTATCCACGAGTTAGTTGTGGATCGCTTGGACCCGCCCCCGCAGACACGTTTACCATTTGTATGTGCAGTTTCGGCTTACTGCACTGCCCCCGTCATTGCATCGGCCTGGCATTTGAAGGTAGTGGAGTTATACAGATGAAGCAAGCCGTAACCAAACCCCAACACGGTCTTTCATTGCTTGTATGGTTACTATTATCTCGGTTAAACACGGTCCGACTTAGCACGCATCTACAACAAGGTTCCTTTTACTATCGGCTGCACGATTATGCGGTCGATGTTTGATGTTACAGGCGCGTAGACCTCGTTTGAAACAGGACTGCGACGGCTTCGGGTACGGGGACACTCGTACACGCTATTGCAATGTTGAGGCTGGTAGCTTTCTTAGGAAATCCTATGATGTTGCATATGCTGGTTAGTGGTCGGGCGATTGGTCGCGCGAATGGGCTCGGGCGATTCAATCAATCGCCCGAGGAAACTTTGAGTAGAACTCACAATACCAGGTGCACATGCGAAAGGAAGACGTCAAGTTTACTGCGTTTCAAACACCGAATGGACTCTGGGAGTACCTTGTTCGTCTCGTAGGAGTCTTCAACGCGCCAGCTACGATGCATAGGTTGACGTCGAAGCTGTTTCGGGACTCGAAGAGCACGAAGTCGTTCTACGATGACATCTACATTTTCACCAAGTCGCCGAAGATTGAAGACTACCTTGACGCACTACGTGAAACACTTCGCATTTTGCGCGACAACAACTTCTACGTCAAGTTGTCCAAGTGTATCTTCTGGGCCAACGAAATCCCGTGGCTCGGAGGTTTCGTAGGGCGCAAGAGAGTTCGGGTGGATCGAGACAAGGTGTAGATCATTAAGGACTGGCCTGTACCGAGGACGCAAGAGAGCTTCACAGCTTCCCTGGCTTGACTGGTTACGTTCAGCGATTCTGTCCAGAGTACGCATGTGATGGGCTCACTTAGCCCAATACTTTAGCTTACACGTGAGCGCACGTGTATGAGGAAGCGTAGGTGTACTTAGCTTAGATTAAGTATACTTGTACCCACAAGTATAGTTAGATCTAAATAAAGGTACAAATAGTAGCTTTTGCGGTAAAATGAGAACTGAATTGAATGTTAACTGTGGCTTTCCTCCTAAAACTGATATCTATAGAGAGTGGTTCTATCAACGAGTGGCTGGCAGAAACTCTGACCTAATGCATGCCTCTTATTGGTGGAAATGTCCTGCTTTCCGACCAATAGGACTGCTTCCTAATATAAATGGTGACCACACTGCGATGCGGCCCACCTGAATGTATCCATTAGTGCATGTTGGACTAACGTGAAAGTTAGCCGAATGCGTAGCCTCGGTACAACGGAGGTCATCCCGGCGCTGAGCGCACGTACTTTACGCTTGCGCATCACTGGTACTGGTCGAAGTGGTTAAAATTCATCCAGAAGTTCGGAGCATGTCATTGATGCAACCCACGACACCAACGCATCTCACTACAACTTGTATATTTTTATTTTTCATGATACGTTCGGTAAAGGCCAGCACGTGCAGGCTCGTTTCCATCCGACAGTCTCCAACTGACAAACAGTCTTAGAGTTTGCATCTTTAAGAAACTAACACTCAGTCTCACGCTATATGCTTTCATGTGTGTGTGGCTGCCAATTATTTAGCATTGCCTAGTCGAAAACGAGCGAAAGGAAACTCTTCGAATTGCGTGTCGTCACGTCAAAGAAGGGTGCCTCACGTTGAATTCCTTTGCTGTTACTATCATTGGCAAAGATTTTACGGAGCTCTCGGTACTGCACGAGGAGTTCCCTGGCGCTAGGATCTTGCTATGTAATTTTCATGTCGTGAAATACTTACAAAAAGAGGTTTCGAAGGAAAGGTACGATCACGGTGCATGGACCAAGAAATAACTGAAGCGGTTGGTGCAATTGCTAGTGAGTGCCCCGACGGAAGTGGCGTACGACAACGTTATCGCAACGGCGAAAGTAGTTCTGCGCTCAGAAGAGAAGTCCCGGCTTTGGATTTTGTATTTTGACGCAAACTAGACAATGCTCGAGGAAATATAAAGCTCGGGGTATAGAGGAAACGTGCCTCACATGGGTAACCAGACAAAAAGAGGTGTAGTTATTGATGGTCCCACGGAACTATTTAGTGTATATTAATGATTTTTGGATGTGTGTATGTAGACTAGAATCGACATGGCAGAAGCAGAAAAGTCTCGTCAATCGGTCCACGACTTTGGATGATTGCGTCGTGTGGATATTGTTTTGGCAAACAGTCAACGAACGGATGTGGACACGAATGGTGAATCGCATTGGTGTGTATATCAACACGGGATACGACGATGAAATGATCAGCTTCTCAATGCTGTGTCGCGTCACGTTGTGGAGCTCGCAAAGCAGCAGTATGATTTTGCTCTTTGCTCAACAATGGAGTACAGAATCTATCCTATCGGGTCACATGTGATGATGCAGTATGCGATCGGTTAGCATGATGACCTTCCTGAAGAATATATGATGAATCCCAAAGGCTGGACGTGCTCATGTATATTTCGTACGACGAGGTAGTTGCATTATATATTACCGAAAGGTAAACGGATGCAGTCGTCTTGTGCTAGAGAGCATAATTCACCCTCGGTGGCGCATTCAAAATTATCAGCAGTTGCGAAACTGCACGCATCAGCATGACGAAGTGGGTTTACCGTACGTTCACCGCCAGCCAACAACTTGAATAAAAACCCAGAACGAGAAGTTCAAGGAGCTGTACGCAATAGACAAGGAAATTGCTGAAGTCGGGTCCGAGTGGGGTACAACTGCAAATTTTACAGCGAAAATGGCTCTAGTCCATTTCCTAGAAGGTATCTAGACTGGAGGTTGTCCTTCTGTAACATTTCAGTCGGAAGCGAGTACGGCTGAGCCGACGTGCAGTGAGCAATACCCTCCTGCGGTGTATCCAGAGGAACAAAGTCAGATACAAAGTCTGCGCTGGAGTCAAAGTGTGAAACGCGTGTTCAAACTGGCAATAGTCCCCAGTCGGAGACTGTTGCCCAATCGGAGACTGTTACCCTATCGGTGACTGGATCGCTACAAAATGGAGAGGTGAACAAGGTTTTGTGTACAGAGCTTAGCGATGTCGAAGATATGCCACTATCAGCTAGTGGACGGGCTCTGTATGCACTTATCGACGATTTTGACTCCGAGAATCTACCCCTGACTCGGCTTGAAGCTGAAAACGAAGTTGTAATTTCACACACTGTGACCCAGTTTGGAGCGGTGCACGAGGCCGGGTGAAGAGCCGCTTCTCCGATAAATACTTATTCAGCAGAAGAAAGCCCAATTGCACGGCGGGCGAGGTCTTCTCCAGATTGGTCCATATCGAAGTCAACAAGCAAGTCAGGAAGGGCAAAGGTGAAGCCGGCTGCGCGCAAGAAAAAAAACAAACGACGAATTACACCAGACCACTCGACTTGTGAATGCAGTTTCTACCGGCTCTCGCCCTGTTATTGTAAGCTAAAACCGCCGGTGCAGCATATAGAAAGTATGATGTGGGGATGCGCGTTGTCGATATTTCAGCAGAAGAATAGAGCAAATTTACTGTGTTGGGGCGAAGAAACAAACCAGCCACACCTGTTGAAAAGGTCATGACCGTACTTCAATAAGAGACACTGGACACATGCGACCCCCAGATTGCGCTGTTTCTAAATTGCCGGTTCAGCGATTATGAAGCAAACATACATCACCAGAATATCACGGTTATGGCAGGCCGGACTGTGTACGACGTGTTAACGCTCAAGGCAATGCGCTCCTAGCACACCGCGTTGGCTTATTTTGACAGCATTGAAGCTGCAGTTAAGTGGGTCGAAGCTCGGGATCAGTCGCTGTGGGAACCCAAAGAAATAATGTGGAGTGAGGGTATTGCCGACTAATCTGCAGCCACCCAGCGCCTTAAAAAAAGTATACTTTGCGGTCGAATATTGGTGGAAGGGACGTGTATGGATCTCGTCGCAGAAACAATTATTAAGCGCAATAGCGCGCAAGTAAATATATTAACGTTGTCCGCAGATATACATCGGTTTCCTGTATTTGATCCAGAATGGATTAAAAAGCACGATGTGTGGGGCCAACTCATGCAGCAGCAACGATGACCTTGAAGACGCAGATACTGTTGTTCTATGGTATCATCAATTAAGGCCTGAACCACTGGTGCGCGGTAGTGGGGGGTTTCAACAGCAACATGGTCAAAGTCAATGACCCGGTAGTAGTCGTTTCAAGCGGCTAAAAACCTATTTGATGGCAGAGCTGCTCCCGATGCTACCAGAGCCGAAGTCGCCCAAACGCTTTAGGCTCAAGCAATTTGAGTGTCCCCCCTCCGTTGGACGACTACAACTGCGGGATCTCCGTATTGTTGTTTCTGCAGGGTTGCATGTGTAAAGAGAAAACGGGGGGGGGGGGGGGCTTAGAAGGGATTATCAGACCGGCGATGCAGTACTTACGCTACCGCTATCTCTGTCATTGCCTAATATCAATGCAAATCTCCCTTTACTCGTCATACTAATTTGCTAATCATCGAGCAGTGGTTTAGTAATGTTATGAAATCCATGTTTTTCGTTGGCTGCGATCTACGATACTGATGAACAGCATACTCAGGACTATGCATGCGCATTGCACTAATATCCCTATGTCCTTACACCTGTACCTTACGGATTGATCGTCGTATGGGTTTAGTAGTGCAAACTTAGCTGAGGGTTCACGATTGAAGACAGTAACGTTCTTTCCAACGCCAAATTCATATTAGCCGAGGGTTCACGATTGAAGACAGTAATTCGACCACTACAAGCCAATCTCTGGGATATTGACGTGCTTGCTCTTGAAAATCTCGCGCAGTTTCACGATTTGCGCGTATACCTCGTCGACAGTCTTAGCGTCACCCACGATCAGTCAGCTAGACGAGTCTCGCTCTGCTTCTCTTCCTCGACAAAAGAAGAAATGGGCATTTTTCTCTCACGGATGAGACGTAGGCAGCAAACGGATGAGGATGTCGCAGTTGGGTCGCAACTCTCGAGGGACGAGGATTCAGCCGAATCATTGTCAGTACGCGAAAGGGGACGCGGGCGTGTTCAACTGCCTTAAACCAGTTAAACCGCGTCGGTCAAGCTTCCTCGGTCGAGTATGGACGTAATGGCACTTACAACAATACAGCATAAATCACCAAGTGTTCATGTTCTGATACGGACCTGCGGGTGGGCGAGTACAGCGCTTGGAACTTCCGCTTTAAGCTTGTTGCATTGCGTGCGCTCAAGTGCCCATAGTTAGCCACATTGTAGGCTATAGCCACATCATTCCAGCCAGATAGGTTACGAGGCAAGTGGGCGGTCACGACCACCAGCAGACGCTCACACTTAATGGCTTTTTAGTTGTGTGTCCCTTTCCGCTTAGTCATCTGCCCAAGTTAGTGAACTAGTTAGCATCCTCCTACTGCCGATACTCGATTGCAACACGTTTTAAGTTTTCATTGTATTAGCGGGATTCGGATACTACTGGCAGGAAACCTGCTCTCAATGTGCATTGATTTTTAGTTGGACTACGACCACATAATGAAATCATAAAACAGGCACTGCACACAATCCTACACTACAGTGTGTTGTTTTGCTACGTCAAATCGTGAAGCTTCACAGTGACTTGACAACATTTTTCCAAGAACACCTTCAATCCTGAATAGTTCTTGATGTCAACAATCTGACCTGGTTGTGGTAGATCCTTCGAGTCAGATAGTTGCCGTCAGCAGGACTGAGTCGATTCCTTCTTGGTTCTCATCATAGGGTCTCGAAAGAGCTATATTTCAAACAGCAACTCACAAAGATTAAGCAAACAGTATCATCAGCATGCCCTGGCATCATACACACCGCTAAAAGGTCGAGGGGCTCAGGGGAGGCTTCGTCAATGACGTGAAGCTTAGCAAGTTGGAATTGCTTGTACTTGTGGCTGGACACCCAAAATAGCTTTATCATTATGGTGACCCGCTCATCGGAACTGCCCGCTTTCTGGAGTGTGGTTTGAAGGTCTGTTTTCAGACACCCCAAGGTCTCAAGAGGCACTTAGCGAAAAAACTGAAGTGCGATCCTGTTTCCACAAATTTTGGGGTAAAACATCGTAGTTCATTAGTGTGCATATGTGCATGACCATCCGCTCATCCAAAAAGGAACGAGGAGAGCGGAGCCCCCTTGTAGGTCATGCAGCATATGCCCACTAGTGAAGAGATGAGTCACCCTTGGAGCCGGTGTCGGCAGCGAAAGAAGTGACGGATTCCGCGCAGAGGTTGGTGTAGGTCTTGAAGGTATCTGAAACCCACCGACCGTGAAATTGAATCGTCATGGCATCCACTCCTGCCCGATACATGTGCGTTGCACCCCCGGCACGGAAGGAGTGCGGGCTGAAATTCCTTGGATCCTCGCCGTTCTGCACAGCGATCTTCTTTATCGCACTCGACAGGTGTGCCGTTGAAATGCACACAGGCTGGCCAGAACGTCCCAGGTACACAGCCACTGGTATTCCGAGAGGAATATCTTGTCTTGACCGTAGCAGAAGGAGAGCGCCGAAGACTGGGCACACAAATGCATGCCCTGATCGGTACAGCATTCGAGCTGTTGCATGCCCGCACTGATTGGTCTTGGAACCGCGAAGCCTCATATGTACCGACTGGGCTTCAGCCGCCGATAGTGTTGGTTCTCCCGTCGCATCCAGGACAACCAGGTCCTCGGCTCTAAGCGCAAACCACTTGAACGAGTTTTCGCTGATAGAGACCATTTCCGAGCACCTTAAGAGAAAAAAGAACGCGACACACACGACCCCCCAAAGAGCATGGGAGGAGGGATCGTCGAACCAGAGAGAATGGATGCAGGTTTCGAGGAGCCGAATGGACACTGGAGCCTTGTGCCGCGGAGGTGTGTCAAGCCGGCTTATTCCTTTCAGGAGCATGCGAACGTGTGGGTGTCCAATAGGAAGGACCTTCCCGGCCACTGCGAAGAAGTGGCGAACGCCTTGTAGCGTGTTGATGATGGATGAACCGCGAAGCGGGCCGCCAGCACCGAATCCATAGTGAAATGCATGTACGATAAATTCAGAGAGAACTTGAATGCAGTCCTCATCAGAGATGCCCGAGAGCCATGGCTCTATCCCCCGACGTGAAGTCCACACCGTCCACTTTTTCATCGCTGCAGAGTACTTGGTGAAGGTGGAGTCGCCAACGGAATGCTCACGGAGATATTGCACCAGAGCGCCGAAAGTCCGTGGACGCGATCTTCGGGGATACCTGCGTCCAACCACGAGCTAGTTTTCGAACTGAGAGGCGTAAGACGCGTGAGCGGCGATGCGTGAACCGGCGTCTGCACGGGTGTTGTCTACCCCGGCAATGTGGGAAGCCGAGACACGGAGGTTGAGAGAGCTTTCCCAGTATCCCAAGAGTCTGATAATGGCTTGGGCGCGGGCGTTTCGTGACGAAAGGCGATTTTGCCAAGCCACCGCCGAGGTATTGTCGATACGGAAGTGCACGTGAAGGGGGCGGCGTCCGGTCGAAGCACACCGGGACCACCTAGGACCCCATGCGTGGGTAGCGAACGCGCAGGAGAGCAATTATCGGAAATTGATGTTGAATCCATTGGCTTCCCCGGTTTTGAAGCGCGCAATAAGTCGAAGCTCATGGGGTGAAAATCGGTAAGTCAGCGCAATGTTGGCATTGATATCGAGCGCGCACAGTCCGTGGTCGCATGCGTCCATCTCCATTCAGGAGCGGGGAGTGAAGAATGTGCCACCACCAGAGCAGATCTTGTTTCATGGAGTCACATACCGTGACATGTCGAAACCGGTGAAGGTTTGTCTCTCTCATTCGGAGATGCTGAAGAAACGGTCGTGCTGCCCTGATGCATGTTGCGACGTGGCGCAGACCTCCCAGGAGGGAGCGATAACGTTTCCGCGAGAGTGCATTCGTGTGGTACGCCGATGCTACTAGGTTGCAAGCCTTAGCGATCTTAGCAGCTGGCATCGCGACAGTTTCAGCAATCGAACTGCAGCCCCAGGATCTTTTGGCTGGTGTTCCATGCTGTGAATTTGTCCTCATTGACGGCCCCACATCCTAGTATGGCGGTCATAGCGTAGCGCAGCGAGCGTTCCATGTCTTGACAGTTGGATCCAATATCTGCAGTGACGTTGGTGTGATCATCAACCCAGTGATAGTTGAAGAAGACCCTCGGGTTGTGCTTGTTGCCATGTCCTCCGTGAACAAAGGCTACCGCCCCACCGATGACTTCATAATCCCCCGGAGAACCCGTCCATCCGAATGGACAATCAAGCTCGATGACAAGAGCATTCTCGATCTCAATGCGGCCAGCAAAGTGGTGTACGCTTCGGCTGTGAATGTTGACGTTGCGGAACGCTGAAGTTACATCGCCTGCCATGGCCTTGATCTCTGCGTCAGGGTACTCCCGCTTGGTCCATAGAATCTCGGAAGCGACAGCATCACAGTTTCGATAGTCTGCCTTGGGAAGAGCGTCCTGGTCGGCAAGGTCGTTGATCGAGGCACCTTCCGGGAACGATAGATCATGGATAGTTCTTCTGGACGTCAGCGGATCCCCCCCCCCCCCGCTTTGTCAACAATCCCGAATGGGTTGATGAACACTTCGGGCCACAATGAAAGGAGATCCAAGTCCAGACTAGGCACCTCCACGCGTCTTGCTCCTTGCGCACGTTCTTGCGCAGTATGTTCAACTCTCTCATTTGCCGATCCATGGTTGTTAGGCGGATGCGGTTGATGCGGCGCGTCTTTTTTGAGCTCCACGCGCACGCCTTCTGCTGCTATAGATTGCAGTTTATCAAGGTGTTGTTAGCCTCTGCACACCTGCGCAATCACTGCCGGAATCATATGCTTGTTTGGATGGTAGTCTGTTTCCGTCTGGCCGCGTACAAATTCCACTAGGGCTTGTAACGCAATCTGTGTCCGGCGGACAAATTCAGACAGCGTACGCTGCAGTGGCTTGTTGAGAAGAAATTATGTACCGCTTGACGATTACCGAGAGGCAGGGTACAATAAATTTGGGAGTCGGAGTCCAACCATCCCCAGAGCCTTGTTCAGTGACAGACGGCGAAGTGCTTCATAGCTCGTGGCACGTCGAACTGCATTTTCCGTAACCCTATTAGCCCTTGCACTAGAGATAACGTCATGCAGTGTGCATGTTGCGGGGGTAGCGTGGTCTGTGCGTAGCTGCGAGTAACTTTGCCTTGACTCCGTTTCGACTGTCCCAGACGGTACATCAATCTCGGGTGTAGGAAGAGACCTAGGCTGTATAGCCATCGCGGGCGCAAGAGGAGACTAGGCTGTATGGCCATTGCAGGTTTAGAGTGTATCCTAGGCTGTATAGCCATCGCCGGAGGAGGAGCTATCCCAGGCTGTATGGCCGTCTCAGGTGCTAATACTGTCCTAGGCTGTCCGGCCATCTCAGGCGCAGCTAGCTGTATAGCCGTCCGAATAGCCCTAGGCAATATGGCCATCATAGGTGCGGGGAATTATGTTTCCGCTTGCCGGGAGCGCAAAAGGGGGCTTGAAATTTGCTTCAGACTCGGGTTTTCGTGGGGTTTAATTCGAAATTCTGACGTATCTCCCCGCGGCGAGCGCGGGGATTCAGAGACAGCGTGTTCACGAGGGACATCGTCCACTCCGGAGACTTGTAGTCGATTGCTTCAACAGCCTGGCTGAAGCCAGTCCACCGTGCAGGGTTGTCCACTTGAACGCGCCCCAGTGCGGAGCCGAGCCACTTGTTGACGAAAAGAAGCACGAGCTTCACGCGCGCAGGCAGGCATCCTGGGTCGGCTGACTTGTTCTTCGAGACGAACACGCGGAGCCGCTCCGTCAGAACTAGCATGTGGTTGTGCCACATTGACTCGCCCACCCGGGCCAGCCCGTGGATACCGTCGAGGATGTCGTCGTACGAGTCACAGCTGGTGGCCGCCGTCGCAAGAACTGCCGACGGACTGAAATCGCTCGCGAAATTTCCGTTGGACGACCCAGCTCCGAGTGCAGCTTGCTCGCTCTCTTCGCGCAAGTGGAGGGTGGTCAAGCCTCGGGAGCCAAGTCGACCGGAGAAGATAGCCATGAGCACAGCCGGAGTAGTCTTGAACCCGATGCACGCCGACTCACGCAACCCTAGAACAAAAGACATGGGAGAAACTGGCTTACCTTCCGACGGCACGAGGTCCTTGAACATTCGCGTAGCCGACAGCACGTGTTCTTGAGGTGGATGGTAGTCGCCCTTCGCCTTCTTCGCTTGTTCCGGGAAGCTTGAGCTGGTGAGTTGTCGAACGCTGTCCGCTGGAAGCTCCCCTTGGTCGTTCGGTTCGGTGGGAACGGACAGGGACAGTCGTACGCCCGGGACTTGACTTCTCAGTGCCTCGAGCTCCTCTCGGAGACGCTGCATCTCGTCTTGGACTCTTGGTGGTGGGGCCGCTGGAGCTGCCACGCCACGGGCTTCGCCTGCCGGTCTTGGTTCACTTGCCAGAACAGGATGAAATGCCGCCATGAAGTTCGTGAGGTCGAAGTCCGTGGCCTGTCGCGTGGTCCCCTGAGTCGCCGGATCAGGTCGCAGAAACGTTGCCGGACGCGGGCTCTCCGTCGTGGCCGTCGGACAATCTTCGGTGGTCGACGCTTCGGCGGGTAGAGGCGCGGGGAGGCCAGCGCTACGAACCAGCTTCTTCTTGGCCTTCTTGGCCTTCTCCGCCTCCGCCGGGGTCGCCTTGCGCTTCGCCACTCGCTTGGACGCACGGATCGGTGGGGGCTCAGTCGTTGAGCGAGCAGGAGTCGTCGTCCACGCAGCGTCGTCGGCCGTGACGTCGACGATGTCGGCGGTCGATGTTGGCGTTGGCGCCGGCGCGTCTGCCGCAGAGGGGCTCGCTGGAGACGCAGCCTCAGGCGTGGTGGCATCGGTGGTCTTGGCAGGTGCTTGGTCAGTCATGGCGTCGTTGTCGTGGTCGTGTAGAACCCCCCGTAAACTACTTGGCTTTCTTGTCTTGGTCGAAAGCTGAACTGGGGAGCTCGCTCCGCGAGTCGCTGCGGCTCGCAGTGGGTGGTTCGCACATATGTTGACCACACCATTACTTTCCTTAAATGTAAAACAAAATTTCCTTTCGTGCCTTAAGGAAATGAACCTTTCCGTGGCTATCCATGCTGCCGCGGACACGGAATCCAATCTGCGCGCGACCAAGAACTACTACAATCGCTAGAAGAGTGGAATCCCTCTGACAGCGTGGCAAGCGATGTTTTCAACAAATCGGACTACTGGGTGTTTTTACAGCTGCTTGTGCTTGGCTTTCTCGCGTATACCAGGGGTTTTCTGGTTTATTCAAATTTAATTTAAAATCAGGGTGTGTCCGATGCTGCATTGCAAATTGTGCGAAAACATTGTAGCCGACAAAAAAATACGTTAAAGAAATGGGTGTCTCGGAACGTAACTGACAAAAAAGTTGCGATTGGCTTTGAATAAGTTATCATTATTTTTGACCGTATAGCATTGTATTTGGATCATTAATCACAGTTAATAGTTATAATCATAAAAGGTAACGTTATCATTACAAACTTAAGCTTTACTATCGTTTCGGGATATATTTGAATTATTATCATGCAAAAAAGGACATATATAAAGCATTTAAACCGTAAAAAATGCGTAATGTGGCGACCATCTTGCAAATGGCTGCACATTCAACGGTCCTTTTTACTTTCCTTCGTTCTATTTCGTTTGTGCATTGAATTAGGACCGGGATTAAGTCCCCGTTTGCTTTTCTCCGGTGGAGGATCTGTAGAGTTGGTAGATTCAGACTCGTATTGATGTGTAGCTGACCACATGTACACATTGCATTATGTACGTTATTGTGAAGTGCTTCATTGAAAGCTACTTGGCGTCGTGCAGGTTGCCAATGCGGGTACCCTCGCTAATTGCAGCATGAACGCAGGGGAATTCGACCTGCATCGAGATAGAGATTGCGACACTGGTCTGTTTCCTCGCTCGCCATAAGCGCCACGTAGTTGCCGCACGTCACGACATTCTTGGTGGACATAGCGTACGCGGTTCCTAGTTTCTTGCCCCGCACCGCTTGATGGAGCGTTGGATAGTTAGTTGAGCATCATTGACGTCGTCAGCAGATTCTATATTGATGATTAGAAATTCTGTCTGCACACGATGGTCCAGCACATCCTTTGTTATAGTTCATGTTCGCATCTCGCTGCCGATGCATAACCGCACCAATGTCTCCATCTCGATGCTGTTCGAGAGGCGAGATGGGTTTCATGTCGATTAGCGGGTACCTCAGCTACGTATACAGCTTCGTCTCGAACATGTCAGGCCTTACTTGGTGTGCAGTTTCTTGAGAGCGGCACAGCAAACGACCGATCTTCACAGCTACATACTGTGTCTTACGCATCTTTGTAGCGCCTGAACATATGGTCGCGAATTCGGCGATCAGCACTTCTTTAGTTGACGTTCGGCCTCGCTCGTCCAATCGAAGGCGATAGCACTAGCAGCCTGACTTGTTGCATCTGGTAGAGATGCGAACTTGCGCTTCTCTTGAAGACGTCGGCTTGCTTTATGCCGCATGGTTGCTTCCATAACCAATTGGTAAGTGCTCTACGAGAGCAGCGTAAGTTGGTAGCAATTTTAGCTGCATTCTAACTTCATTTTACATAAATTATACACAGATTTGTTTACAATATATTTGTTCTCATGGTTCAAACCGTGGCTGCTGATTCGCTTCGAAAGCCTTCGTGCTAGGGGGGGGGCTACTAATGTTCTGAAGCGACATTGAAGCATATAGCTCGTTATTTGCACCACATGGATCCTGAAAAAATCACAAAAAATGCAAAATAGCAAGAAAGTTCTATTGAAAAATCTCCTTGAATGCTATCGCGGTCTGTTAACCCTTTCGTGAACGCGTGTATTTGTCTTACTTATACAATACTATACAAACCCAATATGTTATCCTATGAAAGGGGGCATTTTGCACCGTTTCATTTGGCCACGGTACTACTACAAATCTTCCGCAAATCATTGAACAATATTTGCGAGCCAATGAGACACTGCCCATATGGGCGGGAATTCAGCATGTTGGACCCTTTTGTAGGTGGAAATAGTCGTACTCCAGGATAGACCCACGAAACGGGGCAATGCGCCCTTTGACCACGAAAGGGTGAAGTGAGCGAAAATCAGGAATGTGTCGCGAGGAAAATCCCAACCTAGTTTAATAATATGTAACACGGGGTCAGACTTGCAACTTCGAAAAGCACAGCTCCCTCAGCTGTAACTCAGCGAATTGATCATTGGCCTTGTTTAGTGCCGAACAATAGCTGTTTCAATTTAGTGGTGAGCTGGTACGCCTTGTCCATGAAAAAAAAAACGTAGTTTGGATGGCTTCCGAATCGTCACGATTGCATCTTCAGGAGGGATTCCAAGTGTTTCTGTGGTAACTCCGAGAATCGTTGCTGTATTATCGACTGCCAAGTAATCTTGATCGGAGTAGGTACGAAAATCTTTCTGCATTGCGGATATGGACTCGGGGGCTTGAGCATCGGCAAGGTGTAAACGTACCAGATCGCCCGTTTTTTCAACATGCGTCGACATTTAGATCAGGTGGCCTTTGATATGGATTTCAGCTCGGGATTTCACCGGAGGGGTTGGGTTGGCTCGAATATGTTTCCGGAGCCCTTCGACCGAGGCAATTGGCGGTAAACCTTGCGCTAGCTCCGCTCGAATCATCTTCAGGGGAGCAAGAGGAGACGCATATGTAGTTGACGCACCCGTCTCATCATGCGCCCCAGGAAAGACTTCTGTAACAACAGCATGGTCAAACGTGGTGGGTGAGGCGGTTCCTGAGTCACCTCTGGTATCAAAAGTTTCAGCTTCACTGAGTAGAAAATAACGGGTCGTGTGGTTAGGGGCGGGTTTCACTTGTTTTTTTTTTCTCTTTAATACTGTCGCGGGATGGGTCATTACGGTAGGACGCATGGTTTTTGCACCGGGTTTCACTGGGTCGCTCGTGTCAGTCTAGTACCAACATGCGTAGTCTTCCATATTAGCCACCCTCTGACTTATCTTGGTATCACAACGTGTCAGCCTTCATGCTCACCCGCAGATCTTCGCAGCTCGTCCCATCCGTGCAAAATCACACCTCAAACTGATAATATCGAAGTCCAAAACGATGCTTTCCTACGACTTCGCGTTTCACTTGGTGACGCTCGAATGGATGAATATGTGTGTGCGCAATTTGTGATTGCTGGGTGTTGATACTTGAGTGTCACATCGTGTCGTCTAGCAACAATTCTTACTTGGATACGATGCGCTTGCTTCTAAATCCGCTTCTATCAAATTTACCACTACATACCTTACGACATTACGGCTGTGGAAAAAATGATAATGCATTCGACCGTAAGCTACTTTCTGCTAGTGGCATTCTTCTCCGACCCATGGCGGAAGTTGCACGCTTTCATGTATGTGGTATATATGATGCACAATTTTGCCGCTGATTATTACCAAAGTTCTCTATCTGCAATGGCTTTTATATTGGAGTAGTACCGCAATATTTGATAGAAACCACTATCGTCGAGCGTTGTATGACTCGGTTGGTAGCAGTTGGTGCGTTAACCCGGGTTATTGGTGGTGGTCCATAGCGCTCTATTTGATCTCATTGTATGGTACTTTATGCAACGCCTGGGCCAGGTATGTGGATAAATGCGGAAAGTAGAAAGCTGTTGTAGGCGTATCTCTAACCAAACGGCGGTTGGCTCAAATTTGGGTGTTTTGATCGTGTTCGTGGGTCTAGTCTGCAAGACCCCATCCCCTTTTATAATGCGAACAATAACGGTTACACTGATATTTCTATCCGCCACGTCAGTAGTGATGTCCAATGAGAGTATGAAGGCGAATCTTATTTTGAAGACGCAACAAACGCTGGTCCCAACGATGTAGAGCGAATTAATAAAGATAAACAGTGGTTTGGAACCGATAAAGACGTGGAAAAAGCAGACCTCAATGAAGACGATAATGAGGATATCGAGAGAACCATGGTTTTCGTGAATGATACAGCTCACTGCCCTTGCCACTCCGACCCGTTCGACAGGCCCCCCGACTGGTGGGGAGGCAAAAGACTGGCATTTTCTATGGCGGCATTCGTCAAGCTATTCGAATAAGACGTCTACTCGGATCCCTCCTTACCTCTAAATAAATTTCAGAGAATTTAACCAAATGAGAAAAAAGGCATGTAAAGTTCACCGCCTTGAGTTTTCACCATACATATTACGCTGCGATCGAGCTAAATAAACCCGGGAATGGTTTTGGCGCACCTGTATTCTTTTTCACTGCGAGCACATACTCAATAAATGCAATCCTATACCGAACAAATAGCCGAGCTAAGGCAACGTCGTTTTCCATGTAGGCCTTGCGAAGCTAAACCTTTGACGGGAGTCTCGATTCCAGACGATTCAAGATACTGTACAGATATGCTATTCAGCCATTGTGAATGAATTTGCAACCTTTGGGGTCAACATAACAAATAATGCTGGTCCTCCAAACCGAGTCTATCATGCGAACGCTCCTTTTATACAGCGTTGACGTTTAAAACTACCCCACCCCCTAAAGTGCCCCAGTTCCTACCTCAACCGATGGTAAGCATTTCTCAGCTGGTGACTGGAGTGGTGTATGTGACGATATTCTGTCGTGTTGTCTCAGCTCATTTTGTCATAGCGCAGCTGCGAGTTGATCTGAACTTTTCTTGTGATAGCCTTCAAATATACCAGGGTGGCGTATGCAGGTAAGGACAATCCTCGTGAACATCGTCTGCGTCGATATACGATCGAACTCAACAAGAAAAAGATTGCGTCTTCTGCAAACTTGCACGAGCTATGCAGGCTAAAGTGGCTTATACATGCTTATTGAGAAACGGATATTTTGCGCTTTCCATCAGGGGTGACCACACCCGAATGGTAACAGACGAGGAGAAACTTTGCATATTTTGTGCCGTCACTACCGTCCTTCCGGAATGTCTGCACCCAGAGCCAGAGCGTGTACTTTTTCGGCAGCCGTTTGCCCCTGACCACGTCTAGTGATTGGCACGTCGGCCGCTATATTTGTTTCTGGTGCCATATACAGCGTTGATTGAATGCGAATAGACTCAAGATTATCGTTTTCTAGCGCTGCACGTTTTTCATCAATGAGTACATACTCTGAGCGGTAGTGTATATGTGGCAACACTCGCCGAATACTTTTTCGATGCATAATACGAGGGGTTTGTTAGCCGTTCCGTCGATTATCAACGTATCATACCCACTGGTGTTGTGATAAACGTTACAAAGTCGCGCTTCGCACGAAGAAGCTCTGAAATTTAGAAAGTGGTTAGAAACGGTATCGATCAGATTTGATTCGTGTTAACATACCATTGACCAAGAGGAGCATCTGCACCGTTCCAGTCACCTGTATTTTAAATGCAAGTATAGTCCCAAACCAGTTCTAAATGCACTTTGGTGGATGGACGCACCACGTGAACGAAGTAGCAGCATGCCTTACCATTACTTGCTATCTTAGTAAAACTAGCCAATATTTAAATTAGTATATGCGTTTGATATGGCTACACGGGTAGGCAACTCGTACGTATTTAAGAAGTGCTCCAGATGGAGGAAGATTTCTTGTGGGCTGATAATCCCTTCGCGCAACCTCCAAACCTCGTACCTAGGCGAGGTGGACGTTACAAGCAACATCCCAGTAATTTATCATATTCGGAGGGTATTATGATTCATAAAGTAACTGTAGAGTACTTACAGGGGGGTTCCGCAACCCCTCTATGAACTAATATCACTTATCACCCATAAATTACCAGGTCATAGTCGAAATCTACATCACCAGCCGTAAATGAGCGCTCGACATCGGGGTGTTTCCTCTGATGGTGCACCAAATCTGCCGCGATCGTGACGCACGGATCAAAGATGGGCGTGTAGATACTGGTTGCGTCCGTCACATCGTTTATCAAGGCACCTTCGGGAAAAGAGAGGAAGTCAGTGGGTTCAAATCGCCTTTATCAACAACCCCGAATTGGCTAATCCGCACCTCGGACCAGAGCCATAATGTGTTGAGATCAAGGACGTAGCAGCACGACAGGTCCTGCTCCTTACGAATGTTTTTGATGAGGACCGGGTATCGATCCACGGTAGACTTGGAGTTGGCATGGTAGACAGCCGTTGTGGTTGCGTCGGCTGGGACCGACCGGAGGCACGGGCCGGCGTGGAGATCATCCGCAGCGCGAGGCCGTTGAGGGAAGCTTGCCAATCTGGGCTGTGATAGCCCACGGCGCGGACGACCTCGATCAAGCTGCGCCACCAGTGCGGGTAATCGACAAGCGGGTGAGAGCGCGCACTGGCTCACGAGCATAACCGCCAACGTGACGCGTTCGTGGGTGTGATGATCGTGCGCGAGGTTCGTGAACACAAACCGCTTGACTGGAGAGAGTAGCTACCGCGCGTGGTCATACCAGAGGTCGTCTCTGGACGCAATCGTGCTACCAATTGCTGCCAAAGTGTCCTCATAGGTCGGGCAGTCAACTATTGTCACGGACAGGGTAGTGCCAGCTCCAATGTCGACGGAGACGTTGGTGTTGCTGGAGTCACGCACCAGCTTCTCTCCATCTCGGACGTCGGATGACCGTCAGGCCCCGGGAGCCAAGACGCCAGCGCCATCGGCACCGCGGGTGGGGCGTCGAACCGACCGCACTCGAGCTCGCGAAGATGAAGTAGGAAAAACGTGAGAGTCAGCGCTCCGGCTGAGACGCCGCTTGGTAGAGTCAAAAGTGGAGTTGGGAAACCCATGTCAGTTGTCGGGCCGCGTGCACGTCACTCCCGCTGCGTGCGACTGAAGCTCACGGTGTAGCTCCGTGAACACGTTGTAGAGCTGGGCGAGCTTGACCGCGAGCGAGAGGCGCTGGTCCACTGACGGCGGCTCCGCGGCAGCTGGCCCGGCGTGTAAGCCCGCACAAAAGGGGGCGAGATTAAATGCAGCCGATGGGGCTGTAACGAGCCGGGCATCATGGCCGATCTAAGGGACAACAGGATCGAGACAGTCAGACGGTTGAAGAGGCAGGACGGTGCCGTGGACTCGGTTGGAAACCACAGCAGGGAGAGGGCATCAACAGCATGGCCCAGAGCTGAATACGGCACGGGGACCGAGTCTGTCTCAGCGACCAGCAAGGTGGAGCTGGACGGCGGGGCAGACCGACCGAGGGTTGGTGGCGGAACTGCCATCAGGGCAGACGCCTAAGGACACTGGAGCGCTTGGCGTCGGCGACTGTTAGTCGAATCAACGCCACCCACCGGCGTAGGCAGGCAGTCTGCGCGCTCGGATGGGCGAGAGGTGAACAGGGCCATCACAGGGCCCAGGCTCCGTCAGACAGGGCGGGACCGGTGCCGGATTTGCGTCGCTTTGGAGAGGCCCCGCTGGAGGTGCGGACGCACGTGACCTTGCGAGCGGCAGCGCGGAGTACGCGGGCCGACTGCTGGGCGCGCGGGCGAGCACTGGTGCGGCCAGCCAAGTCGGGCTCCGGTGCTGTGGGCGCGGTGTCGTCGTTAACGACGATATGTCCGCGACCGAGAGGCGTCCGCGTGCCGGCGAGGCAGCCGCATTCCAGGCGCGACAGGGTCGTCCCGCGAGGCGGCGGACAGGGTGGAACCGGCTGTTGCCGGTAGTGGTCGAGGCGCATTGCAGGACGATCCGAGCTAGGCTGTGCCCGTCTTTTATGACATCGGCGGGGTCGCTGGGATCGGATGAATTGGCGGCGGGGGGATCGGCGGGCGGAGCTTCGACAGTCGACAGGGTATCACGCTGGTCATCAGCAGACGAGGCAGGGTTTGCGGCAAACAGGGTCATGGTCGCTGGGATTTTGCGAAGTCTTGTGCTTGGGGGCGGACGAGGATTCGGAGACGCGACCCGCTTTTTTAATGTTCCGGTGATGTCTGGAACTCTTGGTCAGCCGGGAATATTGCTGGATCCGGGTTTCACGAACCCGACTCAAATATTTGACGATTCCTTTCAGCAAAGAAACCAACACTCTTGCCTTATCGGCAAGAATCCCAATTTTGTGACCAGTAACCCCCCCCCCCCCTCCGAAGTCACGACTCTCGGTGAGGTCGTCCCAGAGGCAGACTACGAACAACACGGAAGATCGAGATCATACAAAGGATGACCAGAGCCGCGGGCATCATGTTGGGCTCCGACCCGTCGGAGCGTGCAAAGATGGACGCACCGATGTGAAGAGGAACAAGAAGCGGCGGATAATCAAGTGCAACGCCTGGGTAGCACCGCCTCGTGCCCGTATTCTGTGTGCACTTCTAGCGGTAGCACCACTGACATGAATTAAATGTTGGATCGCTTTAACCCTATTAATTTCAATGACATTCAATTTAGCAAATATAACACGCTATACTTCCTAACGCACGCCATAGCGGGTATATATGTACTTCAGCTTGCTATAGCGGACGTTCTTCGGCAACGTCGCCACCACGTCTTCGCATGCGACCGCAGACTTCAGGGCGATGTTACAGAGATCATTTTTTGTCTCAAGGAAGAGGTCATACCACTAGGCTGCATTATCTGATGATTGATCAACATCGGGCGTGAGATCGTCGCTAGGCGGTGATGTGGTATTACAGAATGCGATTGACAGAAATCGACCGGCTGGTGACCTCCACATATATGGATCTTGACTACGCGATACGTGAGGTCAGATATGGGACGGATACAACGAGTCGTACCGTAAAAAAGTTATGGGACGGATCCAACGAAGTGGCCCGTAGACCAAGGGTAGGGTACCGGATCCAGACAGTTTAGTGCCGATCCCAATCGAAGGGTTCGAGATCCACAGCTAGATAAATATGTTGGTCGATGGTGAAGCTCAGGAGAGCCCGAAGGGGGAGGAGCCCGAGCGTATAGGCCAACACTTAAACCAGAACCGAATTTGCACTGGAAGACATATTTGGCTATAGTAGAAGGGATTTCTTTTGAACCCATACTTTGAGCAAGGGCATTCTCGTTATCTGGATAGCTTGGTCAGGTAGCGCGTACCCTTCGAGCACTCAACCCAGTAAAAGATCCCGCTATTGGAAGCGACAAGCAACGCAACCGAGAACTCCGCAAGGGAACAACTCCAGATATCACATTTCTATTGTGGGTCCACAAGGCCTGATCAAGAAGCTCCAGCTCGACCCTACCCGGATTCCGTGCGCAGAAATACTCGCACGGATCCACCTACCTCTGGATGCACTGTGTGTGAGTTGGGATCTCCAGAAAATCTAGCAGATCTGCTACACCGCAATGACTCGACGGAGAGTATCAGTGTGATCATCTTTGCGGCCTTCGTGAAGTTGGCCAGCATCTGCTGCACTATCATCTCATGTGTGTGTACACACACCCACTTTAACCTTGTAACTATCACACTCTACTCGTTGAAACGATTTGATCTGTGATGTTCGGTTTGGAAAGGATTCGCAAGGATAGTGTAAACAGATGTGGGGGTGGGTTTTGTACAAATGGCGTGGTTTTAAGTAACAGATATTTTCTGCACAAATCGACAGCATTTTGGAGTGCAGCGAAGTTTGCATCGGATTCTTGCCGGATTATACCTAGCTACGACGCACCTATATTTGACTTCTGCACGCCTAGGTAACGAATCTTATATGAACAAGCTCTAAGTTGTTTTGAGGCTGCCAGATATAATGTTGGGCCAAAGGGATATTTAAAATTGAAGAAGAGCACTATTTATAATGCGGGTATGCAACTTGCCGATGAAAAGAGACTTGACCACCCGTGAAATTTCCCTCCAGTCTCAACCGACAACTCCTCCCCACACCCGAGGCCTTTGCCACGCCAATACTATCCTTTCACCCCGCCCCCCCACACACACACCACACACCACACTCTCTCTCTCTCTACAAACACTAAAATGGCGTGCACACTACAGTCTTCATCGTCTGAGATCGAATGGCAAGTGACTGCACACTCCCGGTTCGAGCGCATTTCGATACACGAAACCGATCTAAGTGGATATATTGCGCACCAGATGTACAACGCGTATAGCTACGATCTCCTGTACAACAACAGTGGTAGCCGTGGGAAAGCAAAAGTGTACCGCAGTGTCGAGCACCAGGTATGTGATTGCTTGACGCGTGTCGTCTGGCTCGAGTCCGCTATCTTTGGGAGGGTGGAATACACCATTAAAAAACGTGGTCGACCACTACTGCAAGGGACCTATCTCGAGTTCAATGCTTCACAAAACGGGAGAACATCTTCAGAAGGGGTGCTTCTGTAAGAAGTTCGAGGCTATCAATCGTTAGAAACCGGTTACCTCGATCTTTTTTTAACGCGTCCATATGCATGCAATCGGATTAGGGCCCAGTTGTGGAGGTTACGAAATCATGGGTCGACATGTAACAAGCTTCAAAGAAAGGAAAACTTCAAGACACTGACACTGTACGCGATATCAATTCACGCTTCTTGTCGCTCCACGTAGTCAAGATGCCCGATCATTCCACAGGGGCCGTGGGATTTACCTTGGCTTTAGAACAAATCATTGCCATCACCAAGACTCAAGATATCAGGGCACTTCATGAGTGTGATGGCAAGAATTTCGGATCAAACGGGTGGATATGTTCTCATGTCGTGGTTGCTATATTCATTAACGGTCAGTTCGATTTAAATGTTGCAAAAGAAAACTTACCCCCAGCCAAGTTGAACAGCGGATAACGAAATATATCGGGTGCATTGTACGTTGACACCACTGAAAATCGTACATTCGCAGTTCCAGCGCTCATTTAACATTATCCACACGGATGGGACATCACAAAGACAATGACAGTGAATGTCAACGGCGACAAACCGGGTCTGTTCATGATGAGGAAAATACAGTCGTATTCGCTGAATGGTGATGCCTACAGATGGTTTGTCGCATTCAGAGATGGCATCAATGAGTTCTTTAAATGCGAAGTGCTAGCAGAGCTTATCGTTGCGTTCAGCTATCGGGACTCGATGTAACTTGTAGTGGGGAATCGTGAGACAAGACTGCTGACATGAACGGAACGGACTATCCAATGCCAAATGCGGTTGTTTCTTAATTTAGGATAGTACTAACGGAAATTCCCGACTAATACCCTCTACCCGAATAGTACCCTCTCAAAGTAACCCGAGGGTAACCCGATAGTAACCCTGCAGTAACTCACGTACCCTACATTGCTCTAATGACCAGTCATCTTGTTACATCACACTTCCCAGCCAATCCCTAGCGCTGTCTGCACATGTTCGCAACACCCCCAACACCGTCTCATTCAGCAAAATGCCATCAAGAATCTCCATCAGTAATTGGCACAAGCAGCAGGTTCTCCGCTGGATCGAGAACGAAAGCGGCCAAGTTCCTACCCGAGCCATCAGACACTGTCGTGAGCAGGGTTTGAAGCTGGACGGTGGCAGCGTTCGCCAGTGGTGGTGCAACCGCGAGAAGCTTCTAGCAGCACACCCAAGCATGCGCCGGCTTTCAGGTAGTGGTCGGCGTTCTCTTTCGGCTGCTATGGAGGACGCCCTGTACGACGAGATTGTCGCCAAGCGGCTACGGAAGGAAAAGTTTACGCACGCCTGGATTGGTCACATGGCCAGGGTGATATATGCCTCTCAGCAGGGGGGGAGCCAGACCAAAATTCTAAGGGGGGCCAGGGGTGGGTCAAAATTAGGGGGGGGGTAAGTTCTGAGTAGTGACTCCAAAATAGGGGTGTGTAAGCGTCGACGAAGGTCAAAAATAGGGGGTAAGCTTTGATTCGCCAAAATTTTCGGGGGGGGGGGGGGGGGGGGGCGCCCCCCCCCTAAAAGACCCTGGCTCCGCCCCTGCCTCTCACCACGATGACGACGCTGTGTCCGGTGGCTTTGCAGCCTCCCCACACTGAATCACCGGCTTCATGTGCCGCTACGGTCTCTTCTTGCGGCGATGCACGAACCTTACCATCCTGACGGACGAGACGCTTGTAGAGCGCGCGGTTTCCTAGAAGAAATTCCTATGCAGCACTGTCCCTGCCATGGGCTTGAACTGCACCATCCTGATGAGCGAAACAGCCGTGTAGTTCGAAGATGCGCGCAACCAGACTGTTGGCAGTCGCCACGTTGTGGAACGCTTCACGGGGTTTTCGTCCATGGGCATTACGGTGGTGCTGGCTCTATCGGCCACGGGCAGAAAGCTTTCAACTCGTTTGATTTGGAAAGGCAAAGACTCACCCACTTTTGCTAAAACTGGTAGAGTGTACGTGGCCCATCAGCCGCGTGCATGGGTTGACAGCACGTTGCTCAAGCGCTGGATTGATATGGCTTTTCCGATGGTTAACATGCGCGGAGGAAAGCATCTGGTTTGGGATTCGATGTGCGCTCACATCTCTAACGATGTGTAAGCGAAATGCACGACTCGTCAGATTAACATGTGCGTCATTCCAGGGAGCCTCACGCCCTATCTACAAGCTGGTATCTATAAGAATTTCAAGGATCTACTCTAAATGGACATCAATGCCTGGAAGGAGAGCGACTAGGCCGAGTACACTCGCTTCGGTAACCCGCGCACGCCGGTGGTGGCTGTGGTTTATGAGTGGGTTAAGAAGGCATGGCGCGATTCTGACAGCAACACTGTCATTAACTCAGTATCTGCTGCTGGGTTTGCAGAGAGCTACCTGGACTGGCACGTTGCGAAGCACGACGTGTATGGTGAGCAATTATGTACAAGCTGGGAAGCAGCTGACGAGGACCACGAGTGTGTGGGCAACTTTAACCTGGACGAGCTGCACGACGCTCTGGATGATGCTGCCCTGATCGACGAGTAAGTTTCTAAGGTATCAATGTAACCTTTTGGTAATACGGTACGGAGTAACCTTTCGAGATGCCCGGGGTATTATTCCATAATTTCCGAGAAGTACTTGTATTGAACGGGTAAAACAATTCATTCTTATTATATTTATAGTATAAGTACATATTATTCGTGTCGACTTCGTCCCTCCACAAATAAAACGATGTACGGGGATGAAGTCCGATGTTCTGGTTCTTCGATAGCGGTGCCAATACGCTGGTGACGCCGCGAGATCAGGAAATAACAATTATACGCCGCACCACGCCCTATACATCCAACAGAACTATTGGTGCAGTTAGCAAACACCGCACCGACCCAACACAGCGCTTGGTAGTAGTAAGAAAACGCCGCACACGGAAATGAAGACAGCTAGGGCGCAGTTCAGTGCATGTAGTCAATGGACGTCAGACGTGGTTGGATTTAATAGTACATATGCCCATTCAACAGAGTGGACTGATGTATTAGTGAACGATAGACACGAAATTTTCAATTCAATGTCCGTCGTATACTTTAGTAGTTTTAAATGAACGTAAATAGATCATTCACCTAAACCTAATGTTTGATAATACAGATGTCATTGTTGTCGCCGCAATCGCTTTTGGTGTCCGAACTTAAAGAGTACTTGAAAAGCCGCCAATATGTACTCAAAAACCATCCGCATCAGCACTGCTTTCGTGTCCATGAAGGCGAAAAAATGGAGACCCACGGGAAGGCGCAAGCTGGGGGTAGCGCTGCCATTATGCTGTCTCTGACGGATTGCGTGTGTAATTCTCTAGGTAGTACTCTCAATGAGCTGTTGCTCGCGGCAGACTGCGCCTGACGCAGACCGAGTCACTTAAGTTTCTCACCGTGCTTGTCCCGTACCTGGAGGGGAACACGTGGCTAGAGCTGGTGACAGCCGGTGCCGTGCACACACTCGAGCGCCTTCTGATCCCGCCTGCTAAGTTCAACCTGCTCGCATAAGCGGACGCGAACGCTAAGCGTGCTCTCGGGATCCTCAGGATTGTTACGCGGCTGCGCCTGCCGGTAGTCATCATTACTGACGGCGGTGACCATTGCAAGGTGGAGGAGTCATTGTGCATTTTTATGTACCGCCTGAGCTATTATCGACGGCTTCACGGCATGGAGGGCAAATTTGGCCGCGCAAGCTGCGCGTTGTCGTGTATATTTCTGTATATGGATACGAACGATATTGCTGACCACATAACTAGTGGAATGAAAGAGGTTCTGACAGTTGCATTGTGTGGTGTAGTGGCCAGCATAGACCCTAGTATAGAAGGACAGCTTTACTTCCAGAAGGCTTATTCGTTAGCGAATCGAATCGTACTATTCTGCAATTCCAGCACGAGCTCCTGTTATTAGGGAGTTTGCTTTTCTAGATGGAACTAGAATACCCATCTGCCGGTCAAGTGCACTTGGGCGGCGGCGCTGAGAACTTACAAATCCAAGACTATAGCCGAAAGCGTTGCTGGTTCTCGCTCGCGTTGTGTCTCGACAGCAAGACGATTTTGTCTCTCTTGCTCACACTGCTAGCGCCAAAGACTCTAACTCATTTTCCTTGTTCAACCGCAATACCACCGCCAGCTTTGCGATCTTGTCGGGTGTCTGACTGGGCCGCGTACTCGCCAGGCGGAACGCGCCGATTCAGTCGCTGGACAGCAAGACCCCGGACGGCCTCGCCTGCCTTTTCGGAGGCTAGAGCTTTTGCCCGACTCGGTCTTGGGAGACTAAGCGTAGACTAAAGCGATTTGGGGGTCGTCTTGGCGCTGAGGTTGTCGCGCGATAAAACGTCGGATGCATTCAGGGCATTTGCCACGTGCTGCCACTTCTCCATTACTTCGCCGTAGCCTCCCTTGAAGGGCTTCTCGGTAAATTTGCTTCAGAAGAAGCGCGTCATCGGTCTCTGTGAAGTTTTTTGTTCGCCTTTATTTCTTTCAGGGATTTCAATGTTAATGCGAATATGACGCGCTTCTTCATGAGATGGGGTCTGCAAATTCGAACGGTTGTCCCGCCTGTATGAAGCAAAGATGGTTTAGGCGGTGCAATCTTTTACAGAGATTTTTTAGTGATAGTGGTAGTGAAAGCGCCTTCGAACCCTCTCTAATGGCGGAAGAAATATGATTCAACGTATCAAAACGTCGTTGCGGATTTCGTTGTAAATTTGCCGAGAAAAAGCGGAAGCGTGGCAGGATATCATTTGGAGGGTCAATTCGGTAATCGTCACAGGAGAGGCGTAAATATTCTCTTTGATTTATCACATATAAGATGTCAGAAAACCGGTTTGGCAACTTAGTTCAATTTCAGCATCTTGGTGAAGCTGTTGTGGCGTTATTCACCAGTGGGGGTGGCCACGATGTAGGAAGATTTTCCCAATAGACATGAAGCTAAACGCACTGAAAACATTTTAGAGACGGGGTATTTTAACAGGCGATGTCCATAAGAAGGGACACCAATCGAGTGAAAAAACGAAACATGGTGAATCAGGGAATTGAAAAATTTCGCGGATACTTTGACAGCGCCGCATTATATTGTTTTTGCATTAAGATGCATTATATTATAATAATATTTATGTTATAGCGCACATATTATGTATCATCATTTTGCATTGCCGTTTGCTAGCAGCCGCAACATTGTTATTACTGCCTAGGATTCGGATATTTAGTAAATTCGTGGAGTAGGTACCTCGTTACATATAGCGAAAGACGGTACAAAGTGCGACATACGGTACAGATTGTACAAGCGGTTTTAAAAAAAATTAAAACGCCCACCACCACACACGGAAGCCGTCTTGCTAAAGCGCAGTTAGTGTGCCGTTCATTCATCGGGGTCTCTTACGAAGTCCTTTATCAACTCGCTCCGGTCGCCGGGTCCGTTCTACTACTTCTGGGTCGACGACCACATCAAAATCGCAGCTGACATCGGTTCCTACTGCACTGACGTCGAGCGCCCTTTGCGGGGCACCATGCTGACCGTCCTTGGCCGCGGCGCTATCAACGAAGCCAAGTTTTTACCCTGGTGCCCCCATCAAAAAGCTCTTGGTCTCATTTTTTACTACCAAGCCGGCACGGTTGTCATGCCCGCGTCCAAGATCTGTGTGACAGTCGTTGTAGCAGCTCTCGAGTGGACGTCCCTTCGGCGTTCAGATGACTGCTCACTGCTGGGCTGTCTCCGTCGCGTCGCGACCTGCTCTCGGTCGGTCTGGCCCCTTCCTTCAGCGTCTCTGTCAACAGGAGCGCACCTCGCACCTGCTGCGCTGGTAGCACGTTCCTTATTCAGAGGAAATGCGTGCCGACATGCACTGGTGGATGACGATCCTTCGATATCCAGCGTTTAACCGGGCTTCTCTCGCCTACTTTGGCTCGTGTCCGGAACCCGACGCCATCCTCCAGATGGACCCTTCTGACCTCGCGATATGCACGTTCGTCCCGGCGAATAAGCTGGTGTTGCGTTTCTTCTTCACATCTGAGGAGCGGCGCCTTACTCACGCCTCGAAGTCTGAACCCTCCGTAGGATTTGACATCAATTTTTGTCCTTCGCCTTTGCAGTGCACGCATGGGTCCTCTCGCCGGACCTGTACGCTGGCCCACCCGTGTGCGTCCGGTTTAAAATCGACAATATATCCGCCGTTGATTGGCTGAACAAGATGGCGTTACACAACCCCCGAGCTCAGACGCTCGTTCGTCTGCTAGGGGGGGCTGTCTGTGATCCTACCATCTCTTCGGTCCCCCACGGCGTCCTCCATTTCTTCCGGTCGGCAGCGAAAGACTTACCGAGCGGCCATCCACAAATTCGCATCTGTGTCAGAGTGTGTCTTGAAGCTCTTCAAGGTAGAAGCACGGGTGGTCTTCAACGTACTTTAGCGCAAACTCGAAGACTGCTGGAGACCACCGTGACGCTCGCACTCCCGTTTAGCGCCTGTCACTAGACCGGTCTCTTGGAACAACCGGTTCCAGCGCTTGAAGGAGCGAAGTGACGCACCAAGCACGCGTCCTATCTCGTTCACCTTAAGGCTGTAGAGGGAAAATAGTACGACCGCTCGCCAGCGCAAGTCTTTCGAGTAGGTCATCGCGTAGGAGTTAGGTTGAAAATGGCACACCGGGAAAGTGCCAAACAAGACCTATATCGGATTCGTTGGCCACGAGCCGCCAGACTATACTATATTTTACTGTTGCAGCTCCCGCACTAACTAGAGCATCGATTGTGGCAACTCGTGCTCGAGCACGAATTGTAATTTCTGAGACGTTACTGATTCGTACGAGATACAACTAAAAGTGACAAAAAGTGTGCAAAGCACAATATCATATGAGTCCCTTTTAAACAAAAGTATCATTACGGTCGTTTTGAGGTTTTTTGCTGTGGGCGTTTAAAGACGGAAGGTTGACCAGCTGTCGATTACCACGCTTTTGAGAAAAAGGCAAAAGAAAAAAAAGCCATGCTTCCAAGAGCCTCCGACGACGCCCACGCGCTACGAACCTGGCTGCAGAGCTTTCAAGGATCTCTTTGGGGTCAGGAGAGTAACGAAAAGGGTGTTGGTGGGTGTTGGGGGGTAGCAGTCTCTAGTAGGAGGGTTGAGGGAGGAGGGGGGGCGTCGCTGGTATTAATTTGATGCTGCTGGCCTATTTGCGATGCATTTAAACTTTCCGGTCTTTAGTGATACTTTTGAATAGGACGGAATTTTTTAATGATACTTTCGTTTAGTTCAGATTTTAGACTACAGCACTAAACGTTACATATCACACACTTACAGACCGATTTTGATTACGGCAATTACGCCATTTGAAAGAGCAGTAGTTTTGCTACCCAGACCATAAAAAACTAAAATTTGAAGATTTTTTTTTCGAGGGTGTCCCTGATGCTGGCTTGGATAGCGTCGTCAATTTTGCAGCTTTGTGCACTTTGAAACCGCCAAACGGTAGCCAAAGGACTATATTTAGACCTTACACAATCATTTGAAAAACCTCAAAACGACCGTAATGATACTTTTGTTTAAAAGGGACTCATATACGATCACACAATAAGCGTTCGCTACGTTGCCCCTTGATCGACATCGCTATGAGCTCGGTATTCCGAAGAAAGGGATTATATTCCAGCATCACTAGCGTTTTATAGTGTCGCCAAAGTCGCAGCTGCCAAACTGTTAGTGTCGACTTAACACTCACCATTTGGCATCTTCGACTTGAGGGCTTGGGTCAGTTGTTTCTGTATCGGGTATATGGTAGAATTCCAAGTGAATTCTAGGTTACATATTGTGAGCTAAAATCGCGGGAAACGCGATTCTCTCGCCTCTCGAAGCTTGTAGACGAAAGTATCAGTATAAATGTTCTAGAATACAAGAAATACTGATTACTGGGGTCACACAAATAAATTATTTCAGTGAATTTACTGGCTATCTTTTTGTTTTATTTACTGATTCCGAGCCCTCTCCCGCTTCAGAATCGGCGGCAATATCCCAATGAACCAACCCGAGGAAGCCTTATCGAGCTGCACACTGCCCTTGGCAATGTCCCAGAAGAAGCCGATGCTGTGCATTTGTTTAAACTCGTACACAGCGCCGGCACAGAAGTGGTTGCGGCCATGGTCGATGTGCTGCATGGTGGCGTGGCAGGAGGAGGGGGGGGGCTAGCGTACGAAAGCGCGGAAGGCCGATTGATTGCTTGGGTTGGACGCACTATTGCTTGACGCTGCAAAGGCAAAAGTGGGAGAGCTCAGGCCTTAGTTCAAACCGCCTGTAGCCTCGCAGAGTCCTGCCAGCAACCACTTCAACGTGCCCTTATTTACCTAAAACAAGCACGCTTTCAGTACCTTGCTCTCTATTTTAAGACACGCGAAGGGTCGGAATTAAATAACCCTAGTTTGAATGTCTGTTAGCTCAATAGAAAAAAACGATCATTTCGAGCGGAGATACAGTGCTTTATGTCATTGAAATTATTTTGTGTGAGGTGCTTTTTGAGAAGTTCACGTTTATTAATCTGAGTGAGATGAATTACGAATTGAGATTAATTAGGGTGTAAGCAAATAGTCTCACTAAAGCTAGACGTCCGAGTAAAGGCTGCCGTCAGGAAAAGTCTGGATAGTTGGGTTGGTGTTGGAGCCGCCAGTGCGGTCGTTAGCGCTATCGTCGCCATGTGCGGCACCTTTGTTAAAGTGCTCAGGGTACTTGCGGATGATTTCTTGTAAGTGGGGAAACCGCTGGCTCGTTCTCCACGATCACCTAGAGAGTGTGCGCTGCACCCAACTAGGCTAGGTGAAAATAGTAACCCCTCCCCTAAGATGCATCCGTCCAGCTTGTATACGCGGTATAGCGGGTATACCGCCCCACAGCACTCATTTTGCAATCCACGGGAGAAATCAGGGATAGAATGCCGCGCGAGCTCCGCGTGAAGGCCAAGGAGAGAGCACCGGTGGGGAGCAACAACTCCAACAAGGAGTAGGTGGGTTCTTCCGAAAGCATGTCCGGTACTGAATGCAGCCACTCATCGCAGTCGAAGCTCTGGTGGTCGGGCCATCCGTCCACCTCACGCAGAGAGCCCTTCGAAGGCAGTGAGGAGAACCAGAGGAGGCTTCCTCGCTGCCGAAGACGTAGCTCGAATCCTTGGCGAGATGCCGAAGCCCCTGACGACCTATAAGATCCAATAAACTCAACTAGAGCTGCGAGCTTCTCTCAATATGATGTAAGATGGTTCTTGTTCACCTAACCCCGATGAGTACTGGAGTGCCTCCACCGGCCCCCTGCACGTACTGAATCCAAGGCAAACAGGGCCACTAAACTGACACCACCTCGAAATCAATGCCACACGATCACAGCCTGCTAGGGGATGCCTGTGCCTCTCGTTAGGCTTACACACAATCTCAAAATTGACAAGAGTCTGCTCGTTCTATTCATGGCAGAATCGTGTCAATTCGACCACGCTTTCAGAAGTTATCGTTTTTCTCCTGCAAGGGCGTCATCGGGGCCATTAAATTGGCACTTTGCATCAGAGTAGGTATGTGGTGTGTTTGACTGACTGGCTTTAGGTATTGGGCACGTGTTGCTGCGCCCAACTAGGTAGCATGGGACGGGGCAATAGCACCCAACCGAAGACCAACTACCGATAAAGAAACCAACTCAGGCCAAATGAGACCCATGTGCCCCCCAACTCACACCGAACGACACCCAAACGAAAAGGTATAGACTATAGGACTATACGCATAACCGGATCCCGGACAGCATAGTCGCGGATCGGGATCTGAGTGCACATTGGAGGACGGTGACGGCTTAGTAGCAGCACGACTGAGAAAATACTTAACACGAAAACCTAGCCCGTATACGAGCAAAGACTACCATCGTTAGAATCGACAATTTTCTCTCCGTTGTTTTACTCATGCATGCTTAAACGTCGAAGCTCCTTTAGTAATGCGTGCTTGATAACATTCGAGCAAATAGAAACGTATAATTTGTCATTACAGCGTTGGATGAACGTGTGCTCGCTCAGGCGATGGTTGTGCTCCAAGAACGCTGAAACAACTGTCAATGCAAACGTAGTGCCTCTAGTCTGTACCACTTGAACGCATGCATTGATCTAGTAGAAACAAGACATACATAATACTAAAAGATTAGCCCAACCCACCACCAAACAAGCCCAATTGAGCACCAACTGAGCCCAACAAAACTCAACAGACTGAGCCCAACTGAGACCAACTGAGCCCAACTGAGACAACCGGGTAAGCAAGTCTACCTGTACTTCACACTCCATCAATCTTGACTGCTGTCGCTACATTTTCCCTCGCCCCGCAACTTGTACTTGCCCGCATGGGTGCAGTCGATGGTCTTGGCATAGTTGACCTAGGAAAATAACTTAGTACCACCTACTTAAAAGGCGTCGGTTAGAGCACATACCTGGTACGTGTTCCGTTCGAAGACTCGTAGGTAGCCTTGAAGGTCGGGTGGCGCTCAACGGAGACGGACAAGACCAAGAAAATCGTCATCGCCACGGGCGCGGATGTCACCTCGCTGCCATTTGTTCCCGTGGACAACACCGCCGGCGAGATCATCGACTCGATGGGCACCGTGTCGCTTACACGCGTGCCCGGGCACCTGGTGGTGATTGACGCCGGCGTCATCGGCCTCGAGCTCGGCTCCGTGTACAAGTGCCTGGGCTTCGTGTACAAGTGCCCGGGCTCCAACGAGACGGCCGTGGAGTTTCAGGACGCCGCCTTCCCCGACATGAACAAGGAGTCCATCAAATAGTTCATCAAGCTGCTCAAGAAGCAAGGCCTCAGGTTCTTGATGGGCACCAAGGCCACGGCGTTGGAGGTCAACGGCGACGAGGTCAAGCCATAATGGAGCCCTCCAGGTGCGGCGATGCCTCAACAATCGAGTGCGACACGGTGCTGGTGGCCATTGACCGTCGCACCTACACGGCGGGTCTGGGTCTGTGCTCGAGGGACGCGAGTCGCACCTTGACGAAGCTCTGTTCTTCGAGCCCGATGAGGGGTGCCACTACGCCGCCCACCACGTGATCAACCTGGCGGACGTCAAGCTGCCCATCGCGCTGTATCCGTCCCCGGACAACTGCGTCAGCGTGCAGGAGAAGCTCAGCATGAAGCTGGACGGCTGCTTCATTGTGGTGGACCCGCTGCCGTACCTGGACAAGATCAGCAAGGACGACTTCGACAGCTACCGCAACTGGGTGGGGCCGGACGCATCGACTCCGTCGCCGGCCAAGGCGACCAAGTCGTCCAAGGTGACGCAGCCGCAGCCCGTGCTCGCTACGGCCGACACCGAGAACGTCCAGCAGGCCAAGGAGCAGGCTGCTGTCGCTGAGCTGGAGGTTGCTCTGCCGCCCAAGTTCAGCGGCAAGGTGCAGAAGTTCGGCGACAACATCGACACGGACACCGTGATCCCGGCTCAGTTCTTGGACCTGAACAAATCGTTGCTGCTGTAGCCCGAGGAGTGCGAGATGGAGCTGGACGTACTGGCAGCCAAGTCATTCACCCACGTGCGCCCCGTGTTCCCGCAGAAGGTCAAGGATGTCTTTAACATCATCGTGACCAGCACGGCCTTCGGCAGCGATTCGTCGCGTGGGGAAGCTGCGATCTGCCTCAAGGCGGTGGGCGTGCAAGCCGTCATCGCCAAGTCGTTCGCGTACATCTACACCCGCAATCAGCCCAACAACGTGCTGCTGGGCATTGTCGTGACGGACGAGAAGTTCCGTGAGCTGGCGAACAAAGGTGATGAGGTGACGCTGAGATCGACCCTGCTTCGGGCAAGACCGAGTTCTCACTACTCTACACAGAATCAGCCAGACATCAAGTCGCGCTCACAACTGACGCCGACGTCAAGGACCTGTACAATTACATGCAGAGCGAGTAGTTTCAGACGTTCGCTCAGCGCGTTGTGGTAAGTACTGCCATATATTTCATCAAACTCCGACCGGCCTTAACCAGCGATTTATTTCATCAACACCTACACTTCTAGACCCACACTTCCGTCACAGGTAGTGACGCCGTCTGCTTTCGCTTGGGGGTCTCCCGTTTCGTTTAGTGTTGGCCCGCTTGGTTAGAGCCTCCTCTTCAAGCAATTGCCGCGTTAAAATATGGCCACCTGTCTTCTTCGGCTTTCTTGTTTTAGTTGCACGTGTTGGAAATACCAGGATTTCTCGCCTCACTGTCTCGGATACTTGGACCCAGGCGGCGTCGCGATACGATGCAGGCAGTCCATTTCGCTCGAAGTTGGCCAGCTTCACAAGCATGTTAACTCGTGACAACGGGTAGATCCCGAAGCTGCGGAACCCAGCAGAGAAGTTGCAGCCTAATCGAAACTCGTTCCAGGCGAGCGCAGTTAAACCTAACGCGGTTGCTTTGTCAAAACTTGTATCACCGATGCTAGGAAGTAAGCTTTGGACTAAATCCTTGAGACTGCTCTTGAAAGACGAGAAAACCGCTACATCCAGCGGTTGCAGCAGATGGGTTCCGTTGGGCGGTAGGCACACCAGTATAATTCCGAGGTTGTCTGCTGCTTCCACAATTGGCACCGAAATATGGGAAGAGCAGCCGTCCATCACGAGAAGTAGCGGTCTCCGGATTGGAGTAGGGACTGCGTCAGCAAAAACCTGCAGTCCGTGCGTAAACAGCGTGGAGGTCATGAACGCCTTTTCTGTCGTAGCGACACCAGCACCTGGGATCTATCTGACACTTCTCGAACACGTTGTTGTTGACACTCGCGCCTGGGAATATGAAGAGAGGGGGGGCATAAAACCGCTAGCGCTACCACACGCGACAAGGCTCATGTGGAAGTTCGTTGAAACATCCTTATGTCACACGTTTTTAGAGCCCTTGGCCACGAGAACCTGCCTGTGCTCGCGGGTAGTCTCTATCGAAGTCTCGTCAACGTTGAAGATACGCGATGCTCCCATTTCGTTTTCAATAATTACCTTTGCTAGCGACGAAAACAGGACAGAGAGGTCACGTTCTTCGGCTTCATTGCTCGCCTTGGATACAGACTGCGACCACCGGAGTGTGAGGATCGGGTAGCGCTGTAAAATGTGGCGCAGCCACCCCTTTCCCACAGTCACACCACTCACTATTTGCGTAATCTGCTGGGCCTTGTCTAGGACGTCGCTGCGGCTGACAGGATGGCCAGACTTTTGGTGCGCCAGGACCCAGTCTCGAATGCTGTCCTCCGCACTCTGGGGAAGCAGGGGCTTTGGTCCACGTCGTTTGGGCTGGCATTGGCTACCTTCACGCGCAGCTGCCACGTACTTCGTTAGCGTGATGTACGCTATGCCTGTCTTCTTGCTAGTTGCCTTCATCTCAGCCCCGGTGAGGACTTCTTGAACAGCTGCATCGCGTTCCGCTTCACTGTAGTTGGCACGCTTCCTTCTCATTCGACGCGAAGGGCTGAGGTCGATGTGAGGTTTTTTGTGGGGACTAGACTGCTGGATGAGGGGGGGGGGGGCTGTAAGATTTTGTGGGAACTGGACTGCTGGACGAGAGGACCAACCGGTAGTACTGTATCAAGTCTTTCAGGTTTTTCGTCTAAGCGGCTGTTTTGTTGTTTGTCAAATCAAAACGGGTATCTGATGGCTACACTTCTCGCATTGGTCAATATAAGCGGGGCCACTAAATTGGCTCAGGCCACTAAATTGGCCCTTTGCCTTACCTGATCTGCAATACTTCCAGTGGGAAGCTCCCACCGCGGGACTCGAACCCTGACGTATTGTACAGTGCTGTGGTGATTATAAGGGCTGCAATCTAACCACTGCACCAATGCCAAGCCCAGTTTCAACTGAGATTAGTTTTGAACTTTGCGGCGTGAGATTAATTTTGAATATCCAAAATTCTTGTTTACTTAGAGAATATTCACCAATGCGGCTATTCTATCCCGAGGTTAACTTCAAAGAAAAGTCAAAGCCAGTTATAGCTTAGCAGAGAAGCAAGTGTTCAATTATTAACACGGGCATTTTCGTGCTTCAAGTGATTTACCCAAGGCTATTCGCGAAGCTAAATTTGGCCTGGGATTTGGCATTGGGAGGTCCTCCGCTATTTTTATCGGTAGGATAGCCGCGTTGGTGGAGCGGCAAAGCTATTTTTCTCAGCCAAATTTCCCCTGGATAGCCCTATTGGGTTCCCGCCAAACCCCCTCTAAAGCCTTTTTATGACTAGAGGAAGGGGAGATTAAACATGCTATAAAAACGTGATTAAAAATGATTTATCTCGTGAGAACAAAAAGTGGTCTCACGAGAAAATTTATTAAACGGCGTTTATCGCGTTTAATCCCCCCTAACTTGCAACTAGATTAAAGTATTGACTTCGTTTCCGTATGTGTCGAGCCGACACCCTCAAGTAGTCACACTCATTCAAATTGAAGTACAAAGATCTTCATGAGCTGCTCGGCGCGAAATTTACGCGCCTCGGGTTTCGTGTGAGGTCTCCGGGGGTCTCTCATTTCGAATCTCACCTCCAACCAGAGAAGCGGAGGCTCAAACGTCTGTGCGTGTATTAGTTTCCGGGCTCCCTGGTATCTTATTGACCTTATCTTCCATATTATCTCTCTATGCCTCTTGTGTATACTCTCTCCACTCGGGTCGAAGATCTCTCATGTGTGTGGCTTTGTTCCGGGCTTCATCTACGCCCCCCTCTTTTCCATCTCGGCCCCGCCAGCTCGAGACTGCTGCAGCTGGAAGTGGCGGGTCGGGACGGTCTCGGACGAACTCGAATCCACCCCGCATTCGGTATGATCAAAGTGTGTAAGCCATATTGAGGTTTCACTCTAACTCTGTATTGGCGTTTACGTGTTCAGGGAACCCTTACGACTTTCTCCTAAGCGAAGTCTACGCATGGGAGCCGACGATCTGGAACCAGAGGTGGCCGGATCTCCGCAGCAGAAGAAAGTGAAGACCCCGGAGGCTACGATGAGCTTGGGATCTCCACTACCCTGGCTTCGTTCGGGGCGTTCTTTCACGCACCTACTCGTGGTGGAGGTGGCTACCATTCAAGTGGAAACCCTCTCGACTTTCAGTTGGTGCCGCTCGACCCGGCGTACGAGACGCAGAGCGTCGTATCCAGTCAGATGACGGTGACTGAGCCGTCTTCCCCGGCGTCACCTACGCCGGTCCATGCTACAACTCAAGGCTTCACTTCTCCCTCGTTATGTTCGTCGCAAGCGACGACTGTGGCACCGTGGACCCCCCCCCCCCCTGCGCGGTAGAGTGCCCATTGATGATCCTTGCTTTCGCGGGCGGGCTATTCCTACATGGTTCTAGGAGGTGTACGAGTCAGATGGGTACGACACCGCGTTGAGGATTATTTCTCACATTCCTCGCGTGTCCATGCCATCGACCCCGCCGTCGAGCACCAGTTCGCCTGGATTCGTGATGATGGGGGATACAACCCTGCATTCGGCTCGTGACGAGTAGGTGCCAGACGTTTGTCCTGCCGACGTGAAGCTCTTGACAGGGAAGCACAACCCTCGGAACTGGAAGTTCACTCGAGTTCCGACTGGAGCCCGAGGTGGTGTTGGTCCGCTGCACCGCTCTAACCTGCCTAAATGCCTACCAAAACCGATTCTGCAATGAGAGTAACTGTGCTTTCGCTGGAGGGTGCGGTAACGCCCTTCGCGAAAGCACAGCGCTCCAGATCTGCATAAATACGAGGACCGGCATGCGGGGATTGGTGGCCACGCGAGCCATCCCGGCGGGAGAGGTAATCGGCCAGTACTTCGGGCACGTACAGCTCTTCGGTCCGCCGTGCCGCACCGCTCCAGTGAACGACGGCTACCGGATGCATCTGAAGACGCGCTCTTCAGGCAACAAGTACATGGGGATCGACGCTCTACACTAGGCTTCGCTTGATGAACCACCACTGCAACGGAGCTGCTCGTTTCCGCAAGGTCCAGACTGGCGGTACTCTGACGGTGGTCGGAGTTACAGTGCGGGACGTGTATCCGGGGGAGGAGATGACTGTCTCTTACGGAGACAGGTTGTGGTTTCTGTGCAGATGCGGGTGGTGGAGCATCGTCACCTCCAGCACTTGCCGTCGATGTCGGCGGCCTGATCTCTTCGTCGTCACAGACTCGCTCGAGCGATCGGTACCATCGTCTCGTATCTCTTTCTTTCTCTGTTCATGCTTCTGACTCTAGCCTACGGAGTAGCTGTAGTTTGTTGCACTTGTCTATTCAAACCTCAAACATGTTTGCTTCCCTGGTAATTACAGTCTATTACTCGTATACAGATCCAAGGTAGTTCACCCCCAGTACATACAGTGTCATGCCCCATTTCAATGTCTACATGAACATACATATCTCCCCAAACTCGTTCTAAATCAGGCTTAGCTCATTAACAAGTGTAATCGAGAGCATTGTTTAAGAACGAATACCTTACGTATCGACTGTATGTACATTGACTACATTTCTGCTTCATAACCATGTCGTGGTAGAATCTTCTTCATTCGAGATTTCGACTCCTGCTGTGCAGATCAACTCCTTCGTCGGCAGCCTGGCACGGATGGCGAGGGTAAGCAAGTCTGACGGATGCATACGGTTCTGATATTATACTGACCGCGTAATATTACTGTCCTAGCGGGGTCGTCGTCCCGGATACCATAACTACAGAGCGTATGCTTCTCTACACCGTGGCAGACAAGCATAAGCCTTTGGGGAGAAATATGTGGGAGGCTGTGGCTCTAGAGTACAACTCGAGGCGTAGCAAGAACTGGCTCGAGAGAGACTACGACTCTCTGCGCCGGAAGTTTCGGAACCTGTACGGAAACCCGAAGCCCACCGGCAACAACGGGGATGTTCCTCCTAAACTCCGTCCCATCGCTTTAGCCCACGAGATCCGGTGGGCAATTGAGAAGAAGGGGGGGGGCGCTCATACCTCGCATGACGGGTTCGACCGGGGTGAAGACGACGCCCACTTGCTGCGTGACGTCGACGTGGCGCTGAACCCAACGGAGGGCGATGAACCGGCGGCTGGCGCCGACACAGGCGAAGAGGGCCGCCCCCTCAACTCTGCCAGTGAAGACGAAGCCGAGGAAGAGGAGGAGAGCCAGGCATTCTCGGAAGACTTCACGCAATTTGCGCAGGGATCTCCCCGAGAGTCGCAACAGGGTTCTAGTAATGCGAGGGGGGCGATTATTACGCGCATGGGCAACTTCGACGCTTCGCTTGGAAGCGAGGTATAGTCGGATGACGAGGACGCGTCCGCGTCCCAGGATGCAGCTCCCGACGGTGTTATTGAGGGGGGCGGCACTGCCGGTGACCGGGGTGGAGCTCCGCCAAATGGAGTTGAAGGACGCGCTCAAGAACCTACTGTTTCTCCTAACATGGGGTGCCCGCGGACACTGTCGGGCTTGTTGTGGTAACGACTCCTACGACTTCGAGCCGAACTTGTCTCATGTTGGGCACGGCACCATCACCGCGCACTACGGTCGCAAAAGCCAAGTCGGCTGGACGACCAAAGGCGGCGACGAGTCCTTCTGTTGCGCCCCGCCCGACCTACGCTTCCCCAGATGGACCTCCACTCTCGCGTGATCCAACTCGAGCCGTCGAGGACGCCCAGGAAATGTCGAGGAACAAGAAGATAAACACCGCGAGCAATAGGTTGGGTGAGTGTGACCTTCGGGACAACTTGGATGAACTTACGAGTCGGTCGTCTGTTGCAGGAGACAAGCGAGACGCGCCAGAGAGCTCTAGAGTTGGAGCGACGTACGCGAGTAACAAGCGCGCTCGGGCCAGGAAACGTCTAGACGATCTAGACGACGCCGAGGAGAAAACCGCCGTCGCCGGACACGAGATGATGCAGATTCTCGTCTTCATGCGCGAAGACGCTGATCGCCGTTCAGAGACAGAAGATCGCCGCCGCCGTGAAGATCGAGAAGCTCAACTATCGGCAGAGAGGATAGATCGCGAGGAGAGAGAGCTTTTTCGGCGTGAAGAAGCTGTTGCAGCCGATATCAGACGTTGTCAGGAGGTGGACGAGGCCAGGGCAATCAGGGAAGACCAACTTCGAAAGGAGGCCAAGGTGGCAGCCGAGGAACGACTACGCTACGAGGAGCGTGTCGAAAGAGATAGAGTCGAATCTCGGGAAAGACACGAGCAACTGATGCCTCTAATTGCGACGATGCAGCGCGGCAATCAACAAGGAAGCTGCAATCTCTGAAGTAAAAGTGGGCAGCAATAGCAAGCAGTAGATTTCATAATGTATTATGCATTATCTTCAACCCCGTGGAAGTGTGTAGTTCGTATTTCGCTGATGTCTACAGTGCGGACTCTGTAGTTAGCAAAACGAAAGAGGTTGTCGAGCCGCATCCTCCGTTTAGCCATGTCGTAGGGAAGAGGTAACAGGAGTCGGTGGTATACCTTTTCCACCGACCCCATTCCCCATTCTGCAGACAGGCGTATGAACGTAATGGCCCCCGACATTACCTTGGCCGCCCTACGAACTGAAGGCACCAACCGCCCGAGATCACCTTCTTTGAGTGGTGTAAGAACACGCCCAGTCATCTCTTGGCCACAGGGGAAGGCGCTATCAGCTACGATACCGTAGCGTGCGTCGGGATTGAGTTCAGGGTCGGATAGTTTGCGCCGAAAATCCAGAGATGTGTCACCGTCGTTCCAGCTTCTGGGACAGTTGTGCTTCGCCCAGACAATTAGTCCGTCGGCGCTGAAGCACAACGTCCCGGTGATGAAGACGCTGTGTAGCCAGCTGTTGTAGTGTGCGTTCTGCATATCAGGGTCGGAAGGCTGTTGCACCTAAAAATATTAACACATATTCTTTATCATTCGCCTTTTCAAAACTGCGTACGAACCCTGTAGTTTTTGCCATCCAAAAAGCCCCAGGTAAACTGCACCAGGTGATGTCGGCGAGCTACCAAGCGGGCAAGTGCCTTTTGCCGCTCTGGGGATGGTCAGACAATTCGCGCCGGCGAGAAGTCGTGCAAGGCGCGAGAAAGCGCTATCTCCGCCGAATTCAAAACGCGCGCTAATGTAGACGGCGGCTCGCCAAATTCTTTACATAAAGATGCACATTGCATCGATCCTACGTAGAAGGCCAGCAGCAAGCCAAATACTTGATGGTGTTGCTGCAGCTTACGAGGACGTCCTCCTCGAGGATAGTAAGACGGGATCTCGTAGAAACTCGCGAATCGGGTCAAAAGCTCACAGAATGCACCCCTCCACGTACATATTGCGACACCGAGCTTGTCAGTAGAGAGGATCATTATAGGCAACACACAGTATAGAAAATTGCTTACCGAGATAGACTCGTAGTGGTGATGAGGTTTTCGTCGGAGCCTCTCTGCCACGTGTCCATCCAACTAGCCTCCTTAGGGTCCTTAAGACACGCGAGCGTCGCGTAATGGCGAATCCGCACCATGCGTCTCCATTCGCAGCGGAGAATCTCCTCATGGAGACGTCGGCGTTGAGCACGCAGTCTGCCAGACAGCGTCCTACGTCTCTGAGTCGCCGCACATATCGCCAGAAGAACGCCACTAGCGACCATCCTCGAATCGACTGCTGAGAAGAGAGGTGAGTGCAAGCGCGGGAACCATGTTGCGGGCAAAGGGTGCAATCCTGCCAACAGTCGCGCTGGCTTCAACGACTTCGTTCTAGATTCTGTCCCGCTAACAACTGCCCCCCTAATCCAGGTAAAACCAAATCTATATGTTCCCACCAGACCGGGACCATACAGACAGGACGTAATTAAACATTTGACATGGTTTCGGCTGTCGTTCTCGACACGGGCGTCTGGTTCGATTTTTAATTAGGGTGTTTGACTGATTAAAGGGTATAAAAATCTTTCGATAAACAGTTTTATTTTAGTTTTGGAAGGCATTGGGTGACAGTTTTTTTTAGTTTTGGAAGGCACCCACTAATAGTGAGTGTCAAGTTTCGTTTTAGGTCAGGTATTGTGTAGGATGGTGATTGGATAAAAATAAACCCAAAAAGAGTGGCTGACCTCCAAGAAAAAGTTTGGAGGTGTAGAATTATTTTTAGGTTTGATGGCTGGCAAGCAGGCAAGGATTTCGTGGACTCGAGATGGATCACCGGGAGGCAAGAGCTCTATGGATGTCTTAATCGACTGGTTTACTACGGAGGGGAACTATCGGAAATGGAAGGGCGGGAAGAAGCACTCGGGCGTGTCAAAGGAGTCTCTGTGTGGTCTAATTAACGGGAGGATGATCGAGGCAGGCATCGAACATCGCAAAAACGACAACATCCGGGAGAAGATCAAGAGTTTAGAAGCAAGCTTTAAACGAGCGGAGGACTGGCGCGCTAATACAGGGCAGGGTGTCACTGATGAGAGCGACCTAAAGTCTGCACTAGCCAAGCAATGTCCCTACTACGACTACTTGGCACCTGTGATGACTGAACGAGCCTCCACCCGCCCCCTCTTTTCATCTGATACTTTGCACGGTGTCGAAGGCAGCGATTCTGATGCTAGCGCAGATTTGGAATCTGAATATCATCCGGCCTCGACTAGTGTGTCTACGCCAGCCAAGAGTGGCAGGAAACGCAAGTCGGTGGAAGAGGAGTGGGATGATATGCGGTCATCCATGCTTAAAGCAAAACAAGAGGCGGTTTCAAAGCGGATGAAGATCGAAGAACAGCAGCTGGCGTTGGCGGTCAAAAGGAATGAACGAGAAGCTGCATTGGCAGAGGTCAACCTTGCTGTGATGAAGGCTAAAGCGCGTGAAGCATCAATTCATGAGAAAACCCAGCTACTGCTAGCTAGACAAAAACTTCAAGATGCCAGTGTCAACCAATCTGATATTGACAAGATGCTACCGATGTAGACCACAACTGACCTTTGCCTCCGGACCTTTAAGTCGTGCTAGATCGTTAAGTCGTCCAATAGAAACTGCATAATTTGTCGCCTTCTGTCGTCGTCATGGTCCAATTTGTCAGGTATTTCATCATCATCGCTACTGTCTTCATCATTTGCAACCGCAGGTGGCTCGTCGCCGATCACAAGGTTGTGAATAACCGCCAGTGCATCCACGGCTTGAACAAGTCGCTTCATATCACGTTTCGAGATATACAGATCCTAATACCTTTCAACCACTGAAATCTGCCTTTCAGCATCCCAATCGTGTGCCCCGCTATGATTCGTGCCCGAGCAATATGGCTGTTAAACCATTATTGTTGTGATGGCAGCGGCTTCTTAGAGGGTCTCTTAAAAGATGGAACCATGACAGCCGCCGGTTTGTAGGCTGTGTCTCCAATCAGGTACTCTTGTGCGCTGAATCGGTCGTCTCGGCGTAAGTAAAGCTTAGAGTTCTCCCAGACTCGGTTGTCATGTGCGGATCGCACCCATCCAGCATTTAGATATGTGATGCGGCCCTTGTCGTCGCACACTACCAGACAGCTGACAGCGTAATTCATCTTACGTGAATAGTAGTCTTCTCCACAGAGTGCAGGTTTAAACTCGAGGGGCAGCAAAGTTCCATTGATGAAACCCACGCAGTTAGGAAATCGCCACTTTGCTCTGATCCGAGAAGCCAAAGCCCGCCGCTTGTCCTGGTTGGGCGATGCTATCACATCGTCACGGAGGCCAACTAACGCCTCCACAGTACGTCGAACGTACAAAGATACAGTTCCAGTGCCAATTGAAAAGAAGTCAGCGAGCTTATTCGGCGTAGCGCCATTACCGCTTGAGCCGAAGAACTTCAGTGCGATCAGCACATGTATCTCCACATTCACCGCGGTATCACAGAACACAGTCGATGTCCTTACTAGCTCCATAACCGAGAAAAAATAGGGTCGACTTAGACGGAAGTGTGTTTTGAATTGATCAGGCGGCATGAAATGAAGGTAGTGCTCGAACCGCGCTGTTGCCCTCCTTTGCAACGTTATATCGGCGAGATAGTGTCTGAAGCTGATATGAAAGAAGTAGTGAAGCAACATCTCGTCTAGTTCATCTTCGACTTCAATCACAACATTCCAATCATCGCGCTCTCTTTTCCAAGCAAGTCGCCGTGCCAAGTGTCTGCGCAATTTCAACAGCTCCTGCTGTCGAAATGAAATCTTGGGCATCCCAAGCAACCTCAGCCCGTTCCAGGGGCACCACAAGCAGCACGCGCACCAGTAGGACGACAAGCACCACGCGGACCAGGGGGACGACGGCTTGTACGTGGACCAGGAGGACGGCGGCGAGAACGCGGTACGAGGAGGACGGCGGCGAGAATGCGGGCCAGGAGGACGGCAAGCAGCACGCGGGTCACGAGGACGGCAAGCAGCACGCGGACCAGGGATCGACGGCTTGTACGTGGACCAGGAGGACGGCGGCGAGAACGTGGACCAGGAGGACGCGAAGCATCACGCGGACCAGGGGGGCGGTGGCAAGAACGCGGACCAGGAGGACGACAAGCACCACGCGGACCAGGGAGACGACGGCTTGTACGTGGACCAGGAAGACGGCGGCGAGAACGCGGAACGAGGAGGACGGCGGCGAGAACGCGGACGAGGAGGACGACAAGCACCACGCGGACCAGGGAGACGACGGCTTGTACGTAGACCAGGAAGACGACGGCGAGAACGCGGACCAGGAGGACGACAAGCACCACGTGGACCAGGGGGACGACGACTTGTACGTGGACCAGGAGGACGACAAGCACCACGCGGACCAAGGGGGACGACGGCTTGTACGTAGACCAGGAGGACGGCAGCGAGAACGCGGACCAGGAGGACGGCAAGCACCACGCGCACCAGGAGGACGGTAAGCAGCACGCGGACCAGGGGTTGACGACTTGTACGCGGACGATAGCACGTCTGACAGCACACACAGGCGTGCAACGACCAGTACAAGAACGGACCAGGAGCAAACAGACCTATGCACACAGCAACAAGAACAACAGCGACTTCATTAATATAGCTCAATGGGTGCCTTGACGAAAGGTCGTGCATTGGGTAATGGGTGCCTTCCAAAACAAAAACTAAACTATTTTATCGAAAGATTTTTATACCACTTTAATCAGTCAACCTAATTAAAAATCGAACCAGACGCCCTTGTCGAGAACGACAGCCGAAACCATACCAGGAAAATTCCAACTGGGTTGGACCGCTTCCAACCAAAACCGGTCTAGTAACGGTATAAGGTTTTTTATTAAGCTGACATTTAACCCCTTGAACGCGAGAGCCTGTATTATACACATTAAGCCCCTTTTCTTAACCTGTATTATGCAGGATAATGAAAATTGTCTTGTTATTTGTATACATGTATACAAATTGCAAGTCAACTAGGGATTGGGGTGCCGAAATTGTCTCAACAAATCTTCCAGCAGTGTGCAATAGACGTGGTACGAGACCGGCTCCTAGATATATTTTTGAGAGGCCGGCTGTGGAGTAGGCCGCACACATTAAGTATTAGAGAGCGCACTGACGCCACACATTTCCCCCTCATTCCAGAATTCGCGGGGTCTCGAGAAGGTGGCGCTCGCGCTGGAGAAACGAGGCTTGAAGCCACGGCGCTCGATCGACGGACCGGTCGAACGATCAGACGAACTCATGCCCGAGAAACACCACGAAGCACGGTCGACTACTTCGTTGGAACGGAATTATAGGTGGCATGCCTTGGTGAGATCGGCTTAGGTAAGAACACAAGTGCAATTACGGTTTTAAATGGTTCTAACTAGTATAATTCTTCTGCGACTGCAGCGAGCGAAGGTATTGCGGCACGGAGGAGCGCTTGAATGCTGCGGTTGTCGCTCAAGATTGCGTCGTGGGAGTTGGTATGTATCCAATTCTATCGTGTGTAAGACAAGATAGTAGTTTGACTTATCGTGTATATTGATCGTATCGTGTCAGGATCGTCAATTGAGCCTGTCGTGTTATTAGCGGTGCAGTCCCTGAGCAAGAAGCCGATACAGCTAATAGCGAGAAGTCGAAGCAGCTTTCGAGCGCGAGGCTACGACCGGGACGTTAACGCAGCTAATGCGCTCAAATTGGTACTTCGCCGTTGGGGTATGTTTTCACTACCTGTATTATACATGCTAACGGATCAAGCTATCTTGTATAATAATTGATTGTGTTTGTGTATATGCGTGCGCAGATAGCTATCACAAGATGAACCCAGCGCTTCGGATGCTCACATCGATCCACTTAGCCCTGCGCTATCGAGCCCATGTCCAAGTCGACCGAGACGCCGCATTGCAGCTACTCTTACAAGTCAGGGGCTGCCCTTAGTGCGTGTGCCGTCATGTCATCGCTGTTAACACGCACTAAGTGCAGCCCCTGACATGAAAGAGTAGGTTCGACCGCAAGGACAGTCTCGCCTTCGTCACAATCCGGCTTCCCATAACGCGGCAGTTACACTCCGTCAGTCGCTTCTTGATTATCGTTTACAGCGTAATATATTATTGTGCGGCTCAGTTCTCCTTATGTGGTGCAAAAGCAATCATTGCCGTCAATTATCCGCCACAGTTTGTTTGACGTGAAAAGAATGACATACATGCAGAAGTCGCGTGACCAAGAATGATGAAGGACTACTAGATTTTCATGGGCGTGATTGATGTCCACGATTTTGCTTAAGTATTTGGAAATTGTATCGCCACCGCAATTCTAAACTAATCCTGTATCATCCACGGTATGCGCAAGTACCCTCTGCATTTGGCTCTCAAATACAGAACACATATCATAAGAGCTCGTATCCCAAAGACGACGGAAGTGATGACGCCGGGCACCAGTAAAAAAGACGGCACAGCGAGGAGACAACGAGCTAAGCACATGGTTTAGAGACTCGAAATGACTTCGCTTAAGTATTGCGATTCAGCCTGCGCAGCAGCTGTAGTTGAAGTCTGTACTCCGACAAAATTATGTACTTCTTTGCCTTACCTCTGCACAAGACGATGCGGTCTATGTACCCCCAATATACAGCTTTATTTTTTATACCATCTGACGTGATCATCCAAACTTGGAGCATACACGATAACCATTTTTCACCATCTTAGGCATAGGGTTGCCCGAAGGCTATCCCTATACAGGATATAAAATTGTACTAATCTTATTATACTAACCCTTTCCCGGAGATACAAGTTAAACCCAACAGGGTTGGGCGAGCTGGCCGCGCTGGAAACCCCTCGCGTTCAAGGGGTTAACCTCACGATCGCCGATCGGATTCTCGGCCAACAGTCCAGAAGCTTCCAGGTTAGTGCGGCGAGTCGTGTAATGCTGCTTGTGCTGACTATGTTGGTGTTGTCTCTGCGTGAACACAGGCGCTGCTGTCTGCTGGAAGTTGTGGCTCCCATGCTGGGCCGTGTGTGCTGCTGGGCCGTGCGTGCTGCTGGGCCGTGTGTGCTGTTGGGACGAGTGTGCTGCTGGGACGTGTGTGCTGCTCGACCGTGTGTGCTACTGGGCCGTGTGCTGCTGGGCCGTGTGCTGCTGGGTTGTGTGTGCTGGGCTGTGTGTGGTGGATCGTGTGTGCTGCTGGGTCGTGTGCGCTGGACCCTGGGTCGTGTGCCCTGCTGGCCCGTGCGTTGGGTTGCGCCTGTGGGCTGGCTGATTATTGTTTCTGCTGTATTCAATGCGACTTACCCGCGCCATGGAGCTCGTGAGGTTGAGCACCAGGCCTTCGGGCCTGGAGGATCGAGTTCAAACCCCGGCATGGGCATAAAATATGATTTGTTTTTGCTTTTATTTTCAGACAGTTTGGCTACGCGAGTACTTGCTATTCCTATTGTACGTATTGCATATTTTATTGACCTTTAGTGTGTTGCGTGTTCATTTAGGTAAAACGCAGGAATGGCGGAAGGGCGGAATTGGGCGTCGGGTCGACGACTTCGCCTTCGTAGTAGCGCTTGCGAAACTGGTCAAGGAGGACGGAAAGATGGCCTGTTTTGTGGAGCGCCCGCATGGCTTTGACGACCGAGCCAACGGCTGCAGCCTGTGAGCCTTGGGCAGCCAAGTATTCAAGGGTCTTCTTCTCGGCTTCGTCTCCAAGTGCGTGGGCCTCCTCCTTGTACGCTGGCGAGGCCGGATCCAGCTTGAACCCTGAAGGTAAGCAGAGCATCATGAACGCAACGGCGTGCCGTGACTCGTGAAGGGTAGCTTTGCTAACTGTTGTTGATTCGTACATGTGTGGTACAGCAGTGAACCACTCGAACCGCACCGTCAACAGCGCTTTTGAGGCCCGCTTGCGTGCACGCTTTGGCTGCGGCTGCTCGAGTTCTTGGTGCTGCTGCTCGGTAGTGTTTGTTTGCTTGTCAATAGATTCTGTGTTCGCCCCCAAAGCTGCCAGCTTTTCTTCTACGCGCGTTTGGCGGAGCAGCAGCTCGTCGAGCTGCTGCGACAGCCTTTCGAGAACACGGATCATGTTTTGAGAGGACTTGGCCGCTGTTTCGTGTTTCTCTTCTGCAGGTGGATTGAATGCAGCTCGGAGGGTGATCGACCATGCCAACAGCTCGGAGGCCTGTATGTTGAGGACACCAAGGGCTTCATGAATGCGGCGAACGTACGGGCTGTCCAAGCGATGGTGTTCCATCTCGCGAAAGTGCAGGATCAAGGTCGCCATCAAGACTTCGAGCACCTGGGGGTCCAAGTTCCAAGACAGTGTCGGGAAACCAGTGACAGCAGCGAAGAGGAGCTCGTGCAGCTTTTCGACGCGCGTCCGGACAACGCCGTCCAGGGAAGAAAGGTCTGGAAGTCGGGCGCCAGCTTGCGGGTTCCACCTGCTCATGTGACGCGCAACTTGTTGATCCTCGTGTGTTGTGTTCAGCATGTAGGAAAACGCTTTGCTCATGCGCGACATATTCCAGCCCCCGCGTTCAACAACCCTGTTAGGACTAATACGACTGTCGGCGTTGGCGTGCATGGCCCCACCTCGTCGGAAGGAGTGCGAGGTGAGTCCCTTCGTGAGTCCACTCTCCTTTGCTGCTGGCAGTCCACTAACCATGATTAATAGTCTATTGATATAAGCTTGAGCACCAGGGGCTGAGTTGGCTCGACGTGGCTATGACGTCTTGAATGTAGGTTCTTCTTCGAGCACACGGTCCAGCTGCGCAATCAGGCCCAGCTCGTCATCTTCATCTTGACCTTCGGATGCGGACAGCACAGGTACGGCAGCAAATTGTGGTACGATGCGAGTTTCTGGAGCAGGTTGAAGGGCGAGAGCGACAGCAAGCACGTGTAACGGGCATGTGAAGGGGTCGTTAGGATCTTTAAACAGGGAGATACCCTGTTGCGAGGCAGTCTTCACACGTTTAAAGCGGAGAAATATCATACCGCCTAGCATATACATACAGAGTTGTCAGCTTTAATCTAATGGTTTAATCAATGTAAACGAAATAGAAACCTTGCAAGCTTCCTACCTGGGTATACACACAGCTGAGCCTTTTTCCAATTGTTCAGCCTCAGAACCACGACCGTAGAGGTACCACATCAATGCCACTAGCGCCGCATCCAGGTAGTCGGAGTTGGCGGAAGCGTGCGTGTAGAGAGCCGAGATGATAGTCTTTATATCATTCTTAGTACATGGTGGTGCTTGTTTCGTGACACCTTGCTCCGGCCTCTTTTCGCAGTACCGATCTAGAGTTGATAGCATCTTTTGTAGCTTCTTAGAGACACATTGGCTCTGCTGCGGGTACAGATCCGCCAGCCAGTTCTTCACATTGCCAAAGTAAGATAGAACAGTATTCTTGGACAGAGCTACTCCTTGCCTTCCTACTTTTTTACTAAGAACCATACATACTTGTCCAGAATGACAAACAAACTTTTACCTGTGCTGTCCTTAGAAATATGAACATGCACTTCTGTGAGCGTCACCTCCTTCTTCACGAGGAAGTCTTCGAAGGACTTCACAGCCGTCGCTCGGCTTCACTGGCTGTTCGCAGGAACTAGCGATGCCACCGACATGCCTGTGTGTGTAACTAACGCAGAATGGCGTCGCAGATGAGCTAGCAGGGGTTCGAAACCTATGAATAATTATTCTATTTGTATTTCACTTGTTCTTTGTATGGCATACTCGATATCAAATCACGTGTCCAACCAGATATTGTTGGAATGTTCGGTTGGCAGTCCTTCTCTCGATTCAATTGGTCAAAATTTTAACCAACGACAGTATCCATTGGGTGAAAATCCTAAGAATAGCGGATGGCATGTTCCTATTGGCTGGAAGCACCATACAAACCTTAAGGTATTTTTCTGGAGTTAAAATCGCAGCGATATGTCAAATGTTTAATTACGGCACGCATTGGTGAATATTGTATGCTCTTAGGCCCGTTCTTATTTTCCCAGTCCCACGTCCCGGGACGTCATTCTGTATTTCTATTGGCTGATGGGTTAGTGCATAGGAGTGGACACCGTCCCAAAACCGTCCCGCTCCCAAGTTTTTTTCGCGCCGCCGGGAGCTGGGACGGTTGGTGTGCACAGCGCACTCTAGCGAGCAAGGCGACGAAGATGGAGGAGCTCGACCGCATTGAGCGGGCAATGGAAGAGTACATGGGATGGTGCGCCAAAGCGCTACGGAGCGAGTGTAGGCGACTTAAAGCTACGCCCACGGCCCAAAATAAGGCCAGCTACCTGGCTACTTTACGCAAAGCACTTGCGGTGGCGCCAAATTCACTGGCGCTCACATGCCTGGAAAGTATTATTAATAATGGGAGGCTATATAATATTTTAGAGGTTGTGTGGCTGACATAAATATCCCAAGTTTTGGTTCTTATGTTGGGACGTTGGGACGAAATCCCGCCGGGACTCGTCCCGGGAACTTAAGAACGCGCCTAAGAGCATCTCCAGCGGCAAGTCCTATTCCAAGGCTTAACGGTGACCGACAACGGCCATTGAGACCTGGATTGGAGAGTTAGATCTCGCGACACTCCGCTCTTCACAGCGGTAAGACTTAACCTAACATTTTAGCGCGCCTCGGGCGTAGTCGCCATAACCGCAACAAATTCAAATTCAAAATTAACCTAACATTTTGGCCAATCAACTCCATTCCTAAATAGATTATCTTATTATAGCGAATGGACGAGCTCCCCGAAGTGTGTGCACCACATAATCCGTTAAATCTCAAGTCTTAAATTGAGACTCGAGGCGTCCTCGATAGGACCTCCTGAAGTTAAAACCCGCATTACGACCTGCCGCTGGGAGCATAAGACTTGGACCAAGGTTCTAATGCGCTACTTTTACATTAAAACCGCCGTTAGTGTCGGACGTTGTGACTCATGAGGAAGATGAACGCGGGATGGCGGAGCAAAGTCTCCGGGATCTAGGACGATGGTGCTTTGGCGAGAAGAGAGAAGTTTCACAAGTGAGGAAAGTCTCTTCTCGTCAACGAGCTCCAAGGCCTCATTGATCCTAAAATACATTATACAAATGTCATGACTACTTCAACATCTTATCCTATTTGTAGAGACGTGAGCATAAGACAAGGAGGTATCCTATCCTCCAACACTCCCCCTTGCTCGCGTCGCTCTGCGAGCATGAACATCACCGCTCGAACAGGAAAGCCTACGAACATCGCGGCTTATTCAGGACTAGCATGAACATCATGCCCCACGCGACCGTCGCGGCAATTTAATTGCCTCGCACACGAACGTCGTGTTCAGCACGATTATGCGCACGAACATCATGGCAAATCAAAGTGAGACGTATCTTCTTGTGCTTGACACGACCATCATGCAAGTCATCTAAGGGTGACCATCACCTTGCTTAGATTGAAGACTGACCATCATCCACGCTGCCACCACACCCTTCGTTTCGGGACGGACTCTCCCATTTCCTCCCCCTTGTTCACCACGATGAACGACTCCGAGTAGAGAACGAAAATACTCGAACTTCACACGCGCAAGCGGCTTGGTCATAATATCTGCCGTCATCTCGTCGGTGCGACAGTGTTGCACGTTGAGCAGGTCCCGATCCTCGAGATTGCGAACGTAGTGAAAGCGATTTTCAACATGCTTACTGCCATTGTGTTTTCCCGGCTTCTTTGACAGCGAGATAGCGGCCGTGTTGTCACACCAAAGTGTAGGTAGCTGGTACTGCCATTTCAGCTCATCGCAGAGACCTCGCAACCACATGATGTCCCTAGCTCCCTCGTTCATTGCTACGTACTCGGCTTCCATGGTACTTTGAGCATTCAGACCCTGCTTCCGCGAACCGTAGGAAACAACGCAGTCATTGATCATCGTAACATAGCCGCTCACAGACTGACGATCAGTTTTGTCATTGGCGTAGTCGGCATCGCTGTAGGCTTCAATTCTGAGCAAATCCACCTTAGCCGAACTAGTGACAATCATACTGAGGCCAAATTCCTTCGTCGCTTGTAAGTACCGAAGTACGCGCTTGGCTTGCGCATAGTGAACTGCCGTGAAGCACGACATGTACTGACCCAGTCGACGGACCACGTGAGCAATATCAGGCCTTGACCCTGCCACGAGATACTGGAGTGCTCCTACAACTTCCCGATAAGGCAGATCGCCCTCCACCTTTGCGGAATCGGGTTCCACTTCGGCCGATGTCGCTTCTGGCGTAGCAACTCCATGACACTCGTTCATATGAAATCTGCGCAGCACTTCATCTACGTAACCTGTTTGGCTGAAGAAAACTCCGCCCTTCTCACGATCGATGCTCACTTCAACTCCTAGCAGATACTTGACCGGTCCTAGGTCCACGAGCTCAAAGTTGGCGGCTAGTTTTCTCGCGACCGCCTGGCACCGATCCGATTCTCCCATGAGTAGCAAATCGTCCACGTAAACTGTCAGGAGCATGACAATCTCCCCCTTCTCGTGGAGGGAGTAAAGGCCGTGGTCACTTTCGAGACGCACAAATCCAAGTGCCACGAGGTGCCGATGCAGCGTCTTGTTCCAAACATGGGGCGCTTGTTTTAAGCCGTATAGGGACTTGATCAACTGACAAATTGCGCTATTGCCAGGCGAACCAGACCCTTGTGGCATCTCCATAAACACATTTTCAGCTAGCTTGCCATGCACGAATGCGGTTTTCACATCGTACTGTAGTATAGACCAGCCTCGTTGAACAGCAAAATAAATAGCGACGCGGATTGTGTCAAACCTGATCACGGGTGCAAAAGTCTCATTGTAGTTGACACCAAACTTTTGCTTGAACCCGTGAACAACGAGACGCGCCTTGAAGCGCTTGACAAATCCATTCTCGTCCTTTTTAACAGTGAAGACCCACTTGTTCGTGATGACGGCAGCTTCTCCTGCAGCGCTTCGCTCGACAACTATCCAGACTCCATGCTTGCGCAACGACTCGAGCTCTTCTGCTATTGCTGCCAGCCAAAACGAAGCATATTTAGATCGAACTGCCTGTCGATAAGTCTTCGGCACTGGAACGTCCCGGGAATGCAACCGACGCTGCGCTAGTGCTTTTAGCTCGCACTGAAGCACCTTGAACAATTTGTGGGAGGCAAAATGCACTTCAAAATCCTGTAGGCGAGAACTGCGCTTCCTTTTTCGACCACTACGAGAAACTTCATGTCGAGCAACAGTATCACTTTCTGCAATAGTTCGTGGAGGGACGCTGGTTGCTGGCACAAGCCCACCCAATCGTGTTTGCTGCCCAACAACCTGTTCAGCTTCAGTTGGCTCGATGGCTGCAGGGAGTTCGGGGGGTTGTAGGTCACATTCAGGTTGGCTCTGCTGAACTAAAATGCTCTCTTTGACTGCATCCAGACGAACGACATCAGCAATCTGCATCTGCATAGGGACCAAAGGTGCTCGAGCTGGAAGTTCATGGTCCCCATGGCTGTATGCGTTGGCCAATAGCATCTCCATGTAATGTCGACCCACAGTGTAGTCTTCTGCAAAAATCAAGTTCCCACCCCGATGGGTTGACACAGCTCCAGTTGAGAGATCTAGGACTTTGTATCCACGTGTTGAAGGAGAATAGCTGACAAGTATAGCAGTGCCCATTCTCGACGATAATTTCTTCTTCTTCGAACGCTGCCCACTGGCAATATGGTAGTAACACAAACTACCCCACGTCCGTAGGCACGACACATCAGGAGATTCTCCAGAAAACTTTTCGTGGGGTGTTAGACCTCCGAGCACTCGAGTTGCTGTGACGTTCAGCGTGTACACCACGTGAAGAGCAGCTTCGCCCCAAAGCAGATCTGGTAGATTCGTCATGTGCAGGAGTGCGCGGACCTTCGGCAACACGATCCCGTTGGCTCGTTCGACGATTCCGTTTTCCTGGGGGGTGTATCCATTCGTCGAGGTCAGGGTGATGCCTTCCGAGTCGCAATACTCTTGGATGTCACTATTGTCAAATTCTCCCCCTTGGTCCGAGTGTATTTCTTCTACCCGCCACTTCCGATCTCGATACTTGACATGTAGACGATTCACTAGCGCGATAATGTGCTGTTTGGCTTCACTCTTCTGGCGCAGCAGGAACAGCCACTTGTACCTGCTAAACTCATCCACAACCAGCAGAAACGAAGTACAGCCGTCAATGGTCGGCTCATTTACCGTGCAGCAGTCCACTTGAAGTCGACGTAGCGGCTTGCTAGCGTGGTGCAGCCTCTCAGCGTAGGTCATCCGGACTTTCTTGCCATGAAGACAGGGGAGGCAGAGATATTCTGCTCCTTCTTCGCTCTTGTCAATCTTAAGGCCGCGGGCCACTTGCTTCTTGGCCATGTCGACTATCGTTGACTCGCTCGCATGGTCAAAACGCTTGTGCCACACAGTCAAAGGTGCAGCTTTCTTCGACTTCACAATTGCACTGCAGACCACAGCACGCTGTTTCGACGAATCCCGTGGAGACCACACGCGATACAGGCGATTAACCTTCACGAACTTTATGCGCATGCCCTTCTTGCTTAAGTAGCAGATAGACTGATCCCTGGAATACGACACGAAGTACTTCAACTCCGTCTGCAAGTAGTCCTGTGAGAGCAAATTAGCCGGCGCTTCTGGTACAAAATAAACATCAGGAAGAAGCCGCTTCTCCTGCCGCCCAGTAAGCTCATTGACGATGTTCAGCTCCACACAGCCGACTTGATTGATTTTCACCAAGTTTCCACTGGCACACAGCATTTCAGGGCCATCACTAATGGTCGAAATACTGGCAAACAGAGAAAGATCATTGCAGACGTTTCCTGTTGCAGCGCTATCAAGACACCACTCCGCGACATCCGATTGGATCTGAGTGTGCGAACCTCCGAAAGATGCCATCAGCATTGCCGGACCTGAGTGTTCCTTTCGTCCACCGCTCTTTCCACCCGACTTGGTCTGCCCGCCGCGACTTCCACCATGCTGTGGACGATTGTTGCTGTTTTGCCAGCAATCACGATGCCAATGGCCCAGCTTTCCGCACTTCGAACATGGACGGCGTTGCATGGCCTCCTTCACCGACTCATGGCGCCGCGCATTTGCCGAGTTCCGATTCTGCCAATGCTTCCCGCCATTCTGGTTGGGCCGGGGGATACTGCGGTCGGGTCCATTCGAAAACTGGAATACGGGATTGGACACCGGCTGAGCACCGTGAGAGGCTTGATCACTAGAAGCATTACGCGATGCATTGCTGGTCGAAGGTAGTCGCATATTCTCTTCCTGCTCTCTTGCCAAGAGTCGCCCTCGTACTTTACCGACTTCCAGGTCCCTTGACTTCATTCTGGCCCCAACCAGCTCGCTGCTAAGATCTGGAAACACCTCCAGCGAGTTAGTCAGAAGGAGCCGAGCCAGTTCGGCTTCGTCAAGAGGGTGGCCGAGTACCACTAAGTCCTCCTGTGACTTCATGATGTCATCGATATACGTATCTACGCGCTCTCCCTTTACCAATTTCCGCACGAACATGGCCGTCTTGATCAAGATGTCGTTCTTGGCGGCGCTTCCAGCGTTGTATTCTTTTTCAATCTCTTGAAATAGCTGGACAGGATCACAGTTGACAAATAGTCGCCTGTAACGCCCAGCCAAGCGAGGTCCGAGTGATCCAGCGATGACGGCCTGTGCTTTAAGCCAACGCTCGTCCCAGCGACGCTTCTTTGCCGAGCTCCAGGTGTCATCCTGGACAACATCCTCAACCACTAAAGACCACAACTTCAGGACCTTGAGCTTCAATTCGATCATAGTGCGCCACAACTCGTAGTCATCTGCGCCAGTCAGCTTGGGAACCTCCAGGCTTGTAGTGTCACGGGGAACAGATCTGCTTCTCTTTTGCCTCTTTTGTCTCTTATGCTGCTTCTTCTTGCTGGAACGTTTCCGCTTTGAGCTTTTGCGTTTCTTCTTGCTCTCGGCGCTGGAACTTGACGTGTCGCTGTCAGAGGTGTCCGAGTCGCCGGAGTCGAAGCCTTCACTACCAGAGCTCTCCGAACTACAGCTCGAGCTCGCACTTTCCATGGCATCAGGCTGAGAGCCTGAAGGCGGTCCCGGTGACGACGCCTCCAACGAGCCTTCTTCATCAGAATCGGACTGTTCTTGCTGACTGTCGGCACTGTTGACATTCACCATGTTGCTTGATCCACGGAGACGGTGAGCTGCTCGGTTTGGGCTCATAACCTGTCGGACGTTGTGACTCATGAGGAAGATGAACGCGGGATGGCGGAGCAAAGTCTCCGGGATCTAGGACGATGGTGCTTTGGCGAGAAGAGAGAAGTTTCACAAGTGAGGAAAGTCTCTTCTCGTCAACGAGCTCCAAGGCCTCATTGATCCTAAAATACATTCTACAAATGTCATGACTACTTCAACATCTTATCCTATTTGTAGAGACGTGAGCATAAGACAAGGAGGTATCCTATCCTCCAACAGTTAGGACTTGCCGCTGGAGATGCTCTAAGGCGCGTTCTTAAGTTCCATCAAAATGCAGAGAGATTATTTTGGGTATGAGATTATTTTGGAACTGAGATAGTACTATTAATAAGCAGTAGACAACACTCTCAAAAAGTCAGTCCTAGCGTATGATGGCCAGTATCGCATAAAACTAATGTAAGTGCAAAACCATGAGTTATTTAGCAGGATAAGAGTTGTTCAGAAAGCAGATGAACCTATGTCGCATTACATGTGTTATTTCCAATAGATTTGAATCTCGCTACAAATATCGGTCCAGTACATTACTCGCCAGTATAAGTCCGATCCTATGAAAAACAGTTGGCTACATGTGTGGCTCTAAAATTAGTTTTTAGGGGTATCTGTCGGGTTATCCATGAAACGTCGCAGGGTGTGCTTCAATATCAACTGTTAATAACAAATGGCTCAGATACTATACCGGTAAATCCAGTTGCAAGTAGTGCAAGTGCTTCCGACGCGAGCATTCTCCTTCTCACTTTCCAATTTGACATCGAAAGCCAAGGGGGTGACGGGCCGAAGAACTGTGAACGTCACATTCAAACCTCTGTAGTGCATTGTGGAGTTTAAGAGGGCGCGTGGTGTGGTATTAGTGGGCAACTGGCTTATGTGACTTCCGTGGTTTTTACCGCTCTGAAGTTGCAGCCTAATCCTTTCTAGCTGCACGGAGTCTGATTACATCCATGTCGATGGCAAGTTGGTTAGTCCGCATATTAGAATGTAGAAATTAAAGTAGACCAAACATCAAGTTCAAATTGTTCTTTATTTATCGTCGCTTAGTAACTTAAAGCATACCAAGGACAACTCAAAGCAACAGTCCTTACAAAGAAAAAGAGAATGACTCGTCCGAATCACACTGCGTTTCACGCTGAGAGGCAGAAAGCCGAGTGGCGTACGGCGCTGGGCGTGAACGAAGCTGTTGGCGCATGCGGTAATGGCGCTGGGCCCTAGCCCGTTGCGTCCGAACGCGGTCACCCATAGACTGGTACTTAGCCAGCACCATGTCGTAATGATCGCTGTCCCGGGCACGAAGCGGCATGAGGCCAACGTGAAAGTTGGTTAAGGCCGTACACAGTCTAGCGACGCTGTCAAATCGGTTCTCGTTCCACTTGAACGTCGCGTAGGTAGCCTTCCAAAGCATGCACATTCGACCGAAGAAGTTCTCGACGAGCACTCGGTCAGAAGAAACGGCTCTGTTCCGCGCGAGATCGTCCCTGTCCAGTGTCCCTCCCCGCGGCTTTTTCTTCGGCTGGATAGTGCGGAGCACTCGGCCTGCCCCTTGGTATCCCTTGTCAACAAGGACGGCCCACATGTCAGGGAACTGCGTCGGTTCCCCTCCCATTTCAGGGCCCGACGTGTCTTCCTTGCGTAGCATCTGTCGATGGACGGTCAACCGGTCGAGCATCATCGTCACATCGGAGCACGATCCAGGCGAGTGGTCCGAAACGTCCACCGCAAGTCCAGGGGGCGCGACCGAGCACTCGATCTTGAAGCCGTAGAGCTTGTGCTTCGCCGAAAAATAAACTTTCTGCTCCGTGAAACGACCACTGGGACGGTAAGCTGGTTGGAACTTGACGTCAGTGGCGTAAAGAGCGTGGGGGTAGTTTCTGAAGGCGTTACCGGACTCCACCTGATTCGCCATCGTGACACGCTTGACCAGCTGGGGATACAGCACGGGCTCAATTGTCCGGATGACGCGATGAACCATCTTTTCCAGCGTCGACATCCCAATGTTGAAGTCAATCGCATGCTTCTGCCATGTGTCGAAGTGTTTCAACACGGTCAGCGTGACGAAAAGCGCGTCCTTTCCAGAGATTGACGGTTTACGTCCGCGGCCTTGCGTCCACGCGATCGTAACAGCAGGCTCGACTAGAGCCCAAAGAGCATCCAGCTCCGGTGCGGAGAAGTTGGTCATCCCCTTGAGTGTTTCGTCACCCCCCGCAGCGGTGTATTCAGCGAGGATAGGGGACTCAGCGTCCGACGCTTCCTCTTCCACGTGACGGGCGACCTCTCCGAAGTTCTCGTGGCTTGTGGCGAGGTTGGCGGCCTCGTCATCCCACTGGCGAGTGAGACGGTCAATGACTTGAGTGGGGGTGCTTGGCATCTTGCTTACTGGGATGTTCAGAAGTGCCGCTTGTTTGGATGAACTCTGTGCTGCGAGCGGCTCTCAAGTAACTGGCTGGTATTTTGCGAAAGGGGTGTGTTTTTTAGATAATGCAGTCTCGTAATAGGTCACTACAGAAAAATACGAATATATCACTATCTTATTATTTTTTTCCAAGCTTTGCTGATGCAAGTCCGCTGCATACAAAATGCCTGAGTTAGATACGTTAATACCGCATCTTATAATAATTATAGAGCTATATCTATGTACAGAAGCTGTTTGCACTCTGCAGCATTGTCTCGTAAATAACATCGGTATCCACGGTACACTCTCATAATTTACGAATACCCCACTTTTTTACCCTATGGTCTAGTGGGCTTGTTGCTGCCGGAACAAAGTAATGCCGAGTCAGAGTGTAGAATGGAGAATGTGGATTTCGAGTCAGAGTGTAGAATGGAGAATGCGGTTTTCCTTTTTGCTCTATCTGACTGATGCAGGGCATCCACTACAATGATATACAACTCTATTCGCTTTAACGCAAGACGTACTTGCGTACAATAATGCCCAGCTACAAACATACAGATGGAAGCTTGCGATGGTCGAACACGTCAACGACCACGACGGATAGCATCGCCCTTCACGTCTCTATAGGTATCCACTGCCCATGGTCTCTACACAGTGTACGACCGGAAATTCTCCAAGTACGTCAAGTCGCACAGCTTGTTCTTGGAACTAGTCGGAGTCGTAACTTCCGGTGAAGTAGCAACTGTCTCCACCTTCTTGATGCGAGACTTTTGGCGATCGGCCTCAGTCTGGTTATTAGTCTCGGGCCTGGCATCTGTCGTGTGTCTCCGCGGCATCAGTCCAAACCTGGATAAATGAAAGTCGACGGGCTCACCCTTCTGCCGTTGAAAGGGTGTAAACCGACCGCGTCGATCCTGCGCCGCTACGTTAAGCTCTTGGTTCCCCTGCCGCGAGTCTTTTAATTTCTGTGGTGCTTCCGGTGTGGTGTGTCGTCGAGGTCGCGATCGCGGTTCAAGACCCACAGTCGAAAGGTGAAAATCAATGGGCTCAGTGCGGTGGTTACCACGCTTAGAGCTACTCGGTACTTTCGGTTGCTCCAGCTGATTCCCGGTCTCCTTAGCAGGAGAATCAAGGTGTTCCAACTCGAGCTTCCCCGACGAGTCGATCTCAGCAACTGAGGCGCGTCGTCCGTGCTTCCGTGGCGCGGATAAACTGGCCTTGTACTTGGGTAGCCGCAGATCCGCAGTATCCGACAAGTTCCTGATTGGCTTTCCTCCTGTTAGAGCGCACGACTGCGACTTCGATCCCGTGGATGTAACGTCACGGGTGGGCGTCCGTGGGGTCGTTCTGGTAAATTTGCACGAGTTCAACGTCGGAGCTGCGCGCTCAGATCTCCTGGAGGTATGCAGCTCCGTGGCGTTAGCTTGGCGCCTTGCAATCATATACTCGTCCGCAGAATGGGCTCTCTGAAGCTGCCGAGCACTCAAACCCCTTCCAGGGCGCGTCACATCGCACGAACGGGCTGTCGAAGCAATTGCTGAAGTGTGGCGACGACGACGCGGATCGACAGTGGGGAGGTCAAAGTCGACAGATTTTGGGCTCGTCCCGCGTCTCGACACCCTCGCGGTCTCCTGTTGGTCCTGTGCCGACAAGAATCCTGAGCTTGACTGCGAGAGGCGTACCCGCATCCGCCCGCAGGACTCTCTCGTCCCTTTAGACAGGGAATCGATGAGTGGTGCTCCTGAAATGGGGACTGAATTCACTCGACCGAGACGACGGTCACGCGGAGGCGTCTTCGCCTCCGGTTGCAACCGACTGCACGAAAGGCAGGCGTGCTGCTGGTGAACGGATGTCATGGTCTTGCTCGTAGCAGCGACGTAGCAGTCCTCGCAGACTTGCTGTGAACAATATGCGATATTAGAGAGAGATGGCAGGGTGGATACAACCTATAGTGACGGCTTACCGTTCTGCAGTAGCGACAGATCTCCTGTGTCACGGAGCTTCGGGTGGAGCTCATCACGACACCTTTGCAGTTAACCATGGTACAGCTCACAATATCCGCTGATCTGCCAATGTCGAAGTGAGGGATGAACTGCGTCGCTCTGCCACAGGAATCCAGCGGAGAGGGATGTCGGGGCTCTACGCATAAGGACCAGGGCCCTTGACAGACGGCGCCATCCTGGTGGCCGTCTGTCAATGGCGACCATGAGCTTGAGAGCGGACTCGTAATGGTGGCGTGCTGCAGCGGAGAACGGCCGCCCGCCGTCAAAGCAGCTGGCTGACACCGCCGCGACATTGCCAATGACATTGTCACATGGAGCTGCTGGAAACGGCCGAAAGGATCCTCCTGGGATCGCTTGAAGGCTCTGCGGGTGGTCAACATTTTGACCCGAACGAGTCCAACGTCCAACGGTGCCGCGAGCATTTCAACACGAGCACCAAGATTTCAGTGCGATTACTGACCAGGATGAAACAAGAACAAAATTATATTTTTTGATACAGTACTTTAAATTTAATTTCACCTTGGAAAATGCTGACTGCAGACTCTAAGTTATGGTACTGTATAGGTAGGTTGTGCGAGCACTGCCCCTGAAGTTCAGGCCTGAACTACACATGTATCCTGCAGCAAGACTCGTGCTGTCGGTCAGATCAGGTGAGTCTGTGCTGACCAGCCATGCCGTCGTTGGAATAACGACGTGTCGACAAAGTATCTTTGCGCTTATATTTCGTAGAACTTCAGAAACGGTCACCACCTGATCCCGCAGAAGGCCATCGGGGCCCGACCCAGGCTCAAGCAGAAATATCAACCTCGGCTTGGGCTAGTTCTTACTGTTTGTCCTGGCGACGGATCAATGACTGCAACTGCAACGCAGCAACTTTTGACAATACATGTAGACGGACCAGACGGGCTATGGCATTGTATTGAATGATCTCGAGTCAACCTTAGTGATCAGCTTTGTCGACCTGATAAGAGACCGTTGTCTTGATAGCGTCGAAGGCGAAACAACGCCTTGAATATATATGGGCTCGACTCACCGAGCGTCCTTGTACGCGCCCAGGTAGTCCAGGTCGATGGCGAAGGAGGCGTTCGCCGGGTCGTCCTCCTTCGTCAAGTCCTCCTTGACCAGGGCACCCTTGACGTTACGCACTGAGGCACGTCGCTCCGCTCGAATCCGTCGTGGCGGCGCTGTAGCAGGATGTCCGTTGGTTCCGTTCACCTGGACAGCGTCGTAGTGACGCCGCATCCGCAGCAGCATGTGGGCGTATGAAGCGCTCCGCCGCCGCTGTCGCTCTTCTTCGGTCTCGTTCTGCTTCCGGGGCAGCGCTTGGGGCAATTGCATCTCCAGCTGCCTCCAGTCAAGGGGACTGTCCTCCGGTGCACTCGCTGCACAGAACTTGGGCGACGACGAGCTCATGCCGAAGTAATTGGGCGGCAGCTCGAGAGACCGGGACATGCCGAGGATATCGGCTGTCGAGCTCAATCGCTGACCCTTCTTTTCGGATCCGCGAGGCTCGGACCGTCCGCTGCTTGACTTTCTCGGACGGGTGGTGCTCTCAGCCGAGGCTCGATGCTTTGGCACGGACGTCCGAGCTTTCACTTCAGCTGCGCTGGTTGGACGGTGTCTCGACATCGACTCTCTGGACATGCGGTGGTTTGCGAAGGGCTGCAGCACACCATGTTGTGTCTGTGACGAGCCTCGCCTTCTGCCTTCGGCTCTTGGCGGTTCATTACATGTAGCTCTTCTCTGACTTTCAAGACGTCTGCGCTGCTCAGCTTGAAGCTTCTCTCGCTTCTGCTGCTGCACTTTACTATCACGTGGTTCATGCAGATGCTCGAGTCTCAACGCCTGGTCAGACACTGTCCGATGTTTATAGTTCCTCTCCTCCCGCTGTTGAGGCGTCTCGAAGCTGCTGGACCAAGACGAGTCGAGATTTAACGGTCGCTGGTCGATCACCTGAGGCTTTTGACGCTTCTCCGCACAGGTCGAGCACATGAACTTGGTGCGAGGAGCTTTGTTGGTGAGGAACCGCCATCGCAAGGGCTTGAGCTTGGAGAACGTCCCTCGGCCTTCGTCTGATGGATCATCGTACGTAACGGGGATCGGTGACGACGTGTTGCTGAGGTGCTGCTCGAAAGGATCAACAAGAGGTTTGACGGACAAATTAGTAAGTACTTAAGTATCCTACACCGCGATACTCACGAGCTACACATGGATGTTTGGCGACATACCTCTCCACAGAACGCACACGTTCCTGACTTGGAGCTACAGCTGTCGATTCCGCTGGACATGGTGTCTTTGGTTGCAATCAATGGAGTGAGCTCTTCGGTGCGGTGGTCGCGTTTCAAGAAGTCGGAATTCGGGACTGAGCGACGACCGGTTGGTTGCGTTGCGCCGTGGCCACGGATCAGCTTCGGTGTGTGAATTGGCGATTTCGCAACTGTCGCCTTCTTCGCAGAGCAACGCGAATGTCCGGCTTTCGCGCAGAGCCACACCGAATGAGTGAGTGTGAGCAATGTTCTCAAACTTTGAGTCAAAGCATGGAGCGTGGGCCGTGGAACGTACACGGCCCGGGAGCGGCTCATCAAGTCGCCTCGGTGTGGTTGTGGGATTGTACCGCAGATGTGCTCGAAAGACTCCAAATCGCTGCAGACCTCGATCTCCGGCTTGCTCTGCAGTTGTGCCCCTACACTGCGGTGTTCTGTTGGCAAGAGTCTCTCCGACAGGACGAATCGCTGTTGACGGTGCAAGTTGGCGATGCAAGTCGACAGATGATGACTTCCACCCCCACCGCTATCAACAAAACACGACGGACTCACCACCACTTGGCGCCGAAAAATTCTCCTCTTGCAAGTACTGTACTCTGTAATGTGCTATCTGTAAGTTATGCTTGAGCGCTGAGGATCTATTGGGTCGTGTATATGATACTATCAACCGGGCTTGACTCACCTTGATACCGAAGCTCATGAAAGAGCTCCAGAATCTTGCTTTGCCGAGCTGCTCCTTTTCCGCCTTGCTTGTGTTGAAGTCGCGGTGTCTCATCTACAATAATCGACGGTGGTTGGATTGTCCAGGCCGCAATCTGCAGTGCGAATCGCACGAATCGCGTTAGAGCACCTTTAGTACAACGTCACGAAAGTGGATAAAGGCGCCTAAAGCACCTTTAACCCATCTACCTTCCAGTTCTAGACAGAAGGGGTGAAATGAATGTTCTGGGGGTTGCACCCCCAGACCCCCGCGATAGAAAAACTAACTACTGGACAGGGCAACGGGTCCGCTCGCTGGAATGCTCGGCGCTGGGCCCGCCTCCGCAAATACCGCGCGGCCCTGCTTCGCGGGCACCCCGCGCGGGTTTGCTGCGTCTACGCGACCTCGCAACCGCTCACTACCGCAACCAGCGATGCCATCCATCCCCCATACAAAAACTACATGATTTCATAAAGGCGCTTTACGATAAAGCGCCATAAGGTGTGGGTCACATACAGATGATGTGGACCACATGAGGAGGGATGACATCCCCACTAGGTGTCTTTGAAATCGGGTCTGCAAGGAGGGTCGCTCTAGACTCGAGGCCATATCTCAGCAAGGAAGGAGCGTTTGGCTGTGCTGTTTGGTGCGTTAGATGGGCGTGACACATGCTAATAGACTTAGTCGCGCGAAACCGCAGGGTATCCGTGTCATTCCCCGTGAAGCGGCGCCAACCAAACGCTGGTTTTGGACATTGAAAATCAAAGGCGACAACCTAAGGTATTCCCATCCTGCGTAGAAGGGCCTCAATAACGCGCAGAAATGATTCATGGGTTAAAGGTGCTTTAGGCGCCTTTAAGACCTCTGTCGTGGCGTTGTATTAAAGGCGCTTGACCGACATCGGAATCGCACTGCAGATTGTAAAGTTATCGCACTGCGATGACTGTACAACCAATGACCAGATCCGCCGCGATCAAAGATTGCTCCTCAGCTTTACTGCAGCCTGCGTTCTGGTCGAGGCCTCGGATACATGTTCACGGCTGCAACTTGTACGGAGCCGAAACATTCAACTCATCGTGTTTACATCTACATCCTGGTACTCTTTTGGTTTTCAGCTGCATTCGCTGTGATCTGAGCCACTTCTTGGTGGCGTAATGCACCGTGTGCATATCCTTCATCTTTCTTGGTATCCCCCCCCCCCACCGCTCCTTTGCATTGAATCCGTTCAGCTAACGTTACTTGAAGCTGTCCAAGTAGGACAAGTCGCACGGGTTTGCCTTGGAGTATCGGATTGAAGTCGGCTTCGGGAAATCCGTCATCGACGGGGTACGCGTTGTCGAGGCCGCTCGTGATGGCGATCTGCTTGCTTTCTGGTAACGTGCGTGTGGCCGTGTTCCATCTACGGTGTGATAGCGGGCGGAAGCTCGACGTCCTTGATCAGTCCACTCTATCGGTTCAACCGGAACAGAGTTAGTCGTATTGCGCCGCATCCGCCAGTTTAATTCCTCGAGATTGAGACCAACTTGGTTACCCACCGGAGCGAAGGCCGTCGAATTGGCTCTGGATGTGTTGGCGCCTGGAGACTCCCTTCGTGTTGTAGGCGCACAGCCCGTTGGTTTCGCTCTTCTCGACAGCCTCGAATTACCTGTCGTACACCTTTGACGAAGCTCCAAAAAATCATCCATTGGTACGTTTGCTGGCCGACGGGTTGATGCACGTGTTTGACAGCGTCGTCGGTGCTGAGCGGCATGATCACCTGGAAGGAAGACGGTCTCGCTTGGGAGAACTGCAATAAAAAAATGAAAACGGTGCATGTGAGAAAACCTTCGGGGGTAATGTTACCAGGTCAACAAGGTACGTACACTCTGAGTTGCGGCTCGGAGCCAACCGCTGCGGTTGAAATTGGGGAGGTTTCTGCTTGGAAGTCTTCCGTTGCTCAAGCGGGAAGGCCGCTTTGTCCTCGTCGTCAAACCATTTTGGATGATCCTCGTTTGCATCGTTCAGCGACGCAATGCTTCCATCTCGCAATCCGCCATGCTCTTCCAAAATGTTGTGTGTCTTAACAGCACAGCCGCTGTTGCTGCTGGACGCCAAGTCATCGGTCTCCGATTCCTGCGCAATCTTCGTGCCGCGCCTGTGTGCGCACGAGAAGCACGCAACCTGTCCTCGGCCGACACTGTCGACTCGGTAATTTTTCGAGACGATATCATCACACTTATCGCACATGAACTGTAGCAACACAAAAGACGGATGCACGCGTCAGACCTCGACCACAGTCTACCAACCTACTTGGTGCAGTTTAACGTACCGATCCACACATAATGCACTTCTCCTTGGGTTTCCACAATGAGAGTTGGGTGGAACAGGCACCGCAGCGCTTCTCGCCTTGCAGCCGCAGGGCCGTTGTGAGGGACACCTTCCTTGACTTCAAAATCGTGCTCGACATGTTGAGGTAGTGGTTAATGAGATCGATAGTCCTTTTCCCGCGAGCCTTGAGCACCATCGGCACCAGCATAGGTGGAATGCTGTCGCCCTTAATACTGTAGAACACGGTGGCATTCAGCACTCCCCGCGCGTCCGTCTCTTCAAAGAACAGTCCGCAGTAGATCAGCTCGGCTCGGTTGACGTCGATTCCCTGTGAGGTTGAGAACTCGGGACACGCCTCGTGCTTGATCGAATGCGAGCACCTGGCCCAACCGCGCCGTCCGTCCGCCGTGCCGTACGGCTTCATGACCTCCAGGTAGCAGAAGTCCTGATCCTTGGCCAAGATGCGGCTGGGCGAATGGAACAGCGACCACCGCAGACTCGTGCGGTCAAGCGGACGCTTCTTCGTCGAGGGTTTAAGCAGCACGAGCTCTCGCGACTCCGAGAAGTCCAGCACCATCTTCTTGTCGTCGTTCAGGTACAATTCCGTGACGTCGTCCAGCGATCCGAAGACGGTGAAAGTGTCCAGCGTCGTCACGCACTTGTCCTTGGAGTCCACCGAATTGCCTTGAGCCTTGGCGTTGTACAGCCGCTCCTGTACCTCCAGGAAGACGTTGTCGGCCTGGCGGACGAGGTCCATCCGCTCTCGCTCCGAGACGACGATACCCACCATGTTGACTGGTATCCGATATTCCGGTAGTGACGCAGATCTCAGGAAGTGGTAAAAGGAGGCGAACACGACAGTGCAGTGCCGAAAGTGCCGAAAGCTTGAGCTGCCACGAGCGGACACACACAAACTGCAGAAATGGCGAGGAACTGGGCGAGATCAAAAGCGCGGCCGCGCTGAGGTTGTCACACACTGAGCCCCAATCGCACAGGTGGTGCACACACGCGATACACACAGACACCTGTCCCTTCCTTCCACAGGCACGAAAAATGCAGGTCGAGGCTTCGTGAACGAGGTGGCTTCGAGAGCGCAAATGACGGCGACTTCGACGCCTCGAGGCGACTGGCGTCGGAGCTGTGGTCGAGCAGAGACCGGAGAGCGGAACTTAAGCTTCCTGGAACCAAGCTGGCGAACCGCGAGGGCCGCTTATGGAGAAGTGCGTGTGCTACGTTGGCCAGATGGAATCGCAGATCGCTTCGTCGCCGCCGATATCTTTGCCGCCGCCAGGTTGTGCTGCTTTCGATTTTCGGACTCGCCGAGTCCTTGGTGACGTGTGGGCACTGGGCGCTGGACACTGCCACAACCTGCACGCACACGGGCATCTTGTTGAGTGCGGGGTGTAAAGTACGGCATTACATGTAGTTCAATGGCCTTCACAGCTGTGCAATGCGCAGTTGTAATGACAGCATGACGGCGACTGACCCCGTTTCAGCGGACCCCACCTGGCCTGAAAGAAGTTACCTACCTGTACAAGCAAACCATCACTACAATGCGTCAGAGCTAGGTTGCAGTGCACTCACTACATGCATGTACCGGTACACAGAAACAGATATCTATGCATTTTGCAATGCCATTCTACTCGGCATCATAAACTAATGATCAGACCTTAGATCCAGTTCTCCTCACTCAGCGACGACCGCTGACTCAGCGAAGACGAGCGTCGCTCTCGTTGCGTTTCCGCCTGGATCGAACGCAATGCTCGGTATTGATCCTTGATGCGCTCGCGGTACTCTTCGTCGTCGTCTTCGTCATCGACCTCTGCCATATCCTGCTGCAACTGCGTCAGCTTGGTGATCTGCTCAAGCAGGACACGGGCGGGCATAGGCTCCTCCTCGGCGTGCTCCGATATGACCGACGCACTCAGGTCGCTCGTGGACACAAAGGATGACTGCGGGTTGAAGTTCCTGCCCCCGTGGTAGCTCTGGTGTCCATTGAAACCCATGACAGGCTCCTCATCATCTAACTCGGACAGATCCATTTCATCCAGCGTTAGCACAGATGCAATTGATTCGCGGCACTCTTCCTCGAGCTGGAGGATCCTGCGGCGAAGTCTCTCCATGTCGGCCGAGTGCTTGGTCTCAACCTCCTCCATGACGTCTGTTGAACGCCACTGCATCTCTTCCTCCTCATCACGGAAATTGGGATGGAGTGATCGACCAGGCTGGTACGCGCTGCCAAGCATATCCTGGTCGAGGTTGGAAATTCGGTCGCCCAGGTGATCCACCGCAATCCGATTCAATTCATCCATACGACGCATGTGGCTCGCTTTCAAATTGTGCATCGATGCCGAGGAGGAAGATGCACCACCAGCGTGCATGGCCCGGTTCGCGCGAACCATCTCAAACAACTCGTTCGTCGGACGATTCATCAGGTCCTCGTCGATGTCGGACACGGACGAATCGCGAGGAGAAGCAAGCTCCTCTGACATCACACTGCTGGACACACTGGTCGAGAATTGCGCCTCAGCTGAGTTGTACTGCTGCGCCTTGCCTTCTTCGTCGATACTAGGAATGCTCTTTAGATTCCCCTGATCAAGCTCTGCACTGTCACGCGGTGAGCGCGGCGTGTCGTCGTCATCATCGGAATGCTGCTCGTCCACCTGGGAGAGTTTGCCACTAGAAGCCACCCTTGACGCAAAGAATTCATCTACGGCTTGGCCTCCCTCGCCTAGAACAAGTTGAGAACTGTGAGGTTGGAACTTGGGGGCCATCTTCGCAGGCTGGTACGAACTGCCAAACATGTCCTCATCGAGGTTGGAAATGCGGTCGCCCAGGTGATCCACAGCAATCCGGTTCAACTCGTCCATACGACGTACGTGACTCGCTTCCATACGACGTACGTGGCTTGCCTCCAGACTGCGCGTCGTGTCCGAAAGAGAAGATGCATCAGCGGAGTGCATGGCCCGGTTTGCGCGAACCATCTCAAACAACTCGTTCGTCGGACGATTCATCAGGTCCTCGTCAATGTCTGATGCGGACGAATCGCGAGGTGAGCCAAGGTCATTGATGGACATCGTGTTTGAGAATTCCGCCTTCGGTGAATTGAACTTCTGCGTCACGTGTTCGTCGTCAATGTCAGGAATCTCCTTCAGTTTCTGATGACTGAACTCTGCAGTGTTGAACGGTGAGCCAGTATCGCTGTCGTCATCAGAATGCTGCTCGTCCACCTCAGAGAGCTTGCCTGAGGCATGAAAATCATCAACAGCTTCACCTCCATTGCCTTGCAGCTCGGGAGCCTTCTTCATAGGCTGGTACGAACTGCCAAGCATGTCCTTGTCCAGGTCGGAAATGCGGTCGCCCAGGTGATCCACAGCAATCCGGTTCAACTCGTCCATACGACGTACGTGACTCGCTTCCATACGACGTACGTGGCTTGCCTCCAGATTGCGCGTCGTGTCCGAAAGAGAAGATGCATCAGCGGAGTGCATGGCCCGGTTCGCGCGAACCATCTCAAACAACTCGTTCGTCGGACGATTCATCAGGTCCTCGTCAATATCTGACCCCGACGAATCGCGAGGAGAAGCAAGCTCCTCTGACATCACACTACTGGACGCACTGCTAGAGAATTGCGCCTCTGCTGAGTTGTACTGCTGTGCCTTGCCTTCTTCGTCGATACTAGGAATGCTCTTTAGATTCCCCTGATCAAGCTCTGCACTGTCACGCGGTGAGCGCGGCGTATCTTCGTCGTCATCGGCATCCTGCTCGTCCACCTGGGGGAGTTTGCCACTAGAAGCCACCCTTGACGCAAAGAATTCATCTACGGCTTGGCCTCCCTCGCCTAGAACAAGTTGAGAACTGTGAGGTTGGAACTTGGGGGCCTTCTTCGCAGGCTGATACGAACTGCCAAACATGTCCTCATCGAGGTTGGAAATGCGGTCGCCCAGGTGATCCACAGCAATCCGGTTCAACTCGTCCATACGACGTACGTGACTCGCTTCCATACGACGTACGTGGCTTGCCTCCAGACTGCGCGTCGTGTCCGAAAGAGAAGATGCATCAGCGGAGTGCATGGCCCGGTTTGCGCGAACCATCTCAAACAACTCGTTCGTCGGACGATTCATCAGGTCCTCGTCAATGTCTGATGCGGACGAATCGCGAGGTGAGCCAAGGTCATTGATGGACATCGTGTTTGAGAATTCCGCCTTCGGTGAATTGAACTTCTGCGTCACGTGTTCGTCGTCAGTGTCAGGAATCTCCTTCAGTTTCTGATGACTGAACTCTGCAGTGTTGAACGGTGAGCCAGTATCGCTGTCGTCATCAGAATGCTGCTCGTCCACCTCAGAGAGCTTGCCTGAGGCATGAAAATCATCAACAGCTTCACCTCCATTGCCTTGGAGCTCGGGAGCCTTCTTCATAGGCTGGTACGAACTGCCAAGCATGTCCTTGTCCAGGTCGGAAATGCGGTCGCCCAGGTGATCCACCGCAATCCGGTTCAACTCGTCCATACGACGTACGTGACTCGCTTCCATACGACGTACGTGGCTTGCCTCCAGATTATGCGTCACGTCCGACGAGTGAGATGCACCACCGGCGTGCATGGCCCGGTTCGCGCGAACCATCTCAAACAACTCGTTCGTCGGACGATTCATCAGGTCCTCGTCAATATCTGACCCCGACGAATCGCGAGGAGAAGCAAGCTCCTCTGACATCACACTACTGGACGCACTGCTAGAGAATTGCGCCTCTGCTGAGTTGTACTGCTGTGCCTTGCCTTCTTCGTCGATACTAGGAATGCTCTTTAGATTCCCCTGATCAAGCTCTGCACTGTCACGCGGTGAGCGCGGCGTATCTTCGTCGTCATCGGCATCCTGCTCGTCCACCTGGGGGAGTTTGCCACTAGAAGCCACCCTTGACGCAAAGAATTCATCTACGGCTTGGCCTCCCTCGCCTAGAACAAGTTGAGAACTGTGAGGTTGGAACTTGGGGGCCATCTTCGCAGGCTGGTACGAACTGCCAAACATGTCCTCATCGAGGTTGGAAATGCGGTCGCCCAGGTGATCCACAGCAATCCGGTTCAACTCGTCCATACGACGTACGTGACTCGCTTCCATACGACGTACGTGGCTTGCCTCCAGACTGCGCGTCGTGTCCGAAAGAGAAGATGCATCAGCGGAGTGCATGGCCCGGTTTGCGCGAACCATCTCAAACAACTCGTTCGTCGGACGATTCATCAGGTCCTCGTCAATGTCTGATGCGGACGAATCGCGAGGTGAGCCAAGGTCATTGATGGACATCGTGTTTGAGAATTCCGCCTTCGGTGAATTGAACTTCTGCGTCACGTGTCCGTCGTCAATGTCAGGAATCTCCTTCAATTTCTGATGACTGAACTCTGCAGTGTTGAACGGTGAGCCAGTATCGCTGTCGTCATCAGAATGCTGCTCGTCCGCCTCAGAGAGCTTGCCTGAGGCATGAAAATCATCAACAGCTTCACCTCCATTGCCTTGGAGCTCGGGAGCCTTCTTCATAGGCTGGTACGAACTGCCAAGCATGTCCTTGTCCAGGTCGGAAATGCGGTCGCCCAGGTGATCCACCGCAATCCGGTTCAACTCGTCCATACGACGTACGTGACTCGCTTCCATACGACGTACGTGGCTTGCCTCCAGATTGCGCGTCGTGTCCGAAAGAGAAGATGCATCAGCGGAGTGCATGGCCCGGTTCGCGCGAACCATCTCAAACAACTCGTTCGTCGGACGATTCATCAGGTTCTCGTCAATGTCCGACACGGACGAATCGCGAGGTGAGCCAAGGTCATTGATGGACATCGTGTTTGAGAATTCCGCCTTCGGTGAATTGAACTTCTGCATGTCAGCAGTGCCAGGAATCTCCTTTTGGTTCTGATGACTGAACTCCGCTGTTTTGAACGGTGAACGAGTGTTTTCGCTTTCTTCGTTCCGTATGTTTGCCGGCGAGCTTTTGTCACTAGAAGCTAGCCTTGAGCTATCATCAATGAGGTTATCAAACGTCTGGGACTTAGGGGCGCTCTTTGGAGGTGTAACCGGCTCACCACTCAGGCGGTTAGCACCATCAGCGGCTTCTGGCTCGGACTCAGACTCAGAGTCAACACTCGACCGATATGCATTCTGCTGATCATTCTTGAGCTCCATTGAAGTATCGCTGAACGGAGACGCAGCACCCACTTGTTCACTTTCACGCTCAATGGACTTCTCGATCGAACGGTAGCTGGGCTTCGAGTCCTCGTCTTCGCTCTCGCGCTCCACAGATCCCACACTGGAACGATATAATGGCTTACCGTCCTCGTCTTCGCTTTTGCAATCCACGGACTCCTCACTCAAACGGTACGTTGGCTTAGCACCGTCGCGTTCGCTCTCGCGTTCCACAGATTCCTCGCTCGGACGGTATGCTGATTTATTGTGCTCGCCTTCGCGCTCCACAGATCCTTCACTTGAATGATTTGAACGGTTAACACCCCTGTGCTCATTCTTTTCACTCGGGCGGTGCACTGAATTCACATCTTCAGATGTGTTTCCGTATTCGTGCTCCTGCAGTTTCGCTTGGGTAGCAGGCTCACGCTCGTGCTTGGCAGACACCTCACTCGGGAGGAATGTCAAGTTAATATACCCACCCTGTTTTTCGTGTTTGATAGACTCTTCACTCGGCCGATACGCCGAGTTGACAAGTCCTTCATCCTGCTCTTGCCCATGCTTCACAGACTCCTCGCTCATGCGGTACGACGAGTCGACGCCGTCTGACATACTTGAGCGTGCACATTCAGCAGATTGGTCGCTCAGGCGGTAAGACGAATCTGCATCGCCCAATGCGTTTTTGCGCTCGTGTTCAATCGACTTCTCGCGCGAATGATACGAGTTTATCGGCTCACTTGACTCCTTGCTCGTCCGGTACGCCGGCTTAACGTTAATCGGCTCACTATCGTCATCATGCTCCATAGCGCCTTCGCTCAAGCGGAACGAGGTGTCAGAATCGTCCGGCCCCTCACTGAGCTCCTCGTCTTCTACATCCGGTACTTGATCCAGGTTCTCCAACGCGAAGGGAATTGTGCCACTACGCTTTGTGCGCCCAAGAGGGCGAGTTTCGAAGTCGAAATCGACATCATCGATGTCAACAGAGCTGGCGGAACTGATGGAACTGATCGTGCTATCACCGAAGTGGTTTCCAGAAGAAAGACTGATGGAGCTATCGTGGAGACCACCGAGAGTCGATGTGCTGTCGCGAATGTTGCCCTCGCCGACATGATTCGCAGCCAATCGGGTGAGCTCCTCCATGCGCTTACGGTGTTCTTCTTGTCTCTTACGGAGTTCATCTGATGGGCGGAGTTCCTCATCCGGGAGCTGATACGGTGCACGAGCTCTCATAGAGCTGATATGATGGGCCATGCCTGCTGAAGATTGATTCAGCAGATCCTCGTCGAATGACGAAGACGAATTCGAGCCTTGTTCAGCGCTTGGTCTCTCAATCATTGCAACATGGTCTGCCGACTCACCAGGAGTCTCCAGTATGGCAAAACTACTGGCGAACTTGGACTTGTCAACTGAAAGTTGAGACGCATCAAAAGCAAGGTCGTCCGGGTGAGTAGACATGGGGGTGTTCGAGACCTGGGAGGCATCCAACCGCCGGCTACCACCAAAAGAGGAACTGCTTCCTTTGCTTGAGGCGTGTGATGTATCCAGCCGCCGACCACGGAATGAAGAATTGCTTTCTTTGCTGCTATGAAACCCAGACCGCTGGGAATTGAACATCAGGTCTTCGCTGTGAACACCCGAATTGGCGAAGGCACCGTTCGATCGGTTCGACAAGAGCAGCTGGCTGTTCCCGAAGTCGCTCTTAGCATCCATGCGGCGGCCAAACGAGTGGTTCGCGCGCTGGTTAAACGATCCATTGAGCGGCATCCGATGACCTCGCATACTAGGGGGTGTACCCGGCGGGGATTTGGGCGGTGGCCCAGGGGGAGATCCAGGAGGCGGTCCGATCGGTGATCCTGGAGATCTCTGAGAGCGAGGTGCCCGAGGCCCAATCGGGGAGTGGGGTAGTGAACTGCGAGCACTGCGACGGAATTTCTCTTGTTGCTTCTTAGCCGCCGGTGGGGAGTGGGGCGGTGAGTTGCGAGCACTGCGGCGGAATTTATCTTGCTGCTTCTTTGCCATCACCGGGGAGTGGGGCGGTGAGTTGCGAACACTGCGGCGGAATTTATCCGGCTGCTTTCTAGCGACACCAGCGGAGCTACCGCGGCTGCTCTGGGAACGCAAACCACCTTGTGAACGTTGTGAGCTCTGCATGGAAGAACGACTCGCGCTGGATGCCACCGATCGTCGCGCCGCTTTGTCCCTGGCCATTTCTTGCATCCGCTCGATTTCGCGCATTCTGTTCAAGTGCTCCTCTTCTAAAGATTTCAGCACAGCCGAAGATCGCTCGTTTTCGGGGGCAGGTTGAGGTGTTTGGCGGCGGTTGCGGCGCATTTGCTCCAGAATCGCAGACGACCGGGTGCTTCCGAAGCCTCGTGAGTCTCTTGAACTTGCCTGGGAAACCCGAGAGTCCGTGTTTCTACTAATTGCTGCAGTGGCGAACTCCTTGCTTCGGGGAACCCTAGGGGCGCGGTTTGACGAAGCTCTTGCATCATTCTCGCGGCGTCCGTCCTTCGGCGGGGGAGGTGTAAACATTTTACGAGCAGCAATACCCTTCTGCTTTCGATCCCTGGTATTCCTGGGGTTATCCGTCTTCAGCGCGCCGAGATGTAAGGGGCTATCATCCTCTTCGTCCTCGTCAATTTCTTCGGGCGGGGGAGATAACGGTGGTGGCGGCGGAGGCGAAGGAGGAAATTCGCTCTTGATCCCGTAGCGCGCCGAGCGAGCCTTGGCAAGGTTCTGGATCGATACAGTCTTGTTCGCATGATTTGAGTTATAACCGGCGTGACTGGCATCGAAGTTTGTTCCTTGCGTTGCCTTGAAATCCGAGACCTGCGTCGAGTTGAAGTTCGAGGCCTGGGTTGAGTTGTAGTTAGTGGCCTGACTCGAGTTATAATCCGTGCTCGAATTGTAGCTAGTGTTGGGGCTGATGGTGTATCCACGGTGGCTAGTGGGTTCGTCTTCGGGGATAGGTGCTGCAGCGTTATACCTTCCCGCTCGCTTAGCAGGCTCCTCATTAACAGAGTATTTACTCGATCCAAAGTCGCTCCCGTACTTACTTGCACCATAGAAGTTGCTGTTCATCATAGACGCTTGAGGGTCGTAAATGTAGCCGTCAGTGGGCTTGACACCACTGGCCTGGTTCCACCCCATCGCACTGCTCGCGGCACTGTTTCCTCCATGCCAGTACGAGGTGCTGGTGCCGCTCACGCCACTCACAAAACTGTCCTCGCTGACACCACCATCGTAGTACTGACTGTCGTCAAGTTCACTACTGGTGCCGCTGAATTGGCTTGAACCTTCAAAATGGCTTTCGAAATTGCTGCGCGAAGCGCCAAACTGACTCGTTGCAACAGAATCGCGACTTGCGTCCGTGAACCGGGACGCCGCGAACACACTGTAGTCCGATTGCTCTTCGAGGCCGTCCTCGTCTTCATCCTCGTCCATACTGCCTTCGTCTTCCTCGTGGTACATGTCCGGGTTGTCGTGATCCTGCATAATATCCGAGTACCGGGTCTCATTCTGCCCCCGCCTCGGATCTCCTGCGTTGTGGGGGTTCGGCAACGCCCCGACAGGCTCATACTCATCACTGGCAGACAAATGGTAGCACTTGGAGCACACTCGCGTCTTCACTGGTCCGCGCTTGGTGGAGATCATCACCTGCGGGGCACAAGGCTGGCACACCACTTCACCACACACACGACACCTCGTTTTTCGCACAAACAGCGAAAACTTGCGCGAGCAGTTCACGCACAGCGCTCTGGCTCGCTTGGGCATCAGATCCTTCTTCTTCAGCAGCGTCTGTCTTCCCATTCTCGACGTCTGGATCTCCCGGCTGATCGTCACGACGGACAAGATCCGCCGCTTGAGCGCCGAGTTCAGCAGGAAGTGCGGCAGGCGGTTGGTGCTCTTGAAGTTGATCTGCAGACTGTGCATGACGTCCATGTATCCCTCCCTCTCGGCCTCCACGAACACGTACCCAGACTGGTACATACTTCCTCTCACCACGCCGTCCAGCTCCGGGCAGCTGGGCAGCTTGATCGAGTGCATGCTCAGCACCCAGCCCCTTCTACCTGACGCATGGCGGAAGGTGTTCTGGCACTCGAGGTAGCAGTAGTCGCGCTCCCTCGAGAAGGCCGAGGGCCCCTCGTAGAGCTGGTACTTGGCCGAGACCCGGTAGAACGGGTTGTCCGGGCCGCCCTGCACCAGCATGTACAGCACGCCGCAGTCCAGCACGTCCTCCGCCTTCTTGGCCAGCATGCGCTCCGTCGTCTGCTGGTCGAAGTAGCTGGCCACCTCCTCGATCGAGCCCATCATGGTCGTGACGCCGCACAGGAACTCGGTGCCGGTCGTGCCCACGCGGTCGTAGCTGCCTTCGCCGCGGTACATCTGGATGCCGCGGAACTTGCCCGTGTAGTGCCACTGCACGGGTCCGTCCAGCGTGTGCGCGTGGTCCACGAGCGCCACGGACGCCTCCTTGGCCTTGCGGATCATGTAGGCGCGCTCGCTGGCCGTGAGCGACGCGCCCTGCCACGACTCCTCGCTGGACGCGCCGCTCTGCGCGCGCCGGCGGCTCAGAGTGCGCGCTCGGCCCATGGGTGCTGCAGAGTGATGGTCGTCTGGTCCCCAGCAAATGCGGAAGTGAAGGCAGGAGATGTTTTCCTTTTCGTTTTTTATGTAGGTTGGTTGTAGGATGGAAGTTTAAGGGAAAGCAAAGACGGTTAGCACTAGCCTAAACGTTGCAAGTGGGTGGTTTAGAGAAAAGAGGGGCAAGTTACCTGCGCTTCTTCTTCGGCGAAAAAGGAGACGGAAACGTCCACGTGTGTGGCGCCGTGAAAGTGTCGATCTAGCTGTCGACGCGGACTGCTGGTGGGGAGGATCGCCTGGCGCTGCTGCTGTCGTTGCGCTCTCGCTCTCTGCCTCTGCGGCCTCGTTCGTCTTATCGATGCTGCAGCACTGCACCGAACCAGATGGCCACGCACGTCAAAATGCTGGCTATTTGGCGGCTCAGCCAATGGACGGCGAGAGTTGCACTAGTCGAGGCCTCCGATTGGCCGCGAAGTGCAAATATTGCGCTTCGGCGGGTCGTCTGTATGCAACTTGTGAACTTGCGATCAAACGATTAGAACAACAGCGACAACAAGCTCGTGAACTTCACGACGTGAAGCTTGGGTCGCACAGGATAGTGGTCGGTGTTATCCTGGCGTCCTACTGGTGACTCCATTGGAGCTGCGCATTACATGTACTCGAGGTTGCCGTCCCATGAGAATATATAATACATGTACATGTAGTACCTCTAGTGGGCTATCCCATTTTCTTTTCACGCCCTTTAGCAAGAACGAGAATTATGTTGAAGAGTTTGTGTGGCCGGCCACCTTCTGGATAGGCGAGCTGTCAGCATTGCCACCGAGACGGGTCAAATGACCGACGATGCAGCTACAAGGCGTCAATGGCGGTGGCGTGCGTGAGAAGAAGACTTGGTGAAGAGGGTATGGTACCGCATCCATCTCCTCCAAAACCTATCGCCGCGCAATCGCTTAACTGTAAAGTGGTCACTGGGATGCGTGGTCCCACAGGGAAGGGAAGTGAGCTCACGGTCCGACACTGGCGTCAACGGGCACAATTTCTTTCAAGTGCTGAAGTACTGTTGCCAGCGGTTCTGCTGACGACGCAGCTCCACCAGAAGACAGCCTTTGCGTGGCCGAGCGCCCCCACACTTCCGCAGCCACTTTGCAGCGCACATGGCCGTTTGTGCAGCGGGCCGAATTCAGCTGGGTGGACCTGATTGCACGCGCGGGTGCAACCTGTACGCACCATCATGCCATGCGCACCACACCATGCTGCTGAACTTGCGTCGTCAGCTTGTGACTCAGTCCAGCATTGTTTAGAACAATATCGCGCTGGGCCATGTTGAAGTGGTCCGACTTCGAGGCGATTCGCGTATCACATCGAAGTCGATTCACGCCGCAATAGAGCTCAAAGGCTGTGTAGACCATCGCGGTCGCCTTGCGGGGCTATGAGAGCTCAAAGAGCACATCAAGACGCAGATGCGGTACGACTTCCTGTCGAGGAGCCGACGATTATTCGGATTCTAGAGGTAAATAGCGCTTCAACGTGAATCTCAAATGGTCGGAGCTTGTACACGCCTCGGTAACTCGAACTCTTCTTCGCACGCGATGTCAGCACCTCCCACGCTTCGTCCACTAACATGCCTGGCTGGAGTTGGAGTCGCGTGTCTTGAACCCCTCGCGGTGAACCATTTCATCGCACCGCAAGCTGTCGAACGGGAGGTTGACATGCTGTCTCTCACCCAGAGCACCTCCAGTAGATACACGGGGTGATTTGATATTGGTGTATGTCCCCGTAAGGGCTTTTCGTGGGTCGAGCCAGGCTGAGTGATCCTAAAAACATTGCTAGCAGACGCTGCCGGTCACTGATAGGCGGAGGGGAGGCAAAGGAGGCTGCCCACTGCAGTACGAGCTTTTTGTTGTTGCTAACAGTAGTTGACCCCCGTCTCCATAATGCATTATGTAAATGAAAACGGGGTGATTCGGGTTTATACAGCGGAGGCCACGCTGAGCCCGCCGCGATACCAACCCGTCGTTTCGTTCGTACTGTGGGTTGGTCTCAGACAACACGCTGGAACTCCAGATCTTCCAGGATTTTAGTTAGTGCTTTAGCTACGGCTGGGACCTCGCTTTACGTTTTTCAGGAGTAATTCGCACACTACTTCATGGCCTTCCGCACTAAAGTGTAAACCGTCCCACAACAAAGGATTCCGTGCCGATGCGTTCATGGCGCATCTAACACGTTTAAAGTGCGTGAACAAGTGGAATGCCGATTTCGATGGCCGATTCGACGCAAGCACGAGCATAAATCCCCGATGGATCGATTCACTACCCGCTTCAACTTCTGCATGTCGTCGACGTGTGGTGGTGTGACAAACAGGGTATCGGCAGTACCAGCGCCTGGAGTCTGCGTACAATTTCGACAGATTCTCTTTTATACGAGTTGACCGGAACGTGTCTCCTACCATTCACTAGGACGTTGTCATTTGCTCCGAACCCGATCGTGGCCACCGTTGGGTGTACAGGTATGTGTGGCTTTTAATTTCATCCTCAACGAATGGCATTGCCCACTTCAGCAGCGGCCAAAAGCAAGTACATGTAAACAATAATATGAAAAATGCCACAAAAAACAACGCAATGTCAAAACTCGTCGGGTGTCCCAACGTAACGGAAGATATAACGCTGCTAGAGACGTAGTCGATTGAAAACAAAGAAAGAAGCTGAATAAGCCTTCAAGATAATGAGTAAGGGATCATCTAATTCTTCCTTGTGACCCCAAACACCGGACTCATCCTCATTCGGCATTCTCAGCTCTCAGTTCTTTACTTATTAATAGTGCAGTTCATTTGCTCAATCGTAATGGTGGACACGTAGTCAACCAGTTGAAACGGGGTAAGCTTGCATCATCCCAGCTCCCAGAATACAACCTCGCCCGCCCCATCACTGCAGTTGTGAAGAGATTTTTTTCATGTGATGCCAGCTCAAACCGCTTCAGAGGCCACCACTGCCGTCACCGCGTCGACAATCAAACGCAGTGGCATTGGAGAGTCACTGTCACCCGACACCCACGAGTACACAATATGTCTGCTGGGAGACTGGAGTCACACGAAGACGTCGAAAACCAAGCCCAATGCTGATAATAGTGTTCACCCGTCGGCTGTACACGAAATCGAGGCTGATTTCGACTCGCCAATTGTCCAAGTGAGTTGTGGCTCCGGCTGGAGTTGTCTGCTCTGCGAAGACGGTCGAGCGTATTCTTTTGGTGACAATACTTACGGACAGCTTGGACAAGGCCACGACAGGCCTCACGTGACAGTGCCCATGCCGATGTCCACTCCATTCTGTCTGCAACCACGACGACGTATTTTGCGTCTTTCGTGTGGAAGTGCCCATGGAGGATTCGTGTTAGATACTGGGGATCTGTATATGTTTGGTTGTGGGTCGTACGGCCGTCTTGGTACAGGCAATGAGGACAATACCAGCATTCCGACCATAGTGAGAATGAAATGGTCGACGCTGCTTGCTGCTGCTTCTGGGCCAACGACCCATCGAAAGACACAGAGCATTGTAGTGACTGTCGAAGACGATGACGAAGTGCGGTTCGCGGATGTTAGCTGCGGCGATCGTCACACATTGACTCTAGCGGTTCGAACTCAAAGAGGAAACTCTGACAGCAGACGCACTACGACAAAATCCAAGACGAGTATTATCTCCTTCGGCGATGGAATGAACGGGCGACTTGGTGTTGGAGACGAAAAAGATCGACACGAAGGAGCGTTGCTGACGACGTGGCTGGCAGCCTCTAACGTCCCCGGAGTCGGGATTGCAGGCAACAGCGGGTGCATGACTCCTCCGACCATCACCGCAATATGTGCCGGCAGTACACACAATCTTGCGTTGTCAGCCACAGGTGACGTGTTCTCGTGGGGAAATGGTGTCGACGGACAGCTAGGACATGGCACTGCAGTTAGTGAGTGGGTTCCTCGACAAATCGCGTTTTTCAAAGATCTAGCAGTGACTGCAATTGGTTGCGGTACGGCGCATTCCACAGCAACATCTCGCACTGGGGTGATCTACACTTGGGGCCGAGGGGCTGAGGGACAGCTTGGACTCGACTTGGAGGGTGATGGCACAGTTGATGCCGTTGATAAAAGCGTGTGGGTACCGCACCCTGTAGGGATTCTCAAAGGTTCGGCTCACCGTGTCACCGTTCGCACTATGGTAGCGAAGCGGAATATGACCTTGGCGATCGATGACCGTGATCGAATGTTTGTTTGGGGTGACAACGCTCTTGAGCAACTCGGACTCCCGCTGTCGGTCAACACTGAACATGGTACGAAATCCTTCCTCCCAAGGCCGAGATTGCTCGCGTACATGGATTTACGAGCACCTAAGTCTGCCGCGTGCGGTTCACCTTCGTCTTCTCTATCGCGTGTATCAAGTTTGCGTGAGCTCGTAGCTGCTGCCAAACCTGATCCTATTCGTCTTGGACTAGCCCACGTTGATGCAGGTGATCGATTCACCATGCTTGTGTTCTGCACTAAACCTGGCATCAGCAGTTCGAGCAACTCGGAAGCTAGAGAAACCAACTCTCGTACGTCACCTGAAGTTTCCCCGGAGCCAAAGGGAGGCAACGCTTCTGTAAGCAAGTGGAACTTTTCGCTCGTGGATGAACTTCTACCTTCTGCTATTCCATCTCGAGAACCGGCCTACTACCAGTTCATGGTGAACTACAAAGTCTACATTCGCCCCACTGTCGTCAAGGCGCGAGATGATGATGAAGAGAGCGAAGCGGATCGAGAACTACAGCGGCGGTCTCCACGTCGGCGAGAATGCAGGCGATCCACTTTAACGCGAAGAGGAACTCCTGTCTCGACCGAAAGTACGACAACGCCTGAAATTCGGGGCTGTAGCACGAACAATGATGATCAAGTGGCCAATGCCAGTGTTAGCAACTCACCGGCACACGTACAAGGCTTTGATTCGTGGCTGGACAAGCGCTTGAATTCCCCATCGAAGGTGAATATGACGGGACATTCTTTCGCCAACACCCCGCGATTTTCACCACAATCATCAAAAGAAGAAGAGACGAGAAGCGCTTCGTGTAGCAACTCTACCAAGGATAACGAGATGTCGTGGACGAGAACACCAGCCAGATTTCCAACAAAGCCCCAGAAACCGAAGAGCAGCTTTGGACGGTCTCTCTCAGCCCGAAGACCCACTGCGTTCACCCGCGCACCTTCAAGTAAGAAAAATGGTTTTGCTGCAGGAGGCAGTCTCCCTACTAAATTGTCAAGTAACCAGGAGTCATCCCCCAAGCAAAACCAAGCGAAGAACAGCCCTTTAGTCATCGTCCCGTTCGGTTCTTCGGTGGAATCGCGCTTTGGGGCGACCTCATCGCCCAGTTCGTCGGCGAGTACGCCGATTTACCCGGAAAAGTGCTCACTTCGAGACCGAAAGGCGCCACAATTTACGATTGGAGGTGGCGCCGAGCATTTCTCCCTTGTCGTTTCTCGCCGACTTCATCATGCAAAGGGAACTGGTCCCGGACCAGGCACGTACGACCGCCATGGAGGTTGAAAGTGATCGAATTCACTATTTGGTTGCCGATTTTAGCGCTAGTAATGAATTCAATGCAATTACTTCCGCTGACTCCAAGAGGTCGTTGTGATCCAAGCATTATTTTGCTGGACTCGTTTGGCTTTCCTATTGGGAAGGTTGTTTCGCTCCTGTCGACGACACCTTGCGGCCCACAAGTTTCGGGATCAATTGCCTGTTCGGTGACGATAACCTGTCTCTGGATAAGTATCATCCAGAGTTTTACTTCGAAGTACCACTCCGTTCCGCTATTATAGCACGGTACCACTCTTTTGGTTGTTCCGGAAAAATAGCACGCAAAAAACAACTTGTGTTCAGTATGGTAAAACAAAAAATTGCCACTAACAATCCATCCAGATTGTAAAAACGGCTTTGACCGAGGCCTTTTTACTAACTTATTGTCCTTTTTCACTTTACTGGCATACAAAGACCGTGGCAATCGCCACATCAAAAGAACCGCACGATCTTTATGCTTCTTTTGAGCCCAATAACGTAAAAAACACCGGAAAAGTCGTAAAACCCGGTTACATAATACCTCTAGCGTGCTATAATAGCGGAACGGAGTGGTACCAGATATGCTGGTTCTGCCATAACGAAATACCAGGTCGATCCGAAAACTGACATCGACAGTTCGCGCCTTCGCAAGGGTGCTTCGACAGTACGATTCTGTCTTCATCAACCTGGGGGACACACCTCGTACATGTGGCGTGAACAGAACCACCAGTTCCTTTTGCTTCATTTTTTTTCGAGCTGAGATTCCCAGTTCTAGGATACATTGTATTTCCACGAAACGATCTCTCTCTCATGGCATTCTTCATTTTTTACAAAAGTAGGTATGTCTGCACTGTTTTTTTTAACTTTAAAGTGTATCGATGTAAGAATCGGATTGGTTTAAAACTTTATCCAATCACAATCTGTACAACTTGTGTACCCGAACTTGTCACACCACCGAATGCCCTTCTTGCGCCACCGAATTATCCGTCCGTCCGCACCCAGAAGTTGCATCAGGATGAAGCGCGGGCGAGTGGCGACCCGCGGGTCGACGCGCCGCGTGCTGCGCCGCAAGAATGTGGTGGTGGACGAGGAGGACGAGGACGAGGCGGAGGACGTGAGCCAGGAGGAGGAAGAAGAAGAGCAAGAAGAAGACGACGACGAGGAGGAGAAAGAGAAGACGCCGCCGCCCAAGTTGACGCGAGCGCAGGCCAAGAAGCAGGAGGAGGAGGCCAAGAAGAATAAGAAGAACAGTAACAAGAAGACTGACATGAAGAATAAGAAGAATGAAAAAGAAGCAGGGGAACACGAGGAGGAAGAAGATGAAGGAGAAGAGGAGGAGGAAGAAGAGGAGGAGGAGGAAGATGATGAAGAAGAGGAGGAGGCGGATGCTGGTGAGCAACGCAGAGGAACCAGGACAAGAGGATCCCAGAAGCCCCAGCTAAGAGGCTCCAAGCCGCCGCCTAGGAAGAAGCAGAGGCGGAAGATCATTGATTCAGAGGATGAAGAAGAGGAAGAAGAGGAGGAGGAAGAGGAGGAGGAAGAAGAAGAAGATGAAGAAGAAGAGGGTGATGAAGATGATGAAGAAGACGATGAAGAAGAAGAAGAAGAGGAGGTACTGAAGCCCAGAACTAGGAAAATGCAGACTCGCAAGGATGAGAGTAAAACTCCGACTCCTAGAGGCAAGACAAGGGCTAAGGCAGCAGCAGTGGAGAAGAAGACGCCAAAGAAACGCCAGACGGTGAAGAAGGCCGAAGAGAGTGCCGAGAGTGAAGCTGAAGAAGAAGAAGAAAAGGAGGAAAAGGAAGAGAGTGCGAAGAGTGAGAGTAAAGAGGAGGAAGAGGAGGAGCAGAAGAGTGAGCCGCCATCCGCTGCGCCCACCCCGTCCTCGTCGCCTGCAAAGCGCAAGGGCTTGTCCATTGACACGCTAATGAATGACGCTAACGAGGACGAGGACCAGGAAGAGCAAGCGGATGTTGACATGACCCCGGCATCGGCCTCAGCGTCGGACGCTGGCACCGATGCGGACGAAGTGCCAGATCAGCACTTTCGTGAGGCACTCAGCGGAGCCAACTCAGACGCGAAGCTGATGGAGGTGCGTTGGGCTGGTTTAATGGTCGATCTTTTGCTGTACATGCTGACTCGCGTTTAAATGTTTGCCGTGATTCCAGGTTTTGACGGAAGCGTGTGGTCGGCTGATCAGAGAAGGCAAGCCTCCAAGTCGGCTGTTTTGTGTGGGTTTGCTTTGTGCCGTCAAGGAAGATCCTAAGGTATGCACTGCTGAATGTATCACTTGTTTTTGTTTTGAAAGATAATTTGAGTGAACTCAATGTTTTTTTATTGTTTGATAGCGATTCGGCCAGCCAGTGGTGCTCAAATATCTAATGCGGTTACTGCGATCGAAGCACTACATCGGCATGAAGGACCCGTCCGATCACGGCAAAAAGCCAATCACAGCCACTGCACTGGGATCAGGCCACTTAGCTGGATCGACAGAATACTTCCAGCTTTCACTCCCCGTACTGGTGACAAATCTTCTGGTGCAGGTCATGAAGGTAATGCTACATTAAATTGTAGTGCTTTACTTCTTGAGTTCTCACGTGACTTTATTGTTCTACACTACGCAGGATAGCGAGGAGTGGCCAGTGGACAGTGTCAAGGTGTTTCTGGATGATTCCCTTTATTCACGAGTATGGGTCGACCACGAGCTGAGTCAAGTATTCGTTCAAAACGTGAAGACGGTACTGGAGACGGATGGTAGCGACCAACAGCCCACACAACCTTTGGTTCGCAAACGCTTTCAGGGCGCAAACGTCGTGCAGATGAGGGATCTTATTACCAACCACATCCGCTCTCGCCTTGTGGAGCTGGAAAAGGAGAGACCTGGCAGTATGGGAGGATCATCAGGTGTTGGCGGCAACCACGCGGTCAGGAACATGATCATGACTCTTGCCGATTGTGCTAGCATCCCTCAGGTGCGAGTTTTTGGTGCGGAGAACATGGAAGCGTGGCTACAAAACCCGTCTGTGAAGGGCCCTGCCAAAGAATTGCTGAACAAAATCGTCACGCTCTGCAAGTCAACAAGTTCTCAAGATATAAGCACCGTGGATTTGTTGCTAAAACTGAAGCTGAAGTCGACGATGTTCCAGCTCAAGGTTGAAGCGATCACGCATCTTGTATGCAACCACCCAGTGTATTTGAACCGTGCGCTGTCGATGTTTATTGCTCGGGAGCGTCCCAACAACATGTCGCGAGACGTGGACAACATCAAGATGCTTCAACACATCTTCCGGGCGTCGCGATCGTTGTCTGCTTCTTCGATCCTTGGCAGCTCGGATGATTTATTTTACCGCCAACCTATTGAACATCAAGGCACTCTTGCTAGCCGGGAGCTGGCCCGAGTTTTCCGTGAAATGGCCAGCGTATCGGACGTTGCTCCGGTGCTGAAGACTATTGTGCGCAAGATCCTGAAGCAACTGACGTTTGAACAGGTGGATATCAAAGCACTTTGCGTTGGAATTCTCGACAATGATGGCCACTGGGATGCGCTGACTGGAGACGCGCGTGTTCTGGACTACATGGGGCTCGTCACTGGTGTCGTTTGGTTGATTTTGCTGATGCGAGGTGCAGCAGTGAAGAGCCTTCAAATCCAGCAATCCAATGCATCGAATCGCCAAGGCACAAACTCGACCGCCCTTGGCTCGACAGGACTCAAGCATGGCGGCACACAACCAATTGCTCGACGAGGATCGAACCCGCCTCTTCCAGTATCCAGAGCCAATAGACTTGGTCCTCAAAAAGGGAAACCATCGGTGGGCAAGTCGTCGCTTTCAGCAAACCACCCCCCAGGTAGTGGCAGCAATACTCCGAGTGGTCATGGCCCGGGTGGAAGTACCGGTGGCAATGGCAGCGCCGCATCGTCGGAGGGATCGAAGACGGTGAAAATCTCAGTGTGGGCAAAAGAAGAATTGCAGCAAGCGCTGGCTTTTGTGCAGCGCGAGTCGATTATCTGCTGTCGAGATGTGCTGAAGCATTTTGGTCTCAATGGAGATTCGCCTTTTGAGAAAATGCTGTACGAAAACATCGTAAAGAAACTACTCTTTCTCGATATTCCGGCGGATGTGCAGCCTACAGAACATGATCGAACCTGCTTCCAGTCTACGAAAGAAGATATCCCTGTGCACGAAGAAACGTTGGAGTTGCTTGCGAGCTTGTACAATTCATGCAGAGCGATTGACCGTATGGAGGCTCTGCGGACGCTAGAGACCGTCGTGTTCCGTGGCGCTGAGGCTCACATGCACCGAGAGGCTTTGTGGCTGCACCATGAAGAAGATCTTGCTTCATATGCTCAGAATGGTGGTGCACTTGGCATTGAAGTGAAGAACAACCAGTTTGTGCAGCACCTGCTCAAGCTTGCATTGGTTCGTACACCTCACCCTCGGCACGTATGTCTGCAAATGCTAACCTTTCGCTAACTTTTAATGGCTGGGCTGTGTTTTGCTGAAACAGTGGCAAGGCGGTGACGACAAGCAGGAGCAAGAATTCGCCCACTCAAGCCGCTTCTGGATTTGCTGCTCCATTTTGCTGGTGAGTTCATACGCTGCTTACCGTGCGTTTAGTGCGTAATTACTTACCTTTGTCTCGTTTAATCTGTAGATTGTTGGCTGTTTTAACCCCAATACCGTGGGCACCTACTTGTGGGAGGAGTTCCCAACGCTGCGGGGATTGATGCAGATGGTCATCACTGGCCGGTACACGTTCCCAGCTATTAGTGCCCCGGATTCAATGCTGCTTGGCAAACATAGATCGGCGTTCCCAGACCTGATCCAGGGCAATTTGCAGTTGCGGGACTATGAGCAGCAACTGCTACAGCTGAACCAAGCAGACCCATCGGTGACAGGAGATCCACTGATGCTGTTCGATGCTAGCGGACTGGCACGCCAACCGCCACCAGCGATTTTGGAGCATCTTCGTACCTTGGATCGCAAATTCAAGCTTGGCATGCGTCTTCGACAGAGCCGGAAGAAGGACTTCCTCATGGAGATGGTCGCAGGAAACGATGACAAAAGCGCAGCACAAGATGCCAATCCTGCAGGCGCTGCGGCTAACAGTGCATGGTGGATCGCCGACATCGTTTGCGAGGACTTCGACACCGTGCAGTATCTTCCCTACGGATGCTTGTGCCAGTTGCTCCTTCTCGCACTACGCCCGAACAACGCCAAGACCAGTTCAGACACACAAGCGCCACTAAACCAGCCAGCTCTTACTCAAATCATCCCGCGCTTGCTCAGCAAATTACGCGAGTACCTTGCTGATGGAAACGACAGCTCAGGGGTGGCGTCCAATGTCGTGCTGTATTATTTGGAGAGCTTAAACTCCCCCGAGCTGTCTACGCGACGAGTTGCTGCTCATATTCTCTACCTGTTGACTGCGCCTCGCAGCGTGGACGATCTAGCGGATGAAATCCACCAAGTGATTACTGCGTCTGGCGCCGAGGGCACCCTCAGCTTTTCGTGGCTTCGCGAGTTGGCGAAGTTACCGTGCTATAGTATCATTCGCAGCAAAATCTTCTGCTCTCTGGAAAATATGCTCGAGCTGGAAGCGTCAATTGCATCACTCCGGATGTGCATCATGGCCCTGCACGATTTCTCGAAGGATAGCGATGCGATCACTAACGAGGCGGGAAGCGTTAAGAAGGAGGAGGAGGATACTCATCCGAAAAAATCTGCCATTGAGCAATCGTTGATGTTAGCTAGGGCGTACGGACGACTACTTGCAGGGCGTGACTTGGTGGCAACGCTGTTGTTAAAGGATCACGACATTTACGCAGTCACAGTGGAGGTGATTTGGCGGTCGATTGAGTCGCAGCTGGAGATAGCTCCGCAGCTCAAGGCAACGTCTGGGATCAGTTTTTCGGACTGCAAGGTGTTTTACGTGACGGACGGGGCCAACACTATTCGTGAGATTAAATTGCCACTAGCGATTATCCATGGCGCGATTCAGGTGCTTTGTTCACCACATGCACACAAGGACCCACCGCCAACGGAAAGCAAACGAACTACTACCTGCACAGCCAAGCTAACGCAGAGTTTGTTCCCCAAAGCGTCGCCAAATGCCGCAATCCTGTCTAGCACAGGCCTCATCGCTACAAAGGATGCGCGCTTATATCCAGACCATTTGCTGACCAAGCTCGCAGCCGCAGCTTCCGTGACAACCTCTCACCTCTGCATCACTGCTATTCGCGCAATGTCAAGCGAGTCGTTGTGGAATCTTCTCGACCATTCTGCTCTGAGTGAGCAGTGCCTTGAGATGGCCTTGAGGATGCTTCTCGAGGCAATTCAGAAAAATGAAAGCAAGACTGTTAGTAGCTTGTTAGCTGTGACGAAGGCATCAGATGTCTCGATAGCAGCAGATATTGTGCTGATGCAGCTGAGCGCTTACAGCCCTGCAATCTCGATTTCGTCAGGGGCAACTGAAAAACTGAAGTTCTTGCGCGAGTGGCTTCAACAGCGAAGTGGATCGAACGACAGCATGGTTACCGACGAAGACGAGGAAGCGCTTTTGCTGTCTGAAGGGTTTACCACCTTCAAGATCCACGCAACTCAACCTTCCGCCGGACCAAGCACTTCGTTGTTTAACAATGAACCGATGGTTGAAGCAGCCAAGAAGTCTGTCCCATCGAAAACTACCGCGAGCCCGAAAACTGACATGAGGGTTTTCAAGGAGACGTACTGTAGCGTCTCACAGGAGGGAGCACCGTTGTTCGATGGGTTGGTGGATGAGCTCAAGCGAAGCTCCAGCACCGGCTCATTGCCGGACGTAATTGCCCCCGAAGACTTCGTTCTGGCGGCGAGCCAAGCAGTGAGTCGTTCGTGTCCAAAGGACAATGAATCGACTGTGCACTCTCCTGCTGACTTGTGGACGCTGCAAATGTCGTTGCTGCATTTCGCCAGTTCTTCATGCAACTCTGAAGCTGCCGCTGGTCAACTAGCGAAGGCGTTGCTTCAAGTCGTGGGACACTTGGCAACCTGCCCAAGTGATGTTCACCGAAAGGAATGCGGTGAATTTGTGCGCCGTGCGCTAGATAACCTGGGTGAAGCTTTTGATAGCTCATACTCATCCTCAGTCAGCTTCGTCCGCCATATTACCCAAGCATCGACGACTGAGGGTCTCTACATGCTCGAAGATGTGACAGTGGCTTCGGATATCTACACCGTTCTGCATTTGGTGGTTCAATTCATCAGCAGGACAGTCGCACGACGGAAAACCCAGGGCGCACCACTTCGCTTGGATGCTATGGCGTTGCACAGCCTAGTGGTGCTCGTCAAGGAAGTGGAGGTTCTCCAGCGTCTGCAAAACAACAGCCTCAGTTCTTCCGCCGTCGACTTCTTGGCGGATTTTGCGTATGACCAGGCAAATGACAGCACGATGCTGAACCTGTTGGAACCGATTATGACTGCAGACCCGCACCTCGGCAACCTTGGTGACGTTGTCGCGATCCATGGAGACGTTAAGCGCGATCTCATTGGAGTAAGTACAGGTGATTGTTTACAAAAGTGTATGTGAATTCTCACTAACCGTCACTGTTCTGCTGCAGGCCCTGTACTTCCAGAACCCCAAGCTCGTGGCTGGACTTCTAGATGTGCTGAACCCCAACTGGGAGTCACTTGTGAACTTAGACGTCAGCGCAGGACCTCAGCGAGAGTTGGTCATTCGAGATCGCCGATTGCTGTCGCAGGTGGACGATATTCTGCGCGACTTGTCACGCGAAGGCAGCGAAGTAATGGAGCGATTCCGAGAGCTGACCCGATGCCACCCGATGCTGGTGCTCTCGCGTTTTCCGCGACAACTGATGCAGCACTTCGGTACTGTCTCCTTGTCACAGCTCTACCTCAACACAACGTTCTTCCAAAATGTAAGTCCGCTAGCAGTTTACCTTGATTTCTACCCGGAACTAACCGTTATGTCTGTTGTATTAGATCCTGATCGCAATGCAGATCATGCGGCCACACATGCGCCACCAGCGGAGCGTGCTGGATCCATTCTGCCAGTTCCTATTTGAGATTTTACGCGTGATTGCCGACCACCACGCCGTCGAGTTCCATCAGCTCGTGTCTCACACATGGGAGCTCTTCTACGATGCACTGGATGCCGACTTCGACCTCGCCAGCGAGTTGATTTTCTCAGCACCGCGCATTATTTTGTTGGAGAGTATTGTCGCCATGTATGAGTCTCAGCTGGAGACGGTGGCCTTCGGAGAAGTCATGACCCAACGACACAGTGAGTGGAGTCTACGCGCGACTCTGGAATCCATTCGAACTGGGCGAAACAAGCACCACTCAGCAGCAAGCCAGCAGCAGCAAATCGAGCAGTTGCTGACCCGCATTGAGAGTCAAGACCCCGTTTCCACCACAAACGGCAAACCGTTGACCGAGCGCACCGACATGACTGCCGTCACGCAAGGCTTGCAGGCAATCGATTTCTTGTGTGCCAAGACGGACCAAGGAGCAGCAACCGTGGCCTTGCTGCGTCGCTGTGCAGCTCCGGTGGCCTCGTTGCTGGTGTCGGAGACAGTGACGAAGGCGGTTATGGCTACGCTGTGCCAAACGCTGCTGAACCTCATGAAGTACGACTCGGTCTGTGTTGACGATGTCATGCGCCAGTATGTGCAGTGTCTGCGTGTTGTGCGTCCTGGCTTGAAAGAGGCAGCAGTGACTGCCGTTCTGGAATTCCTGGTCTTTGCGGATGCGCGGCAGCGGCGCCAAATCTTGCAGCAGCTCTTCGATGACCCCAGCGAAATCGCCAAGAGCAAGCTTGGGGTGTATCTCAAGAGCGCCGCGTTCAAAACGACACTTCTCGTCGCATCAAAAGCCTCGTAACTCGATTCAATGTATGCAGTCGTCTATCACAGTTTTTTATTGATTATTGAGTTATCTGAAAGCTGCAACATGTACATGTAGACGCTGCGAGCTAAACGGACGAAAGGTTGAACTTAGATGAATTGGATGGCGTGTAAGAATTCAAGTCTCGCTCTCAAGTATGTTTTTTCCATCAGTAGCGAGTCTAAAAGCCGCAAATCTTCCAGCCTAGCACTTGAAAATGCTGGCACAGCACGCGTTGGCACACTGCTACGTGGACCTGAATCAGCTCGACAACATTTCGTTGATCGAAACTGGTTTTATAGGCTTGCTTGTCAGCTGTCTTGCGCGGGGTTGATAGGAAGGGGGTGAAAGTGCAGTCGTACTGTATCTTGACAGGCACGTAGTCGTTTGAGAAGTAAGAGTCGGAATGGCCGAGGCAGTAGTTGGTGGGCCTGAGTAGATCGAAATCGAGCTGGGCCTCTAGATAATGGATGGAAGGGTGTAGTATTTAGAACGGTATAATACCGCATGTGTTTATGCGGTCGAAAGATGCAACGGCACCAAAACCTCCTCGTGACAGGCACCACCAACTCGTCATTCCGACATTTGCCTCCTCAGCTCCAAGTCACTCACCAGTCTCAAGTTGAGAGACTCTCAACCATGAAGTTTGTTGTCGCCACCACCGCCATTTCCATCGTGGCTCAGTCGGTCAATGCCCACGGGTACCTCTCACAGCCAGCTGCATACTGGCAAACCCCACGGTGTCGACACCAAGTACAATGCCATTCTTACCGAGTCGTGTGACCCGGCGTTCTCGGGGATCAATTGGGACGACAGCCCGGAGGCCAACACCGCCATGTTCACCAAATCGTTCCCCAACACGCAGTTCAAGACGCTCCGTGCCATGATGGACATCGCCGCTTCGGACTGCGGGAGCACCGATCTGACCGGCTCACCGGTGGACGTGAGCTCGCTGAGCTCCATGAAATGGCAGAACGACCAAGAGCAGATGGGATTCATGCCCTCGCACCACGGCCCGTGCGAGGCCTGGATCGACGACACCCGCGTCTTCCACTCGGACGATTGTCGCCGCGACTACACCGGTTACCCGGCCAAAATTCCCGTCGACTACTCGTCCTGCAGCGGGGACTGCACCTTCACTTTCTACTGGCTGGCGCTGCATGAGCCCAACTGGCAGGTCCACAAGCAGTGCGCACGGATTGTCAACGGAAGGCGCTAGTTTAAACGTCTCCAAAAAGTGTTCTAAAAGTGCTCTAAATGGCCTAAAACTGCTACCGTCTTTTCGGAAAGCGGCTTGTGTCCATGCCGGATCTGATGTTCTCACCGATCCCGCACAAAACTGCATCTCTATCTCGAACGTGCAACCGACTTTGACACATAAAAATAAAAAAAATCTCTATCTCCAACAGTGGATCGGTTCGCACTGCGAGCTTCGCAGACAGAAGCATCGATTAAGTTGTTTGATCTTACAGCAGCTCATCACCGGTGGACGAATGGGTATCTTCTTTACGTGCAGACAGTCGTTAACAAGCAATGATACCTTTAATGGCACTAGCACCGATGCACTCCACCACTTCGATGAAAGACTGGCCTTCAGTTTCAATTACGATCCGCGGAACGCACGGGACTTCCGACACTGCGCTTGCGTGAAATGCCTCTTTCGGATCTATACGTCATCGCCGGCATGTATGTCGTGGGGCGCTGCCTGCTCACACCCGGTGGTGGCTCAGGCGACGATATCGCGACCGACAAAGGAATCGCGAGTCTGAATGAGGGGAACTTCGTGATGCTGCTGTTCACGCTTGCTGCCGTCGACATGAGACTGCACTAGGCTGCACGCCCCCCCCCCTCACTCTGTTCAAAGTAAAAGTACCACCAAGCGCCCTGCTGACAAGAAATAAATGCAGCTTTAAACATTGGTGCGTGTATTTGTCTTTGTATATCGCCGGAGAAAGAGCGCAAGAGACGAATGCTCTCGAATCGAGGCCCTTTAGAGGATTCTCGATGGAACGCAGAACGTTTCGAACGAGGAGGGCCCCCCCCCCCCGCCCCGGGCGACGGGTATGGCGCAGTATTTACCGTTGTAACGATGGCAATGTACCCGCAGAATACAGCCGCATCTCACTTCACAGCAGAGAGGAGAGGCTCGATCAAGGTCGGCTGGATTCGGATGGCGGAACGTTACTCCTCTCACCGATCGCCGATCGACCTCGTCCATCTGGTTTCGCGAACATGGCACCACGGTGCAGCTTATGGACGGCTCCACATCTGACCCCACTCACACCTGTACCGTATCCGCTAGCCTCATTTGAATGGCGTTTAGTGTACTCCCTGTACACTGGCAGTATAATCAGCTCTACAGGCAAATAACAGAACGCGCCTAGTGTCTACATGTAGTAAATTCTGCTAACATGTGAGCGATACCAATTTTCGAACAGAAATCGGATCTTTCGAAATGTTTTAAGAAAAATTTCCTTGGGCCTTTTCAGAATTTGAAGAATGGCCCGGATACATTTCACTAGTCAAGACCGCAAAGTGTTAAGATCGCTTCAGTTTGATGAATTGTATTTTCGTTCTCCTGCTACATGTACTAACTCGTCTACTTACACTAACAGTTAGTTTGTGTCTAGTATATTTTACCAACAGCAATACGCCCCACACTAGATAAGCTTAAAAGTAGCGAGCCACTGGACGCGTCCAATGTTCAGACGAATGTTCAATGTCGAAATCTCATCCTCCTTCATCCGCCTGCACGTCACTGATGCCACCACAACTCGGCGATTCACTCGGCAAATTCTCGCTTCGGTAGTTTTTGACGTCGTCACGCCGTCGAGAAATACAATGTGTTTTTTCATGACTTGAATTTCATTCAGAATCTGTTAGGCCGCCATCCGCTGTTTGAGGTGGACAACGGTGCCGTTTGATTCGGTTTCTCACTGCCACTTCTCGATGATGACAGCCAGCGACCGACTTGGAAGCTCGACGCTAGTGCTATCGATGGTTTTGGGTATCGTTGTGCAAGTGAGAGCTGATTCTATACCTTTGACCGGACACGGCCAAGCTACAGTATTCGACTTCTTGCGAGATGATGTTTTACATGATGATACGAACGTCAGGGCCCCGTGGGTAAGGGAAATCGGCAACTGCAGTGGCGCTCGCTCGTACTGAATGGGTTATCACGTGGATTCATCTTAGTGGATGCTCCATAGTAAATTGCTCTCCATTCGCACACATCCTGGAGGTAGATGTTCCTCGGTTTGCTCGGTCGCATCGGTAAGGTAAATCAGGGGTTTAAGGGCATCTCCACCGCAGCGTTTCTATCCTAACACCAAATCAGAATATAAAGCCGTAAATGGCCAGTTGCGGATGATAGCAAAAAACCTCAACCCCACCGCATATCCTCAAACCAATTACAAAAAATACAGATCACAGCTGAATCTTTCCGATGAGCAGCGACACGGATGAAGACGCAGAGCTTTGCAGCAGCGACGACGAAGAAGTGCGTCGCTCAGAGGACCTGAAGAGACCTCTCATTGTGTGTACTAAACCTACATGCGTGTGTTTGTGTATAGGACTTCATTCTCCTGCTTCTTTCTGCGCAGAGAACCCCGCTAAAGCGCAAGCGAGGGGGGTCTGAACCGGGCAAGGCAGCAAACCTCGACCGAGACTTTGAAGCAGCTCATGCGCGACTCTGGAAAGACTATTTCAGCGAAAATCCTACCTATCCAGCGGGGCTCTTTCGTCGGAGGAACCGTATGAGCCGAGATCTTTTCGTGCGTCTCATGGACGCAGTTGTGGAGCACGACCCAGACTTTGAGCAGCGTGTGGACGCTTTAGGGAAGAAAGGTCTCACCCCGCTACAAAAGTGCAGTGCCGCGGTCCGGATGCTAGTGTATGGGTGTGCTGCGGACTCGCTGGATGATGTTATTAAGGGGGCGGAGAGCACGCTTCTCGGGTACACTAAAAAGTTTTGCAAATCTGTGGTCGAAATTTTTGAAAGTGAATATCTTCGTGAGCCTACTCGTGACGACATCGAGCGCCAGCTAGAAGCTTCCGCTGCGCGCGGTTTTCCTGGCTGCATTGGCTCGCTGGATTGTATGCACTTGGCGTGGGAAATGTGTCCGACGGCGCTAAAGGGACAACTAAGTGGAAAGGAAGGCAAGCCTACGGTCGTTTTAGAAGTTGTTGCAGATCAGCGCATGTGGATCTCGCACTTTTTTTTCGGCTGTGCTGGTTCCAACAATGGTAAGTAAATTTGAAAGCGTTACTCTGTATTATTTACTGCTAATATTAACATCACTCGTTCATTTATATTATTGTAGACATCAACATCATCGACAGATCACCGCTGCTTAATAATCACGTTATTAGGCATGAGCTGTACGATTCGTTCACATACGTTGCAGCCGGAAAGGAGTTCCATCAACTCTACTATCTTGTAGATGGAATTTACCCACCATACGCGTGCTTCGTGGCTACAATTCGTCACCCGAACACAAAAAAAGAAAGACTTTACGCAAAGCGGCAAGAAAGCATGAGGAAAGACGTCGAGCGCACGTTTGGCGTTTTACGTTCAAAGTTTCGGATTCTCAAATTACCAAGTCGCATTTGGTTCGGCAAGGATATGCTGTACGTGATGAAGGCCTGCGTTATCATTCACAATATGATAATCGAAGATGAGTGGGGAGTACCGGGACTGGAAGACCTGACACAGGGAAACGGCGACATGGCGTCTACAACATCGTGCTTCGATGCAGCGATCAGCGGGGTATGTGAGAATGAAGCGTTGGATTTGGCAGAATTTATTACGCGAAGGTACAGTATCCAGTCAGAAGCAGACAACGCTATACTGAGGGAAGCGCTCATTGAGAATTTGTGGGAGCTAGAAGGCGCACGAAAGAATCTTCGTTAGTTGCAGGGCCTCATGTTGATTGAGATAGCACTATACCTGTAAACAAGTTGGCAAATTGCGCCTCATTTTCGTCAGTATCACGATCGGTATTGGCTTGTTGGTGAACAGTAGACCCCTATAAAATAAAAATGAGTTAGAATTGTTTTATCAGTGCCCGTACAACGAATACCTCTCAACAGAATCGACCTGTTCTAGTTCCCTCAATATCCGCTCCTTTTTCAAGCGGATAATGCTCAATGAGATCTCGTCCATACCGTCCAGAGAGGCAAAAATAATTCGATTTTGCTCCCGCTCTTTCAGTAGCAAAAGCCGCTGCTCTTCCAATTCCGCTTTACGTTGAGAAGTCCGGGCCATTACCACAGCCGCATCCGCAATTCTCCCATTGCTTTCTTCCAGTGAACGCTGCTGCTTTTTCCTTTTAACGCCAACAGCTCTGATCTCCTTTTCCGGCACTGGAATAGTAGTGTCGGAGCTGTTATTTTGTCGCTTCCGACCAGATGTGCCTCCGCTGGCATCGGGCAGCTCCTTCCATTTGGGCTCGTCTCGTAGCTCTCGCCACGCTTCTAGAAAATCGAAGTGGTCGCCATGCAGTCGCTCGAATAGCGTCTGCGCGTCGACAATGCGGTCCTCCTCCGTTTTGCCGCTCTGGTTCAACTGAATAACGGAAGCAATACACCCGCAAAACTTTCCAACTGCCAGGCGAAGCAATTGCCAGCGTTTCATAACCGAGTTTTGAGGGCGCTGAAAGCGGTCGTGGCGGCGAGGTCGCAATTCATTGTACTTGGCGGCAACTTTCTCCCAGAACAGATCTCCTTTCTGGTCTGTGGCAGTGATACCATCCTTGGAAATGGCCAGCCACGCCTTGGCCAACGCCTTGTCCTCCGAGTGATCCCAGTTTGGTCCGCGCATTCCCGTTTTCCCGCCACTATCGGCCGGTGGCATTGCGCTCTTCCACCGGCGTCTCCGACTTGAAAAGGGGGCGCGTTTCCTGTCCGGTGGGACGTAGCCCGGTTATAGGCCTGCTGCGTTCAAAATGTCACAATAGCTTCCGGACACGACGATTTGCTTCGTGTAAGCAAACATGGAAGCAAATCGATCGGATTTGCTGTCCGCCCGGTAATTTATCAGCTGATATCCCAGTTTGCTGTCTGCGGTGGAGATAGCAATCCGGTAATTTATCGTAATTTGCTATCGTATCAGCAACCCAGGGGTCGCGGTGGAGATGCCCTAAGGCCTTGGTATGCATTTAAGACCAGCAGTAATACAACCAATCGTGATCGGCGAATAATAATAGAACGTGTCTATTCGCCAAAATAGAATTCCACATGTTTTGGCTAGGGACCTTCGAGGTCTTATCATCTTCAAGACGAGCTGAGATCACAACGCTCATGGACGGGAAATGTGTGGGTGATGGCTGGTATCGTGGCTTTACCCGGAACTAGGGACTCGCCGATCTCAAGCTGTCACGAAGGATAGAAATCCTATCACTGCTGACGACATCACAACACTATTCTGGTCGGTATCCAATGTAGTAATCGAGCACAACATAGCGATTCTCTTTGTGTGGATCTGGCAGCTACGTCAACTCACTTGAGAGCGATTCAAAATTCCTGGTGGCTGCTGCGCATCCTTTTGCACACTCGCACAAATTGCGACGCACATCAAGAGCTACAAACCCGATAGCTGCGACTCCGTGACTACAACTGATAGCGCATTTATGAATGCCAACCTGTTCACAAAATGACTGCATTTCTTTTCGGCAGCACTTCCAGCCGAAATTAAGCGCCCTGTATTGTTGATAGTGGACGGGTGCTCTTCGCATATTTGTTGAAGCTCAAACCGCTGATCAGCAGCCTAGTTACTGGTAATGGTGAGACCTCTATTAGCAAGCCTAAGTCGTTGCAGCTCGGCCGCGTTGGCCTGGGTTTGTAGTAACGTGGCGCAGAATATCACGTCGAGGTTCGCAACTCGTGGGATATATCCCCTCTCAATGGTCAAGATGACCGGCAAGCTTACGAACTTTCAACGTAATGGACTTGCTGACAGCGTCCAGCAGGCCGCTTGGCTTCGGGTGAAAGATACCGTTCAACACGACATTCTAACTCTGCCACCACCGCGAAAGTCCAAGTATAATTCGTACTGCTGGACTAGATAGCCTTCATAATTAGATAACACTCTGCAATATAGATTTATACGTCATCTATCGCACTTACAAGAAATTATAGTGTACCTCATGACGCGTGGTGGGGTCCATACTGAAAACAAGTTGTTTCTTGGCCTTAAACTAGTCGACGGCCCAAATCGTAGGCATTATATTCGATCGTCATGCATAAGAAGAAAAACGGTGTAGACGCGAGATACTTATGCCATAAAAATAGCTGAAATAGCGCAGATTTCCAATCTGTCAGGAACGTTTCCAGAGTCGTCGAGGATCAAAAGTTATCGGCCGCTAAAGTTGGGTAATCTGTTTTCAGGCCATAAACCCATGACTTACCTTACTTCCGCAGTGTCTTTCAATCGGACCTTCGTTCAACCTAGAGTGGCAATTTCTCAACAATAGACTTGAGGAAAGAACTTAGCTAAGATGAGCAAAAGGCCTCAAACTTTGTACATATTAAAAGTACGCAAGACTGCATGTTTACCTATCTCCTTTTGGAGAGGCATTCACCTCTTGCTGTTCTTGCGTTGATGCGTCTTATACCTGGTGTACGCAATCTTATCACGGTACATGAATGGAGATGCCTGCTGCTCCAGGGCGTCAGCAGTGGCCTTCATCACACGTTGTGCTACAACGAGCGGGTCTTCCCCAGGAGCTGCTTTGGTACAAGGCAGAAACTGCACCGTGTAGGTATGCCACGGCACAAACAGGTACCACAACACATTGGCCAGGAACGTGCTGGTCTCGTCGTTGATATTCACCGGCTTGAAAAACCCAACACAAAGCGGCAGAAGTGAGCATTAAACCAACAAGGTAATGAGATCGAGTAACTTACAAAAGGTCCGTCCGACGCCCGGATAGCAAGAGGCTGCACAGTCTTCTCCAGCGAGAAAAGGAACTTATGGTACTGCAACAACCCCTTCCTCCCGTTCGTGAGTCCGCCCTGCAAACCAGCACATCAGTCAGTACCAACTCCTGCACCAGTACAGAACCTTCGTCTTACCCCCGGAAAAGCAGCCAGCGGCTTGTTGCCTCTCGCGAGTCGTTCAACGATAATCTGTCGCACCTCATCGCGACCGGCACCATTGCCCTGTTGCCTGGACACGTAGGGCACGTACACGAGTCCGGCCTTGTCCCCCAAGAGCTTGAAAAACAGCATTTTCTTGTAGAAATCGTAGCCCAAGATGTACGCGGGCGTGATGCCGAGCATCGCGACTGCGTCGAACTCGCTGATGTGGTTGGACACGATGATCTCCGCTCGGTCCTCTCCCTTTTCAAAGAGGTGCTCGTCCTCAAGCCGCACTCGGGTGCCCGTGAGCCACACGAAGACTCGAGCTAGACGCCACCGGTCGATCTGGTCCTCCGAGCACACCCGCGGCAGAATGAGAGCCACCAAAAAGCAGCAAATGCCTCGCAACAGCAGCAGAACCAGCCCGAACGGCGTGTACAGCAGCAGGAGCAAGTGGCCGAAGCCCAGCGGCCTCTTGATGCGCTCGAACTGGAACATGCTCTCGAACGGGAGCAACTGCTGTTCGGTGGGCGGGTCCAGCGTCACGGGCGACTTGCCATCGCCCAGCAGGTTGAGACCGCGACGAACGCCCGTCACCGTGGGGGAATGCGACTCCATCGACAGGTCCAGGAACGGCGCGATGGGCGACCCCATGACGGACGGAGCCATGTCTTGAGAGTACCGAGTTCTTGGTGAGACCTTGGCGACGGATTTAGACGATGCAGGAATGACACGCACGATTCAAGAGCAGGAAGCAGGTGCAGGTGCAGTCGGTGCTGGAGCCGGGCGAACCCCTGGCAGAGGCTCCGCACGGCTGGTTATGTCTCCCCCACCTGTGGGATCTACAGTATCTGATCGACTCGACATGATGCTTCGTCCAGTTGCTGCGGTTGCTTGTGGTGTCGAGAGCTTCAAGCCCCAACAAGTTCTTGTGGTCGGTTGAGCACCTTCACCACCACCGCCAAAAGGCCCATCGATTGTCAACTGTCACCACCACGGGAGAGCTCTCGTGACGTCCACGCCCGTTCCTCGTTGCTCATTGGGTGCTGGGCACGCGCCGCAAAGATCTGCCTCTGTCACACTGGAAAATGCTCCTCCGCCGCTCTCTGCGTCACGCCGTGCCGACCCCAAGCCGAGCAGTCGGCACCGCAGCGTCGCGCAACTGCGTCGAGCACAGCGACGCCAAGCGGGGCGACCGCTCGAGTGACGTGTCGACGCACTCGGCGCTGCAGCGACAGCAGCTCGAGTTCTGCTGCCTGCTGTGCGGCTGGGACGTGGCGTGCAGCACCTGCCCCTTCAACTGGTTCAACTTCGACCCGCGCAAGTTCCGCACCAAGCAGCGACGACCGCGAGACAATAATGTGGCAGCGAGCGAGGCGGATGTCCGCCAGGCTCTGGAGACGCTGGGCGTCCATGCAACGCCCACCGCGATCACGCAGCAGCAGGTGAAGGACGCGTTCCGAGCCAAGGCGCTCGAGTGGCACCCGGACTGCAACCAGCACCCAGAGGCCGAAGCCGTCTTCAAGCAGATCCTACAGGCCTACGAGCTGCTGCTCACACATGCACGCTGAAGAACTCTGCACAGTAATACATAATAAATAATAAACTTGCGTCAACATGATATATATTTTAAATTTGAAATAAAAAACCTTTTACTTATTACTTATTCAATTGTGGAGGTTTCTCCGTCTATTACGATATCGTACTTAGTCGCGATTCGATTTCGTGTTCCAAGTGCGCTTTGGCGCCATTCCCGAGTCGGCAACTTTCACCGTTAGGCTAGTTGGACCATGTTCTACTCGCAGATCATCCTGGCCAAGAAGGGTCCGTTGGGCAAGATCTGGCTGGCGGCCCACTGGGACAAGAAGCTCAACAAGCAGCAGATCTTCACGGCCGACATCCACAGCTCCGTGCAGAGCATCGTGAACCCGCAGGTGCCGCTGGCGCTGCGCGTGTCCGGCCACCTGCTGCTGGGCGTCGTGCGCATCTACTCGCGCAAGGTCAAGTACCTGTACGCGGACTGCAGCGAGGCGCTGGTGAAGATCAAGCTGGCCTTCCGCCCGGGCGTCGTGGACCTGCCCGCCGCCAGCCAACAGGCCGCGTCGCATGCCATCAACGTGTCGAACTTTGGCGAGTTCGAGGCCGAAGTCACGTACTCGATCGAGTGAGTGAAAAAACAATTATTGTGCTACGATAGGGGTGGCGGTGGACAATTATTTTTATTTTTATTATTGGCAAACTAATTCTTATTCAATTATTTTTTTATTTTTTAGGGCGATTACGGTGCCGTCGTTGGACGAGTGGGTGGCGGCGTCCAGTCAGACTGTGGCGAGACGACAGGATATTACACTGGCGGACCCGCTGGACAGGATTCGAGAGAGTAACGCGTTTGCGGAGAGAGGTAAAATATTGCTGTTGTTATTATTATTTATTATTTTTTTTGCTAACTTTTTTATTGTTTTTTTTGTAGATGGCATTGCTATGGAGGACTCGTTTGGTGGAGGAGACTGGCAAGCGTTTGATCTGGACGACAACTTCGGCCTGGATATCAGTACTGTGAGTGACATTGAAGTTGCACGTGAAGCCGATGCCCCCGTGCTGCCGCTGGACGACTCGGGTATCATCAACGCCGGAGACAAATCCACGGACAGGAGTTCGTTGATGACGGATGGAGAGCAGCCGGAGTTCGGCTTCAACGAAGCGCCGTTCGAGATGCCTGCGGACAACGGTTTGGAGGTGGAGAATCCCGTTGAGGACCCGATGAACATTAGCGGCGGCACTCTCGATGTTAGCGCAGACTTCAATGTCAGCATTAATGGCTCGACGCGCGCGTCACTGGATGCGGCATTGGCTAACGTGGAAGTGGAGACGAATAGGCCCAAGAAGAAGAGGAAAATCGCCCGTGACACCGTCACGGAGCTGACCTCGACATTTTTGAAACAGGGGATGGAGGACACGTCCGACATCATCCGCACGCGAGAAATCACGTACAAGAAGAAAACTGGAGGCAAGAGCGAGTTTGACCTGCAGACTGGAGCAGACATGTTCTTCCGACCGTGTATGATCAACATGGCGGAAGAGCTGCTGAGTATGTTCAAGATGACCATGAAGAAACGAAAGTTCCCGTTCGGTTCGAAGGAGAAAGAGTCGGACCCCACCGAAGACATCGAACTGACTCGTCGTATGAGCGCAAGCTCGCGCCTCAGCTCGACCTCGGTACGCTATCTACTGGGTATCTGTGTCTTTGGAACGACATCTAACGTTAAACCTATTTTGTTCAGGCTGGTCTGGACGTGACGATGGGCTCGTGTGATGTATCGATGCTGCACGACATCGAGGAGGAAAACCATTTCGAATTCGCAGACATGGGTCCAACCACAACGTACGTGTATTTTCTAACGTACAACCGAGCCTTTTGAATGATACGATCTAACGAATATGTATTTGTTGTGATAACAGTGAACGCGAGGAGGAAGGCTTCCCAGACTACGGCATCGGAGCGCCACACGAGCCTGCGGAGCAGGACTTGGAGGATCTTAACGTGGATATCGAGCTGGGTGCGGTGAACGACATTCGTGCCGAGGCGAACAGCGTCCCCGAGATTGACCACACCGACGCCTCTTCGGCCCAGCACAAGTGGCACCCGCACACTGTGAAAGTGATGAAAGTGTTGCGGAAGTCGCTTCAGAACAAGGAGGAAGTCACATACAAGCAGCTCACTAAAAATACGCAAGACCGACGAACTGCAGCCGCGTTGTTCTTTGAGCTTCTTCAGCTCAAGACTCTGGACTACGTGGACGTCGAGCAAGCTGCGCCGTACTCCGATATCAAGATCTCCAAGGCCGTTCGGTTCACGGAGCACATTCCTGCCGTGGATGCCAATTGAGAGCGAGGCAATTTTGATGCGTGCACCTTAAGTAAGAGCTAACGTTATGAACGGATATGTTTTCCAGGTTTTATTTTCGTGTGGGTGTTTTGCCGCTATTTTTGCTGTTGTGTAGACTCGCATAGTGGTGCCAAGCGTGCGGACATCTGCTCTGAAGCCTGGACACAAGCAGTTGAAGCTCCTCCAAGTCTCGTGACGGCAATCAAGATGCATAGCTCTCCTGAGTTTCGGTCGCTGAAGGCCAAGATCCGAGTGCTATGCAAGCAGCGCCGTATCCGGCTGGAGGAGTTCATGAAGACGTTCGACATCCACCGAGTCAAGAAAATCAAGACTGAGCAGTTCAAGCGCGCACTGGATGTGAGCGGCCTCCACCTGTCGACCGCGGAAGTTAACCTCATCGTGGTGAAGTACAGGCTCCCGGATGACCCCTCTTTTGTGGATTATCGCCGGTTCTGTGACTTGATGGACAAGGTGTTCACGGTAAAAGGACTAGAAGCCAAGCCTGCTCATCAATCGAGCATCCACAGCGTGCCGGAAGCGAAGTTTTTCGCCTTTGAACCATTGACTCCCTCGGATGAAGCCTTGCTTGGGGTCGTGAAGCAGAAGCTTTTCGCAGCGGTGATGAACAAGGGAATCGTGTTGAAGGATGTATTTCACGATTTCGACCGCAGCAATGCTGGCAAGGTAACGAGACCTCAGTTCGTCCGAGATATCTCAGACATCGTGGTGTTATCTTCCGACGAGATGGATGTCTTGCTCAAGGCGTATGGCGATAAGTTGGATGTGCATTACCGGGCGCTACACTTTGATATCTGCCCTGGTGCAGCTGGTGCTGGGGCGAAAGTTGCGATGCCCCGTTCCCCAGAGAGGCGTCATCGATCGGCCCCCGGAGCGGGTGGCCATGATTTCCACTCCAGTGCGCTTCAAGAGCTCGAGGCAGAGCTGTCAGAGCTGGTCCTCCGCGATCGGATCCGCACGAAAAACTTCTTCACGGATTTCGATCAACTACGAACAGGCAAGTGTACGGAGGCTCAGTTCAGGCGCTGCGTCAAATTGTGTTTCCCCGTTGTGACCGAGCACAACTTGAACTTATTGGTTCAGAAGTACGGGAGTGTGAAGACGCTGGATACCACGAAAGTCGACTACGTCAGGTTCTGCAACTACATCGAAGGCAAGGCTAACCTGGAATCGCTCAAGGACAACAACTTCGACGATATCCTCGCCACGATCACCAAGGCTACAAACCACTCGACTGCTGATAAATGCTCGCGTGCGATGCGAGGACCATTGACAGACTCTGACGCAGAGGTTCACCAGGCGATGATGCAGCGCCTTCATACGTTTTGTTCCACTCGTCGAGTTCTACTCAAGCCAACTTTCCAAGATTTTGATAAGGGCAAGCGTGAACACATCACGGTCGACCAGTTTTTCCGCGTGATGGCCATGTTCAAACTCACTCTGAACAGCGAGAGTGAAAGACGGGCGCTTCTGCAACGGTATTCGAGCTCACATGGCGAACGGTTCGTGAACTACGTCACATTCTGCTACGACCTGGAAAACTGGGGAAATGACAACCAGCGTTCGAGTAGCCGCCCGTCTTCACGTGGTGGCGTCGTATCGGAGATAATTGCGCCGTCAAAGCTACGCGCTGACACATTCGAGGAGACCACGGCCGAGACGCATGTTCGATCGGTTCCGATGCTCATCCGGTATATCAAGCAGACCATCAAGCGCGATCGCATTCGCCTGGAAGAGTATTATCGCGACTTCGACAAACTTCGACATGGCAAAATCACTGCCGCGCAGTTCTGTGCTGGATTGAATGCTGCGGGCTTCCTGTTGTCCCGGGAGGAGATGACGTTGCTCGGGGATGAGTACGCGTGCAAAGAGGTGGACAGTATGGGGAAGCACTGGATCGCGTGGAAAGCTTTTGTCGACGATGTGGAGAGCGTCTTTACTATGAAAGGGCTCGAACAGAAGCCACACCACGATTTGAAAACGCTGGAAACTCGCGAAGGGCAGTTTGGTGGCGTCGTCGTAGATAAAGACCTTACGCCAACAGAGGAAGACGAAGTCAAGAGGATCTTGCTTACCATGAAGCGCTCGATCGATCGCCAGCGAATGGAGATCAAACCAGCTTTCGAGGACTTCGACCGCTCCAAGCAAGGGTTCATTTCCGCAACGAAGTTTGAGCGTGTGCTGTCAATGTTTGCTCTGCTGCCAGCTCAAGCTTCCGAGTCGCGGCTTTTGCTGATCAAGTTCCGTGAGCAGGCAGCAATGGGAACGAGTGCAACGCTGAGTTCCATTTGCGACGTCAACTACCGAGCCTTCCTGCAAGCGCTTCAGATCCTGGGAGGCTACACGAACAATGCGAGCAGTGAAGACATTAAGAATCTGGTTCTTCCGGGCAGCGTTGCGTTCCGCCAGGAGTTGTACCAAAGCGGCATCATGAACCATGACGCCAACAAGCGGAGGGCTCGAGACAACCTCGCGGGTGCAGCGGATCTATCGCAACTCCTCGCCGAGATTCGTCGGCAGCTCAGCTCCAAGCGTATCCGCTTGAAAGAGTTCATCGCGGAGGGCGACAAGCTGCGTTCCGGGGAGATCACGGTGGCCAAGTTCCACACAGCGCTTAATCGCAGCGGATGCGTGTTGGACGCCGCCGACATCCACACGTTGAGTCTGCACTTCCGGTCGACGAGGAACCCGGACAAGATCGACTGGAGAGCTTTCATGGAGGTACTTGACTTCTCTCACGGCGTGCCAGCTCCGACCACTGGGCTCGGTGGAGAGCAGCCGCACGACGGCTTGGATGAATCCATGAAGCGCGTGCTGGAGCGACTTCGCAACGAGGTGAACCACCGCCGCCTGCACATGAAGCCGTACTTCCAGGACTACGACCACAACAATGTCACACGCGTGACGAAATTCCAGTTCGCGGCCGTGCTCGACATGATGCAGCTGTCGTTGAAGCCCGCCGAGGTGCAAGCCCTGACGCACCAGTTCGCGCACCGCGACGGCCGCAAAGTCACCAACGACGTCAACTACATCGCGTTCATCCAGGCCGTGGACTCAGACTACTCTTGAGGCTGCAACTCCAGACATAGCAACTCTAGTAGTTATCCGACCTGTAGCACTGCATCTCAATCCACTCACCCCCTCATCTGACCCCATATACACACACAGAGCAAAGCATTTACCTATTAACAAGCGTCACCTGTCGGAAGGGCGTATTTTTCTAAATCTCCTCGGCAGTGTAAAGCAAAAGCGAGAGTGAGTCAAGTCAGTCAGTCTCCTGTCTGTCTGTCTGTCTCTCGTCCTCTGGTTGACTCCGCCGAGTCGAGCACACGCCGTTGCGACACATCCTGCACGCCGGCCACCCTCTCCCTCATTTACCTCCTGCTGTGGATGAGCGACATGAACTCGCTGCGCGTCCTCGGGTCGCTCTTGAAGACGCCGAGCACGCTGCTCGTGACGGTGCTGGCGCCGCTCTTCTCGACGCCGCGCATGACCATGCACATGTGCGTGGCCTCAATGACCACGGCCACGCCCTTGGGCTCAATGACGCCCATGATGGCGTTGGCGATCTGCTTGGTGAGTCGCTCCTGCACCTGCAGGCGGCGCGAGAAGACCTCGCTGACCCTTGCGAGCTTGCTGAGCCCCAGCACCTTGCCGTTCGGGATGTAGCCGATGTGCACCTTGCCCGTGAACGGCACCATGTGGTGCTCGCACATGGAGTACAGGTCGATGTCGCGCACGATGACCATCTCGTCGTGGTCCTCCTCGAACACGGCCTCGTTCAGCACGTCGGCCAGGCTCTGGCCGTAGCCCTTGGTGTTGTACAGCAGCGCCTTGGCCATGCGCATGGGCGTCTTCACCAGACCCTCGCGCTGCGGGTCCTCGCCGATGCACTCGAGCAGCGTCGTCACGGCCGCCGCCATCTTCTGCAGCTTGGCCTGGTCCTGTACGAAGTCCTCGGGCGAGCGGGAGGGCAGCGTCTTGGACAGCCGCGCGAGCGTCTGCTCCTTGGACTCGGCGCTCTGAGACTTGACCGCCGCGGCCTGCAGCAGGAACGCGTCGCTGGTGGGGAGCAGGTCGTGCTCGCTGGAGCTGAGCGTCGTCGTGATGGGGGCCATGGTGCTGGTTGCGGAATGACCGGCGCGCAGGACGAGTAGCTTTTCACTGGTTGCAGTTTTTAGCCAATGGGAGACGAAGAGTTCAACATGTTGCTGAGGACGATACGATTGGATGAAAAAGATGTGGATAGGGACTTGAGGATTGGACGAAAAGGCGTTTAACACCTAGTGGATGAAAAACGGGGCGATGTTAGACGCGTCCGCAGCATGCGACGCCATGGGGAGGTGCCCGCCGCCAGGAAGCGCGTGGGCGAGCACCATGGCGGCAGCTTCGGCGTCTACATGTCGCACAAGATCCAGAAGCTGCGTAGTCAGAACGAGAGCGCGGCGACGCCCGGCACAGCGGCCGGGGACCTCTTCCGAGACGTCCATGTGTATGTGGACGGGTACACGGTGCCCAGCAAGGAGGAGATCCGGCGGCTTATGTTGCTGCATGGTGGCGGCTTCGAGCACTACGATACGGGCCGCGTGACGCACATTATAGCCACTCACCTACCGGCGTCCAAGTTGCTGCAACTTAAGTGCGTCCGAAGCTGAAGTTGAAGTTGCCGTGAAGTGCGCAATTTGTCAAGTGTTGAGTGATTATGTTACTTTGTGAGTACAGGCGTGCGAGGAAGCCACTGCCGGTCGTACACCCGGACTGGATCGTGCAGAGCATCGAGCAACTCAAGCTGTTACCGGTGCAGCCCTTCCTGTACTCAGGCTTCGCTGACCCGACCCAGAGCAGCATCTTCAACTTGTCAGGATCAATGTCGGCTTCATCGCTGCCGACGTTGACAGCCCAAGGCTCCGATATTCCAGAGGGTGTTGCAGTTGAACTTGAAGACAAGAGAGTACCGAGTGCTGGTGCTACCGATCCAGCGTCTAAACACGCCATTAGCACCGTTGAAAGTGACGATGATAATAGTGAACCGGATATCCTAATTGAGGATGAGGAAGAAGAAGAGGATGGAGATGGATTGGATATGCCTAATGACCCGCCGCCAGTGCAAACTGCGGGTGCGACGTCCAAGTTGCGGACCAATTCGACGAGAGATGGCCCCGAGTTCGTCCGGCACTTCTTCGCCAAGTCTCGCTTGCATCACATTGGCACGTGGAGAGCGACGTTCCAGCAGAAAGCTGCCGAGTTTCAAGCGAAGTACAAGGGTGGGCCGGTGACGAGAGCACCACCTTCGTCAAGTGATCGAGTGATTCTTCACGTGGATATGGACTGCTTTTTCGTAGCGGTCGCTGTGAGAGGACGGCCGGAACTGCAGAAGGTGCCTGTTGCAGTTGCTCACTCTGGGAATGCTGGGTCCTCTGAAATCTCGTCGTGTAACTACTTGGCTCGAGCGAAAGGAATCGGCGCAGGCATGTTCATGCAGACGGCAAAGGAATTGTGCCCTGAGTTGGTTGTGCTGCCGTACCAATTCGACGCCATCCAGCGCGTCTCGTTCCAGATTTACGACATTTTCTTCTCGCACACTCCGTACGTGCAGGCAGTGAGCTGTGATGAAGCATTTCTGGAGTTTGAGAAAGGAACCAACGGGATGGAGAAGGCGAAGTTGATTCGACAGCAGATCTTAGAGCAAACTGGGTGTCCTGCCAGTGTTGGCGTTGCCTTTAACGTGCTTCTTGCGAAGTTGTGCTCTAAGAAGGCCAAGCCGGATGGCATGTATCAGATCGGAGATCAAAGTCAAGCGGAAGAATTCATGCTTTCACTGAAGGTTGGTGATCTTCCTGGAGTTGGATACAAGACAGGAGCAAAGCTTGATGACCTTGGTATAGAGGATGTTGGGCAGGTGCTCTCACTGACGAAAGGCGAACTGGTACAATCTCTCGGTAAAGCGTCCGGGGAGATGCTGTTCAACTACGCTCGTGGAATCGATTTGCGTCCGTTGTCTATGGAGTCTAACATGATGCGTAAGAGTGTTTCCGCTGTCGTGAATTTCGGCATTCGGTTTGAAAAATGGGAAGACGCAACTGTTTTCTTGATGGCTCTAGGCGAGGAGCTCAGCCACCGGCTTCGGAACCTCAAGGTGCGGACGAAGTCCTTGACGCTGCTAATCAAGAAACGGCGGGAAGGTGCTCCTATAGAGCCATCGAAGTTCATGGGCCATGGTGTTTGCGACAATTTCTCCAAGAGCCAAGTGCTGTCTCAAGCAACAGACGACGAAGTTGTCATCGGAAAGGCTTGCATTGAGCTGCTTCGGCAATTCAACTTCCCCAGTGAAGAACTACGTGGTGTTGGTGTTCAGGCGACAAAACTCGTTTCAGATGCTCCAAGCAGAAACCAGAAAAGTGGACAGCTTTTCCATACATGGCTGAAAGATTCTGGTCAACGATCCGGAAGTACAGTACAACAACAACAAACCGTGAGTGACGAAGTAAGCCAAGAGACCAAAATGGAAGAAGAACCCAGATCAAGCACGGACAGGCATGACTTCGATGGTACAACCTTCTCCCAGATTAATATGGACGTGCTGGAAGAGCTACCGGAACAGCTTCGACAAGAGATTTTGGTTTCGTATGGACGAGGTGCAACATCCATGTCTGCTGCCCCTGTTGTTCAACCAACCCGACTACATGTACCTCAACCAAAACGAAAGACCAATGGAAAGGCTCCACTACGACGGCGACATCCAGCAAGAAACATATTTGATTCCAAGTCAAACAGCCGACTCGCCCGCGCTGCGCAGGGTAGTTCTGTAGCAGACCCCGGAAAAGAGGACGCGCTAAATGACATTCGATTGTCCCAAGTCGACTCCGAAGTCTACCATTCGCTCCCGTTTGCTATCCGCAGAGAAATTGACCGATACGCGAAGAAGCGCGGACCTACGTCAAGAGTTGCCCCCATTCCAAGACCGCGCGTCCCATCCGACAGCAGTCCCGATCAAGTGTTGAAACAGAAGCCAGTCCCAGTCGTACTACCGACGATAGAAGACCTGTTCGCGAATCTCTTGGAGAGTCTTCAGGTTTCCATCCTCGATCCTGAAAGCGACGATGAACAGCCGGTCAGCAACACCAGAGCGCAGTCAGCCGCTTTCGATGCTATCTATTCTCGCATTTTGATCGAAGTGGAGAACCGAACGCTCGACCAGGCCTTGCGGATGCTTCGCTTCGTTCGTCGTAAATGCTCCAGCGCAGCTGTAAGCGAGCTCGCGGATTTATTGAAGCGAGGCTTTAACCATGTTCTCGATCTGATAAACCAGGACATTCGGCAACACTTCAACGGGGTGCTGGCATTGAGCTTAGTTACTCCGATCTAACGATAATTGAAATACATTGCCTCCATTCGGGCCCGTTCGTCCATTTGGTCCAGCATCCGTGGTGGAGCTGCTACTAAGAGGACACTGGATGAGTGCCAGTATGAGGTAGATTACAAGTAATTGATGAAGAATGAAGAGAGGATGATTGCACGCTGGATGAAGCTGCATCCAGCATGCGTCGCCGTTCGCGCGAGTACCAGTGGTTCTTGACGGCATTACCACTCCGTCCTGGCAGCTTTTCAGCAATCAAGCCCCACTGCGTCGAATACTTTTCGACAGCCTCGGTCAAAATGGCCTCTTCCGCTGCTGTCCACGGGGCCTGTCACAGCGCAGATCACCGTCAAACTCAAGCCCATCAAATCGACCGCATAACACTTTTAAGTGTTTAAAAACACTCACCGAGTTGATCGTCGGGTCCAAGTGATTCAGGAACCGTTCTCGACACTGGCTGCCCACCCTACCCGGCAAAAACGCAGCAATCTGCACCAGCATCAGTCCTCCTACCCACGAGCTCAAAGCAGTCCACACCACAGCAACTACCTGCGTCCAATTGCGCCCGATCTCCTCCACCTTCTCCACCAGCAGTCGGTCCTCCTTCTCCGTCCACGTGCCTTTGCCTTTCACCACTTTACCGTCCAACGTTCGGTGCCACTGCTGCAGACACTGCAGATCCGTTCGGCCGGGCAATTGCGACGCAATGAACAGCCAGTTCTTGGCCCCATGGGTCTCCACCAGCGACCGCAGCTTGTCCTTCTCCGCCGCCGTCCAACGCTGCGCCGGCGCCCTGTTCCTGCTGTCGGACGACGGTCTCCGGTCCTCCGAGCGCCTGGCCAGCAGCAGACAGCGGTTCTTGACGCTCTCGGCGCTCCTGCCAGCGAACTGACGAGCCATTTTGGACCACTGAGAGTGCAGCGTTCGCTGCAGTTGCAGCAGCTTCTCGTCGTCGGCTGCGCTCCAGCCCCGCGACGCCGCGAGCGATGGCGCCAAGTGGTTCACGAATCTCTCTCGGCAACGTTTGCGGTCACGCGCGGGGAAGTGCGTCGCGATCTTGCTCCAGTTGCAACTGCCGAGCTGTTGCACCAGTTTGCACAGCTTTGCGTCCTCCTGCGGCGTCCAGGACGACCGTTTGGCATTGAAAACCTGCGCAGAGGACGCTTTGCGCGACGAGCTGGTGCGCGGCCCAGAGGGTGCTTCAAACTGTCGTTCTTGCTGCGCGTTGGCGAGGAGATCCCCACGCTGGATCAGACGCTCGATACGCTGCCGCTTGGTGCCTACTTCCCTCTCCAGCGCGCTCGCAGCAGGCGCCATCCCGGCGGCGTCTTCCTTGTATTGTTTGGAATGCCAATCAAGCACGACAGAAAGAATCGCCCAGACAGTATTCAGATAACGGCCGACAGTTTTAAACGCCCACACCTAATGTCACTCTTCTGCCAACAGTGACTATCGGTACACAGTGCCCGTCCAAAACCATTGGCTGTGCTGTGAGCCCCGTCGCCGCCTTGCAATCGTGCAGCTCACTCAGGAATTCTCAAGAGAAGAAGACATGGCTGCCAACATCTCCAAGAAGCGCAAATTCGTGGCCGACGGTGTGTTCTACGCCGAGCTGAACGAGCTGCTGCAGCGCGAGCTGTACGGCGACGGCTACTCTGGAGTCGAGGTTCGCGTGACCCCCATGCGCACGGAGATCATCATCCGTGCCACGCGCACGCAGGAGGTGCTCGGCGAGAAGGGCCAGCGCATCCGCGCCCTCACGTCGGTGGTGCAGAAGCGTTTCAACTTCCCGGACGGAGCCGTGGAGCTCTACGCCGAGCGCGTGGCCAACCGCGGCCTGTGCTCGCAGGCCCAGGCCGAGTCGCTCAAGTACCGTCTTCTCGGCGGCCTGGCCGTGCGTCGCGCCTGCTACTCGGTGGTGCGCTTCGTCATGGAGGCCGGCGCCAAGGGCGTGCAGGTCATTGTGTCGGGCAAGCTGCGCGCGCAGCGTGCCAAGGCCATGAAGTTCAACGAGGGCTACATGGTCAAGACCGGTAACGCCTCGCTCGAGTACGTGGACACGGCTGTGCGTCACGTGCTCATGCGCCAGGGCGTGCTCGGCGTCAAGGTGTCCATCATGCTGCCGCACGACCCCACGGGCAAGCAGGGCCCCAAGCGCGCTCTGGACGACGTGGTGACCATCCTCGAGCCCAAGGAGGAGGTCTACCGCCCGTACGTGGAGCCCACGGCCCCCGTTGTGCCTGCTGCCGCCCCGGCCGCTGCCCCCGTGGAGCCCGTGTTCCAGGCCACGGCCTAAGCGCGTTAGCTTAATTAATCCTATCTCGTAAGGGACGTCCGGTAAAAGGATCTCTTCTCTTCCTGAACCATACAAAGCGTGTGTTTGTACCCATTTCCCTCTCTGTCCATCTTGTGTAATTGTTGTGTGCGTGTCCTTGTGGACGAAAGCTGTCAAGTCATTTTTGATTTCTTGATGGCGGAGGACCCTTCCACTAAACGTGAGGCTTGCATTCGCTGCAGGCGGCCGCCTCGCGTCTGCTACTGCGCGTCGCTGCCTGTCCACCCGCTGGCCACCGAGCTCACGCACGTGTTGGTGCTACAGCATGAGCATGAGAAGCGGCGGCGTGCAGCGATCTCGTCCGTGCCGGTTCTGGCTCAGACGCTGGAGGACGTGACGCTCGTCACAGTGGACGGCGACTGCGACTGCGGCCCCGGCGCGGACGAGCGTCTGGACGCCTTGCTCTACGATGAGGGCGGGGACTGCAGCTTCGACGCGGCCATGGTGCTCTTCCCGGACGAGCACGCGCGGCCGCTGAGAGGCGGTGAGGAAGGGGGACGGAGTGTCGACGCAGCGCAGCGAGTGCTGCTCGTCGTCCTCGACGGCACATGGAAGGAGGCCAAGAAGATCGCTCGACGCAACAGAGCGCACTGGAAGAAGGCGGCGCGCGACTGGGACGCGCGTGGCGCGAGGCTGCACTACGTCTGTCTGGACAGCGAGGAGAGCGCGGCGGACGCAGCGACGGCCCCGCCCAAGCGCAGCATCTACGGCGACTTGAGGCGGTGAGGAAGAGGCTGTTGCATGTGGACTAGGTACATGGACTAACTGAGTTGATGAGCTGTGCAGTGAGCCGATGGAGGGCTGCATGTCGACGCTGGAAGCTGTTGCGTCGGCCTTGGTCCTGCTCGAGCCTGGAGACTCCGGGCGTCGTGTGCGCGACGCACTGCTGCACGCGTTCAAGGGGATGGTGTCCATCCAGGAGCAGCACCAGATGCGTGGCCGCGCCGCCAAGCTGGAGCAGTACGGCGGCGTCTCCAAGCAAGACGCGGTCGAGGCGAAGGCCAAGCGACTCGAGCTGCAACGTCGGCAGACGAAGAGCGCGGAAGCTGCCACGACGGACAAGGACAAGAACGAGAACGAGGACGCATCGAGGCTAATGCAGCGCGCGTACGTCTTGTACACGAGCCACACGGACTTCCGACACCGCCAGCAGCTCACCCAACAGGTATGATATCAATCAAGACGCATCTGAGCATTTGCCGTTTGCTCAAGAGCTCAACTAACGCAGCACGGGGTCTTTTTGCCAGGGCGAGACCATCATCTGCACGTATGACGAGGCACGTGAGCGCTGTGTCGAGCTCAACCGCGACCGCAAGCGTGGCCAGCGCCTGGCGATGCTGCCCCTCGAAGCCTTCCAGCAGCTTGGACAATGCCACGACGCGTAGCGCTCCACCATTCCAGCTGAAGGCAAAACACGATGCACTCGCTCGCTCCCATCCACGTTCAGTCCATGCCACTCTCCAGTGCTTCCATGCCATGCCTTCCATGCAGGTCCGGACTCTGGATGAGCCAAGAGAGTCGGAATTCAAGCCAAGCCAAGCCGCGGCCCGCGTTCATTCTCGAACGCCCATGACCTTGGTGCAGTGCTGGCCGCTTGTGGCGCTCCCCCTCTGGCTGCTGAGCGGAAGCTGCGCAGCGATGCTGAAGGCTGTGGCCATGTTCAATGACAGCGAGTGCTTGACCGCGCCCTTCAGTATGCAGGTCATGGACGCAGCACCGACCTGCAGTCAGCAGAGCTGCACGTCCGTCGTGTTCGGAGACGCCACGTACTACTTCAACACGTCGTGCATTGCTGACTCTGTCAATGTGCACGACCTCGCGGCGACGGCGTTCGCAGGCACCGCATACATCGTCATGGAGCAGTTCAGTGGCAGCAACTGCAGCGACGACAGCTACACGCAGACGCATGTGCTGCAGGCTTTGAACCGCTGCGTGCCGTACGCCATCTCGTCCATCTCAGAGGCTGCCAACGCCTCCGCCGTCGCCTTGACACTCGTAGACGGGTCCGTGAACATTGAGTTCTTCAACGCCGCACACTGCAGCAAAACGCCCGACTCCACCGTCACGACGAACGTGACGCAGGTGGCAGCGCACGAGTGCTATCTCTCCAGCAGGTTCTACGTCAGCGACGTCTCGAGCACGCGGGTCAGCACCAGCATCAGTTCGTCCAGCGGTGACTCCGTGTCGCGCTCTTCTTCTGGTACTTCGGTGACCAGCGAGTCGGTGGCTGACGACGGGGACCAGAGATTCAGCACTGCGACGTTGGTCGGGACTTTCTCCGTCGCTGTCGCGCTGGTCCTTGGCGTCGTTGCAGTCGTCGCGTGGAAGTGGAGATCCACCAAACGCAAGCTGCTGCTGGCTAGAAGTACCGAAGCTAACGACAGTATCGCCATGCTGGAGCCTGACGACGTGGTCTACCTGTCCAAACCAGTGAGTGGACGCACCATCCTCCCGCTCAGTAGCAGCACGTGCTCAACGTTCCCAGAGCAGACGACGACGCGGTCGTTCAACCCCGTTCTCTCGAGCTTTGGGTCGAGTTATCAACGTTCAGGTCGGACTTTTGTCCCTGCATCAAGCTCCAGCTCGAGTTATCACCGGTCGGGGAGGACGTTCATCCCAGGGTCAAGTTCCAGCTCAGGAACCACGACGAATCATCCATGGGAAGATGATTTCGTTGTTGCAGCACGCATCCCACGAGATAAAGTGGTTGTCGTGCAGCTTCTGAGTCGCGGAGGCTTCGGAGTCGTGTACTCAGGTCTGTATGGAGGTCGACGTGTGGCTGTGAAGATGCTACTGCCGGAAACACGTCGCAGTATTTCTCATGTTGTTGATCTACTGGCCGAGGTGAAGATGATGGCGTCCATGGAGCACCCTCACATCGTCGAGTTCATTGGTGTGGCGTGGGACTCATTGACGAATATGTGTGTAGTGTCGGAGTTTATGGCTGGAGGAGACTTGAAGGCGTTGTTGAGTGACTACGAAGAGCAGGATTATCCCATGGGTTTCAGTAGGGAGAAGCTCAAGATCGCACTGCATATCGCCCATGCATTGACGTACATGCACTCGCTGGAGCCTCCAATCATCCACCGCGATCTCAAGTCCAAGAACGTCTTGCTGAACGAAAGGCTGGACGCTAAGCTCACGGACTTTGGGACATCCCGGGAACGCGTGAATGAGTCAATGACTGGAGGCGTCGGGACGTGTCTGTGGATGGCGCCGGAGGTCATGATCGGGGACAAGTACGACGACAAAGCCGACATGTTCTCGTTTGGTGTCGTTTTGTCGGAGCTAGATACACACGCATCGCCGTACTGGCACGCCAAGGACCCCAACGACTCAACTCGGCAAATGCCCGAGCCAGCGATCCTCCAAATGGTGGCAATAGGAAAACTTCACGTCAAATTCTCCAAAGAAGCGGTCAAAGCTGTCGTGGAGCTCGGCAATTCCTGTGTGTCACTAGACCCCAAGGCGCGGCCGACGGCATCCGAGGCGCTCTACAAACTTCACACCATACTAGCGGACGATGTGGAGAAAGGTGGAGTAGTGGTCGAATGAAATGATGTGTATGCTTCAATATACTTCGAAGTAGTAAGTGCTCGCTGGACAACAACGTTTTCATGGGTGATTCTGCTTGCTGCATCGATCTACGTGCGGGTCGGGTGGGAGCTTGGCGGCGAAATGAGAATGACCGGAGTGACGTGCAGCCAAACCAGAATGAGTGCCGCCTTGAATTTGGTGGGCAAATGACAGTGAGTTCTTAACAAGGAACGAGTTCTTGCTGCTGTGGATACATTTTATTCATTTCGTAGTCGCTGATCAGTGAACGCTTTTCCCCGACATGTTTCCAGCTACATGTACATGTACACACAGTCAAAAGCAATCCTTAAAAATATGATGACGGACAGTTAGAAACAGAGTCACATGAGTAGCCACCCATCCCCACCCTTTTGGTCGCAATAGTTGTAAGTCGATTGAAAACAAAAGAAATCCACGGAGGTGGTGAAGGTGCTGCTCGTGAAGAGTGATGCGATTGGAGCCATCGAAAACGGGGGGGCGGAGGCTCGAGCGAGGGGCCTGCATACGCTGGCCACTCGATGCCGAGATGGGGGAGGCAATCATCAACGTATTATAATACAGTAGTTCAACAGCGGCACGTCCTGAGGCACTCTGTCGCGGGTGTGACGAGTAATCAGCTTGCGGTTGACGCCGGGCTTTATTATAGCTTCATATGGGCCCAACGACGCCAACACATACAGCCTCTCGTTCCAGCCAAGAACCACACAATTTTGTTGGCAAATGTCAACACGCCAACACATACAGCCTCTCGTTCCAGCCAAGAACCACACAATTTTGTTGGCAAATGTGATAGAGTATTCGTCATATCTATTTGGCTTGCCAAGTGATATCGATTTCGATATGTACAACACTACAATGAAAGGTGCCTATTACTGTATCACTTGCACGTTATCGTTATCCAACAAGCTGTTATCCAACAAGCTGAACATGTCATGCAAATGTTGAACATGGCAGTTGGGTCGATCGGCTTGATCGGTCCCTTTCTGAAGTCCCTAGTCGCTGCCGTTCGTCATTCGCGAAGAATTGAAGGAGCCCTCAGGTCGGCAATGAGCCGTCCTCCCCGATACAGCCGGCGGCACTTCAATTGGGGCGAGCCTGTCGGCGCCGATGGCTCCATCCCGCTAGACATCCTGATGGAATGGCTTCGTGACAACCGGACTTTAGTTCGGCGATCGTCCAACTTGTACGAGACGGTGAATCATCCCTGTCTACAGTTAAACCACTGCGGTGTCAACTGCACCGCGGACAACATCATACGCGAATTTGATTGCCTGACGATGACGGCTTGGAAGTCCCGGGAACTAGTCACGGGGCCCATGTACGCCAGTGATCTTTTCGACATGTATTTCGACGGCCAGAACCCGGACCTTGTGCGCCGTCATCGCGAGAAGCACATTCGCACGCGCGATGAAGGTCACGCACCAGCAGTCGAAGAAATCTCCAAAGACGCCCCTTCTCGCTCCCGCTTGAACTGGTTGAATCCTGGACCTGGAGGAGGCCGGAGCCTGATGCAGATTCTGGTGGACTGGTTTCCTGGAAACTACGAGACGTTTGCTGAGTCTCAAATGAAGCAAAAAGTGTCATGCTGAAACAGCTCTGCGAAGAGATGGTCTCTGCTGGCCATTGCCACTGCACAGCAGAAAAGATAAGTCGCAAGATCCAAGGCATTGTTTCGGAGTGGCACAAGGAAACTAACGGGTGTCACCGCAGCGAAGCGTTTAACCGCTACCACGATTTCTTCGTGAACTTCTTCAATGGATATGAAAATGAACATGCATCGGTAGCGAGCGAAAATGATGACGAATCTATGGATGTGGACATGGAGAACGAAAGCGGAAGTTCATCAGCAGCTAGCGAAAACAGTGACGAAGCTACGGATACGGACGTGGAGAATGAAAGCAGAAATTCATCAGCAGCTAGTGAAATTACGGACGAGAATATGGACTCGAGTATGGCGTGTGCGGTGGAGACGGAGGATCAAACACGTCGTCAGGAAACTCCACCCGCCGATGCAGGAACTGAGGAAGGACCATCGCCGATAGCGGTCAATCCCCCAAGCGTTTCAACTGGACCCTCATCAAAAGATGAAGTCGAGCGAGTCGCAGCACTTTTGCGTGAGAGACAGGATCTTGAGCAACGCGGTATTCCCAAAGAAGTGCTGGACAGCTTGCTTCCTCTTCCACGAGTCTAGAGGTAAGGTTGGCAGCAAACTCTCTTGTAGGGAGGGAGGGTTCTCTGGTGTTGATGGTGATGACGATTGGGCGTAAGGTGGAAGTTGATTCATGGCCACACGAGGCAGATAGGCTTTCAACACACTGCGTGAAGTGTCAGTTCCTATTTTCCGGCCGTCATTTTGCGTATTGCGTCTTTGCACCTGGGCTCTAACTTTTTCATCAAGGCTGGCGAATACAGCCCATGTTTTCTATCCGGGCTAGGTGAACTCGCCATAATAAATCCAAGTAAAAATGAAAACATGGGCAACATGGATGTAATCATTTCGATACAAGAGGACGGGTGTCATGGGCTCCAAATCCTACACAATTCTCAACATTCGTTGCTGCTCTATTGCAATGCTAAGGCCCTTAAAGCTCCAACAGCGTCGACAGAGCCCTAAGCCAACCCCTTTTAGATCATACTTGGTCCTGGGTTTAAATCTGCGTGCTGGGCGCAGCCCTTATTTAACTGCATGCGTCGATTTTTGGCGTGCCCTATCAGATGGGTTCGGAATGGAATCCCCCCCCCCCCAGAAAACATGGGCTGTAGGTTTTCCGTAAATTATTTCTCGGAAAAGATCAGTGTTGTGGTCGAGCAACACGAGCCTATCCATCGATAGTGTAGGCTCGTCGACTTGGTTTTCAGTGCTTCTTCAATCAGTGCCTTCAGCGCTAGTGACCAAGTAATGATGTGCCGGAGCTTCAGTAGGGCGGTTGATGGTCAAATGAACGCTGGCCGTCCAGTCATCTTGGAGGGCAGTGTGGCGTATTGTACGTCGTCGGGTATCAGGGTTCGGAAACTGTTTCATCAATATATTTCAAATACTTCCACACACGTTATACTGTATTCGAAGCAGCGATTCAGAGATCTATGTGGCGACAAAGTATTCCCATGTGAACCACCGATCAGATTACCGGTACATGTAATAACGCTACAATGAGGTGAGCTTACTGGAGCTGTACAGATTTCGCCCTCACTTCTGACCCCAGTACCACTGTCATCACTTCCAAGGGATATGTATTATAAAAGGTTCCATATTTCTAGCTTGAGCAGGCACGCACAACGATCTCGTCCCCGTACACGCAAGAGTTCTCGTTAACTACTAAAGACACCCCCGATATGGCGGAAGCAGTTGCTTATCGCGCGTGTCTTATGCATGTCTTGACTGATCTCGACGCTCCTCTCCAAAGCATGTCGCTGATCGACCGCGTATGATTTCTTGTCGATATGTTCATGGCACTTCATCGTGCCATATACCGCACTCTAATTATTGTGTACCGGTAGCGCTGCTTAGAAGTTGCGATGATACAGGCATCCATCGGTTGCAGATGGCCGTGATGTTTGGAGGAAGCACACACTGGTGGGCGTGAGGGCTTACTACCTTTGGAAACTAATAATATAAGTGGCGTACAGGTTATGGGTTAAACACGGTGTCAGAAGTGAGGGCGAAATCTATATCCATACTGTGCTTGCATGTTTCTTCTCCACTAAGAACCATTCAGGAACATGCTCTGCGGTGACAATTCGATTGCTCCCAGGCTTTCAGCAGCACAGCGTGATCTCGTCATTTCCTATTCAGCTACGACACTCATGTCTGACTCCGTCTTCCTCGCTGAAGTCGAAGACTTTCTTACCTCCTGTGACTTGCCGGCACTCTTACCGCTTGGAGATGGCAACAAGTACCCAAACACGAAAACCAGTAGCGACTATCGCTCCGATCAAGTGCCTCGTCCTGGGAATGAGGATAAAGATGCGCTGGAGGACAAGAACTGCAAGTCGTATTATAGGCGTCGACAAATGCAACGCGCAAGGCTTCAGCGGCAGGTGACGGAGCTAACGGAGGAGTTGACTAAGCGTCGAAAAGCCAACGAGGCCACCAAGTTGCAGATACCTTCAAAGTGGAGAGCGATCGCAAAGTACCAAGAGCACGAACGCTTAAAAGCAGAGGATACGCAGCGACGGCTTTCCAGTGCAGTTGACACACGAGCTGCCACGATCCAAGAGTTTTGGGGGTTGATGCAAGAGCGACTCGAGGCAATGGAAAGGGTTACGGAAGAAGAGGCTCGACTCGTTGGGGGGAAACCTGATGTGACGCCCTCCACCGAGTTCACTGCAATTCTCACGGATCGAAATGGCCACGAGATAGACATCGGCGAAAACCCGAGTGATATCCGTATGGAGACAGAAGAAGTGTGGAGAGACTCGGGACAACCGGATAAGTATACAGTAATAATATTGTGCGTTCTACTCCCGGCCGAAGCCCAATACATGTACTGTAAGGCACGTGATGCTGTCCCCGACTGGGTGTCGCAGTAGCATCTCTACTGTAACCGATTAGCACTTTCTATATAGCGATCTATACACGTCCGGATAAATGGCGATTTTTAGTACACCCCCGACTAGACCCCAAAAAACCTGGCATGGGACTCCTAAACCCTACCGCGCTCCGCGCGGACCCTACCGCGCTTCGCGCGGGGATCGGCTCGCTACGCTCGCTCTGTTTTATTAATACCTTCCGCACTTCGCGCGGGGCTCGGCTCTCTCTGCGCTCGCTATGCGCACCGTTTATGCCCTCCGGACAGAAGTATACAAGGTGTATGCTTAAGTCGGGGACTGCAGTCACTCTCATATTGTAATCAATCGCGGCACAATGCGGCTCCAATCCATTTACAACTTCTACTAAGTACGAGTGTAACCATTCAACGAGCCACGCGACTTGAGCGTCAGCGACTTCGCGACACTTTCTCGCTGCACTTCGTGTCTGCCTGCTCCACGACCGGAAGTACGGCAGCCCATGGCCGTGAGTAGCTTCACGGCGCTGGCAGCCAGCTTGCTCTGCAGGCTTCTTCTTGGTGGCGTTCTCGGCTCGGTGGCTCCGTCCAATCGACTCGAAGCTCTTTGGCTCTTAGGCCGAACGTCGTCAGGGCATGTTTGTATGCAATGGTACAACCATAGGCAATGGATTCAGATCAGAGCGAGTGGACCAACACACATTCAATTCAATTCCTGCTCGCAACAGGCTTTGCCAATAGCGTATTGTATTGGAATGACGTCGGGTTAACTGCGACCTTCGAAACGTGTCCTCGACTACGATACGTAGTTCCTGTACTTTCTAAGCAACTTTATCGAGTCCTCGTTCGTCTTCAATACCGTCGAAAGACCTTCCGCATCGATGTCTGCCTTGTACCAGTCATGGAAAACGCTTCTGCGTAGCTGCTTGTCTCCTAGCAGCTTGGCCACGTACTCTTCAGAAATTTTCTGCACGGAAGACGCATTGGGCAGCAGCTTCTTCAACGCATCAGTCACTCCTCTCTCTTCCTCGTCATCCTCGCCAACGCCCTCAGTCGTGGCAGTTCTGAGCAGGCGCTTGCTTGGCGTGTCATTCGTCAGCACCACGGCTGGCTGAGCACGGTCCGCGGTGGCTACTTGGGTGAGCTCATCCATCGCGAAGGCAGGGTCGCAATTTGCAAGAAGAGCGGCCGTGGCTGCCAATAAGGTGTAACTCAGACGCATGGTGGAGAGTTGACGACGACTTGGATTTGGTTGGTGGAGCTTGAGCGCTGGGAAGCAAAAAGCGAAGTGAACAGTCGCAGTGTTAAATGCCGTGATGCGCTTGTCGAGACCGAATCTTTTAACACTTGTACTTGTGCCCCTTTCGGATGATGAGGTTGATGGTTGTTGGCTCTCACTGCCAGTAAAAGTTTCGCATTACACTGCACATGCACATACCGATAGATACATCGCGCAGAGCGTACAGGTAGTCTGTCCACAATGCGTCCCATCTGAGAGTTCATCTCGGGCTTCAACCCCCCCGCGTGATACATCTTGGGCATAGATTAGGCTACTTACGAGTTGCGTGGTACATAACTAAATACAGTATCCTATCTCTGCTCAATAACAACAATTCCCGGTGAATGAGTTTTCGAATCGTGAAATTACCCACGCTTTCAGTAGGTGATCAAGTTTTTTATGCGATACAGTGAGCAACAAGAAATCTTTGTTTAACGCTATAATGAGCATTATACATCCTCTCCTGGTGGTCCCCACATTAAAACTGCTGTGAGTACTGAGTCAACGAGTCCTCACTTGCATCCTCTTCGCCGTCTAGGTCACTTGTTCTGGAGTGCGACCAGCACTGATCGAACGGTGCCTCCTCGAGACTGACAGTTCAGGAGTTTTACCCTCGTCGCCCGTTATGACATCGGTGCAACTTGACTTGGTCTTGTATATGGGCTCGGAAGAGACGATGTTAATCGTTAAGTGAGCAACCGGTAGTTTTCCAGCGAATGCGTTGGAAGTCGGGAGATACTGTTTTTTTCTCGCTCTCCTGAGAGCTAACTATCCTTTCAGAAAACACACGGTAAATCCCGATGCTTTCCGTAGATGTAGCTATTTCCCACCGGGTAGGATAATTGTCCCAGTTCATCATCCGCTCTTTTCTGAGCTTCTCGTCAAGCGTTCTATTGAAGTTGCAGTAGCCGGAGAGCAATGCAAGGAAGTGGCATCAATATCGCTTGCGCGCAGAATCAGCCTACAGTGCAGTAATACATGCTGTAACCTTCGACACTGGGATCACTGCATGCTAACTTGGCTTACAGTTAGGACATCTCAGGCGGTGTTGTAACCTAAATCGACTCCTCCTCCTACATGTACTTCAGCAGTCACAAAACCTTAGCTTGGCTACCAGTACCTGAATATATGACCCACTGCCGGTACCGTACAGTATAGTGTGTAGTAAAACATCCCGCACCGGTAGCCAGTATTCGAGCGATTTTATCGCCCAAACAGCCTTGTCTCTTTGTTAGCGATTATCATGAGCTGTGCTACAAAGCTTGCAGTGCAAGCCGTGCAGCACAGCAAGGTGCAGTGCAAGCCGTGCAGCACAGCAAGGTGCAGTGCAAGTTATCAGCTTGAGCTTTGTTCTCTGCGGTAATGTACCAGGAAAAATAAAACGCTCTTACTGGAGATACCATGTATTGTGCCTTTCACTAATTCTGCCGTGATAATTCTGGCATACAGTCAAACCTGTTTATATGATCCTCCCTATTTGAGCCTTGCCATTTATTTGATGCAAGCTTTGTTGCTAAGCTTACCAAATATTTAACTTAGTTTTTGTATGACCGCTGTTTATATGTATACAAGGTATATGAGTCACATTTTGGAGGACCAAATTAGGTCTAACCTGTTTATTTGATTCACACTTTTCACGACCACACTCTTCAAAGCCCCCTCTGCTCAACACCCAACGCCCAACGCAAGCCCCCTTCCCTCGCAATGTCTCCTCGCACCTGTCTGACGCTAGAACAAAGCTCCAAGTGCACCTAAAGCTCAAGCAGAATCCTGGCATGAACAACCCCATGCTTGCTGAGTTGATCTACGCGACGTTAAAGGCCCGGGTCAGCCGTGCCACACTTGCCCGACTCAAGATTCTACGATACCTGACTCATGTGATCGCCCACTTCCTCCCTCCTAACCTGACAACCGCTGTCCAACCGCTAGATGCAGGTAAATATTTCAACAGTATTGTGGTAAGGCCAAAACTAACCAACTCTTTTACAATTTTTTTATTTAGGTATCATCCGGTCGTTCAAGGCTCGGTACCGAAAGTATTTTGTGCGGTGGTGTTTGGATGCGCTTGAAGCTAACATCACACGCAAGCTTAACGTACTTGAAGCTGTCCAATTCTCTATAGATGCTTGGGCTGGTGTGACGCCAACGACTATTACAAATTGCTAGGTTAAAACTCGCATTTTGGGTGGAACGATGCTGGGAAGGGTCCGCGCTGACACGGAGTACATTGAGGCGGTATCCGGCAATGAGATGGAGGAGTTGACAGCGATTTTATTGAAGTGGGAGGGCGCTGTGAGCGCTAGTGAGTATCTGGCAGTGGACGAGGACGTGCCTGTGCACGAGTCAGATGTGATAGTGGATGAAGTAGCAGGAAGTGATGAAGTTTCGCAGGACGAGCCGGAGGAGGAGGTGGAGGACCAGGAACCCACAATTCAACCTGCCACCGCTCTGAGACACTGCATGGAGCTGTCTGCATTTCTGCTTCAATGCACAGAGCAGACTGATGGAGAACAAAGAGCTTTACAGACCGTGACCGCTTTGGTTCGGGAGAATACGGTGAAGGCAAAGCGGCAGCGAACTACTACTAGTATGCACGATTTCTTTACGTGCACCACATAATTGTTTTAACTGAGTCCATTTTATATGAGTCATTGTTGTAGATGGCCACCAACAGGGCCTCATATAAACAGGTTTGACTGTAATTCTAATTCCCCTCGATCTTAATTATGCCTTGTTTGGATGAGATAATTCCATCGTTAATTCGAGGTTGTCCCAAACGTTGCCGAATCGAGGTGGCGATGGTAAGGATGCGTTAAGGCGGACCAAGCCCGACGTATTAACAGTGGGAAACACGTCGGTTGGCGGTTTCTACCGGACGATGATACCGGTATATCCACCGGAGAAAAAAAAGACCAATGCTACAGTCCAGTTACCGGTCAGTTATCTTCCAGTCCGTTTTCTTCGCAGTGGACAAGCAATTCATGATATGGTGTTAAAAGTCCCAGAAGCTCGGAATAAATCGCTCAATTTTATTATTAAGCATCTAGATATGAGACGGCGGCGAACATAATGATACTAATCAACCAAAGTGCGAATCGCGATTTACAGCATACCACGCGAAAGACGTGTGTCTTGCGCTTATTTTGAGCTATTGGATGCGGAGAAATGTTAAGTTCTCGAGAAGCTGTGTTCATCTGAAAAAAATATCTCCATTTTCGTGGGACCAGAATTTCGATATATTTTCGACCGCTGAGACTGCAATATTTTCTCGATTTTCTTGAGTTGTATATTGTCGAAAACCTCGCGTGTAAAGCAATCGATTTAGAGTGTTTTCCGCTTTATACGAGTAATTTTGCGTTTGAATTTTTGGATGTCCGCTTATGTCCGAAATTTGATTGGTCAACTTAAAACGCGATTATCTCGATAACTCTAAATGGTGGATAAGTATCATTATGTTCGCCGCCGTCTCATATGTTGTCTCTGTTCTTTCATTAGAGTTCCCATGTGTACTCCGTGCTATTTTCCATCTCGCATCTGCGATGTGTAGTACAACAGTCTACAACGATCCGTTAGAAGGGCATTTCCTATGGTCACTTGGGAGATTGCAGGGCACACAAACCACCAAAACTTTAGACAAAGGAAAAAACCTCAGCTGAGGCTGTCAAGTTGTGCAAATAAACTCCATTATCTATCACTTTAAAAGCCACGTGTCCTCCTCCTGCACCATTTGATGAACAAAATGAAAGGGTCAGCCAACTCCACGCACGAAGCGCTTCGGACGGACTCCATCTCCGCCATTTCTGTGTAACCAACCATGGGTACAGATGTACTTCGAAGGTACGTACGTTCGTAAACTCTCCATTCCAGTGGCACTTCTTGTAAGTGCAGACGTCGCCTGAGAGTCGATGAGGGGTAGAAAGGAAATCCGAAAGTGAATTCATTTGAGTTAGATGTCCTTGTCCTGCTAGCGTCTTCCTACTCATGCAGTCTCTCTAGTATCTACCTCGTTTGACCCCAGTTAACTATTGCAACGGACACGCTTTACTGCAACGGACACACTTGATTGGGACGGTACGGACCATCAGCCAATCACAGTGCACTGCAACGGACACGCTCCAATGCAACGGACACACTTGGATAGGACGGGCACACCAACCCAGCCAATCAGATTGCACCATTCGTCTCACTTCAACTGCAGGCCCTAGAGGCACGCGCCAGCCACGCGCAGGCCGTGTGCCTTGCGGTCGGGACCCAGTCTTGTAGACAGTGAAGTGCAAACGCACTGTGACGAAATCTTTGCCGTTTTCAGCAGCTTTTGACACCACAATTTTTAAATTACGGGTCTTGCAACTCACGGTTTCTTTGGTGCTTATGACTTGACGGGTTGTTGCTTGATAACGTTTGACATAAGCAACCCATTCCTCCCAGCTTGAATGAGTATGCTCAGGAGGCTGCACCTCCTCAAAGTCATCTTTAGCCCCCCTCGACGCACGAGGACCTCGTTACAGGCTGCTATCGTGACAATACATGTCTACATTAGTTCGCATTAACGTAGAACTTGCAAAACAACAGAAACTGCCATACCTGCACGTGATCAGGCTCATCACGTACCGTCTCGCTTTGTAGACGGCTGGCACATTCTAGCCATTGTGACTGATACTGCTAAATGTTGCGCGCGCGATGAAGTTTCCTCGGGCGGGGCGCGGCCTTCTATCGCCTGGGGAGACCCACCTCCCAAAGAAGCCTCTTCTTCAGACTTCCTCTTTTTGATGAAGGCGTCCGTTGGTGGGACCTGTGCTCTGCGCGGAGTGCTTCCGGTTACAATGCCTCTATTGATGCCTCTGCCGCCACGTTCCTATGGGCCGATACAAGAGTGCCTGTAATAAAAACTATATAAATTACGGGTTTGTACGATAACTGGACTTCGGAACGGATAATGATCACTAAATACATCAACATTTTCAAGACCGACCCGGAAACTAGCAGATGGTTACAGAAGAGAACCATTCTAATTCTTGAAGATGCTACTGTCATGGCCAGATACGCGGACGTGCAAGTTCATGTGCTTTCATTTTTTACTACTGTAATTGTTCGATTCAATCTACCAACAAAACGACGTGCAAGTCGGAGTTGTGCAACTGGGAGGTGGTGTTGACTGAAAAACTACCTAAAAAGCGTACATGTATTACTACATAGTATTATACTACACACAAAGCTAGCTTTGTGACCCATAAATGGCTAGTTTGTCCAAGCTCCATAGATCTATTGCATTCTCCAAGCTATGGTGCTGTGAGGAAATGCACGTCAGAGCTGTTAGCGAAGTTACAACCAAAACAAACCCATCAAACCTCCCGACGTGGTACTACAATTAGTGCCAATCTGCATTATCACATGCACTCGTGTAGATTCCCAACGCAAAGTATAAATCGTCCTCGATAGCAAGAGAATGCAAACTATATATTTCAAACATGCAATCAGGCATTCATTGCTCGAAAGCCTAAACAAAATCTACACATTTCCGACTGCTCGAATTGATCCTTGCAGCGCACAAACATGCCGCCCGTTTGAAAACACGTTAGATGCCACCGCGGCTCTGCAGCCTTCGAATCCACCCGAACGGCTGTGTAGCATCCGACGTATTCAAATTGAACTTTGACCGCTCCACCCGTCGTGAGAATAATCTCCGAGCACACTGCAGGGGTGGTCTCGCTATGACCGCTCAGTTGAAACTCGAGCTGGCGACACAAACAGCCCGCAGGGGGTTGTAGGTCCGCGTGCCTTCAGGGGCGAACACACTTTTCCTGACCAACCCGTGCACACTGCGTGATCGTACTGTCCGCCACTTCTTGGACTCGAGTGACTCCTTTCTTCAGTTTGTCCATTCTGGCGAGAGTGACGCCCTTAGCAGCTGGAACAACTTCGGAGAGCACGTCGAGCCCCACATTGATGCAAGACTGAAAGGTGCTTATCTCTTCACACATGTGCTGCTTCTTGGCGAGACCAGTGTAGCAGTTCATGACATCAAGGGATGACGTCAGGGATGGTGTCCTCGGCAAAGTCAATTATCGTGCTGATGGGGTGGTTGGCGAAATCCTGGACAGCCTTTTCCATGTTGTGCGCGATCGCGTCCAGCTGGATGGAGCCGATGACGCCGACGGCGCACTCCAGCAGGCCGATTGGGTCTAGACACACTCGTTCTCGCTTGCACTACATTTCTTCCCGAACAAGCAGCCAAGTCCGAACATAGCGTCGGTGTCGTACACCAAGTCGTTGTTCGTGACGACAGGTACGTCCTGTGTGGCGAAGTCGGGAACGTACGCTTTCGGGTAATAACCTTATGGAGTCTCGTCAAGCTGAGGCTCTGGACTGTCCTCAATCGGCGCCACCGTCGACACGGAAGCGACAGCGAGCAACCCATCCACGCGTTGAATTTCGTGGAGCGCCTTCATAAATTACTGGGGCCGTTTGCTCGCTCGGGTTATATTCGGGATCGAATGGTTATTTTCAAGCTCTGAGTGAAAATAGCTTTTGAGATAAGGAAGCCAAGATGAAACCAACGCCAAGGCGCAGGCAGTCGTAGGATCAAGCGGTAGGAGCGTTAGTTTCAGATTACTCATCTTCAGGTTATCCTTCCTGCCTCACGCTTTGCAGCCTTCAACACTCCGGATAATGGTTAGGCTTTCATCACGTTCGTTCCTGCATCTAGCGCCGGAATTGGTCAGCTCGGAATTTGAGCATCCATTTTACGCGAAGGTCACACAAGGGAATGCGGAGGAGGTGATGTTCCGAAGCTCGGAAGGGGAAGAAGGAAGCTTGCCACGAGACGTCGCCGTTGGGCATCTTGTGACAGCCAGGGAAGTGAGCCTGTCAGGACCAGTGTCGTTCTGGCGACGTCCAGTCTCTATGAAGGTGAATGGACAAGTTAGCTATGACCAAGCGATCGCTGTAGAGGGTGCCAGCATAACGGTTGAATCCGAGGGTCAATCTATCGTCGCTACAGCTGACGAAGTGTCACCTGTGCCGCCAATAGTGGCTTTACTCTTTCAGCAGGTGGTGTTCAACTACAGGGAGTGGAGCGATAGCGATATTTAGGAAATGCAAGTCTCAATCTTGGATCGAGTGCTGGGAAGGAGTGGTGCAACAGCCTCTAATGTCATCGCTGAAGTTTGGGACGGTTTTCTGAACGAAGAATGTCTTCCTTCGCCGTCAAAAACGTGTCACTGGATCAATCCACGCACAGGAGCAGTTCACTTCAACATGCCCTGGATTTTGCCTTTTTCGTGGATGGTGGGCGGTGTCCGGTACCAGACTCGGTGGGTCAAACGCACTACCAGCCACCGGTGCAACATCAACAGAGTAACGCTGTTAGTCCGTCTAACGAGGCGCTTGAATTATTTGACCCCTTTGATGATGACGACGTCCAACCTGAGGAGCAAACTGAACAGGAAAATGAGGAGGTTGAGCTAACCCTTACGCGTCATTCTGGAAGCAAGCGGGCACAAAATATCGTGGTCACATCTGGCGAAGGCGCTAGGAAGCAAAAACGCCATCGCCTGAATTCAAGATCGGCGCTGGACAAAGATGCCCTTATTGTCGAGAAGCTTGGTGACGATCCTGAACTCTCAGAGCGGTTCCTCTGCATTAGACGAGGGGGAGGCGAACAACTCGGCATGGGTGAAACCCCTGCCAATAAGGTAGTGGCCCGACCACATCAAAGCAGGCATCGTCGAACAAGACGGAGCCAACGTCAAAGTACGGTTTTGTTCCTCGCCCCGATCAGCAGTACGTGCACGACCGGATCACGTCGTCGAAACATAAAGGTAAGTCCCCCAATGTGTATGTTGGCGGGATGGTTCGGTCCGATGCTGTGAAGTTCAAGGCACTATCAGGTGTGTGTACGCGAGCGCCCGATAACCGGTTTGATTCCAAGGGTTTTTCGATCAGGCATTTCGCCAGATTCTCTCAAGATTAACGGGTAGCATGACTGGAGGCCGGAGGGTCAAATTTTGATAATCTATCAGCAACCGCAGAGTGTGAGAAGGCACCACCGGCCACGCGTATCGAGGACATCGTGGAGGCCATACGAGGTTTTCTGACTTATACGCGGGAGTATTGCTACGAGGAATTAGTTGAGCTCACCGAGGACATTCTGCGTTTTATCGAGAAAACACTCATGCGCGTCACATGGAACACGAATGAGCTACCTTCGGTAGTATACTGGGTGAACGACCTACTAGAAAACTTTCGTGAGACAGCGGGATCTGAAAGTGAGCTTAGGCAAGTGCGGCTTTGTTGCTCAACGGATGACAGACTTCTTTGAGATTTGATGTTTGCAAAATTGCATCGCCAAGTGGATGTACTCGCGCAAGGGAATAAAGCGGCAGCGCCTTCTACGGCTGGACCGAGAAGTGGAGAAGTTCGGCGGACGCACGCTGCCCCGGACAACAAAAACGGGGTTGGTAATGGTACTGAAGCGCCTACCAGTACAAGTAGATCCAGTGTCAAGCGAGCTGCGCACACTTTGCATACGTTTTCTCTCATATACTGGCTGCACAGAGGACGATAATGAATGTCCCAGCGACCGGGGGCATTTCGTTCCGAAGAAGCTTTCTGAAATCGTCAAAGCGGAAATCAGCAAGCACTTTGGAGGACTGAAGCCGGAGTACCAACAACTGTGACTCTTTACTGGTAGATCGGCCGCGCGTCTGCCTACGTATTTGGTTCCAGCGCGGCAGACACAAGCTCATCGCAGTAGGCTGAACAGCGAAGCTGCATTGACAAAATCTGTCGCGGTCGCAGTGTCAAGTGGCGCCACAACCTTTCGGCACAGTGACGACAGGTGTGTATCGATGCACATGTCCAAGATGAACAAAACAGCAAATACGAGTGACACAAGGGTCTCACCCTAGCAAATCGGACCTAGCGTCGATAATGAGGCGCCGGATGTGGGTTTAGCTGCGGGCCATGCGGGCCGGTGTCATTCAAGGCAAGCCGGGAAAGAAACAAGGTCATCGGATAATACGAACGACACACGAGTCTCACCGCAGAAAATCGGACCTAGCGTCGTAAATGAGGCGCCGGATGTGGGATTAGCTGCGAGCCACGCGGGCCGGTGTCGTTCAAGTCTCGACCGGAATGAACCAATTTCATCAGAAAATACGAGCAACACAAGGGTCTTTCTCCAGCAAATCGGACCTAGCGTCGATTTAGCTGCGAGCCATGCGGGCCTGTGTTCATCAAGGTACAATGGGAAAGCACCGATCCCATCAGCGATTGAAAGCGATTCGGTGGTCTCTCCTCAACCGGATGCACCAAGCATCGATGAAGCGACGACGTATGTGGATCTACCTGCGGGCCGATTTTGTGGCCCCTCCCCAGCCGGATGCACCAAGCATCGATGAAGCGACGACGTATGTGGATCTACCTGCGGGCCACTTGCAAATAAACTGCCTCAGTGATGATGTACCGACAATCAAGATTGCTACCAGGAATTGTCCCCGACCAAGAGCTCAGGATATTTGTAAGTCGCCGAACGCGGGAACGTTGGGGGTGGTTTACTCGAAATCTGGTGTCCCCAGAACACCACGGGTTGCAGTGCAATATGGTACTGAACCACTCGACGACGGTCGATATGCCTTGAACCACACTACGCTATCTCAAGCTTCTGCGAAATGTATTGAAGTGGCGCTTGAAACAGAATTACTGCGCGAAGAGTGCAAAATCTCAAGGTCGCATAACCACCGAGGCTTTATCCGCTTCCCCCAAAGACTAGCCACATCTCATGCTATTGACACAATTGCGTGTGAATCTCTCTCTCATATTATTCGTCGAGACGACATGAGCGTGGAGGAGGCTACTCGATTCTTACGCGGCGACGACGTCACCGATAGTAGACCAAATAAGGCACTGGGTATCGAGCGACTACGACTCGTTCTTCGAGGTTATCCACACCTGAATTTGCTAACTCAAATTGCTGACGTTGGCATTGACGCGTCATGGGCCGATGGACCGGTCCCAGAAGATCACCGCCAAATAACCATGGATCATGCCGTCGATACTGGCGGGCGGTGACAAGAAGCTTGCGAGAAGGTCAAGACTCAGGGCAATATATGGTGGTGGAGGCTAATATCCTGGACCGATGGACAAATGTCGTGTGCAGTCCACTTGGCGCAGAGGAGAAGAAAGGGGTAGACCCATCGGAGGAAGTTCGAACTATACATGACCTATCGTTCCCAAAGAGCGATTTGGTTAATGCCGCTTTTATAGCGAAATCTGTCCCTCAAGTACGCTATGAGTCAGTCGTCACCATTGCTCGGCGCATCGAGAATTTAGCCAAGACTGGTTTTGCTGGGCGTATCCGCATCCTTAAAGGCGATGTCAAGAGTGCGTTTCGCCATCTAAGGACCCGAGCCAACCAAGTATTCCGAATGACAGCGTTGGTAGAAGAGCTGGGGGTGCCAGTCATTGACGTGGCGGCACCATTCGGTTTGTCAGGATCTCCTCCATACTACGCTCTTTTCGGCTGCTCGTGGCTAATGGGCCGTAATTCTCCTGCGTCAGTATCGGATTCAACGGACTCAGTCCCCCTTTTCGCTTACGAATGGGTCGACGACCACGTTTTAGTGGAGTCGGACGTCGGAGATAGGCTAAATCTTGCGAAAGCAACACTACGGCACGCGATGTGGGCCGTATTAGGACCTCGGTCTATCAATGAGTCAAAATGTTCAGTGTGGAGCTCTGAAATCGTCGCTTTGGGGCTGCAGTGGCACACAGGGCGGCTCACGGTATCAATACCCGAAGGTAAAATTGGTAAAGCACGCGATCGGGTCGTGACCATGTTAAAACGAGGAACTGCTACAACGACCGAATTCTACAAGCTGTTGGGGTCACTTCGACATGTCGCCAACTGCTTACGCACAGCTAAGCCGTATTATCAAAGACTCCAGTCTCAGTTCACGTCGGCGCCACGATTCGGCAGGACCAAGCTGTCAAAAGGTGCCCGCGAAGACCTGGTGTGGTTTCGGCATATTTTAAATCATGGTTGCCTCGCAGAACGACCGCTCTCCAAGTTTGGGGAGTTGCCTACACCACACGTCGAATTATACATGGATGCATCGAACATAGGGCTCGCCGTGCTGGACCCTGCCTGTGACGCTTTCATTCAGATAAAATTTGACTCGGAGGAGGTGAAGCTAATCGCTGAAGTCACAGGTAACGCTGATGGGTTCTCAATTAACGTCAGGGAACATCGAAGTATCGCTCTAGAAGCTGTTGGGGTCACTTCGACATGTCGCCAACTGCTTACGCACAGCTAAGCCGTATTATCAAAGACTCCAGTCTCAGTTCACGTCGGCGCCACGATTCGGCAGGACCAAGCTGTCAAAAGGTGCCCGCGAAGACCTGGTGTGGTTTCGGCATATTTTAAATCATGGTTGCCTCGCAGAACGACCGCTCTCCAAGTTTGGGGAGTTGCCTACACCACACGTCGAATTATACATGGATGCATCGAACATAGGGCTCGCCGTGCTGGACCCTGCCTGTGACGCTTTCATTCAGATAAAATTTGACTCGGAGGAGGTGAAGCTAATCGCTGAAGTCACAGGTAACGCTGATGGGTTCTCAATTAACGTCAGGGAACATCTAAGTATCGCTCTAGAAGCTGTTGGGGTCACTTCGACATGTCGCCAACTGCTTACGCACAGCTAAGCCGTATTATCAAAGACTCCAGTCTCGATTTGAAACTGAGGTACATTAATGTCATTTAGTAGTACTAACGCCACCTAATGCCCATGTGCAACGTGCTGTCCTTCCCGTAGCGGTTGCGTCTGCGATCTGATGACACCGAAGTGCCGAAGGTCAGATCGCGAACCCGTGCAGTTACACCGTGACTACATTTTGCCCTGTCGGACAATTCTCACGGTGGTCGGCCACCCAATGGGCGACATCCGTTGTTACTCGAGCGGTGATCCCCGCCCATTTTTCCCCAGCTTGGGGGAACTCATACGCGTTCCACTCGACGGTTTTGCTGGTTTGTCTTGCTGCCGCTGCGATCGCCCTTGCAGCAGCGTTGTGCTCCCTTGCCTGACACGTCCAGGTGTGCACGATTACCGCGTCAGCTATGCGACGTGACTGCCAGTAGTATCCTTTGGCCACTTTCGTTTTTGGAGCTATCCGCCTGACGTGCTGGTTGATGATCGCTCCTGCGTTCCCAATGACGTGAATGTTGCTCCACCCCCTGTCTTGGCAGATCCGGAGCCCCTTGAGCACTCCTAATTGCAATGCTACCGCTGTGGTCGCATTCCTACCACAAATAACTCTACCGTGGATGTATCGAATGGTGTAATGCCCCGTGTCGGTATTTACCGATACAATCACCACGCCACTGCCCACTTGAGCTTCCGCCCCTTTGACGTCTTCACTAAAGAAAACCAGTGTGTGATGTTCACCGGACGGCGTTCCCGCCAAGTCCGGTGTACCGACACTGGAGGTGCCAAACCATTGTTTGAATGTGAAACTTAGCCGTCTGCAAACCAGCCCAGAGAACCTGTCCAGTGAGGAATGTACCAGGTGTGTATACCCCGCCCGCAGCCGGGCCTTCAGCCCCGTAACATGGTGTTGTTCGGAAGTATCGTTCTGGTGGTCAAAATAGGCCACTCGCCACCTCCAAACCCCGAGTAGGTACAGCGCCGCCCCCAGTCTCCAGCACCCCTCAACAATCTTGTCCGCCGTGGCGCCCACCTCCATCATGGTGTCGGCTCCTAGATCCGCCAGCGTCTGGCCGATGTTCATCATGAGATGAGGTGGTAGCCGTGGTAGCGATAACGAGAAGATGGCACCGACATAACAGTCGAGACGCAGCCCCGCCGCCCTCCATTTGGGCACTAGTTCCTGCCGCATCCTATGTGCGGCTGGACAAGCCCAGAATATGTGAAATAGGTCGACTTTTCCTACTCGGACGCACGTTGCGTGAGGGCAACCCATGCCCGCCGAAACTGGGTTGTACGTTGAGAGTGCGTGCTGCTTGATTCTGTACAATAGTTGTTCCCCCCACGGGTTGAGCCCAACGATGCGGCGAATGCTCGCCCATTGGAGCTTGTCCAACCCATGGGCGGCTTTGTGGTTCTCATTTTTCCATTTCTTTTGGGCCTCCTTGGTAGTGACACTCGCTTTCTGACGCGACTTGGTAGCGAGGAGTGTTTTGTAGCAGCTCTTAGTGCCCATCCACTTCCTGTTCCCAGTCCAGAGACAAACTAACCGAGAAACCCTCGGGTGAGGGTGAACCCATCCCAAAGTCCGACCAGTGCCTAGCATGGCAAAGACTCCAGTCTCAGTTCACGTCGGCGCCACGATTCGGCAGGACCAAGCTGTCAAAAGGTGCCCGCGAAGACCTGGTGTGGTTTCGGCATATTTTAAATCATGGTTGCCTCGCAGAACGACCGCTCTCCAAGTTTGGGGAGTTGCCTACACCACACGTCGAATTATACATGGATGCATCGAACATAGGGCTCGCCGTGCTGGACCCTGCCTGTGACGCTTTCATTCAGATAAAATTTGACTCGGAGGAGGTGAAGCTAATCGCTGAAGTCACAGGTAACGCTGATGGGTTCTCAATTAACGTCAGGGAACATCTAAGTATCGCTCTAGAAGCTGTTGGGGTCACTTCGACATGTCGCCAACTGCTTACGCACAGCTAAGCCGTATTATCAAAGACTCCAGTCTCAGTTCACGTCGGCGCCACGATTCGGCAGGACCAAGCTGTCAAAAGGTGCCCGCGAAGACCTGGTGTGGTTTCGGCATATTTTAAATCATGGTTGCCTCGCAGAACGACCGCTCTCCAAGTTTGGGGAGTTGCCTACACCACACGTCGAATTATACATGGATGCATCGAACATAGGGCTCGCCGTGCTGGACCCCGCCTGTGACGCTTTCATTCAGATAAAATTTGACTCGGAGGAGGTGAAGCTAATCGCTGAAGTCACAGGTAACGCTGATGGGTTCTCAATTAACGTCAGGGAACATCTAAGTATCGCTCTAGAAGCTGTTGGGGTCACTTCGACATGTCGCCAACTGCTTACGCACAGCTAAGCCGTATTATCAAAGACTCCAGTCTCAGTTCACGTCGGCGCCACGATTCGGCAGGACCAAGCTGTCAAAAGGTGCCCGCGAAGACCTGGTGTGGTTTCGGCATATTTTAAATCATGGTTGCCTCGCAGAACGACCGCTCTCCAAGTTTGGGGAGTTGCCTACACCACACGTCGAATTATACATGGATGCATCGAACATAGGGCTCGCCGTGCTGGACCCTGCCTGTGACGCTTTCATTCAGATAAAATTTGACTCGGAGGAGGTGAAGCTAATCGCTGAAGTCACAGGTAACGCTGATGGGTTCTCAATTAACGTCAGGGAACATCTAAGTATCGCTCTCGCGTTATGGACATGGGGGGGGGGGCTAAGTGGAATAACCAAGCCAACGACCGCACCATTCATATCAAGTGCTGGAGTGATAACGCTGCGGCAGTCACCTGGTGTAATCGACTCCACTCCGATAATGCGTTTAGTCAAGAAATCAATCGAGCAATTGGCTTAGCTGAGGTGTATTTTAACCTGCGGGTATCGGCGGAGCACACTCCTGGACCAACGAACTGGATGGCTGACTCCGCATCGCGGGCATGGACCGAACCACATTTGACACGTTGGACTAATTTTCCTTCCTGTTAGACACAGATCCGAGTGCCACCGGATTGCATAACACCCTACATCAACTTCTCGAATCGCATCAGTCCAGATCATTGGCCCCGTCGCCCACAAAGCAATACTCTGGCGCATAGTCGCAATGGAAACATGGTGTGGGTGGCTTAAAACCTCAATATGGTAACTCGAAAGCATTCCTACCAGCTTGCGCTTTTCGCCACTCACTGCTGGCACTACGGGTGGAATAAAGTAGGCACAGGAAATTCTGCCTCCACCGTGCTCTCGAAAATTAGCCATATCTCGTGGCATCATAGGAGAATGCTTGGCTTCGGGGTCGGGCTCTAACCCGGATACCAGCTCGCCATCACAGGCATGCGGCGACCAGACCCGCCCAGCAAGCCCAAGTCTCCAATTACAACAGAAATCCTCAGATGTCTTCACGAGCGCTTCGATTTTACCCAAACCCAGCACCGAGTCATGTGGGGGGGGGGGCTTCGGTGCTGGGTTTCTTCTTTCTTCTCAGGAAATCCGAGTATATAGCCCAAGGTTCCAAGGTCGAGCCGTATGCAATTCAGAGACCAGACGTGACATTCCAGGACAAACACGGCCACGATTTCACCTCACTTCAGAACGTCGAAACGATGACAATTTATTTTCGAGGAAGCAAGTCCGATCAATTTGGAGCTGGCACCGGTCGCGTCATGGCACGATCGGGCCAAAGATGGTGTTGCCCCGTGTTGACCGCGTGGTTCCACATTTGTAACCACAAGACGCTAAAAGTTGAACCCAACAGCTTATTGTGCAAGATAGACGCAACCCACAATGTGCAAGTGCGCGATGCGGTTAAAGGGACCAAATGTGCTGCAAAACGTGCAGGTCAGGATCCGCAACATTTGGGCTTGCCTACACTTCGAAGTGGTGGCGCAACAGCCCTCTTCAACGCCGGATTCGACAGTCTAGCTGTCAAATTATTTGGTCGGTGGAGATCAGACGCGGTCGAACGCTATACAAGAATCAGCGGGCAACTGACAACTCAAATGGCACCGCGAAAGATGCCGAAGCGTGCCTAGCAGCAATACCAAATGGCAACCCCCACGCCACACCCTGTGCTACAATGCAAGCTTCGTAATTTGTGCCATTGGCGGCACGCCCCCATAATCGCTTGCGACAATGACTGAAATGGTTATTTTCTAGCTCTGAGTGAAAATAGCTTTTGAGACAAGGAAGCCAAGATGAAACCAACGCCGAGGCGCAGGCAGTCGTAGGATCAGGCGGTAGGAGCGTTAGTTTCAGATTTCTCATCTTCAGGTTAACCCGCCACACCACACCATGGCAATGGAGGTGCTGCAATGCAAGCTTCGAAATTTGTGCCATTGGCGGCACGTACCTAGAATCGATTGCGACGATGACTGAAAAGTGCAAGGGATGCCATGAATGCAACTGAGATTTATATATGAAGGGACGGAATCAACGTTTTATCTCAATGAAGATCTCGTTGAACGTATTCTTATCTGACCATGACAGTAACATCTTCAAGGCTACCATCAAATACTGTAACCATCTGCTATTTCCCGGGCGGGTCATGAAAGTGTTGATGTATTTGTGGCCGGTAGTGATAATTATCCGCTTCGGGACTGGACAATACCTGGACTCGAGAACTGGGCTGTAGTGGGCCACTAATTGTGGCGGCAGAAAAAATAGGAAGTGGTTAGAGTCACCAACGGGATTGCATAAAACCAACGCAGTTGACCTAACCACCAAAGTCGCCGGCCTTCGGCCGGCGAGATCAAGCGCAGAGCCGCAAGACTAGGTTCAGCCTACCGGGCTCAGCCACAGAGGTTTAGCATCGACGTGTGAAGCAAAGTGTTCGCGCGGCGTGCTAAACCTCGACCATTACCCATTTCCAACAGAGTCCCTGTATGGTTTTTAGGGGTAGGGCAGGGTGATATGTTGCTTGATCTTGCTGGAAAGTTGTTGTAAAGTTGCATTGACGACGTTTTTATGCAATCTCGTTGGTGACTGTAACAAGGTCAAAATATATGCTGGAACTTCCTAAACCTATCGTAATAGTCATATGTTTCTCGATAAAAAGTCGATTAGATATGTAAATAAATGACGAAGATACCGTTGTTGAGAGCCCACAGCCCCGTAGTTTATTAGATTGCAAAACCAGTTACACCGGCCACCCTTATCAGTCGTGTGACACGGCCCGTGTCACTTAATTAGTCGTGCATCGTACTTTTTTTTTAGTATGCATAGTACAACAACCCCAAATAGTCGTTCACCGGAATTAGACATGCACCACCGATGGGTGGCAGAGAACTGCACAACACTTCATTGGTTTTTCTTTTAGAACTTTTTCACAAACGATGGCAGACACCAAGCGCTCACTCCAGCACGTTGTCTCTCAGCAATCGTATACAATGTGTCGAGTGGATGGAGATCGACGTCACAATTAACGGCGAGAAAGACCTGTGTGGTCGAGCTGTCTCTCACTTCCCAGCTCTCTTTCGCGCAGTAAGCGTGCTGCGACCCGTGACAAGATCGGCGAGAAGAAACAACTGAAGTATACAAGTAGCGTACGCGGCACACGGCAGCAACTTATTGTCAAAGCTGTCCGGGTTCGTGCGAGAAAACCCGAAGCTGGGTGGGACTGGTTTTATCCACTGTTGTTGAGTGAGTTTAAGCGGTTGCGTCGAGCAGGTGTGAAGTTTCCAGCTCGGCTTGTGAGGGTCATGGCTACAGTTTTAATTGAAGACAGCACTCACCTGATTAACATCAAGGGACTGATCTTAAAAGGAGTTCCCTTCCGAGAGAATGTGACTGGACGGCGCATACAAGACTTCCTGGAACGCTTCGACATCGTCTACCGTCGCCTAAAGGGCAATAAGCAGGTTAGCGAAGAAAACAGCAACAGATTGCCCTCGCTATTGCAGCTCACCTTGGACGGCTGAAGCGTCAATGCGAGGACAAGACAATCGACCCGAATCCGATATACACTATGGACAAGAGTGATTTTGTAATTGACCGATGATGGCAAGACCCTTGACTTTCAGGGTGCTGAAGAGGTCAAGTATCGCACAATACTGTCAGGTACGTTTTATTACTTGCACGCTGTCGATTTGTAATGCTGACTCATAGAACTCTATTATTACAGGAAGTGAGGAGATCACAATGTGCGTCTTGTTGAAGGGGGGTTCAAATGCTAAGATCCTCTGTCCAATGTTGATATTTAAGAACGTCAACTCAAGCCATCCTATTCAAATGCTACCCGATGCTGTGGATGGCGTGTGCTATCGGTCAACGCCCAGCACGTTTATCAACAACGCCAAGATGCCAAAATGGCTACATGACGTGCGTTGCTGTGGTCCAGGAGGGCCATTTGCTGGCGAACGTATTCTCCGGATGAATAACGCGAGTGGTCATTCTGACCAAGAAGTACAAGTGGAAGCGAAGCAGCTTCGAACGAGAATCAAGTTTTTCCCCCCGCGAATGCAACAGATCAAGCTCAGCCCGCAGACCGTTTTCCTATGCAACGTTTTAAAGATCAGTGGCGGAGTGTATGCGAGGCGCGCAATATGAAAGCGATTCGAGATGGGGATTGGGCGACAAAATCTAATGCGCTTCCAAATCCAAGAAAACCATTCTTCTTAGAGACAGCAGCAGAGTTCGTCCGCCGCGTGAACATGGAGAAGAACAAATCAGGGCTGAACTGGGCTAGGAAGTCAATGCTACAATATGGGCTGGACGTCACAGTGGATGACATTTGGAAGGTTAGTCAACTGAGTCGAAAATTACGTGAGATTGTAGCCGCACATCCGATAGCATTTGAAAAGGGCTACAAGGAGGGCGATGCACTCGCGACCGATAGAGATTTCACGTAATTGAGTCGTGCACGTAAATGAGTCGTGTACACAATATAGTTGGTCTGTATTTCGATCATCAGAGCTTTCCACGACAATTAGTGAGGGTCCGACTAATAAGGGTGGCCGGTGTATTGAGTAACTAATGTAAACTTGCTGCGCCCCAAAGCATTGAGGTTTTATATTGGGTCACAGCGTAGTCAGTTGTGCTACCGGTGTTATCATGGGAATTCATGCGATTGAGCAGACAAGTCAGTGACAAAAAAAAGCGGCAACACGCGGATTGCACCGAGTATTTAACTGAAAAACTGACTACGAATTAAATACTGGCTAAACGCATATAGAAAAAAATATAGTGCGAAAAGCTACCCCAAATGTGCTGGAGAGCTCATCGAAGGGGGACACGACGTGTCCTATTTCTCCTCGTCACATTCGCTTAGCTCAGTGTCCGAATAGGGAGCCTGACAAGCTATCTTTGCTCGTTACTCACTTCCTCGGCAACTTCCAAGACACAGAAGTTGTAACGAATGCCTTTGTGTTGGAACTGAGCGCTAGCACGGGCGACGCGAGGGGTGGTGGCTGCTCGCGATGCAAATTGAGGCAGCCGACCTGGAACAAGAACGCGTGAGGGTGCTCGGGGCATTGCAAACATGGGTTGGAAGTCGAACTAGCGACCAGTCGGTCGAACGGGCGGGGGCCGTGTTGTATTTTTGAATTTCACCGAATACGGTTGCAAAATAAAATTCACCTTGGTTCCAGGGCAATAGCGCACACCGTCGAACAAATGCTTCTCCACTTTGCCGGCGTGCGCTTTCACCACTGATCACAGAGCTCGTCACCGCAACCCGTTGGTACGATCCGGTCGTAGACTCCAACAGCTTCTTCTGTGCAGCTCCGTGCATTGTTAAGCACTGGGAGTTCACCAGCCACATTTACTGGAACGTCAGAGTCAAGAACCCACTCCATCTCGTCAGCGGGTACAAAAGCATCGCGCTGGCCCGAGTTTTTCAGTGCCATTATTCTGCAACGTGTTTAAAGCCCCACACGTTGGGGGTTTAGTCGCGACCGTGCTGATGTAGTCTGAAGTCCGTCTGGCCGTCGATGCCAAAGCGTATGACACCGCACCGGTGGGTGTCCGACTGACAGCCGCACCTATTTTATTTAGGCAAACTAGTCACGGTCTCTACTACCGTCTCACTACAATAGACGTCTACCTGCCGTGCACGAACTGAGTTCCGTCCTTGACGCCGTCTCTAGCCACTCGGGTGTACGCCCACTCGCGCCTCCCCTACTGGTCGCAGCCGTCGAGAGACTCGGGAGGATCGTGCTTCCTATCCGTCACCCCGCCGTCGTTCGCCACCGCGTAGTCGTCCACCGAGTCCGTGGCGGCGTCAAGCCACGCTCCGTCTGCCTTGCGTTCGTTCGTCTCGCACGCGCTCCCGAGTTCGTGTTGTTTTGAGTTGTCTGGCTTGTTCGTTCGCCGGCCAATTCGTGAGTAAGCTCCAGTGCGCAGAGCTCGCAGCGTTCGTGGGGTCCGAAGATCCAGAGGTCCGGATCTCGTCGTGCTGCCGATCCTGTCGATCCCGCGGTCCGCTGGGTTCACGTCCCACTCCGCCGTGAACTGCAACACCGCCATCTGTCGCCTTGGCCGTGACCGCCGTCTCGTTCACCTTGGAGACGCCCACCTCCTTACACGCCTTCCTCAACCCCCGGGTCTTCCACGACCCGGTTGTCGCGATGCAGCTGCTCGTACGCTGCCACTGACGTCCACCGAGGTTCCGCGCGTCCCTCGTCAAGCATCACCAGTCTTCCAGCGGCGTGGGTCACTACAGGGGTACAACTCGTACTCCAGCACGTACTGCCCTGCGCCGTTCCGTCATCATCGCGTTCGACGCTCCACCACGCAGCCACGCCTGACTCCTTGCTTGTCATAGCCGCCCATTGGTGGTCGCATTCGTTTTGCGCCTCCAGCTCTCGCCGCGCGCACAGCTGGCCCCTTCGTTGATCGTACAGCCGCTGCTGCTGTCGGCTCATTCCGCATTGGCCGCTGGCCTTCTTCATCAAGCTGTTCGTCGATATCGCACGCCACCTGCGTCAGTAGCGCTTCTGGATAGTGATAGCTAATAAGGAAAGACACGTGGGTGATCATCGTCTCCGTCTTCCCGGTCTTATCCTCACGTGTCAGCACGAAATTGTCGTAACCAGCGGGTTCCACGATCCGTAGTGGTCCCATCCACTGGTGTACAATCTTTATGGCGTTCTTTCCACGGGGCGGGTTGTGCATTCAGACGAAATCACAGGCCTGAAACTGCCGCTTGTTCCGCGCCTTCCTGTTATAAAACCGCGCTTGTCGTTCTTGCTCACGTCTCCGGGCTTGCTCTGCATACTCATGACTCCGGGCTTGCTCTGCACACTCATGACTCCGCTCCATCGCTTTCAACAAGTCCGCGTGGTAAGCTGGCAACTCGCCGGCTTCCGTCCCCTCTGACCGTCTCAGCAGCTCATTCGGGGCTCTCAGTCGTCGTCCCATCATGAGCTCGTTCGGGCTCAGTACAACCGTAGAATGCCTAGCCGAGTTGAAAGAATAGACATACGACGGTGATGACGGAGAACGAGGTGACGGCGACCGACAAAAGCACGGCAACGGCGCAAGAGGCAGTCCCGGCGGACCCCGACGAGGTGTCAGCCTCTGAAGGAGGCGGCGGGACTATAGGCGATGCCCGCGTGACTGAGGAAGGCGCCACAGTGGCCACGGAGACGGCGATGATTGATGGGACGACGGAGGCAGAGTCCTTGCCGCTCGAGCTCGGCATGGAGCTCATGAAAGAGGCGATGGTGAATTTGGGTAGCGTGGCGGCGTTACAAAAAAGCGGTCGAAGCGTGCAGCGAAGCAGCTGCGAGTACAGAGGGCGCGTGAAAAGACCAAGGGCAAGCATGGCGATGACGAAGTCGCGCGAGTGGTAGCAGAACTCGAACGCGAGCGAGTATTGCGACGACAGCGCCAAGCGGACGAAGCACATGGTGCGCAGGAAGCGCGGCGACAGCACCGTGCAGCTGGTGACGAAGTGCGCGCCGACGAACGGGCCCGCGTGAACCTGGTGCGTCGTGACAGCGCCACCGCGGACGACGAGAAGGTCGGCGATGGCGAGGCGAGCGTGGAAGCCGGCGACGGGCTGCCTACGGCCGCGATGGTCGTCGACGGTGCCCAGTAGCTAGTGAAGATCGACACACTGGCGTCGCTGATCCAGTCGTCGATGGCGCTACCTCGAGCTCGCTGGTTGCGTCCTCTGCCCGTGTCGCATCGGCAGCTGCTGAAGAGACGCACATCGCACCTCCACGTGCCGTGGGCGCGTCTGGTACCGCCGTCTGCGTCGCCTCGCCCGACGTCAGCATCTGCGGCAGCTCTTCCGCCGTAGTCCTTGTCGCCTCGCCCGTCGTAGTCGTCTGCTTCGGCGTAGCATCTGCTGCGTCACTCACCACTGGAGTCGCTGCTATTTAGTGTTCGAATGGGTCCGCCGTTGCCCAGTGCACGTGGCGTTCCGTACGCTCGCGAATGCGAGTACTTCGTCGTGTGGCAGGCTCAGCCGCCTTCGCCGTGCGCTTCCTGTTGGCTGTCGGCGCCAGCGTGGTGTTGCTGCCCACCTCGTGTGCCTCCATCGCCATGCGACTAGCGCGACTCTAGACGCTGGACAACCTGTTGCACCAAGGACGCCACCACGATGCGATTGACACGACGTCAAGTGCTGGACGAGGAACAACTACGACGACTACGACACGGGCGACCCGCACAGACGTCACCACGGACGTGCAGGATGCCAGTGCAGCGGTGGAGTCAAGGGCAACGACTACGGAAACTGCTGATGCTCCGGCGACGGCGCGTACGGCTACAGCAGCGACTGCTCCAGCCCCACGAGCAAGAGGAGCCCCTGCACCACGACCTGCGGCGAAACGAGGCGTCCGACGCAAAACGGTAGCGACGAAGGGCGCGACCAAGTCGAACACGACGAAGGATGTGACAGTGACGACGGGCGTTGCCCCGATGACGCAGAACACGACAAACAACGCTGCGGTGGTGTCGAACGGCGCGGTCGACTTGGGCAGTGATGACGAAGCTGCCCCGGTGGGCGACACGCTCCAACTGAGCGACGACGAGCTGATGGTGGCGCAGAGGCGTAGAAAGTTCTTCAAGCGGCTGACAGTGGATGGTAGATACGGCAGCATGAAGGTCGAGACCAAGTTCGGCCTGGTGACCATCGGACGGCGAACGGAAGGCGGGTGGTGTTGCCACCGACGCTGTGGTATATGGTGTTTGCAGGCACCTCCGCGGCCCTCACACGTATGGACGAGTGGCGCAGTTATACTGGTGGCCAGGACTCTACCGAGAAGTGCGACGTTGGATACGCGGGTGCCCGGAGTGCGGCTGGCGTAAGGCGAAGTCACGCGAAGTGATACCACCGTTACGAAGTTAACGCGGCGGTGCAGTAGGTGATCGGTGGGCGCTCGACGCCGCCGGCCCGTTCCCTGTGGCAGACGGTGGCGACCGGTATGTCATCGCCGCCGTGGAGTACGTAACACGGTATGCAGTGGCGAGCTGCGTGAAGGAGCACATGGCCCAGACTGTGGCCACGTTCATCACGCAGGAGGTTGTGTTGCGCTTCGGCGTGTTCCGTGAGTTGCTGACGAACGGCGCCCCGAAGCTGGCAGGCAAGGTGATCGAGGAGCTCGTGCAATTGCTCCAGGCACATGAGATCAACCCATTGCCCTATCGGCCCTAGATGGTTGGACTTGTCAAAAGATTTCACCGCTCATCGAAGGATGCGTGGCGACGTTCCTGCAGGACGAGAGGCAAGCAGACTGGAACCTGTGGGTCCAATATGCTTCTCTGCCGAGTGCTTCGCCACGGCGTCTCCAGCTCGGTTGCCCCCGCCATCATTGTATATATGGTGCTCGTAGGGTAGTGTGGTCATGGCCGGCCTCACCGTGCTAACGTACCGCTCCGCTCGCTCACTCTCACGAGTCGCCAGCTCATTATTCAATTGAGGAGCGACAGCTTTCCTCACTGCTACCACGCTCGCATCCTTCGGTACTGCTTTCGTACTATCTGTCACCTCGCCCTTGTCGACGGCTGCCGCTGCCGGCACCGTCGAAGTGTCCATCATGCGCGCCGTATCACCGTCCATTGCTGCCGTCGCCAACATCGGGGGAGTCCGTCGTATCGCCGAGCGTCGTATTCCCCTTACGACGCCCGATCTTTCGTTTCCCTGGGCCTTGATATCATGGTGCCGCTTGGCGAGGTACTCGTCATTACGAGCACATGCTTCGTCGTCGAGGCACTCGCGGGCAATGTGGCCCAGCCGATTACACGCATAGCACTTTACTTCGCCGAATCGCCGTGGGGCTGCCACCGCTTCCGTCGTTCGGGGCACGTTCACAGCTTTGGCCTGCCGCGTCACGACGTTCGGTCGTCTGGCGGCAAACTTAGGCTTCTTGGAAGGGAGTGGGGCGTGGTCTGCTTCCTCTTCCTGGTCGTCGTCGTCCTCTTCCTCCGAATTGTCCTGGGCGGCCACCGCCATGTTCACCTTCGCCACCTTTGTCGGGCTTCGGCGTCGACACGCGCCTGATCACCGTCGGAGCAGCCGTCGTGACCAATCGCTTCCGTAGTAGCGGAGCCCACATGCGGCCGTTCCACACTCTGCTCTTCGGGGCTTCCAATACGCCGAGGTACTTGATGTAGACGCCGCGCGAGTGGGTGAAGCACACCAGCTTCTCTTCCTCCGCCACGTTGGTACTGCCGACACCTGAAAATAGCGCCATGTGCCCAGTGGTGCGGTTCGCGGGCACGACATAGGGGTCAGGGGCATTCACGAAGGCTTGCCCGATGCTCTCCATGCCCTGAGCCACATTGTCAATTGGATCATTGATTTCGGTCGCCTTGTCCACGGCTTCCTCGAGCGTCTCTGGTTTCAGCCGCTGCTTGACGAGTCGTCTGGTAGTGCGGCCCAGGCTACGGTAGAACTGTGCCAACAGCACATGCTCACGAATCTTGTTGTTGCCGCACATATCACGCAGAGCAGCCGCGAAGTCGGCATACGTTTCGCCAGGCATGTGTCGCTGGCCAACACGCCATTCAGCCATGGCCTTGTCGAGTCGCTCGCCATACCGCCGGAGCAACGACGACTTCAGCTTCATCCACGTGCACTCGTTGTCGCGCAACTTACGGTCCAGCTGGACCCACCAGCGGACCGCGCTCTCCTGCAATTCGTAACCCAAAATGTAGTTCAGCCCCAGGTTCGTCCAGTCGCCCCGTCCTGAGAGTCTCGCCCCTTCCAGCGCCAAGTCCACACGGGCGATCCACATGATCACGGACGTCTGCGGCGTCGACAGGAACGTCGGCAGGTCCAAGTCTCGTATGGTCCGGCGTCGAAGTCGTCTTCACCTGGTCGCGTACCGGGCTATCGCCGTCCACGTCGTCCGCAATCGTCGTTACCGTCAGAGTCGTCATCGCTGCTGGGGCCCGAGGAGTCGTCGTCGTGGGGGGGGGGCTCGGCAATCTGGCTGAGTGGGCGCTGAAGGCGAGACTGGGGGGGGGGGGTAATGCCTATGCTGCAGACTGAGCTGCCAGCGCTTGGGCAAAAGCAGCTGCAATGCCACGAGCGAGCGCCTCGTCTGCCGTGGGGGCTGGCTCTGGTCTTGTGTTGAAGCCCCGTTGTCTTGAAAGGTAAGTGTCCGCGTTGGGTTTATAAGCTGTGAGTTGACTTGATATGTTGTATTGCGTGTAGTCACAATGGGACAGAGGATTGCTGGACAAAGACCTAGCAGGAGGGCCTGGTGGAGGGCAGCGGGCGCCGTGTATTAGCGGAGTTTAGGAATCGGTTGGCTAGATCTAACCTTCTATCTCGTGGTCTGACGTTGATGTGGCTACACAGTGAACCATGGCTCTGTTGAGCACACGCAGCACACTTCACAAGGGGGGGCCATCATTCAGACTGTAGCTTCTGGCCTGGTTAGGCCTGTCAACGTGATATACCAACTCGAAACTCGGTGAGGTGGGTTAGAGTGGGTTGGAGTTGTGCCTCAACTCCCGCGAGAGACCTAGAAATTGTATGGGTAGGCCCATCAAAGTTGTTCATATCTGGTTTCAAACATCTGTCGTCCGCACAGTCATAACTCGCCGTTGTCGGCATTTAACGGACGATGGTGCTGTCACCAGTACTCAGGGTCAAAGAATCAACGTGAGCTCGTGGTGCCGTGGTGAGCAGCCCGGCCTCCAACAGCATGACGTTTTACAAGGAAGGGCACGGGCCAGTTCGTGTCATATCTGGCTGGCGTCTATGTCAGCAGCAACGTGAGGTGAGGTGCGGGCAACTTCCCAGTGTCCAGAATTTACCTTGAGCTAAACTTGAATCAGCAAACCTTGAATCTAAGCTCAGAGGGGCTCAGAGTCCTAGAGTCTCAGCTGAATGACCTCAGCTAGACTCGACGAAGACTCGGCCGACACCTCCGAACTCGAACTCTTGGCCTGACGCGGCGTGTGCGCCTCCCTTGCGATCCCCTTGGCGGTTCTTGCTGGGGCTACGCTTTGGGCCCAGACGTCAGCCAACCACGTCCACTTGTTCCTTGTCCAGTCGTCCTCAGATGCTCTCCCAACGAAGCCGGCTCCCCGCTCAATAGGCCTTCGTCTGCACGTGTCTTGACCCGATTTGCCACGGGGTTGCCTAAATGTAGACACGACCCCACACGTACTTGTCTGCTTCATCCAAGACTGCAGACCCAGTTTTCCTTGCTTCTCCTCTTCCTCCAGGCGGCTTCAGCTGAGAGCCGCGTACACAGGCCTTCACCCCCCCCCCCCCCCGACCTAGGGTTGGCTTCGAGAGTTGGCTCGGGATGAGCTCGTCTTGATCTAGGGTTCTCGCCTCTGCGCCCTGGGACGTCCGCGCACCACATATTGACGTAGACGAAACGGCTGAGCTGAGAACCACTATCCCAGGCTCAGCGTCACACGAATTCCACCCAACAGCACTGAGAACCACTTTCCCAGATACTGCTCTGCCGAAACCTCAGAGTAGATCACCTTCTACCCGAAAATATGAAATACACGCTGAGTGCAGTCCCTAGTTCGACCTGCCGACGTGTAATGAAATGAAATAGCCAAATGATTACCCCTTCACACCGAAGTACACCCACAAGATCTATATGGGGCTTGAGTTTTGGTTGGCGTCAGCAATCTCTTGGTCACATGTCGGCAGACCCGTGATTACATGTCGGCAGACCCGTGATTATTCCTCACTCCACACTTCTGATTGGCTGGAGGGTGCGCGCCACGGGGATGAGACGGTGCGTCATGTGGGTTCAGACGAAGGTCGAACCTGATTTGCAGTCAATAATCATTTGATGACCGCCTCTTCGCAGCGACTGTTCCCAGCACCCCATCGCCCACACCACATCTGAGCTTATGATCCTCCATCGAGTCACCGACCGATGTGTCTCCAAGTGTCCCCCACCACTACGCTGAGTCCTCATCGAATTAGCGGGACTTTGCTGAGCTTCAATTGGACTTAGAGTGTCCACCAATATCGGACTACTTGAGACCAGCGGAGTTCGCTCGGACTTCAGTGGCTCGGCGAACTGCCTCCGCTGAGCTGTCAGTCATAATGGGGACGAGTCAGGCAGTTCCGGGTTGTCACACGACCATCTGGTCACATTTCCACCAATCACCATCCACTTTGATGGGTGCGGAGGGGATACGGCGACCGAGCGAAGGGTCAGCAGGCCCTGAGATTCGAGCGTACCTCGACACAGACGTGTGGAAGAGACCATCCAATCCTCGTTCGTGGTGACCAATGCCAGCGCCTCCAGCATGAGCTTCAGCTACCGGTACCAGCGCACGCCGGAGGCTGCCGCGTTGGCCATCTCGGCCACGGCTGCTACGGACTTCATCTGGGCCCACGGCATGTCGTAGACCATCCTGATGCACAAGAGCGGCACCAACGGCACCTCCATCATCAAAATCGCTGTTGTTGCGGAGTGTGAGGCGCTGAACATTATTAATCGAATTTACATGCACATCGTAATTTTTAACACCCCGTCTCTGACTCAATCGGAACGAAAAACAGCATCCCGTGGGGTTGTTTGGATACAACGAAAGCCGCAACAACGAAACGAAAGCAAAATAAATGCGCATGTAATAGCTTATACTTTTCTACGCTACTTAAGCCTCGGTTCGAACCAACACTCCACGTACATGCTGAGGAATCGCATCACGAAGATGGATTCCGATGAGGTGGGGCCATTGCACATTGTCTGCCATTTTCAAGCGTTATGTTACACACATCTGTATAGTACCACTGTTATCTCAATGGCGTGGATCGCTTAGGATACCTACTTAAAGTGTCAAACGAACCGTGGCTCGGTTACGGAGCTGTACCAGACCCAGTCGAGGGGAAGTAAGAAACCCAGGTGCAACCGACCCATGTGAGCACGAGATCAAGACCAGCAAGTCGACCGTATATGACGGCGGTCTTGTTCCCAGAGGGAGCACGGAGGCGCCACTTAGGTATATGTTAATATTGGCATTCGGCGAGCAATGAGCAAGGTCATTGCTCATTCAATGCATTTGGTCGGAGATATTTTTTTCAATACGCAGGCTCATGAACTTACTCTGGTCGACACGCTCTGAAGGGCGTACACCGTCTAAAAAACACCATGGAGTGTCTAAAACAATAAACTTGATAGCTAAACCAGATGATGCGGCTTTAGGGGGGTTCCTAACCGGGATCGCGACCCGCGGGGGTAGGGGGCAATCTCGGGGTCGCAAAATCGTCGTTCCTAACAGGATTGCGATCCATCCAATAGAATGCCATAAAACCAAGGCTAAAAACAAATATAATAAGCATGCGTTTATCTCGTGTGAATGCTCTTTACGCATCAATGTGAACATTAAAATTAAGCCGGTTAGTGTAATGCCTAGCCCACGAGCACTACTTGAATATCCCAGTCCATTGTGATGCACCAACGTTCTGGTGTCGCCCTCACACCGCTGCACGACCCGACCCACCAACTGCACCAACACGCACAACCGTCACTCGCTTACCGTTCTTCACTCGTACACAGTCCTTGTCAATCACCCGATCGCTTCCTCACCGATATCTTCTTAGTCCCAATATCGTCACCTTCCCAAACCGTTCCATACGCCCTCTTCACTTTCAATTCCCAGTTCTTGTACTCTTGCAATCCTCTGACCCACTTGCCCGACGCTTGATCGTCGAACTTCTCCTCAGTTCTCCGTAGAACGGTCTGCTCCTATTCCGTCCCTTCCGTCTGTCCGTGCCACACAAACGTTCCTCGCCCGGCTCAGACTTGCACTAGCCCCTGGAGCTGCTGGTCGACGTGTAACTCTTTGACACTGGTCCCGGACTTGACGCTCGATACTCACGTAACCGACGCTTGACTTGCTACAAACCTCCGACGCTGGCTTCTCCACAGCGAGGAACTGTACCCTGCCTTTCCACCACGTGTCGCGAATCGTTCCCTAGGGGAGGGCCGTTCCGTGCGCTGTATGGGAGTTGAGGCCAGAGGCTGGTAGGCAAACCAAGATAATACACTCGTACAAGCTACCTAAAGAATAGAGCAACTTGTTGAGTAAAGGGTAAATTCACGACTGACCAACCTTTCATTTTGTCTTCCTAGCTCCTCAGCTCCTTGGCCTTGCACGCCTTGCTCCCGCGCTCTCTGTACTCACCCGTGTCGCACGCCACAGTTGCTGACCGCTCAGCACGTCCGCACTCACCCCGTCCGGCGCTCCGTCAGTGCCCGCTTGTCCGCCCTTGCGTCCTTGCTTCATGCCATCCGTCCTTGGCCCACGAGCGCCTCCAGATATGACTTGCCCGCACGATCGGGAAATGTCCACGCTCCGCTGCCAATAGCCGCCCACCAACCGCGGCGGTAGCCGTTCCATACAGGGACGAAGTCAAATCAGAAGACCGGTCCCACGCCTCATCGCCTCATACAGGGCGCAACTTCAAACAGCTGTTCTCCAAGCTATCCCGAGCGAGTAACGGGCCCCATTAGAACGGTATGGACCGTTACATCCTCCCCGACTGAAAACTCGACGTCCTCGTCGAGTGCACGAAACAATGTTCCACACCGTTCACTTCTTGAGCTTCAACAACAGGTCACTGCCGCTTCCTTCATCGACACTGCCACTCACTCACAGGTCGCCATCCTCCATTTCTTGCCTTCCTCATGGCCGACTTGTAATCCGTATCACCGCTACCACCGCCCGACAGCTATCAAGCCGCTTCAAACTCTCCCATTGACGGTGCCGACTGCATTCCTCTCACCATACCGACTTCATCCAGCGACCGTTCCGACTGCTTCCCTCTGACTGTACCAACCCCATTCCGTGACCGTCCTTACTGCTCCCCGACCGTGATTGAACCACGTATTCTACTGCATCGCCGACTCACGCTCAGCACACACGTCTCAACCCGATAGCAGGTCCTTCATTCGCCGTGTCACCAAGCCTTGCCGTCTCATAGGCATTCCTTGGGCTACCAAACTCGCACCAATGTATCCTGCTCTAGGGGAACCCCGCACTAGCTCTCAATCACCGGGACCGCTTCAACTGGAACCCACCCGTCCTTACTTGACTGGTTCTCCAGCTCACAACGACTGACCATGCCAGGACACCGTCCCGTCGCGGTGCTATAGTCTCTACAGAAGGCCGTCTTCTTCTAGAGAGATACACAGCTAACCGTAGCCCACTCGGCGTACTCTTCACAGGACACCGGGAACGTTGGACACGGGATCACGGTGACCAGCGTGTCGAAGCATTTGGCGTCGACCGTACCGACCTCTGCAACACCCACATCACCTTGATACCGAGCGCTCGTTGCCATCCGTCCTTGGCCCACGAGCGCCTCCAGATATGACTTGCCCGCACGATCGGGAAATGTCCACGCTCCGCTGCCAATAGCCGCCCACCAACCGCGGCGGTAGCCGTTCCATACAGGGACGAAGTCAAATCAGAAGACCGGTCCCACGCCTCATCGCCTCATACAGGGCGCAACTTCAAACAGCTGTTCTCCAAGCTATCCCGAGCGAGTAACGGGCCCCATTAGAACGGTATGGACCGTTACATCCTCCCCGACTGAAAACTCGACGTCCTCGTCGAGTGCACGAAACAATGTTCCACACCGTTCACTTCTTGAGCTTCAACAACAGGTCACTGCCGCTTCCTTCATCGACACTGCCACTCACTCACAGGTCGCCATCCTCCATTTCTTGCCTTCCTCATGGCCGACTTGTAATCCGTATCACCGCTACCACCGCCCGACAGCTATCAAGCCGCTTCAAACTCTCCCATTGACGGTGCCGACTGCATTCCTCTCACCATACCGACTTCATCCAGCGACCGTTCCGACTGCTTCCCTCTGACTGTACCAACCCCATTCCGTGACCGTCCTTACTGCTCCCCGACTGTGATTGAACCACGTATTCTACTGCATCGCCGACTCACGCTCAGCACACACGTCTCAACCCGATAGCAGGTCCTTCATTCGCCGTGTCACCAAGCCTTGCCGTCTCATAGGCATTCCTTGGGCTACCAAACTCGCACCAATGTATCCTGCTCTAGGGGAACCCCGCACTAGCTCTCAATCACCGGGACCGCTTCAACTGGAACCCACCCGTCCTTACTTGACTGGTTCTCCAGCTCACAACGACTGACCATGCCAGGACACCGTCCCGTCGCGGTGCTATAGTCTCTACAGAAGGCCGTCTTCTTCTAGAGAGATACACAGCTAACCGTAGCCCACTCGGCGTACTCTTCACAGGACACCGGGAACGTTGGACACGGGATCACGGTGACCAGCGTGTCGAAGCATTTGGCGTCGACCGTACCGACCTCTGCAACACCCACATCACCTTGATACCGAGCGCTCGTTGTCGCAGCACGAACCAAACCACTTTCGTCCGCTGTAGAAACCGTCCCACCAGGTTCTTCACAGACCGCACCATCCTCAACCGGCGTCCCCTCCACTAGTGCTCCCAACGATGCTTCCGAACAGTACACTGTCTTCCCGTGATCCCTCGTGACGCTGCACAATTCTTCTTCCGGAGCGTCTTCCGTCTCATCGAACTCGTGTTGATTTTCTACTTGACCGTTCCAGCTCAACTCCACCGGTACTTCGTCGACATGACCTCCGTTCCTCTCAGTGACCTTGACCATCCACTCGGCTTCCGCTTCGACTTCAGCTGACTCACCATTCCATCTGGGTTCACTCTCAATATATTCCGTACCAACAACGCCGGGACATCCTTGCAACCCGTCACGATACGACTCACCACAACCGTCGACAATCGCTGAACCACTCCATCCTGCAAAAGTTTGAAGCGGCTTGATAGCTGTCGGGCGGTGGTAGCGGTGACACGGATTACAAGTCGGCCATGAGGAAGGCAAGAAATGGAGGATGGCGACCTGTGAGTGAGTGGCAGTGTCGATGAAGGAATCGGCAGTGACCTGTTGTTGAAGCTCAAGAAGTGAACGGTGTGGAACATTGTTTCGTGCACTCGACGAGGACGTCGAGTTTTCAGTCGGGGAGGATGTAACGGTCCATACCGTTCTAATGGGGCCCGTTACTCGCTCGGGATAGCTTGGAGAACAGCTGTTTGAAGTTGTGCCCTGTATGAGGCGATGAGGCGTGGGACCGGTCTTCTGATTTGACTTCGTCCCTGTATGGGACGGCTACCGCCGCGGTTGGTGGGCGGCTATTGGCAGCGGAGCGTGGACATTTCCCGATCGTGCGGGCAAGTCAGATATGGAGGCGCTTGTGGGCCAAGGACGGATGGCATGAAGCAAGGACGCAAGGGCGGACAAGCGGGCGCTGACGGAGTGCTGGACGGGGTGAGTGCGGACGTGCTGAGCGGTCAGCAACTGTGGCGTGCGACACGGGTGAGTACAGAGAGCGCGGGAGCAAGGCGTGCAAGGCCAAGGAGCTGAGGAGCTAGGAAGACAAAATGAAAGGTTGGTCAGTCGTGAATTTACCCTTTACTCAACAAGTTGCTCTATTCTTTAGGTTGCTTGTACGAGTGTATTATCTTGGTTTGCCTACCAGCCTCTGGTCTCAACTCCCATACAGCGCACGGAACGCCCCCCCCCCCAAGGGAACGGTTCGCGACACAGGACTCGGATCGCAAGGGTTACACTGGGGGAACAAACGTGAAATTTGTGCAGACCTATTGACCAATCACAGGCCAAGTTTCGGGTCGCGATCCCGGTTAAGAATACCCCTTAGTTGTGTCGAACTCCCCACACAATATGTTCCGACTGACCCCGTCATACCGTGCTAACAGGCGAGCGTTTTTTAAGAACACTTCAGCTGATCACGGATCAAAGGGAGACCCCCTCCGTTAGTCGGTGTATGGGCGCTGTGGTAGTACGATCAAGCCTCAACCAGATTTTGGCCGATCCCGCTCCACCACATTGCGCATTCACTTCATATCGTTCTGGCGGGGTCCCTCAACTATCGCAAAACGAAGCGGAAGATTGGATATCTTTTTTTGGATCCTCGGCACACCAACATGGAGGGGCGCAGGGGTGACAAGCTCACCACAGCTAGACGTGACCTTATCAATCCGGCAATCGACATGGCAGCTCAAGACGCAGTCCCACGAGCCCTTGCTCCGCTGCCACAAAATGATACTGTGGATACCCTCGCATCTTCAGTTTCCAAAAAGCAACGAGCGACAGAGATTAAAGGCGTCGTTGGGAAGTGGAAGCTCAGCATCTTGCAATACGATGCACGGCCGAAATCTTTTGCTACCAGGACGAGGTGCGGGAAACCGTGTTTGACGTAGATCCGTTGAAGTGACGGCAACAGCGTGGTGCTGGATACTCCTTGTTGGCTTGATTAGCAACGAAGTGGGTTGCAGGTGTCGCTACGTCAGTTCCTTTAGAGCGAGCTTTCTCATCAGCCGGAAACACAGTCACTACCAAGCGTAGTTCGCTTACACCTTCGACTGTTCACAATTTGCTTTTCATCCATGACAATTTCCGAGTCTGATGAACTGATAGCTACGCCAAAGCAAGGTAGCACGGAGGAGAATTAATTCTGCAATACATAGCATTTGTATATGTACTATTGCTTGTCCGGTTGCAGCAGCCGCGCCTTGGGAACCTGTCGGCGGGCTGGATCTGCTCTCGGGGCTTTGAAGATGCAGCACTTGGTAAAGTTTGATTGTCTTGGCGAGACGCGGGGATGGGGTTGGAGCAGCGCGGAAATCTTCGTTCTGCGTCCGGTTATTAGTCTCGAACGAGGGTTCTTCGCTCAGACCGAGGGGTCTGGATGCAATCCGAGACCGGCAGTTGCCTTTCTGGGTGTGTTGGTTCCTTTCCAAGTAGTTTGTCGCCTCCTATGACATGATCTTGAGTGTTGATCGCCAGCCAAACTGTTAAATCTGGTCGATCGGACACTTGTACTTGAAGGAAAGAACCACTAGAGTGGACAAAGCTGGCCAATATAGTATCCAGACTTAACCACACTACCTGATTCCCTCCCACAAATGATTATCACGGGAGAACTGGCCAACTCAATCGATTATCATATTTGCCAGATTATCACATTCAGAAGGGACGATATTGGCTACTTGTATCACTCAAGAATCCCTAATTCATTAATCGCCATGAACATGCCCTCCGAAGCACCCATACTTCGCACAGGCAATACCATTTGGAGGAAGAAGCGGTAACTAGTAAAAAAAAAGAAGCACATGTGCCGTATAATATACTTATATTATACTTCCAACCCCCGCGCAGGCAAAATTTCGGATCTCAAGTGCTCCGCCGAGATCTTCAGTGTCGTGGTGAGCGATGACCACAAAACCAGCGACACTACCACCTATACTGGTCTCGACGAGACATCGAAGCTCTGGGTGGTCGCACATCAGGGCTCCCATTTCCATTCAAATCCGAGCCCGTAGGCTCTTCCTCAAAATTGATAATGCCCAATATAGCCCTAAACCTCATCAGTTATCATTACTGGGAGGGAATATCAAGTGTGTTGCCTTAGTATGGGAAACTGTTATTACAGAAACCGGGAGATATCGAAATTGAAAAATCCGATCACTTATCATGTCATATCAATTGTGAGGGGGTCAGATTTGGGAGGGGCGACTGTACCTCCCTACGGCTACTATCCCATCCTGCATCCATCAACCCGACAACCACTTAATTTTTGTCCTGGCTCCGCCCCTTGTTCTTCCCATATTGACGGATAAGCGATCTCGATCCGCCATCTTCGATTTTGGTCCTCCTTTTGGTGGTCGAGGCCCCACGCACCCACGCACGTCAACGCGTCCAAACTTGGTTCCTTTGGGTTATATCATTTGTCGTAATTTCCGTTAACCACTTCGAACTGATCGATTGATCTGTCAATCATCCGTCTCAGTCGCGTATAATTTCCTTCGTCACTTCGCCACATCCACCCCTTGTCCGTGAGTTGTGTCGCACAACGGCTCAGTTCGGACACCTTTATGGACTATATTCCGGCTCAAATCCATACCACTGACGAGCAGTCGATGCCTCAACATGAGAACATTCAATTGCATCACACATGCTCATATCCAGACCCTTTCAACCTTGTCTCACAAGATCGACAGCATACCATTATGCATCAAAATATCCATGGTCCGATCCGCCGCGAGGCAGAGGTGACCGTCGATCAACCTAGATCTTCAAACGCACTGTTTGATCTCTCCAGACTGCGTCGCTGTTACTCTCATCGTATGGCACTAGTGGTTGGTCGACCCTCACTTTCCTCCGAAGACAGACTCGTCCCGCGATCAACCTCACCGATCGACCGCTAGCAGTATATAGGTCGATCTACCGATCTGTCGATCTGATCAGCTAAATTCCGCGAACGTAACGCGATATAATCGTCTCCATATTCGTCACGTTCCACACTCCTATGCATATACTCATTCACATGAAATCCCTTTCCCCCCGATTGACGGCCTCCCCACCGATCCGTCATCCAACTCTTTCACCGAGATGACCATTTCATCCCGGTACTCCGATCTCACTACTCCTCGTGAGATTGCAGCATATCGAACTGCTTCTGATACGATCGGTCTCGAAGGAACTCATGCAGCAGAGCCTCACAGTTCGGATCCGTTTCGTCGATCCAATCCTTGGCGTCGTAACCCTTCCAATTCCACAAACATTCCCGATAAGACCGTCCATACTATGTTCTTCGATCAGTTCGCATATCTGCGATCTCTCCCACTTCGTATTCGTTCGCATCCCGATCTGGCACCCAACTGTCCTCCGGAAGCCAGATCTCGTCGAAATTGGATTGATCAACTTCACCCTCCGTAAGTTCGATCTGCGGCCGATCCGGGAACTCCTTACCGACTTAAGCTTCGACACATGCACGGTTGGTAAAAGGTCATATTTGGTTCCGTTGACTTGTAGCTTCATTGTGTACTCGTTGATCTTCTTCGCGACGCGGAAAGGACAGTGCCATTTGTGAGCGAGCTTCTTAAAATATCCATCCTTCACCCGATCCAGGTATAACCACACCTCCGATCCGGCCTCGATCGGGTTTGATCGGACACCTTCGCCTCGTGTAGAACTCGCCACATTACCTTCCAGATACCCATTCATGCCCACGATCGACGTATCCTCACCTTTTACTTGCTGAATCAGATCGGTTCTGAGTCCTCGGACGAATTTTCCCTGCAGAGCTGTCGGATTAATTATAGACCCGGCATCTGATCGAGTAGTCACTGGAGAGATCCGAGCTACTTGATCGTCTGATCGCACCACTAGGATTGCGTCAAGTCGCGTAGACAGATCTTGGTGATCCCCCTCATCCTTGACCAAAATACCACGCTGGCGCTGAAGTGCCGCACCTGCCAAGCTGTCGGCACTGCCATTCCAGTCTTGGTTCACATGTAGCAACTCGTGATCTGGCCAGATCCGCAGTCGATCTAGGACTTTATGCTTTATCAATACCAATGTTGTGCCTTGCAGTCAATCTCGCCTTGTACTTGTCGGATCACCAGATTAGAGTCTCCGAAAACGACCAGTCTGCCATGATCCACGCTTCGTCATTGCGTTTAACAGTCTCAAATACCTTTTGGGCGGCACCGTTGTATGGCTTCCCATAAATGGTAGTGGTTGCTTCCAGTGTATTTCTTACAAAGGACTCAAAGTTTGAGTCATTAGTTAGAAAGACACTACTACGTCGATGGTCCCGACGCTCCTGACTTACTACAGTGATACCGCTCTTTTCAAACTGACCGAGACGGTGAAGAACGTGAAGAAAACCAAAAGCATCGTCACTAAGCTGCACGAACAACTCGTTCACGTCTGGTTAAAAATTTGGAAACGCCGGATGAAGGTCTTGTAGATCTCGGGCATGTGAAACGCAGGCTATATGCCGTGATAAGGGACGCGTTGTTAAATTCGACTTCATGGTCAACGAGGCAACGAGCCAACGACTCGTTGACCATGAAGTCAAATTTAACAACACGTCCCACGGCATGCGCTTTTGATTTTCAAACAGCATCGGACCTGCAAAACATGAGGGTCTTCACTCTCAGCATCAAACAGAGGTGCTTCAGATGAAGCGTACTGCTGCTGTTGCTCTAGTTCCTCCATTCCGCCGCTGGAATTAAGTGGTAAATTACCACTTCTAGCTGCCTGTATTACCACTGGTAATGCAGGCAGCTATTGTCCGTTTTGCTAATTTCCAGTATTAAGATTAGAGTGACCCTAACGACCCACCAAGCCGGTTTAAGAAACTTAGTATGGCGGCAAAATCAATGAAAGCGACAATACCTTCGCCATTTGCTGTTGGATACCCACACAAAAAGAACATTGGAAAATCACACACAAATCATAGAACGTCCACAGCGCTCCATTATGGGGTGTCAGAATTAGCAAAAGTGTTCTGGGGGGTGCACCCGCAGACCCCCGCAACAGAAAACAGAAAACTTAATTCCAAGTTGCGACAACGGGTCAGTTCGCTGGAATGCTCGTTGCTGGGCCCGCCTACGCAAATACATGGACCGCGCGGGTTTGCTACAGCGCTCCTCCCCCTAACCACTGATCCGATGGGTTTACTCCCACCGGATCGAAGGTCAGTTCAAGGTTGACGAAACAGTCTGTTGCTAGCTAGTTTTTGCTTTGATATGGCAATCAGTTTATAATTTGCTCACGACGAGAAACGGGGCTTCAGTGCACGGTGGCTCGGCAGAGAGCCACGTGCGAACAAAGTTAACTTTAGTAACAAGCTAAGGTTCCAAGAACATCGACTCAGCGCGAGCTCAGCGCGTTACACTAAGGAGCAAGAGGACGAGCGCGCCGGCGAGGGCGCGACCGTTGAGGCGTCGGACACGGAGGTGGCCAGGGGGCGCACCGACGCGGAGGATCGTGGCGCCGATACTATTGATGATGAACTGGTGATGCGAACCGCCGCCATGCAGCTGGAGAGCTCCCTGTCGCCGACACTAAGCTCTCTGGGTCTGAGGATCCAGATTCCAAACCCATTCGACGCAACCGAGGCCGTGGACAAAGATGTGGAGATGCCGACCGCAAGTCCTGAGCGAGAGAGGAGGTTTTCTTCGCAGCGGGTGGCTGCAGCTCCTGCATTGCCGCAGCCTCCGAGATTTGCCGGGTACACGATGCAAGACCAGCGAGATTTCATGCGGAAATATGAGATCTATTTGGCTGCCATAAACGCACTGCAGACCCCATACACGGGGGTGTTCGCTATGCCTGTGGGGGCTTGCGTCGAGTCTAAAACCAAGAGGATGATAGCGAGGTACGACTTCAACTCAACCGTAAACCTCATCACAAAGCAGCAGTGGATTGGGTACTTTATGCAAGTTGCCTTCGCTGGTAGACTATGCGGCCGTAGATGACGCCATGAAGGCGCTAAAGATGAAACCCACGTGGCTAGAACCTGAAAGCAGGATGATGAACTTGCAAGCTGATCTGGAGGGCATCCTTCAACTTAACCGACCAGGCATTCGAGCACGAGCAGCGCCTTCTGGTTCGGTACATCTCGAACACGCTGGAACCACCCAGCTTTAAAGCTGCGATCGCCACGAAGCTGACTCTCCAGCAGAACAAGCAGTTCAAGCACGAGGTAGTTCCCTTTTGTGCGTGGGTGACACAGCTGCTGAGGGAGTTCATGACATGGGAGCACTACGCACCGTCTTCGACAGCCTCCCCGAACCCGCGGCAAAATGCTGATCGGGGTATAAATGGGGGTCATGGGACAACTGGTGGTCGAGGGCAGCAATCGGATCGCCGAGCACGCGGTGGGCGAGGCCGAGGGAATGGTGGTGGTAGAGGTGGCCGTGGAGATGCTGCGGCTGCTGACCCTGCTGCGGCAGGCATTTATCGTCCACCAGCAGCGCAACCAGGTGAGAGTCACGCCGCCCGAAATGCTTGCCTTAAAGGCAACTCGACGGAGCACCAGGTTCGTGATTGTCCAAGCTGCACGCCGGATGAGCTCTCTCAATTACTTCAGCGACATGCGAGAGAACTGCGAGAGCGTCGGGGGGCAGCGCGTGGTATGCCTGTCTGGAAGTTTGGAGTCGTGGAAGCCGCTAAGCCGGTTATTGCAGAGGATCATACGTCGGTCGTATCTGCTGCTGATGGAGTGGCTGTAAAGGCCCTGATGCTCGACACTATGGCCGGCGCGTCGGTGGTCGCGCGTGGCGTCTTGAACGCGCTTGAAGCCATGGGTAAGACGTTGAGTGTTCGCCCTGTGGCCGGCATCACTTTGTCTCCAGTGGGAAAAGGAGCAATCGCGGTGACTCGTTCGGTCATCTTCCGTGAGGTCGTGCTGACAACGACGGCGGGACAACTAATGCTTCGGAATTTATCCTGTTATGTGGAGGAGCATAACAACAGCATGGAGGTGATCGTCGGTCGTCCGATCGTGAAAGTTTTGGGGTATTCTACTGGTAGAAGCTCGGAGCATTAGCCCCGAATGGGAACTGGGTGGCCATCGCACAGGTGGTAGCGAATCGGATGCGGCACCTACAGCCCTGCAGAAGATGTGCCGTTTGCAGGAATCTTCTCGAGATCCGACGTTGACGACAGAAGAAGCCGAAGACGTGGTGCGACAAGAAACGAGGACGGCGACACCCTGCATGCGCCCCACGAATTTGACGGAAGTCATTCAGCACTTGGAGAAGAAAGTCGAGGTTCGCCACGAAAATGGACCTAACTCTGGATGGACGCGCCAGGCTGGCCGCTGTACTCCACTTTCGCGCTGACTGTTTCCGAGTGGAATTCGCTGACGCCAGTCAAGATGTTTGGGGAGCTGTTGTAACGCAGCTAAAACCCGGTGAGGCTGAATTGCCCCTGATCGAGCAACAACACCAGCATTTGGCTTTTTTGAGTGACCGGTTTGTGGGCGCATCAAGTCGAAGGTCTACGATTGAAAAGAGGCGTTCGCCATCGTCGAGGCGACGCGTCGGCTGGAATACCTGTTACTTCGCCCTGCTGGATTCCGGTTGTACACGGATAACCGGAACCTCGTGTACATTTTAATCCGTATGCTACGGACGGTGCGATGGCACGATACCGAGCTGACAAGCTTCAGCGTTGGGCATTGTCGCTTATGTCCTTCAAGTATGTGATCGAGCATGTTCCCGGTGACGAGAACGTTTGGGGAGATTTGTTTAGTCGTTGGGGGGGGGGGGGGGGGGGGGCTGGCTTGGTGCTAGAAGCACACCACGGGGCGGTGCCCGTCTTGCGATCGTTCAACGTGTATCTCCGCTCGAAGAACCGGAATTTGTATGGCCATCTGAATCTGAAATTCGTACGTCGCAGGAGGCTGCTCGAGCTTCCGGTCAGATCATGACATGAAACCAACTCGATGGCGAACGTCACCTTCTGGTAACGAGGACGGGCCAAGTCTACACCCCGGACGATGCTGCCGACTTGCAGCAACGATTGTGCGTGGTTGCACATGTCGGTGCCAGCAGCCTCAGACGTGGCCGGGCTACGCAACAGGCTCTGGAAGCCGTGTTTTATTGGAGCAGTCTTGGTGCCGATGTCGCCGCGTTCGTGAATGGATGTCTTCACTGTATGACGACAACAAGTGGCCGGATTCCTCGCCCGTTTGGCGAGACCCTGGTGGCTACAAAACCAAATGAGCTACTGCACTTTGACTATCTCACCCTGGTTGAAGGTGAAGGCGGACTGAAATACGTCTTAGTGCTCAAGGACGGGATGAGCGGGTACGTCGAGCTGGTCGCGTGCTCGCAAGCAACGGCTGATACTGCGTATCGAGCGCTGATCGACTGGTTCAAGCGTTTTGGAGTGGTGCATCAATGGGCTTCGGGCCAAGGAGCGCACTTTCGAAACCAAATTATTGAACAGCAGCAGCGGGCTCTCGGTTCGCATCATCATTTTGTCACGGCGTATACGCCGTGGGCAAATGGTACCGTCGAGGTCGTGAATCGCGAAGTGCTCAGGCCATGAAGGCGCTGTTGAGCGAGCGCAGGTTGTTCGCGATTGGCCGGTTTTGTTACCAGTCGTCCAAGCGGCGCTTAACGGGATGCCAGCCGACCGTCTGGGAGGAAAGCCCCCTTGACTGCGTTAACCGCATTGCCCGGGGGTCGCAATTGTCTTGTATCCTGCATCCACGTGAACCGGTGGATGCGCCCGTGGAGTGGGTGACTCAGGCGCTGCAGGTTCATTTGGAGGAGGTCCGTGTGGCGCTGGATGGACTCTACGCTGAAATGGTGGACGCTAGCGAGAAACGCCGTCGCGCTGCACGCGAGCGACACTCTCGCCGCCAAGGAGTCAAACTGCAGAATTTAGCGAAGGCGACTTTGTACTTGCTGTGACTGCCACGGGACGCAGTGGGAACAAGCTGACATTTTTGTTGTGCCAAGGCCCCAAACGCGTCGTTAAAGCACTGAATGATTTTACGTTCGAAGTGGCCGACATCGTTCCGCCGTTCGACGTGTCCGTGCGTCACGCGTCACGGCTACAGCTGTATCGAGAAGCTGCGCGAGGCCGCGCTGAGGAGGTGCAGGAACAAGCCGTATACGGAGACGGTGACCATCTTGTGGAAGCACTGCGCGATTGCCGACTCAGCCCGGATACGCATCATTATGAAATGTTCGTCAAATGGTACGGACTTGACGACGTCAAGAGCTTGTAGGAACCAGCTGAGAACATCAAGCATGATGTCCCGCAGTTGTTCCAGGCGTTCTTGGATGCGGATCCCCACGACACGCTCCGTGTCGAAATAAAGCGCGCGTTGGTCCGCCTCGACGTGCCAGACCCCGCGCCGCCATTCTCGCAACCAGAACCGCCGGCGAACTCCTCAGTAGGACCACCACGTCCGCAGTTGGAGGGGGAAGTGATCCGATGGGTTCACTCCCACCGGAGCGAAGGTCAGTTCAAGGTTGACGAAACAGTGATCAAGTTCAAGGTTGACGAAACAGTCTGTTGCTAGCTAGTTTTTGCTTTGATATGACAATCAGTTTATAATTTGCTCACGACGAGAAACGGGACTTCAGTGCACGGTGGCTCGGCAGATAGCCACGTGCGAACAATCACTCTGTATGCGAGTGTCGACATTCTTGTGTGCATTTCGTATTCCCTGGAGCTCCCGGTGTCTGAGTTGAGGTTTAGCCTATGAACTATTACAATCTTTCCCAATGCTGAGGCTCGTTCTTAACACGGTATGTCAGGCTCAGTCGGAACAGACAGTGTGGGGGTTCGAAACAACGAAAGCCGCAACATCAGGTTTAGCTGTAACGTTTATTGTATTAGACACTTCGCTATATTCTTAAGCCGGTATGTGCATTTCAGAAGGCGTTGATCAGAGTAAGTTCATGAGCCAGCGTCTTGAAAAAAATATCTCCGGCCAAACGCATTGAATTCATGAGCAAAGTTCATTGCTCACTGAATGCCATTATTAACCTAGACCTATGTGGTACTTCCGTGCTCCCTCCGGGAACAAGACCGCCGTCATGTACGGTCGACTTGCTGGCCTTGATCTCGTACTCACCTGGGTCGGTTGCACCTGGTTCACTTGCTTCCCCTCGACAGTTGAGTTGACTGGGTCTGGCACAGCTCCGTGACCGAGCCGCTTTCAGTTCCTTCGACACTAGTTGCTTCCTACGTGATTCCTAAGTGATCCATGTAATTTAGGTAACAGTGGTACTATACAGATGTGTGTAGCATTATGCTTGTAAATAGCAGATTATTTTGCTTTCTTTGTGTTGTTGTAGCTTTTGTTTTATCAAAACACCCCACTCGATGTCGTTTCCCGTTCCGATTGAGTCAGAGATGGGGTGTTAAGTTCCCGCTCCCGATCTCCCGGGAGGAAAAAACTATACACCGCTGTCAATCTACTTGGCTTCAGTATGCATGTCTTTGAATCTCTCTTTCTACAGAACCACACTGGCTTAGTATGAAAATTTTGCATATCCCGATAGCTCTTGTGCGAAGGAATCGTAAGAAGCTCACTACACCATTGCACGGCGTTATTCTCAAAGTCAACACTCAAATTCAAAATGTGAACGCTCAAATTCACGAGATTGTCAGATTTGATACTCAATAAAAGTAATAACTTTTACAATCTAATTGCATAGGCTAACTACCAACCGGTATGTCCTCAAAGCGAAGTGCACGCGGTGGTGAAGCAATGAGTGGCAAAACGGAGCTCTGCCTCGGTCATCCATTCCTTCGCGTCCTTGACAACTTGCAGGGTGCAAGCGCACACCGGCCGTGGGTACTGCTTGTAATTAGTGTCTGACACCACAAGCGCAGTGCTCGCAACAAAGTTCCCCTCATGGGGCCACCAACCAATATTTATCTTATAAATGCATACTGGGCAATATATAAAATTTCGAAGTCATTTTGAATTTGAGCGTTCACATTTTGAATTTGAGTGTTGACTTTGAGAATAACGCCGTGCAATGGTGTAGTCGTGAGTTCCTGGATAAATGAAGTAGCGATGTTTGATCTCCCAGCCTCCAGCGACGCTAAAATTGCTTGGGAGCGGAAAATGTTGCGTCCAAAGCAAATCCTTGTTCCCAAATGAAAGCTGTCTATTTCGCCCCCGGGGGCGCTCCCGGAAACTTAAGAACGGTCCTTAATCACAGAGACCCCCCCCCCCAGCCCCGTGTCAAATTATTTGTTTAACACAATACAAACATTAAAATATTAAAATATGCATTCATTCTGCACAGTTAATATAAGCATGCTGCTTCGACCTTACGCGTGGCCACTTCTCCAAGCGCTCATCACCTAGCAAGGCTCCAACGGCATGGTGAACTGGCACGGCTCGTCTGCTCCAGCCACACCAAGTGACATCAACCGCCGCCTTTTCTCCAACAAAAATGCAAAGAAGAAGCAGCAAGAGAAGAAGAATACGAACAAATGAAAGCTAGCACCCCCACCAAACTACCCTCGCGTCTTGCTACGCTTCATGCCGTCGCCATTGACTATGAAATCCGGAGCTGCATCCCTATCCCCTCAAGGGTTTGTCGGCACGCTGTCAACCTGTATCAGCCTTGACAACCCAAGCGAAGAAGAGGACCATGTGGAGCCCGAACTACCTCAAACCGACGTACCAGGCAAGCTTTACACTGTCAACGGCGCACATAATCCAAACTGGTACAGGTTCATCATGCTAGTCCTTCAACTGGCTTTTGAGCATTTCCGGAGAAGGTTCAGCTGAGTGATTATGCAGCGTTTGCATTTTGCTCGAAGTGCAGCTTTCATGACTGTATGCGCCGACGAAGAGCTGTTGGTGATAAGTTTCGATGGATCGGCTCGTGTCAAGCGAGGTGGGGGTGCTTACGGTGCAATTTTGAGGAAGTTGCCAGAGTGGAGCATAGTGAAAGATCGATCCACTTATGCGGAAGGCCTTACAGTCAATGAAGCGGAATATCATTGCCTACTCTTGGGTTTTGATCTTCTCGGAGAACCTGAATCAGCAGGTCAGGCGGATCTGGCGGTGCGCTCGACGTCGTAAAGGAGGTCGCACCAGCTTCGAGCTGGAATTGTTTGTTTATACTTCGAGGACTCCTCCTCCTCCGACCATAATGCGCGCAACCCAGCCGCGTATCCAAGATCATCAGATACTATCCGAACAGGAGCGTCGTACGCGTCGTACAGTAGAACCATTGCTCTTCATCGGAAGTCCTGTGAGTACGTCATAATAGCAGAGCAAAACCCCGAATGTCGCGGACCTCGGCGACATTCGGGGGTTTTCCGTCTTAAACTGCTTCTTATCCCGGCTTTAACATTAGCACCGCCTTAAAAAAGGTGGGGTGGTGCCCTAATCTATCATGCCTTAATACCGGTTTACTGTTAAGAACGCGAATACGACAAAGTGAGTGAAAGGCACAATACATGTATCAGCCCATGCTGGTGTGACCTCAGTGCCATCGGATTTTGCGTTATACAGCGTACACCTGGTGCGTTATTCTCACTCTTGTGTGATAGAGTCGCTCATTCTCTAAACTTCTCATTCCTCCACCGCCTCGTTACTATGGCGTCGGGGGACGACACATTTCTGTCCGAGGTGGAGGATTTCCTCGCGTTATGTGAGCCGCCAGTGCTGAATGGCGCTGACGACTACGAGTCAGCGACGATCGGACCTAGCTCCAGTTCAAGCGCGGACTCGGGTGATATTGCCCCCGATGTCCTTGCAGCAGTCGACGAAGGAAAAGAAGTCAAGACGTTGCTGCCAGAGCTCGTCGTACTACTCGGTTCAAGCGCAATACGGACGACCGCAGTCGACACAAAGCTTATCGCGAGCGGCAACGAACTGAGCGTTGGAAGCTGGAAATGGAGGTCGAAGAACTTGGGACGAAGTTGGTCAAGGAGCGTGCAAAGCTGTTGTCACTGTCGGCGTGGAGTATGCTCGCCAAACGACAACCGCAAACCCGTTTGTCCTCGGAGGAACAGCGTTCTGTGGTTTCGATGCAGTCCGCTTTGATTGAGGGGTATGGGGTCTTTGTCCCTGACCAGATCATTGGTGGTCGTGGTTTGAGGCTGGAACGTGGTGGTCTTGTGTCTTACGATCAAAATACGAATCAGCTTGATGAATTTGACTTGGAGTTTTTCAGAAGCTACGCCAGAGGGCTGGATGGGGCTTACGCCCAGACTGACGCAATGTTTTCTAGCTGTGAACTGGGTACGCCGGCCAAGGAGCCTTCCGCTTGTGTGTGGAGAGTGAGTCGCAAATCGGATTCCTTCCTTTTTACGACTCGGAACTCTGTACCATTCGGCTTTGCGAAGACCTGGGAACTTCTTTGGCACGTGGCAGATCTTCCTCACCGAATTGAAAGTCGGTAGTTGTTCAGTGATGTGGAAGACCTGTGAATACTGTGGCGATCAAGTTCCGTGTCACTAGCAGGCGATCACCAACAGGGACAGCTTCGTCATTGCAGCGTGCAATTGTCCGGTGCTATGAAGAGCGGAACCGCATGGTGCTAGTCTGGCGGAATTGCGTGGAAAGCGAGGGGGTATTCACGGGGATGCATGCTGATGGGGTTGGATGGGGCATAACTGTGCCCAGCGCTGACCCACTGAAAGAGAGAACGCCGCTACGAAACTGTATTCCCATGCATATCACCGGTACAGCGGTTTGTCAGGCTACAGTGAAAGAGTTTACTCGCTTGGTACTAGAGGAGCGGGCCTACGACGGACTCGAAACACTTCGCGATCTGAAGAAACTCCTTCAAACCGAGAAAAGCATTTAGAACTCGCTTCAGTCGAGCTCAACATAGTTCAGCAGGAATGCATATGTGCATGGATACTATTGTCTTCTAGCTGTCCGTGAGAAGCAGAGTGTCAAGACCGCATACAACCTCATCAGCGTCAGTAGTGCTCACCTTAACCACCATACCAGCGAGCATTTTCGCAGCTGGACCTGCCACCGAAGGACCGAAGTGCATCGGTGTATGGCGTGCGCACAGCCGCATTATACGGCTCTTGGTCGTCTCAGTTGAGGGAGATAAAATGTTCCACCTAATCTCGTCCGAGTGAACGCTCCTTCGCCCTCAGCAAGCGATCACTACACCACCACCACACGTTGGTCTTTTTGATAGCGACGGTTGATCACACGGAAACAGGACGGACGCAGTCGTGCCGGACTTAGGTTGGGTCGAAACGGGTATTTGATCGTGACGGTGTCGTCAGCGTCTTCCGTTCCCTCGAAAGTCTGTTGGCCATCCTGCTGTAGATGTGAGAGCTTTGATCTCAACGCATCGCAGCTCTGATTAAACCCGAACGGCACCTTTTGCTTGTTTATATACTAGTAGGCTCCACATCGCTTGCGATACACACAGTGTCGAACGCCATTCATCACCATCGATCGGTTGTCGGGCGCGGAGTCAGCGCTAGAAGATAGCGACTCGACACTCGTGCGGCTTTCGCTTGAGTCGACGAGAAAGTTGGCAACACTGGACTTGTCCTCGAGGAGCTCAAATCTGGAAGTGCTCCCAAGTCAGCAGTTGACGCCAGGGGAGGGAAAATTAAAATGTAAGATTAATCTTGTCAGCAATTCACAAAACATGAATTATTGAGTTAATTGCGAGAATTGCGACGAATGTTGAGGCGGACTTCATCAACAGTGTACACATTCCACAGCGAGCGGTTGCAGTGCAAAAAGACAAGTGTCTCTAGCGTAACGCGGTCCATACTCTTGCGTAAGTCACTGAAAATCAGCTTGGCGTGGGAGAACAGACGCTCACACTCGTTTGACGTGGGAGGGACGTCCTCCACGTCAACGTAGGCGCTTCGCTTGGTTGTCTTGCGCCGTTTAAACGCCTGAGCGACGAACGACGTGCTTGGCTCGTCACCTTGGTCTTCCGCACCGTCTTCAGCATCGGGAACGCGGAACTCCGCGCAAGCCGTTCGCTCAGCAGCCGTGAGAGTTAGACCGCTCTGAATCTTGACCAGACCGGACTCCAAAGCAGGGTAGTTGACGATGGCCGCACTTTGAGCCAGCCGAGGCTTCAATTCGGGGTACTTGGAGATGGCGTGATCAAAAAGGCGGCGAGCAGCAGATAGCGTGAGTGTTGTTCCTTGAAGGGTTTTGGTAATCGACTCAAAATTGTCGAGATCCTTCAGCAGCGATGTAACACGAAGGTTTTCCGCCCTGGTCAACAAGTAGCTCCAATTCGGACACCGAAACCGTTTAGGCGTCGAGTGAGCGGAGAAAGGGTTCCAACTTGGTGTAGCGTTGCAGCATCGCGTGAGTACTTGACCACCGGGTATCATTGCGCATCACCGGCGCGAGACTGGTGTAGGACCGCAACAGGGTTCTACCCTTCACCATGCAGAGCTTCTTCATCAACTTGTGGACCTTCTCAAGCAGCCCTTCGTCCGATTGCATAAAGTCTTTCACAGCGAGCGCAAATCGGTGGCTAGCGCACCCAATTAGAGGAATTGCACCCACGCGACGCCCAATGCACTGGTTTACAGAGCAATTATCGCCTACCATGAAGGCTACCGCTCCCCACGGTTGTTCGTACTTCGAGAGCGTGTCCGCGATCAGGTCGAACAGGCTCTGGGCGCTCAGGTCGCCCTCGTCCTCAATAGGGCAGAATGCCAACAAGACGAACCGACGTGAGTGACACTCCAGGTCATCGTGGTAGTCACTCGAACGAGGGACGCCAGTGCCATCCAAACCGGGGTCGTTGAAAACAGCAAATATGGCGATGTAGTGGCGCCCCCCCCACTGGTCCACCCGTCCAGTACGATTCCGTAGCGTTTTGGTAGGATCTCGATAATGCGCAGCATGACCACCTCAACCATCCCATCCAGGTACAACTTCAGCGTCTTCACACACACGCGAGGAAGCTTGGCGTTGCTGGGGACGAGATCACGCTCGCAGAAAGACAGGGGTAGGCAATCCATGACGATCCACTCACACCAGCGGAACATGTCCGTCGTCGCTTGGTCGACGAGTCGAAGAGAGAGCAGGTTCAGCGTCCGAAGAGCAGCTTGGGCTTCGGCCTCGTAGGTGGGGTGGAAGCGCATCAGGTGGTTCAGTACGTTCGTGTAGTCGTTGGCAGACTTGATCACCTTGGAGCAGCTGTTGCAGCTGTACCGACCAGGCGATTCCTGGGTCGTGAGAGTGCGGACGAGGAGGCGGCTTTCAAGAGGCATGGTGAATTGCGAAGTGAGCAGCAGTGTTGCAAGCAGTGAGCGAGAGCCTAGGCTAGTGTTTCGGTCACTACAAGCAGTAGTTTTAGTTTGCAACATGACTGGACGGTAAGACACCGTTGTAGTAGCACAGTATTTACGCTTAAAATAATCCTGGTATTGCAACGGGTACGTTGTACGGTAAGCCCTATTGGGATTAATTCAGACGCGATAAAAAATGTACCGATTCGATACAAGCATCGAGTGACCGAATTTATAAAGCCGCCAATTTGTATCTACTCTGAGAGAACACTGCTTTCCACTAGATATTATATTCAGTTTGACAGGCAAAAATGTTGGCTTAGATAGTATTTACGTTAGAGAAATACACCAATCCATGTTTGAATTTGATCGTATACGTTAAGTAAGAAAGCGAATTAGTCAAAGTCCATCTGAAATGGCATTTTACACCCACCTCCGCTCCGCACATTGACGGCCTTCGACGCCAAGACCGCGTTCAAGGATGTTGGCATCGCCAACAACAACTATAGCAGCTCTAGCGCGTTGAGTGAGTACTTGAACGGAGAGAAGGAGAGAACGAACGCTTGTGCAGTTGCGAGTGAAACTCAAAGTGATATTAGTTTAGCTACGTGCCGTGCACGAGGAGGAAAGCTTCCAGCCTAAAACCCCCTTTCACTCACCACCCAGATAGATACCTGCCACCCAGAAAGTATGGCGAGGCCCAATCAATGTAGGTGGGCAAGTGGATTCCCAGTAGTACTGGGACCTGACCAGACGTGAGTCACTTGGAGAGGTAGATAAGCTCATACTCCCCCCGACTCACGCATCCTGGTCCCGCTGAAGCTTAGCTCCAGCCACGTCCTCAACCCCCAGCAACTCCCGCAGCAAAGCAAACCGCTGCGGTCCGAGCGCTTTTGTGAACATATCCGCAATGTTCTCGGACGTAGGCACGTACTCCAGCGTTAACTCCTTGGCCTCCACAAGTTCTGCAATCTTGTGACCGAGTTTGGCATAACGCTTGACGCCCTCGTAGTTCCCCACAGTCTGGCACACCTTGAGTGCGCTTTGGTTGTCAATGAACAGCTTCGGGACCTCGACAGTCATCCCAATTTCTTCAAGCAGTTCCTTCGCCCACAGCAGATTCTCCACGCAGGTGCTAGCAGCGACGAGCTCCGACTTGCATGTGCCGTCCGTCACTGCGTTCTGCTTCTTGCTCTTGAAGCCGAAACTCCAATTGTTCAACTTGAGCACATGCCCCGAGATTGACCTGCTCGTATCCGGGCAATTCGCGTGATCTGCGTCGCTGTATGCATAGAGCTGCAACTTGTCATCCTGCACTGCACTCGGTCGCCGATACACCAACCCGTACGTCCGTGTCCCCGCCAAGTACTGCAGCACACGCTTCGCACTAGTGAAATTCTCCTTCGTGTACGCTCCAGCGTGGCGTCCGAGACAGCGAACCGCGTTGGCGATATCCGGCCGAGTGCAGCTGACCAGGTACTGCAGCTTTCCAACCAGCTGTCGGTATGGCAACGCCGGGTCGTTGACCTTGCTCTTGTCCTTCTCCAGGCGCAGCATCTTCTCATTGTGCATTTGAGGCGACTTCGCTGTGCTCGTGTTGCTCATGCCAAACTCAGCCAAGAGCCGATCGATGTAGGCCGATTGGGAAAGGCACAACATCCTGCCTGGATCGTAGTGGATTTCCATAGAGAGCAGGTGCTTAACCCGTCCCAGGTCCTTCATCACAAACTTCAGCCGCAACTCCTCGATCACGCTGTCGATGTCGTGAGGTTTGCCAATAACCATCATGTCGTCAACGTAGACCGTCACTAGGACAATACGCCCATCGATGTACCTCACGTAGAGACCGACATCAAACGCACAGCGACGAAACCCGATCTCCACCAAGTGAGAATGCAACGTCTGATACCAGATGCGTGCAGCCTGCTTGAGACCGTAGATCCCTTTAAGGAGTGGACAAACTCGACCCGTGCCGTCATCGAAGCCCTTCGGCTGCTCCATGTAGATGGTCACGCCTCTCAGCAGGCTGTTCAGGAAGGCCGTCTCGACGTCGATGTGCCTCGCGTCCAGCCCCAACAGCAGTGCAATCAGCAGAACCAACAACATCGTGACAATCCGCACGACCGGCGAATACGTATCCCAGTACTCAAAACCAAACCGCTGCTTGAATCCGTGGATTACGAGCCTTGCCTTGTACCGCAAGATGTTGCCGTTCTCGTCTCGCTTAATGCGAAGCACCCACTTTGTAGTGAGCACTTTCACCCGCTTACCGCTCGACGACTTCGGCCTGTCAACAAGTTTCCACGTTCCATGCTTCAGCAAAGACTCAAACTCAGCCTTCAATGCCTCTTGCCATTCAGCCCGTTGAGCCGACCGCAAAGCTTCTTCCACCGTCTCAGGTGCCCCAGTCAACTGCTCTTCCAGCATCAGCTGGTATCCATTCAGCCTGACATTTGGTCGTCGAGTTCGCGTCGACCGGCGAGGAGGGCCCGCGTTCTGCATCCGCTGTCTCCGCGTCTGCCGCCTTCCTCCAGTTCCTCCAGTTGCGACTGGTGCCGGAGCTCCTTGTCTGGTGTTTCCTGCAGATGGATCCACATTGGCTGATGTCGCGGCCGTGGTTCCTCCAGTTGCACTACTTGCACTACTTGCCGTCGATCCAGTGGCTGCTGATGCTTGTCTTGACGTTGCCGCAGGGGGCGTCTCTAGGTTTCCTGCAGAGTCAGAATCTGATTCATCGCTGCCACTAGACGACGATTCTCCCCCCGAACCCGGCGCGCCATCAGCGTCAGCACCACCCATCTCAGCACCAGCCACAGACAGTGAACTCGTCACTGTTTCCTCGGCTCCAGTCCGTACGCTTTCTTCTGCCACATACTCCACCGGTAATGGCACAAACGGAATCTTATCTCCTCCGCTTTTCCCCATCAACAGCGCCGAAATATACTTCTTGCTTACTGTGATGTCCTCGCGAAACTTCACGTCACGAGCCTCGACAATCTGTCCAGTTCGCAAATGAAGCAAACGATATCCAGTTGTCGAGCGAGCGAACCCCAGCAGCAAAGCTGGTTCCGCCTTGGGACACAACTTGTGCTTCCGCTTTGCTTTTGCAACGAACACAAAGCCCACCGAACCACAAACACGAATCTTCGCCACATTCGGTACCGTCCCCAGTAGCTTCTCCGACGGAGTCTTGCCTTTCAGTGCCCTGGTCGGACTCATGTTGTCGATGTCCACGATGTACTGCAGCACCTCAGGCCACAGCCTGTTCGGCAAGTCCGCGGCGTATATTGCCGCCCGCATCTTGTTCACCAAGACGCCGTTCAACTTCTCCACCAGGGCGTTCTCCTTCGGTGTGTACGGGTGGGTCGGAACAAACCTGATTCCACGCGCCTCCATGAACAACTTCAGCTCAGTATTAACAAACTCTCCACCGCCATCACTTGTAAAGGACTTGATCCGATGTCCAGCCGCAAGCAACTCCGTCGTTAGCTTGATCGTGTTTGCGTTGGCATCACTCTTGCTCTTCAACGGGAAGCACCATTTGTAGCGCGAACCCTCGTCATGTATAAGCTGGAAGTAGCGCATGTGACCGAGCCCCGGAAGAAACTTGCCCATGTCGCACGTGTCCGATGTGAGGCGCTCGTAGTTGATCTTGGTGCGCTTTTCCGCCGCACTTGCCTTGTACGACATCCTCTTGCGCTTAGCCGACATGCAACTCAAGCACGTGAACTTCTTCTTGAACAACGCAGCCGGGATCTCCATACCCGCCACCGTTCCGTTGTCCACCATGTGCTTTATTGCAGCCACGTGAAGGTGGCCCAGGCGCTCATGCCACCGCATCAGCGCATTCGCATCCGCATTGACAGTCATCATCGCCATTCCGGTGTCCAAGGCATCTACCTCCACCGTCTTCAGCCAATAGTGCTTGCCTCTTTTCACAAACTCCAGACGATCATGCGCACTCGGTTGTTCCAGGAAGATTCTCCGCGGCGACGCCCCACTGGGGCTGCTCGACATCTCCCAACCGTTGTCCTCCATGACGCCCAAGCTGATCAAGTTCATCGACCCGTGCGGCGAGTACTCCACGTTCGAGAGCTCCAACTTCACCAACTCATCACTGTTCTGGTTCTTCGTGTAGATCACCACCTGACCACTCATGACACCACGCGTCACCTGTCTGTCCCAAACCTTGAACGTCGTCTTCGATTGTTTCTGAGTCACGAAAATGTCCCGATTAATGCAGACGTGTGTAGAGGTTCCAGTATCTAGCATCCATTCGCAATCATTCTTGCTAATTGTTGTTGCCTGAACCATGTCAATAACGGAGTCTTCCTCACTGCCGCTGCTATCTTCGTCACCGTTGTGGAGAAACTCCATGTGCTCGATGACACCGGGCTCCTTCTTGTTCTTGGACCACGCCTTCTTCTTCACGTCCGAGGACTGGTCTGCCTTGACCTTCGCTTGCTTGTTCTTGTACTGGTAGCAGTCTCGCTTCAGGTGCCCTGGCATCTTGCAGTGATAGCACTTGGGCAAAGACTTGCGTCCGCCTCTGCCACCTTGACCACCGCTACCGCCACCGTTTCCGGCATGTCCGCGGCCGCCACCACCATTATTGCCGGCGTAACCGCGGCTGCCCCCACCACCGGCATTCATGTTCATCACGACACCACCTCCTTGAGTTCCGTTGACCATTCGGTCACGTTCGTCACGCGAGCGTAGTGCATTGGTCACTTGCTGCAGCGTGGGCGGACTGCCCTGTCGCGTCGGCAAGTCGAACTGTTCCACAAGTTCGCGGTGAGTCATAGCCACGCCCATCAGCAGCAGGCGAGCCATCTCATCGTCGCTAATCGCATGCTCACTTCCGACATTCCTCAACTGCTGCCGCATATGCGCCATCGTGCGCAAGTAGTCCGACATCAACTGGTCCTGTTCGTGAGAACACTGGTAGAGCTGGCGCCTCAACAGCACTGCATACGAGAAGTCCCTTTGCGTGTAGTCGGACACCAACGTCTCCCACATGTCGTGCGCGGACGACAAGTTACACACCTTCGCAGCGTCTTCCGTCTTCCGCCCACCACGCAGTCCCCGCAATATCGTGGCTCGCGCTAGACGATCGCGCTTGTCGTAGTCCGCCTGCTCTGCTTCCCCCGTAGTTGGCCGCCCCTCGTCGCCAGTCACGATGTTCCACGCGTTGCGCTCGTCCAGGTAGAGCTCCAGCTCCGCCCTGTACAACTCGAACGCTCCCTCGAAGAACGGCGCCTTGCTACTGCCCCGAAGCACTGCTTGTTGCAGCACAGCTCTGTTACCCGCAGCTTGGTTGCCTGCAGCTTGGTTGCCAGCAGCTTGAGTGCCCGCAGCTTGGATGCCCGCAGCTTGGATGCCCGCAGCTTGGTTCGCACCGCCGGGGCTGTTTGCGGCACTGCCCCCGGTATTACCAGAATTCGCACTCATCTTAAATCAGTACTCTTCGCGTTATGGCTTGGGCTCAGAACCTAGCAGCTCTAGCGCGTTGAGTGAGTACTTGAACGGAGAGAAGGAGAGAACGAACGCTTGTGCAGTTGCGAGTGAAACTCAAAGTGATATTAGTTTAGCTACGTGCCGTGCACGAGGAGGAAAGCTTCCAGCCTAAAAACCCCTTTCACTCACCACCCAGATAGATACCTGCCACCCAGAAAGTATGGCGAGGCCCAATCAATGTAGGTGGGCAAGTGGATTCCCAGTAGTACTGGGACCTGACCAGACGTGAGTCACTAGGAGAGGTAGATAAGCTCATAAACTACATGCGCGACATCGCCGAAGGTGTTGTGCGCAGCGGCGGTGCCGACTTCGTTGGGTTTGGCCGCCTGTACATCACCAACTCCGACCTGGTGGAGCGATTCCAGAATGACTGGCCCTCAACTTGAAAGTTCAGCAGGAGGAGGTCCTGGAGCTGAGGCGACTCACAGTAATACTCAATGGGGTTAATATATGCAGAGGTACGGCTGTGGACTGGGCATTATAAGGGGCGTGCAATGCACATGAGTGACGTTATTGGGTGGTGATTAATCAGAAGTTTGTTTTTGAGTAAATCGCATAATGGGCTTAGCACATGCGAAGCAGGCGCAGGAGATGCGCAATTGCATTTTTAATTAAACGCGCTACCAGCCCAATCCTCTAGTATGTATGTGACTGTATAATTCTCTGGATTTTATATCCAGAGTCCTACCCGGGATTGGAATGAGGTTGGAATCCTTACTTTTTTTATAACCTGCATAAGCGGTACGATTACATACAAGATATAGAATTAAAGTATACCTGTAGCTTTGGATAACCTGTTTGGAGTTTAAATTATGCAGTTATGTTGACCCATCCAGTTGAGATTGGGATTAAATACCTGCTGCATTTTGTAACGTGCATTGAGTTATAATACCTGCTGCAGCTTATGCACTCGAGCGACAACGGATTATATCTAATACACTCGAACGACAGCGATGTGTATTCCTCTCCCGCAGCAACGTTCGTACCCATATCACCTCTTCACATGTGAACGCAGAGCGATTCTACTTCGACCGTACCTCGTTTAGTCAGCCGGTTGAGAGGGGAGCACATATTCCGACCACGTGGTCGGGATATCCATTACTATTCATACCTGGGAGCTCTGAAAGTGTAATGATTAGTGCATCTCCCTTGGTGTGCCTTCGTCTGTACTCCGATAAAATATGTAAGCAGGAGTAGACCACGGGTAATATGTAGAATATGTACAGTATTGTGTTGGTTAATCCGTGTAGAACATAAGCAGCGATGCTCTCGCGCCGACGGCGGATATAAGCTCAGTACAATGTATTAGATCTGCGGAAGCGAGCACCCGCTCAAAGTATTTGAGTAAAACCAAGGGAGATTCCAGAACCTGTCGGCAATTAGCACGGCTGCGATGTCGTGGTTGGAATATGTGCTCCCGTCACCGATTGATGGATCTTGATTTTACTGTTGGCTCAGCATCGAAGGCATTGTAGAACTGTACGAGTGCAATGCTGCTTGAGCAGGCATATATAAGATCGGCAGTTGCCGCTTTGTACGAAAATAAGCTAAAGTGGGCAAATTTCATAGTTTGGAATGGGCATTGGTGGGCATCATACAATACTTTTAAGTATTGTATGATGCCCACTTAAAAGTACAATAGATCCGCATTGTGATATTAAGGTCCTCAAACTGATTGGTGTGGAGAGCGCTTTCGAGAGTGAAACCCGTCTGCCGACTCTTCTGCGACGGCTTCTCCTTCTTAAGTAGATAGAAATCGCTCTCAACGATCAGTGTTCCAGGAAGAATGGTGACTATGATAGACCGGCCTCTCTAATAGAGGTATTTCCCTCGAATACCTCTATTAGCTTAATGGAGGGATGAAAACACCTTTTAATATAGGTACGGCGAGGTATGAATTCCTGTATAGTGAACCTAAGATAAAGTCACTCCCATCGTCGAACTTAGTGCGGATACTTGCCTGAGGAACCCTGAACGCTTCCCACGGAGAGCAAAAATGCAGAATATGGGTGTGAATGAAGATTGCAGCACATACCGCGCGGATATACAAAAAAAAACATTGACAGGCTTGAAAATAGATAACGCATTTGCCAAGCTACCATGCGCTTCCAGTGGAAGCCTCCCACATCGTTTCAAATAGAACAAAATCTTCGACGATAGATCGCTTGCTTTTAAAGTATATACTTGCTAGTCGCGATCGACATCAGCCAATGTTGTATTGTAGAGGTTGGGCCGATAAGAGCGTTTTATTCTCTTCGTCGCTAGTTGCAGAGTACCGATTCCAAGCAGTAGGGTGCACAAACTGAACTGGCGCGTATTATCCGCGTGAATAGAGTACTTGACGTATTAATACACTGTGCCTGTGCAGTTCGCTTTCGCTTTCGCTTTCCTTTTTTTGCTCACTTTACGACCAAATCGATGCAAAATCTGCATGTTAAACCTTCTTATGCGAGGGATGACCCGAGGTCTTAATATAGGTATAGCGAGGGAAAACGGGTCAATTTCCCTCTATTAGAGAGGCCTGATGATAGACCACAGAAAAACTGTTTCAAAGATGGATAATGGACATTTCATTCAGCGAGTTTCAAAGTCGATCTTGGCGTTTTGCTCCACCTTGACATGGAAGTCAGGGTTGGAAGCGTGCATTGTTGGAATCGTACATTTGCCGCATTGCTGAGGGGACTCCTTGCAGTGCCTAAAAACTTATATGTAGCGATACGCGCACGATGCTAAGCAATGATGGTAGCCACGTCGCGGTAAAAGTCCTTGTATAATGTCAGCTATTACGCGGGTGACGTCAAACAAAAGGCTGTACCATTCGAGCAGATTGTTAGCGTCTACCTCAATTTCTCCACTAGGTACCACGTACAGACTTAAGAAAGTGGCGGCTACACGGGCGTCGAACGTTTCATGAGGTTGATCCCCGCTCGCGTGGTATGACCGAGGGCTCGAACGGTGATATTAGCACTGTTTGATACTGATTCGGCGATAATACCACCAGCCTTCTGGTGGTTACAACCTGCATTGTTGTCGCGAAAATGATGTTCGAGCTCTATGCGATGCTTCCTGATCCACCTGTAGCACTTTCCCATTAATTCTCACGTCTTGTTCGCGAGCAGCGGTGCCGCTATCTTCATCTTACAACACTTTCAAGTTGAAACTCCGTGCCTTATACGGGGCATTTTCTAAGACTAGGAAGTGGCACTGTTGCCCATTTAGGCGACGAATGCCCATTCTATATATGCCTGTGCTTGAGTCAAGGTATCAAGGCTTGCTCCCTCACTCTTAGAGCTGGTCCGTGCTAGCGCGGCTTTGTTGGGTAAAATTCCAAAATAATATATATGGCCAAGAATTATTAATAATCATTAAATTTAAAAAAATCCCAATGCATTGTTTCAGTAATTATATTTTTCGCACCCCTGGTTGACGCGTACCTGTATTAAAAAGTCGATGGCGCGGCGCACGTCTGAAACCCTGGTCAGGACAGAGGCGCAGCCTACGGCAGATAACACTCCCTGACTCAGGGACCCTGAGCAACGGTTCGAGCTGTCAGCCAGCCACCACCACGTAAAACTGGCAGGGAGATGCTGTGTCCGACTCGCTCTGGGGCTCCATTTACTCGGGATCGTGAATTCCGTGACTGGTGACTCAGTCCCTGTTAGCGAAAACGCATCACTACGAGGTTGCAGATCCAACAACGTCAAGAAGTCCTCCACCTCGGATGAGGGGAACTCGTCGTCGCGCCATGGCTGGAGTGCGTGCTTCTGCTGAAGCAGCAGTGATAATGCACGCACGGGTCCCGCAGCAACTTGCTGAAGCCGATCTTGCGGAAGAAGTCCGAGTTGATGCACTTGATCCTCATGCTAGATCGTCCCAGTTCTCTTCTGCTGACTCGTCAAAATATGCTCAGGCTCTGATACTAATCAAAAGTTCGCTCGAGATATCGTAAGCAAAAGTCGTTTGGGAGATCCCGTGACCAGCCAGCATCCAGCAAATTCTTAGCGAAAGCAAGACGCTATCTGTCACTTCAATTCACTTGTTCAGCAACTTCTGAAGCTCGGTCGTGGCCGTTTCGTTGTTTCCGAGCTCCAACTCAGCAATTTGGCGATGAACTGCTTCATCGCGGGGCCCGCGATGAAGCAGTTCAACGCCAAGTTAAGTTCCAGGGGCGCACAATAAAATATGTTATTGTATTGCAGACTTCATTCAGCCGTAATAATGATTGCAATATGAGTGATCCCAATAATCAATTATTTTAGTGGAGCAATACCATAATAATTGTATTGGACAACATGTTGCACTTGATATTTGTATACGTACGAAAAATCCGCAATAACTTGGGCTGGCAAAGCTCAATAATAATAACTGCAATACGATGTCATCCAATAATAAATAATTGTAGTGGAACAATACCATAATAATTGTTTTGATATTATTTTTTCCGACCCCTGTCAACAAGACAGAGCATGAGCCCGCGTCGCGGGCTCATGCTCTGTCTTGTTGTGAGAATGCATGGGCACATAAGGACACAGATCCTGAGAACCATTCCAAGTCTAGCAGAAGACGCTTGTGACGTATTTGTGTAACGATACACTATTCGTCATTTTGACAAACACGACATTTGTCAATTGGTATCACAAAGGTACACGTCAATTGTCATTTTGACCAATATCGCTAAGGACCGAGTTTTGTCATTAGTTGAGCAGAAGTAGCTACAAGAGAGTAGTGCAGTAGCCTAACTAGCAATGTCAGTTCTCAATTTGCCTTCGCTTCCTCAGCAGTGTTACATAGTAGCACTTGTCGACTGTCCAGCCGTCGTGCTGTCCAAGACCTTCGCGTCAAGTCCCAGACCATCGCGTCAAGTCCTGCATCGCCATGGACCAATCAAGCTCGCCAAACCCCCAGACGTTCGGCGAAATGATCGCCTTCGTTGCGCAGCAACAAGTCCAGTTTCAAGAGCGCTTAAGTGAGCAAATAGCTGCTCAAAATGCTCGTTTTGAAACCCTCGTCTCCAAGCCTCCAGCCGCCCGAAAAGCCGAGCCGCCCAAGTATCACGGAGGGATGAACGAGGACCTGGAGCTATGGTTTTTCACCATCGAACAGTACTATGCTGACTACCATCCTCTGATGGGGGAAGAGTCACCTGGGTTCGTCACCATGATTTCCTGCCATCTGGCGCCGACGCCAATGAATTGGTATCGCCAGTTCGTGGCAGATTGTGACCGATCGGGAGTCGTCTGCACGTGGTCTACCTTCAAGGACGCCCTTCGCAAGCGATTCCTGCCCCCCCGATAATGAGTATGCTCTGCGCGAGCAGCTCTGCAAGCTGACGCAAACGCACTCGCTGCACGACTACATCGGCGCGTTCCAGAACATCCTGGTGCAATGCAAGTTGCCCATCTCGCCGCTCGAGATGCGATTTTATTTCCAGCAAGGATTACGCATGGAAACGGGGAAACATCTGCGCGAGCACCATCCGATGACTCTGGACGAGACTATCCAGCTGGCTCTCCGCTTCGACCACAGCCTTACGGCTGGTCCCCAGCGTGAAGCTGGTTGGAAAAAAACGGCGACCTGCCACCGTTGCAAGGCCGTTGGCCACATTGCCCCCAATTGCCCAACTTTGAAAGGGTAAGCCTTTTCTCAAAAGGAGGTCATGTGACGTATTTGTGTAACGATACACTATTCGTCATTTTGACAAACACGACATTTGTCAATTGGTATCACAAAGGTACACGTCAATTGTCATTTTGACCAATCATCGCTAAGGACCGAGTTTTGTCATTAGTTAACCCCTCCGCGACCGACGTTGTATCTTACTGCATGTTAGGTTTTATTACATGTTGTAGGTACAACATGTTCAAACAGAGCCACTATGGAGCATACAAAGGACAAGATAAACGTCGGTTCACGGAAAGGCCACGAATTGTTTTTGTGCGAAATGTACAGGGTTAGGGTAGTTTTACACATATGTACGATAAGCAAGCAAACGGTTGTGGTTGGCCACACGGCAGTTTTGGTGGCTGCCGAGGCTCCCCCTCGCTTGTCATTTCAGAAACCAAAGCCGACCAAGACAAGCAAGGATGGAGCGTCGGGCCACGCGCGCTGAGACGCGCGACCTCATGGAGAAGCTCGAGGACAAGACCCCAGCAGAGCGAAAGCAAATCATGGCCGCGTTCAAGGCCACTCTCGTGCAGCCCAACAGCGAGCCGCCGGTGCGCGCACGCACGCGCGCACGTCCGTCCACGCAGTCACCCGCCACCTCGCCAGCTTCAGCACAGTCGCCTCAGCCCCCGGCGGACCCGAGCCTGACTGTTGCGCGCACTGAAGGTGTAGCCGCTCGTGTTTCACCACCGGCGAGCACGCCCTCTCACTCTGCGTCGCGCCCTCCGCTTCCTCCCTCGATTGGAAAAGCGGCTGCGTATGCGCTAGCAGCGCTCAAGCGCCAGGCCGGAGAGCAGAGCGCGCGCTCAAGTAGTGCTGAGAAGCGACCGGCGGCTAAGCGGAGCGCGCGCTCAAGTAGTGCTGAGAAGCGACCGGCGCACAAGAAGCGCGCCGCTGCAACAAGCGAGGGATCGGCGGCTCCGGTTGCAAAAAAAACGCGGAAGAAGACGCCGAAGCAAGCCGCCGCTGCCGAGAAGCGCGCGGCGGACATCAAGCGGAAGAAAGCCGAGAGCGCCAAGCGCAGCGAACAAGTCGCTGCTGCTACTGCAGCGGGGAAGGCGGCGAAGCGCTGGAGCGCATTGCCGCGAAGGCGGCTTCCAAGAAGGCGACCAGCAAGTGCAAGACCACGATGCAGAAGAAGCAGCAGTGCACCAGCCCACTCAATGAAGAGGAATCTGCACCAAGGTACGCCGCGTGAACATGTTGAATATGTACTGTTAGTGTTCTAAAAAGACGTTGTATGCGATGCAGCGACTGTGGATCGCGTGACGCTCAACTAGACGTCGCATCGCGTGATGCATTGGGTTCGTCAGGTACCAGCAGTGGCGAAGAAGAGTTGGTGTTGGCGCAGAGCGACAGCGAGGAACCCCAGCCACGGCGTAATGGGTACACACGCTCATGTATAAAACAAATCAACATGTACAGTTAGCTAACATGCTGTATGATATTACTTTGAATTTAGAGCGGTGGACGTGAACATCGTGGCGCAGTCCGAGTTGAACGCCAACGACTACGCGGCCCTCAATTCGGACGGTGACGATTCTGTCGGTGACAGCAGCGAGGATTCGTTTTACGAGTGGTCAGAGGACGAAGTGGCCGAGCTCGACGAGGAATCCGACGACGACGCAGAGTCGGAGTCGGGCGGAGGATCAGACGAATTGCTGACTCCCGGGCACCTGACGCGTGCTGAGATGGACAAGTTCGCGCGCAACAAATGGCTCGTGCGGAAGATGAGAGAGGAGGGGTGGCACTACGGTACGCAGGATGCATGAACGGTAACGCGTTATTGCTTACAAACTAAGGATACTGTACTGTACAGAGGGCGAGCCGCGCGAGGAAAAGTATCCTCACCTGGTGGAGTCGAGCGAGTCCGGACCCTCCGCTGCGGTCATGGATCTGGCGGAGTCGCCGCTCGACCTGTTCATGTTCTTCATGCCCAAGAAGCTGTGGCGCAAGGTGGCACGAGAGTCTTCCAAGTACCACACTCAGAACCTCGTGACGCGCGTGGACAAGATGTTCGCGCGCCAGAGCGGTCCCCGCGCCAAGACCAAGGACGAGCTTATGGAGCGGGAGGCCAATACCCCGGACGTCAAGCCGCACGAGATCCTCCGCTGCATCGGCCTGCTCGTAGCGCGGATGCTCAACCCCCACCGGCGACACCTGTACGACCACTGGGCGACATCATCCGTGGGGGCTGTAGCTCCGGGGACGTTCGGCCGCTACATGCCCCGCAACCGCTTCTCTTTCGTGCTGAGGAACCTGCACTTCACCGACAACGGCGATGCGAGGGCTGGCACTGATCGGGCGTGGAAGGTGCGATCGGTGGTCGAAATCATGCAGCGCACCTTCCTACGTGGCTACCAGAACCCGTCCGTCATCGCGTTCGACGAGGCGGTCATACCGTCAATGAACCGCTTCAACCCGATGCGGCAGTTCATGAAGGACAAGCCGCATCGCTGGGGCACGAAGCTTTACATGACGTGCTGTGCCCACTCAGCGTATTGCATCCGGTACATTCAACACGAAAGAATGCCGAGCGATTGTTTTTACTACGTGGAACATGTTGTATCTGACTGGGTGTTTTTTGTTTATCATGCTATATCTGCAGCCTTGAAGTTTACTGCGGAAAAAGCCAAGGCGCACGAGTGACCACAGAAGATTCGGATGAGGCCTCCGCGGACCCGAATGCGGGACCGCAAGCGGTTATCCGCAACCTGGACGCCGTCCTGCCGCCTTCCAAGCGTGGTACGTACCACGCAGTGGTTACGGACCGCTATTACACGTCGGTGCAGCTTGCCTTCCAGCTGCTGCATCGACGTGTGTACCTAATCGGCACCATCAAGATGGATCGGATCGGGTTCCCGAACCTGTTGGTGCCTCCCGGCACTAAGACCAAGAAGCAGTCAGTAGTGAGACCCCCCGAGATTGCACGGGGCACTACCACCACTGTAGTGGCTAAGAACTGCCCGAAGCTCACCGTCTCCCGATGGTGGGACAACAAGGCAGTCTTTGTGCTCGCGACAGGAGCGAGTACACGAATGGAGACGTGTGGTAAGTATGTCATGGTGTGTTTATTGACTGTTCTGTTCTAATAATATGACTGTTCTGTTCTAATAATATGACTGTGTGCGTTCAGAACGACGTGTCCGCGGCGGGTCACGGGTGTCGCTACAATGCCCCGCCCCGTGCGCGACTACCAGCGCTGGATGGGCGGGGTAGATATTCACGACCAACTGCGACTCCAGCGGTACTCCCTTCAGCTGCAGGTCCGCATGCACAAGTACTACAAGTCTTTGTTTCTGGGTCTCGTCGATATGGCGATCGTCAATGCGTTCATCGTCTATCGCGAGGCCCAGAAGAAACGTAGCGAGCCCCCAGCGGATCACAGCCGATTCCTGCACGAGCTGCAAGCCCAGCTTCTCGAGATGACCGCCGAGGATTTCGAAAACCCTGTAAGTCGAAGATATCCTACATGTCATCACGTTGACTTATCTGACATACTGTACATGTAGACCACTGCGACGCCAGCCCAGAGCTCTATGCTGAAGCCAGTACCGCGTGCCCACGAGCCACGTCAATGCGAGGAGTATCAGGTCTTGAAGGACGGGTCGCGTCGTCGCCGTCAACGGCAGTGCAAGGTCTGCTCGATCTACAAGACCAGCATCGGCCAGCGACAGCAGACGAAATATTACTGTGGAGGGTGTAGCCCTACAGAAACGAACAGGTATGTTGTGAATGGTGTGAATTCGATTTACGCTCGCTGCTGATCTATTATCTATGATTTTGCTAGAATCTTCTTGTGCACGACCGTGCGGCCGCATACACGCGGCAATACTATGACGTGCCACCAGATTTGGCACTACCGGTGGGCGAACGGAGCCAAGCGGCCGTCTCCTCGGCTCGGCCGCGACATTCAGCTGCGCGCCACAGGACAGCCGCAGCGCGCGCGACGCACATCTGCTTCAGGGTGCGCAACGCGTGACAGAAACGCGAGGGCGAGTAGCGTTGACGCGGGTAGCGATCCCGAAAGTGTGCAGCAGATCGACGCTGACGCTGACAGTGATGAGGGAGCGTACAGCAGCGCGGGATGTGGCGATGAGGTATGCAGCAACGCGGGGGTCGACGAGGTTTACATCAGCGCTGTAGTGTAGGGTAACATCGAGGACTCCGTGTCCGTGACGGAGGGTGACGGCGAGGCGCGCAGCAACTCGAAGGTATAATTGCTAATGAACTGTATGCCTTTCACTTGAGGTTCCTTTTACTTTTGAGTTGATTGCTATCAAATGTTTGCAATCCACTTGAATACATACTGGTAATTCAGCATCTTTGCGCTCATGATTCGTGCCTGGGTGGTGCATTTGGTAAAAAGGCCATGTCGAACACGATTGCAGAAACTACATGATGGAGTACCGTACTCGTTCATACAACGTGAACGGCCGATCATACTGTAGATGGTTTTTCTGTGCAACGAGAGAGTGTCGCGTTTTACAGAGCTGTGCGCGGCCTCCACACAAACCCTTAATACAGGCTGGCTTTAACAGGGTGTATCTTACAACATGATTAATTTTGGAAAAACCTCATCGTGTATTCCGGTCGCGGAGGGGTTAAGCAGAAGTAGCTACAAGAGACTACATGTAGTGCAGTAGCCTAACTAGCAATGTCAGTTCTCAATTTGCCTTCGCTTCCTCAGCAGTGTTACAACGCTGGGGTGGCCACACTCCAGCCGTCTGTGGGAATACAAGCCGATGAAAGCTCCTTCGCCTTCTGTGAGCAATCTCCATACAATCACTATGAGATCGCTCTCCTCGTACCGACGAATGACGATGCGTTGTAAGCTACAACGTGTACAGCCTGGTAGTTGAACGACAAGATTACCTTGCCTCTGAACTGGAAGAAGCCTTTGCTAATGTCAATATTCCACGATACCTGAAGGCCATCTCAGTTGTCTTCAGAGCCCTCAAGTCTCTAGTATCGTGTATGTGCGTGAGTATATTCCGTCCAATTCTCGGGCGAACGTTGCGAATATCTCGGTATCGGATGATTCAAAATGAATTTTCTTCCGCCGGAATGATGAAGCAGCCGACTCCTCCTGGCGCTAAAAACCTCTCAGGAAGGCCAACTTGTTGAGGCGATCACACATTAATCTCTGGAACTTGAGCGCCAGGTTAACTTGGACGCCAATTGCTTCGCGTAGCTGCTTCTACTCTGCTTCAGCTTGGAGTCGAGCTGCTAATTCGCGCTGTATGATCGCTGTCCACGTCGATTCATACATGTGATCAATCTCCTCTAACTTCTTCGTGAGTTTCTCGATCTCGTTGAACAAATGTTCGCGTTCGGTCCATTCCGCGCTCGATTCTTTCGGTCCTTCATCCGTTCCGCCTCCCGCTGCGCTTCTTCGACCACAATTGATGCGTTGGACAAGTCCCAGTTGACCGATGGCTCACCCTTCAGATCGATGAGTGGCAACTCGTACGAGTTGGGAAAAATGTCCACCTCCGCGTGTAATGCGTTGTCTGCGGTCGTCCTGGTCAATTGGAAAGTTCACAACAACTCGCCTTACCGCACTATCCCCAGCCAGCTTTACCACGGCGTCGGACAAGGCTACTTGGATTTGAAGCGCACGCTCGAGCTGATGTCACCACCAGCACAATGTATTGTCATGTATTCTCTACAACAGCATACCGACCAGTTTTCGAGATGTCCATCTCAGAACTTCAAAGACTTCCCCCGTGTACTGTATGACCCAGTTCAAAGTCGATGTATGTTAACTATGTGTCTCTACAGTGCACCCGCATGGGTCGGCTTCATTTGTCGGTAAGTAGCAAATTTTTCAGTTCGTTCGTGACTTCCATTTTGTTCTCGGATCCCCAGTCGAATACCTTGCTCGCAAACTGCTTGAGGTTAGGATCGTGGTTCGCTACAGTGTCGAGATGCATCGGCACGTTGTTGACGCAGTTTGTCATCACTGTGCCTTTCTCCGGGGAGTTCAGGGCTGGAGAAGCGATTGCCCACCCGGTCTCATCCGCGTGCATGCTCACAAAAGGTCCTTCGCCCTCGGTGAACAACCGCCAAACGATCACCGTCCGCTCCTTCTCTTCGTGTTTTCGGGTGACAAAGCGCTGGACCACAGAGGCCGTCTTACCTGTCGCCAAGCGAGTCGTGATACGAAACTTCAGCGCCACGGTGTTCTCAGGATCACCCAAATTCGTATAGAGCTTTCGGTTCTCCTGGCGGTGGTGCAACGGTTGTGTATACCATCGTAAGCGGCAGAAGTCATGATAGTCGACCGGCAGCGTGATTTTGCCTCTGAACTCGAAGTACCCCGTATCGAGGTCCCTGGTCCAAACCTCGCTCGGGTCGTCCCAGTTTGCTACGGTCGGGTCTATCCCTCCGGCACGTAGAATCTCATCGGTCCGAGCGTAAACTGCGTCCAGCTCTCGGATGTACGCAGCGAAAATTGCTTCATCAGATGGCTCCTGTCGAACTCGTTTGTGCCGGTGGAACGCGGTATCCGAGCTGTCCTCGAGCACTGGGTCTTTGGTCGACACGAAGTCCTCCAGACCATTGACGCGCTCGTTCACCATTGCTTTGAACTCCTGGATCAGAGCGGCTCGTGCGTCGATAGTCGACCACAGCCGCTGCTGCTCTGCTTCAGCGTTCCTACGTGCTGCGAGTTGGCGCTCTGCAACCATCTTCCAGGGCGAAGTGCAGGTGTTGTTCCCCTTCTGGAGCTCTTCAGTCAGTTTTTGAATTTCTTGTCGTAGACTTTCACGTTCCTGTAGGTGGCGCTTGCGATAGGTTCTTCGTCTGTTGCGGTCCTTCTCCCTCTCCAAGTCGCGCTTGGCGTCATGGCCCATGCTGCTCTTCGTCCTCAAACGCGTACGGCGCGTTGGTTGCAACTGAGGAGCGAAATGCTTCGAAGGCGCCTCAGCAGTTGGAGAGGTCGTCCCATTCCTGCTGTCGTCGCAGTCGGAAGGTATCGGGATTGTCAGGTCGCTCGAAGTCAGGAAGTCCTCCACCGCAGCGAGGAACGCTGCATCCGACGGGGTCATGGTCAATTCGGAAGTGGGATGCCATGTTTCGTGCCGTTGTCGGGCAAGTTTTTTTTTTTGCCCGTCAACCGGCTGGGTCATTTTTCACGTCATTAGGGATCACGTATCCGGACAAAGCTACCGAATTCCATGTTGTTGTGAGTCACAACAAAAGTCACAACAAATGGAATTCGTTGTCGGGCAAAGTTTTTTTGTTGCCCGTCAACGTGGGTCTTTTTCACGTCATCAGGGATCACGCATCCGGACAAAGCTACCGAATTCGTGACTTTTGTTGTGAGTCACAACAAATGGAATTTGCAATTCGGTAGTTTTGTCCGGATACGTGATCCCTGATGACAACTTATGACATCCTCCTTACCACCCAATTGAGCTAGCCAATACTACAAGTAGTATAATACATGTCCATGTAGGAGGAAGAGTACATGTACAGCACTGAAACTGTCTCTCTTACAGAGCTACTTCTAAAAGCTTTCAAACCTGCACTTTTGGACCAATCTGATGGGGCAGCATCTGCCATATCCGCCACCTTCTGAAAAATTTGGCTTCGTTAACGAGCAGCAATAGTACATGTGATAACGAGCAGCAATAGATTCCTGGCCATGCAATACTGGTATCAAGCGATTGTAATCAAGCAAAAGGCGTTTGGGAGATCCCATGCCCAGCCTGCATCCAGCAAATACTTAGCGAAAGCAAATTGCTTTAAGCAATACACGACCTGTCACTTCATTTCACTTGATAAGCAACTTCTGAAGCTCAGTTGTAGCCGTCTCGTTGTTTCCGAGCCCCAACTCCAGCAACTTGGCGTTAAACTGCTTCATCGCGGGCTCATGGTCTGTCTTGTTGTGAAAATGCATGGGCAAATTTGGACACAGATCCTGAGAACCATTCCAAGTCTAGCAGAAGACGCTAGATTGCTCACAGAAGGCGAAGGAGCTTTCGTCGGCTTGCATTCCCACAGACGGCTGGAGTGTGGCCACCACCCAGACAATCACTATGAGATCTCTCTCCTCGTACCGACGAATGATGATGCGTTGTAGACTACAACGCGTACAACTTGTAGTACAGTCACCCGTTCTCCAGAGTGGTAGTGACGCGGACCTTGAGCGCAAACGCATTGTCTGGGAATTCTTGGGCGAACGTTGCGAATATCTCGGTGTCGGATGATTCGATATGAATTCTCTTCCGCCGGAATGATGCAGCAGCCGACTCCTCCTGGCGCTAAAAACCTCTCAGGAAGTCCAACTTGTTGAGGCGATCACACATTAATCTCTGGAACTTGAGCGCCAGGTTACCTTGGACGCCAATTGCTTCGCGTAGCTGCTTCTACTCTGCTTCAGCTTGGAGTCGAGCTGCTAATTCGCGCTGTATGATCGCTGTCCACGTCGATTCATACATGTGATCAATCTCCTCTAACTTCTTCGTGAGTTTCTCGATCTCGTTGAACAAATGTTCGCGTTCGGTCCATTCCGCGCTCGATTCTTTCGGTCCTTCATCCGTTCCGCCTCCCGCTGCGCTTCTTCGACCACAGTTGATGCGTTGGACAAGTCCCAGTTGACCGATGGCTCACCCTTCAGATCGATGAGTGGCAACTCGTACGAGTTGGGAAAAATGTCCACCTCCGCGTGGAATGCGGCGTCTGCGGTCGTCCTGGTCAATTGGAAAGTTCACAACAACTCGCCTTACCGCACTATCCCCAGCCAGCTTTACCACGGCGTCGGACAAGGCTACTTGGATTTGAAGCGCACGCTCGAGCTGATGTCACCACCAGCACAATGTATTGTCATGTATTCTCTACAAAGCATACCAACAAGTTTTCGAGCTGTCCATCTCAGAACTTCAAAGACTTCCACGTGTACTGTATGACCCAGTTCAAAGTCGATATATGTTAACTCTGTGTCTCTACAGTGCACCCGCATGGGTCGGCTTCATTTGTCGGTGAGTAGCAAATTTTTCAGTTCGTTCGTGACTTCCACTTTGTTCTCCGATCCCCAGTCGAATAGCTTGCTCGCAAACTCCTTGAGATTAGGATCGTGGTTCGCTCGGTCTTTGGTCGACAAGAAGTCGCCCTCGAGACCATTGACGCGCTCATTGCTTTAAACTCCTGGATCAGAGCGGCATGTGCGTTGATAGTCGACCACAGCCGCTGCTGCTCTGCTTCGGCGTTCCTACGTGCTGCGAGTTGGAGCTCTGCAACCATCTTCCAGGGCGAAGTACAGGTGTTCTTCCCCTTCTGGAGCTCTTCTGTCAATTTTTGAATTTCTTGTCGTAGACTTTCACGTTCCTGTAGGTGGCGCTTGCGATAGGTTCTTCGTCTATTGCGGTCCTTCTCCCTCTCCAAGTCGCGCTTGGCGTCAGGGCCCAAGCTGCTCTTCGTCTTCAAACGCGTACAGCGCGTTGGTCGCAACTGAGGGGCGATGTGCTTCGAAGGCGCCCCAGCAGTTGGAGAGATCGTCCCATTCCTGCTGTCGTCGCAGTCGGAAGGTATCGGGATTGTCAGGTCGCTCGAAGTCAGGAAGTCCTCCACCGCAGCGAGGAATGCTGCATCCGACGTTGTCATGGTCAATTCGGAAGTGGGATGCCACATTTCTTGCCGTTGTCGGGCAAAGTTTTGTTGTTGCCCGTCAACCGGGTGGGTCTTTTTTCACGTCATCAGGGATCACGTATCCGGACAAAGCTACCGAATTCCATTTGTTGTGACATCCTCCTTACCACACGTTACATCCTCCTTACCACACAATTAGTTAGCCAGTATAATACATGTACATGTATAATAGTACATGAACAGCACTGAAACTGTCTCTCTTACAGAGCTACTTCTAAAAGCTTTCAAACCTGCACTTTTGGACCATACGACTTGGTCTGATGGGGCACCATCTGCCATATCCGCCAGCTTCTGAAAAATTTGGCTTCGTTAACGAGCAGCAATAATACATGTAGATAACGAGCAGCAATAGATTCCTGGCCATAAAATACTGGTATCAAGCGATTGTAATGAAGCAAAAGGCGTTTGGGAGATCCCATGCCCAGCCTGCATCCAGCAAATACTTAGCGAAAGCAAATTGCTTTAAGCAATACACGACCTGTCACTTCATTTCACTTGATAAGCAACTTCTGAAGCTCAGTTGTAGCCGTCTCGTTGTTTCCGAGCCCCAACTCCAGCAACTTGGCGTTAAACTGCTTCATCGCGGGCTCATGGTCTGTCTTGTTGTGAAAATGCATGGGCAAATTTGGACACAGATCCTGAGAACCATTCCAAGTCTAGCAGAAGACGCTAGATTGCTCACAGAAGGCGAAGGAGCTTTCGTCGGCTTGCATTCCCACAGACGGCTGGAGTGTGGCCACCACCCAGACAATCACTATGAGATCTCTCTCCTCGTACCGACGAATGATGATGCGTTGTAGACTACAACGCGTACAACTTGTAGTACAGTCACCCGTTCTCCAGAGTGGTAGTGACGCGGACCTTGAGCGCAAACGCATTGTCTGGGAATTCTTGGGCGAACGTTGCGAATATCTCGGTGTCGGATGATTCGATATGAATTCTCTTCCGCCGGAATGATGCAGCAGCCGACTCCTCCTGGCGCTAAAAACCTCTCAGGAAGTCCAACTTGTTGAGGCGATCACACATTAATCTCTGGAACTTGAGCGCCAGGTTACCTTGGACGCCAATTGCTTCGCGTAGCTGCTTCTACTCTGCTTCAGCTTGGAGTCGAGCTGCTAATTCGCGCTGTATGATCGCTGTCCACGTCGATTCATACATGTGATCAATCTCCTCTAACTTCTTCGTGAGTTTCTCGATCTCGTTGAACAAATGTTCGCGTTCGGTCCATTCCGCGCTCGATACTCTCGTCGCTTCTTTCGGTCCTTCATCCGTTCCGCCTCCCGCTGCGCTTCTTCGACCAAAATTGATGCAGTCCCAGTTGAGCGGTGGTTCACCCTTCAGATCGATGAGTGGCAACTCGTACGAGGTGGGAAAAATGTTCACCTCCGCGTGGAATGCGGCGTCTGCGGTCGCCCTGATCATTTGGAAAGTTCACAACGACTCGCCTTACCGCACTATCCCCAGCCAGCTTTACCACGGCGTCGGACGCCTTGTCCGACGCCGTGGTAAAAGGCTACTTGGATTTGAAGCGCACGCTCGAGCTGATGTCACCACCAACACAATCTACTGTCATGTATTCTCTACAAAGCATACCAACAAGTTTTCGAGCTGTCCATCTCAGAACTTCAAAGACTTCCCCCGTGTACTGTATGACCCAGTTCAAAGTCGATGTATGTAACCTATGTGTCTCTACAGTGCACCCGCATGGGTCGGCTTCATTTGTCGGTAAGTAGCAAATTTTTCAGTTCGTTCGTGACTTCCATTTTGTTCTCGGATCCCCAGTCGAATACCTTGCTCGCAAACTGCTTGAGGTTAGGATCGTGGTTCGCTACAGTGTCGAGATGCATCGGCACGTTGTTGACGCAGTTTGTCATCACTGTGCCTTTCTCCGGGGAGTTCAAAACTGGAGAAGCTATTGCCCACCCGGTCTCATCCGCGTGCATGCCCACAAAAGGTCCTTCGCCCTCGGTGAACAACCGCCAGACGATCACCGTCCGCTCCTTCTCTTTGTGTTTTCGGGTGACAAAGCGCTGGACCACAGAGGCCGTCTTACCTGTCGCCAAGCGAGTCGTGATACGAAACTTCAGCGCCACGGTGTTCTCAGGATCACCCAAATTCGTATAGAGCTTTCGGTTCTCCTGGCGGTGGTGCAACGGTTGTGTATACCATCGTAAGCGGCAGAAGTCATGATAGTCGAACGGCAGCGTGAGTTTGCTTCTGTGCTCGAAGTACCCCGTGTCGAGGTCCTTGGTCCAAACCTCGCTCGGGTCGTCCCAGTTTGCTTCGGTCGGGTCTATCCCTCCGGCACGTAGAATCTCATCGGTCCGAGCGTAAACTGCGTCCAGCTCTCGGATGTACGCAGCGAAAATTGCTTCATCAGACGGCTCCTGTCGAACTCGTTTGTGCCGGTGGAACGCGGTATCCGAGCTGTCCTCGAGCACTGGGTCTTTGGTCGACACGAAGTCCTCCAGACCATTGACGCGCTCGTTCACCATTGCTTTGAACTCCTGAATCAGAGCGGCACGTGCGTCGATAGTCGACCACAGTCGCTGCTGCTCTGCTTCAGCGTTCCTACGTGCTGCGAGTTGGCGCTCTGCAACCATCTTCCAGGGCGAAGTGCAGGTGTTGTTCCCCTTCTGGAGCTCTTCAGTCAGTTTTTGAATTTCTTGTCGTAGACTTTCACGTTCTTGTAGGTGGCGCTTGCGATAGGTTCTTCTTCTGTTGCGGTCCTTCTCCCTCTCCAAGTCGCGCTTGGCGTCATGGCCCATGCTGCTCTTCGTCCTCAAACGCGTACGGCGCGTTGGTTGCAACTGAGGAGCGAAATGCTTCGAAGGCGCCTCAGCAGTTGGAGAGATCGTCCCATTCCTGCTGTCGTCGCAGTCGGAAGGTATCGGGATTGTCAGGTCGCTCGAAGTCAGGAAGTCCTCCACCGCAGCGAGGAACGCTGCATCCGACGGGGTCATGGTCAATTCGGAAGTGGGATGCCATGTTTCGTGCCGTTGTCGGGCAAGTTTTTTTTTTTGCCCGTCAACCGGCTGGGTCATTTTTCACGTCATCAGGGATCACGTATCCGGACAATTCCATTTGTTGTGACATCTCCTTACCACACAATTAGTTAGCCAATAGGAGGAAGAGCACCGATGCTTATAATAGTACATGTACAGCACTGAAACTGTCTCTCTTACAGAGCTTTCAAACCTGCACTTTTGGATCATACGACTTGGTCTGATGACCAGCTTCTGAAAAATGCGGCTTCGTTAACGAGCAGCAATACATGTAGATAACGAGCAGCAATAGATTCCTGGCCATACAATACTGGTATCAAGCGAACACTTCATGTACATGCACTTAGTACAATGTACATGCACTTCATGTAGTAATACATGTGTATTGCTGCTGTCATGTGGGAATTTCCAGCAGGCGTCATTGGTCTCCTCGTCCTCGCTTTCCGCAGACCACCTTGTCCAACCCCCTCTTTGTTAATGGAGTAGACCTTCAATATCCGGCGGATGGCCAGCTTCGTGCGCTCGTTTTGAAGAGCCACCACCTCTATTAATAAATAGTCCGCAGCCAGACTTGCGGAGTTGGTGCTGATTCAGTGTCGATGCTGTGTGTGTGTTCATGTTAGTTCGCGCCCAACAGGTGGTCATCTTCCAGTCTTTTGGGCAACCGGGCTGCATTTTTCGTGTGTCTAATAGGAGGCACCACAGAGGGTACCGAAAACAAAATATGCATGACAGACACTAGCTGCTCTTGTACTATGCGCTGCATAGTATTAATTCTACATGTACCATATTACTATCACTGATTCGATTTGGATCGATTTGATAAATCTCAGTAAAAATCACTGATTTGGGGGCATCTGGGACTGGCTGTGTTGGTTCATGGTATTATAAGATAGCGAAGTTAGTTGGGTGCATCTATGAGACTATACTCTGCGCTTAGTACATGTAATAGGGTCTTACAAGTTGCAGTTTGATAGTAGTACAGTATACAGTACTCACGAAACGTTACCAGTGAGCGGTGAATCACCGTGAAATGGTATCACCGCCGGTGATACCTACCATTTCACCATCATCCCCAGTGAAAATCACTGATTTATGGCAATCCCTCGCTAAATTGTGAGAGAATGCGTGCATAGTCTGGAAAAGAGCGGGTTGCGGGACTATACTGGCCTCAAGTATTAACAGCATATTACCTAATGCATCCTGGGACTTGAATTACTGTACCCGAGGACAGATGACACCCAAGGATGATGCTGCGCTCCAGGAAATATAATACAGTAAACACCATCTGATCCCTGACAAATACCACAAAATGCTGCACAGCACAAATACGGGAGGGGTGACTACGAGCGCGCGGTACATTTATTTGCGTAGGCAGGCCCAGCGCCGATCATTCCAGCCCGAGCACTGCACTCCCAGTGCATACTACTGTAACGTTACATGTATCTTTATAGCCCGAGCTAAGGCGCCGAAGGACAAGCGGAGCGCGGCTGGTCACCATGACATCCATCCCCATGTGACATTTCTTTTACTTAGCAATTGTAAAGTCATTGTGTTATTCAGCGGCTATGGTGCTACATGTAGTCAGAGATTTGCTGTGCTGGTCGTACGTTGTCGCTGCGCTCCTGCGATGTACCGGTACATGTACGCATATACATGTACCGCGCGGCCCTGCTTCGCGGGCATCCCTCGCGGGTTTGCTACGGCTACGCGGCCTCGCCACCGCTCGCCTCAGATGGTCTCTCTCTCACACACACCTCTCCTCGAGACTGTGTACGCAGCCATTCCCTGGGGGGCGGCATCTACGATGACTAACGTTGCATGTAGATTGTTCTCCTCCTCGCTCATTCTGTGTAGCAGAATGAGCGAGGAGGAGATATATTATGTGGGCGATTCAGCGAACCGCTCGGGGTTTGGGAATTCACGATACTGTACTGTATGCCATAACAAAAGGAATTGGGTTCGTGCTGAACAACAGCATTGACTCAAGCTTTCGAATGTGAGTCACATGAAACTTCGTCTACTGTAGTCTACTCATCCTTGAGTAGCAGCTTCTCGAGGGCGTTGGTGATCTCCGAATTGTTTTCAGCCCCCGAGTCGAGCACGATGCCTGTGAATCGTTTGGCGACAGGCTCCAGCATGGCGACGCTGCTGCAATGCATAGGCACGCTGCGAACGCAAGTCCTGAGCATGGTTCCACTGGCGAATGGCGTCGCCACGCCCCAGCCAGTCTCGTACGCGTGCATGCCAGTGAAAATGCCCTCGCCCTCCATAAACGACCGCCACACGATTACCAAGCGTCCATCTTCCTCGTATCGGCGGATGACAATGCGCTGCAGCACAGACGCGACTTTGCCCGAAGTGAACGGGGTCGTGACGCGGAATTTGAACGCGACGGTATTCTCGTCGTCCTCGGTCTTGTCGTGGAGCTGTCGGTCCTCCTGACGGTGCAGCATGTGCGCCACAATCCACCGAGAACGACACGTCTCGTGGAAGCCGAAGGGCACGACGTGCCTGTCCGTGAACTGGAAGTGACCCGACTCGGTATTCCTCGTCCACGTTTGCTTGCTGTCGTCTGCGTCCCCAACCACCGCGTCGAGTCCGCAGTCGTGCAGGACCCCGTCGGTCTGCGCGTACAGCGCGTGTAGCTCCTTCTCGTAAACCTCGTACAGCTCTGCGTCTGACGGCACTCTCTTCTGTCGTCTACGAATCTCCTTCATCTTCACACTGTTACTCATGACCCAGTCGTTCAAAACCCCGCGGAACTCCTCGATCAGCGTCGTTCGAGCCACGACCTCCGCGCACAGTCGCCTCTGGTGTGTTTCAGCGTCTTGGCGCAGCTCCAGCTGCCGCGCGGTGAGCACGGACGTCGCTGGCAGCACTTTGGCTCTCTCTCGTGCGAGCTGCGTCGTGAGCTCTTCCACTTGGCGCTTGAGGTCCTCCCGGCACAGCTTCTGCCGCTCGAGGTAGGCTCTGCGGCGCGTGCGGGCCTTGGCCTTCTGCAGTCTGCTCTTCTCCTCAGCGTCGGTCGGGGTCTTCGTCCTGCGTCTTGTACCGGGCCTGGGATTGGTAGAGCCGTCCACTGGAGCTGGAACTAGTGCGCTCACCGCTGCCAAGGACAGGAAGCTCTCGACCTCAGCGAGGAACGCAGCGTCCGACGTCGCCATGGCGAAGCACCAACGAATATGTGTGTGTGCAGTGAAACGGATAGTCCATCAGGTGGCAAACCGGCCATCTGTAAAAGTGCACCGCAGAGTCGAGCGATCATCGACAGAGGCCGATGGTGTCCGCAAGAGTGAACCGAGCCTTGCCACCAACCAAGTCAAATGGTGTAGTTGCATGTAACGATACTGTATGGATAGCTCGTCACTCGATCGATTGCGAACGGGTCCAGAGGTGCAGTGCCTCGGGTGCAGTCTACACCTCTGCCAGAGGCTCTGGCGAATCGCCACCACGTCGGACCGACGACGGTCCACAGCGACGCTGAGTCGCTGCACATGTATCAGACCTGAGTCCCCGAGGTCATCTCTCCGACCACAAGGGGACTCGCACTCTCCGAATCGAATGGTGAACCAACTTGGTACTTGGTTACCAAGTGTCCGTCATGGACTCGTGAGCATTAGGCGTCCTCGGAAGACATGACTCTAGACATTGGCGTGGGCATCGAACACTATTCCCAAGTTTTCCTCAACGCGCGACCAGCGATACATATTTCAGTTGTGATCGACGGTATCCGATCCTCAGAATGCCGGTCGCTTCAACTTCAACAGCCCAAGACCACGCATACTTGCAGTGCACTGCACTCCGCTCCGTGGCATCGCCGTTGTGTCTCCCTTCGAATGCGATGCAAAACTTTGGTTTGTGCTCCTGTGGGCGGAGTTCCCGGACAAGTTGAGTGCGAGGGCTCGCCAGGCAGGCGATACATATCGTATATCACTGCACCGTCTCTTCGTTCCCGAGAGTGCCCGCGTCCCTCCTCTATGGTGCAGGTGCAGGTAGATCTGTAGACCTGGCCCTCACTTGTCCTTCTTGTCCGTCGCGAAGAGACCGAGCTGCGGCGCTTCGTCCTGCTTTCGTTGGCGACCACCATGGTCCACGCGGTGTCGGCAGCCAACGAGACCACGTCGTACATGATGCAGACCACCACTATCTACACGGACGCGGCCTGCAGCGGGCCGGCCGTGAACGTGCTGGTGATGGAGAACGACAACTGCTCGGCGGTGTCCTGCTCGCCGCGGGCTTTTGGGAACAACACGGACTACTACAAGGCCACGACCTGCTACTCCGCCGACAGCTACTCGTACAACCCGATGGAAGCTCTGTTCGATGGTCAGGCGTTCGTTGAGGGCCAAGCCTACAGCAACACCAACTGCACGGACGACGCGTACTTGTATCGCCAAGGCCTCGTGGTCGGCGGCTGCGAGCCGTTCACCACGAGGAACAACCACAGCGTCAGCGTCACGCTCGACAGCGACGGCTCGGCGGCCATGATCCTGTACGACAACACGGAGTGCACCGACCCGCCCATCACGACGTATGCACTAAGCAACGAGACGCTGGCCAACCACTTGTGCTACGAAGGGATCAGCAACACGGGGCTGGTGCAGTACATCGCCAAGTACTACATCCACGAGAACTACGACTCGTCCGGCAGCAGTGGGAGCCCCGGTACAGTCACTGCAGCCTCGGACAGCTCCAGTCACACTCCTGCGATCGTCGGTGGTGTTGTCGCTGCAGTGTTCGTAGTGGCTTTGATCATTGCAGTGTTTATCATTCGTCAGAAGCAGAAGAGCAGGAGACGCCGTCAGATGGACGAGACCTTGGCGGTGATGGAGGCGCGGTTCACTACGCCGGACACGCCGTACCAGAGACCTCTGGATAGCAGTAGCAAGTTCGACCACAACTCGAGCAGTCGGACCACGATGCAGGTGCTGACTTCGGACCGGGCTTGGGACGACGACACCATTGTGGCAGCTCGGATTCCGCGTGACAAGGTGGTCATAGGGTCGCTCGTGAGTCGTGGGGCTTACGGTGAGGTGTACAGGGGCAGCTACAACGGCCAGTCTGTCGCCGTGAAGATGCTGCTACCGGATACGAGGAGAAGTATCCCCAACGTCAACGCGTTCTTGGCGGAGGTGAAGATGGCGGCGGTCATGGACCACCCTCACATTGCCAAGTTCATCGGCGTGGCCTGGGACTCGCTCACCGACCTCTGCTCTTTGACCGAGTTCATGGACGGAGGCGACTTGAAGACGCTACTAGTGCGTTACCAAGAGGAGAACCACCCACTGGGTTTCGACTACGTTAAAGTCAAGATCGCGCTGCATGTGGCTCATGCGCTCACGTACCTGCACTCGTTGGACCCGCCCGTGATCCACCGCGACCTCAAGTCCAGGAACATTCTACTGAGCCGAGAGATGGACGCCAAGCTGACGGACTTTGGCATCTCCCGAGAACGAATCGATGAGACCATGACGGCAGGCGTCGGCACGTCCATGTGGATGGCTCCGGAGATCATGCTCGGGAACGCGTACGACGAGATGGCCGACATGTTCTCGTTTGGTGTGGTGCTGTCCGAGCTCTCGACGCACCTGTCGCCGTACGCCAATGCGAGACTCTCCGTCGGTTCCAACCAGCCCATAGCTCGCACAGTCATCCTGCAGTACGTCGCTGCTGGGAGACTTAGCGTCGAGTTCTCCGAGGAAGGACCTGAATCGATGGTGGAGCTCGGTCGCGCGTGCATCTCCATGGACCCGAAGGACAGACCCACTGCAGCGGAAGCTCTGTACAAACTGCACAAGGTTCTGACATTGGAGCTCCGAGAAGAGTGAGATTAGTTCGTAGTACAATTGGTTAGCTAGCATGAATGAAGAAGTCCTTACTATCTCTAGCGCCATCTTCGCCGAAACGATACAGCGAGGTACACTTCAACATCGAGGCAATGAGCTTGTGGGACTGTTGAACTGGTCTCAAGGCTCCTCTTCTTTCTCGATTCTTTCTCGCGTTGAACACCATACAGTGCTCAACGTTTTCTCGGACACGTTGCCTGTTTTCGTGGATTGTGGAGTTCATCCGAGGGTAATGAAAGTCAATGGTTCAATTGGGACTCCACGGACCCGACCAACGGACCCTACTGACTTCAGGAGCTTTCGGTCAAGACAAATATTGCTCACGTAACAAATAATACCCGCCGTTGCTGGTCATGCAGCACCACAACATCATGGTGGTGGTGTGCTGGACACCCCGAAAGCGTGTCGTTGAGATTGCACGTGATACTGGCGGCGTCGCGATGCATTTTATACAGTACAGTACCTTGCTAACGTTAGTACCATGTCTGCTTACATGTACGGAAATGATAGGGACACTTTCCGGTCTCAGTATTAATAACATCAGCCGGTATTTAATGAGTATCAGGAGCGCGATTGTGTGGGTCATGACCCGAGTCACTATCGGTTTTATGACCTAATCGAAATACTTTTCTTTTTTTACTTCCAAGAAAAGGAAGGATGGGGAAGAAGTCTGGCGTCTCGATCCGTTCGTATGCGGCAGCAGCGGCTCAATCTGCGCGCGAAATTCAGCTACACGAGAGTGCACTTCAGGCGCACATAGAAGAAAGTGAGCGTGCTACCCTCCAAACTACCTTAGACACGCGGCCGATCAATACGAAAAGGAAGTATGGAGGCTATCAAAAGGAGTTTGTGAGCTGGTGCGATGTTAACCATTTCTGTGATGGAGCTACTGTCACGAAGGGGAAGCTCCATCTCTTTCTGTCTGGACAAGTGGTTGGTCGAGAATAAAAAAAGAAGAAGGGTACCATCATTGGCGGCTCGACTGTTTGTGGATATGTAAATGCCATTGTCGACCTCTACAATCAGCAAGTCGCTTTGCGAATCAACTCGAACGATCATCCCCGGTCTGCGCAAGTGAAACAGCTAATAAAAAACGTGCAAGCTCAAACAACAGCGACGAGAAAGAAAAATTATCAGGATCGTGGGGTTGGCTCATTGCTCGATGGTTACCATTCTGAAACGCAGTTTCGGCAGATTTGCGATTCGTTCTTTCTTCTAGATGATCTTCGGGGTAGAGCTGCATTTTTGGTGTCGCACTATGGGCTGCTACGAGGCGAGAACATTCGCGATCTCGAACTAGCAGACATGTTTTCGCAAAAGCTAGATGGAGAAGGATTTCAGACGTGTGTGGCCCTGGTCATATTAATTCAACACGGAAAAACCAACACATTTGGAAAACTGCAGCACGTCGGATTCATGCGCAACAAAGATGTGCATTTGTGTCCTGTTGGAGCTGCGGCTTTTTATTTATTTGAGCGTTTTCACGTGAATTTGGAGCCATTTCCTTCATTTAGTAAGTCGCAAGATTGGTATGACATTAAGTTTTTGTGTGGTCGCAATCGTACGAAGTCAATTTCCTACGACACACACAAAACAAGTTACGAGAATGTGTTCAACCATCTAGGACTCACATTCAATAAGAAAACCCACATCAACAGGCAACAGGGTGTGCGTCAACTGGAAAGTTGTGACGTGGATATTTCGCAGACTCGCAGGCATGGACGGTGGGGCCTGGACACAGTGGAGGGTGTTTACTCCGCACCGCTTGCCCGCGAAGCTATGCGCGCGTTATCAGGTCACCCTGCGCGTTCACGGTTCTACTATTTGGAGCGAGCCTCATGTGAGCCGCCACAGGACCTACAAGCTGCTATCTTTCCGCACCTAGAAATATACAAGAACAAAATATTAGATGGAGAATGGGAAAGAAACTTGGCGGCGCGTGGGTTTATCGAACTGATGGAATACTTACGGATTGTAGTGCTTGAAGACGCAGCTTTTCTGTTCGACCTTCTCCCGATTCGACTAAAACAACACCAAGTCTTCGGTGAGCGCTTCCAGCAGTACCGCTCGCAGGCCCTGTCCTGCGCTCGATCATCTCCGCATCCAGTGGAAAAGCAACTCCAAGTTGCCATGCCTTTGCTTTCTGAGCAAATGAGTACACAACACACAGCAGTTATGGACAAGTTAGAATCAAGACATCAGTCTTTGGTCACCATGCTGAAACAATCGCAACATCAGCTGAACTCGTTTCTCCAGGGCGATATTACGTTCCGACTTCAGCCTGTTTCGGTTAATACTGAAGAATGTAATACTGGCGAAGACACAGTCAGTGATTTAAACGTTAGTCAGCCATTACAAGAACAGTCACCCCCTCTGAGTGCTTTGAGTGTTCCGAATTACGCTATGAGCCGGCACATAACGACAGTGCAAGATTTGTGGACAGAGTGGCATCATGGGCTCGTAGACCAGCCTTCCATTGATTATCTAGAAAAAACATTTGGGACAAAATGGAGATCATCAGCCAAGGAAACAAAATTCTTCTCAAGGCGGCTGTACGTCATCAAGTACGTACGCAAGTTTGTTACGGAAGGAATCGCGGTCGAGGCTGCCATTGCAAAGGCTGACGCTGAACGTGAGCAGCGAAGCTTGGATGGATATTCAAAGTGGCTGCGCAGCAGACATGTCGTTTAGTACTGTAGTAAATCTTCGATCACATCAATATATGCACTGCTTACATTGTAGTACAGTAGTTTGATGTGACGTTGCTAAGCGAACTTGATTGCATCTCTGTTCACGTAGAAACACAACAAATCTAATCAGTTAAAAATGTGGTTAATACGAACACAATATAACATTAGCAACTATCAAAGCAACGCACCACACGCTGTTCATCCTCCTGCCAGCTTCTGCACGTAGAGCACCCCTGGCAGCACGATGCCAGAAAATATGACTATGAAGACGAAGTAGCTGTTCAAACAGCCGTTTCAGAGCGCGTCGCCCCAGACGTTGCACGACTCGCCCAGCCTGCGGCACCTGGTCGATGGTAGAGTTGTCCGTGCCCACCAATTCGCAGCCATCGCTCATCACCTTGGCCAGTATGAAGATGTTGTGTGTCTACGGTCGGGCACCAGGTAAGTGAGCTCTGCGTCTAGAGGCTCAGACGAGTGGCATGCATGAGTTCGCTACGCGAGCCAACTCCAACTCCTGCTGTATAGTTAGTTGGTTCGCGCCGAAGAGCGCGCGAAGAGCGCGACGCGTCGTCGCAATTCTGCTTGGGGTGCTTCTCCTCGGGCGTCATGTTCTGCGCGTTCCTCCTGGCAGCGAACTCGAACTAGGTCCAGGACGACACACGAAGAAGAAATCCTTCTTCTTGCTTGTCTGCGCGAGCGAGTCGAGCTGCCTCAGCAGCTGTACCAGCGTGCTCAGGTTGGCGCGCGCCTCGGCCTGAAGATCGCTGTCCGTCCTGCCGCCCGTGCGCCCCGAGTCCAAGTAGCTTATCTGCATCTTGAGCTTGGACTGCAGCTTGCGCGCCTGTCAGTCTAGTGCGCGTGGCCCGTGACGGGCGGCTGCATCATGCATTCGGCGCGTTGTGTTCTGCTGCAAAAATATCAATACCTAACTAATTTGCCAATCAACGCGTAGTATTCAGGTCATGACCCAGCGGCTGATATCTGCAGGTAACAAGCCTAAAACCGGCTGGTATCTTCGGATATCAGGTCACGGGGTCATGACCTAGTCATGACTTTTTCCGTTTTACTTAAAAGTCATGACTAGGTCATGACCCCGTGACCTGATATCCGAAGATACCAGCCGGTTTTAGGCTTGTTACCTGCAGATATCAGCCGCTGGGTCATGACCTGAATACTACGCGTTGATTGGCAAATTAGTTAGGTATTGATATTTTTGCAGCAGAACACAACGCGCCGAATGCATGATGCAGCCGCCCGTCACGGGCCACGCGCACTAGACTGACAGGCGCGCAAGCTGCAGTCCAAGCTCAAGATGCAGATAAGCTACTTGGACTCGGGGCGCACGGGCGGCAGGACGGACAGCGATCTTCAGGCCGAGGCGCGCGCCAACCTGAGCACGCTGGTACAGCTGCTGAGGCAGCTCGACTCGCTCGCGCAGACAAGCAAGAAGAAGGATTTCTTCTTCGTGTGTCGTCCTGGACCTAGTTCGAGTTCGCTGCCAGGAGGAACGCGCAGAACATGACGCCCGAGGAGAAGCACCCCAAGCAGAATTGCGACGACGCGTCGCGCTCTTCGCGCGCTCTTCGGCGCGAACCAACTAACTATACAGCAGGAGTTGGAGTTGGCTCGCGTAGCGAACTCATGCATGCCACTCGTCTGAGCCTCTAGACGCAGAGCTCACTTACCTGGTGCCCGACCGTAGACACACAACATCTTCATACTGGCCAAGGTGATGAGCGATGGCTGCGAATTGGTGGGCACGGACAACTCTACCATCGACCAGGTGCCGCAGGCTGGGCGAGTCGTGCAACGTCTGGGGCGACGCGCTCTGAAACGGCTGTTTGAACAGCTACTTCGTCTTCATAGTCATATTTTCTGGCATCGTGCTGCCAGGGGTGCTCTACGTGCAGAAGCTGGCAGGAGGATGAACAGCGTGTGGTGCGTTGCTTTGATAGTTGCTAATGTTATATTGTGTTCGTATTAACCACATTTTTAACTGATTAGATTTGTTGTGTTTCTACGTGAACAGAGATGCAATCAAGTTCGCTTAGCAACGTCACATCAAACTACTGTACTACAATGTAAGCAGTGCATATATTGATGTGATCGAAGATTTACTACAGTACTAAACGACATGTCTGCTGCGCAGCCACTTTGAATATCCATCCAAGCTTCGCTGCTCACGTTCAGCGTCAGCCTTTGCAATGGCAGCCTCGACCGCGATTCCTTCCGTAACAAACTTGCGTACGTACTTGATGACGTACAGCCGCCTTGAGAAGAATTTTGTTTCCTTGGCTGATGATCTCCATTTTGTCCCAAATGTTTTTTCTAGATAATCAATGGAAGGCTGGTCTACGAGCCCATGATGCCACTCTGTCCACAAATCTTGCACTGTCGTTATGTGCCGGCTCATAGCGTAATTCGGAACACTCAAAGCACTCAGAGGGGGTGACTGTTCTTGTAATGGCTGACTAACGTTTAAATCACTGACTGTGTCTTCGCCAGTATTACATTCTTCAGTATTAACCGAAACAGGCTGAAGTCGGAACGTAATATCGCCCTGGAGAAACGAGTTCAGCTGATGTTGCGATTGTTTCAGCATGGTGACCAAAGACTGATGTCTTGATTCTAACTTGTCCATAACTGCTGTGTGTTGTGTACTCATTTGCTCAGAAAGCAAATGCATGGCAACTTGGAGTTGCTTTTCCACTGGATGCGGAGATGATCGAGCGCAGGACAGGGCCTGCGAGCGGTACTGCTGGAAGCGCTCACCGAAGACTTGGTGTTGTTTTAGTCGAATCGGGAGAAGGTCGAACAGAAAAGCTGCGTCTTCAAGCACTACAATCCGTAAGTATTCCATCAGTTCGATAAACCCACGCGCCGCCAAGTTTCTTTCCCATTCTCCATCTAATATTTTGTTCTTGTATATTTCTAGGTGCGGAAAGATAGCAGCTTGTAGGTCCTGTGGCGGCTCACATGAGGCTCGCTCCAAATAGTAGAACCGTGAACGCGCATGGTGACCTGATAACGCGCGCATAGCTTCGCGGGCAAGCGGTGCGGAGTAAACACCCTCCACTGTGTCCAGGCCCCACCGTCCATGCCTGCGAGTCTGCGAAATATCCACGTCACAACTTTCCAGTTGACGCACACCCTGTTGCCTGTTGATGTGGGTTTTCTTATTGAATGTGAGTCCTAGATGGTTGAACACATTCTCGTAACTTGTTTTGTGTGTGTCGTAGGAAATTGACTTCGTACGATTGCGACCACACAAAAACTTAATGTCATACCAATCTTGCGACTTACTAAATGAAGGAAATGGCTCCAAATTCACGTGAAAACGCTCAAATAAATAAAAAGCCGCAGCTCCAACAGGACACAAATGCACATCTTTGTTGCGCATGAATCCGACGTGCTGCAGTTTTCCAAATGTGTTGGTTTTTCCGTGTTGAATTAATATGACCAGGGCCACACACGTCTGAAATCCTTCTCCATCTAGCTTTTGCGAAAACATGTCTGCTAGTTCGAGATCGCGAATGTTCTCGCCTCGTAGCAGCCCATAGTGCGACACCAAAAATGCAGCTCTACCCCGAAGATCATCTAGAAGAAAGAACGAATCGCAAATCTGCCGAAACTGCGTTTCAGAATGGTAACCATCGAGCAATGAGCCAACCCCACGATCCTGATAATTTTTCTTTCTCGTCGCTGTTGTTTGAGCTTGCACGTTTTTTATTAGCTGTTTCACTTGCGCAGACCGGGGATGATCGTTCGAGTTGATTCGCAAAGCGACTTGCTGATTGTAGAGGTCGACAATGGCATTTACATATCCACAAACAGTCGAGCCGCCAATGATGGTACCCTTCTTCTTTTTTTATTCTCGACCAACCACTTGTCCAGACAGAAAGAGATGGAGCTTCCCCTTCGTGACAGTAGCTCCATCACAGAAATGGTTAACATCGCACCAGCTCACAAACTCCTTTTGATAGCCTCCATACTTCCTTTTCGTATTGATCGGCCGCGTGTCTAAGGTAGTTTGGAGGGTAGCACGCTCACTTTCTTCTATGTGCGCCTGAAGTGCACTCTCGTGTAGCTGAATTTCGCGCGCAGATTGAGCCGCTGCTGCCGCATACGAACGGATCGAGACGCCAGACTTCTTCCCCATCCTTCCTTTTCTTGGAAGTAAAAAAAGAAAAGTATTTCGATTAGGTCATAAAACCGATAGTGACTCGGGTCATGACCCACACAATCGCGCTCCTGATACTCATTAAATAACAAGGGAAATCTGAGGTAACCAGACCGAAATATGGGGGCGAGCGCATGCCAGATATTTCTACAGGCTCTTGGTAGGAACAACAGCATAATATATTACTTCATCTTGAACGATTATTTACAGTGGATACAGCCGATAGCGTGCGCAAAGGCTTGTTTTCTTCTTAACGCCCTCAACACCAATTTAGTTAAGTCTTAGTGACGTAAATTTAGTCGTCGTGTCTCCACCTGTTGTGAAGCACTTGCATCAGATACCACACAAGTAAGTTTGCACGTAACTACTCTTTTATTAGCACTTCCTGGTGCACTAGACAGTGTGGTGTAATGGACACTAATTGTGGAGTATTTGCCCGAGCAAGAAGGGCTTCCTTCAGCCGGAAACATACTAGCGGTGCTGCATGTTGCACCCATCTTGCACATCGTCACATTGACACCTATTCCGAGTTCTGCTATTGGCTATATTAGAGGCTCGGAGGTATCATATTTTGCAATCAGGTGACATTTGTATCCAAAGCGTTCGATGGAAGCTGCAGAGACAAGACAGTGGTCAAGAAAGCGAAGACATGCACCCTTGCTGTGGTGGCAGCGACCAAGTTTGGGCTGGAATATCTTCGCAAGAACTGATGCTACGAGCGTGAAACCACCACCATTTTAAATAGTTTGTACGGATCTTTAGTATAGCACTAAGAAATACGTGTAAGCGACGATAATGAAAAATTTAATTTTTGGACTCGCCCAAGAAATGGCGATTTTCGGTCTGGTTACCTCAGATTTCCCTTGCTTTTAAAAAAGCTCAAAATGGCGGAGCAAGAACGTTCCCCTCGCCTTCAAGCCGATGTCAAGCGTGAAGAGCAAGAGCAGCAAGAGAAGCAAGAACCACTGAAGGAGCCCCCGTTGGAAGATTCGCCCAAGCCTGTGCCACCGCCTCCGTCCCCACCATCCGCCCCTCGTCTTGCTCGAGTCACCAAGTTAAAGCGGCTGCTATATCCGGACGCGGATACGGTCGGTGGCAAGGGGGATCTCTCTTTCGATGAGGTCAAGTGGGGGCAGATTGGAGCTGCTTACAAGGTCAAGTATAAGACTCTGAAGTTCAAGCCAACGCTGCTCGAGCTGCCAAACTCAACACATTGCGCGTTGATGGACCAAGTGGCTGAGCTGTTGCCCACCAGCAACATAGATTTGATGTTGTGGACCGGAAACGAGACCAAAGACCTCATCCGACTGGTGGTTCGCTACGCAGGCGATTCGCCCGAGGATTCCAAGGTGAAAGTCTCCAGTGGGTGTACGATGATCAATGAAGAACTCGGTGTCAGCGGTCGCGCAGACATGATGATCAGCAAGGACGACACGCGCCTGGTGGTCGTGCAGTGCAAGCGCGCAGTGAACAGCTACAGCAAGGGGATGGCTCAGATGATGCTCGCTGCTGAGACGGTGTTAGCTGCAGAACTCAGGCACAACATCAAAAGCCTGCGTGTATGGACTGCTGGCTGGCTCGGTTGCGTGGACTTGGATGCGTCTGGATAGTAAGGAAGGACGGTTCTATCTCACGTCGATCGACGCCAAAGACGTCGCAGGCGGCATCCAGAAGATGGCACGTATCGCACACAGCCTCATACATGGTAAGCCTGTGACTATGGTGTCAGAAGATGTACCGAACCGCCATAAGCGCGCTAGGCGCTTTTGATGAAAATCTACTGCGTAGTGAGTGAGCTACGCGACGCTAGCTGCCTTGATGGATACTTGGTGCTTGAACCTGTCCAAATACCCGCCCTCGCGCATGAGTTCGAAGAAGTGGCCTTTGCGTTTGCTTACTAGCTCTGCAGGGGATGCGAACTCGACCAAGCGACCCCTATCGAGTACCAAGATGCGGTCGGAGTCAAGGATGGTGTCTAAACGATGTGCGATCGTAAGCACCGTTGACCTCGCGAACGCTGTGCGGATCACGCGCTGGAGCTTCTGGTCCGTATCGTGGTCAATGGCGGCTGTAGCCTCGTCGAAGATCACGATACGGGAGTGGCGGAGCAGAGCTCGAGCCATGCAGAGCATTTGTCGTTCGCCGACGCTGAAGTTCTCGCCGTTCTCCTCGACGACCATCATCAATTTACTCGCATCTCCCGCAACGCGCTCGCCTAGGCCAACTTCTCGAACCGATTCCCACAACTTCTCATCTTCAAACTCGTCAAATGGATCCAGATACTCGCGCAACGGCCCTTTGAATAATGCCGGGGGTTGTGGGATGATCGACAACTTCTCACGCAGAGACTTCAGGCCAATTTTACCCACGTCTACACCATCAATCAACACTTTCCCTGCTGCCAGCTCACTGATTCGAAACAAAGCCATAGTGAGGCTGGATTTACCAGCACCTGTGCGCCCAACGATGCCAATCTTCTGACCTCCTTGGACTGCAAAACTTAGATTACGCAGTACCAGGTCTCCTCCTTGTTTGTACCGAAATGAGACCTTGTCAAAGACGATTAATCCTGTTGACGGCCAGTCAAGTTGTGCCGGTGGGTCCATCATTGTAATCCGGTCTGGAGCTTCTTGTTCGATGTCGATATATTCCTGTATTCGCTCAGGACTTACCATTACCGTCTCGATACGAGTCAGTGATCGGATGATACCCTCCAAATTGGCAGCAATTTTCAGCGAGTACGAAAACGCTAAGCCAATGATCGCGACGTCGAGCTGTCGGTGTAGCAGTACGAGCGAAGACGTGACCACCAGCAACAAAAGACTTCCCACGAGCTGGATGCGTAGTGAAAACCATTGCGATACGTACACCTGCGCATACCAAATCTTGTGATTCGCATCGAGCTTGGCGCTGCTTGTTTGAAAGAAGCGCTGTACTTGGCCGAAAGCGCAAACCACCGACACTCCATCAACGGACTCGGACATGTGATTCAGAACAGGGGCAAGCGTAGTCTTTGATATGCGTTGTAGCTCTCGTGCAGGTAATATATAGAAACTGCCGACCGCCACATACGCAGCGATAACAGGAATGAGCAGAAACCCTTTCCAACGGATCAAGAACGCAGCTGTGGCCAAACTACAGCCGACCGAAAACACGTTTGCAGCCAGTGTTCCGAACTGAAAGGGAATCTGAAAGTCCACTGCAGCCACATCACCTCCGTACCGAGTCAAGACACGCCCGATAGGATTCGCGTCGAAAAAGCGCGTGGGCGCATGCATCAGAGAATGAGTCATCCGATCGAATAAATTCCTCGCGGCACGAATTCCATAGACCGTGACAATCACCGTCCTGCCGAACACCATGAGCGCTGCCAATAACCCGAGACTTGCGTACACAATCAGTCGGTAAGCTGTGTTCGCATTAGCTCTCATATCATCTTTTCCAACTCTGCCGGCATCATTTGACCAACTGCTCAACCAAAAGTCACTGCTGATCTGAAGGGCTTGCCACAACATTTGTAAAAAGAGAATGGCGGACACAATAGGCAACCCACCTACTGCGTGGTAGTAGGTCTCAAAAACATGGCGGGAAACTCGACCATCGGATCGCTCTTCGTCTTGAACCAGCCTCCCCCGCTCGATGTCACAAGCTCCTGAAAAACTCGGTGGTTTATTTCGGAGAGAGGTCAAGCTGTCATTGCTTGGGGAAGCAAGCGTGATTTTATCACTCAACTCATTGGCAGCATCTTCCGACCCCGTTCCATCGCTTGTACTTATTTGCGTAGTCGCGTCGCTGTCACCGAAAGCTGAGATGGAATAGGAATCCCTGGCCATCGGGGAAACCAGCGGTTCGTAGTCAGATAGATTATCTCCATGATGCATCTCCACCAGCGTGCCGAGTTCGTCAAGGGTAACTGAGCGCGTGATGTAGCTCGACATGATTATCTCGGGGTTGTGAGTGACCAGTATAATCGTGTTGTGTTTGAGAAGCCCAAGCATGCACTTTTGAAAAATTTCGTTCTGCACGATTGCGTCCACTGCTGAAAGGGGTGAGTCCAAAATGTAGACATCGGCATTGCTATAGCAAGCCCGTGCTAACGCTATACGAGCTTGTTGGCCTCCGGACAAATTGATGCCTCGTTCACCAATCTCAGTGAAATCTCCTGCAGGTAACGACTGCAGATCACTTGTCAACGCACAAGCATCCACCACCTTCTCATATTTCTTCCGCTCAAACCGATGTCCGAACAAAATGTTTTCCATCACCGTCATATTTTGGATCCACGGCTGTTGAGAGCAATACGCCACGCTTCCACCCACAAATACTGTTCCACTGCGCTTCTCCATCTCGCCTAGCAATGCAGAGCACAGCGAGGATTTACCGCAACCGACAATACCTTGAATCACCAAAACCTCTCCAGATTTCACCTCAAGATTTACGTTTCTCAACAGCGACAAACCATCTTGATCCCACGCAAATTCACCATCTTCCACTGCAATAACCACGTCCTTGGCAAGATACGCCGTCGCCAATGGATCATCAGTCGAGATAACGTTCTTTTCATCCAACTCGGGCATGCGCAAGAACGACGATATTCGTTCAAGCGCCACACTGCATTGAATTGCCATGGAGACGATCGAGGTGATGCTGCGAAGTGGCGCCTGGATCAGTAAAAAGAGCGCCAGACTCGTAAACACTATCGCCGGCGTGAGCTCCCCGTGCAGCACAACGGAATACGTGCCGAATGCGGCAATGCTGATGAACACCGGCATTCCCCACAGCAGCACGATACTCAGCGACGTCATGATCCTCAACCTCAGCAACGAATGGAGCTCCACCTCCCTCGCAGATTTTATCCTCGCGGTGATAGGTTCTTCCCAGGCATTGAGCTTGATGAGGCTCACGGCCTTGAACGCCTCGGTCACCTTCTTCATCCTCATGTCCTTATTGCGCCTAAGCTCACGCTGTAGCGTATGCATCCTCTTGGACACCAGCTGATTCAGCCACAACATGAGCACGATCACAGCGATCCCGGCAAATGCCGCGACGCTCAGCACCCGCACCAACAAGTAGCTGACCACGGCGATCTGCAACGGGATCAGCCACATCTGATGCACCACCAGAGCTGTACGTATGTATACCAGCGACTCACTGTCGGCCGTGAACATGTTCGTCAAGTCCCCCGTAGATTTTCTCTTGCGGGAACTAGCGTTCAGCCGCATCATCTTCCGGTACAGCAGCGTCTTCAAGAGGCTGATGCACTGGATGGCCACGACCTCGTTCTGCAGGCCCGTGTAGCAGTCTGCCAGCGCTTGAATCACCTGTGCAATGAACACCAGCCCGACCCACAGAGCTGCGGTCGTGACCATAGTCTGTTCATCTTTACGACTATCTGATAGAACTGTGACTACTCTATTGAGGGCCATGGGCCCGACCAAGTTGCAGAGCATGGAGACGAGCATCGTCAGCCCCGTGAGGGCGAACTGGGGCCCGAACACGTGGGCGAAAGCCCGCGGCAGCGACTGCTGGTACTGCCTCAGCGGCGTATTGAACCTCTGGGCGACGGCGTCAGCTCGAATGTGAGGGCGGAGAGGCCACACGTCGCTGGACTTGAGCTGCCGCTTGTGCGCTTGGGACATCAGAGGCCGCACCCCAGGACAAGAAGATCCGGGACACGCAGCTGGCGGATTCCTGCGCGGTGGCAGAAGCTTTGCAACGACTGGTGCTGGTGCCATCGAAGGTGGCGTACGTGCGCCACGCTGGAGGCGCCATCACTGGCCGAAAGCCGCTTGTGCCCGACGAGGCAAATTGACGAATGAGAAAAAAAATGATCGCAAAACTGATTCGAGGTTTTGAAGTTGAAGTGTGATTGCTACATACTGTACTATACTTCGTTGGCTAGAATGGTCTGAAGCTTATACAGTGCTTCAGCTGCTGTGGGTCGGTCGTTCGGGTCTAGTGATACACATGCTAGTGCCAGATCCACCATCGACTGCGGACCCGCCTCGGAGAGATGAACACGCAGTCGACCGGCCGCAACCAGCTGCAAAATAGCCGCACTTGGTAGTTTACTTCGATCCGACGATGAGCTTTCAGTGGAGCTGAGACTCTTTGCCTGCGAGTAGGGCGTCACGTGCGAGTCCAGCTCGGAAAGCACCACGCCGAATGAAAACATGTCGGCCTTGTCGTCATAGCGCTCGCCCATCATCACCTCCGGTGCCATCCAGAACGACGTCCCGATGCCTCCTGTCATCGTCGCGTCAATACGCTCTCGAGAAATGCCAAAATCTGTCACCTTGGCATCCATCGCCTCGTCCAGCAGAATGTTTTTGGACTTTAAGTCGCGGTGGATCACCGGCGGAGCGCACGAGTGCAAGTATGTCAGGGCAATCGAGACGTGCAACGCAATTCGAACCTTGTCGCGGTCGAAGCCCACAGGACGTCCCTGGTCTTCAAACTCGGTCAGCAGAGCCTTGAGGTCCCCGCCGGCCATGTACTCGGACACCACGCAGATGTCGATGAGCTGGTCCCAGGCGACACCGATGAACGAGACGATGCGAGGGTGGTCCAGACTCGCCATCAACTTGACCTCGGTGAGGAAGGCGTTCACTTGGGACATCGTCTTCTTCGTCTCGGGGAGTAGCATCTTGACTGCGACGGTCTTGCCGTTGTAGCTCCCGACGTAAACCTCGCCATATCCGCCTCGATTGATGAGCTTTTGCAAGATTACCTTCTCACGGGGGAGTCGAGAGGCAACGACCACATCGTCTTCCCATAGTTTGGTGGGGCTGCGTCGCCGATCAAAGTCTGAGAAGGTAGTTGTCGCTTCGCTTCGAAGCTTCACAGGGCTCGACTGTGACTCGTAATACGCGTCTGGTAAGTCATTCCCGTGATTGAAGATGGAAGGCGCTTGGGCTCCGTTAGGGCTTTGTCGGCGCTGACACCTCTTGAACACGAGCATACCAACGAGCACAAGCACCAACAGGGCGCCCACGATGATCCCGGCGATCGCACCGGTGCCAATCCCAGAGCTGCTGTCACTATCCCCGGAAGAGGACAAACTGCCTGTAGAACTGCTGCCGACGCCGTTTGTGGCTGAACCTCCGGAGCTCGAGTAGAATTTCCTGCCTTGAGTACACGTGTGAGCTGTGAGGTCGTCTTCGGAGATTGAATACGAGGTTGAAGAAGCGGGGTAGACACACGAAGCATCCAGGTAATACGTCAACTGCGCAGACCCGTTCGAGAACAGCGTGGTGATCACGCTTTGGCCATTGGTGCTAGCGACTTCGCAGTCGCCCGTGGCAGCAAACCCTGTCGTTTCAATGTACGTGGCGCAGTCGGAGTCGCTGTAGACGTCCATGAGCAAGTAGTTGTCCTCGCCGTACACATCGAGCGCGTGTGTGTAGATGTTGGAGGGGCAGGTCGTAGCGGTGTAGTACGTGCTGCTCGCGATGGTGGTTGCACTACAGGTCGAACTCGTACACGACCCACTCGCGATGATCGTCAGCGACAGCGGCGACTGACACGACGAGTCCGAGTAGACCTCCGTCGACTGCATCGAGATAGCTTTTTAACTTACTGCAGAATGGTTCTCACACTTTTGATGCGCGTGCTCCAGACTCGAATTCAAAAATGAACAACACGATCGTCAAAGCGGGTAAAGTCCACCACAAACTTGGTGACCAAGCGTGCCCGATGCTTGCCCACACTCGCTCAACCTTGACTTGAGCGTGATCGGTAGACTTGAAAACGTCGCATGGGTTGCATAGTGAAGACTGCAGCGCCGCGAACCTCAAGAAGAGCACAAACTCAAATCGCAAGTGCAGGTGAACAATCCACCGAGGTGCGATTTGCCCAGGTAAAGCATGTTGAGTTGTGTATTGAATGGTGGCGAATAGGTTCGGGATGCATTCCTCGATGGGATCAGGCAGATTAAAGGCAGATTAACGACGGCGATAATACCGGTATGGCAACTAAGCTAACCGAACAACAAACACTGAGAGACGTCGCTCACTCACATTTCGTGCGTCAATATCGTCTGCAGGCGGTACAGCGCCTCTGCTGCCGTTGGTCGCTGCTTCGGGTCCGTGGAAACACAGTCGAGTCCTAATTGAACCATCGACTCCGGTGCAGCTTGGGAGAACTGCACCCGGAGCTTCCCAGCCGCCACCATTTGCAAGATCGCTGCGTCCGTCAGTCGTTGACCCGAGTGGGTGTTGTGTTTCGCGTGGGCGTACGGGAGTGCGTGCAGATCGAGCTCCGACAGCACCACTCCGAACGAGAATATGTCCGCCTTGTCGTCGTACCTTTCACCAAGCATGACCTCCGGAGCCATCCACAGCGACGTCCCAACTCCAGCAGTCATCGTCGCGTCGATACGCTCTCGGGAGATCCCAAAGTCCGTCAGCTTGGCGTCCATCGCCTCGTTCAGTAGGATGTTGCTTGACTTGAGATCTCGGTGGATCACTGGAGGTGCACACGAGTGCAAGTACGTCAAAGCGTGGGCAACGTGCAGCGCCACCTTGACTTTGTCGTAATCGAATCCGACGGGAAGTCGCTGCTCTAAGAACTTGGTGAGCAGCGCCTTCAGGTCGATAGTCATGTACTCCGTCACGACGCAGAGGTCGGTGAGTGAGTCCCATGCGACGCCAATGAACTCGACGATGTGAGAGTGATCGAGTGTGGTCATGAGCTTGATTTCGGACAGGAAGGCGTTGACTTGAGCCAGACTCTTCTTCCGTTCGGGCAGGAGCATTTTGATGGCGACGCGCTGTCCGTTGTATGAGCCAGCGTAGACTTCCCCAAAGCCGCCTCTGTTGACCAGCCGATTGGCCACAACCTTCTCTCTTGGAATCCGCGCAGCCACAATGGCTTCGTCGTCCCAAAGTTTGCTGGGGATCGTCCCATCCGAGCTGACCAGTGTAGTCGAAGCTGTGCCAGTCTTCTGTGGGGTGATTGGCACCCGGTAGAAGTCCTCGGACGCCGCTACTGGATCCTCTAAGGCTCCAGGGGTCTGAACGTACTGCTGCTCCTGCTCCTGCTCCTGCTTGGTTCTGTCACGACGGCATTGGCACCATAAAATACCCGCGACGATAAGGAGAAGCAGGAGGACACCGGCGATAATTCCGACGATGACGCCGGTACCCAAGCCAGACCCGCCGCCATTGTTCCCAGTAGTCCCGATGGTCCCGCTCGATGACGAACCGTCCGAGTTCGAGTAGAGCTTGAAGCCCTGGAAGCACGCGTGACTCGTCAACAAGTCCTTGCTGATGATGTACGGCGAGCTGGCGGTGTAGATGCACGAGGCGTCCATGAAGTACTCGAGCTGCGCCGAACCATTGGAGAAGACGGTGGTGATCACTCCTTGGCCGGTGCTGCCGAGCACCTCGCAATTGCCCGTAGCAGCCACCACCGCCGTCCCGGAGTACGTCGTGCAGTCGGTGTCGCTGTAGACGTCGACCAAGAGGTACTTGGTGCTGCCGTAGGTACTGGCCGCATAGCTTTTGGTGTCCGAAGGACAAGTCGTCGTGGTGTAGTACAACTGCGAGCTAATGTACGTCGACGAGCACGTGGAGCTCACGCAGCTCGATGCTTCCACGATGGACATGGAGATCGGCACCGAACTGCACGAGGAGTCCGAGAAAACGTTCTCCGACTCCATAGTTGGGGGATTATCGCTTTGGCTTGCTACGTTGAAGAGCTGAAATCGTGGAATGACTCGCTCACGAACAGCGAGTTGGGTGCACGTGTACCCAAAACATTCAACGCATCTCGGACCAGAGAGTCGCTGGACGGAGGCGTTGAAACGATCCGGACTCTACAGTCACTTCAACATTGGGAGTCGTCAAGTGGGTCGCAGTTTGGCCTGGTGCACGGTTTCGAGGTGCTAAAGGCCCTCATTTTGCAGTTGAATGAGTTGGTCTGGGGTCTGGCATGTATGGGGTCTGGTGGCGCGGTCTGCGGGCCAGAGCTTCGAGTCGAAGAACAAAGGAAGTCGCGATTGTGGATACGGCTATTGTTTCAATCTCCAATTTGCCAAGTAGACGTCATGACGCCGCAAAGACGCACCGAGATACTGACGACACGTCAGAGCAGTCAGAGCAGCATTCGTCGACTTACTGGCACAGGAAGAGAGAGAGTCTCCTGCAGTTCCTCGTGCGCAGAATGGGGAGACCAGTGGTTTTGCTGGAGTTGCTTCTCTAGAGGTCACCTGTGATGACGATTTCGAGTTTGGAGAAGATGATTGCGAGGAGGAGGTTGCATTTCTGAGAGAAGATGCGCGTGAAATTAATGGTGTCGGCGACAACTGTACTCATCAAGACCCTGATGCGATAATTCACACATCGGCGGATGCCATTGCTGCTGCTACATGTAGCATGCTTGAGTTATCCGGGCGACAATTGTCGACGGTTCAAAGCCCAGCTATCCCCCAGCTGACTGCAGCAGAGGAAAACGGCAGTCGCGTCAATCATGGAAATGAAGAAGTGCACGAAAGTGACTGCGAGCTCATCGATGCTGCGAGTCGTGTGCTCATTTGGAGGAAGTAATGAGGGGGTTCGCTAAGAGTTTGCTGCGGTCACCCACTGGTAAGTAATAACGTTATTCCGGTTCCCACACGGTTTTTCGACGCGAATCCTATCGGCCGTGTCTTGACTCGGTACGGAGGTGATGTGGCAGCAGTGGACTTTCAGATTCCCTTCCAGTTCGGAACACTGGCTGCAAACGTGTTTTCGGTCGGCTTTAGTTTGGCAACAGACTCGGACATGTGATTCAGAACAGGGGCAAGTGTAGTCTTTGATATGCGCTGCAGCTCTCGTGCAGGTGATATATAGAAGCTGCCGATTGCCACATACGCAGCGATAACAGGAATAAGTAGAAACCCTTTCCAACGGATCCGGTGATTCGCGCTTTCGGTCAACTTCTTTCAAACAAGCAGCGCCAAGCTAGACGCGAATCACAAGATTTGGTATGCGCAGGTGTACGTATCGCAATGGTTTTCACTACGCATCCAGCTCGTGGGAAGTCTTCTGTTACTGGTGGTCACGTCTTCGCTCGTACTGCTACATCGACAGCTCAACGTCGCGATCATTGGCTTAGCGTTTTCGTACTCGCTGAAAATTGCTGCCAATTTGGAGGGTATCATCCGCTCAGTGACTCGTATCGAGACGGTAATGGTAAGTCCTGAACGAATGCAGGAATATATCGACATCGAGCAAGAAGCTCCAGACCGGGTTACGATGATGGACCCACCGGCACAGCTTGACTGGCCGTCAACAGGATCTATCGTCTTCAACAAGGTTTCATTCCGATACAAACAAGGAGGAGACCTGGTACTGCGTAATCTAAGTTTTGCAGTCCAAGGAGGCCAGAAAATTGGCATCGTTGGGCGCACAGGTGCTGGTAAATCCAGCCTCACTAGGGCTCTGTTTCGAATCAGTGAGCTGGCAGCAGGGAAAGTGTTGATTGATGATGTAGACGTGGGTAAAATTGGCCTGAAGTCTCTGCACGAGAAGTTGTCGATCATCCCACAACCCCCAGTATTATTCAAAGGGCCGTTGCGCGAATACCTCGATCCGTTTGACGAATTTGAAGACAAGCAGCTGTGGGAATCGGTTCGAGAAGTTGGTTTAAGCGAGCGCGTCGCGGGAGATTCGAGTAAATTGATGATGGTCGTGGAGGAGAACGGCGAGAACTTCAGCGTCGGCGAGCGACAAATGCTTTGCATGGCTCGAGCTCTGCTCCGCCACTCCCGTATCGTGATCTTCGACGAGGCTACGACCGCCATTGACCACGATACCAGAAAATATCATACAGTAAACACCATCTGATCCCTGACAAACACCACAAGATGCGCCTCAGCACAAAGCCGGGAGGGGTGACTGAGGCGAGCGGTTGCGAGCGCGCGTAGCCAAAGCAAACCCGCGCGGGGTGCCCGCGAAGCAGGGCCGCGCGGTATTTGCGTAGGCGGGCCCAGCGCCGAGCATTCCAGCGAGCCGAGCACTGCACTCGCCAGTACATACTATCTTTATAGCCCGAGCGAAGCGAGGCGCGGTGGCGCCGAAGGGGCGCCCAGCCAAGCGGAGCGCGGCTGGTCACCATGACATCCATCCCCATGCGACATTACTTTCACTTGGCAATTGTATAGACATTGTGTTTTTCAACGGCTATGGTGCTAGTCAGGGATTTGCTGTGTTGGTCGTACGTTGTCCCACGATACGGACCAGAAGCTCCAGCGCGTGATCCGAACAGCGTTCGCGAGGTCAACGGTGCTTACGATCGCACATCGTTTAGGGCCAGTCTTGTATCTCGCGGGATGCAAGACGGGACCAATGAGAGCTCGGCATTGCGGGACGAGCGGGTCGTCTTTAGGGACGACACCCCTTCTGCGCCAAGATGCTTCTTGCTCAACCTGTCACCGTCATTATTGAAAAGTCTGAAGCGTGTGCCTGCCCTGTCTTTTCACACCAGGTTGGATGTAACCGGCTCGTCCCGCTACGTCCCAAATCCCGGTCCCGCTTGTGAAAAGATACAAGACTGGCCCTTAGACACCGTCCTTGACTCCGACCGCATCTTGGTGCTCGATAGGGGTCGCTTGGTCGAGTTTGCATCTCCTGCAGAGCTAGTAAGCAAAGGTAAAGGCCACTTCTTCGAACTCATGCACGAGGGCGGGTATTTGGACAGGTTCAAGCACCAAGAAGACGTCAAGGCAGCTAGTGTCGCGTAACACACTACGCAGTAGATTTTCATCAAAAGCGCCTAGCGCGCTTATGGCGGTTCAGTACATCTTCTGAAACCATAGTCAAAGGGTTACCATGTACGAGGCTGTGTGCGATACGTGCCTTCTTCTGGATGCCGCCTGCAACGTCTTTAGCGTCGATCGACGTGGGATAGAACCGTCCTTCCTTACTATCCAGACGCATCCAAGTCCACGCAACCGAGCCAGCCAGCAGTCCATACACGCAGGCTTTTAATGACTCGTGTGTCTGAGCTCTGCGGCTAAAACCGTCTCAGCAGCGAGCATCATCTGAGCTGTGACGGGGCACACAGCACTTCTTAACAGAGGAAGCAGGAGTATACAAACTCCAAGTGAACAGCCGTTCACGTGTCCCTGGTCTGAAGGGGACGATTGACTTGACTTGTAACAGTAAAGCGGTAGATCTAAGACTGAATGTATTTATAGGTTAGTACGGATTTGGCCTGCATACAAATCCTAAGTTCCCTATAGTTTGTGTCATACAAAATGTATCTGTTGGCTCTGAGGCCACTTGGGTCACTATCCAGGGGAGTGACCTTTGATGTATCCATCAATGAATAGTGACAGAGTCACTATTCCATGTAACCCCGTTACATCCTCCCCCACTTAGATTCGATCTTATCGACCAATCAGAGCGAGGTTACGCCGGCGACTCACATTTCACTCGCAAAGTCGAAATCCATCGACGACGGCGCCAGATCTGGCGCCTCAGCTCTCGGGCCTCACAGAGCAACTGGCGCATCGCCAAGCAAGCCGCAGGGTCTCCACGTCGACCGGAAGCATGCCTCCAAAGCGCAGTGTGCGCAGTGCGAAAGCACCTTCAAAAACCCGGGCCGTAGGACCGAAGACCAGAGCGGCCAAGGCCAAGCACGATTCGTCCGTGCTGAAGGAGGCCACGGAGACGGCCGAGGAGGCGGTGCGCTCTCGTGGCAGCACGCCGGAGGGTGAGCGCCGGTCTCGGAGTCGGAGCAAGACTCCTGAGGCCGCGCCAGGCAAGGAGGAGAGCCCTCAGTCACAGTCGGAGCGGCGCAAGTCGCGCTTCGACTGGACGGCCAACCTCGAGGACAGCACGCTGGTTTTGCATTCTGGTGAGAGCTCCTCTGAGGGCAGCGAGAACGCGGCCCAAGACGATCAGTTGGCGGCGAGCGGCGTGTCCAACTCTCCGCCCTTCCCACCTGCTCCGTCCGAGCAGGGGGCTGGGGACATCGGACCCATCGACGGCGACGACAAGCAGGTGGGAGACAACACCACCATGGCCGATACGGAGGCCGTTGCTGGGATGTCGCCGAGCGACACGGCGGGCTCCAAGCCCAAGGCGGACCCGCCAGTCATGCGCTTGACACTCGCTCAAGGCCTTGAGCGTGCCCAAGCGTCGAAGGCCGCTGCGAAGGCCGGGGAGGCCAGTGCGAAGAAGCGAGCTGCTCCTAGTTCGTCGCCCAGGGGTTCCAGCTCCAAGCTGTTCAGCGACTCGGAGTCTGAGAACGAGGAGGGCACCATCCACGAGGACCAGGAGGTCTCGAACGACCTCGATGAGCAGCAGCAGTACCAAGCTGCTGCCTCGGGCTCACACGCCAGGCAGTCGGTTGCCGCGACTGCTGTCGGTTCTTCTTCAGGCGGGGGTGCCTCGTATCCGCAAGGCTACTTCCCGCCCGAGCCAGGCACCGGAGCGCCAGCTCTGTTGGAGAAGCTCACGGCTCCGCGTGGCCTTATCGGCGGATACACCTCAAGGGGTTCCTATGAGCGTACTCTCGTTGAGAAAGAGCCACTCTTTCTTGGCGACATTGAAGTCGCCCGGTGTGTGCTACTAGCACCACACAAGCTCACACTGAAGGAGTTCACCACGCTCCGCAAGAAGCCGGAGGACAAGGGTGGGCTCCATCCTGTGTGGGGATTCCACTGGGTCAAGCCTAATGAGAACATGACCTGGAATGAGGTGGATGACCTCTTCTGGCGTTACGTCCAACGCAAGGGGTATTCCGACCAGGAGTATAAAGAACTCCGTGAGGATCGCACTCTGTCCGCTATCCTGGACATGCGCGAGCTCCGCATCGAGTTCGCTCAACTCGTGAGCAAGCGCAAGCCCGCCCGAAGATGGACGAGCTGAAGCAAGAGGCGAGAGCCAAAGCTCATGAAGAGCGTGGGCGCGGTGCGACTACGTCTGCTACCGTGCCCCGTACACCGGCCAAGAAGCCACGGACTACTTACGAAGCTGCCGCTGCTTCTCGTCCCATATCGCAACAGCCTTCGGGCAGTCTGCCTGGAGTTTCTCAACGGGCTCCCACGAGTTATCCGACTCAGGGTAACCCCTCCACTTCACGAGCAGCTGGCGCCTACCATGGAGCCGCCGCTTCCGGACGACTCGTTCCACGTGATAGTGGATCTGCCCATTACGATCAAGGAGGGCCGGCGGTGGTCTCGCACGACCATGGCTACGAGCCAGAGGCAACGCAGCCGTATGCTGGGGCCCCGAGCCAGGTGGTGGCTCTTCAACAAGAGGAGATTCGTCTTCTCCGGGACCGCGTGTACGCCCTTGAGATCGCACTTGGCGTTGGCCTTGGTGGCGAGGCTGCCTCTCGTGCTGGTCAGCCTGGTGCCGTGGAGCGGCTCCGTGCGGAAGTTGCTTCGCTGTTTCGGGAGACTCGCGATCTCCATGGCCGCGTGGATCGTCGAGCCGACCTGTCGTCTTACGACTCGCTGCGAAGCCAGCTTGCTGGCCTTCGGGCCGAGCTTCATGGTCACGCGCCGCGGCAGCAGCAGCCCCACTCGTATCAGGTCCAGTTTGACCAGGGCTCGTACGGAGCCCCTGCGTATGCCGCTCCGATGTACGCCGCGCCGTCTTACGACCAGCGCGCGTACCAGGCGCCTTACCGCGACCCGACGCCGCGCTTCGAGGAGCTCCGCTCTTCCCCACAGGGCCACCTACCGCTTCCTGCGGCGCAGCCAGAGCCAGAGGGTCATGGTACCTCTTAAGACGACCCACGTAAAACGTCGGGTGAGTTGTCATCGACTTGGGTAAGTCTATGGTGTACGCCGCGCCATGCCGGCTGAGGACCGTGAAGGGTCCAATGAAGCGGTGCTTCAACTTGTTGCTCTCGACCGAGCTAACAGTGTTTAGCGGTAGGTTTCTAGTGTCTAGGAGAACTAAATCCCCAACCTTAAACACGTTCAAGTTTCCTCTTCCATGTCGGTCAGAGTACTCCTTCTGTTTGTCTTGGGCTTGCGCCATGGTATCTCTTACCCTGCTGATTATGTTCAGCCTGTCTTCAACAAACGAGGACAGTTGCTTCCGCAAGGCGGCTGGACTCACGTCCGAGACTTGGGAGGAAAAGGTATTCCGAGCCTCTCCCCCACTTATGACCGAAGCCCCGGTGCGGCCTCGTAATGTGAGCGGCACCTGAGGGTGTCGCAACCCATAGAGGTAAAAGGGCGTAAAGCCCGTCGAAGCATGCACCGCATTGTTGAGTGCGAACTCAACCATGGGCAAGCGATCAGCCCAAGAGCGGGGCATCTCCGCGCAGATACTGCGGAGCGTGTCCTCGAGCACGCGATTGACGCGCTCCGTCTGGCCATCCGTCTGCGGGTGGTCCGCCGTCGACATCGACAGCCGTGTGCCAAGAAGGCGAAACAGCGTCTGCCAGAACGCAGCGGTGAACCGCGGGTCTCGATCAGAGACAATGGTCTCGGGTAGACCGTGGTGTCGGAAGGCACAGTCCATGAACAGGCGAGCGACCTCGTCGCCAGTGACGGTGTCACGAACTGGAGCAAAGTGTACCATCTTGCTCAGACGGCACACAAAGGCAACAACACCGGTGTTGCCACGGTCATCGGCCGGAAGTCCGAAGACAAAGTCGAGACTCATCGACTTCCAGCAGTCCGCTGGGACCGGCAGGCTCTGCAATGGTGCCGAGGCGTGACCCGCAGGCTTCACACGCTGGCACGTCTCGCACGTCCGGACGTAGGTGGCGACCCACTTGTACATGTGACGCCACCAGAACGTCTGCGAGACTGACGCATACGTCTTCTCACGGCCGAGATGGCCGCTGGATGGAGCGTCGTGCGCCTCCATCAGGATGTCGTACTTGAGATCCTCGTCGTTGGGTACGACAATACGGGGAGGATCCTCGGGCTCAACCCGATATTGGAGCAAACCATCAGCCCACTCATATCGGTGCAGCCTTGCACGTTGTCGTGGCGTAAGCCACTCGACCTTGGCGTCGGAACCAGCGGCCAAGAACCGCACAAGAGGTCCGAGACTGGCATCATCTCGGTACCCCAGTCTGATGCGATCATACAGATCCGTCGTGACCTGACTAATGTGAGCAAGCTCGTAGTCGGGCCGGCGCGACAGCGCATCGGCAAGCACGTTCAGCTTGCCCGGCTTGTACTCGACGCGGAAGTTGTACTCCGCGAAGAAGGACAGCCAGCGCGCCATCCGCTGAGAGAGGTGCGGCGAGTTGACGGCAGTCCGCAAGGACGCATGGTATGTATAGACTACAAAGGGCTTCGAGCCCAGGAGGTGCACTCGGAACTTGACAAGAGCGTACTTCATTGCAAGTAGCTCCTTGTCATGGACTGGGTAGTTCCGTTCGGCTGCCTTGAGCTGCCTGGACTGGAACGAGATGACCCGTTCGCGGCCTTCATCGTCGGCCTGCAATAGCGCACAGCCAATTGCGTAGTCGGACGCATCACAGACAACGCTGAAAGGCTTCGTCTCGTCCGGCAATGCCAGGACTGGCGCGCGCTGTAAGCTCGCTTTGATGTCGTCGAAGGCATCTTGATGACGACGCTCCCAGCGCCAGTCGGCGTCCTTCTTCAGGAGATCCGACAACGGCCGTGCCAACCCGGCGTAGCCAGCACTGTACTTGTGCAAGTAGTTGGCAAGGCCCAACCACTGTCGTAGGTCCTTCTGCGACCGAGGTGGCGGCCAAGCCGCGATGGCTTTCACCTTCTCCGGGTCCGCCCGGACCCCGGCGCTGCTGACGAAGCAGCCCAGGACCTTGATCTCCTCCGCGGCGAACACGCACTTGTCGATGTTGGCGTACAGCTTGTTCGCCCGCATGACTTCGAACACGCGACGGAGGTGCTGGAGATGCACCTCCATGGCCGTCTGGCCTGCCTCGGCACGGCTGTGGACGAAGATGTCGTCAAAGTACGTCTGTGCGAACGCTCGCATAGGTCGGAATAGTTGTGTGACCAAGCGATTGAACGTTGCCGGGGCGTTCGAAAGCCCCTGGGGCATGACAAGCCACTCCCAGAGCATACCGCTCGGCGTACTCACAGCCGTGAGAGGGATGTCGCTCTCGCGCATCAGGATCTGGTAATATCCATCCACCAAATCCAGCGCGCTGTATAGCGTGCAGCCGGCCATGTTGTTTAGCAACACATCCTTGCGCGGGATCGGCGTCTGTGCTGGCACCGTTGCGCTGTTCAGCTTGTTGAAAGCATGAACCAGACGCCACTTTCCGTTTTGTTTGCGAACACAGAAGGTGGGCGTCGAGTGTGGGGACTTAGACTCCCTCACCATGCCTGCCTTCGCCTTGGCGGCAAAGAAGGCATCGATGACTTCACACTGCTCCCGGGGAAGAGGCCATTGCCTCGTGACACAGTACTTCGTGCCCCGCACGAGGTCGATCTCGTGCCTGATTCCCCTGTCCGGTGGGAGTTGAGACGGTGGATTCTTCGACACCACGTCCTCGAACTCCTTCACTAAGGGATAGACCGGATCCCGGGGGTTCTTGAGAATCTCAGAGCCCATGCGCGAAGCGCGCTGTCTCTGGAACTCCTCCAGGACTTCCTTGTCCATCTGGAACTCTTCCAAGACTTCCTTGTCCATGACCGAGGATGAGTTCAACTCGGTCGACGTGGACTCCGGTCGGAGGAGAACCAACTCTGCGATCTCCCCGGCCTTTAGCTCGGCCAAGAAGTCCTCCATGGCGTGCTCTTCACGGTTCAGCAACTCTGAAACCTCAGGCAGGGCTGTAAGTTCGACAGCCCCTGCCTTGACACGACGACCGGTCACGCCGTCGAAGATGTGATAACACTCTTCGGCGGCTGGAGCCTTAGTTGGAGGCTCGGAGTCGCTGGCGACTGGCGTCGTCGGCCACGCGACCAGGCCCGGCTTACGACGTGACCCTCGGGTGTCTTCGTCCCGTGGCACCACCTCGGCGGCACCACTGATCTTCTTGATCCCATGCGGAACGACGTTACCCGCCTTGTTCTTGAGCGGAACTATGTTACCCGCCTTGTTCTTGAGCGGAACTATGTTACCCGCCTTGTTCTTGGGCGGAACTTGGTTACCCGCCTTGCGGGGTGGAACTATGTTACCCACCTCGCCGTGTGGAACTTGGTTACCCACACCAGGAGCGCCTTCAGCGACTCCCGCATCAGTTATGGTCTGAGTGACCTCCTGTGGAACTATGTTACCCACATTGGAAGCGCCTGCAGTGCCTTCCTCATCAGTTATGGTCTGCGTGACCTCGCGTGGAACTTCGTTACCCACGCCAGCGCCGACAGCGCCTTCTCCAGCAGCCCTTGCTGCCTGCGGTACTTTGTTACCCGCGTGTGGACCTAAGTTACCCACCTGGTAGATGCTGTCCGGCACCTCCACTCTCAGGCCTTGATCGGCCCGGCCGAAGTCGCAATCAGTCTCGACGACTCCCAAAAACTCGTTAGACGCTGATGCGCCCTGGCGGCCCTTGCGGGCGCCCCAGCTGCTGCCAGAGGTGGGAACATGACTCACCAAAGCTCTGTCAGAGCATGGGGGCCGGCTGGCCCCGATGGCCTTGCCGCGCCAGTCGATCCAGGGCTCGTGCTTCTCCAGCCACGGCATGCCCAGGATCAAGTCGTACTTGTCCATCTCCAGGACCAAGAACGGCTCCGTGCTGTCGAAGTCTTCGAACTTGACAGCGAGGTCCATGTGGACCCGAGGTACTTCTACCACCGTACCGTCGGCCAGTCTGACGGAGACCAGCCCATTGCCTTTGCTGCCTCGCAGCGCATCGGCATACTTGTCGCGATTGCCTGCGACAGTCTGGCGGCGTGCAAAGTTCTTTGACGCCCCAGAATCGATCAAGATTCTCAAGGGATGATCGTATCCCGGTACACTCGCGTGCACCACAAGCAGCCCACCGCTGCCCTTCTCCGCTTCGAGAGTACAGAGACTCTCAGGGGCTAAGTCCCCATGACGTGCGCCACCCGCACGTCCCTCATGAAGACTTAGAGTTTCCCCAGTAGGGCGCCCCGCCCCTACTGGTGTCCGGCGTTCCCCTGGTTCCTGGGGCGCGGCTTCTGCCAGCGACCCTTAGAGCCAAAGGGCTTCGAAGAGAACTTCTTCTTCAGTACTCCCGCAGGACAGGCACGTTTCATGTGCCCAAGCTTGCCACAGCCATAGCAGCGAATGTCACTCTGCTCGGCCATGCCCAGATCCATGGGAACTGGTCCGTTGGTCGCTCCATTGCCGGAGCTACCAGTCGGCGTACCGCCCGAGGTAGGGTTGCTCTGCCATACCGTGGCGGGGGTACGGGCCTGCTTGTGGCTGTACTCCTCCTGGAGGGCGATCTGAATCGCCTCCTCCATAGTGCTTGCTTGCACAAGGAAAAGTTGGGTGCGGGCGGGACCGACGCGCAGGCCGTCCATGAACACAGTTACCTTGATGTGTTCAGGTAGGGGGTTCCCCACCAGAGACGCAGTGAGTACTCGCATCTCTTGGATGTACTCATGCAGCTCGCGCCTTCCTTGCTTGCAGGCGAGGAAGCGCGAGCGCTGGCGATACTCGTAGTTCGCCGGAAGAAACGCGGCCCGCAGCTGCTCACACAGCTGGGACCATGATGCGAAGCATCCAGGCGTCGTCGCTTCGCGCGTGTACGCCCAACTCTTAGCGCGACCACTAAGGTTGGAGAGCGCAAAGGCGACACGGAGTCGCTCGTCCGAGACGAGAGCCGCGTCCATCGCGAGCTCAACCTCTCGGACCCAGAAGTGTAGGTTCTCACCTTCCTTCCCTTCAAAGGGGTTAACCTTCAGCCTCAATGGCTTCGGTTGCACCGGCTTCGGCACGGCTGCAGTGGCCTGCAGCCCTTGAACGTGGGCGATGAGCCCTCGCTCGTAGGTGTCAAACGCGTTGATACGCTCAACCTGCTCAGCCGGCGTCGCCACCGCTAAGCTACGCAGGACATCTGTCCCAAAGATGCCTGCCATCTTCCGAACAGACTCGTACTGCGAGTCGCTCAGATGAGGAAACTCCGTCCGATCCATCTTGGCTCACTCGATGAGACCACAGAGGATTCAGGTAGTCCAATCTACCCGCGTAGGCGTAGGATTGACTACAAGTGCTACCAAGTGTGACGGGGCACACAGCACTTCTTAACAGAGGAAGCAGGAGTATACAAACTCCAAGTGAACAGCCGTTCACGTGTCCCTGGTCTGAAGGGGACGATTGACTTGACTTGTAACAGTAAAGCGGTAGATCTAAGACTGAATGTATTTATAGGTTAGAACGGATTTGGCCTGCATACAAATCCTAAGTTCCCTATAGTTTGTGTCATACAAAATGTATCTGTTGGCTCTGAGGCCACTTGGGTCACTATCCAGGGGAGTGACCTTTGATGTATCCATCAATGAATAGTGACAGAGTCACTATTCCATGTAACCCCGTTACATGAGCCATCCCCTTGCTGTAGTCGTTCACTGCGCGCTTGCACTGCACTACTGTACCACCAGGCGCGTGCCGTCCTTGCCGATCACCATGTCTACGTGGCCGTTGACGTCGAGTTCTTCGTTGACCTTTCAAGTTGGCTGCGAACTCGAAGCTGTAGCATATATAAAATCCTAATGCGCACATATAATACTTATTTCTTTGTATATTATGCGCAGAGCTACTTTTTCTCGAGTAATAGCTCCTTGTACTCGTAGTTCTAGCTGCTGCACCTCAGTGGCTATATAATAAGCCCAGGGAGCAGAGCATTAATTAGCATTGGGCCGGGATTTGCATATGGACGCTCTATCGCCAATCCTACGATTTAGTATTTTCTGTACCCCTTCTTATAGGTTTTCTACCCCTCCTAATCGGCTTAACTGGACTGGACATCTTTGTCGGTTTTCACAATAATACAAAACCTAAGTAAAATATTTGGTAGCAACAAAGCTTGCATCTAATAAATGGCAAGGCTCAAATAGGGAGGATCGCATAAACAGGTTTAAATGTACGGTATTCGCCCGAGGATTCCACGTCGATCTGGGACGCCGTTTATATATGGAAGTGACTAGAGTCACCAACGAGATTGCATAAAACCAACGCATTTGCCCTAACCACCAAAGTCGCCGGCCTTCGGCCGGCGAGATCAAGCGCAGCACGTAGCGCTGCAAGATTAGGGTGAGGCTACCGGACTCGACCAGAGAGGTTTAGCATCGACGTGCGAAGCGAAGTCTTCGCTCGACATTAACCCGTTTTCCAGCAGGGTCCCGCATGGTTTTTGGGGTTAGGGCAGGGTGATAAGGTACATGATGTTGCTGGAAAGTCGCAGGAAAGTTACAGGAAGGTTGCAGTAACGACGTTTTATGCAATCTCGTTGGTGACTGTAACAAGGTCCTTTATATATACAAGCTGCCCTCAGAATGCCCAGCTGACACTGGGCATTCAGAGCGATTTGCTTATAAATCGACGCCAATCCGCGATATATGAACAGGGATGGGGGACGCCAAATCGGAGTGGCATCCTGTTTATAAATATCAAAACAAGGGTTCCTCCGCTCAATAAGCGCTTAAAGCGATCGATTTGCAAAAAAAGGACATAATATAATATAAACAATGTGACTCATATACCTTGTATACATATTATGTATACGGTATATGAGTCACATTTTTGAGGACCAAATTAGGTCTAACCAAGGTATATGAGTCACATTTTGGAGGACCAGATTAGGTCTAACCTGTTTATTTGATTTACACTGTTCACGACCACACACTCTTCAAAGCCCCCACTGCTCAATGCCCAACGCCCAACGCAAGCCCCCTTCCCTCGCAATGTTTCCTCGCACCTGTCTGACGCTAGAACAAAAGCTCCAAGTGCACGTAAAGCTCAAGCAGAATCCTGGCATGAACAACCCCATGCTCGCTGAGTGGATGTACGCGACGTTTAAGGCCCGGGTAAGCCGTACCGCACTTACCCGACTGCGCAACCTGCCTTCTTCCTACTTCAGCCACGTCGACCTGAGTGCAACCAAGCGGCGCCGAGTGAAATTCCCACAGTTTGAGCGTGAACTGAGGGAATTTTTCTGTCAGAACGAAGCTAAAACGGCAATGGCGGACGACGTGCTCCTGCTGAAGGCACATGAGCTGGCGGAGCGCTTAGGCATCTATTCCACGCAACTCCGGTGTAGTAACGGCTGGCTCCAAAGCTGTAAGAAGCACAAGGGTATCCACTCCCATGTGCTACACGGAGAAGGTGAAGCTGTGGAAGATGATGCAGTGCGTGATGCCAGGCTAGAGCTACAAGATCTGGTAGCACAGTTTGCACCCGATGATGTGTTCAACTTCGATGAAACGGCGCTTTTCTATCGCCTGGCACCTAACCGAACGTTAGCAACGACTATCCGCAAGGACAAGAAAAAGGAAAAGCAACGTTTGACTTTGGCCTTCTGCTGCAACGCCAGGGTTCCGACAAGCTCGACCCAATTGTCATTGGTACGACCAAAAACCCGAGGTGCTTTAAAAAGGGAGCGGCAATTAAAGGTAAACCTATACTGTACAAGTCCTCCAAGAACGCCTGGATGACATCCGTCATTTTTGACGAACGGCTGCACCACTTCAACATGAGAATGGTGGCTTCCTCGCAAGGTCACTTCTAGTCGACAACGCTTCATGTCACAAGATTCTACGAAAGCTGACTCATGTGACCGTCCACTTCCTCCCCCCTAACATGACATCCGCTGTCCAACCGCTAGATGTAGGTATACATTTCATCAGTATTGTGGTAAGGCCAAAACTAACCAACTCTTTTACAATTTTGTTTTGTTTTTTATTTAGGTATCATCCGGTCGTTCAAGGCTCGGTACCGAAAGTATTGTGCGGTGGTGTTTGGATGCGCTTGAAGCTAACATTACACGCAAGCTCAAGGTACTTGAAGCTGTCCAATTCTCTATAGATGCTCGGGCTGGTGTGACGCCAACGACGATTACCAATTGCTGGGTTAAAAACTCGCATTTTGGGCGGAACGATGCTAGGAAGGGTCCGCGCTGACACGAATGACATTGAGGCGGTATCCGGCAATGAGAAGGAGGAGTTGACAGCGATTTTATCGAAGTGGGAGGGCGCTGTGAGCGCTAGTGAGTATCTGACAGTGGACGAGGACGTGCCTGCGCACGAGCCAGATGTGATAGTGGACGAAGCAGCAGGAAGTGATGCAGTTTCGCAGGACGAGCAGGAGGAGGAGGAGGACCAGGAATCCACAATTCATCCTGCCATCGCTCTGAGACACTGCATGGAGCTGTCTGCATTTCTGCTTCAATGCGGAGAGCAGACTGATAGAGAACGAAGAGCTTTACAGACCGTGACCGGTTTGGTTCGGGAGACTATGGTGAAGGCAAAGCGGCAGCGAACTATGCACGATTTTTTTACGTGCGCCACATATATATATTTTTAACTGAGTCCATTTTATATGAGTCATTGTTGTAGATAGCCACCAACGGGGTCTCATATAAACAGGTTTGACTGTAGCCTGAGCAGCGAATCACCAGTCGGATCAGGTCTTTGATGTCGTGTTCGGTCCAGAGCATCAAATCGTTGTCGCTGATGCGCAACACCACATACACTTGGTCCATCAACGCGAAATGCCTTGAGCTTGGCAGCCCGAGCAGAGTTGGTTTTAACGGCAGGGTCTCATGCTTGACCTCGTAAGCAGCTTCAATCTGCTCCCACTTGACCTCATTGAAAGCGCGCTCCCCATTGCCACCGACTTGAGCGTCCGGATATAGCAGCCGCTTTAACTTGGCGAGCCGAGCAAGACGAGGGGCGGATCGTCGGGACGGAGGCGGTATCACAGGCTTGAGCGACGCTTCCAACTGCGGCTCCTCCAGCGACCCCTCGGCCATCTTGGGCATGACGGGCTAACAAGCCCATACCGGTTTAAGAAACCTATCCTAATGACTGAGCCAGATCGTTTGGTCTCCTGCCTTTGGCGAAGCGGCGTACATAAGGTAATGTCGTTCTCGCGTGAGCAACACCCAGTGCCTGCACGAGAACCTATGGACCTGCTGGCAGTGCTTATAGTCGTGTCGATCCGCGTGGATCGGCTTATCCACTGCATTTGCGCCGTCATCAAGTGTCAGCATCTTCGAGGAGGTGATGATTGTCGGCATCCTGTCCATGGTGGTGGTGGAAGAGAACCTCTACTTGTTATTTGCTAACTACATGTATAAAGGCGTTTACATGCATATTCGTTATGCACTGCCTATTCGATGTTGCCACAGTGGGCGATGTGCTTGGTGGCTTGATGCCTAACTTCTGGGGGGGGGGGGGGGCTTGGAGCTTGAAGCTCAAATCCTTGGAGGTGTTTGACATATTTGGACACATAAGAGGTCAGCAAAGTCTCTCATGCTGTTGTGCTGTTGTGTCCTTCCTTGCACTCCTCTTCTCAACTGCACTTCGAAGTCGAAACGCCTCAACAAGGCTGTCTAAACTGGTTGGGGCACTTGGGAGGAATCGCGGATCCGTTGATCAAGTGTCCGGCGTTAGTACACGTACCTGAAAATGGGAAGGGTGTCGCTACCATCGTAGCTAACACATGCCGCGCGGGGTCAGGGGGCAGAGGGCCCGGAGCGGAACCGATTCACCATGTCACATGGTACCCGGTCTAAAACGAGTCGTGCCTGGTCCTGCCATCTTCCGATCGCCGAAGTTGACAAATTTGGCTCTCTTGCCGACCTTGGAGAAGATGTCGCGAACGCAGAACTGAGTCCATTTCAGCCAAGAGCAAAGCTGTGAACAAATACAAGCCGGAAACGGGATCTCAACAGAGCGCGACCTCCACACAGTTCACTACGCTGTACCGTCAGACCTCATCCGCTGAAGTGGTCGCCACGAAAAGTGCTTGGTGAGACGCGCAGTCCTTGGAGCTTCCGTCGGGCTTTCTGGAGCGCGAAGGTGCACCTTATCCTTGGGTCTTGGTAAGATAATGTCCGCACTGGAGGGTTACCGGGTCTTCCGTATCTTGAGCGCGACGGGTCCGCCCGGTCCGACGCGTCTTGGTGTCGATCTTGGACACACGTGGGGATCACCCGGCCCCACATGCTGCAGCGTAGTACTTGATAATCTTGGTGGTATCCGCCAAGCACAGCGCTGCTTCCGCGCTCGGCGCACAGGACCCCCCCCCCCATCTTTCATTCTCGGTCCCACATTGGGGAGACTTCACGTCCGAGATAAGAGATCTTCCGAAAAGGCGCTGGAGGAGTCCCAGGAACCACGTGTGCCAAACGGCACAAGGCTTCCTGTCCATGGTATTCGTCATGCTCAATACGAGCGGAGCCATGAATTCGCACGCGTTGAGGCCTCGGAGTAGCTTAGCTTCATTGTACTGCTGCTGTTCATCGGTACGGACTGGGTCGGAGCCAGGGTAAAATATTAAGGCGGGCACAGAGGAGGTCGGTGCAAGTCCACCAAAGCATTTGGCTACAACACCACAAATATAGAGTATTCCACCCACTGTACCGTACATGAGGGCTCCACTCAAAATATCCAAAAGGACTGTCCACCAATCGCCAGTGTATCTCAACCCGTTTCCGGTGTCTCTACACACTAAAGCTCAGTGACTAAGCTTAACATCCTCAACATATATAATAGAATCCGCACCACCGTACGTCGATCCCAGGAGTAGAGTTGATGGCAACGGTCTGGAGGTCCAATGACTGTGCGTGCTGCTTTGCGTCATCGTGAATGTGGTTCCTTCGCGTCTCCAAAACCGAAGTTAAGAGTGCAGTCCATGAAAATACTACTACCTCAAAGCTGAATAACAGAAAAGTAGTGATTTCAAATACGTGTAGATTTACTTATCAATCAACCTACGCTATCTACTGCTCGGATGGCTCCTTTATAGTACTCTGTTCAATGGCCTCCGATGAGATGCTAGTTGAACGCGTCGGGGGTGTCTAGGTTGATGCTGTAAATGAAGCGGGCAGCAATCTACAGAGATAGTGGAGCTACATGCTGTTGGTTGATCAAAAAAAATGTATCAGGAGAATTGAGGATCTGACTCCAATCGAGGGGCCGGTGCCCCTTCATTTTGACCGTAGCTCCGGCCCTTACCGCCCAAGTTTATTTAGGACATCAAGTAACGGCGACTATCGCCGAGAGAGCATCAGTGATATCCATGACGACACCTACGACCCTCGATACCCCAGTGTGCTGGAAGTACCAGTGATCGCGATGATTGTAGTGAATGCGGCACCCCTCCATCTAAGAGGCTTCCTCGTTGACCCGCGATCGCAACCCTCACAGCTCGGGCAGCAGCTTCATCGACGACGGAGATCGCACTCTCGATACACCATCCGACGACTACTACGTCGGGATGCGTGCCTGCCAACGCTGATAGAGATGGTGTATACCGCACGATGGCAATGAGGACAAGGGTGCTGATTCAGCATGAATCTCGTCTCGGGGACCGCGAGCCTACACCTGGCGAGTCTCCAGCATATTCCGGACGCAACATGCAAAGTTTGGCTCCAAAATGATTCCGTCACCCGGACTCGACCTCTGTCGTCTAGGTCGATCTATTGCCCAAAACGAATACTCACGTGTCTATCATCGACTCCTTCTTTTGAAGTCTAGTGGCGGTGGCCGTTGCATGTGCTGCTTGGGACAGGCGTCATCTCAAGCACGACAGCTGCGTCCACATGGTCGGTGACTCCGGCACCGGAGTGGCCTGCGTCTGCGAGTTGCCAGATTCGCTGGTCGAAGGCGAGTTACCACTGAACGGCGAGTCTGAGTCCCCCTTGTCATTGCTGGTCAGGGAGCCAGAGCCGCCCTTGTCCTTTTGGTTGCGGTGGAGTCCGCGTTGCCAGGGGAGGTCGAGACCTTCGCGACGTTCGAGCCGTCGTTGCCAACGACTCGTTGGTGGACGGAGACGAAGTGCTCGCAATCGATGGCGTGTCCTACAAGGCGCGACCGGTCAGATAAGATGAAGTTCTTGTACGCCTGCCACACCGTCACTTCGTCGTGTCGGTATGGGGACATCTGTGAGAGAGGAACCATACAAGAACTGCAAGGATCAAGGCACGTGTAGCAGCGTTGGCGGTAGGCGCGGGCAACGGGCACCGACGTCTGCGAATGTATTGTAGTGGCTTAGCAGTTTCTCAACTGGGGTTGTTTCTGTCTTGGGCCCAACTCTCAACTGTAGCATCCCTGTCCCAGCACGTTGAAGTCGACAGATTGCTCTTACTCTCTTCTCGACATCAACTTGTTGCTGCAGTTGTTGCTATCTGTGAATCTGTACCATGTACACACGAAACCATACTAGACATGATCTCATGCCACATACACACACTATCTCTGACATGCATAAACATTCATACAGGCGGATCTGGTCTTCCATGTCTTACAGTCGCAAAGCCCTTGCAGCCAAATCTTCATGCCACTTGTGTGACGAACACTCTCTCTTCAATTTCCGTTTTGCTCGAGCTCTCATCTGAATGCGAACTGAGATACCTCGACGGTCCTTTTTGCATTTCTTGGCCTTTTCCGCCGTGGACTCGTCAGCTTCGTCGGAGCTCTGCTCATCCTGTGCTCTTTGCACCTCATTCTGCCACGGTGCAGCTTTTCCTTGGTTTGAGCTCGTCTTCTGTCTTGAGGAGCTCAGACCCATCACTTCTCTGTGTCGCTGAAATGCTTCTAGAGGAAGAGGTTTCGTCATCATATCTGCCACATTCGCTTTTGAAGCAACGAGTTTGATTTCCACTTCCCGTTCCTTTACATATTCACGAATCTTGAGGTCCTTAATGTTGAGCTGCTTGGTTCTGCGATGCTTGCCTGTATGTTTCATCAACTCCCTCGAGTCACAATAGAGAGTAGTTGTTTCTCTCTCCAAGCGAAGCTCATCTACTAGCTGTTCAAGCCAAATAGCTTCATGCATCCCAGTATTCGCTGCAATCAGCTCTGCTTCACAGGTACTCTCAGCCAGGATTTCTTGTTTTAACTTCTTGCAGAGATCAACTGTCCATTACAGAACACAACAAAGCCGCTGACCGACTTGATATCTCCGCCTTCAGATGCAAAATTTGCATCCGTGTAGACCTCAATGTGTAGCTTTTGGCGTTGGCGTGCTACCTTAAAGTCAAACTGCAATCCCATTTCTTGACTACCCATCAAGTACCACAGCACTCTTTTTGCCGCTCGCCAATGCGAAACCCCATACTTGTTCAGAAGCTTACTCAGAATTCGAACCGCAGTCCCTAATTCTGAGCGAGAACCAGTCACTAAATATTGGAGGCACCCAACTAGACTCCGATACGGCAATTTCAAACACCGCTCGTGGTCTTCTGGGCTGGCATCTGCCAGTTTCACCCCGTCCACTGTCATCGAAATACGTACTGGGTACGCGGACTCCATGTTAAACTTAGCCATGATGTCCTGGATGTACTTCGTTTGTCTGAACGAAACATGCGTCTCGGGGCCGTAATGAATCTGAAGACCCAGCAGATAGTTAACATCTCCGAGACACTTCGTCTTGAAACGATTCGTCAGCTCCTTATCAACGAAGTCCACATCCTCTTCCTCCCCTACTAACAAAATATCGTCCACATAGAGAGGGAGAAGGACAAGTCTGCCCTCAATCCGTATCCAATACAGACCTTCACCTTTGTAGCATTGGCGGAAACCAAACTGAATCGGCACCTTGTGCAAAGTATTGTTCCAGTTGCGTGGTGCTTGCCGGAATCCATATATGCTCTTTTTCAAAAGACATATTATGATTTCCAGCTATATTTGGATTTCTAGGGCGATTGGTGAAGTCTCCATCAAACCGACCAATACACTTATGATTGGACAAAAACATCAACTATCCAATTTCGATTGGGCAAAAGCATATTCAACGTTCGCACCTACACTGTAAGTCTTGCAGTGGAACTAACTCTGATAATACATATTGTATACAATTTTAAAGGGAGGTCGATGGAAATAACCCTGATAAGGCATCTTTAATGCAATAGTACTCAAATCCCCGCTTCACAAAGCCCTGCGGCTGCTCCATAAAGATGACCCGCTCGGTCGGTGCGTTTAGGAAGTGACGCGATGGGAATCGAGATTTTTCTACAAGTGGAATGGTGATTGGTTGAAAAGCCAATATACCAGTGAGTATGGAATTGTGCGACGGTGATACCTGCGGGACAAGGTGCTCTCACGTCCAGACATGGATCGGGTTGGATACCCCAGACGTAATGAGTCTGAATGGGACCAACTACCGGACGACGGGTCAAGCCTACGGGAGCGACCAAGAGCCCCAGTTCACATTGGACTGGTGGCCGCCCGTCTTGACATGACTGGACGTGGCAAAGAACACCAAAGAACACCGAATAACACCAAAGAACAATGGACACCCTGGACGAGAGGATCAAGGTATAACCAAGCCAAGTGATACCCGACCGACCAGAACGACCAACCAAGTTCCGGGAAGATTCCATGGAACCTTGAAGTCCTACGCCTGTACCCACGACATCACAATGAGATCAATGATGCCTATGATGATGACGCCCCCCTCAATGTATACTAAGAGTAAGTCAAAATCTGAATGTGTGTCTATTGCAGGAAGATAGCCCCAAAAGATAAAACCAACAGAGTTTAATTATCCGTGTACCCCGCAAGCGTTCGGACAGCTTCGGCCGGACAAATACCGGCGGCCCCGATCAAGTGCTGAAGGCGAAAGGCCCTCTGAGGAAGGACATCCAGAGGTGTGGACTCCACCCCCAAATACTCCAAGTCCAAATTAGGGTGAGTAGCGGGTGTGGAGCCCGTGGTAAATCTGCCCTATTTCATATCTTAGTTGTAGTGTGCGCTTAGGCGATCCTACATTTCATATCCCATATACATCCTGGAAAGAGTGGAAGAACGTCCCATTCAGGATCGTGATCGAACGACATCTTGTGTGATAGGTAGTGAGATTTTATTGAACTATCCCCAGTACTTCTGGGGTGGTGCGCGTTTGTAAAAGCTGACCGGGACTGACCAGTGTCCTGGAAGTGCAGCTAAGTTGACTGGTGTACGACCCACCGTTCAAGGGTCTTAGAATAAGAACGGTTGTATATTTGTGTGTATAACTCTGTATTGATTTTGGTTATCTTGGTTGTTTTAGCTACGTCTAAGTTGGTGACGCTACGCTCTTCTCCAAAGACCGATATTGGTATACAAAACAACTTATCTCCGCGGTGCACCCCCCGGTTCGAAGACAAACGAACCTAGAGGGGTTACCAGAAGGAGCACACGTCACCTGGACGTTTACGTTCAGGCGCTCCCAGTGGAGGACTTCCTAACCGGAAGCACCTTCCAGAGTCTGGAGCACTGCACTGTACACCTGGGCGGTCAAAAGGCGCTCACCCGCCTCGCCACAGAAGGCAGTCACAAAATCAAACTGCTTCACCACCGACTTAGTCCTCTCTGCCGAGCCTCAAAGTCTCGAACCTCACGACAGGGGCGAACGTCTCATCAAAATCTATTCCCCAAATTTCGAAACAGCCCAGGACTACCAGGCGAGCCTTGAACCGCAACATTTCTAAATCATTATCCTTCAGTGTCCACAACCATCTGCACTTCAGAATGTGCGCGTTCTTTGGTCTTGGCACAAGTATCCAAGTTTCATTTTCCAGCTGAGCCAAAAACTCCTCCTTCGTGGCTTCGAGCCATTTTGCTCGTTGCGCAGAAGCCATCATCTCCTTCCAGCTTTTCGGCACTTGGATCTTCATAGTTGCCGTGGCAGACGCTGACGAGCTTAATACTGATGCCACAAAGTCCTTCAGTCTCGTTGACCTTTTCCGAGCTCGCTTCGACCGTCTTGGACTCTTCACCTCGACAGGCAAATGAAGCTTTCGCGGCGATAGAGCTTTATCTTCCAAAGTCTCTTCTGTTTCTGATGTCTGTGCAGGCTCAAATTCGTCCTGTCCCTGATTATCCGAATTCGCCTCTGCTGGCGACATCTCCACCTCTTCAGTGCTTCTAAGCTCTGCGCCGCGTTCAGCATGTGACTCGTCCACATCAACCACTGGTAGTTGAACCAGTGGGAGCTTCGAGCTGTCCACACTTGGACGTCTTCTCAGGCGATACACCTCATTGAGCAATTTCTTCACGTACCACCTATCTACCGTAGTCTCCTCGTAAAATTTGACGTTCTCGTGGCGATGTTCACTTATCACACCAGTCGTCATATCAAGCAGTCGATATCCATTCGTTTGTGTAGCATACCCGACCATCAGTGCGGGCGCTCCTTTCATCGACAACTTGCTCTTACGGTAGACTTTATCCACGAATTTCATAGCAAGACAGCCAAAGGGGCGTAGGTGGCGCACACTTGGCTTGGATCCAAATACCTTTTCATGCGGTGTCACCTTGTCCACATTGCCCTTGCTGCTTGTCCTATTGATCGTCTCAATCACATTACAGCAAGCTGCTTCACCCCAGAGTATTCCGGGAAGTCCACTACTAAACAGCACTGCTCTTATTTTGCCCATCAAAGTCCCATGCGCTTTTTCGATTAAGCACACTTCTTCAGGCGAATGTGGGTGAGTGAAGATCTAAATCGAGTCACCGGCACACTGCTCAGCCATGTCATCGTTCATGAACTCCGTGCCTCGGTCCGAGTGAAACGTCCTCACCAGCTTTTGGTGCTTGGCGCTCACCATATTTCGAAAGCTCTTCAACTTGGCCACAGTTTCCTCCTTCGCTCTCTGTCCGTACCACCACTGATATCTGGAACCTTCATCAATCGAGATGCAAGTACATAGTGTAACCATCCATTGTTGGATCTTGAATAAAACTCAAATCCATCAACACTTTTTCAAATGGCACTGTTGTTCTACTTGCATTGGTCCGGCGGAAAGACATTCTTTTCATCTTGGCCATATCACAATTGTAGCACTGAGCTTTCTTTCGACGTTCAACCTCCGATAGCACACTAGCTCCTTCGAAGCCATTTCCCTAATCACTTGCCAGTTTGCGTGTGCTAGACGATGATGCCACGATCGGAGACTTCGTGTTGACGGCGTGGTGGTCTGCAGCACTGTTAGTGCAGGTTGTGTTCGTGGGACCTCGACCATTGTCTGATAGAGACCATCCGCCATGTTAAACTTCCAGGTGCAGTGCTTCACGCGGTTCGTCAAAGTGGTTACCTCTTAGTCTGTGCGCTATAACCATAATCCTTGTACAACAAGTTTGTTGCACCTTCAACATACAAGGCCTCCAATGTAATCCAGACCTTCGGCTTGGTCAGCGCATCAATGATGGCGAACTCCACCAGACCTTTCATCTGGGCCTTCTTGCGCGTGTTCTCAAACCACTTTATAACTGTATCACAATCCGACGTCAAAGAAACAAACGCATCTCGACATCCGCATATATTCACTCCAGAGGCGTTATCCAATACAAACGGAATGTAGAAGCTGCTTTCAGCCTTCGTTTCCACCTCAGGATTTGCGAAACAGGGTAGTGGTTTTTCTTCAACAACTTCAATCATCTTCACAGGTGTGGCCTTCTTTCCACTGGGCTTACTTGGGTTGTAATACCCAGGGAGTTCTTCACACGTGTCATCACTATTTTGCTGTCTGCGGCCTTTGCCTTGTGATTTACCTTGATTCTGCTTACCACCTTGCTGCTGATCGCGCTTCGGAGCTCGGCACTCGTACGCGTAATGTCCAAATTTATAGCAATCAATTTCAGCACGACGACGTTTTTGCTGGCCTCGGCCACCACCACGACCTCGGTTCCTCTTCTTGACAAATGCCACATTCTTGTCATCCGATTGTGTCCCTCCAAACTGCGCTTCACTCCCAGTCTGACCAGTTCCTCGCTTTCGTGCCTTAGCCTCCGTCACAGCCTTCGCCTGGTTCAGTCGTTCCTCCCGACTTGTAAGTTTTATCTTCACTTGTGGTAGAGAGTAGTCATCAAGGTTGTCAAATGTTTCAACCATGCTTTCACATTTCTCACCTAAACCAGTCAGCAAAGCCGTGATCATGTCCTTATCGGACACATCTTCGTTCATCAGTGTCAATTCCTGCCGAATTGCTTCCACGCGATGGATGTAATCACGGATGGACTCCCTTTCCGGATCAAATTCAACATTCAAAAGCTCTCGACGCTTGAGCAATGCCACTGCAAACGACTTCTTTTCAAAATCATCAACTAGAGTAGTCCACTTGTTTTGAGGATTCTTCAGATGTGCTAGTCTGACTCGGGTTCCGTCACCTAACGTGTTCGTCAGGATATCATTCAGCAGCAGAACCTTCTCACGATACTCTTTCCGTTTCTTCTTCGCCGCATCTGTGTCGTCCTTCTCGGGCTTGGACTCCTTGCCGATCAGGATTTTCCAGCATTTTTGAGCACGCAGAGCCGCCTTGAGTCCCTCCTTGTAAGCAAGGAAATTCTTGCCGTCGAACTTGAGAGAGCGGATGGTATCAACTTTCTGACCCTCCATGCACTCATTTTAGGCTGATACCTTACAGGAACTGCAAGGATCACGGAACGTGAAGCAGCGTTGGCGGTAGGCGCGGGCAACGGGCACCGACGCCTGCGAGTGTATTGTAGTGGCTTAGCAGATTCTCAACTGGGGTTGTTTCTGTCTTGGGCCCAACTCTCAACTGTAGCATCCCTGTCCCAGCACGTTGAAGTCGACAGATTGCTCTTAGAACCTCGTTGAACTCGACCAGGGCAATTCCGCCTTGATCAGCCGCATCGTCACCTCCTGGCACGGAATCGTCTTTGCCAGCAGAGATAGCCACTGCTTCCACTCATTGAAATGATGGCAGGCGACCACTTTCGACATGTTTTACCCCCGCATGACTGCATCGCATCATCCTCTGGAGTTTCTTGAGCTGCGACCATCCCTTCAAGCAACCCGAGTTTGTTTTTGCAAATATACGGGAGGAAGCGGTACCCCCCCCCTAATGAATGTACTGACGCCTTCAACCTTTGCAGTAGCAGCAACAAAGTCGCGCGTTGCACGAATAAGCTCTGAAATTTGAACACGATAAAATGCGTTGTGCTATACTACACGTAGGGCTCCACGGGGGCCGATATAGCTGGTCGTCCTGATGTCGCCACTCAACATGAGGTGGACCAATTTGTGCGCGATGAACTCGTACTCTACAACCGTGATGTCAGCCAAGGGGATACGTGGAAGGTCGTGCTTCGCTTCCTTCGTCGGCTACGAGATGCTGGTCGAGACTTTCTCTACAACGCCGTGGCCAATTACAGCTTTGCTATTCCAGGTCGCCGTGGAGCGCGTGTTCTCGAGGAGATTGAACTCGCTGACGGCATTTACATCGTTGCGGCATACAATCACAGCTTCCTCGGTCATGGCATTGTGCTTACTGTTCAAGGGGACAAGCGTCTCATCTACGATCTGAAGGAAGGTAAGCCAATTTCATCAGCGCAGGGCGGGATCAACTTTTACGCCTTTGTCAGTCCGTTCATCGTACTCAAGTAGGAGTAGATGATAGGAGTTGGTAGGGATTTTCGCGGGTTTGCCTTACTGATAATGAACTTTTCCTAGCAATTTGTGGTGTTGTACATGGTATATAGTTCGTGTGCCTTTATAATTTGGTATTAATCCAGGGCTACCTCAATAAAGGAAGACCCTTGTGCGAATAAAAAGATAAAAACCCAGTGGGGAAAAGATCTAAAAAGACGCAATAAAAATAGGCACGCTTCATGCATTCATGAGTTTACTACACTAAGTGACCAGATTGATCTTCCAGGGATTGCATCAGTTCTTGAAGGAGTAGTTTAAGGAATATCATCTCTTGCATGCAGTGGCATAAGGCAATGAATTTACCTCGGTTGTTGAGAGTACCACAGTGTGGTGTTTGCGCGAAAGCCATGAGATTGAACTGCCTGCGAGCATAGTCACATATCCACCGACCGACCGTCTCGTGTCGGGGCAGTTGGCATAGTCAGAATCACTATATGCAGTCAAGGTGTCGGCGAGATTGTCAGGTGTAACATCGAGCGATCCACCAAGTAGGAGACCGTAGTCCTTCGTTCCGGATAGATACTTAAGCCCTCTGACAACTGCCTTCCAGTGCACCATACCTGGATTAGCTAGGAATTGGTTGACCTCACGCATGTAGAATGCCATGTCGGGTCGCGTGCCTACCATGGGGCACATTATACTGCCTACGGTTTCGCGATACGGAATATCTTTCATCGCATCTTTCTCGGCCTCACTGCTAGGTTGGCTGCTTACGGAGAGTTTAACGTTCCGTTCTGCTGGAGTTGCAATGGGGTATGGAATGTACTCGCTGAAACGGTCAAGGACCTTCGTAGCGTACTTGTGTTGGTGAATAAATATCGTTCGGTTCTTACAGTCACGTTGAATGGACCAGCCGAGTAAATACTTCACCTCCCCTAAATATGTCATGGGGACTCGCTACTTCAGGGCTGATTTCAACTCACAGACGAGGGCTGGAGTGGGAGCAATGATGAGAAGATCATCAACATGCACTGCAATGTAGCAGGTAATTCCATCACCAGTGCGTTTGAATACACAGCTGTCCTTAACGAGGTTATGAAACCAAGACTCTCCAGGAACGTTGACAACGTTTGATACCAGACACGAGGGGTTTGTTTTAACCCGTACATGCTCGTGAGAAGCTTGCACACAAGGTGCTCGTTACCCGGGATAGTGAAGCATTGCGGTTAAGCTATGTAGATCTCCTCCTCAAGATAACCATTGAGGAATGCCGTTTTGACATCCATTTGGTGAATTTCGAGATCGAGCAAGGCTGCGATCGTGAGGAGGAGTCTGAGTACATCTATTCTGATATCAGGGGAAAAGATCTCGTTGTAATCAACACCGTGTTGTTGAAGAAAACCCTTGATAACTAGTCGCGCTTTGAAGCGGTCGATCTCACCTGTACCAGTATACTTGACTACAAACACCCAGCGGCTGGTGAGAATCTTACGTCCTTTTGGAGAGGGTACCAGCACCCACGTCTTATTGTCCATTAGGGACTTGTATTCTGACTTTGCTGCTTTACGCCACTGTTTAGCGTGAGTCGACCTCATGGCAGCTCGATACGTAGCGGTTTCTGTCACATACCGAATGGCTAGTAGTGTGTATAGTAGCTCTCGGCGTTGCTCTCGTTCCTCTAAGTCTTCAGGAGAATCAAGGACGTCCACCGATGTATCGATTCAGGGTCGCTTGGGGACAGGCGAGGAGGTTGGGTCGAGCGCTGGTTCCGTTCGAAAAGAGTAGTGTACCACGCGCTGGTCAGACGTGTGGCTTACAGTGTGATCAAGTGCCTCTCTGGGTCGAGGATTTTTCCGCAGAGAAGTAGACTACAGTTTTAGGAGTTGCAACTTCATCTGTCTGTATTGATGCAGGGTGTTGCGTCTGCGAGTCAAGCGTTGGTCCAGAGATGGACAATAGGTTGGATAGAGAGGGAAATTTGCCCTCTTTGAATACTACTTCGCGACTATACACGATTGCATCTGTGTTGATGTCCATCAAGCGGTATCCTTTCTTATGATCCGGTATGCCAATATACATGCATAACCGCGCTCGAGCATCGAGTTTGTCTCGGTATTGCTCCGTGATGAGGACGTACGCACTACACCCGAACACTTTGATGTAGTTCATGGATGGGATACGATGGCACCACAGCTCGTACGGTGTGCGGCCATCAGTTTTTGAACTCGGCGTCATATTGATAAGTGTAGTCACATCACTTACACACTCGGCCCAATGCTGCTTGGGGGGTTTGCCGTCCAGCAGCAGAACTCGAACCCGCTCCATATTTGTACGCATGCGGCGTTCAGCAACACCATTTTGCTGAGGTGTGTATGCGTTGGTAAATTGGGCGTGGGTTCCATACTTTTTGAATATCAGGCGCCCGATCTTTTCGTATTATTTTGCATTATCGGCTTGTAACACTCGGATCTCTTCGTCGTCGATGTTCTGTCGACGTCATTCAAGAACGTTGATATCTGTTCTGAAAATATGTAGGGCTTTCTTCCTAATGTTTTCGTAGCAGACATACAAATCGCTATATGCTTTGACCGGATAGGTAAACATGAATCGAGAGAAGTCATTGATAAAGATCAAGAAGTAACGACACCCAGTGAAGCTAGGAACCGGTAAAGGACTACAGATGTATGTATGCAGTTTTCCTAAAGGAGATATGGCACGTTCAACAATTCTATTAGAATGAAAGGGAGAGCGGTGAGACTACACTAACGTGCATGCAATGCAGAAGAAATCTGCTGGAGGCGTTACAGACGCAGGTCCATCCAGTCCTTGAATGGCTTGACTCCTAGATAGGCCATTCTAGGCACGGACGTTAGGATGACCAAGACGTTTGTGTAAAAGCAGAAATGAACGTTGAGGCAACTAGTGCCGTTGAAGTCACCGCTGGCTTGGCTTCGAATTGGTACAGGTCCGTACTGGTAGCCATGCGTGCCTTGATGCTGAAGCATCGATCGGTTTGCATCGCGTATTGTTTGCGGTCGAAGCGGAAGCCATGCTTCGCTGCCTCAGGGACCGACAACAGACTGAAGTGCAATTGGGGTGCGTACAGCACACCATGTAGGGAGAGCGTCTTCGGGTTGCCTTTAGCGTCAATGGCTTCCAGATCAACACGCCCAATACCTTCAATGGGGATCTGGTTCTTCCCACCAACTGTGATGGAGCCACCACTGGCAGTGATATCACTGAACCACTAGGGCTCGTGCGTCACATGCCGCGTGCACCCAGAGTCAATAGTCCACGTGGGGTCCAGACGAACGTTGGCTTGAACCGTAAGGCCTACGGAATGGCACTCTGTAGTGGCCACAGCGATCATACCGGTATCGCGACGTTTCTGGCGAAACACCTTGAGGTTGCGACCAGTGTCATTATCCTCATCGTAAGAGTCGGAGTGGAGGGCACGGTTCTTGGAGCGGTTTTGATCACGGTGCTTTCCACTGTTGTCGTGCTTAAAGCCATCACCCCCCTTGTTGCGTGTGTCGCTACGGTTGGAGTTGTTGCGATCGTTGCTGTTGCGGCCACGGTTCCAGCTCTTATTGTCGTTGCGATACGGGTGGTCTCTCTTTGTGTTTTCTCCTTTGAACGCAACGTTCGCAGGAAGTACCGTGCCGGCCTTGACCCGACCGTCGCGTACACCTTTTTGTAGACCACGACACTGGTGGATGTGGTGGCGCGGGCGATCGCAGTACGAGCAAACAGTACCAGTAGAGTGGCCTGAGGTCAGAGGCGTAGGCGCTGCAGCGACTAGAGCACGCTCATTCTTGGTTCCTTTCGTCTCCGGCGTTCAGCTAGACAGCGTGTAACGATCTTGAGCCTGGAGCTCGCGGACTTTGCCTTCAATGTTCTGCTTCATGCCCTTGTACGGGATGTACTTCCGTCAGATACGGAGGTCATTCTTCCAAGATTTGGGCATGGAATGGAACAGATAGATAGACTTCTGTCCTTCCGTCATCACCGATTCGGTGGATTCGTCCGATGCTTTCATCGCTGTCTCCAGCTTGAGGATGAACTCGGTGAGATCTGAGCCCCCCTCGTACTTGATCTCCATCAAGTAGTGCTGGATGACGTAGGGGTCGCCGTGAAAAGCCGCACCCTCATACTTCTGGCAGATGAAGTTAAAGATCTCGTAGGAGGTCGTGAGATTCTTGACCAGGCGGACATGAGTGTTGTCCATCGTCTTCATCAGGAAAGCTTTCGTCTTCGCTTCCTGTCGGCATCGCTCACGCTGGCTTAGAGGCTGGGACTTCTCCTTGATGCCATGCGTACGTCCCTTGCTGACTTGGCGGTTGTTGAACGCGTGGATGGCGGGTAGATCTTTGCGCTTGATCGGAATGTCGGAGTCGTCTCCAGAGTCTTCATCAGACCCAGAGGAGGGCTTGAGTTCTTCGTCACTTTCGTTGAAGTCCATGGTGTCGGAGTCGACATCTGCGGTGCCGGCCGGCTTGGACATCGGCGTGTCATCGACGTCGGAGGTCCCACCGTCGCTCTCTTCAGCTTCTTCCCGGGAGACACCATCGAAGTCAGGCATCTTCACAAAGCCGAGGAGATGCTTTCCGTCGAGGGCTGCGCACACGCGAGTCTTCCACACGTCGAAGTTTTCTGCGCCGAGGCGTGGGAAGTCGTCGCTTGAGGCTTGGCTTAGGCTCATAACCTGTAGAAGTCGAATGCTGCTGTGAGAGTAGTAGGAAGGTGTAAAAAAACGAAGTGAGCTTTATTAACCAGAACATCTCCTACAGGACAGTGGTGTTGAGTCCTTATAAGCCTATTACTATGGATCACTGTATTACATACTAAATACCTGTCTAGCAGGTATGACGGGGTCCCAGATAACTTGTCATCAGCTTTTGAATCGAATATTACAGTTCAAATCAACAACTTGATCGCACGTGTGGTCCACATTTCCAGATCTTCCTTGAAAGTAATACGTCTGATCCGAGTGATTTAGAAAGGGTACAAACTGTATGTGCATTTCAGTTTCTCAGCGGTATCTGCACGAATGTTAACCCAGGTTACGCTTACGCAGTTGGTACTCTAGTGCTGGTAATTTATAGGTACGATTGCGGTAAATCTTGGGTGTGATATTGTGATTTCCAGCTATATTTGGATAAATCGACCCCAACGCGTCGCCCCCCCCCCCCACAGTGACCACCTGCAGACACTGTACCACACAGGCTGTGTGACACAGCGGTTCTATTCTAAAAGTCTTTACGTTGAGGATGTTCTTCAGCTCAGGTGTACCGCTTCTAAAGGTCTGAGCTGTACCGGTTGATACTGGGGAGACCACAGTGAAAGCGAGTGAGGTCCCAGCCCATATTTAGGGACTTGCTTTCATTGGCTGAAACGAGTCAAATGTATATTTTACTAAGTGATTATGTACACTTTAACGAATGAGATGGGCGACCCTTCGCTTCCTGACCTCCACCGTTGATTTCCGGAAAAATGTATTTCTATTACGCGAACTACAATAGCACCGTATAAACATTAACTTAAAACGGGGTAGTACCGTGCCTTGCTGAAATAGTATGCAGAAGTAAATGGCTTCAAAGGGAAAATTCTTTGAGACAATGTAGTCTACGTTTGAGCACATTCACAAATATGAAGGGGCGTCCCATGCGAGTCTTGTAAACGGGCAGGACATACAAACACCAAGTGTTGAAAAAAAAAACAGTTTGCAACACTTACGTAAAAAACAGTCCGGATTCCACATATAAATCATTCAAGTTGAAGAACAGTACGTTTAGAAACGGAATTGCAGTGGTACACTCTCAGCTTAGGCTGAGAGAACAGTAGCGCGCTGCGAGCGCACGAGGTCTTTCAGCTGCAAAGATTGTTTTTTTACGAGTTCTAAGACTGCAATGCATGTATTTATGTAACAGCAATATTAATAGAAACTAGAGGGTTGGGCTGGTAGCGCTGGTCGTATTATAACATAAGTAATATTTATATTTTATATTATACTATTGTGCCTTTCACCAATTCTGCCATGATAATTTTGGCATAATTCTAATCCATCTCGATCCTAATTATGCCTTGGGTTAGCTAATTCCATCGTTAATTCGAGGCTATCCGATCGTGGCCGAATTAAGGTGGCGATGATGAACATGAATTGATGCGGAATAAGCTAATCCAGCCCGAGTTGGAGGGAAACAGGACGATTGGCGGGTTCGTTGCGCGCCATTCTGTGTTTATCCCTCCGTATCTCCATTGTGACGGGGGTCACACGCACAATAGCTAGGAGGAAGCGTAACACGCTAACCGCAACAGACGCCTGGCGTCTCTGTTGCTGCTTGTGCAAAAGGCCCTGCCTTATCGGTCCTCTTTAGTACCGAATACTTAAGGGGACTTGCACACTTGTAGGTTAGAGTTAAACTGTCTTGTATTAATAACACTCATAAAGTTATATCTACTGCTTTCTATCTGCATACTGAATCCCTGTCTAAATGGCGATCTTCCTCAGCGGTTGGCTCTCGTGCATCGTGACCCTTAAGTACGACCGAACTAACTTAACACAGTATATTGGGGAGGTCTACCGTGAACACTCTATATAAGGATCACCGGTACACCGTACCAATCGTAGTGTGTGACACTGAGTCCTTGTGGGCCACACCGGCCGCTGTGGTCCACACTAGAAAACATATATTTTCCTTGAAAAGGTCACTGGCCAATCCTGGCCCCATTACACCCTCCCTCACCCAAATGGGAAGCACCTTTCCCAGCGGGGAATCCAGCGGAAACGCGAACACTGCCTCATTCGGCAATCTACGCTCAACCGAGCACACGCGCACACCGCAAGGCCCTCCGGGCATGACGACGGAGACTCGGATCATCGTGCGGCCCGCCCAAGACGCCCTTCGGGCTGTAGGCTCCGTCAAGACCCACGCCGATGCGCCTACCTCAAGCGACATGGAGGATAAGCCTCCGGCGCCTGCTTCCAAGAAGCACTTGGGCGATCCGGAGGTGAAGGCCCATGAATGACCCGGAGGAAGCGAAGGAGGCCCTGGCTTCAACGAAGCACGCGAAGGACGCGGGGGAGGCGAAGAAGCTGCCCGCTTCCAAGAAGCCCAAGGTCGCGACGACCAAAGCGAAGGCGAAAGTGATAGCGAAGACGAAGGCGAAAGCGAAAGCGAAAGCGAAAGCGCCTGCTTCACCGAAGTCTACGCGGAAGACGAAGAAGGTGACCGCTTCGTCGAAGCCTGCCTCGAAGAAGCCCGCAGTGAAGAAGCCCGCTGCAAAGCAGCTTCCGACGAAGAAGGACTCCGCGAAGGAGGACCCCAAGACGCCGAAGCTGCCGCCCAAGCGCACGGATGTGCGGCTGCCCGGCCCCTATGAGGAGGTGTCCAGCGACTCGTCCGACACGGACACTCCGAACCCCGGGTATGTCAGTGGCGGCCACTCGCCTGTGGTTGATGCCTCGCAGGCTCTTCGAGCTCAGGCGCCTGCAAAGGAGGCTGTGGCTTCCCCTCAGGGGCGTAGCCCTTCGCCACACCCGTCTCTGGAAGTGGACTACGAGTCCTCGGGGTCGGAACCCGACATAGCCCACGAGGCCGGCGAGGTTGTGGCGTCGACAAAGCAGATCACGGATGCCCAACGGGTCATCCATCCGGGAGCCTCATGCCTCCCAACACTGTGGTGGCGGTGGAACGCGCCCGACTCTTGGAGGCGTCCATGTCTCGTCGAGACGACCCACCCGCTCCGGTGCCGGAACCCCAGGTCACCACCAACGCCGGCGTCGACGAGGGGGTCCCACCTGAGCTGCTCCAGCCCGAGAATCGGCAGCACCTGGCCGATCATCAAGAGGCCTCTCAGGTGGTGGGTACCAAGCGGGATCGCGAGACCACGCCCCTCGTACCCAAGACCAGCTACTCGCACTGCGATACTGGACTCGGGACGAGTACCGAGAGCACCTTCGACAAAGTCGCATGCCTGGCCCAGGCGCTCCGCAGTGCGACAAGTGTCCGGTCGTGCTCCTGGTGGACACCGGTTTCTCCCGCCAGCGGAACGAGACTGAGTTCAAAGAGTGGTTGAACCACTTGGGCTACCCCAGGCCCGAGTTCTTGAGCTCTCCATATCGGATCGATTGGCTGGCTCAGCGTCGTCTTCGATTTCGCATGGCGAAGATAATTGCTGACAACACGTGGCCCAACCGATTCTTTGATCGCCACAAGTCCATGCCGGGCGGCATCCTCGAGAAGGTGCTGCAGAAGATTCAGAAATCCTGGCAGTCGCAGCCGATAGAGCCTAAGAGTGTTCTTGGCCCTGTCAGCGCCGACCAGGCCGTGGTCGTGCTCAAAAGCGGCCACGAGGTCGGCGCAGTCCTCCTCGAGGCGAGCCCCAGGCTCCCACGAGTTATGACTACTCGGGTAGCCCCGCCACTTTACCAGATACTGGTGCTGACCGCTACGCCCGCGGCGCTTCAGTAGCTTCTCGACATGGTAGTAGAGGATGCCTTCATTACCATGCAGAGGTGGTGGGGCCCGCGGCTGCAGTGGTGTCTGACCAAGACGCTCAGCGTCGTTCGACTGGCTCCCGTCCTGACCTGGAGAGCCTTCTCTCCGGTGTGGAGTCTTGTCAGCGACTGATGGATGGTCAGCGGACCGAGATGGTGGCGCTTCGCGCTCGCGTTGAAGATGCGGAGGCCCGCCAGGGGAAACTCCAGGATGTCCGAGAGGACTTGGACTGCCTGCGGGACCGCGTCCAGGATCTGCCTCGGCAGCTTGGTGGTGACATTGACCGCTTGCGTGGCCGATGTTCGCAAGGCGAGGAGAACGACGAGCGGGTACGTCAGGGCCTGGAGAGGCACGTCGCCTGGATCCGTGATCTGTACGACCGTGTGGGCTACTTGGAGAGGCGAGAGGCTCGCCGCGTAGCGGCTCGTGCCCCTGATCCAGCTCCGGCTCCGGCACCTGTGCCTGCCCCTGCCCCTGCCCAGCTTCCCTCGGAAGAGCTCGTTCGGATGATGGCTAACGCCTTCCAGCAGTACTCTGCGGCCCAGTCGGCTCCTCAGGACCAACAGCCTCCGCCGGGCGATAGGGCTTGAGCAAGCCAACGTAGAACATCGGGTGCGTGGCCATGGACGATGGCAGATCCAACGTGTAGGCGTGGCCGTGGACCCCGATGACTGTGAACGGCCCCGTCGCAGCTTGGTGCTGCCCACAGCGGAGACCGCCGGAGTAGGAAGATTCTTAGCGTTTAATAAGACTTGGTCTCCCAACTTGAACACCTGTGTGTTCTTACGCCCCTGGCGATCACTGTGTTCCTTCTGCGTGTCTTGAGCGGCCGCCATGGCGTCACGGACGCGCTGTCTGACAGCTTCACCAGTCTCGATAAACGAGAGCAGGTTCCGTTTGACGGACGTTCGTAGGCCTTTACGGCCCCTTGGGTCTTCGGCATTAGCCTCTCCCCCACCCAAACTCGAGGCTGGGGGCAATGTCAGCGGCGTACGCGGGTACCGCAGTCCGTTCACGTAGAACGGAGTGAAGCCCGTGGACGAATGCACTGCATTGTTGAGGGCAAACTCCACTTGTGGAAGAAGCGCACTCCACTTCGTGGGCTCTGCGGCGCAGACACTGCGAAGAATGTCTTCCAGGACTCTGTTCACCCGCTCAGTCTGACCATCGGTCTTAGGGTGGCTCGCTGTGGACATGTCCAATCTTGTGCCTAAAAGGCGGAAGAGGTGCTGCCAGAAGTGGGACACAAACCTTGGGTCCCTGTCACGCACGAATGCCTCGGGGAGGCCGTGATGGCGGAAGCCATTGTCCACAAAAAGCTGGGCCGCCTGAGGCGCAGTCACACTCTTCCGCACAGCGGCCAGCCGCACCATCTTACTAAGGCGGCACACAAAGACCAATATGCCAGTGTGGCCACGCGCGTCGACCGGAAGCTCGAAGATGAAGTCCATGCTCACAGAGCGCCAGCAATCCGCCGGCACCGGCAAGCTCATCAAAGGAGCGGACGCCGAGGGCGCAGGCTTGACACGCTGGCATGTTTCACATGTATGTACGTATTTACGTACCCATGTGGGGCCACCAGAAGTTGCGAGCCACAGACGTGTACGTCTTCTCCCGCCCCAGGTGACCGCTGAGTGGTGTGTCATGAGCCTCATAGAGGACACTATGACGCAGATCTTCGTCATTTGGAACGACAATACGAGGCTCGTCACCCCCGTCTACTTGGTCGTAGAGCAAACCCTCCACTACTGAGTAGCGGTGCAGACGTGAGCGTTGTCGCGCCGTGAGCTTAACGGCCTTGGTTGGAGCGCCCAGCGCCTCCACTAGACCTGCAAGGTCGTCATCTTCGGCATATGCCTCGCGAATAAGCTCATAGAGCGGTGACTCAAGGTAGGCCAGATGCGCCAACTCGTAATCCGGCCGCCGGCAGAGCGCGTCCGCTAGGACATTCTGCTTGCCCGGTTTGTACTCCACCGTGAAGTTGTATTCGGCGAAGAAGGAGAGCCACCGCGCCATGCGCTGAGAGAGGTGAGGCGACGACATCGCCGTCCTCAACGAGGCATGATCTGTGTAGATCACAAAGGGTTTTTGACCAAACAGGTGCACCCGGAACTTGACCAAGGCGTACTTCATCGCCAAAAGCTCCTTGTCGTGGACAGGGTAGTTCTTTTCCGCAGCCTTCAATTGGCGAGATTGGAAAGACACTACCCTTTCCCTGCCCTCGGCATCCACCTGCAGCAGGGCACAGCCAATGGCAAAGTCGGATGCATCGCATACAACGCTGAAGGGGTGCTCCTCATCGGGCAGCGTCAGGATCGGAGCGCTTTGAAGACTGCTCTTGATAGCTTCAAAAGCCTGTCGAGCCTCAGAGGTCCATGACCACACGGCATCCTTCTTGAGAAGATTCGTTAGTGGCCTTGCCATCTCGGCGTAATTGGCGCTATACTTGTGCAAGTAGTTGGCCAGGCCGAGCCATTTCCGCAGGTCCTTCTGCGAGACGGGCACCGGCCACTGTGCAATGGCACACACCTTTTCCGGGTCCGCACGGACACCGTCCTTTCCAAGGAAGCAGCCCAAAAAGGGGATTTTTTCGGCTCCGAAGATACACTTGTTGATGTTCGCATAGAGGCGATTCTCGCGCATGCACAAGAGAACCTCACGGAGGTGGTCCAGATGGGCCTCGACGGCCGTCTTCCCTTCAGACGCACGACTGTGCACAAAGATGTCGTCGAAGTACGTATGTACGAACTGCCGCATCGGCCTGAAGAGCTGCGTAACGAGCCTGTTGAACGTGGTGGGTGCGTTGGACAGCCCCTGGGGCATGACCAACCATTCCCACAACATCCCACTGGGAGTGCTCACTGCGGTGAGAGGGATGTCCGATTCCCGCATCAGCAACTGATAGTAGCCGTCGACCATGTCGAGTGCACTAAAAATCGTGCAACCAGCCATGTTGTTCTGCAACATATCCTCCCGAGGAATAGGCGTCGACGCCGGAATGGTTGCCGCGTTCAACTTGTTGAAGGCGTGCACCATGCGCCACTTCCCATTGGGCTTGCGCACACAGAACGCCGGTGACGAATGTGGCGACTTGAACTCGTGCACCATGCCAGCGGCGTGCTTTGTCGCAAAGAAGGCGTCGATGACGTCGACCTGCTCCTTCGGAAGCGGTCACTGCCGCGTGGTACAGTACTTAGTGCCTGACACTAAGTCAATCTCATGCCGCACGCCCCGATCCGGGGGAAGGACCGAAGGGGGACCGTCGCTCACGACATCCGAAAACTCCTTCAGAAGGGCGTAATATGGATCGGAGGGGTCCTTCAAGATGGCAGCGCCATACCGCGTCTGTATCTTAGAGGTTCGTTCGTCTTCTAACACCTCGGGGTCCATGACCGACGAGGAGTTAAGCTCCAGTGAGCTGCCTTCTGGGCGAAGCAGAACCACTTCTGCCAATTCTCCCGCCTTGAGAGAATCCATAAACTCCACATACGAAAGCTCCTCGAGCTCAAGTAGCTCTGCTACTGTGGGTAACGGAGTCAACACCCCCCCCCCTTGGGTTCGCCCGTGAAGACGTCGACTACTTGAGGAACCTTGTCTTCAGCCGCGGAATCCACATCGCGGCTAGACGCCTCTGCCTTGGGCGTGCTTGTGACCTTGTCACTCTTGTTGTCCTTGAAAGTGGGAGCCCCTACTCGACCACTCGTGGTTGCGCGAGCACCAGCTCTAGCACCTTCTGGCGCGCGAGCTGAACCAGCTACAACGCCTTGCGTAGTGGGAGTTCCGACTCGACCACTCTTGTTTGCGCGAGCAACAACTCCAGCGCCTTCCTCGATGTGAGCTGAACCAGCCACCAGGCCTTGCGTAGGGGGAGCTCGGACGCTACCACCCCTTCCTGCGCGAGCTCTTACAGCGTCCGCGCCTTGAGTCTTCACTGCCCCATGGGCAAGTGCAACTCGGTTGCCAACCGCAGAACCCTGTCCTCTACCCGGAGAGGTACTAGGGTCCTGTGGATCTTCTCCACCACCTACCTAGAGCTCACGCGCTCGAGGAGGCAATGCCATGGGCAATTCGAACACTTCCGAAGTGCCGGCAAACTGCCGTTCGCCGCGTGGCACACGGTGCTCATGCACAAACCCGTCTCGGGAAGAGGAGGGGACATGACCCGCCAGGGCTCTGTCCGCGAGGGGGTTGTGGCTGGCACCAATGGTGCGACTACGTCAGTCTATCCACGGCTCGGGCTTAGCAAGCCATGGCATGCCGAGGATAAGATCGTACCGATCATCCATGTCCAAGACAATGAACGGTTCGGCCGAATTGAAGTCGTCAAACTTCACGCTTAAGGGTACCGTAACCTTGCGTGTGACACGATGGAGCCAGTCGCTAAGCGAACAGATACGTTGGTATTACTCTTAGACGCTTCTAAAGCACTAGCATACAATGTACTGTTCCTATCCACCCTGGCTTTCGTCGCAAAGTTAAACGACGCTCCTGAATCGACCAGGACCGTCATCGGTTCGGGGTACCCTTTCACGCTGGCAGTGACGACCACGAGGTTAGACCGCGCGGCGGCCACGGAGAGACACAGAAGTGTCGTCCCAGGGACTTGCTCCTTTGGAGAGGCTGGTGAGGGACTCACCTTCCTCGACAAGGAGCGAAGTCTCCCAGCAGGGCGTCCCGCCCCTACTGGGAGTCGCCGTTTACCGACTCTGTCGCCTCGAGGCTATTAAGAGCCGGACGCGCCGCGTACTTCTTGTCGCGTGGCGCCTTCCATGGGTTAGTGGGGCAGTTTCGACGGAAGTGACCAGGTTGGTTACAACCGAAACAGCGACCACTCGCCTGTTGCGTCTTCTGAGGACGTGCTGCCTCGGCAAGGGAGATCTCCATCGGAGTGGGACCCTCACCGGCCTCGACATGAGGCGTGTGCCCTTGCGCTGAGTGCACGCAGTGGTCCTCCAACATAGCAATGTGGACCGCCTCATTAAAGGTCTTGGGTTGACACCGGAAGAGCTCCGTCCGAACCGGACCCGTGCGGACACCGTCCATGAAGACCGTCACCTTGACGTCCTCAGAGAGGGGTGCGCCGGCCATGGCGGCTTCGAGGTTGTGGAGCTCCATGACGTAGTCTTGAAGTGGCCGCTTGCCTTGCTTGCACCGCAAGAAACTGGAGCGATGGCGGTATGCCGCATTGGCAAGGAGGAAGGTGGGGCGTAGCTCCTGTTCCATAAACGACCACGAGGTGAAGCACCCCGGCGTAGCCGTTTCGCGGGCCATAGCCCATGCGCGTGCGCGCCCTCCAAGGTTGGATAGCGCAAACGCCACTTGAGCCCGCGCGTCGTAGATCTGACCAGCGCTTAGCACGATCTCGATCTCGCGGACCCAGAACACAACACTGTCTGAGTCTTTGCCGTCGAACGTCGGAACCGACATCTTGACGGGCTTCGTCGTGGTTGGACGCGCAGCGAATGAGACCGTATTAGTGGCGGACGCTTGCGCCGCACTCTGTGCCTCAGCTCGCATCGTCGCACGAGCGGCTTCCTGCGCAGCAGCGCTCACGTGAGCAATCAGCGACGACTCGTACTTGTCGAAGCGTTCCACGCGCGCCCTTTGCTGCTCGGCAGGAAGATTGGGGGGTCCAGCGAAGGCTGCCTCGCCCAGGAGGCTGACCGTCTTCTCCCACGTAGCTCAGTGGGCATCGGAGAGGTGAGGAAAGTCCTGCCGCGCCGGCAGCCGACTCCCTGAGTCTTCCATACTCAAAGAGACCCTGATTGTAGAGAACCGCGTCGGTCGCGGGATTGACTACAAGTGCTACCAGGTGTGACGGGGGTCACACGCACAATAGCTAGGAGGAAGCGTAACACGCTAACCGCAACAGATGCCTGGCGCCTCTGTTGCTGCTTGTGCAAAAGGCCCTGCCTTATCGGTCCTCTTTAGTACCGAATACTTAAAGGGACTTGCACACTTGTAGGTTAGAGTTAAACTGTCTTGTATTAATAACACTCATAAAGTTCTATCTACTGCTTTCTATCTGCATACTGAATCCCTGTCTAAATGGCGATCTTCCTCAGCGGTTGGCTCTCGTGCATCGTGACCCTTAAGTACGACCGAACTAACTTAACACAGTATATTGGGGAGGTCTACCGTGAACACTCTATATAATGATCACTGGTACACCGTACCAATCGTAGTGTGCGACACTCAGTCCTTGTGGGCCACACCGGCCGCTGTGGTCCACACTAGAAAACATCTCTTTTCCTTGAAAAGGTCCCTGGTCAATCCTGGCCCCATTACATCCATCGATTAGCTTGCAAAGCCGATCGCGGGTGTTAGGGGGAGTGCTCACAATCATAGGCAGAATTAAATAAAGGTAGGTCGCCCTTTTATGGATCTAATTCCGCATGAATTAACTGCCCACCCGCCAAAATCGGTGAAAGGCACAATATATTATATTATATTATAGTGCTCGTGTATTGCTACGTTTAAAAAAAATGCTACTTCTGAAGTATATGATATTATAGTATAAATATATTATATTATATGTTAGGGCACGTTTAAAAAAGGCTACGTTTATAGTAAATGACATGACAAAATATTATATTATAGAGCTCGTGTACAACTACGTTGTAATAACTGCAAAACACTATCTCTGAAGTATTGCGCATCTCCTGCGCCTGCTTCAGTATCTGCGCGACATCCGTGCTGGAGCCACCGACGGATTTCCAAGGAACTCTTCGTAGAGGAGGGTTCCCGGAATTCTGAGCCAGAAGGTCAATTTTTTTCAATCAATCTAGCTTAGGCCGCCACCACCACCCTCAGTCTTGCTTTTTCGGTCGCCGCAGCAGCCCCCCCCCCTCCGTTCTCACGGCAAAACCTCCGCTGCTGTGGTGCCGAAGAAGCAAGACCCAACACGGTACTGAAAAGGATACGCACAGCTACTCGCCGCTCACTACTAGTTGTCAACCTCAAGCTACGTCAACCTGGTGCTATCGTCTGGTGCCATCGTCTGGCGCTATCGTAGGCAATGAACGTATTTATTTTTACTAGAGGCTAAATCGATCTCATCTTTAGCAGTGCTGCTAGCATACAACACGTAAGAACTCTCGCTTGAGTCTAGAACTTTCGCTTGTGTGGTGAAATGCAATACCAATACATGTACGCAAAACAGAGGTCCAAAGTTTGAACTTTGATGAGATGCTTGTGTGTTGAAGGGCAAATGCCGAAGTGAGCTTTATGAATTAGTGCTTTCGTGCTACCTCCTCACTAACCTACACAGCTCCAGATCTGTCTTCCCTGTGCCCCTTGTGCGCTTGATCCATCTACCCGAATATTGACCAATCAGATTAAGCCACGCGTCACCGTTTCCTTCTCGGTTGAATCCCAGCCGCCCATTCTTCAAGACATCATTGCGTGAGTCCGGGCTGCACTGCGTCATCGCTGCATCCGGCCCGCATGCATTGCGTCCTCGCTGCATGCGGCGCGCTCGTACACATCGTGTCATCACTGTGTACGGCCCGTCATCACTGCGTGCGGGCATGACGTCACAGCATGCATTCGCGGCGCACCCACTCAACACTCCCACTCGCCGCTAATGCTGAGCGGGCTTTGGGCGGATGCCACTTGCTTCGACCAGGAACCTGAGACGCTTGGTCCCTAACGCTTTCGTGAGCAGGTCCGCCAGCTGATCTTCCGTCCCAACGTAGTCCACCGTAACGATGTATCGCGCCACATTCTCGCGGATAAAGTGGTGCCTGATGTCGACGTGCTTGGTCCGCGCATTGTATCCAGCGTTGCTTTCCAGTGCAATCGCACCTTGGTTATCCTCCCAGACTTGTGTCGCTCCCACTTACTCATGACCGAGGTCCTTGAGCATCGCACGGGTCCACAGCACCTCCTGGGTACACAGGCTCAACGCGATGTACTCCGCCTCCGCCGAGTTCAGTGCCACCGTGCGCTGATACTTCGACTTGAAGACGACCGGCGCGCCGCCGATCATGATCATGATCCCGGACACCGAGCGGCGGTCGTCCAGATTGCTGCCCCAGTCGGCGTCCGTGTACGCCTCCAACATGACCTTGCCGTCGTTGCTGTTGTAGATAATACCAAGGTCCTTCGTGCTCTTCAGATTGCGGAGTACCCGAATGGCTGCCTTCCAGTGCTGCTGCCCGGGGTTCTTCAAGAGCCGCGACAGCTGCGTGACGATGTACGCCACGTCCGGGCGCGTGCTGGTCGTGATGTACAACAAACACCCGATCAAAGACCTGTACGGCATGGTCTTCATCGCCTGTCGCTCCGCGTTCATGGTCGGCGATTGCATCTTGGTCAACTTCATGCCTGACTCGCACGGGCTCACCACCTCCTTCGCGTCCTGTTGGTTTAACCGATTCGTGACGTCGTCGATGTAGCGCGTCTGCTTGATCATCAGCGTGCCTGCCATGCGGTCGTGATCAATCTTCATGCCAAGAATGAACTTGGTCTCGCCCAACTCCTCCATCTTGAACGCGCTCTTCAACGCCATCTTGACCTCGTTGATCTCTTCCGTGGTCTTGGCAGCGATGATCATGTCGTCCACGTACAGGCAGACGTACACGAAGGCGTCCTTCGTGCCCTTCACATAGACGCACTGGTCGGCCCCACAGCTGCGAAAACCCGATCTTCATGAACACCGCGTGGATCGTCTGGTGTCACGCGCTAGCTGCCTGCTTCAGACCGTAGATCGCCTTGTCCAACTTGCACATCATGTTCTCCGCGTTCGTGATGCCGTACGGCACCTCCATGAACACTTGTTCTTTCAAGTCGCTGTTCAGGAATGTCGTGTCGGCGTCCAGCTGCTCCGTGACGTAGGCCTTCGCGACCACTACGGACAGCACGACCCTGATCGAGTTCATGTTGGCGACGGGCGAGTAGGTCTCGAAGAAGTCCACGCCGAACTTCTGCTTAAAGCCCTTCGCCACCAGCCGAGCCTTGTACTGCACAACTCGGCCGTGCTCGTTCCGCTTCTTAGCGAACACCCACCGACACCCAATTGGTCGGAATCCAGCAGTTCGCCGAATCAGTGTCCACGAGCCGTTGTCAGCATGTGCCTTCAGCTCAGAGTTCATCGCCTTGACCCACTTCGACGCCTCGTTGCTCTTCATGGCCTGCTGATACGTAGTCGGCGCGTCGTCAGCGTCTCCCACAATAGCAGCATAAGCTAGCACAGCTTCCGCTAGCAGTCCGTCTTCATCCACTCGAGCCCTCCTAGGCGACGGAGGCCAGAAGTGGTCGTCGTTGTCCGGGTCGTCCTCGTCGTTGACCTTGTACTCCGCTTCGTCGCTGCGACCGTTTTCAAGTACAAGTACGGGCTCGTGTGCACGTCGGATACGCTCGGGTTCCGGGTGGAAGACAATGTTGTCACTGAAGGCTGCCCCTGGTGTCCTTCGGTATGTTGCCAATTCATGTCTTGTCGAGTCGTCCTGCTCGGCCTCGGGCATCTCCGTGTCTTCCACATGGCCCCCTCTACCGATCCCATCGGTTCATCAGCAGCTGGCTGCTGCTCTTGTTCGTACTGCACGACTTCATCGAGATCCTCAGTCGAATGGATGACCGTCGTGTTCTCTGTCGGTGCCGAGTCGTAGATGCCGTCTACCTCGCGCTCGTCGAGCTTCACCGACCTGGTCACCTTCACCTTGTTCGACTCCAAGTCGTACACGCGGTAGCCCTTCGAGTTCTCGGCGTATCCCAAGAACATGCACTTAAAGCTCTTCGGCTCCAACTTGGTACGCTTTGCCTTGTCGACGTGGGCATACCCGACCGAGCCGAACACGCGCAAGTGATCCAGCCGCGGCTTGTCCTTGACCGCCAACTCGTTCGGCGTCATGCTCGAGTGCGTACTAGTCGTGGACCGGTTGATCAGGTACACCGACGTACTGACCGCCTCGGCCCACCACATCGTCGAGATGCCCTTGTAGTACAGCATGCTCCGCGCCTTCTCCATGATCGTGCGGCTCATGCGTTCCGCCACGCCATTCTGCTGCGGACTGTAAGGCACGGTCTTCTGGTGAACGATCCCGTTCGATGCGCACAACCTGTCCATCTCTTTATTGACGAACTCCATGCCGTTGTCCGAGCGCAGGCACTTGATGCGCTCACCCCACTGGTTCTCGTACAAGTTCATGAACGTCTTGAACTTGACGGGCACCTCGCTCTTCTTGGTGATGAAGTACGCCACCACGTACTTGGAGTAGTCATCGACAAACGCGAGCACATACCGCGCCCCGCCCTTTGACTACGTCTTCATGGGTCCCATGACGTCCGTGTGCACCAGCTGCAGCACCTTCGTCGTCTTCGACATGGATCGAGACGGGAAGTGGGCGACCGTCTGCTTGCCCTTCATGCAGCCCCCGCACATCGTCATGGACTTGTGCTCCAATGTGGGCATGCCAGTGGTGGCGCGCTGCGTCTTCGCCAGCGCGTCCTTGTTCAAGTGGCCCATACGCGCGTGCCACAACTCCCACTCGCTGGCGACTCCGGCGAACTCCACGTAGTGCGCCATGTCCTTCTCACAGGCGAGCACGTAGGCCTTGCCGATCTTCTTGCCCGAAGCGATCGCCTTGGACTTGTTCCAGATAGTACACGACTTCTTCTGGAACTCCACGCTCATGCCGCGCTCCGCCAGTCTGCTGACGGATAGCAGCTGCCGGTCCAATCCCGGGATGTACAGCACATCGATCATCTTGATGCGCTTGCCGTCGATGCCTGTAAGGCGCACCGACCCCGTTCCCACCACCCGGATCTTCTTGCCGTCCGCGATGGTCACCTCGATGTTCGAGTCGAGGTCCTTGTACTCAAACAAGTCCTTGTGGTGAGGCGTCATGTGCACCGTCGCACCGCTATCGATCAGCCAACCCGCCGACCGACTCTTCTCAATGGCAAAGACCGCGTCGTTGTCGTTGCCCGCGTTCGGGCCCGGACAGTCCCGCTTCATGTGGCCCACCTGGCCGCAGTTGAAGCACTTGCCCTTGAAGCCACCGTGCTTTCTGGCACTGTAGCCCTTGCTGCCCTTGCCTCCCTTGAAGGTATTCGCCCCCTTGTACTTGCTGCCGTCCGTGGCAACCTTCAGCGCGCGTTCCGCGCCTTCCTTCTTGTCGAGGCGCTCATACTCCTTGAGCAGCTTCTCCTTCACCTCGATCAACGTGAAGTCCTTCGAGTTCTCAACGATCGAGCAGATCAAATCATACTCCGGGGACAGACTGCTCAGCAGGATGACAAGCTGACGAGCCTCGTCCAGCGGTTCTCCGAGCGTCTGAAGACCCACGATGAGCTCGTCAAAGTTGTCCAGGTGCTTGGCCATGGTCACGCCGTCATCCATCTTGAACTCGTGGAGGCGGCGGGTCATCGTCACCCGGTTGTGCATCGTCGTCCGATTGTAGAAGTCACGCAACGTGTTCCAGGCCATGATGGCCGACGTCGCCGACCGGATCTTGGTGTGGTGCTCCACCGCTACGCCCTGCGCAATGAGCCCGTGTGCCTTCATGTCGTTGAGCAGCCACGCATCCGTGATCTCCGCCGGGTCCTTCACCACTTGCACGTGCGCCAGCAGCCCCTTCCTCGCCAGCGTCATCCGCATGGCGAACTCCCAGTGGAAGTAGCTGTCGCTTCCCAGGATGACTTCGGCTTTCTTGGCGGACGTGGTGGTCGTGGCGGTCGTGAAGCTTGGTCCTAAGCGTCTTGCGGCTGTTAACCTGATGAAATGTTTGTGTGCTGAAGGGCAAATGCCGAAGTGAGCTTTATGAATTAGTGCTTTCGTGCTACCTCCTCACTAACCTACACAGCTCCAAATCTGTCTTCCCTGTGCCCCTTGTGCGCTTGATCCATCTACCCGAATATTGACCAATCAGATCAAGCCACGCGTCACCGGTTCCTTCTCGGTTGAATCCCAGCCGCCCATTCTTCAAGACATCATTGCGTGAGTCCGGGCTGCATTGCGTCATCGCTGCATCCGGCCCGCATGCATTGCGTCCTCGCTGCATGCGGCGCGCTCGTACACATCGTGTCATCACTGCGTGCGGGTATGACGTCACAGCATGCATTCGCGGCGCACCCACTCAACAAACTTTAAACCCAGGCCCGGCGTCAACGTATTTAACGTTGTCCCGTTATCTCTGGAATCGTATATCCTACTCAAATAGCTGGCTGTTTAACGCGAAAGCCTATATTTTTCCGTGGATTTTGCGAAAGCATTTGGTTTTTTTTATTATTAAACTATTGAACTTGAAGTTTGTATACTTTTGTTTCGTGTGTGCCACATATGGCGTGCCCCGAATTAATCATGTTTGGGCTGTACGTACACTTCGTAACCGAAGGCACTACCAGTATAATAGCAATAGCAATAGGAGTAGGAATAGCAATAGCAATAGCCTGGTACATCAGGGTTTCACGATGCATACACTATTATCATTGGTGCGACGCAGTCACACGCGCCAGCAATAGATGGGAGGAGTTATTGTTGAGCAGTGCTCGATAGGTCAGCCAGTGCAGCCTTGAGCCCCTCCATTGAGAAGCACACGTAGCTCCCTTGTGGAGCACCTAACTCCCTTGTGTCCCTTGTGGAGCACCTAATTCCCTTGTGTAGCACACGTAGCTCCATCGTGTAGCACACCTAATTGTGTACCACACTTAATTGTTTAGCACACCGATTGTGTAGCACACTCTAATAGTAGCGTTGTGTACAGGGTTCCATAGAAGTGGGGATTTTGGACTATCAGTGATACTGATACTACATGTAATACTCAACACTGAACCACTATCACTGATACTGATAGTACTACTCGACCAACAGGCGATGATAATATCAGTGATATATCACTGATACTATCACTGATACTCACCTCCGCTGCCGTTTGCCCTCCTCCATGCGCCTAAGCTCATTACGGTTGTGGTGTAGAAGCAGTTGACGTTGGGCGCGCTCGTTATCGGTTCTCGTTCGTAGTTGACTCATCACAAAGGAGCCGGTTGAGAACACGCGTTCTTGGAACGCCATTGAAACACCACGTCCCAGCCAGACGCGCGCAAGTTTTGCGATCGAAGGATACTTAATCTGGCCGACCTCCGCAAACGATCGGCATACATCAACGCTCCCACAAACCTGTTCGACGTTTCAGACGTGATCATTCCGTTTTCTGTCGAGCACGCTCAACTTGGCCACCACCTTGTCCTGCTCGACTTAAGTCGGAAACTGCAGCTTCGCCACTTCGGCCAATTCAACTCTAAAGATTGGTTGTTGGTCAAGAATTAGTGCTCAGAGAAATGAGACGAACTCGTCTCATTTCTCTAACGTCAGGCTTGGTACAGAGCTCGTTGCTGCACAGGTGATGTACCTGGCGGCCGCACACACTGCATGGAGCCGTTTCCGTGATGTCCCTCCAGTGGCAGTCGATCTTCGCACACTCCATCGGAGCGCTTCAAATCGAGAATGTGCGAAGCCGACTAAAGGGCGGGGGCGGAGAACCACCCGTTTGTGTACCCTTTGAAGATCTCGCCCACGTTGAAATATCAGTGATATGATCACTACTACCCGCAATATTTTCGCGAATATATATTCTATTACTGATACTGGCTCATCGTGGGTGATATATCAATATCAGTATCAGTATTAGTGATAGTATCACTGATACCAGTGATAGCTTGATAGTCTACTATTGAACCCTGGTTGTGTAGCACACCCTGACGTTGTGAACGTTCCCTGGTTGTGTAGCACACCCTGACGTTGTGAACGTTGTGTGGCACACACTGATATACATGTAGCGCCGTTTGATTGCTCCGTGCCAGCTTCAACCTGAACTTCAAGTGGTGTCGCGCCACCTTAGTGTTGTGTGGGACACCTATTAGAAATATCAACTTCTGGCAATACTGAACTCAAGTGTGTGGCCAGGTGCTACTCACATGAAGCGTCGCTGGATACTTCAGCTGAGTTGGGTACATCCATATTTAGTGGTTTGAGCCGCTCGCATGGGACTTGCCCGAGCTCGACGTTTGGCGCTCTTAGAAACGTAGACACGGCTTAGAAAATACCCAGATAATTCGACGATACTTTTGCTTACATGAACGACAAAGCACGGTACAGCGCTGATTTCTCTCGCTCAGATTAATACTAGAACTTAAGTAGTGTTCGAGGAGCATTAGAAATCAACTTAACCAGCGTAATACAGTGAGCAAGAAGTATCCACGCGACGCCTCATAAAAATAGCGCCGACCCTTCGCTGCGCCATTGGCAGCGCGTAACGCGATACATACTGAAAGCAAGACAGCGCAGTTTAAAACCGCAGCAAAAGTGTGAAATTTTGATTTTGATTTTGAACTGAGGTAGATTGGTGTCACTTAACTTTCGCTAACGACTCCTAATGTCCGTCACACGCCGGGCCTGAAATATCCTAGCATGCCCGCAACATGGCCATTCGGCCCGTTGCTTCCGGCGTACTGTCCGACACCGTGCCGGCAGTACGTCGGCTAACGTTTCCCAGCGCCCCGCCAGCGCTTACACCCCTGAAGCCGAAGACTTCTCCTCTGTGTGGTTATCAGCACCTGCAATCTCCTGGGTGAGCGCCGTAGCGCCTCCCAGTCGAGCCCATACTAGTCCGTCGCACAGCCCACGTAACTTGTTGCGCTTGATCCACGGGCGTCACTCCGCAGCGATGGTTGGGCTTCGTGCGAGATGATCATGCCGCGCACCCTGGTGCGGCTACTCACCGCTTGTGTCTCGAAGACACTGACTGTTGGCTTGATCCGCGGGCGTCACTTGCGAGCTGTAGGTAAGGGCTTCGTGCACGGGGATCACGTCCGCGCGCCCACAGCGCAGCCCTCCAGTCCCGCATGCGCGAGGGACTTCCCAGTTCTGGAGGTGGCCAACCACCCGTTGGTGGACTGGCTCTGCGCGGGTCTTGTCCACTTGCTGGGTCCAAGGCGATTTGGAAAGTGCAAAAGTGTGAAAGTGCTGAAAGAATCTCAATAAATCAAATCGTGGCGATTTTGAAATGCCGCCGGACCCTGTGCTTCGAGCTATGCTGAAAGAACAAAGTCGTGCTTCGCACGAAGAGAAGCTCTAAAATTTTAGATGCGATAATGTGGTGATCGAGAGTTAATTAGTTTTAAAAAAAGAGAGAAAACGTTGCTACACTGTGTGGACGCGGTCACACGAGCTGTACTTGTTCTAGTCAGCGGGTTTCGTCTTCATGTAGAGCCTACTGGGACGGAGTGAAGCACGGCTTTGTTTACTGCGCCGTACTCGAGGCGTGAGCAGCAATGTGCAGCTATTTGCCGTTCACTAAAAATGTCCGGCCATGATATTTTGAAAAATATATCGTCACTTCGCCCTACTGCATTATTCACATGAAATTGCGCATCTCCTGCGCCTGCTCCGCAGCCGCAGCATCTGCGCGCGTTTCATGCAGCATTTCCTAACGTTTTACAATGTACGAATGTTGGCCAGCTTACGCTTACGCAGTAAGCTTACCAAGGAATTAATCTGCATGCCCATTCTTCGGTATTCCGAGTATACACGGTAACATCGATGAAGCATGGGCTAATCTTCATGCAACATTGAGCTAATGCAATTGGCTAATAGATTTCAATAATCTGAGCTGATTGGATTATAGATTTCGCACTTAGCTGAGGTGGACGACACAGGTAACATGCAGGTAATGTATCGTTTTGCGCGGGATATTATATCCGGAAAGAAAAAGAGAACGGCATTCTATGCAAAATATATCGCTGATTTCGCAGGGTATTCGACTTCGCAAAATCGCACGCCCACTCGCACCGCCTCCTTAGCTCTGAAAATAAATTTCAGAGAATAATACATATTGTATGCAATTTAGAAGGGAGGTCGATGGAAATAACCCTGATAAGGCATATTTAATGCAATTACAAAGGGAGGTCGTTTGGCGGGCGGTTGACCAATCTGGAGTAGAACCCACAATAGAAACAGATTTGTTCTTATCAAGGGGGGGGGTTATAGTCGAAACCTGCAGGATTTGACAATTTTAGCCAATCAGGGGCGCGGATTCAGCCGGCGGCCTGCAGCATTCTAGCGCACGACTTGTGTTGGGGTAGGCTATTATTGTTTTCGCAAGTTATCCTACGAGGATTGTCGCCCGTCATAAGACGTTGAGCTGGAGGTCGACGAGAATAAAGCTGGATCACTCTCTTGGAGTAACATTACCAGATACCAATTCACCTTGATCCAGCACCAGCACAACAATTTGCTCTGGCCGTCAGCTCAAGTCAGACTGTCAGCAGAAAACTAGGCGATGTTGCGTTTTCGGTTCATGCACAATGCTTCAACTGAAGTTGTTCGACTCTCCTTCTGGGCCTTTACGCTCTGGTGGGTATTTATCCTCGCCGTGCACGTCGTCACCTGTGTCTACAACGCGCTGTACGCATACGGGTACTTGAAGCTAGCGACCATCTATCTTAACTTCTATTTGGAGACGTTCCAAATCGGGATGCCTGCGCCGTATCACCGCAGGATCGCCATCGTCCACGCCATCATGTCGGCATTGCACGCGGTCTGTATCGTTCTTATGCTTGCGGGGACTATTAAACAGCGGTCACTGGCGTTCACACCATGGAAGTCTTGCAATGCCGACGCTAAGAGCAAATCGAAGAAAGCCAGCCGAACTAACTCAGCTATCGTCGAGAGCTTCACAAAGGTCTACACTAAACTATCCGATCGTCACGGCATCTTCGGTGTGAATGGGATCCACTTTCATGCAGTTCACACCTGCCGCGAACTCCTCGAGACAGCGCTTCAAACGGTTCAGGCCTATCGAATGAGCACGCTGCTGCCCCGAACTATGCTCAACCGATTCTACGTTGTTTTGCTCGTGATCAACTGCTGGTCGTCGGTCATCGTCTACTCCGTTTTTTTCAAGCACGACGAGGCTCGCAGACGATTCGCAAGCATTGTACTGGACTGCGCGCTTGATCTCATGGCTTGCATGGGCATCCAGCTCATCGTTTTGCTGAGTTACGTGAGCGAGTACAACCCATTACTCCACAGCTTCCCTGATATTTTGTGGTACAACGACGAATGGGTGGCTCGCACTCTGAACGAGCTCAAAATGGTGGTGGTGGTCTCGTGGGTGGATCTAGGAAGCCGTACTGTCTTCTCACTTGGACTCGTCTTGACCACAATGAACATGAAAGAGCTACTGCAGTTCTTGCCACGGAATGGAAACAGAGTATCTGAGTTTGTCCATGCAACCACTAACGTTATCGACTCCAGAACCGCAAGTGATAAGCTCTGGAATGACAATATCAATGCTGTGGGCCCCAAGATCTCGGTTCAACCATTTCCTACCAAGGTTTCGGAACAATCACAGCCATCGACTACGGAATCTCCCAAACGAGAACTGCTGAACAAGAGCACAAATTTGCGCACTCGCGGTGCGCGTCTGATGCTACAGTTCGCTCATATGATGTTTGGGGTCTGGGGGGCTGTGGTACTGGGCCTTCACATCTACGCGGCGGTGCAACCAACCCTATCGCAGTGCTTACTGCAGGTGAGACCGTGGGCAGTGGCCAAGCCATCCTGCTACCTCGTCGCTCTGAATTGTCATACTCTGGGCATAACAGGCAAGATGAATGAGGTCGAGGAGAAGTGGAGCGAGTTCGACAGCGTTACAGTCGCCCAGTTACTCATTCGCCACTGCCCCGAGCTCGAGATACCGGATATTGTCACTACGTTTCACCGACTAAGCAATATCAAGATCTACAACACGACCATCCTGGAATGGGGCCAATCCGCGGCTATTACGAACACGAATCACCCGGAGATGGTCTCGTTGCTGATCGTCCGAGTCAACATGACGGATGGTCTGCTGCCTGCAGGGTTCCACTCGACTGACTTCCCCCAAAGTTTGCACGACGTTGAGTTCTGCGTGACGAATCTGCGGACGCTTCCAGACGACCTGGACACCAAGTGGCCTCTGAACTCCATCATCCAATTGGAATACAGTCAGCTCACCGTCGTGCCTCCAGTGGTGGCTCGTCTCGAGCCTTACTACTTGATGCTGGATGGGAACCCCCTCAGAGAGATTCCTCCCGAGGTGTTCGAGGTTCAGGGCATGGCCTACCTCAGTCTCAGCAACACGAAGCTCGCGGAGCTCCCAAGAAACGTGACGAATCTGTCGGCGGACTTGTCGTTGGTCTTCCTCGGCCACACAGAGATTTCGTTCTTCTGGGAATGGGCAGACCCACTCGTGATGCGCATGCAAACCAGATCCTATCCATGGATAGCTGCGCCTTCTCCGTACTGCGACGACCTCGCCAAGATTGAGAACGGCACGGCTACTAACTTCGGTGTCCCCTTGTTGCCGGAATACTCGCAGACTCTGATGGACCCATCCGAGGCGAATCGACCTGTCCTCCTACTCGGTGTTCTGTGCGACCCCACTATCACAGGACTGTTCTACCCTCTCGCGATCGAAGATAGTATGAGTGCCATCAGCACCCCACCCCCGCTACCAACGCAAGTTTAACTGCTTCTATTATAATTCGTATACATAATAATACAGGCAGTCCCCACAATCCAAACATTGAACAACGCACATACCGGTAATTGTGCGTTTTAGAAGAAGGATATTCTTTTTTTTTAATTGGCGGGGAATACGGCCCATGCTTTTAAACCCATGAACCCTACCGCGATCCGCGCGGGGATCGGTCGCTCTGTTTTACCCTACCGCGCTTCGCGCGGGGCTTGGCTCGGCTCGCTGCGCTCGCTTTACGCAGCGTTTAAGCCCTCGAGTCGAGATAGCCTCCCTCCTTGGCCAGCTCATGGAATACCCCGCTCCCATCTTTCACCAAGTTTCGTGGGCTGTCGAACTCCACTACCCGCCCGTCACTCAGTACCATGATCCGATCCGAGTCCAGCACGGTGGCCAGTCGGTGGGCAATGGTCAACACCGTCGCGTCCTGGAAGTCGCGCTTGATCATCTCCTGCAGCTTCTTCTCCGTCGCGTGGTCGATGGACGCCGTCGCTTCATCCATCACCACAACGCGACTCCGAGTCAGCAGCGCGCGAGCCATGCACAACATCTGCCGCTCGCCCACACTGAAGTTGTCGCCGTTCTCGCTCAACTCGTACGCCAACTGGCCCTCCAGCGCCCACACATGTGTCTTCATGTCCACCTTCTCCAGCGCACTCCAGATATCGGCATCCGTGAACTCATCGAACGGGTCCATGTAGGCGCGCAGCGAGCCCTTGAACAGCACGGGCGACTGCGGGATGATGGACAACTTCGAGCGTAGCGTACGTAGTGGCATGGTCGCGATGTCCACACCATCGATGAGGATACGACCGGACACCAGCTCGTTGATGCGAAATAGTGCCATCGTAAGGCTGGACTTGCCTGCTCCAGTACGTCCTACGATACCGATCTTCTCGTTGTTGCGGATATCGAAGGACAGACCCTTGAGCACAGGTTTGCCGCCCTGCTTGTAGCTGAAGACGACATCCTGGAACTGGATGGTGGACGAACGAGGCCAAGCTGCATCGGGTTCGATCACTAGCGGTCGTTGACTTCCTTCAGCGGGGATCGACCCATACTCGAGAATGCGTTCCGGGCTTACCATTTCAATCTCAACCCAAGACCACGCCTGCACTAGACTAGCGAGACCAGTATCGACGCTGAGTGCGTACGTGAATGCCAGTCCCACAAGACCAGGAGATAGCAAGAAACGCAGGTACACTAACCCAGACACCACAAGGACAACCACCCCGCAGCCGAGAAGTTGCATACGAAGTGCAAACCACTGCTGCGTGACAGTATCTGCTAGCCAGCACCTGCTGTTGATGTCGGTGCGAAGGAAGTTCTCGGTGATCATTCGGTCAATGGAATCTCGACCAAAGGCACGAATGACAACAACTCCTTCCTCGGATTGGCAAACGTGACTGAGTACCGGAGAAGACGATACTTTCCACAAGCGTGAGACCTCTCGGGACGGAGCAAGGTAAAAGTTGGCAGTTTTCACGTACATCCACACGAGGGGGATGATCAGAACTCCCAGGAACTTCATGGTGCACACTGCAGTAACAACCTTGCACACTGTGAAGAAGAACCAGGCAAGGAAACCTCCAAACGCGAATGGGATCATGGAATCCACGGCCGCCATGTCATCGCCATACCGGTTCACGATGCGGCCAATGGGGTTGGCATCGAAGAAGCGGAGTGGGGCTCTCAATAGCGACTGCGTCATGTTGTCAAACAAGTGTCGAGAAGCCCGAAGACCAACAATCGCCATGGTCGCGGAGCGGACAAATACCATCACAGCAGCGCCAGCTCCTAGCAACGAGTACACTTTCATGTTGTAAACGGTCTCATCGTGGTTGTACGAGCCGTTCTTCTGACCGGTCCAGCGACTCAGCCACAAGTCACTTCCGATCTGGAAACCCTGCCACAGCGTCTGCACCGCAAACAGGAAGACGCACACCTTGACACCACCGAGCGAGTTGAAGTACTTGGAATACACCTCCTTGGATACTCGACCTTCCTCACGCCCCTCATCGTCAATCAGTCGACCCGCGTCTTTCTCCTTGTTACTGTTGCTCTCTTGGTCGTGGTCGACGTCGATCTTTACTGAACGCGGAGACACTGGTAGCGTGTAGGAGCACCGCAGCAAAGCAACGTCATATCGAGTAGCCGTCAACTTCCTGTCTTCCACCAGCACCTTCACGTTCGCAGCCTTGCTTGCAATAATGTCGGCGCTGTGCGTCACCAGCACCACCGTCTTGGTCCCCAACAAGCTGCAGATGCAGTCACCAAAGATCTGACTCTGTACGATCGCGTCTACAGCAGCCAGAGGGGAGTCAAGCAGCATAACTTCGGCGTCTGAGTAGCATGCGCGAGCGAGACAGACACGAGCTTTCTGTCCACCAGAAAGGTTCACTCCTTTCTGCCCGATCTCAGTTTCGTCACCTCCAGGGAACTGCTTTAGGTCCGGCAACAAGCCACAGGCCGCGATCACGCGTGAGTATTTCTCTTTGTTGTACGGCAGCCCGAAGAGAATGTTCTCGCGGATTGTCATGTTCTGAATCCACGTCTCCTGCGAATAGTAGGCGACGCGGCCTCGGACGAACACGTCGCCAGCCAATTTGTCCATTTCGCCCAGGATCGCCGAGCACAGCGAGGACTTGCCGCTGCCGACGGATCCATGTACAATGACCAGATCGCCTCGCTTCACAGTCAGGTTCACCTCGTTTAGTAGAGCCGTCTCCTTTGTCCAGCCAAAGGATCCGTCTGTAATGGCCAAGGCGACATCTTCCGGCTGCATCGGGTCATCACGAGTGACGTTGTCCGGGTTGAATTCGTCCAAAGCAAGATATTCCGTGAACCGATTGATTGATACCTTGGCCTGGATGCATGTTTGTATAGCGATTGGCAAATCTCTCAGCGGCTCACGAATAGCGTTGAAAAGGGCGATGGCTGTGAAAACTTTCGCCGCGGTCAGCGCTTGTTCCATCACAATCGCATACACCGCAAACGACACGGCCGAGACCACCAATGGAGACCCCCACAGCACGAAAATGTTGAGAGCACCGAGGTACATGAACTTCTTGATAGCCGAGAGTTCGGTAGCGCGCAACTTGTGAATTTTGTCGGCGAATTTGTCCTCCCACGCGTTCAGTTTCACGATCTGAATGGCGTTGAAGACCTCCTTGATGGTCTTCATGCGGTTGTCCTTGTACTTCGTGACGTCTTCGAACGCGTCTCCTGACACTTTGGCGATGATAAAGCCAGCGACCACTGAGACAACAATGACTCCGAGCCCCGCAAACGCAGCAGCGCCGATGACGTCGTACAGCATGAAGACCACAACCACGATTTGGATGGGGGTGACCCACACCGAATTGATCACGGACGCAGCCCACAGCACGTTTTCGATATCCGACGAAAAGAGGTTGGAGATGTCCACGGCCTTGGCGTCGCCTTTGCTCTGAACGCTCCGACGCATGGCCTTCCTGAAGAGCAGTCCCTTGAGGGACACCGTCAGTTGGAGGGCAATCAACTCGATGTAGTAGTGCACATGAGGCATCACGACAGCGTTCGCAAAGCGCGAGGCGAAGAACAGGCCGAGCCACAGGCTCAAGTTGTACGTGTCGATCGCTGGTGCCGCGAATGCAGTGACGACATGATTCAGAACGGCAGGTGCAAGTACGTTGCACGCAGTGGTGAAGAGTGTGGCCAGGACACTGAGTAGGAATGAACCTCCGTAGGTGGTGACCATAGCCTTGACGATCGACTTGTCGTGGCGCTCGTAGTGCACCACGAACTTGTCGAACGCAGCAGCCGACAGATTGTCCTGGTCGAGCTCCCACAGGTCGTCGTTGTCGAGTTGGCGAGTGTTGCCGGCGCTCATCATTGGGTTGGCGAACGAGAAGAAGAGCCGCGACCTCAAGGACGCACTGCCCGGGGTAGTTGACTGAGCATTGTACAGTAGCTGCTTGGTCTCATCCACTCGGCCGCTGACGCTGGTAAATGTGGAGTAGTGCGGCTCCTTGGTCTTGGGGGAGATGAGCGGTGCATTGTCCGGCAGCACCGTCATGGAGGGCGGGGATCGAGCCGAACCTTGGACAAACTTGAGCTCTCGAAGAATAACTGAAGAGTGATTGAATCAGTTAAAGCGATGGCTGCAACACTGCAGGACTGAAGTAACGTTATACCATTACCGTAGCGTGTATTATCGTTATGCCGTAGCGGACATCTGGTTAAAGATGAAAATAAAACGACCAAAAGCACCGCAAGGAACGATGCACGCTTTCTCGCTGTGGAATTTCGACCATCACTCACTTACAGGTATCTGGTAAAAACATATGATAGATTTGCTAAAGGAATGGTCAACAAAGACCGCCAACCAATTTAGGGCCGTTATCAATCCTCTCGAAGCTGCAACGTTCAGAGTTGCTCCGAATTACTTCCAACAGAGTGGCACTCTGGCCGCGGTACAGACAACGACGCAAAAATCCGACAGACACAACAAAGTCGTGCATGACCTCTCCAGTTGATCAGTACTGTAGACTTCGTCGACCGATTAGGTCGGCACCGACAGCTTTCGACGTTGTCTTTTCGTCTGCCGCTCGTATTTCCTGAAATTCCGATCGAATTGGCTCCAGGATTGTGAAAGCCTGCAGGTAAGGCTAGATATCCTCTTGTGCAGGGTCGAGGTGACGCTGAGCTCAACCGCGACGATATATGTACGGCAAACGTCCCCCCTCCTACTTAAGTATCTACCAAATTCTGAAAATGCATATTATATCCTAACGAAGTCGGTTTGTACCCACCAAGAAAGTCATCTTGTTTCTTTAAGCTCTACGAACGCATGCAAGGTTTAAGATGGTATCCTTAGGCCGTTTCAGCTGAACTACGCATGACTTTGGCGTGCATCACAGTGATTGGCACTGAATTGATGATGGGGTCCCTGCAAAATACCAGCAAAAAAATCGAGTAAAACATTTTTTGTCGTAGCTTCACACATTGTTAACAATTCTCAACTTGTCGTAGCTGCCTCCACGCCCCACGTGTAAGTATGATCAAGTGAATCCTCCAAGCGATACGAATTGTCCAGGTAGTCCAACCGGTCCAGAACCAGCCGAACCACATCCTGGACCTCATCGACAATCATATCATTTGCCCCATTCTGGGTATTACCGACGTGAGCCGAGTAATCTTGCCCGAGTAGCCTTGCTTGCTCCCAGAAGCATGGGACAAAGAGCTGCTTGGGATCCGGAACAATCTCGATCAACGCAGTTCGAGGTGGAGCAAAGCGGGAATTGTAAAATGCCGCTCCATGCGGCCCGATCATCATCTTCACCCGATCGCGCATAAAGGTCGCAACATCCTCAAGGCCGTTGAACTCATCGTGCTTAAAGTACACGAGCTTTTCCGGTCGGCCGGTGGCATTCAGCCTCGCTGAAATTGCGTCGAACAGTTGAGGCTCGTTCAAAAGCCGGCGCCCACCATTGGCAGCTTTACCACCCCTCGACCTTGACAGGAATAAAATGATATTGCGGTCAGCCTCGGCAACATTATGAGGCGGGGGCAGCTCTCGCAAGATATTTTCCGTGATACGCTGGGTCGTGAACGGATGGATCAGTGGAGCTCGGCATGAGAATACGAGACGCTTCGCTGCGACCAACTTGGGCTTGTGCAGGTGTTGGCCAACCATCACTTGGTAGATTTCGTTCACAATCGAGTCGCGGGGGGTTCTGCCGGTTACGATTACCGTGTCGCTCTTATCGGTGTTTGGAAGGACAAGTTGGGCCTGGCTCCAGACAACTGCAACTCGGTCGATGAAGTGCTGGAAGGACCATGAGTCCGGGCTCGTAGCGACGACAAGGGTATCGACAGTCGGTACGTTCTTCAGCTCGCGGGTAGTTGGGGCTTGCATGAAGGACGCATGGGATACGCCGTGACCCATGCAGCCTTTGTCCGAGGTGGCGGGTCCCCTCGATACACTGCGTTCGCGAAGACCATGTTCTGCCCCTGGAAGGTTGGGTACATCGCCCACTGTAGGTCTTCCGATATACGCATCCGATCCACATGAAGACCACCCGACAGCCACTTGGTCTGCATCGTTGCGTCAGCGAACGTCGGCAGCTTGAGCTGAAACGCAGGATACATGAGCTCTTGCGCCTCGACGAGATTCGTTTTATTGGCCTCTTTGATGCACGGAGCAGCTCGTCTGTCCATTCCGTGGACGCATTCAGACACGATAACAGGCGCCCAGTGCTGATACGAATCGGAGAGGACCAAATCGTCGATGTGGAGAAGCGTGGGCTTGGCGGCGACGGCCGCGTTCCGGCGCTTCTGGACGAGGGTGAAGAGATCCACGGCTTGCCTTGTGGTTTGTTGTACTGGTGTTGTAGGTGGCCGACGCAACGCCGCGTGCGGTGGTAGCTCCGTCCACAGAGAAAATAGCATCATCACCGAAAACAAGGCAGAACCGCCGAGCAGGAGTTGGAAGCACTGATGCTGTCGGGACTTGGGCCGCTGTTGCTGGATCATGGTCGAGGGAATTCAGACAGAGACGTGAAGTCGGCAATTCCACTGTTGTTTGTCGCTCGGGTTTCCTTTTCGTTGTAGTTCTACTTGTGCTCTCTCTGGATGTCCTGCCGTTGCCCAGCTGCTTGGACTAGAGCTCTCATATGTTTTCCTTTTCGTTGCAGTTCAACTAGACCTCTCTCTGGAAGGTCGGCCGTTGCCCAACTCCTTCGCATCGGTAAAATAAAAACATGAAACTGACCGATACAGATATGTACTGTGTTGCCGGGTAAAACTCCTACAATCAGCTTCGCGAATTGGCCCCAGATACGATAATATCGTATCACGTGTCTATATTATAGACACGTGAGCCCAGAGAGGCAGTTTCGATATCACCCTCCATGATGTTCCCATTCCATATTATAATATCACTGCGTACATTTACATGTACAGGCTAACCTTCACGCCTACGCTGCGCTAAGTTCTAGAATCTACCACGCTTTTCGCTGGGTGCCGTTGTGCCACCCTTTTTTGCTGTGTACACTGTTAATAATTTGACTCTTCCAGCCCAATCATCTTCGTATGTACATTATATAAATAGTATGACTTACGTTGACAGCCGACATAACCGCTAATTTCATTTCATTTTATTTCATATGACTTACGTTGAGTGAGCGCTGCCCTGCAATCAGATGATACAGGCTGTATCATCTGGCTGTACTGTATCACACAGCCATGATTACTCTTCTTCATCAGTAAAAACGTGACAATAGGCGTATACAATGTATGTCACGCATACATGTAAATGCACATCGTATCTGCTGTGCAGACAGGAATCTGTACCTCGTCAGGGGTCCTCGGCAGCTCCCGTGGTACATACCAGCAGGGTGCTGGCTGCACCGTTGATTCAGCTCCTACTACATCAAACGGGCTAAAGAGGTTCACACACTCAAGTTGAGCGTTATCGCACACTGCAGAATACCCTATTTTTCAAAGCTAATTCCGCCTGTCTTTTGCTCTACTGCCAAAGTTTATTGTTGCGTGATGATGGCCACTGGCCACTATCTGGTGAGAAATCACATGGTTTTGGTTGGTGTTCAACACGTGGCTGTCTGTGACAATTTAATTTGCAATATAAACATTGGAAATTACGATTTTGTTTTGCGTGGTCTCGTCATATTATGAGGAATCCTCATTTAATGAGGATTCCTCATATAGCCGCAGTATTTCGCCCGATGCGTTAGACCTCTTTATCCGATCATCTAGCAGCCTTATTGAGGATCGTGGTGGGGCAACGCTATGCATGTACCTTCTGGTCAAGTCTCCGATTAAGACGACGGACTGTTATAACAGCATATATCACTTCCGAAGTTCTTACGGCAACAGACTGAAGCGACATGACAGAATGAATGGAGTTACTGTTTGGTTGATGAACTAATTGAAGCAAAGTACGCAGAGCATTTCCATTATCGCAACAACGAAGTCGAGAGTTCTGTTGTGAGAAAAGCACACCGGCTTGTTGTTCTTCTCTCAGGCTCAATGATTTCTAACGCCAGCGCGTGCGACCTGCCCGTACAGAAGGTATTTGGTCGCAACACTATTGACCTCCTGTTCTGTTCTCCCCGCGGCTGAGAAAATATCCCGAACGTACTGTGACGACCTCCCCTCAGAAAGCAAAACCTTTAAGTAAGCGTAGAGACGATCGTCGTTCTGCATCATTCCAGCGATGGCTGCAGCCTTCTTGTGCGCCGCTGACTCGTATCCTGGAACGAGATTTTTGATGCTCTTCAACTTCGACAACAGGCCGGTGGTGCTAAGTCGTTCTTCGCCTTCCTGGGTGTTGCCACGCGTTTCGAGGGCCCTTAATAGCGTTCTGTCCTTGGTGCTGACATCGCCCGAGAACTTGGTCGCAGCAGCGTCGTCGAATGCAAAGACCACGGCGCACATGATCAAAACTTGGAGTAGTCGCATGTTCAGGCTTGTGCAAATTGGGGGCAACGGTCGTTGTGGGGCTCGCAGGGGAATTTGCGTAATGGGGTCTGGTAGCCTGCCAGGGGCCCAAGTACAGTGTACTGGGGTTGTCTGCATGTCATATACATGTCATACAAAACTTCATACAGCGTATGAAGTTCCTTTCCTCTTCGTCGCATGTTGGGGCGTGCCCAGAACGATGCCCAAAGTGCCCAAAAGTGCCCAAAATATTAAGGTAAAACGGAGTGAATTAGATAAAAGCACATTGTTTTATTTAACTTGTAGATGTAAAGTGTTGCAATATTTCACTAAATCTTTAGCCTAACATGTGACACTAACGGGCGAGGGCGAGCGAACGCGAGCGCAAGCCTCACTCAATGCATTCACTGGTACACCATCACCCGCCGATTAGGCGGGACTTGTCTGTGCGAGCGAGCGTAGCGAGCGCTGCAACCCGATATTTTTTTTCCCAGACACCGCGCCTGGCCGAGCCGAGGACTTAGCGTAAGGCATGAGGGGGTGGGGCAGGCCGCGGAGCGGCGCCCCCCGAGTGAAGCGAGAGAGGGGTGGGCCCCCCGAGGTGCTGTCGCTAAGTCCGCAGGCGAGAGCCAACGGGCGAGTGTCCTACTGAGCTAGAACGTCCACACCTGAGGTATCCTAAATCTTAATAGTGGGCTGCTAAACCTTTGGGCACTTTTGGGCACTCCGGGCAACTTTTTGGGCACGCGAAAACTGACGCCCATGCGATCTGCCCGGGCCCGGCCGCTGGGGTGCCGCAATCACTGATTGGCAATCACCGGCCAATCAATACCGGCTCGTTTAAGTACGAATGCAGTCATGATATGCGCCCGCCTTCGGCGATTCCTAAGCGACTTGGAAAATGTACCGTATTGGATCGTATCCAAAACTTTGGGATAAAACATATCGTTGTTCACTAGGGCTCCGCGAAGACTGGGGTATGAATTTTGATTCATTTGATAAATCACTCTCTATTCAATACAATAGCATCATTGATCACACATTTTGAAATGTAGTACCAAACTTATCAGTGTTTATATTGCAAATTAAATTGTCACAGCCCCAACCAGACGTGTTGAACACCAATCATTATCATGTGTTTTCTCAGCAGATAGTGGCCAGTGGCCATCATCACGCAACAATAAACTTTGGCAGTAGAGCTAAAGGCATAACTGGAATTAGCTTTGAAAAATAGAGTATTCTGCAGTGTGCGATAACGCTCAACTTGAGTGTGTGAACCTCTTTAGCCCGTTTGATGTAGTAGGAGCTGAATCAACGGTGCAACCAGCATCCTGCTGGTATGTAACACGGGAGCTGCCGAGGACCCCTGAGGTACAGATTCCTGTCTGCACAGCAGATACGGTGCGCATTTATGCACGACATACTACTATTACATGTAATAGTACCCAAATGGGTGCCTTCATTGTATACGCTCATTGTCACGTTTTTACTGATGAAGAAGAGTAATCATGGGCTGTATCATCTGATTGCAGGGCAGCGCTCACTCAACGTAAGTCATTGGGGCGAAGCCCCCTCTATAATCTTGCAACTAGTACAGACCTTCTTAATATAGGCACTTTGCAAAAATACCCGGCAATGTGCCGGGATATAGTTTTCTGAAGTGCCAGATTTAGCCGACTTTTTCAGTATCGAAAAACTAAAAGGAACGATGATAAAGCTCAAACCGAGTGTCTCTGCCCCTCGCGCAAGACACCGTGTTGGAATGCGTACTGCAGGCCGACTTCAACTGCTGTGACGTTGAAGATCAAAGGCCTTGGGAGCGAACAATGATAAGCGCTGCGACGCTGTGGAGTATAGTGAAACCAAGTATGTAGGGTCTGTGCATGCGAAGCTGCTGAACCCACTTAAGGAGTTGATGCGAGCTGCAGCACTAACAGTCAATTTACTTTTTATCCCCTGAGTGTTGGCTGCTGGTCATACGGATCAAGTGCGACTTCCAATACACCGTTCCAGCCAGCCCACGTGATTCAGTATGGACTAGTCGTTGCGATGAGAGATACCCTTGTTGCTCTGTTCGCTGCCAGTTCTGTCAGTACTTTTGTAGCGGATGGAAAGCGGAAACGGGCGCAAAATACAAAGTTTTACAAGACACGCTATCGACTCTAGTATGCAAAAAAACTGGTTTTGTCTGCATCCCACACGCGTGCTACGCTGTCCACCTAACAACATGAGCACTACTGTTGTGGTCAGGGTCTAACCTCACGCAGCAAAAAACTGTCATCACATTTTGAAGGAAGCTCCTTCCTCCGTCTTCAGATTACTATTAGGATTGCCTGAGGCAATTGTGATAGATTTTTTTAATTCAGGAAGACGAGAACGTGTCTGAAAATGGCGTGTACGATACTGTATTACAATCAATAATTATCTTCGATTCTCGCTCGCAATTCAACATTTGGGTGTTGGGTTGTATTTTCCGTGATATGCAGCAAAACCACAAAGCTACATGCAACCCACAGCTATATGGAATGACATACACTTTGGTGAGGTTCGTATGCGAGATGTCTGGTGACCTACTTCTTCCAGCAGATAGGCTACCGGTAACTGATGGCAGACTCGAATATGCTAGCCCACAGCACAACTGTCGAAGACGCGAAAAAGTGTGCGGCGCCCCCGATTCATTATGAATCTGTCAAGGCAGTACTTCACGAAGAAAACTACGACAGGACGCACTCCACGGGGGCACCACACACTTTTCGCGTCTTTGACAGTTGTGCTGTGGGCTAGCAACTGTATTCGCCAACACGGCGTCTGTGGGGCCGGGTTTATCTATTCTCAAGTGGGAATTGAACGACCGTCGTACGGCATTGACTTCACTACACCATTGGACGCCTTCCACAAATAGCATAATATAAGACCGGCTTAAAGTGTTTCTCTAAATTTGTCTCTAAATATAAATTGTGTAGAGGTCGCTATATGTGAAAGGTCGGCCTGATATGGGGTCCAGTTGCTGTAACAGGGTGATATATACTTAAATCAATTCAAAATTTATACAGTTGCACAATGACAGGGTGAAGCGACCCCTCGTTTGCTCAGACGAGTTTGTCGTCTGAATAAATATAAGTTGTCTTAAATATATTTATGCGGGCGCCTATGCTATTTTTGAAAGGCGTCCATTGGTGGGCATTTTCCAGGCGAAACAGTTTGATCTGCTCAACAAACACTAGATAAACTCAGTCTAAGTAGCTCTAGAACGGCATAGTGCCGGAAAGAAGATTCTGAGGGTGCCGGTATATAGCTAATTTGACACTTTACGGCATGTGCCCATATTAAGAAGGTCTAGTTACTAGTACATGTATTGTGCTTTGCGTCGCTCCATTTAAGGCCTTAGATCGACCTCCACCAGCAAACAAACCGTGGACATAAAAATGCGGGAGTTGCTAAATCGTGCTTGCCCACAGATTTGCCGCATCGGCAATTCCTTGCCTGCTAAAACGATCACCTCGGTGGCACCGAGGTGTCGCCGGCCACTGACGCTCTAATACTACTATGTTGGTGCGATGGCCCTTTAGCTTCATCTGTGGGTGCACTAGCTGTTCCTATTGTATTTTTTAGTCTAAGTAGCTTGTAGGATATTTTTACGTACTAAACCACTACGTCGCATGATCATCATTTCCGACTTCTACTACACCTCTAGCTACACCGCAACATTCGTACAGATATAAAGCTAATGTATGCACACAAATACTATGCATATGAATACGATAAATGGTTCGCCACCTACCGTCTTACCCCGCATATAAGGCATGTGCCCTCTAAACAAATACAACAGTGCATAGGTGCTCTATTCGTTTACAAGGCATATATGTGTAATGGATCCGTGGCGCAATCCGGCCACACGGAGGCAGCCGCTACCAGGTTTGCGCGGACTGACGAAGAGGTGCACAGCAGGCGGCGGCCAATGGACGCCGGCTACGCCGGTGACGAGGATGAGAATGCTGGATCGGACGTGCGGGGTACCTTGAAGTACCTCGAGGCGGCCAGACGTGAGGTCTCGGGCTGCAGAGAGCGCCGTGAGGCGAGCTCACAACAGAATTTGCCTCGAAAGGAACGGACAGAGTCGGTGCCCACACGAGCACGCGGATCATTGAGCGGTCGAAGTGGCGACCAAGACGACTAAGGCTGAAGGCACGGAGGAGACGAGCTCCTGGTGTCTGTAGCGACAAGTGAGCAGAAGACAACGCGACGGAGTAGCCGAGCGCTACCGCGGAGCAGCGACCGGTGGCTGGTTGGGCGTCGGGCGGTATCGGGCGTGGGTGAGGGCAACGACGAGCATTGAGGCTCGGGGGTGCTCTAGAAGCGTCGTGGTGCGGGATCTGGCGACGACTGGGTGCAAGGTGGCTACGACGACGGAGGGCAACGCAAACGAGAAGTAGATTGTTGGCTTAGACTAGCGATTAAACAAGAATAACAAAGTAGGGACTAGCGCAGACGTAGGCGTGGGTTCCGGCAGGGGGAGACTGAGTTAGTCTCTGGCGGCCATCAAGTGTCGAAGTTGAAGCGACGGCAGCGAAGTCCGCCGCAGCGTAGCTATACGATCTGCCTAACGACCAGGCAAGACAAGAGGATCGTTACATGGTGGTCATACAGGGGCCACAAACAAGACAAGCAAGTGCTATGACGACATCGACGAGAGCGAAAACGACCACGAAGTCCGGGAAGACGAGAAGGGCTCCGCGAGAGAAGGAGAACCCGCCGATTCCAGGCGACGACGACGACGAGGAAGGCAGTGAAGCTGCCGGCGAAGGACAACACGAAGGCGACGGGGTAGACAAGCCTCCGGGCCCTGTGATGGAGCCGCAGCCGGACCCCACCGCGACGGTGGACGAGGCCGTGACGAGGTCGAAAGACGCGGGTCCGAACGAAGAGTCGCGCGACGAACCGTCGCCCGCGATCTTGTCGGCGGAGCAGTCGGGAGACGGTCACGCCAGCGGGAGCCTCTCTACCTCGACGCCCGCCATGGATGCCGAAGCAGTGGCGTCGGTCCTGCAGCAGCTGACCGCGATCATGGCTGGGTTGCAGCCACAGGCAGTCGTCGCGAGGGAAGATGAGGGACCGACGAGTGGGGTGCGAAACCCTGAGGACCAGGCGACACGCGTGCCTGCACGTGTGACACCGGCGGCGGTGGCCGACGGTCACGAGGCCCCAGCGTTGACGGCAGCTGTGGCGAGTGAGTTCAGTATCGGCGGTGGGCCTCCAGCGGCGCCAACCCGCCAGACGACGGTAGGACGAGGACAACCGAGGCGCGGGGTGGTGGACGCGGCACCTTCACCCGAGATGGCAGCTATGGCTACCGCCGTTCAGCAACTCACCGCGATGGTGTCGAGGCTTCAGCCCCAGTCTACCAGCGCTAGCGCGCATCCGGATGGCCAACAGGCCGACAGCCGACGAACACGGGCTGCGAGAACTCCCATGGGTGCCCCAGGCGGTGACGGTGGCGGGTCGTCAGGCTCCAGCAGCGATGGAGGGCACGATAGCTCGAGCAGTTCGAGCAGCGACGCGGAGAGCGAGTCGTCCGCCAGCGAGGCGCACGCACGAAGTGGTCGGCGGGCGCGGCGAGAACGAAGACGGCAGCAACGAGTGCCACCGAGGAAGAGCGTGAAGGACCTTGAGTTGCCCACGTTCGCGCCCTCTCCGAAAACGTCGGTGCCGACGTGGATCGACCGGGTTGACCTGGCGTTGAAGGGTGCTGAAGAGTCGGGGCGCGGCAAGTGGTCGGACAAGGCCCTCTACTTCATCATGGGCAACAAGCTCATTGACGACGCCGCTAAGTGGTGGGTGAACATGAATCGGCGGCTTCCGGAGCGCAAGAGGACCTGGACCAACCTCAAGAAGGCGCTACTGCGCCGCTACGCGGAGAAATTAGACAAGTCGGCGGCGGAGTGGCGTGTGAGTATGCGTCGCATGATGCCTGGCGAGACTTACGCCGACTTCGCCGCTGGACTTCGAGATGCAGTCGGGCGCAACCGGATTAGTGAGCGCGTACTACTGGCCCAATTCCACAGGTGTCTCGATAAGACCACCAAGAAGCTGGTAAAGCAGGCCCCTAAGCCTGCCACGCTGGAAGAGGCGGTTGACAAGGCTACAGACATCGACGACCCCATGGACAATGTCCCATAGGGCATGATGAACATCGGGTTGCCCTGGGCAACAGCGCCCAACCCCTACTTGATTCCTATGACCGGTACGACCGGACAGACGATGGTGGTGCCAGGCATCGGCGGCACGGGGCTTCCTACTGCTATCACAGGTAGCACGGCTCACCTAACCAACAATGAAGTCGCGATGCAAGGCGAAGTGGGGCAAGTGGCGCTCTTTACCAACCCGCAGGGGATCTACAACGCGTGGTCGGGCACCTGGGACCCTCCGCCTCGGCATCAGTGGAACGGTAAATATTGGTATGAGCCGAAGAAGGTGGAACGGAAGCGGCGAGTGGCGGCGGCCAGTGACAAGGCGGCAGCGGCCAAGTCCGCCAAGAAGGCGAATGCAAGACGTGAAGCGGTGTCGTCGAGTAGCGACGATTCCGACGTCAAGCCAAAGAAAAAGCGGCTCAAAGTTGCTGTGAAACAGACGACGGGCGACTCGCCCAGCGGCGAAGCACGGGCGGTGCGGTTAGTCAGCGGTGGGCAGAACGAGAGCAGCCGGCGCGGCAATGCGTCGTGTTTCCAGTGTGGCCAGATGGGTCACTGGACGACTCAATGCCCAAATGAGGTGAAGTGCTACGCCTGTAACAAGGCAGGTCACTTCGCGAGGGCGTGTCCAGACGCGGAGGCCAAGTCACGGAACGACGCCTACATGAAGTCACGAGGGCAGTCGGCGAAGTCGCCAGGGGAAAACGAGGAACGGGCGTAGTAACGGGGTTACTACGTCCGGTGCAGCACGATGATCCCCGACAGGTGACTTGGCGCGGAAGCCAAGCGAGGTGTCCGAGTCGTTCCACGACCCGGCACAATTGTGCTTACTCCAAATGATACAGCCGTCGGCGGCGAAGCAGATCGTGCCAGTCACGAACACGGTGTGAAGCCACCCGTTGTACATGGCATTTTGCAGGTCCGCATTCGGTGGCTGCTGGCCCTACAGTGCAGTAGCTGTTAGTGTGTAGCATTCTTAGCAAAGCAAATAATGATTTCGAATGAAACTTACCCGGAAGTTCTTCCCATAGGTGTGTTTGAGAAGTGGTTCGCGAGCCTCCACCAGCTTCGCCAACTCGGCTTGGCGAGCTGGGGACGGCCACGAGATCCGTGCGGGGGCGTATCCGCTCAGCGCCTGCGCCAGTGCCCTCTCGGCGCGCGCAAGCGTCCTCGACAGCGTGCTTGGCGGAGCCCCAAACAGCATGCAAAGGGAGCTTTGCTCCATCGAGCCGACGTAGAAGCAGAGCACGAGGCCGAGCACCTGGTGATGGTGCTTCAGCTTGGTTGGACGCCCGCGTGTCGTGTGGCGCGGAATGTAGTAGAAGCGGCTAAACCGCTGCAGGAGCTGGTTGAAAGCCGACCTACAGCATTGCATGTTAGATAGAGAATAGCAGCATGGTAAACAGTCAATATAGATCGCACCTGGTCAAACTTGTCGTGTTCAGGAAGTTCACGTCGCTGCCGTACTTGTACGCGGCGTGTGGCGTAGTTGGAGGCGGTCGGGAGAGTGATGACCAGACCACGAGAGACTGTGATCCGAAGGCGGCGGTACCGCAGAATCACATCCTACAGGTGTCGGGCGTCGGTATTACAGCCGAGGCTCGAGGAGCAGGCGGACAGGACGCGAAGCGAAGAGAGAAGGAGAGGGCGGCCCCAACGAAGGTCGTGCGAACGAGGACGAGTAAGGAGGACGAAGGAGTAGAGCGGGTGATGCTCGAGATGAAGACGGCGACGGCAAGACGCGACGTGGCGACTGTCCGGCCTGCGATGGCCGCAGTACGCATCGTGCACGCGGAGCGCGAGCGCGAGTTGCATCAGGGCGACGCGCTCAAGACTGGAGAAAGCGCCGTAGTACGGACAAGTGGCGGCGGAACGACAGCGAAAACGTCGTCGGATGATGGCGGCGAACCCAGTCAGGTCTCGATGAGGCACGACGATCTGAACACGGGCGAGTCGTCGATCGGCGCGAGTGCGTCCACGGCGACGAGGACAAGCGAAGTGGGCGGCGTCAAGGAACAAGATGACGCTGGTGAGTCTCCAGCCAGCAGCACGGACGACGAAGAGCAGGGTGGAGGGTTGCTGGCGATCAGCAAGGGCGACGCGGTCGTCGTATTGGACGAGTCCGAGGCGGACTCGGACGAGAGCGAGCAGCTGAGCAAGGATGATGTAATGGGGCCAGGATTGGCCAGTGACCTTTTCAAGGAAAAGAGATGTTCTCTAGTGTGGACCACACTGACTGGGTGTCACCCACTATGATGGGTACGGTGTACCATTGATCCTTATATAGAGTGTTCACGGTAGTGATCCTTATATAGAGTGATCACGGTAGACCTCCCCAATGTACTTAGTTAAGTTAGCTCGGTCGTACTTAGGACGAAGACGCACGGGAGCCAACCGCTGAGGAAGATCGCCATTTAAACAGGGATTCAGTATGCAGATAGAAAGCAGTAGATAGAACCTGTAGAGTGTTATTAATACAAGACAGTTTTAACTCTAACCTTCAAGTGTACAAGTCTCCTTAATACTCGGTATTAGAAGGAGACCGATAAGGCAGGGCCTTTTGTACTAAGAGCAACAGAGACGCCAGGCGTCTGTTGTGGTTAGCGTGTTACGCTTCCTCTTAGCTATCGTGCGTGTGACCCCCGTCACAGATGAGGTGGAGTTGGGCAGTCGTGCCGAAGGCGAGCGACCCCGCAGCGGAGGAGACGGGTGCGGAGTCGGCGACACTGGCAAACGAGGCGGACGGGCTCTCCGAAGTGGCACGGATACGCCTGGCGCGACGACGAGCCCGCAAGCAGGCCAAGAGGCAGCGTGTGAAAGTGCTGCTGGCCCGGCGGAAGCGGGAAGGACGAGAGCAAGAGGCGGCAGAGCAGCGAGTGGCCGAAGACGAGCTCGCTGCACGACGGAGCGTGGCCACCGTTGCTCGGGAGGAACTCGAAGTGCGAAGGAAGCAGCGCGGCGAGTCAATGCGTCACGATCACGACCCACGCCAGGCCGCCCGCGTGAGTCTAGTGAAGCATCGTGGAAGCAGCGCCACCAAGGTGCAGCAGGAGCGAGTGGAGTATGTCGGTGCCGACGACGGGCTACCGACCGCTGTGATGCAAGTCGCCGGAGTGCGTCGACAGGTCAAGCTCGACAGTGGAGCGCGGTTCACTGTCGCCGGCACAGACTGGATGCAGTACGGAGACCGAGTCGAAAAGGCCGCCCCAGTAGACTACGTTGAAGGCATCGGGGGCTTTTTGCTTGACGTGGTCGGAGTATCGAGGTTCGAGCTGCAGAGTGTCTTCGGTGAGACGATCAGCGTCGAAGCATGCATCATCCAGGGGTGTACGGACGAGTTCCTACTAGGGGTGGACTTCATGCGGACGCGTGGAGCCACCATGGATTTCGAAAGCAGCGACGTACGGTACAGCAAGGGCGGTAGGTCAGTGGTGATTCCCTTCAGCACTTATGACGGCGTTGGGCGTGGCGGATTGCAGTGGTGCGCATGGCACGACGTGCGCAGTCGGGCAAGTGCACCGTGACGCCGATAGAAGTGGCTGTGACGGCTAAGGACGGTGAAAGGGGGCTGTTCATCCCCACGCAGCACACGGGAGCGGTCATGCTGGCCCCCACTGTGACCATAGTGAGGAACGGTAAAGCCTTGGTGCCCGCGATCAACGCGAACGGCGAGGACTCACGACTACCTGCAAAGAAAGAGTTAGGCAAATGGGTGGCGCTCGACAGCGACGTGACGTTATTACAGATGAGTGGAGAGTTACGTCGGGACCGGGTGAGCGCATGGCTGGAGGAATTGGGCGAGAGTAGTGAAGAACCACTGGAAAATGAAAATGAAGTGAACATTGGAGTTGACGACCAAGGGAGCAAGCAGTTAATTGTTAAGTTGCTACGAGTCTACATGCGATTGACGGCGGACACGGGAGACTGCCCACCCGCCACGGCCTTGGCTACGGAGCACCACATCGACACGGGCGACGCCGCGCCCATTATGCTGAAGCGCTGACGGCAGGCGCAGTCTGAAGATGCAGTAATTGAAACAAATGTGCGCAAGATGCTCGCGGCTGGAGTGATTAAAGAAGGTGACGGCGCGTGGGGTTTCCCTGTAGTGCTAGTGAAGAAGAAGGACGGGGAAGTCCGATTTTGTGTCGATTATCGAGACCTCAACAAAGGGACTCGTAAGGATGTCTATCCCTTGCCCCGGATCGATGAAACACTGGAGGCGCTGGGCGGAGCCTTACTATTTAGTACGCTAGATTTAAAAGCGGGATATTGGCAAATCAAAATGGCGGCCAAGGACCAGGAGAAGAGCGCGTTCACCACGAAGCAGGGACTTTACGAGTTCGTGCGGATGCCCTTCGGTCTCACCAATGCCCCCTCGACATTTCAGCGCATGATGAATAGCGTGCTACGGGGACTGACATGGGTGACATGTTTAGTGTATTTAGATGATATTATCGTCTACACGAAGGGCGGTATCGAACAGCATGTGGTAGAGCTGGCCTGCGTGCTTGAGCGACTGGCTGAAGCCGGCCTGACGCTGAAGTTGAAGAAGTGTGTGTTCGCGACCAGGAGGATGGAGTATTTAGGACACGAACTTAGTCCCGACGGCGTACGGCCGCTAGAGCGCTTAGTGTCAGCAGTACGGGAATTCCCTCAACCCCGAGACGATGTAGAAGTCAAGCGGTTCGTTCATCTCGCGGGCTATTACAGACGTTTTATTGAGAGCTTCGGGGCCATCATGGCGCCCATGACGAAGTTGTTGCGCAAGAACGTGGAGTGGGAATGGACGGAGGCGCAGCAGACAGCGTTTGAGTACGTGAAGGAAGTGCTCACTACCAAGCCTTTGCTGATCTATCCGGATTTCCGCCTGCCCTTTCGGGTTGTAACGGATGCTAGCATCACGGGTCTCGGGGCATGCCTAATGCAGGCCTACGCTAGCAAGGTAAACAGCGAGACGGAGGCGAAGTACGGAATCACCGAGCTGGAGTGTCTAGCAGTGGTGTGGTCTATTAAGTTGTTTCGGCCGTATCTGTACGGCCGGAAGTTCACCATTGTGACTGGCATTCCGGATGCAGATGCCGAAATGGTGTGCCATGAGGCTTTCGCGAAGGACATGTGGATCAGCTTTGAGAACAAGCAGACCAAGCGTGAATATGCGAATTAAATTTTTGCTCGCGAGCAGCTCTACTCGAACAAGTACACTCGAGACTTGAATTTGAGCGACTGGCTGAGGGAGATGGAAATGCAGAGACGTGAACTCCAGCACTACGGCAAAGTGATAAGTGACGAGGAGTTCGCGGAGATCTTGCTCGGCAACGTGACTCGGACGCACCGTGAGGTGGTTCGACAGTTTTCTCGGCACTATGATGTGCTTGCTGTGCCGGGGATCTCACCAGATTGCCCCCGCGGCAGCCCAGGTCACGAATGCGCTTCGCGCTGAGGAGGATCTGGACGAGAGAGTTGCTGAGGAGCTACCTGAAGTCAGCATCGGGTCGGCGAAGAAGAAGTCGACTTATTCTTCTGGGAACCCCAACAGTGACAAGTCTGGCAACGGAAATGCTGGAAGTGGAAAGCGTCAGTGTGGACGGGGCCGATACAAGGCCAAAAACCAAGACGGGAAGTCTGCTGACGGTGGTAAGAAGAAGAACGACGATTGTTGGAACTGCGGTGAGCCGGATCAAATCCGGGCAAAGTACCCCAACCCGAAGCAGAGTGAAAACTCGCAGGGGCAGAACCAGTGTGCTGGCATGGAGGCCAAGCGGTTTCAGAAAAAGAAAGGTGGTAACGCTGGAGGAGCGAAGAATAGCGTCGATGCCCTGACACAGCGCCAGATTGGTGCGGCAGTAGTTGGAACTCGGCGCCACAATTCCTGTGCCATGGAGTGGGTCTTAGATACTGCAACGGATGTACATGTGTGTACTGATTCAGCGTTGTTGGTTGACTCGCGACCGGACAAGGAGCACATATTTCTTGGCTTTGACGGACAGCCCAAAGGCGTGTAGTAGGCGAAGTACGCTTACTAGTGGCTAATGTAGCATCCAATCATGATGACGAGTTGATGTTGCACGGTGTTTTCAATACGCCAAACGGGCCTAGACAATGTACTGAGCTCACACCAGCTTGAGGAGAGTGGATGGAATGTGAGCTTTACGCAGATGAAAGGCAAGCGGGTATGTTGGCTGGAGACGGATGGCATGAAGCTGCCACTGAATAAGACACGGGGCCTCTATCGACTTCAAGCAAAGCCTGCTGAAGGTCGAGATGGCAGTGCTGTTTCACGGACATCTTCGACTGCTGCGCGCTGGCACTTGCGCTTCGCGCACCTTAACTACCCAGCTCTGCTGCAAATGGCTGTGAATTAGACTGTGGTTGGTTTGGAGGACTTGAGTGCAGATGCAGATCGTTCGAGTGGTGGAGTTGACGGCAAGTGCTGGACGTGTACTGCCTCGAAGTTGAAGAGGATGTCGTACAAGCAGACTCACACACGGCGGGCTACAGAGCCATTCCAGAAGTTGATGTCCGACATGTGCAGTATCGGTGACTTGACGTACGACGGATATCGGTGCTTCCGGCTCGTGATGGACGAGGCTTCTCGCTGGGTTTGGGGCTTTCTTATGAAGGCTAAGGAATAATCTAGACCGATAGTGGTGGCGCGCCTAGGGTGGCTGTTGGCGCAAGGTAAGCGGATCGAGGTGTTCTCTTCAGACCAAGGCAAAGGGTTGGTCAACAAGAAGCTGAAGTCATTCCTCAGGGGGAGAGAGATTGAGTTTCACTGGACGAATACCTACAGCCCGGAGGAGAATGGGCTTGTCGAGAAGATGAATGGAATTCTCGAGGCACCCATTCGCAGCCTTCTCACAACCGCGAACATGCCGTGGCTCTTGTGGGGAGAGGCCTTCCTGTTTTCAATTGATGTCGTGAATGTCAGCCCTTCTCGTGGACTTGGAGGAGAAAATCCGTACTCACGGCGTTTTGACGAGCGTCCTGACGTCGAGCAGCTGAAAATCTGGGGCTGCATTGTGCATGTGTTCACACCCAAAGTGCTGCGGAAGAGCAAGTTGGAAAACCCTGGCAAGATGTGTTTGTTCGTGGGTTTCGCGAAGCACTCGGAGAGCGTTCGAGTGTTGAACTTGCGAAGTGGTAGAGTGGAAGAAAAACGAGCAGTGAAGTTTGACGAGGGTTGGACTGTTGAGCGCTCTTATGTTGAGCACCTTCTAGTGAACGCTTACCACAAAGGGCGATTTGATCTTTCTGATATCATCCCGCTTGTGCGGCTTCCTGTTTTGGCTGCGGTAACTCGAGCAGAGCTGGCTGCAGAGACTCAAGAGGAGTTGACTGGTCCTCCTGCAAAGCGTCGACGGCTTTCATTTACGGCTGGTGGTGTTGGCTCGGGTGTGGTGGAGCAGACTCCGGTTGGCATGGGTGGTCCCGTGGCTGAACCAAGGAGTGAGCCTCCAGTGGGAGCGGCATTGGCTGCTGACCCGCTGTCACCTGTGTGTGCGCCGCAACAAGAGGGTAATACCTTGTTGAGTGAAAACCATGAATGCAACAGCAGTGACTCGGAGGGTGTTGGTGTGCTTAACCGTCGCCGATCAGTTGCTTTGATAGAGTTACCTGCTGCTTCGGATGGCTGTGATGAAAACGATGATGCTGTTGCAGAGAGGGGAGAGGTTGTTGTCTCTTGTAACGGGCCTAGTGAGTACCCGTAACTAGCTTACACGTAGCGGTTGAGGAAGCGTCCAGTTCTCAGTAATACTTAGACCAAGTATTACGTCCGAAGTAAAATCAACTCTGTTTTATTATTGGGACCTGGGCGAGGGACCGTGGTCTAATGTGAACCACTCAAATGCAAGTCAGCAGCTGATTGGCTGGAATGGGGTCTGGCTCCCCCAATCAGATGATGACATGTCAGCACACGCTAGCCGTGTGCTGCTGTGCCTACTTATGTAATATCTGTAAGAGATCTACCTACTTATGTAAATGGAGGGCCCATTACATCTCTGGTGAACCAGTTGAGAGAAGTGGAGACTCAGTGGGAGAAAGACTCTCGTCGCCAGGCAGTGATGAAGACGATGACGAGGATAGCGGTGCTGGGGCCACGTTTCGCCGCTCGACTCGCATTCGCAGACCGAACGCGCCCTTGTTTGACTATGTGGTCGAGCTACCAGAGAGTCTGGTTATCCAGGCCATGCACGCGGTGATGAATCCGAATTCTGTGAATGAAGCCTTGGAGGCTCCTGACGCTGATCAGTGGATCGAAGCTTTATACTAGGAGTTCAGAGAGCTTTTGCGTAATAACACTTGGGAGTTGGTGGAAAAGCCTGTGGGTGTGAAGGTACTTACCAGTAAGTGGGTATTTGTGCGCAAGCGCAATGCGCAAGGACAAGTGGAGAGATACCGTGCTCGGATCACAATCAACGGGTGCCAGCAGAAGTACGGGCTTGACTTCTGGGAGACGTATGCGCCGGTCGTGTGCATGGAGGCAGTTGGACTGATTCTGCTACTGGCACTACATTATATACTTCTGTGCAGGCATGTTGACTTTGTGACTGCTTTTCTTAACGGTCCCATTGATGTGGAGATCTACATGAAGCAGCCAGCGTTTTTCGACGACGGAACTGGGCGTGCCTGTCGACTTCTGTGAACCCTGTATGGCCTCAAGCAAGCACCACGCCTTTGGTACAAGACGCTGGACAAGTATCTTAGGAAGTGTGAGTTTGAGAAGTCCAAAATGGACGGTGGACTTTACTTTCGCTGGGTGAATGGTAGTCCGATCTTTCTCACTCTGTACGTCGACGACATTGTGATTGCCGCGACTATGGAGAACATCAAGCTGGTGTTGTTTGAACTCGAGAAGATGTTCAAGATCAAAGACCTTGGTGACGTGAGCCACTTGCTCTCGATGGAGATCAAATACGTGCCAGGCCAGTCGCTCTCTATCTCTCAGCGTGGATACATTGGGCGGGTTCTTGAAATATTCAAGATGGCCGACTGCAAGGCTATGTCAACGCCGCAGGCGAAATGCAACTTTCCGCTCCCTGGTGATCCTGGCAGAGAGGCTGTATGTGTAAACATTGATCCTGATGTGGACTATCAGTGCATTGTTGGTTCTCTACAATATTTGGTGAGCTGCTCTCGGCCAGATATCGCCAGCGCCGTGCGAACGCTGGGCAAGTTTCTCGCCTGCTACACGAAGGAGCACTTTGTGCTGGCCATACGAGTTTTGCGGTACCTGCAGAGTACGCGTGAATATGGCCTTGTGTGGAACAAGCCAGCGTTACCGGGATTGCAGCTGATCGCCAACGCTGATGCAGACCTCGGAAACGAGAAAGATGATCGTTGTTCGATCACTGGCTACGTGCTGCAACTGAATGGGTACACATTCTGCTACAAGAGCAAGAAGCAGCCGATCAGGACGGACGACACGTGCAGTGCAGAGTTCGTGGCTGCAAGCGAGTGTTCAAACGTGATCATGTGGACTCACAATTTGTGTGAGGAGCTGAACCTTCAGCGGGCTACGCAGACTATTCTCTACGAGGATAACCAAGCTGCGATCAAGGTGATCGGTGAAGTGAGCAGCGGCTACAAGGTTCGAAGTGTGGATCTCAAGTTCCACAACATTCGAGACTTTGTGGATCGCCAGGTGTTCTGTGTGGAGTATTGCCCAAGCGAGGACAACGTAGCAGACATCTCCACTAAGCCGCTCGGCCCGCAACAGTTTGCTAAACTGCGCCAGCGCCTGAATGTGTTGCCGGTGCCGGACAATGAGTAGTTGTGCACCGCGTGCAACTTGTTCGCCTCGACTGAGTTCAAGCAGCGCGAAGTGGGAGTGTGAACTTTAGTGCAGCGACAGTTGATTGTCGTGCCGCTATTTCCTCCCTTCTCAGTTGAAGTCGTCGCGGACGTTCACTTGAGTTTAGTATTGTATACTCTGGCTTACTGATAACGGAGGCTGTGCTCGGGCACTGTTCTCCAGCAATCCCGAATCTGCTGAGTGGGCGAACAGTGTCTTCTGGTGTTATTCTCCACTGTCGCAACAATTTGGGTGGGGTGCGGACGGTTTTCGAGTACATATTGGACGATTTCCAAGTACAGGCTTAAGTTCGCACCTGCGACCATCAAAACGGCCGATGGCGTCGAGTACAGGATAAAATCGGACGATCTGTCGAGTACAGTCGAGCAGATATCTGGACTCGATAACGAAGTCCACTATTAAAAGAACACCCAAGGGTGATACTTTGCTCCGCTGCGCTCCGCAAAGGCAGTCGCTGCGCTCCTGCGAGAAAACAATTCTCTCACCTGGCGAGCGCAGTGCTCGGCTCGCTGGAATGCTCGGCGCTGGGCCCGCCTACTCAAATACCGCGCGGCCCTGCTTGGCGGGCACCCCGCGCGGGTAGCTACGGCTACGCGACCTCGCAACCGCTCGCCTCAGATGGTGTCTTGCACCTATAGTCCAAGGAATGCAACAGCGAACCCATCCAAGCGATAGCTGTACATGTACTCGATCGATCTGCCGAAGCGAACTTAGCTGTACTCAAACCCCGTCCGTTTTGTTATAACCGGGTCTGTACTAGGAGATCGTCCGATTTGTACTCGAACGTCGGCTCCTCCCACTTGGGTGCGTAGGGTTTTACTTTCCATTTTGATATAACTTAATAATAAAACGGCATCGTTGCATCGCTGCATCCCTTCACTTCTCGTCGCAAAATACCTTCGTGGAACTGGGTGGGAACAGTGTGTACGGCATGCTGTTGGCGTCGGCTGTGATGAGCAGGATGTCCACCAAAAAAAGTTGGCCGAGTCCGCCGCCTGCTTCTCGTCCGTGTAAACGACGAGCTCGTTGGCGCCGAGACGACGAATCTCCTGTTCCTTGTTGGCAAAGCGAGAGAAGGCCAGCACGACCGTGGCGCCCATGGCCTTGGCGAGCTGGATGTCCAGGTGGCCCATGCAGCCAATGTCCACGATGCCCACGCGGTCGCCGGGCTTGATTCCCACCTGCTTGATCGGCGTGAAGACCGTCGTACCGGCGCACAGCAGCGGCGCCGCCACGTCCGACGGGGTGTTGTCCGGGATCTTGAACGCGTACTCGTGCGTGACACCAGTCGCGCCCGCTTGGTCCTGAGGACGTCGGTATCAAGCCGGGCAGGCCGATGATCATGCAGATGACTTGGTCCCGCACATGATCCTGCTCCTGCTTCAGCTCCACCTCGTCTTGCGTGGGGCTGCCCAGCGGTAGGTACTCCGTGTCCATAGGCAGGTTGGCGCGCGGTTGTCGCACGTGCTGGTGCGGTTGTCGCACGTGCTGTTGAGCGACAGCTCGTCGTTGTTCTTGCTGACAGTGGTGCGAGCTGGAGCGCGAGGAGCTCATGCTCCTTGAAAAGTGGTGGGTGCGCTGGAGCTCGTCGTCTCCATGGTGCTTACCAAGCTTGTGTTGTGTTCGTGCAGGTGGCGATGACAGAGGAACACTACGTGGACACCAGTCGTGCAAGGCGCAGCCTCACAGGGACTTGAGGGGCTTTAGCAGGCTCAAGGTAAGTTGAGTTGTGAGCTGCAGCTCTGTGCGCGCAGCGCACGCTGCTCACCTGCCTACCCTCGCAACCCATTGCAATGTATTCGCTCATTACGTATAGCTATGTGTACTCGCAGGCACACGCAATCGCAGCTTTACCAGTGAAGGCGTCGCCCTCCCAGTCTGGGCAACGGCAGCATCCGTTGCACCGCCACCGAGCTTCACCAACGCTTCAGTGTGCTGCAACTGCAGCTGGGCCAAGGCAGTGTCGGTTGGCACGTTGCTGTCCGGTGTGTTGGTGCTGGAGGGCGCCGAGAACAACGGCTACGCCGAACGGCTCGTTGCAGTGCGGTGCTCCGGAGTCTTGGGTCGCAGCCCGAGCTCCTGTTCACAGCGGACGCATCGTACCTGTTGCCCGCTCTGGTACGGTAGTACTTCACACTCCCACTCGCACACGACGCGCGCCAAGGTTCCAGCATGCAGCTGGGCGTTGACGCTGTCTAGTAAGTGTCGGGGGCGTAGCGTAGACCGCTGTTGAAAACTGCACTGCATTAGCCAGCTGTTCTTCGTTTGCCTGTGTTGCGTTTGGTGGTGGCTGCATGCAGGGTGGCTGCGGCAGCAGCAGCATTTCCCGCAATCGGCAACACTTTGAGGTGCGACCGAAATTGGCTTACTTGTCTCTGGCCAGCGGCTTTGTCATGATGTCGGCCGTGTTGTCGTTCGTTGGTACGTGCAACGTGCGCAGCTTGCCGTCTTCAACGAGATTACGCACCAGATGATACTTGTTGTTGATGTATTTTGTGTTGGAGTGCTTGCCTGGCTTCTCGGCTAGATAGAGCGCTGCCTGGTTGTCGCCCCGCAGCATTGATGTAGATGCCGGCCATCGCAACTCCTCACACAGTCCAACGATCCAAAGAATGTCCTTCACCCCCTCATTCATGGCGATATACTCGGCTTCAGTGCTGGATTGGGCGCTGATGCCCTGCTTGCGAGAGCCGTAGGAGATGACGTTGCCATCGAGGAAGGTGATGTACCCCGAGACAGACTTGGAGTCGTCTGGATCATTCGCAAGTCGGTGAACACAGTGATCGACACATTGTTGCCGGGAATCACATCCATGTGTAGCGCAAAGTCCCTTGTTTGCAGGAGGTAGCGCAGTACTCGTTGGCCTTCACGGTAGTGAGCCGCTGTGTAGCATGACAGGAACATCCCGAGGTGACGCACAGCACGCGCGATGTCGGGGCGTGAGCCCGATACCAGGTACTGCAGGCCGCCGACAAGCTCGCGATACGGGAGGTCTCCAGGCTCGGAGGTCTGTTCATTGGCCCTGGACTCGTTCGTTGCTTGAGGTGTCCAGCAGTCGTACGAGTTTGCAAGACCGAACTTCTTCAGCAGCTTGTCAATGTGTGTTCGCTGACTGTACACGACTTTGTTGTGCTCGCGGTCAATCGTAATCTCGATGCCCAGAAGGTACTTCACTTCGCCCATGCTGGTCATCGTGAACTTGGCTTCCAGTTGGGCAGCAACCTTGTCGCACAACGCGGGTGGCCCCATCAGAAGGAGGTCATCGACATACATTGTCAGCAGCATCTGCACCTCGTCGCCCTCATACATGGCATAGAGATGTCAAGCCTGGTGAACCCCAAGCTGACCAGGAAGGTGTACAGCGTCTTGTTCCAGGCTGCCGGTGCTTGCTTAAGACCGTAGAGAGATTTGATGAGCTGACATATCAGGTCGCCGCCTGGAGAGCCTTCATCCGATCCGCTGGGTATCTCCATGAAGATCAGCTCCTCTAGTAACCCGTAGAGAAACGCAGTCTTAACATCATATTGACGTATATTTCATCCGCGCTGTAGTGCGTACAGAATTGCCGCTCGTATCGTCTTGAAACGGATCACCGGCGCGTAAGTCTCTGCGTAGTCGACTCCTTCCTGCTGTCGGAAGCCGTGGATCACAAGACGGGCTTTGAACCGCCTTATACGACCTTGCGCGTCGCGCTTGATCGTGTAAACCCACTTGTTCGTAATCACACGCTGTCGCTTTACTTTGACTCTTGCGACCAGCTTCCAGGTGCCGTGCTCGCGCAGCCACGTGAGCTCTTCTTCCATGGCCGCTTTCCACTCCGGCCAGTGGTCACTTTGCTTGGCTTGTTTGTAAGTGCTTGGCACCGGGATGTCTGCTGTCGAGTTGATGACGGACCCAACGACATACTGCCGAAGGTGGGTGGGTGGCTTCATCGCACGGCGAGCATCTGCCTCACGAGGCGGCATGGCCGCAGGCATGTTCTTTGGAGGCTCATAGTCGTCGTCCGGATCATCACGAGCAGCTCGCTGGCCACGTCGACTGGGCTGGGCTGGGCGCTCAGCAGTCTCCACCATTTCGTGGCTAGGTACTGGTGCTCGCGACTGTGCTGTAGATGTCTGCACTTGCTCTTCTGCTCGCTCTCCCACTTGCTCTCCCACTTGCTCATCGACGGAAACCAATATAGAATCATTACCGGTCGGCACCGGCTTCGGTTGTTCGGGCAGTCTTCGAGAAACTTCTGCTTCAGGGAAGAGCCGCTCTTCGAGTGAGGTAACAATCTGACCGATGGCCCGAGCGTGATGGAGCGTGTTCAGAAGGTTTGTCCCGGTGTATATGCACACACAAGCTTTCAATGGGCGGCAGTAGGTCGGCTTGGCCCCCGAACGAGAAATCTCCCGAGTGCTCGCTCGCTCCGCCCAGCACGTTGCTCATCTTGATGCAGGCGGCCCCTGTCGGGGCTGGGACGGCGTCCAGGTCGCCTTGTCGGCGAACGGCCAGGCCTTCGTGCCGAAATCTTCCTCCAGAGCCCGCGTCGGACACACGATCGTCTACTCCCAGAGTTCGGCACAATTGGTATGTCGGCAGGTAACTCGTAGGCTCCGTGTTTGTAGGCGTTCAGGAGCAGCTGCCGCACGTAAGCTTGAGCTACATGGAAGCATGACAGAATACATTTCCACTTCGTCTCTGCAGCACTCCTCCAGTCTTCAAGTTCAACAGCTTGTAACCTTTCGTATTCGACGAGTATCCCAGCAACAGCGCGAGCTCTGCGCGAGGTTCAAGCTTGTCACGGGTGGAAGTCTTCTCCGCCGGAATATGAGCGTGTACCACACCGCCTCAGGTTCGCAGCTCCCGCAGTGAAAGCTTGGTACCATACCGTGCTTCATGAGGCGACTTGTCCTGCAGAGCTTCTGTCGGCAGCACGTTCAGAGTATCCACAATGTGAAGCGCTGCCTCTCCCCACAACAGATTCGTTTGGTGCGTGGCGTGCAGCACCGCACAAAGCCGCGGTAGAATGATGCCGTTGGCTCTCTCCACCAGACCATTTTCCACAGGCGAGTAGTCGTTGGTGTTCTACACAGTGATGCCAAGCCTTTCACTGAAGTCAAGGAGCTGTTCACCGAGAAACTCTCCACGTTGGTCCGAGTGGAGGGTGATTACGATCTGGCCGGCGCGCTTGAATCGGGTGTTGAGTCGCAGGATCAGCTTCTCCAATCTGGGAGCAGCATCGCTCTTGTTCATCAGGAGATAACACCACTTGTAGCGTGTGGCCTCGTCTAGCGCCAGCAGGAACATCGTCTCACCCGTGATCGCTTCTTCGCTTACCAAGCACAAGTACACAGAGAGTTTCTCCAATGGATTTCTGCGTCGCTCGGGGCCGCGCTGGTAAGACATGCGCTTAAACTTTGCTGACAGACACGGTACACAGTCGTAGGCGGCAAGCGATTTCAGATTGACGTTGACTCCAAAGTCCACCTGGTTCGATGCCATCTCACGGATCAAATTCATGTTGACGTGCCCCAGCCTGTTGTGCAGCAGGCCCATCGCGTTCTTGCGCGCTTCAACGGGGAGCGATCTCTTCGTGCGAAGTCGATAGAGCTTGTCGAAGCGATCGAAGCGAAGCTTGATTGAGCCTTTGGTCAGCCAGGCCGTGCGTTGATCGCCACTGAAGTGTACCGAAAAAACACAGGATTGCATGTATCCCAGACTCATAAGGTTCACGTGAGCGTTGGGGGAATAGTGCACGTCGTCCAGCCGGCGAGGCTCCCACTGGCCCGTAAGTTCGTTCAGCACGCGCATTGCAACACTACCGCAAGTGTCCAGCACGGTCTGGACGAGCGCCATCTTCAGTTCACCCGAGTTACCACGCTGCACGTACGAGAAACAAGAGAGGTCACCGCAGAGATTCGCTTGCGAACCGCTGTCGAGCAACCACTCCATTTCATCGGGTGCCAACGCGCGAGGCGCACTGTCATTGTTGATGTCACGTACCATGCCCACTAATCCTCCTCGCGATTGCGGCGATGAGGGGGCAGGGGATGACGGAGACGACGGTGATACTTCAGCTGACGCATCGAGCAAAGCGGCAGGACACTTCCCATTATGTTCATCTTGAAGCTGCCTGGCAGCCCGTTCACCCAACACAGCCCGAACTTCATCAAGCGAGAAACCCACCACGTGCTCGTCAACTTGGCGAGTAACATTGCTGCATGGGTCTTGACGTGGTGTGGGAACCATAATCACACCACCCGATAACGCCTGCATGCGCTGTTCGTTTTTGTGGTTTGCTGTTGTTGGGGCCTTGCTGCGGTACCCAACTGCATTCCTTGTCGCCTTTCCAATGACCAAGCTCCCCGCACGTCTTGCAGCGAGAGTTTTTCTTCTTGGCAGCCAGGCTGGAGGCCCTCGAGCTCAAGGTAGAAGCACCCGATACAGAGCGCGCACGGTTGTCACCGTATTTGCCGCCGTTCTGTTTGGACTTCTTGCCCTTGCCCTTTTCGCTGTGCTGGATGGAGTTGACTTGCTGAGGTTTACCGTTGTTGAGGCCACGACCTCCACTTGACGGTCCCTCATGCTGTGCGCGAGCACGGGCTGTCATATCTGCGTTCTCTAACTCTGCGCGCGAGGCGTAGATAGTGAACTCCTCGGCCTGTATATCGCGGCGAGTCACATCATCGGTGAGCTTGGGGTAGACCTTCATCGCGTTCGTCAACATGAGTCGCGCGATTCGGCAGTCGGCGATGGGGTCGTTGTTCTCAGCCAAAATGCGCTGCATACGCAAGAGATCATTGATGTACTGCTCGGCCTTCTCGTCGAGCTAAAGCTTGCGCGCATACAAATCCGCTAACACCATGTCGGTGTTCACACCAGCGCCGCGACCAAAGGCTTGGTAGATGCGCTCCCACAGCAAGACTGGGTTGGCTTTGAACACGATGTCATCGGAGCGAAGCAGCACCTCGTCAGAGATGGCGGAGACCAGCAGCCCTTGCGCCTTGCGCAGACGCACGTCCCTGTGGTTCTTTTGGGCCGGGGTCATCGCAGCACCATAATGTTATTTGCCTTGCACGAGCTGCTCGAGGCGAGATATTCCTAGGCCGGCCATGACCCGCATCCTCCGCGCTGGGTACTCCGACGGCTGCGAGAGCTTCTTGCTCACTTCGAACTTGGTGATGGCCGGCATAGCATCGGGGGCGAGAGCAGATTGGCTCGCAGCAGCGTCTTTGGTTGAGTCGGGTCCGTAGCTGGGGGCTTGGCCGTAGACGAGTGACCGTGCCAACGGAGCCGGCGGCACGCGTGCTTGGCTCCAGTATGCGTCTGACCCCAGCAGTCGCCCAGAAGAGAAATCTGGTACAGTTGGCAACGGGCGTTGGACAGGCACGGGACTGGTCGCGGGCGAGGAAACCTCAGTCGTCGACATGATGGAAGTTGTCGTTTGGCTGGATGTCGAGGTCGGTGTCAATGAAGGGTATGGGCTCATAACCTGAGTAGTGGTGGGCGCGCTGGAGCTCGGCGTCTCCATGGTGCTTACCAAGCTTGTGTTGTGTTCGTGCAGGTGGCGATGACAGAGGAACACTACGTGGACACCAGTCGTGCAAGGCGCAGCCTCACAGGGACTTGAGGGGCTTTAGCAGGCTCAAGGTAAGTTGAGTTGTGAGCTGCAGCTCTGTGCGCGCAGCGCACGCTGCTCACCTGCCTACCCTCGCAACCCATTGCAATGTATTCGCTCATTACGTATAGCTATGTGTACTCGCAGGCACACGCAATCGCAGCTTTACCAGTGAAGGGGTCGTCCTCCCAGTCTGGGCAACGGCAGCATCCGTTGCACCGCCACCGAGCTTCACCAACGCTGCAGTGTGCTGCTACTGCAGCTGGGCCAAGACAGTGTCGGTTGGCACGTTGCTGTCCGGTGTGTTGGTGCTGGAGGGCGCCGAGAACAACGGCTACGCCGAACGGCTCGTTGCAGTGCGGTGCTCCGGAGTCTTGGGTCGCAGCCCGAGCTCCTGTTCACAGCGGACGCATCGTACCTGTTGCCCGCTCTGGTACGGTAGTACTTCACACTCCTGTCCACGAGGCTTGGTCCCGTGTGGTGGGTGTGGTGGTGGTGTCCGTGGCAGTGCTGCTGCTTCTACTGCTCGAAGATGCGCTGGCGGTGGTTCACTTCGTTCAGCGGACCAAATTGCAAATCCCGTGAGTTTCCTTTGCAGATTCAACCGAATTAATTTCAGTTTCGCGTTTGAAACTCAATTTAAACTGCGGACGAAACACACTCTACTTGCATCTCACCACTGCCCCGAGCGAAGACGACGTGGACGTCAGAGCACTCCGCGTTGACGAGGTTGGTGGGGCTGGCCAGCAGCACGAGCAGGGACCCGATGAAGCCGAGCGCGATAGCTGCTACATGTACGACCCGAGCATCATCGTTCGGACAGCGCTGGCGCGTCATCGTCCAAAAAAAGGTCGGCGAGGCGAATATATTCGTAACTTTCGCCGTTATATCTCCGCGTCGGTAAAATGTGCCAAATTATTTTGACCAACCACGCCAGTAGAGTGCTGAAGCGGACTCTATCAGTCATCGACGATCACTGCCGATGTTCAACTTTTAGCCAATCAAAATACAGCTTAAAAGGGCGCATTGTGCGCCCTTTTAGGTTCGAGGCTACGACTATCAACAGCATCATTACATGTACTGATTAGCTCACCCTCCCTGTTCTCTGAAATTTATTTTCAGAGCTAAGGAGGTGGTGCGAGTGGGTGTGCGATTTTGCGAAGTCGAATACCCTGCGAAATCAGTCAGCAATTCGTAGTTCGTAAGAACTATGTATAGTTCACAGTTCGTTAAGAACTGTGTATAGTATTCGTGTTCTGGGGCAAATGTGACAATGGCTACATTTCACCGGTACGTACCGGTGACGTTTTTGCAGGCCCTAGCCACGATTGTGTGGCGCCAGCTCTTCCAACCACGGACCCGTCTGTACCTGCCGTGTGTTCGTCCGTACTTTTAGTGCGCTTAGCGTGTGCGCCACACGGAAAAGGCCCAATCACCCACAGGCAAAAAACGAAAATTTCCCCTTTCAGAAACGCATAAACCCGGCGAATCGGATCGGGCTTGCACCGGGAGCCCACTCTATTGCTGCCCTTTCTGTGCGCCTCCTCTTTAAATACATGGAATAACAAAAAGGGAAAGACACAGGGATTGGTCTGTATCGCCGCCGCGAGAGCCACGGGCCCGAACCGCTCAACCGTCGCGAACGCACCCATTGAGGGTCCGCGCGGCTCATTTGCTCGCCACGAAGCGGCTGCGCCCCCTCGCACGGACCCTCGTCAACCGCCGCCAACCGTCGCGAACGCACCCATTGAGGGTCCATCTAAAAAGATGGAGACCAGCATGCGGCTGACGAGGAAGCGCACCTCGTGTGCGGCACTCGAGATAGGTCTGCGCTAAAGATTTTGGACCCTCAATGGGTGCGGCCCCCCATCCCCCCGCGCTGCATGCATGCCGCCCGGATGCCGCCCAGCCTCACTCTCAGATTTGGCGCGTCGAAGACAAGGTGCGTTGCTGCCGCATTTTGCGGTCGCCTCGGTTTGGCTGCGTACTGATGCTGCTGTTTTTGCGTGCACCAGCCCGACGTGACCAGCAGCAGCCGCAGGGTGAGTCGTGCCGTACGCGCTGCATGCAATGGGCTGCTTACTGACTGTGTGTAAGGTATTGTTTTTTGTGTGCCAGCCCAGCCCAGCTAGCAGCGGCCGCGAGCATGGGGACGACGGCACAAGGTGAGTCGTGCCGTACGCGCTGCATGCAATGGGCTGCTTACTGATGGTGTGCATGGTATTGTTTTTTTTTGTGTGCCAGCCCAGCCCAGCTAGCAGCGGCGACAGCGGCAGCAGCACCACCGGCCGCGAGCATGGGGACGACGGCATCGAACAAGCTGGGTACGGCACAAGGTGAGTCGTGCCGTACGCGCTGCATGCAATGGGCTGCTTACTGACTGTGTGTATGGTATTGTTTTTTGTGTGCTAGCCCAGCCCAGCTAGCAGCGGCGACAGCGGCAGCAGCACCACCGGCCGCGAGCATGGGGACGACGGCATCGAACAAGCTGGGTACGGCACAAGGTGAGTCGTGCCGTACGCGCTGCATGCAATGGGCTGCTTACTGACTGTGTGTATGGTATTGTTTTTTTTTTCGTGCCAGCCCAGCCCAGCTAGCGGCGGCGGCAGCGGCAGCAGTACCGCGTCACCACCACCGCCACCACCGGCCTCGAGCATGGGGACGACGGCATCGAGCAAGCTGAGGCCGACACAAGGTGAGTCGTGCCGTACGCGCTGCATGCATGGGCTGCCTACTGATTGTGTGAATCTTTTTCGTGCTTTCACAGCGCGGTGGCACGACCAGAAGCAGCGGTAGCACCACCGCCAACGGAAGCAATATGCCATCAGGTGTCAAGGTGAGCCTGGCCGCGTTGGCAGCTTGCGTTTGCTGTGTACTAACATTTGAGATGTTTTGGGTGCCTTTGCAGCGCGGACTACGGCCAGAGGCGGTTGAAGCGGCAGCCCCACCGCCGCCGGAAGCATCGAGTCAGCGTCGCAAATGGTGAGCTTGGCCGCATTTTGCAACCTTCAGTAGCTGCGCTCTGACTTTTTGGCGGTGTTTTGTGTGGTACCATGGAGCAGAAACTCGTGGCGACGTCGTCTCATGGAGCCGGTAACGCCCGTGGTCATTTGCCTCGACGACGCGCATCGCCGTGCTGCCTTCTCACGAGGACAACTACCGTGTGGCCACAAGGTGATACAGGTTAGTGTGGTGTCCAGCGCGTGCTCGACCGGCGGCGCGACCGCCTCTTCTACTTTAAGGCAATGTGGATACAAGCAGATGTGATTGGTCAATATTCATCATTTTGATTTTGAAATCTTGCACATAGCTCCGTTGACAAGCTGTCACTAAGATGACCGCACTTTGATTGGTCAATATTCGATTTTTTTATTGTCAAATCTTGCTGATGAGCTGTTGCCAAGCTGTCAGTAAGATGAACGCACTTTGATTGGTCAAATATCCATGCTTGTCAGTGATAAGAGTAAGTATTTTGCCGTACACATTCACATTGCGGTGCTCTCCGCGTTTCCTGCCATTAGCACGAATAGCTGACGTCGATGTGTAGCGAGACAGAATAGAAGCAATGACAGCTAAAAAAAAAGTAGCATGGCAGCTTGAAAGTACGAGCTCCATTCAATGTTCCATCATGCATGTCAGCAAAAATGTCAACTTCGCTACTCCAGGCTACCCTCCGAGTACACAGGCTGACAGTGGAGTCCAGGTGAGCTAGGCTTCGTCAGCACTCGCAGCTTGCGCTTCACCAAGTTCTGCAGCAGCGTAGGCGTCACCGGATTTTGCAGCAGCAGCGCGGTCATGGAGTCCAGGAGCAGCGACACGGGCGTCACCAGGTTTTGGAGATATGGGGTTCGGCGCGTTGGCGGGATCTTGCATCAACCGAGCGAGCTCTGCGAGCCGCAGGCGGGGAGCGGTGCCCGCCGTCGAGCGAGGAGCTTTGCGCCAGGTTATAGCCATGGAAGATTGATTGAGTTGTGTGCAAAACTAGCAGACGTGTGTATTGTGGGTTCCACTCAAAATTTTCTCGGCCGATTGATTGAATCGATCGGCCTACAATCGCCCCGCGTATACTCTAGCGTATACAAGTTCAACTAAGTACGAGTGTAGCCATCAGCTAATGACTTGGGAATTGTATAAGGACGATTCAGCGAACCACTCAGGATTTCTAAATTTAGCCGGAATTCACGATATTATTGGCCAATCAAATCACAGATCGTGTCCCAGATCGGTTTTTCGATGTGGGACATCTTCGGTCACTCGACAAATTGCAAGGGAGATAGCAAGCGCCATGAGCGCGGTGATACATGACGATGCGGTGGAACATCTGCCCAAGCGCTTCTGGGAAGACGGAAACATGATCAGGCCGAAAGTGTTCGCGGCGGAGATGATCACGACGGTTCGCGCGAAGAGCGAGGCTGACGACGTCGTGCTGGTGTGCGATTAAGGATCGCACGAACCGTCCGACGTTTTGATCACGGTGTAGGTGCCAGCATAGCGCAGTCCACGGGCAGAAACAACTATGGCGGTCAATGAAGTTGATTTTGGCATCATACAAGTAACGTGAGTTTCGTTTTAGACGAGCGCAACCTCTGTGCAAGATACATAAAAAAAGCTTTGTCCTTCAGAAAACTATAGCCTACCAATTCCGCTTATCAGTTTTGAAAATCGTTGGGATACGCCCGTTGCTCTTCATTTTTACTTGTCGGTAAGACGAGCGACAAGATGACTACAGCTCGACCCCAGGCTCCCAGCAAGTCCACGCCTTCACAAGCATCTTCTGAAGACACTCTGCAAAGCAAGCGAAAGCGCGACCAAGACGAGGACGAGGTCGATGGCGAGTCAGCAAAGAACAAGACGGCGAGAGTGACCAGAAATGCGACGGCCGAAGCCGCCGAAGCCGTCGAGGATGAAACGATACGGCAGACAAGTGACGATCAAGAACTTTCACTGGCCGATCTTGCCGAGGCGGTGCCGGCGCTGAAAAAAATGCATGCACGAATGAGAGACGGCAAGCGCCAGTTGGGCAAACACAGGTCAGGTGACAAATTCAAGATGAGTCCATCCGTGTTGGATGTTTTCGCTGATCGATATCTTGCGGCACGAAACGCCCATAAAGACGTGGACTATCAAACACTTTCAACCAGGAAATATTTCAAGGACTTCAAGGACCACGCAGAGGAGTTGAGGGCCAAGGAACCCGAGTTGAAAGTGCTTCTCAAGAAGGCGTTGGCTGAGCAGCGTGAAATTGATGCAGGCAAGCCCATGAAAAACATTGAAGCTTTGGAAGAAGAGGTCGCGAGGTTGGACGTGCAGCACGAGGAAGACGTTGCGAAGTGCAAGCAGCTCGAAGTGGACATTGAGCAGCGGGAGGAGCAGCATAGTCTGACGATTTCGAAGATGAAGGAGTCGTACGAAGTGGAAATTGGGAAGCTACAGAGCGAATTAAACGAAGTGAAGGCAAAGAACAGCGCTCTCAAGGAAGTGGTGACGGGGCACGGCAAGTCTACCGAACTTGGAGGCGAAGTGAATCAAGTCAAGGATAAAGTAGCAGAGCTGGATAAAAAAATGGAAGCAGAGACCACCAGACAAGCCGAGCTAGTTGCATTTAGCAACAGACTTGCTGAAGAGGAGCGGAGGCTTGCCGCAGAAGCTGATGCCCTGAAAGCGGGAGGCGAGAAGCTTGTTGCAGAAGCGGATGCCCTGAAAGCAGGACGCGAGAAGCTTGTTGCAGAAGCTGAGGACCTGAAAGCGCAACGCGAGAGTGTCGAGGACGAGTGGGCGAATCTGAAAATGGAAAAATCCCGATTCGATTTACACGTGAAGACTACTAAGCAAAGCTATGCTGAGTGCCAGCGTGCAATTGACACGGCAAAATATGACTGCGAAGCTGCGATTCAAAATGCGGACTACCTGCGTTACGAAAGGGATCAAGAGACCAAACGCGCCGATGAATTGAAGATGAAGCTCGACTCGTACGCTGCATGCTGCGGCACGGAGCACTGCATTGAAACCTTTCTCGGGAAATGCAACTATGATTGTACTTATTCTTTTGGAATGTAGTGTGCACTTGCTTTCTTGTTGACTTACGTTGTGTTGCTGGTTTTACAAACAGACTTGAAAATGCCGAGACTGGAACAATGCCGTGTCGTCGTGGAGAAAATGAAAAAAGTCAACCTGAAAGACGCAGCCAGCCTGGAACAAGACCTCGATGAGTTTTTTAAAACGCGGAACCTCCTGTGCCACCAACCTGGTGCTGTTGATAAGACAGACCACCTCTCGTTCTACCAGCGTTGCGTCTCGATTCAACGTGACATGGAATACTTGGAGAAACAGAGCGATTAGAAGCTTTGTCGGGCGAACAATTTTGGCTTGCTAAATGACAGCATTTTGATTTTCTTATCTTTCACATGAGCTTAGCATACAAGCTGTCCAGAAGATAAATGCACTTCAAGTTATCAACATTCGATTTTTTGATCTTGAAATCTTGCACATAGCTCCGTTGACAAGCTGTCACTAAGATGACCGCGCTTTGATTGGTCAATATTCGATTTTTTATTGTCAAATCTTGCTGATGAGTTGTTGCTAAGCTGTCAGTAAGATGAACGCACTTTGATTGGTCAAATATCCATGCTTGTCAGTGATAGAGTTGAAATGCGAGTGACGTGCCATCATTGTCCTTCAGAAAACTATAGCCTACCAATTAAATCATATTCGATTTAGCCGTTTATCAGTTTTGAAAATCGTTGGGATATGCCCGTTGCTCTTCATTTTTTCTTGTCGGTGAGGCGAGCGGCAAGAAGACTAAAGCTCGACCCCAGGCACCCTGCAAGTCCAAGCGATCACAAGGTTCTTCTGCTGCTCAGCGCTCTTGTGCTGTTGCTGACATGCCCAGAGCCACCAAGAAGTGTGGCAAGACGAGCGGCAAGAACACTAACGTTCGGCCTCGGGCAACCAGCAAGTCCAAGCCTTCACAAGCATCTTCTGAAGGCACTCGTCAAAGCAAGCGAAAGCGCGGCCAAGTCGAGGACGAGGTCGATGGCGAGTCAGCAAAGAACAAGACGGCGAGAGTGACCAGAAATGCGACGGCCGAAGCCGCCGAAGGCGTCGAGGGTGAAACGATACGGCAGACAAGTGATGATCAAGAACTTTCACTGGCCGATCTTGCCGAGGCGGTGCCGGCGCTGAAAAACATGCATAAACGAATGAAAGGCGGCAAGCGCCAGGCGAGCAAACGCAGGTCAGGTGACAAATTCAAGATGAGTCCATCCGTGTTGGATGTTTTCGCTGATCGATATCTTGCGGCACGAAACGCCCATAAAGACGTGGACTATCAAACACTTTCAACCAGGAAATATCTCAAGGACTTCAAGGACCACGCAGAGGAGTTGAGGGCCAAGGAACCCAAGTTGAAAGTGCTTCTCAAGAAGGCGTTGGCTGAGCAGCGTGAAATTGATGCAGGCAAGCCCATGAAAAACATTGAAGCTTTGGAAGAAGAGGTCGCGAGGTTGGACGTGCAGCACGAGGAAGACGTTGCGAAGTGCAAGCAGCTCGAAGTGGACATTGAGCAGCGGGAGGAGCAGCATAGTCTGACGATTTCGAAGATGAAGGAGTCGTACGAAGTGGAAATTGGGAAGCTACAGAGCGAATTAAACGAAGTGAAGGCAAAGAACAGCGCTCTCAAGGAAGTGGTGACGGGGCACGGCAAGTCTACCGAACTTGGAGGCGAAGTGAATGAAGTCAAGGATAAAGTAGCAGAGCTGGAACGAAAAATGGAAGCAGAGACCACCAGACAAACAGAGCTAGTTGCGTTTGACAACAGACTTGCTAGAAAGGAGCGGGTGCTTGTCGCACAATCTGAGGGCCTGAATGCGGAACTCGAGCGTATCAAGGGCGAGTGGGCGAAACTGGAAAGGGAACAATCCCGACACGATTTCCAAGTGCTACGCTATACTGATTGGCAGCGTGTAATTGACACGGCAAAATATGACCGCGAAGTTGCGATCGAAAATGAGAATGGCCTGCGTTACAAATGGGCTCGTGAGAACGAACGCGCCAATGAATTGAAGATGAAGCTGGACTCGTACGCTGCATGCTGCGACACGGAGCACTGCATTGAATCCTTTGTCGGGAAACACATCCATGATCGTACGTTTTTTTTGGAATGTAGTATGCACTTGCTTTCTTGTTCACTTACGTTGTGTTGCTGGTTTTACAAACAGACTTGAAAACGCCAAGACTGGAACGATGCCGTGTCGTTGTCGAGCAAATGAAAAAAATCAAACCGGAAGACGCAGCCAGCCTAGAACAAGACCTCGATGAGTTTTTTAAAACGCGGAACTTGCTGTGCCACGAACCGGGTGCTGTTGATAAGACAGACCACCCCTCGTTCCACCAGCGTTGCGTCTCGATCCAACGTCGCGTGGAAAACTTGGAGAAACAGAGCGATTACTAGCTTTGTCGGGCGAATAATTTTGGCTTGCTAAATGATAGCATCTTGATTTTCTTATCTTTCACATGAGCTCAGCATACAAGCTGTCTAGAAGATAAATGCACTTCAAGTTATCAGAATTCGAGTTTTTGATCTTGAAATCTTGCACATAGCTCCGTTGACAAGCTGTCACTAAGATGACCGCGCTTTGATTGGTCAATATTCGATTTTTTTATTGTCAAATCTTGCTGATGAGTTGTTGCTAAGCTGTCAGCAAGATGAACGCACTTTGATTGGTCAAATATCCATGCTTGTCAGTATACTATTTTTGTGCAAGTATTCGGCTGCACAAGGGTGCCCTCCAGCTAAAGGATGCTCGGTAAAATCGAAGCGCCTGTGTGTAATCTCGTCCGTCACAAAGCCGTTGCGTGCGACGACCTGCTTGTCATAGATAGCGGCAGGCTGCACGGGTGCGCTGGGTAGAAGCACCTGCAACCACACCCAATGCGACTCCAGCGCTGCCCCATCAATTACCCCAAATAGCGCCAAGCGGCAAAGTTCTTGGCGCTGGATGCCTAAGTGTCCCTCGCTGCACAGCGTTAGAAGCACACTAAAGCAATCGTTGAAGTTGAAGTTAAGTAGTATTGGTTCAGAAGGCCCAGTCAAGTAGTTTTGATCCCGCTTACTTCAACAAGAACAACAGCACGAATGAAGCCATTGATAAGGCCCGAAAACGCATTTAAACTGATGCAACCAGCACCGAGCACAATAGTTTCATGGACGCCTCCTCGCCGTGGGTGTCGGTTATCGCTTCTCCTCACCAAGGGTCGTCTCCTCCTCACCAAGCCGTGGGATTTGGGCTTATGGCCTTGGCCTTTGGATATGCATACCCACGTGCTTATTCTCAATTCCGCTGCGTCTCAAGCACCCAACCAACGAGCCACCACTGCAACCTCACCGAAGTCATGCAAGGCGGAGAGAGATTTGCTACAAAGGGCTACTTCATTATCTACGGTACTATCCAAGACGACACGACCAACGTCTGGCGGTTGATCGCACGCCTCTGGCGGTCGATCGCACGCCTAACCGATGGCTGGTTTGAAGAGGAAGTGACCGACATGACTGAGGAACAAGTTCGTGTCGAAGCTGCTATGCCGGACCAAGACGTCCGTGAAATGTCACGCTTGCTGAAGCGGTTCTACCGAACGTTTTTCCCGACCCCAAGTGCGCATGACTGGCACTTCATGAAGACCCCGGCTGGCACGAAAGGCTTACTACCTCATCGAGACTTTCTCACGGTGGGCGCCGACATCATGGACGTGAGTTCTCTATCTGGACCGATAGTTGTGCCGTACTACGACAGCCCAGACGACCACCGCCCCGCCGTGGTTACCGAGATCGACGGTACGCGCGGAATTGACGTCCGAAGTTGCATTGTGTGGAACTGCACCTTCGAGGGAACGCCTCTGTGTCTGCGTCGTCACCTGAACCGCTTCCATGGCATTCGCTTCCAACGTGCGGCGCGCCACCTCGAGCCGTGAGTTCTCCTCAAAAGAATGGCGCGCGCTCAAAATGCAAGGACCGGCCACAACAACCAACCGACCAAATCGTGTAGTGTAGTTATAGGTATCATCTTGTCTAGTAGGATCGAGGTTAATGTGGTTTGCTGCATGAACAAATACTATATTTGAGATTCTGTGAGTGTAGTACGCCCACGAGACGAAAACGGTAGACAGTGTTGGGGAAGCTGGCACTTCCGTAAGTTGTTGTTGCCGATTGTATTGCTTAGTAGGAAGCAAAAGGAAAAGTGAATAACTACGAGGTTTAGACATTCCTGCTCTCGCTACTGCGAGGAGGAAGCTCTCCCGTGCGCCATGGTGCTCTTCGAGCCACGGCTTCAAGCAAGTATTGCAGTTGCAACTGCAACTGCAACTTGTGCCAGCTGATAAGAGACTGCAACCGCAGTAACTACCAAAGTGCAATGAGGACAAGGCTTTCAACCTGAGCCCCACGCTACAGTGAGGTATGACTGCTCACCAGCGGTCCAGATAGTAGGCGCTGCAGCGCTTGCTTAGATCTCAAGAGAATCGGAAGAAATAGGCATCAATTGAAAAGAGCTTGCATAGTTACTTGTCGCGTCTCCAATTTCCATACACTCGTTATCTCACATCCAACACACAGACACACACACGAAACAAGCTAGCCAAAGTCACCAGTGCCGCCAGGGCTATCGAACATGCAACACAGACAACACAAGATACAGAGAAAGAAAGGATAAGCTTGTCTATTTACATTGCTAAGTGCAAGATATCTGGAATTTATTGAGCCAGGTGATAAGCGCCGGTAGCTTCCGCTCCGGTGACTTGGCTTGGTTGATCTCCACTCTGCGGGAATTCCCCTTTGGTTCGGCACACAAAACAAGATAGCCAAAGCCACCACTACGGCCGCTTGTATCACACATGCAACACATACACACGAAACAAGAGAGCCAAATTCGTCAGTACTGGGTGCCGTGCCTTTCAGCGAACTTTCACTGGAAGGTGTGAAAGGTTTTCTTTCACGGTAGTTTTCTTTTGTCCAATGATCATGCCATAACACTTGATGGAGAGGGGGTGATCGACTGCCCTGACCAAGCAGTACTTAGTTGACAACACAACAGAATTTGCAACGGCAAACAAGAATGGAGGCCCCGATCGAGTGGAAATATGTCATCACCCAGATTGTAGCGGACACCGTGGAGAGTACCTGGCCTTGTGCGAAGTATGTGGTGCTACTCTGTGGGCTTCCTGGAGCGGGAAAGAGCATGTTTAGTGGGGTTTTGGCAGCGGAATTTCGTGAAGCTTTCGAAAAGAACCGAGACCCGGACGACGCCATTCCCCAAGTGCGGGTGTGCGGCTCGGAATTTCACGAAGTGCATGCGAATTTGTCCAGAAGATCGGGGCAAGATATGGCAGTAGATGATGTCAAATAATCGTTGCAAGCAGCGGACGTGGTGGTCATCGATGAGATGCACTTAACGGCAGCCGATAGGCAGCCAATTATTGCCGTGGTGACATCTGAATGGGCCAAGATCGGGTGTAAGGGAGCGGTGTACACGATTAAGCTATCGTGCCGTGACGAAGCCCATGTGTTAGAATTGAATGAGCGATCGCGGCGCCCGCTGCCGAGAGCTACCGTTCGAGCGCTTTTCCAAAAATTCGCCGACGATACTGAGGTGCCCGCATTCACCGTTGAATCGTTCGCGCAGCCAGAGTAAGGCAATTCAGAAGATGTGGACCTCGCCAAACACGCGGAAATAATTGGCCAGATTATTTCAACGTTGACCAGGTTGCCGGAACCTCGAAGGCGTTAGCCTGCTGCTTGGAGTAGCTGTTTGTGAGTTGCGTAACGATGATTCAATAACCTTTTTCATCGCTCTTTAGTATGCTGAGATCTGAGGCCATAGAATGTGAGCTCATACCAGTAAATCCAAGTCAACGCCGACACAGCGTGACACAACGTTGACTGAAAAAGTAAGGCGAAATACACTCGATCTGCTGCTACTAATACCAGCAGTACAATCATTATAGTAATTAGTCAATACAGCGACTCCCAGCTTGAGAGCGCAGAATAGAAAGCCTACTACAGCGACAACAACAAAAAATCGTCAACCAGAATCGAGTCCCCACATGCCGACAGCGCCTATTCGCCGAAGGTGTTTTCGCCGCTGTAGGTGACGTAGAGAAAACCATCAGAGTCTTTCTGCTCTTTGTAAATGTTCGACATTAGTGCCGCTAAACCAGAAAAAAAACATTTAAAAAAATGATCAATGAGTATTAGATAACACAAATAATGACATAACATAGTCACATACCTGTGGGTGGGAGGACGTTGTTGATGAAGATGAAGATTGCCTTCTCTGGACTCAGTTTGATGCGCTTTCGGATCGCGAACACGAATTGGCCGACTGTCAGATCCGCCGGCACCAAGTACTTCTTCTTGTCAATGTCCGGGATGTTGCTACGGTCCGCCTTTTCACAAATCACCTGCACCACGATAACAAAAAACACGAGTTAGATATCACCAGTGAATCTATACCGGTAAAGCATACACACCGGAATCCGGTCCGAGTACTTGAATCGAATGCGTTGGGCTTCGGCTTGGCGCTTCTCTACAAATGGCATCGTTGGTGTAATTCTGTGACCGTGGGGGGGGGGTCTCGACCAGCTCAAGAGCTACGCACCGAACCGGTGTTCCTTCTTGAACGAGCCCATCGTCGCGACGAAAAGGACCGATCCTGAGTCTTCCCAGTATGGCCCTGTAGTCGTCCGTGTTGTTGAGCGGCTCGGCGGTACTGGTGCTGATGGGGTTCTGCTCACGGAGGCGCGGACGTGGTAGTTCAAGCGATTAGGAAACGTCATCGGCGGCGACGGAGGAATTAAAATGGCTAACTGTAAGAAGATGACAAGAACCCCGGATTGTCAAAACGTAAACTGGCTAAGTAGATTGTCAAAACGTATACAAAAGACAGTTAAGCTGCGCAAAGCCTAGAGAATGCAGCGGTCGTGGCGATTGAAGATGCACTTGTTTGATCGTAGCGACACAGAATAGAAGCAACGACAGCTGAAAACAAATAGCATGAAAACTTGAAACTATGAGCTTCATTCAATGTTTCATCACGCATGTCAGTAAAAATGTCAACTTCGCTACTCTAGGCTACCCTCCGAGTACACAAGCTGACAGTGGAGTCCAGGTGAGCTAGGCATCGTCAGCACTCGCAGCTTGCGCTTCACCAAGTTCTGCAGCAGCGTCGGCGTCACCGGATTTTGCAGCAGCAGCGCGGTCACGGAGCCCAGGAGCGGCGACACGGGCGTCACCAGGTTTTGGAGCAGCGGCGCGATCGTGAATGGTGTTCGGCATGTTCGCGGGATCTTCCATCCACCAAGCGAGCTCTGCGAGCCGCAGGCGGGGAGCGGTGCCCGCCGTCGAGCGAGGAGCTTTGCGATTAGTTCTGGCCATGGAAGATTGATTGAGTTGTGTGCAATACTAGCATACGTGTGTATTATTGGCCAATCAAATCACAAATCGTGTCCCAGATAGATTTTTCGATATGGGACATCAAGTCCCAGATCGGTTTTTCGATGTGTGACATCTTCGTCACCCGACAAATCGCAAGAGAATTTTGAATTTGAAGTGAGGTACAGTACATTAATGTCGATTTCCACTTGCTAACGCCACCTAATGCCCATTCCCTGCCGTCAAATCGCAAGAGAGCTAGCCAACGCCATGAGCGCGGTGATAGATGACGATGCGGTGGAAACTCTGCTCAAGTGCTTCTGGGAAGACGGATACATGATCATGCCGAAAGTGTTCGCGGCGTAGATGATCACGACGGTTCGCGCGAAGATCGAGGCTGACGACGAGTCCAAGACGCTCGATTTTGTATCGATCTTCAAGGAGGTTGGCAGCAATACTTTCGATGAGTTCAGGAAGATGGCGCCGCTGAAACGGAAGGCCTACAAGAAACTGAAGGACGAAGCAACCCTGCTGATCAAGAAGTTTCACATGCGCTGGCAGCCAAAGGAATGGGTGGCACTCGAGAGCTTGCCTGGTGGCGAGGAGCAAGATCCACATCGAGACATCCCAGCCGTCGAGATCGGCAAAGCGCGCAAGAAGTTCTCCGAGATTCAAGCCGGGCTTATCATTGGCCTGACGGAGAACACCAAGTTGATATTGTATCCGAAGTGCTTTGCCGTTGCGGATCCTCGTCGTAGGACCGAAGTCCTGCTTGGCGCCGGTGACTGTGTCATATTCCGTGGCGACGTTATCCACAGCGGTGCTGCCTTTACGGAACTCAACTACAGGATTCACTGCGTGCTGACGATCAAGGGCATCAAGTGGGGAGCCGATGCGACCGAGTTCGCGCCTCCTCCAGCCTACAAGTGTGAGTTCTGCCCATTCATGGCGCCAACCAAGTTACAAGTCTCGAATCACAAAAGAGGATGCTTGCGCAACCCTGCCCATGCGGCCAATCGAGCTCGCGAGCGAGAGCTCAATGAGAAAGGTAAGTTCTGCTGTGTGTGTAAGAAGCAGTTTGCCAAGCGCAACACTTACTACAAGCACTACAACCGCCGCCACAAGCCCTACCTGAAGCTGTAAGCCCAACCTGAAGGAAGCGATAAGCTCCAACCCCCCCCCCAAAATGAAACTTTGGCAAGTGGATAGGAAGAACGTGAAAATGTCAAGACTGGAACGATGCCGTGTCGTCGTCGAGCAAATGAAAAAAATCAAACCGGAAGACGCAGCCAGCCTGGAACAAGACCTCGATGAGTTTTTTAAAACGCGGAACTTGCTGTGCCACGAACCGAGTGCTGTTGATAAGACAGACCACCCCTCGTTCCATCAGCGTTGCGTCTCGATCCAACGTTGCATGGAATACTTGGAGAAACAGAGCGATTACTAGCTTTGTCGGGCGAACAATTTTGGCTTGCTAAATGACAGCATTTTGATTTTCTTATCTTCCACATGAGCTCAGCATACAAGCTGTCTAGAAGATAAACGCACTTCAAGTGATCAAAATTCGAGTTTTTGATTTCGAAATTTTGCTCATGAGCTCTGTTGACAAGCTGTCACTAAGATGAGCGCACTTTGATTGGTCAATATTCGATTTTTTTATTGTCAAATCTTGCTGATGAGCTGTTGCTAAGCTGTCAGTAAGATGAGCGCACTTTGATTGGTCAATATTCGATTTTTTGATTGTCAAATCTTGCTGATGAGCTGTTGCGAAGCTGTCAGTAAGATGAGCGCACTTTGATTGGTCGATTCATGCTTGTGAGTGTTGAAGTGCGAAGTGACGTGAAGTATTTCGCTGGACACTTACACAATAGCCCTTCGCGCGTCATACCATCAGCACGATGAGCTATGCATTGTTCGGGACTGAATCGCCCCTGCGTGATGACGACCACCAAGAAGTACGTTCGAGACGGCTCTACCTAGGCCAACCATAGTTCCATGCACGTTGTGTGCTACGGGTACGTGCAATCACTGGGACAAACAAGACGACATGCGGTCCACTATTTCACTTGAAGCAAATGAACGGAGATACGACCAGCCAAGTAAAGTAGCGCCAACCAGATAACAGTGGTTACATTGTTCACAGTTAAGTCACCTATCCTGGAAATATGAAATATGTAGCGGTAACTCAAGTCGCAGCTTTCCGGCAGCTAGGGCGCCACTATGCGTGGCACGTTCTCAAGGCGGACTCGACGTACCATGCGCCGAAAGCGGATCCCATGGAACCGAATCACGTGACGACGAAGGGACACTGCATTCCCCTTGAACGTGCAGTTCCAGACAAGGCAGAATGGATCATCGGTAATCCTCCTCGTGTCATCGATCACTCTCACAAGTTGGGGGTGATGATTTTGAGGGCGTTCCGACAAAGGCGAGTCCAAGTACGCGTGAAGACAGATGTGGTTGGTGTCGTAGCCGACCGGCGCAATGATGAAGTCCCCGCGAATAAGAAGGATGTCTCCCTTGTTCACTTCAATCTGTCGGCGGTTGGAGCGAAGTACGATGTTGTGGTTCCAGCCGTACGTGTAGAAGCTCGTGTTGTTGTCAGTAGCGACAAAAATGGAGCCCGGCAGAGCACTAGGGTCCATAATGTTGGTTCCAACCGGCACGGCCGCGAACTCGCGTCGGGCAGGCAGGTCATTCGTTCCGGCTGGGGTCTTCTGGTATTCCCAGTCGTTAGCGTCAGCGGCAGGATAAAACGACGCGGCCTTCATCGTTGATCAGATCGTGGTCCTCGACTGGGTCTTCGTTCTCGGGCAGGTCGTGCACGACATCGGTGAACCAGGCCTCGGTTTGGGTTTGACGCGCTGATGCTCGCCACTGATCGATAGTGTCTTCGGACACGGCATCGTAGAAGACGACGAAGCCTTCTCTTGCGAATGTTTCGCGCACTTGCATGGATTGGAGGTGGTGGTCGTGTGTGCCGGAAGCGGGTAGCGGAGTGGAGTGGTGCGCAATGCAGAGCAAGTTGGGAAATGAGAAATATGCACAGAGGTGCATATGACTTTGAACGGCACTTATACGGATGCCGCAAGAGAGCAAGGCGGTACAGGGGTGCCTTGCGAGGCTTGACATGGCTCATTTAAATTCATGCACTAACTTGAAACGTCAAGATACTAGGTGCGTGCCGAACGAACGATGCGTTCCTGGCGTCGATATTGCTGCATGATAATTGCCACCCGCGACGCCCAGGCCCCGGGCAATCATACCAACACATACTGAATTGAACAGAAGATGAGAGATTGCTCTGCGCAGCGTACACACACTACCCCGGCGCAAACTCCGTATGCAAATGCACGTACATATCGTGGCACTGGTTGGCGCTCATTAGGGTTGTTACCGTTCGAATTACATGTCTTTCAATATGGCTAGATGGTCCGATCTAAAGAATACGGACCAATGCAGTACAGAGTGCGATGCTTCGCCCACGTCGATGTTGGTGCAGGCACTTGCCGTGTTAGTTTGACAAGGAGCTCTAGCTGTTTTTACCAACACGTCACGGCACCCAAACCGCAGCGTACACGCCGCGATGCAAATAGCGCGACTCAAATGCCAAACGCAGATGTACTGCCTTCGATGCGCTAGTTGAGTTTGTATTGGGGTTCTCAAGAGTTCGTCTTCCATGTTTTGCAATGTGGCTAGATGGTCCGATCCAACTTAAATTGACCAATGCAGTACACAGTGAAATGCTTGGGCGCTGGTTGAAGTTGTTAGAGGTCGAAGATCTAAACCAAACGGACCGATATAGCAGCTCTAAGTGGGGGTAAGCCTAGCCAATAGCTCAGGGCATACCAGACAGTGCAAATCGATGTGCGCCAGCGCTGATGAATATGTAGCAGAGCCACCCAGAGTGTGTTGGTGCCACTACGGATAGTAAGCACAACCAGCACAATGCTCACGAAGTTCCTTTGGAGACGCCAGCATTCTGCCGAAAGTACCTATTGGCTGGGTCTTCAACCAGCCGTTGAAACGCCAAGATACCAAGCACGCATGCACGTTATTGAATTTATGCATCGGCTGCGGCGTATTCAGTTACATAAACGGTAGTGTGCGCTTGTGCAGCGCGGCGCTGGTTGAAGTTGTTAGAGTTCTGGTTTCCATGTTTTTCAATATGGCTAGATGGTCTAGATCTAAACCAAACGGACCAATGCGGTACACATCCAGCCCCGCGTTTTTTAAAGGTATGTACCCTTTGACGATAAGCCAGGCCTCTGCATATTACCAAGGAATTGGATCATGAAGCGTCTGTCATTATCCAATTGAAACCATGGCTGGGAAGTCCCGCGAGCCTCGTGAAGCTGCCAAGCTCCCAAAGAAATCGGTGAAGCCAGACTGTCGTCCGAGCGGCAGCCGCTCCTGACCTACACCTCAACGACGATAATGTCATCCGAGCAGCAGCCGCTACCGACCCACACCCCAACGACGAGAATATGATCCGAGCGACAGCAACCCCTGACCCACACCCCAACGACGAGAATGGTACGTCGGGCCCAGCGACACTGACTCCGTACGAGCGCATGAAAAAGTTGCTTGCTGCAAAAGATGATCGCACAGACACCGTCGTCATGAACACTGTGGAAGGTATGCGTTGTTTGTGCACAATATTATCGATGTAGCGGGCACTGATGACGCTTTTGCTTCACCTAGGATTGAAAGCCCGTCTACAAGAACAGGATGAAAGCGGTTCCGGTGTGGTTAGTGGTGTGATTCGAATGAGACTCCTTTGGGTTTCGGATCACACGTACAAGCAGTGGAATTTGGTTCGACTTCATCTTGTGGATGCCAATGCGCCTGAAAGTCTCGAGGATCAACTGAAGGTTCGCTAAAAGATCCATTGTGTCTTGCACAACTAACGTTACGTGGTTTGTAGGTTTTTCGTGACCCGTACGAAGAGCGCCGCATGGACATTGACTCGCTTTTGCTGACTGCAACACTGTGGAACGTGGAGAGCGGCTCTGAGCTTCTTCCACCGCCCGGTTGCATCGTTGACATCAAGGAGTACAACAACCTACGACTGTACGGCAAAACGCAATGCCAACTGACAGCACGACTGAGCCAGATGAGCTGGATTGGCCAGAAGCTGTAGTGTACGAATGCGGAAATGTGTTGCATATGTCTAGTAATTTGAAGAGCGTTTTAATCGATGTCCGAATTAGCTTAATCGCTCCTATTTAGAATGGGTACATACTTGCGACCGTTCCGCAGCTCCAACTCATTCCTCAAGTTGCGCCGTCGACGACAAGTGAGTGCTATGATGCCTTGATGCGGCTCATGTAACTCGTGTATTAATGCAAATGTGCAGATGACAAAACGGCAGGGATCAACGAACTACTCCAGCGGCGAGATGGAACACTTGTTGGCGCTCGTACGTCAGCACCTTCCCGCCACGAAGCCCGAGTGGATCGACGTGTCAGCAGCGTATAACGCAACCAAAGAACCCCAATGGAAGCGGCGGGGCGCGGTCAGTCTGAAGCGGAAGTTCCGCAGCATGGGCTTGCCTTCGAAACGTGGTGACTCTCGATGGGCAGACGCAACGCGCTGGGTTCAAACGATGATGAAGCAGCAACGTCAGAGAGCGATTGAGAGGCGCATCACAGAGACCCCTCCCTCACAAGTGCAACGAGCTTCCTCGGAGCTGCCTCCCGTGCGCGATGGCTTCGTAGAGCCAAGGTCGACGGGGTCAAGTCTTCCTGCGAGATCAACGGAGTCATGTCTTCCTGCAGCTCTGCATTCAACCGATGAGGTCAAGCAATTGCTGTCATGGCTGCAGGAGCACTTTGTACTCCGCCCACCAAGCGAAGGAAGGGATGCTCCGAGCCTGAAGGAACTTCTCCTGCAGCGCAAATCAGATCGGCGAGCGGCCAGACGTCATCACAAAGAGCTGTTGCAGAGTATGGCTCTGCTGAAGGTTACTTTAGAGAGCTTGTTTGCTTGTTGGGATTAATTTATCATGCCGAGCCGGATAAATGGAAGGGCAAGCCGTACGGGTAGTGTAGCTGCACGCACGTTAAAGAAGCAATCGTTGCCGTTGAAGTTGAGTGGTATTGGTTCAGATGGCTCAGCCAAATATTTTTCATCCTGCTGACTATATTTGACAGCTAAGCCTCTACGATAGCTGCGTCTCATTTGCTGATTCACCTCGGACATCAACAGGCATGACAGCTCGCGGCAAGATAACCCCCAAACGCCACCGAAAAATCATTCGAGACGGCATCCAAGGTATCACTAACGCTGCTGTACGCCGGCCAGCCCGTCGTGCTGGTGTGATGCGGATCTCCGGGCTCGTGTATTTTGAGACGAGAGCAGTGCTGCGCGTGTTCCTTACCAACCTAGTGCGAGATGCCGTGACGTACACAGAACATGGAAACCGGAAGACCGTCACGCGCATGGACGTCCTGTTCGCTCTCAAGCACCAGGGAAGAACCCTATACGGCTTTTAACAATTCAAGATAAAGTCGCGAGCTGCACGAAGCAGCTCTGCCCAAACTTTCGGTGTTTCCTTATTGGGTCATGTTGCATACCAGGTCTACATAAGCTTCTATTCTGTCTCGCTACACATCGACGTCAGCTAGTCGTGCTAATGGCAGGAAACGCGGAGAGCACCGCAGTGTGAATGTGTACGGCAAAATACTTCACGTCACTCGCACTTCAACTCTTATCACTGACAAGCATGGATATTTGACCAATCAAAGTGCGTTCATCTTACTGACAGCTTAGCAACAGCTCATCAGCAAGATAAGATGCGCTCTCCATTAATTGACCGAAACAATTGACTACTTGATTGGTCAAAACTACAAAACAGCTTTCAAAAGCTTGCCATTGATGATACTTATCAGGTTCCTGACGTACTAATTCCTACTTCGCTCACGATACTTATTACACCTGATTTTGTTATTGCACCCCTTTCAATTGATTTAAAAACCGATATTTAATTAATTTACAGGGTATTTCATTCTTCACTCCGTCTCCACTGCGTAGATTTATTTTCTTATTTCTTAACGAACTGTGGTTCCCCCGTGACAACCGTCCCGGGCTCGCCAATATAGCACATTGGGGGGTCGAAATCTAACGTTTGACACAAATACCGGTATTAGTGTAATCACAAATCGTGTAACCACACAATAGTGTGTAGCGTACATAGAATAACGAGGTGAATTGGTCCCTAACCGACCCGGTACCGCGGTATTTTCGTGTGGCACACATGCAAAACTTCCATTTCCGGCACGTCACCTTGAAGAGCACGGCGCGCGGGGGGATGCGAGGGACCATGCCCGGCGCAGAGCGCCACAGCGCCGCACGCAAGTGACGCGCATGCAGCCGCAGAGCGCCAAAGAAGCAGACCAAGGGTGATTGGAGGGCGGCCAAGGGTCAATACGGTACGTACTCGTGGCCCATGGAAAAATTAATGGACCACTACGGTACGTGGTCGAGCGAGCGCCGTGCACGGCAGCCATCCGTCTGACCCTCATTTATCATTTTGCATTTTTCACAGTATGCAGAAGGCTAGCTGGAGATTTTGGCGAAAGTGGTGCTGCTGCTGCAGCGTGACGTGGCATGCTGGAGATTGTAGAGGAAGTGGTGCTGTTGCTGCGTGGCATGGTGGATATTGTGGAGGAACTGGAGGTGCTGTTGCAGCGCGACGCGGCATGCTGGAGCAGCGTCGGCGGAGTTGCTGACGTTCGCGGGGATCGAGTGCACAGGCGACGTGCAGCCGGATGCAGCGGACTCGCAGCTCCCGACGGACATGCCGACGCTCTGATACGATTCGGGCACTGTGGGGCCCCCAAGCGCGTCGTGCTGCAGCAGCAAGCTCGAGATTGTGGTGAAAGTGGTGATGCTGCTGCTGCTGCAGCGCGATCTGGCATGGTGGATATTGTGGAGGAACTGGAGGTGCTGTTGCAGCGCGACGCGGCATGCTGGAGCAGCGTCGGCGGAGTTGCTGACGTTCGCGGGGATCGAGTGCACAGGCGACGTGCAGCCGGATGCAGCGGACTCGCAGCTCCCGACGGACATGCCGACGCTCTGATACGATTCGGGCACTGTGGGGCCCCCAAGCGCGTCGTGCTGCAGCAGCAAGCTCGAGATTGTGGTGAAAGTGGTGATGCTGCTGCTGCTGCAGCGCGATCTGGCATACTGGAGATCGTGGAGGACGTGGTCGTGCTGCCGCAGCGCGACTCGGCATGCTGGAGCAGCCTCGACGGAGCTGCTGACGTTCGAGAAGATCGAGCGCACGGGCGACGTGCAGCCGGGTGCAGCGGACTCGCAGCTCCCGACGGACATGCCGACGCTCTGATACGATTCGGGCACTGTGGGGGCCCCAAGCTCGTCGTGCTGCAGCAGCAAGTTCGAGATTGTGGTGAAAGTGGTGATGCTGCTGCTGCAGCGCGATCTGGCATGCTGGAGATCGTGGAGGACGTGGTCGTGCTGCCGCAGCGCGACTCGGCATGCTGGAGCAGCCTCGACGGAGCTGCTGACGTTGACGCCGGCAGCGACTCCTGCTCCGACGATCGAGGTCGAAGCAGCAGCGGCCATTGCGACTCCGGCGGCCGCCACTGCACGATCGTGCCGAGCCGCTTGTCGCCGGACCAAGTGACGCCGGAGACGCCGGCAGCGACTCCTGCTCCGACGATCGAGGTCGAAGCAGCATCGGCCATTGCGACTCCGGCGGCCGCCACTGCACGATCGTGCCGAGCCGCTTGTCGCTGGACCAAGTGACGCCGGAGACGCCGGCAGCAACTCCTGCTCCGACGATCGAGGTCGAAGCAGCATCGGCCATTGCGACTCCGGCGGCCGCCACTGCACGATCGTGCCGAGCCGCTTGTCGCCGGACCAAGTGACGCCGGAGACGCCGGCAGCGACTCCTGCTCCGACGATCGAGGTCGAAGCAGCATCGGCCATTGCGACTCCGGCGGCCGCCACTGCACGATCGTGCCGAGCCGCTTGTCGCCGGACCAAGTGACGCCGGAGACGCCGGCAGCGACTCCTGCTCCGACGATCGAGGTCGAAGCAGCATCGGCCATTGCGACCCCGGCGGCCGCCACTGCACGATCGTGCCGAGCCGATTGACGCCGGACCAATTGACGCCGGAGACGCCGGCAGCGACTCCTGCTCCGACGATCGAGGTCGAAGCAGCATCGGCCATTGCGACTCCGGCGGCCGCCACTGCACGATCGTGCCGAGCCGCTTGTCGCCGGACCAAGTGACGCCGGAGACGCCGGCAGCGACTCCTGCTCCGACGATCGAGGTCGGAACACCAACGCCGATTGCGACGGCAGCGTGCGCCTGTGGAGGCTGGACTCCGGCCGCTGAACGTTAGACGCCGGCTCTGATTGCGACTCCGGCGGCCACCCCTGGCAGCTCGACGGTGACGCCGGCCCAAGCCACGCCGGAGACGCCGGTTGCGACTGGAACCAGCATTTGCATCTTTTTTTTAAATAAACAGCACTGCTGCTTCGCGGCAGGGAGCCAACATTTGCCATTTTTCTAGATATAACAGCACTGCTGCTTTGTTGCAGGGAACGACATTGCCTCTTCTTTTATAATAAATATTATAAATACTTAGTCATGCAGTACTAGGAAAGCAATCAGGTGTATACTTTTCTTTGATTTAAACATATATAACCTAGTGTTTCTTCGTTTTGTTGTTGTCCCGGTCGTAGTCCTAGTTTGTCTTGATGCACAAGCTTAGAAGTGACAATGTGATTCCCGTCACTTTCTGACCAACTGGCCGAATCTCACATCAAACACACACGCTGCCCGGATTAGCCAAAAATGCTGTATCGGGTACGGTGTACACGTACCCTATTTGGATATAGCTTCGGGTACAGCGTACAGTACTGTGGCTTCTATAGTGTGGTGGACATAGTTTAGACTGCATATAACCTTTATAAACAAATGGATTATGACTTTATACAGGCTTGCGCGATTGTTGATTCGAAGAACCGCGCAGGGGCAGAACTCACAATAGAATACTACTGCATAGTGTTGGTTTGATGCACGCATCTAACCAGGGGCGGAATGCATCCAATGCGCATCCAATATAAGATGCGTGCATCTTTTTCAACAAAGTCACGACGAATTGTGAAAATGACAATAGATCAGGACCAGCCGGAATAGCGACAAACAGTATGGTACTGAGTATTAATATACCTTGATTTCCATGTAAAAACTTGGTCGCGACCAATGCTGGTACTTGATTGGTCGCGCCCTTGATTTAGATAAAAAAAACGCCAATCATCACGTTTTCGGCAAACATTGACATCTTCTAGCGGTGAATATCGCAAAATGGCAGGAAAAGTTTCAAGTAAGCTTCCAATTCTCTATGTACCCTATTTTTGGTACATAATATGATGCATTCAAACCAACACTACTACTGCACAGTGCCGCACAGTGACCGTAAAATTCGTACCGCGACGTGATAGTTGGATGTGGCAGCGAGGAGGGCGCGTTGGAGTAGTTTGAGAGCTTAGAGCATCTCAAGTTCAGAGTGAGAAATTACCGTGTGGATTACGCTAGAGCAACCGAAAATGAAAATCCCTGCTGAAGATGGATGGCATGGCCCTCAAATTCCCCAAAATAACGTTCTTAAAAAGAGAAGAACGCGGCTCGCTGAGCCAATACGGCAGCTGAGTAGACATGCTTGGCCTCATAGAATAGCTATGGGCGGGAAGACCTAGCCACCGGACAAGGAAGCGCGAGAAACGAAGGAATTTGCAAATATGAAGCCGGCAATTTGGCTGGATCGCGGCGGCTTACTTTCACCCTCCTTCTGTAAGAATTAATCCCCTCTCTGATCACCTTAAAAACTATATGTTACCGAAAGTACACCGAAAGTAGCTGATTTCTGTGTATGTACTGTGAATTTCCTGTTGCTGTAGCATCACTACTAATCAGCTAAATCTCTGGTGTTTGGTAGTACTAATTGAATAGTAGCAATGAACAGTGGAATTATTAGTACTACTAGCACCATAGTAGTGTGGGGGTGGGGGGGGGGGCTCCATGCCCTGGTCGAAGTGGTCGAAGTCTCCGTACTCCCCCACGACGACCATTTCTCGGTTCTGAGGGGCCAGCACTCTTTCGCACTCGATCTGCTCCCCAGAACTGAAGACGCCACCCGAGAACGGCGCGTACATGTACTGACTGGCACGCTCTTGGGCAGGATCATGGACTTGATGGTCGTCCAGTACGGAAGGTCCTGGGGCGTGGTCACCAGCGTCATGCTCTCGTTCTGGATAAAGTGGCCCATGGCAAAAACAAAACGAGCCGGAGGAGTGCACAACGGTCTCTTCCAGGAGGCTCTGCGTTGAAGTTCTGGAGCATTTAGTAGTAAGTACTACTAGCACTACTATAGTTCCTGAACTTCAACCATAAGCTTAACACTACTAATACGTATTTTTATCGCTACTGGAGCGATTCCCGCAGCCAAAACCCTAGTCCTAGATCCAAGACCCAGGAAGAAACGTGCAGAAAAAGGGGCTGGATCAAACGTCTGAGCCAATCAAAAGTCTGTGCGAGGGGGGTACCCCCTCGCACAGACTATTTTGGGAAACTCAGACTTGTCACAGACTGCTGCGGGAATCGCTCCACTATTCGATTAGCACTACGAAGCACCAGAACGTCAGCATATGAAACAGTTGGTATCGGGAATTATTTATTTTATTTGAGAAGGGAGATATGCCTATCGATACCTACCATTTTCAACAAAGCCACCAGCAGCACATGATAAGAGTACGAGGTTGTGTACTAGGAAGCAGAAAAATAGGGGTTTCAGTCAGTCATTTCTTCAAGCTCTTTGTGATGTGCGCAGCTGGACGAGACGCTCGTCGAAGAGAACACCACGGTGGACGCCGTCATCAACCTCAACGTGCCGGGCGAGGTGCTGATAGAGCCCGCCGTGTGCACCCGGCAAGCGGCCGCAGCTACCACGTCAAGTTCGCCCCGCCCAAGGTGGCCGGCATGGATGACATGACGGGCAAGCCTTTGTCCAAACAATTCCGAGGGGTTGCACATGGTTTATAAGCAACCGACTCGGATTCCTGCAATGGTTCAAATCAAGAAAAAACAAGAACTGGTAAATATAAAACGAGAAAACCTCTATCTTTACATATACCTAAGACCTGATTTTGGATCATTGCTTATATAATATATTGTGAATTCCGTCCAAATTTGCCGAATCGGATCGGTTTTCAAGACTCCGCCAGAATCGCTCCAATACAATTCCCAAGTCAGATTTGGAATCGCCAGAGGAAGCCGAGGAGCCGCATGTCATGGCTACATTCGTACTTAATCTGTCTACTTTACGATTTGTATACGCTCGGGCGATTGGCCGGCGATTGGGCCCCGGCGATTCAAAGAACCGCATGAGTAGAACCCACAATAATTGTTGCAACACGTGACCACTATTAGGCCAAACTCTGCGGCTCCCGAAAGGCGATAGAAAGGACAGCAAATGGATCTAGGTCATATTTTTGATTTAAATTTGGCAGTTCTCGGTTTGATCTTAAAATCTGTGAATTCGACCCAGAAACGGTGTACGTGTTTCGTTATTGTTTGTAATATTGTTGCATAAACCACAAAGCAAAGCATGTTCGAACGAACTACGTTTCCCCCCGGGCGCGCCCGCCCGGGCGTGCTAATTTTGCTGAGAATACCGCTCTTTTTTCATTGTTCGTAGTTCGAAGAACTATTCGTAGTTCACAGTTCGTTAAGAACTGTGTATAGTATTCGTGTTCTGGGGCAAATGTGACAATGGCTACATTTCACCGGTACGTACCGGTGACGTTTTTGCAGGCCCTAGCCACGATTGTGTGGCGCCAGCTCTTCCAACCACGGACCCGTCTGTACCTGCCGTGTGTTCGTCCGTACTTTTAGTGCGCTTAGCGTGTGCGCCACACGGAAAAGGCCCAATCACCCACAGGCAAAAAACGAAACTTTCCCCTTTCAGAAACGCATAAACCCGGCGAATCGGATCGGGCTTGCACCGGGAGCCCACTCTATTGCTGCCCTTTCTGTGCGCCTCCTCTTTAAATACATGGAATAACGAAAAGGGAAAGACACAGGGATTGGTCTGTATCGCCGCCGCGAGAGCCACGGGCCCGAACCGCTCAACCGTCGCGAACGCACCCATTGAGGGTCCGCGCGGCTCATTTGCTCGCCACGAAGCGGCTGCGCCCCCTCGCACGGACCCTCGTCAACCGCCGCCAACCGTCGCGAACGCACCCATTGAGGGTCCATCTAAAAAGATGGAGACCAGCATGCGGCTGACGAGGATGCGCACCTCGTGTGCGGCACTCGAGATAGGTCTGCGCTAAAGATTTTGGACCCTCAATGGGTGCGGTCCCCCATCCCCCCGCGCTGCATGCATGCCGCCCGGATGCCGCCCAGCCTCACTCTCAGATTTGGCGCGTCGGAGACAAGGTGCGTTGCTGCTGCATTTTGCGGTCGCCTCGGTTTGGCTGCGTACTGATGCTGCTGTTTTTGCGTGCACCAGCCCGACGTGACCAGCAGCAGCCGCAGGGTGAGTCGTGCCGTACGCGCTGCATGCAATGGGCTGCTTACTGACTGTGTGTATGGTATTGTTTTGTGTGTGCCAGCCCAGCCCAGCTAGCAGCGGCCGCGAGCATGGGGACGACGGCACAAGGTGAGTCGTGCCGTACGCGCTGCATGCAATGGGCTGCTTACTGATGGTGTGCATGGTATTGTTTTTTTGTGTGCCAGCCCAGCCCAGCTAGCAGCGGCGACAGCGGCAGCAGTACCGCGTCACCACCACCGGCCTCGAGCATGGGGACGACGGCATCGAGCAAGCTGGGTACGGCACAAGGTGAGTCGTGCCGTACGCGCTGCATGCAATGGGCTGCTTACTGACTGTGTGTATGGTATTGTTTTTTTTTTCGTGCCAGCCCAGCCCAGCTAGCGGCGGCGGCAGCGGCAGCAGTACCGCGTCACCACCACCGGCCGCGAGCATGGGGACGACGGCATCGAGCAAGCTGGGTACGGCACAAGGTGAGTCGTGCCGTACGCGCTGCATGCATGGGCTGCTTACTGATTGTGTGCATGGTATTGTTTTTTTTTCGTGCCAGCCCAGCCCAGCTAGCGGCGGCGGCAGCGGCAGCAGTACCGCGTCACCACCACCGGCCGCGAGCATGGGGACGACGGCATCGAGCAAGCTGAGGCCGACACAAGGTGAGTCGTGCCGTACGCGCTGCATGCATGGGCTGCTTACTGATTGTGTGCATGGTATTGTTTTTTTTTTCGTGCCAGCCCAGCCCAGCTAGCGGCGGCGGCAGCGGCAGCAGTACCGCGTCACCACCACCGGCCGCGAGCATGGGGACGACGGCATCGAGCAAGCTGAGGTCGACACAAGGTGAGTCGTGCCGTACGCGCTGCATGCATGGGCTGCTTACTGATTGTGTGCATGGTATTGTTTTTTTTTTGTGTGCCAGCCCAGCCCAGCTAGCAGCGGCGACAGCGGCAGCAGTACCGCGTCACCACCACCGGCCTCGAGCATGGGGACGACGGCATCGAGCAAGCTGGGTACGGCACAAGGTGAGTCGTGCCGTACGCGCTGCATGCAATGGGCTGCTTACTGACTGTGTGTATGGTATTGTTTTTTTTTTCGTGCCAGCCCAGCCCAGCTAGCGGCGGCGGCAGCGGCAGCAGTACCGCGTCACCACCACCGGCCGCGAGCATGGGGACGACGGCATCGAGCAAGCTGGGTACGGCACAAGGTGAGTCGTGCCGTACGCGCTGCATGCATGGGCTGCTTACTGATTGTGTGCATGGTATTGTTTTTTTTTCGTGCCAGCCCAGCCCAGCTAGCGGCGGCGGCAGCGGCAGCAGTACCGCGTCACCACCACCGGCCGCGAGCATGGGGACGACGGCATCGAGCAAGCTGAGGCCGACACAAGGTGAGTCGTGCCGTACGCGCTGCATGCATGGGCTGCTTACTGATTGTGTGCATGGTATTGTTTTTTTTTTCGTGCCAGCCCAGCCCAGCTAGCGGCGGCGGCAGCGGCAGCAGTACCGCGTCACCACCACCGGCCGCGAGCATGGGGACGACGGCATCGAGCAAGCTGAGGTCGACACAAGGTGAGTCGTGCCGTACGCGCTGCATGCATGGGCTGCTTACTGATTGTGTGCATGGTATTGTTTTTTTTTTGTGTGCCAGCCCAGCCCAGCTAGCAGCGGCGACAGCGGCAGCAGTACCGCGTCACCACCACCGGCCTCGAGCATGGGGACGACGGCATCGAGCAAGCTGAGGCCGACACAAGGTGAGTCGTGCCGTACGCGCTGCATGCATGGGCTGCCTACTGATTGTGTGAATCTTTTTCGTGCTTTCACAGCGCGGTGGCACGACCAGAAGCAGCGGTAGCACCACCGCCAACGGAAGCAATATGCCATCAGGTGTCAAGGTGAGCCTGGCCGCGTTGGCAGCTTGCGTTTGCTGTGTACTAACATTTGAGATGTTTTGGGTGCCTTTGCAGCGCGGACTACGGCCAGAGGCGGTTGAAGCGGCAGCCCCACCGCCGCCGGAAGCATCGAGTCAGCGTCGCAAATGGTGAGCTTGGCCGCATTTTGCAACCTTCAGTAGCTGCGCTCTGACTTTTTGGCGGTGTTTTGTGTGGTACCATGGAGCAGAAACTCGTGGCGACGTCGTCTCATGGAGCCGGTAACGCCCGTGGTCATTTGCCTCGACGACGCGCATCGCCGTGCTGCCTTCTCACGAGGACAACTACCGTGTGGCCACAAGGTGATACAGGTTAGTGTGGTGTCCAGCGCGTGCTCGACGGGCGGCGCGACCGCCTCTTCTACTTTAAGGCAATGTGGATACAAGCAGATGTGATTGGTCAATATTCATCATTTTGATTTTGAAATCTTGCACATAGCTCCGTTGACAAGCTGTCACTAAGATGACCGCACTTTGATTGGTCAATATTCGATTTTTTGATTGTCAAATCTTGCTGATGAGCTGTTGCCAAGCTGTCAGTAAGATGAACGCACTTTGATTGGTCAAATATCCATGCTTGTCAGTGATAAGAGTAAGTATTTTGCCGTACACATTCACATTGCGGTGCTCTCCGCGTTTCCTGCCATTAGCACGAATAGCTGACGTCGATGTGTAGCGAGACAGAATAGAAGCAATGACAGCTAAAAAAAAAGTAGCATGGCAGCTTGAAAGTACGAGCTCCATTCAATGTTCCATCATGCATGTCAGCAAAAATGTCAACTTCGCTACTCCAGGCTACCCTCCGAGTACACAGGCTGACAGTGGAGTCCAGGTGAGCTAGGCTTCGTCAGCACTCGCAGCTTGCGCTTCACCAAGTTCTGCAGCAGCGTAGGCGTCACCGGATTTTGCAGCAGCAGCGCGGTCATGGAGTCCAGGAGCAGCGACACGGGCGTCACCAGGTTTTGGAGATATGGGGTTCGGCGCGTTGGCGGGATCTTGCATCAACCGAGCGAGCTCTGCGAGCCGCAGGCGGGGAGCGGTGCCCGCCGTCGAGCGAGGAGCTTTGCGCCAGGTTATAGCCATGGAAGATTGATTGAGTTGTGTGCAAAACTAGCAGACGTGTGTATTGTGGGTTCCACTCAAAATCTTCTCGGCCGATTGATTGAATCGATCGGCCTACAATCGCCCCGCGTATACTCTAGCGTATACAAGTTCAACTAAGTACGAGTGTAGCCATCAGCTAATGACTTGGGAATTGTATAAGGACGATTCAGCGAACCACTCAGGATTTCTAAATTTAGCCGGAATTCACGATATTATTGGCCAATCAAATCACAGATCGTGTCCCAGATCGGTATTTCGATGTGGGACATCTTCGGTCACTCGACAAATTGCAAGGGAGATAGCAAGCGCCATGAGCGCGGTGATACATGACGATGCGGTGGAACATCTGCCCAAGCGCTTCTGGGAAGACGGAAACATGATCAGGCCGAAAGTGTTCGCGGCGGAGATGATCACGACGGTTCGCGCGAAGAGCGAGGCTGACGACGTCGTGCTGGTGTGCGATTAAGGATCGCACGAACCGTCCGACGTTTTGATCACGGTGTAGGTGCCAGCATAGCGCAGTCCACGGGCAGAAACAACTATGGCGGTCAATGAAGTTGATTTTGGCATCATACAAGTAACGTGAGTTTCGTTTTAGACGAGCGCAACCTCTGTGCAAGATACATAAAAAAAGCTTTGTCCTTCAGAAAACTATAGCCTACCAATTCCGCTTATCAGTTTTGAAAATCGTTGGGATACGCCCGTTGCTCTTCATTTTTACTTGTCGGTAAGACGAGCGACAAGATGACTACAGCTCGACCCCAGGCTCCCAGCAAGTCCACGCCTTCACAAGCATCTTCTGAAGACACTCTGCAAAGCAAGCGAAAGCGCGACCAAGACGAGGACGAGGTCGATGGCGAGTCAGCAAAGAACAAGACGGCGAGAGTGACCAGAAATGCGACGGCCGAAGCCGCCGAAGCCGTCGAGGATGAAACGATACGGCAGACAAGTGACGATCAAGAACTTTCACTGGCCGATCTTGCCGAGGCGGTGCCGGCGCTGAAAAAAATGCATGCACGAATGAGAGACGGCAAGCGCCAGTTGGGCAAACGCAGGTCAGGTGACAAATTCAAGATGAGTCCATCCGTGTTGGATGTTTTCGCTGATCGATATCTTGCGGCACGAAACGCCCATAAAGACGTGGACTATCAAACACTTTCAACCAGGAAATATTTCAAGGACTTCAAGGACCACGCAGAGGAGTTGAGGGCCAAGGAACCCGAGTTGAAAGTGCTTCTCAAGAAGGCGTTGGCTGAGCAGCGTGAAATTGATGCAGGCAAGCCCATGAAAAACATTGAAGCTTTGGAAGAAGAGGTCGCGAGGTTGGACGTGCAGCACGAGGAAGACGTTGCGAAGTGCAAGCAGCTCGAAGTGGACATTGAGCAGCGGGAGGAGCAGCATAGTCTGACGATTTCGAAGATGAAGGAGTCGTACGAAGTGGAAATTGGGAAGCTACAGAGCGAATTAAACGAAGTGAAGGCAAAGAACAGCGCTCTCAAGGAAGTGGTGACGGGGCACGGCAAGTCTACCGAACTTGGAGGCGAAGTGAATCAAGTCAAGGATAAAGTAGCAGAGCTGGATAAAAAAATGGAAGCAGAGACCACCAGACAAGCCGAGCTAGTTGCATTTAGCAACAGACTTGCTGAAGAGGAGCGGAGGCTTGCCGCAGAAGCTGATGCCCTGAAAGCGGGACGCGAGAAGCTTGTTGCAGAAGCTGATGCCCTGAAAGCAGGACGCGAGAAGCTTGTTGCAGAAGCTGAGGACCTGAAAGCGCAACGCGATAGTGTCGAGGACGAGTGGGCGAATCTGAAAATGGAAAAATCCCGATTCGATTTACACGTGAAGACTACTAAGCAAAGCTATGCTGAGTGCCAGCGTGCAATTGACACGGCAAAATATGACTGCGAAGCTGCGATTCAAAATGCGGACTACCTGCGTTACGAAAGGGATCAAGAGACCAAACGCGCCGATGAATTGAAGATGAAGCTCGACTCGTACGCTGCATGCTGCGGCACGGAGCACTGCATTGAAACCTTTCTCGGGAAACGCAACTATGATTGTACGTATTCTTTTGGAATGTAGTGTGCACTTGCTTTCTTGTTGACTTACGTTGTGTTGCTGGTTTTACAAACAGACTTGAAAATGCCGAGACTGGAACAATGCCGTGTCGTCGTGGAGAAAATGAAAAAAGTCAACCTGAAAGACGCCGCCAGCCTGGAACAAGACCTCGCAGAGTTTTTTCAAACGCGGAACTTGCTGTGCCACGAACCGGGTGCTGTTGATAAGACAGACCACCCCTCGTTCCACCAGCGTTGCGTCTCGATCCAACGTCGCGTGGAAAACTTGGAGAAACAGAGCGATTACTAGCTTTGTCGGGCGAATAATTTTGGCTTGCTAAATGATAGCAACTTGATTTTCTTATCTTTCACATGAGCTCAGCATACAAGCTGTCTAGAAGATAAATGCACTTCAAGTTATCAGAATTCGAGTTTTTGATCTTGAAATCTTGCACATAGCTCCGTTGACAAGCTGTCACTAAGATGACCGCGCTTTGATTGGTCAATATTCGATTTTTTATTGTCAAATCTTGCTGATGAGTTGTTGCTAAGCTGTCAGTAAGATGAACGCACTTTGATTGGTCAAATATCCATGCTTGTCAGTGATAGAGTTGAAGTGCGAGTGACGTGCCATCATTGTCCTTCAGAAAACTATAGCCTACCAATTAAATCATATTCGATTTAGCCGTTCATCAGTTTTGAAAATCGTTGGGATATGCCCGTTGCTCTTCATTTTTTCTTGTCGGTGAGGCGAGCGGCAAGAAGACTAAAGCTCGACCCCAGGCACCCTGCAAGTCCAAGCGATCACAAGGTTCTTCTGCTGCTCAGCGCTCTTCTGCTGTTGCTGACATGCCCAGAGCCACCAAGAAGTGTGGCAAGACGAGCGGCAAGAACACTAACGTTCGGCCTCGGGCAACCAGCAAGTCCAAGCCTTCACAAGCATCTTCTGAAGGCACCCGTCAAAGCAAGCGAAAGCGCGGCCAAGTCGAGGACGAGGTCGATGGCGAGTCAGCAAAGAACAAGACGGCGAGAGTGACCAGAAATGCGACCGCCGAAGCCGCCGAAGGCGTCGAGGGTGAAACGATACGGCAGACAAGTGATGATCAAGAACTTTCACTCGCCGACCTTGCCGAGGCGGTGCCGGCGCTGAAAAAAAATGCATGCACGAATGAGAGACGGCAAGCGCCAGTTGGGCAAACGCAGGTCAGGTGACAAATTCCAGTTGAGTCCACCTCTGTTCGTTGTTTTCGCTCAGCGATATCGTGCGGCACGAAACGCCCACAAAGGCGTGGACTATCAAAGACTTTCAGAAACGGATAATTTCAAGTCGTTCAAGGGCCACGTAGAGGAGTTGAGGGCCAAGGAACCCGAGTTGAAAGTGCTTCTCAAGAAGGCGTTGGCTCAGCAGCGTGAAAATGATGCAGGCAAGCCCATGAAAAACATTGAAGCTTTGGAAGAAGAGGTCGCGAGTTTGGACGTACAGCACAAGGAAGACGTTGCGAAGTGCAAGCAGCTCGAAGTGGTCAGTAAGCAGCAGGAGGAGCAACATAGTCTGGCGATTTCGAAGCTGAAGGAGTCTTACGAAGTGGAAATTTGGAAGCTACAGAACGAATTGAACGAAGTGAAGGCAAAGAACAGCACTCTCAAGGAAGTGGTGATGGGGCACGGCAAGTCTGCCGAACTTGGAGGCGAAGTGAATGAAGTCAAGGATAAAGTAGCAGAGCTGGAACGAACAATGGAAGCAGAGACCACCAGACAAACAGAGCTAGTTGCGTTTGACAACAGACTTGCTAGAAAGGAGCGGGTGCTTGTCGCACAATCTGAGGGCCTGAATGCGGAACTCGAGCGTATCAAGGGCGAGTGGGCGAAACTGGAAAGGGAACAATCCCGACACGATTTCCAAGTGCTACGCTATACTGATTGGCAGCGTGTAATTGACACGGCAAAATATGACCGCGAAGTTGCGATCGAAAATGAGAATGGCCTGCGTTACAAATGGGCTCGTGAGAACGAACGCGCCAATGAATTGAAGATGAAGCTGGACTCGTACGCTGCATGCTGCGACACGGAGCACTGCATTGAATCCTTTGTCGCGAAACACATCCATGATCGTACGTTTTTTTTGGAATGTAGTATGCACTTGCTTTCTTGTTCACTTACGTTGTGTTGCTGGTTTTACAAACAGACTTGAAAACGCCAAGACTGAAACGATGCCGTGTCGTTGTCGAGCAAATGAAAAAAATCAAACCGGAAGACGCAGCCAGCCTAGAACAAGACCTCGATGAGTTTTTTAAAACGCGGAACTTGCTGTGCCACGAACCGGGTGCTGTTGATAAGACAGACCACCCCTCGTTCCACCAGCGTTGCGTCTCGATCCAACGTCGCGTGGAAAACTTGGAGAAACAGAGCGATTACTAGCTTTGTCGGGCGAATAATTTTGGCTTGCTAAATGATAGCAACTTGATTTTCTTATCTTTCACATGAGCTCAGCATACAAGCTGTCTAGAAGATAAATGCACTTCAAGTTATCAGAATTCGAGTTTTTGATCTTGAAATCTTGCACATAGCTCCGTTGACAAGCTGTCACTAAGATGACCGCGCTTTGATTGGTCAATATTCGATTTTTTATTGTCAAATCTTGCTGATGAGTTGTTGCTAAGCTGTCAGTAAGATGAACGCACTTTGATTGGTCAAATATCCATGCTTGTCAGTATACTATTTTAGAGCAAGTATTCGGCTGCACAAGGGTGCCCTCCAGCTAAAGGATGCTCGGTAAAATCGAAGCGCCTGTGTGTAATCTCGTCCGTCACAAAGCCGTTGCGTGCGACGACCTGCTTGTCATAGATAGCGGCAGGCTGCACGGGTGCGCTGGGTAGAAGCACCTGCAACCACACCCAATGCGACTCCAGCGCTGCCCCATCAATTACCCCAAATAGCGCCAAGCGGCAAAGTTCTTGGCGCTGGATGCCTAAGTGTCCCTCGCTGCACAGCGTTAGAAGCGCACTAAAGCAATCGTTGAAGTTGAAGTTAAGTAGTATTGGTTCAGAAGGCCCAGTCAAGTAGTTTTGATCCCGCTTACTTCGACAAGAACAACAGCACGAATGAAGCCATTGATAAGGCCCGAAAACGCATTTAAACTGATGCAACCAGCACCGAGCACAATAGTTTCATGGACGCCTCCTCGCCGTGGGTGTCGGTTATCGCTTCTCCTCACCAAGGGTCGTCTCCTCCTCACCAAGCCGTGGGATTTGGGCTTATGGCCTTGGCCTTTGGATATGCATACCCACGTGCTTATTCTCAATTCCGCTGCGTCTCAAGCACCCAACCAACGAGCCACCACTGCAACCTCACCGAAGTCATGCAAGGCGGAGAGAGATTCGCTACAAAGGGCTACTTCATTATCTACGGTACTATCCAAGACGACACGACCAACGTCTGGCGGTTGATCGCACGCCTAACCGATGGCTGGTTTGAAGAGGAAGTGACCGACATGACTGAGGAACAAGTTCGTGTCGAAGCTGCTATGCCGGACCAAGACGTCCGTGAAATGTCGCGCTTGCTGAAGCGGTTCTACCGAACGTTTTTCCCGACCCCAAGTGCGCATGACTGGCACTTCATGAAGACCCCGGCTGGCACGAAAGGCTTACTACCTCATCGAGACTTTCTCACGGTGGGCGCCGACATCATGGACGTGAGTTCTCTATCTGGACCGATAGTTGTGCCGTACTACGACAGCCCAGACGACCACCGCCCCGCCGTGGTTACCGAGATCGACGGTACGCGCGGAATTGACGTCCGAAGTTGCATTGTGTGGAACTGCACCTTCGAGGGAACGCCTCTGTGTCTGCGTCGTCACCTGAACCGCTTCCATGGCATTCGCTTCCAACGTGCGGCGCGCCACCTCGAGCCGTGAGTTCTCCTCAAAAGAATGGCGCGCGCTCAAAATGCAAGGACCGGCCACAACAACCAACCGACCAAATCGTGTAGTGTAGTTATAGGTATCATCTTGTCTAGTAGGATCGAGGTTAATATGTTTGCTGCATGAACAAATACTATATTTGAGATTCTGTGAGTGTAGTACGTCCACGAGACGAAAACGGTAGACAGTGTTGGGGAAGCTGGCACTTCCGTAAGTTGTTGTTGCCGATTGTATTGCTTAGTAGGAAGCAAAAGGAAAAGTGAATAACTACGAGGTTTAGACATTCCTGCTCTCGCTACTGCGAGGAGGAAGCTCTCCCGTGCGCCATGGTGCTCTTCGAGCCACGGCTTCAAGCAAGTATTGCAGTTGCAACTGCAACTGCAACTTGTGCCAGCTGATAAGAGACTGCAACCGCAGTAACTACCAAAGTGCAATAAGGACAAGGCTTTCAACCTGAGCCCCACGCTACAGTGAGGTATGACTGCTCACCAGCGGTCCAGATAGTAGGCGCTGCAGCGCTCGCTTAGATCTCAAGAGAATCGGAAGAAATAGGCATCAATTGAAAAGAGCTTGCATAGTGACTTGTCGCGTCTCCAATTTCCATACACTCGTTATCTCACATCCAACACACACATAGACACACACACGAAACAAGATAGCCAAAGTCACCAGTGCCGCCAGGGCTATCGAACATGCAACACAGACAACACAAGAGACAGAGAAAGAAAGGATAAGCTTGTCTATTTACATTGCTAAGTGCAAGATATCTGGAATTTATTGAGCCAGGTGATAAGCGCCGGTAGCTTCCGCTCCGGTGACTTGGCTTGGTTGGTCTCCACTCTGCGTGAATTCCCCTTTGGTTCGGCACACAAAACAAGATAGCCAAAGCCCCCACTACGGCCGCTTGTATCACACATGCAACACATACACACGAAACAAGAGAGCCAAATTCGTCAGTACTGGGTGCCGTGCCTTTCAGCGAACTTTCACTGGAAGGTGTGAAAGGTTTTCTTTCACGGTAGTTTTCTTTTGTCCAATGATCATGCCATAACACTTGATGGAGAGGGGGTGATCGACTGCCCTGACCAAGCAGTACTTAGTTGACAACACAACAGAATTTGCAACGGCAAACAAGAATGGAGGCCCCGATCGAGTGGAAATATGTCATCACCCAGATTGTAGCGGACACCGTGGAGAGTACCTGACCTTGTGCGAAGTATGTGGTGCTACTCTGTGGGCTTCCTGGAGCGGGAAAGAGCATGTTTAGTGGGGTTTTGGCAGCGGAATTTCGTGAAGCTTTCGAAAAGAACCGAGACCCGGACGACGCCATTCCCCAAGTGCGGGTGTGCGGCTCGGAATTTCACGAAGTGCATGCGAATTTGTCCAGAAGATCGGGGCAAGATATGGCAGTAGATGATGTCAAATAATCGTTGCAAGCAGCGGACGTGGTGGTCATCGATGAGATGCACTTAACGGCAGCCGATAGGCAGCCAATTATTGCCGTGGTGACATCTGAATGGGCCAAGATCGGGTGTAAGGGAGCGGTGTACACGATTAAGCTATCGTGCCGTGACGAAGCCCATGTGTTAGAATTGAATGAGCGATCGCGGCGCCCGCTGCCGAGAGCTACCGTTCGAGCGCTTTTCCAAAAATTCGCCGACGATACTGAGGTGCCCGCATTCACCGTTGAATCGTTCGCGCAGCCAGAGTAAGGCAATTCAGAAGATGTGGACCTCGCCAAACACGCGGAAATAATTGGCCAGATTATTTCAACGTTGACCAGGTTGCCGGAACCTCGAAGGCGTTAGCCTGCTGCTTGGAGTAGCTGTTTGTGAGTTGCGTAACGATGATTCAATAACCTTTTTCATCGCTCTTTAGTATGCTGAGATCTGAGGCCATAGAATGTGAGCTCATACCAGTAAATCCAAGTCAACGCCGACACAGCGTGACACAACGTTGACTGAAAAAGTAAGGCGAAATACACTCGATCTGCTGCTACTAATACCAGCAGTACAATCATTATAGTAATTAGTCAATACAGCGACTCCCAGCTTGAGAGCGCAGAATAGAAAGCCTACTACAGCGACAACAACAAAAAATCGTCAACCAGAATCGAGTCCCCACATGCCGACAGCGCCTATTCGCCGAAGGTGTTTTCGCCGCTGTAGGTGACGTAGAGAAAACCATCAGAGTCTTTCTGCTCTTTGTAAATGTTCGACATTAGTGCCGCTAAACCAGAAAAAAAACATTTAAAAAAATGATCAATGAGTATTAGATAACACAAACAATGACATAACATAGTCACATACCTGTGGGTGGGAGGACGTTGTTGATGAAGATGAAGATTGCCTTCTCTGGACTCAGTTTGATGCGCTTTCGGATCGCGAACACGAATTGGCCGACTGTCAGATCCGCCGGCACCAAGTACTTCTTCTTGTCAATGTCCGGGATGTTGCTACGGTCCGCCTTTTCACAAATCACCTGCACCACGATAACAAAAAACACGAGTTAGATATCACCAGTGAATCTATACCGGTAAAACATACACACCGGAATCCGGTCCGAGTACTTGAATCGAATGCGTTGGGCTTCGGCTTGGCGCTTCTCTACAAATGGCATCGTTGGTGTAATTCTGTGACCGTGGGGGGGGGGGGTCTCGACCAGCTCAAGAGCTACGCACCGAACCGGTGTTCCTTCTTGAACGAGCCCATCGTCGCGACGAAAAGGACCGATCCTGAGTCTTCCCAGTATGGCCCTGTAGTCGTCCGTGTTGTTGAGCGGCTCGGCGGTACTGGTGCTGATGGGGTTCTGCTCACGGAGGCGCGGACGTGGTAGTTCAAGCGATTAGGAAACGTCATCGGCGGCGACGGAGGAATTAAAATGGCTAACTGTAAGAAGATGACAAGAACCCCGGATTGTCAAAACGTAAACTGGCTAAGTAGATTGTCAAAACGTATACAAAAGACAGTTAAGCTGCGCAAAGCCTAGAGAATGCAGCGGTCGTGGCGATTGAAGATGCACTTGTTTGATCGTAGCGACACGGAATAGAAGCAACGACAGCTGAAAACAAATAGCATGAAAACTTGAAACTATGAGCTTCATTCAATGTTTCATCACGCATGTCAGTAAAAATGTCAACTTCGCTACTCTAGGCTACCCTCCGAGTACACAGGCTGACAGTGGAGTCCAGGTGAGCTAGGCTTCGTCAGCACTCGCAGCTTGCGCTTCACCAAGTTCTGCAGCAGCGTCGGCGTCACCGGATTTTGCAGCAGCAGCGCGGTCACGGAGTCCAGGAGCGGCGACACGGGCGTCACCAGGTTTTGGAGCAGCGGCGCGATCGTGAATGGTGTTCGGCATGTTCGCGGGATCTTCCATCCACCAAGCGAGCTCTGCGAGCCGCAGGCGGGGAGCGGTGCCCGCCGTCGAGCGAGGAGCTTTGCGATGAGTTCTGGCCATGGAAGATTGATTGAGTTGTGTGCAATACTAGCATACGTGTGTATTATTGGCCAATCAAATCACAAATCGTGTCCCAGATAGATTTTTCGATATGGGACATCAAGTCCCAGATCGGTTTTTCGATGTGTGACATCTTCGTCACCCGACAAATCGCAAGAGAATTTTGAATTTGAAGTGAGGTACAGTACATTAATGTCGATTTCCACTTGCTAACGCCACCTAATGCCCATTCCCTGCCGTCAAATCACAAGAGAGCTAGCCAACGCCATGAGCGCGGTGATAGATGACGATGCGGTGGAAACTCTGCTCAAGTGCTTCTGGGAAGACGGATACATGATCATGCCGAAAGTGTTCGCGGCGGAGATGATCACGACGGTTCGCGCGAAGATCGAGGCTGACGACGAGTCCAAGACGCTCGATTTTGTATCGATCTTCAAGGAGGTTGGCAGCAATACTTTCGATGAGTTCAGGAAGATGGCGCCGCTGAAACGGAAGGTCTACAAGAAACTGAAGGACGAAGTAACCCTGCTGATCAAGAAGTTTCACATGCGCTGGCAGCCAAAGGAATGGGTGGCACTCAAGAGCTTGCCTGGTGGCGAGGAGCAAGATCCACATCGAGACATCCCAGCCGTCGAGATCGGCAAAGCGCGCAAGAAGTTCTCCGAGATTCAAGCCGGGCTTATCATTGGCCTGACGGAGAACACCAAGTTGATATTGTATCCGAAGTGCTTTGCCGTTGCGGATCCTCGTCGTAGGACCGAAGTCCTGCTAGGCGCCGGTGACTGTGTCATATTCCGTGGCGACGTTATCCACAGCGGTGCTGCCTTTACGGAACTCAACTACAGGATTCACTGCGTGCTGACGATCAAGGGCATCAAGTGGGGAGCCGATGCGACCGAGTTCGCGCCTCCTCCAGCCTACAAGTGTGAGTTCTGCCCATTCATGGCGCCAACCAAGTTACAAGTCTCGAATCACAAAAGAGGATGCTTGCGCAACCCTGCCCATGCGGCCAATCGAGCTCGCGAGCGAGAGCTCAATGAGAAAGGTAAGTTCTGCTGTGTGTGTAAGAAGCAGTTTGCCAAGCGCAACACTTACTACAAGCACTACAACCGCCGCCACAAGCCCTACCTGAAGCTGTAAGCCCAACCTGAAGGAAGCGATAAGCTCCAACCCCCCCCAAAATGAAACTTTGGCAAGTGGATAGGAAGAACGTGAAAATGTCAAGACTGGAACGATGCCGTGTCGTCGTCGAGCAAATGAAAAAAATCAAACCGGAAGACGCAGCCAGCCTAGAACAAGACCTCGATGAGTTTTTTAAAACGCGGAACTTGCTGTGCCACGAACCGAGTGCTGTTGATAAGACAGACCACCCCTCGTTCCATCAGCGTTGCGTCTCGATTCAACGTTGCATGGAATACTTGGAGAAACAGAGCGATTACTAGCTTTGTCGGGCGAACAATTTTGGCTTGCTAAATGACAGCATTTTGATTTTCTTATCTTCCACATGAGCTCAGCATACAAGCTGTCTAGAAGATAAACGCACTTCAAGTGATCAAAATTCGAGTTTTTGATTTCGAAATTTTGCTCATGAGCTCTGTTGACAAGCTGTCACTAAGATGAGCGCACTTTGATTGGTCAATATTCGATTTTTTTATTGTCAAATCTTGCTGATGAGCTGTTGCTAAGCTGTCAGTAAGATGAGCGCACTTTGATTGGTCAATATTCGATTTTTTTATTGTCAAATCTTGCTGATGAGCTGTTGCGAAGCTGTCAGTAAGATGAGCGCACTTTGATTGGTCGATTCATGCTTGTGAGTGTTGAAGTGCGAAGTGACGTGAAGTATTTCGCTGGACACTTGCACAATAGCCCTTCGCGCATCATACCATCAGCACGATGAGCTATGCATTGTTCGGGACTGAATCGCCCCTGCGTGATGACGACCACCAAGAAGTACGTTCGAGACGGCTCTACCTAGGCCAACCATAGTTCCATGCACGTTGTGTGCTACGGGTACGTGCAATCACTGGGACAAACAAGACGACATGCGGTCCACTATTTCACTTGAAGCAAATGAACGGAGATACGACCAGCCAAGTAAAGTAGCGCCAACCAGATAACAGTGGTTACATTGTTCACAGTTAAGTCACCTATCCTGGAAATATGAAATATGTAGCGGTAACTCAAGTCGCAGCTTTCCGGCAGCTAGGGCGCCACTATGCGTGGCACGTTCTCAAGGCGGACTCGACGTACCATGCGCCGAAAGCGGATCCCATGGAACCGAATCACGTGACGACGAAGGGACACTGCATTCCCCTTGAACGTGCAGTTCCAGACAAGGCAGAATGGATCATCGGTAATCCTCCTCGTGTCATCGATCACTCTCACAAGTTGGGGGTGATGATCTTGAGGGCGTTCCGACAAAGGCGAGTCCAAGTACGCGTGAAGACAGATGTGGTTGGTGTCGTAGCCGACCGGCGCAATGATGAAGTCCCCGCGAATAAGAAGGATGTCTCCCTTGTTCACTTCAATCTGTCGGCGGTTGGAGCGAAGTACGATGTTGTGGTTCCAGCCGTACGTGTAGAAGCTCGTGTTGTTGTCAGTAGCGACAAAAATGGAGCCCGGCAGAGCACTAGGGTCCATAATGTTGGTTCCAACCGGCACGGCCGCGAACTCGCGTCGGGCAGGCAGGTCATTCGTTCCGGCTGGGGTCTTCTGGTATTCCCAGTCGTTAGCGTCAGCGGTAGGATAAAACGTCCTGTAGAAGCGCGCCAGCATGCGAGACAGACGTCGAGCAAGTTGATCGGGTATGACAGCCTTGACGCGGCCTTCATCGTTGATCAGATCGTGGTCCTCGACTGGGTCCTCGTTCTCGGGCAGGTCGTGCACGACATCGGTGAACCAGGCCTCGGTTTGGGTTTGACGCGCTGATGCTCGCCACTGATCGATAGTGTCTTCGGACACGGCATCGTAGAAGACGACGAAGCCTTCTCTTGCGAATGTTTCGCGCACTTGCATGGATTGGAGGTGGTGGTCGTGTGTGCCGGAAGCGGGTAGCGGAGTGGAGTGGTGCGCAATGCAGAGCAAGTTGGGAAATGAGAAATATGCACAGAGGTGCATATGACTTTGAACGGCACTTATACGGATGCCGCAAGAGAGCAAGGCGGTACAGGGGTGCCTTGCGAGGCTTGACATGGCTCATTTAAATTCATGCACTAACTTGAAACGTCAAGATACTAGGTGCGTGCCGAACGAACCATGCGTTCCTGGCGTCGATATTGCTGCATGATAATTGCCGCCCGTGACGCCCAGGCCCCGGGCAATCATACCAACACATACTGAATTGAACAGAAGATGAGAGATTGCTCTGCGCAGCGTACACGCACTACCCCGGCGCAAACTCCGTATGCAAATGCACGTACATATCGTGGCACTGGTTGGCGCTCATTAGGGTTGTTACCGTTCGAATTACATGTATTTCAATATGGCTAGATGGTCCGATCTAAAGAATACGGACCAATGCAGTACAGAGTGCGATGCTTCGCCCACGTCGATGTTGGTGCAGGCACTTGCCGTGCTAGTTTGACAAAGAGCTCTAGCAGTTTTTACCAACACGTCACGGCACCCAAACCGCAGCGTACACGCCGCGATGCAAATAGCGCGACTCAAATGCCAAACGCAGATGTACTGCCTTCGATGCGCTAGTTGAGTTTGTATTGGGGTTCTCAAGAGTTCGTCTTCCATGTTTTGCAATGTGGCTAGATGGTCCGATCCAACTTAAATTGACCAATGCAGTACACAGTGAAATGCTTGGGCGCTGGTTGAAGTTGTTAGAGGTCGAAGATCTAAACCAAACGGACCGATATAGCAGCTCTAAGTGGGGGTAAGCCTAGCCAATAGCTCAGGGCATACCAGACAGTGCAAATCGATGTGCGCCAGCGCTGATGAATATGTAGGAGAGCCACCCAGAGTGTGTTGGTGCCACTACGGATAGTAAGCACAACCAGCACAATGCTCACGAAGTTCCTTTGGAGACGCCAGCATTCTGCCGAAAGTACCTATTGGCTGGGTCTTCAACCAGCCGTTGAAACGCCAAGATACCAAGCACGCATGCACGTTATTGAATTTATGCATCGGCTGCGGCGTATTCAGCTACATAAACGGTAGTGTGCGCTTGTGCAGCGCGGCGCTGGTTGAAGTTGTTAGAGTTCTGGTTTCCATGTTTTTCAATATGGCTAGATGGTCTAGATCTAAACCAAACGGACCAATGCGGTACACATCCAGCCCCGCGTTTTTTAAAGGTATGTACCCTTTGACGATAAGCCAGGCCTCTGCATATTACCAAGGAATTGGATCATGAAGCGTCTGTCATTATCCAATTGAAACCATGGCTGGGAAGTCCCGCGAGCCTCGTGAAGCTGCCAAGCTCCCAAAGAAATCGGTGAAGGCCGCTCCCAAGACTGTCGTCCGAGCGGCAGCCGCTCCTGACCTACACCTCAACGACGATAATGTCATCCGAGCAGCAGCCGCTACCGACCCACACCCCAACGACGAGAATATGATCCGAGCGACAGCAACCCCTGTCCCACACCCCAACGACGAGAATGGTACGTTGGGCCCAGCGACACTGACTCCGTACGAGCGCATGAAAAAGTTGCTTGCTGCAAAAGATGATCGCACAGACACCGTCGTCATGAACACTGTGGAAGGTATGCGTTGTTTGTGCACAATAATATCGATGTAGCGGGCACTGATGACGCTTTTGCTTCACCTAGGATTGAAAGCCCGTCTACAAGAACAGGATGAAAGCGGTTCCGGTGTGGTTAGTGGTGTGATTCGAATGAGACTCCTTTGGGTTTCGGATCACACGTACAAGCAGTGGAATTTGGTTCGACTTCATCTTGTGGATGCCAATGCGCCTGAAAGTCTCGAGGATCAACTGAAGGTTCGCTTAAAGATCCATTGTGTCTTGCACAACTAACGTTACGTGGTTTGTAGTTTTTTCGTGACCCGTACGAAGAGCGCCGCATGGACATTGACTCGCTTTTGCTGACTGCAACACTGTGGAACGTGGAGAGCGGCTCTGAGCTTCTTCCACCGCCCGGTTGCATCGTTGACATCAAGGAGTACAACAACCTACGACTGTACGGCAAAACGCAATGCCAACTGACAGCACGACTGAGCCAGATGAGCTGGATTGGCCAGAAGCTGTAGTGTACGAATGCGGAAATGTGTTGCATATGTCTAGTAATTTGAAGAGCGTTTTAATCGATGTCCGAATTAGCTTAATCGCTCCTATTTAGAATGGGTACATACTTGCGACCGTTCCGCAGCTCCAACTCATTCCTCAAGTTGCGCCGTCGACGACAAGTGAGTGCTATGATGCCTTGATGCGGCTCATGTAACTCGTGTATTAATGCAAATGTGCAGATGACAAAACGACAGGGATCAACGAACTACTCCAGCGGCGAGATGGAACACTTGTTGGCGCTCGTACGTCAGCACCTTCCCGCCACGAAGCCCGAGTGGATCGACGTGTCAGCAGCGTATAACGCAACCAAAGAACCCCAATGGAAGCGGCGGGGCGTGGTCAGTCTGAAGCGGAAGTTCCGCAGCATGGGCTTGCCTTCGAAACGTGGTGACTCTCGATGGGCAGACGCAACGCGCTGGGTTCAAACGATGATGAAGCAGCAACGTCAGAGAGCGATTGAGAGGCGCATCACAGAGACCCCTCCCTCACAAGTGCAACGAGCTTCCTCGGAGCTGCCTCCCGTGCGCGATGGCTTCGTAGAGCCAAGGTCGACGGGGTCAAGTCTTCCTGCGAGATCAACGGAGTCATGTCTTCCTGCAGCTCTGCATTCAACCGATGAGGTCAAGCAATTGCTGTCATGGCTGCAGGAGCACTTTGTACTCCGCCCACCAAGCGAAGGAAGGGATGCTCCGAGCCTGAAGGAACTTCTCCTGCAGCGCAAATCAGATCGGCGAGCGGCCAGACGTCATCACAAAGAGCTGTTGCAGAGTATGGCTCTGCTGAAGGTTACTTTAGAGAGCTTGTTTGCTTGTTGGGATTAATTTATCATGCCGAGCCGGATAAATGGAAGGGCAAGCCGTACGGGTAGTGTAGCTGCACGCACGTTAAAGAAGCAATCGTTGCCGTTGAAGTTGAGTGGTATTGGTTCAGATGGCTCAGCCAAATATTTTTCATCCTGCTGACTATATTTGACAGCTAAGCCTCTACGATAGCTGCGTCTCATTTGCTGAATCTCCTCGGACATCAACAGGCATGACAGCTCGCGGCAAGATAACCCCCAAACGCCACCGAAAAATCATTCGAGACGGCATCCAAGGTATCACTAACGCTGCTGTACGCCGGCTAGCCCGTCGTGCTGGTGTGATGCGGATCTCCGGGCTCGTGTATTTTGAGACGAGAGCAGTGCTGCGCGTGTTCCTTACCAACCTAGTGCGAGATGCCGTGACGTACACAGAACATGGAAACCGGAAGACCGTCACGCGCATGGACGTCCTGTTCGCTCTCAAGCACCAGGGAAGAACCCTATACGGCTTTTAACAATTCAAGATAAAGTCGCGAGCTGCACGAAGCAGCTCTGCCCAAACTTTCGGTGTTTCCTTATTGGGTCATGTTGCATACCAGGTCTACATAAGCTTCTATTCTGTCTCGCTACACATCGACGTCAGCTAGTCGTGCTAATGGCAGGAAACGCGGAGAGCACCGCAGTGTGAATGTGTACGGCAAAATACTCCACGTCACTCGCACTTCAACTCTTATCACTGACAAGCATGGATATTTGACCAATCAAAGTGCGTTCATCTTACTGACAGCTTAGCAACAGCTCATCAGCAAGATAAGATGCGCTCTCCATTAATTGGCCGAAACAATTGACTACTTGATTGGTCAAAACTACAAAACAGCTTTCAAAAGCTTGCCATTGATGATACTTATCAGGTTCCTGACGTACTAATTCCTACTTCGCTCACGATACTTATTACACCTGATTTTGTTATTGCACCCCTTTCAATTGATTTAAAAACCGATATTTAATTAATTTACAGGGTATTTCATTATTCACTCCGTCTCCACTGCGTAGATTTATTTTCTTATTTCTTAACCAACTGTGGTTCCCCCGTGACAACCGTCCCGGGCTCGCCAATTCGTAAGAACTATGTATAGTATCGGACATTGGGGGGTCGAAATCTAACGTTTGACACAAATACCAGTATTAGTGTAATCACAAATCGTGTAACCACACAATAGTGTGTAGCGTACATAGAATAACGAGGTGAATTGGTCGGGTGTGTATTACTCCACCGAATGCCGGTACCATAAAGTGTGAGTACGGTACCAATCTGCCCTATGCTCCGGTACAATTATCACGACAGTTGTACTGTGAACCCTGGCGTGCGTGTCCATATAAAGAGCTGAAAGATTTTATTTTGCAGTAAGATAAAAATCTTAAAATTTGGAAAACTCAGCGAGTGGCTCAGCACAATCGAAACAGGGGGAGGAAAGAAAGAAGCTAGCGGATTCGGCGGCAGCGGCGCTCGCGATGGCTCTACGGCAGGATGGAAAGCCTGCAGACATGATGCGTATGTGGCCTGCGTGACCCTGAGGGTGTGTATGCTTGCTAACTCTTTCTTGTGCCCCTCGACAGCTCGCAGCGCACCACCACCGACGCAGCGAGCCGGTGCTGAACATGCAGACAGCGCACCACCTCCGAAGCAGCTACCCGGCGCGAAGGATGCACCCAGCGACCCTCTTCGACGCAGCGAGCCACACAGCAAGCCAGCGCGGACGATGCAGCCAGAGCGCCGAGCCGCCGCAGCAAACCGACGCGAAAGATGCGGGTGGGGAAGATGCCGTTGGGATACCAGAAATGACGAAGACTCGTGCAAGACTAAAGTGACGTGAATCAAGCTCGTATGCAGGAGGCCAACGAAATAAGCGCTTGCAATTTGCCATCGAACGGACCTGTACCGAGCTCAAGCACAGCTCCAGCGAGGCCTGAAGCATACTATCAAGACGGCGACAACGCAGAAGATGCTGAAGACGACGACGAGGGTGTTTCAATGATGCTCGCACCGAAGGAGGCCTCAACAGTACTATTGGACATGCTGAATGCTAGCGATGATACCGCCGCAGATCACCAGGCCAGAACAACCCGGATTCCGGTACCGAAATCACCAAAACTCTACCGGATAAGCCTGAAACCCGTACGACAATACACGAAATGGTACCGGATCAAAGACGGCGGAAATGGAAGTGGGGGAGAATGCTGTGATTGCTGCTACGCATATCAAGTGATGATGGCGAGCTCTCCACGTTGTGAATATAATTGTACGTGTATTTGGTACTGAATTGTGGCTTCGGTATCATTTGGGATATATTGTACGATCGTGTTGATGTATTTGGTTTGTCCGGTTTCATTTTGTATTATATTGCTAATTTTGTTTTATGCATCGACTTGCCATTTTAGTGCAATTGCGCTTTCATGCAGACACTGTTGTTGCCGTGCAGTTATGTCATATTCTTCCGATACCGACACTTTGTGAACCCGCCATCCCCCTCTAAAGTTCTACACGTCGGGATAGTCCCGATTCGCTCGCGGGGACGACATACTCACTGGACATATTGATGTCGGTGGAACTATCCGCAGTTTTCGAAGGAGACCAGTTGTAGGCACTCACAAGAGACCAGCAATACACTGAAGCCCGTCCAATATTCCAGCGACCCCAAGAGGTTATGGTTGAACAGAGTGCATAGGACTTTAAGTGTACTTTGATACTGCTCATAACCTTTGTCGAGCTGACGAAGCTCGTACCAAGTTGATGGCATGAAAGTCAGGTGTTGAAGAGTCCACACAAGAAGCGAAAGCAGGAGGATAGCAGACAGGAAGAAACGAAATCTGCACAGGTAGAAAACACGGTGGTAGGTGCGGCGCTAGAGTTAAAGCAGATAGGAGGGCGATTAAAAACCGCCGAAGTTGTAAATTCTTAATATCCGCGAAGGATACGCAGGCCGCACGTCGGAAAGAAAACAAGGCCAAGAACGCGCAGAATTTGCAGCGAGTCCTCTGCCGCGCTAAGTTGCTCGCACGAGGTCAGCACAAGACGGTACCAAGGCTGGTGGGCGTTCGGCTTCTTCTGTCGCAGCCATACCGCTGTGATTTCGCTGCTAAGATGTTTTTTATCTGTATATCCGACGTTAGTATTGTAGATTGAGCTGCTGCCGATAGCAAATGGATATACGAACCATGCACACGATACATATAATGAAACGATGGACTAACACTTTCTCAGCGTACGCAAATACTACCCAGAGAAACGTGCACATGCTTTTTTCGCTGGATTAGAAGGCAACTCGGTGTATCTAGCATACTGGTAAGAGTTTATATATGCTACAGTGGAAAAATTAAACACTTTTGATGCTTTAGATGGGCAAGTGTGGCGAGGCGGGTGAACGCCTTTTGACCGCCCAGGTGTCAGTGCTGTGCTCCAGAGTCTGGAAGGTGCTTCCGGTCAGGAAGTCCTCCACTGGGAACGCCTGAACGTAAACGTCCAGGTAGCGTGTGCTCCTTGTGGTAACCCCTCTAGGTTCGTTTATCTTCGAACCGGGAGATGCACCGCGGGGATTAGTTGTTTTGTATACCAATATCGGTCTTTGGAGAAGAGCATAACGTCACCAACTTAGACGTAGCTCCAACAACCAAGATAACCAAAATCAATACAGAGTTATACACACAAATATACAACCGTTCTTATTCTTAGACCCTTGAACGGTGGGTCGTACACCAGTCAACTTAGCTGTACTTCCAGGACACTGGTCAGTCCCGGTCAGCTTTTACAAACGCGCACCACCCCAGAAGTACTGGGGATAGTTCAATACAATCTCACTACCTTATCACACAAGATGTCCTTCGATCACGATCCTGAATGGGACTTTCTTCCACTCTTTCCAGGATGTATATGGGATATGAAATGTAGGATCGCCTAAGCGCACACTACAACTAAGATATGAAATAGGGCAGATTTACCACGGGCTCCACACCCGCTACTCACCCTAACTTGGACTTGGAGTTTTTTGGGGGGTGGAGTCCACACCTCTGGATGTCCTTCTACAGAGGGCCTTTCGCCTTCAGCACTTGATCGGGGCCGCCGGTATTTGTCCGGCCGAAGCTGTCCGAGCGCTTGCGGGGTACACGGATAATTGAACTCTGTTTGGTTGTTTATCTTTTGTGGCTATCTTCCTGCAATAGACACGTATTCAGCTTTTTGACTTACTTTCAGTATACCTTGAGGGGCGTCATCATCTTAGGCATCCTTGATCTCATCGTGATGTCGTGGGTACAGGCGTAGGACTTCAATGTTCCACGGAATCTTCCTGGAACCTGGTTGGTCGTCTTGGTCGGTCGGATATCACTTGGCTTGATTATACCTTGTTTCTCTCGTCCAGGGTGTCCATTGTTCTTCGGTGTTCTTCGGTGTTCTTCGGTGTTCTTCGGTGTTCTTTGACACGTCCAGTCATGTCAGGACGGGTGACACCCAGTCTAATGTAGACTGGGGTACTTGATCGCTCCTGTAGGCTTGACCCGTCGTCCGGTAGTTGGTGCGTCCAGACTCATTACGTCCAGAGCACTCAACCCGATCCATGGCTGGACGTAAAACGCCGCGTCCCGAGAATATCACCATATCCCACAATTCCATACATACTACTGCATTGGCTTTTCAACCAATCACCACGTTCCACAGCGAAAATCTTGATTCCCATCGTGTCAACCGCCCCTCTAGTCGTGATCAATCACTGAGGTCATTTGCCGAATTGGTCGAACATGACTAGATCACACGATCTACAGTTGTCTCGACGTAACGCGGGTCTGAACGTTCATCCAGTTGAGAATCTTCCTGCTCTGGCGACCGTTCTGTGTGCCCTTTCCCAGCCTGGTCCCAGACCTTCGCTTTCGCTTTCAGGCTCCCGCCAGTACGCCTTCGGCTCACAACGTAGCTTTCTCCCGCGCACACACAAGATGAGCGCGCATTCTTCGGCGGGCAGCAGCCCCAGCAAGCACACGCCCTCTCCATCCGTCCCTGACAGCGATGGTCAGGAGGGCCACTCGCCACCAGGTGCCACGACTCCGGGTAACGTAGGCGTGGCGCCAGCAGTGCCCGCGGCGGCTTCGACTTCCAGCACTCTTCACTCTCCGCAGCGTGAGGACAACGCTGGAGAAACAGGCGACGTCGTGGACGACTCCCAACGGGAGTCCTCGCAGGCGAACGTCTCACGCACTGGGCTACTCAATCCTGATGAAGTGATCCGGCGCGTCCGCGCAGGGATTCTTCCTGATCGTGATCAAGGTTCTTCTAGCAACTCCAACGTCCTGCCGGCGCGTCACACACTTCCTCCGCCCCGTACCCTGGTAGGTGATTCTTTCATCATCGGCATTCCAGCGCAGGTCTCAGCGTACCGCAATGGGGCGTACGTCCGAGCGGGATACGGCGGTGTCGAGGCGCTAATGCTGTTCGACGGCCTGTCCGAGCCAGACGTTCAGGACTTGTGCTCCTTGGTTGGGGATTCTGCGGAGGTCCGACAGATGATACTTCGTCCATACCACGACCAGCAAGCTCCCACTCTCGATGCTTTGGAGACTACACTGAATTCCCTCATGGCTCGTCGAGAGTTCGCCTCGTTGATCATGCACTTTTCCCCACTCGAGCTCGCACAACGGGTATTCTACACGGTTTCACTGTTGCATCGTGTGTTGGTCCGGGATCGGCAGCGTCACCGGATCATCCAGGATATGGATGTGAACTCCGTTGCTCGGCGTCTCCTGTGTCTCCAAGGCGAACACGATCGGCTCAAGCAAGACTTCGTGTTCCTGTACGAGTACCACCAACAAGAGGTGCAGTCTGTCCAGAATGAAGCGGCCAGCACTCGGTGTTTACTCGAAACCGACTTCGCGCGCCTCGCTCGTGAAAACTTGGAAGAGACAGCGGCTGTACGTCAACGCGTGGGTGACCTCGAGTCTCAACTGCGTTACTCTCAGACTCAAGTCGCTTCCTTGAAGAGGCAAGTCCGGGAGAGCAAGTTTGACGCCGATGGGTTGCTAGCTTTCTTGAATGGAGGAGCAACGAGGTTCGTGGGAATTGGCCTCGCTTTCGTCGACTGCTTGGTCAATTCCGACGGGGTACGTCCCCTCCCAGTTCTTGGAAGACTTGGATCACGGTGGAGGCAGCGGACAAGGCCTTTCGAATGATTCCTCCTTATCCCGGTCCGGCCCCTCCAGACAGCGACGCTGATGATGACGACGACACCGAGCAAGAAGAGAAACGTGAGGATAATCCTCCATCTCCTCCAGGTTCACCGTCTCCTCCTAGTGATAACTCTGGGCGTCAGTCGAAGCCCAAGCAGCGTCCCTCGTCCAGGCAGGTCCAGTCTTCTGAGATCCAGCACCGTCCTACGGTCCATCCAGAATCCAACGTCGGGCCCCGCGCAGCGTCAAGTGTGTTACCTTACACAGTTCGTGAAGCTTGCGCTATCCTCCCAGACTTCATCGCCTGGGATGACGTCCGCCTGGATGTTCAATGGACAATGCGCACGGGTGTGGGATACGATGAGGCGGTCGAGATGATGTTGGCCGACGAAATTCAGCATCAGATCTTCCATCGAGACAGCTTGTGTGAGATGTTGGCCACAATGATGTACCGGCAAATGCTGGACGAAACTCCATGGGCCAAGTACGTCTCCGTCTCTTACTATCTGATGGCTGACGTGTTGTTCGAGAGCTGGCTCGAGAAAGGAGTGACTCCTGCAGACTGGCCGGAACTCCGCAACTTGGCGGATGACCTCCCAGAGACCTTGGGCAGCAGCTCGTCCGAGGAGGAAGACAACCTGGAAGATCCCGATTTTGATGGTCCAGTTCCCGAGAGTGCGGAAGTGGACCCTCCTCAGGCTGACGCGACTGGCGGTGAAAGTTCTCCACCAGACAGTGACGGCCTGATCTTGCGGTCCAAGCGGAAACTCAAGGTCCAGAAGGTGTATTCTTCTTCTGATACTTCTGAGGACAGCGACACGGCCACTTCCAAGAAGTTGGTCTACACTCCGTCTCCCAAGCGTCCTCGTCCTTCGCGTTCTAGTGACCGCTCGAGCAAGAAGTCTGGAAGCCTTCGGTCGAAAACTCGTTCAAGTCTGGACAGAGTGAGATCACTCCTTGCGCGCAAGTCTTTCGAAGATCTAAGTCCCACCGAGTTGGCAGTGATCGAGATTCCCGGCCCGGAGATACTTTCGTGGCGTCGTCGGGGTATTCTGACTCAGCGTACCCCCCGAAAAGACGACCATGAGGACCAGACTGCCGGGTTTCCGGGGTATTCCCCCCAGAAAACTGAAATCCGTTATCTCGCCCAGCGCTGGACTCCCTTTGAGGGCGCCTATGTGATGCTTCGGGCCAAGAAGCCTTGGGACACCATGTTCCAGAATCGGGTCAAGGTCTTCTACTTCCACAGGCGTGCAGACTTGAGCGCAAAGGTGTTGAACCTGTTGGAGGAGTGTCTGGAATACGTTCGAGACCACGCTGAAGCTTTCTGGGAGGTGCTCCACTGGTTCACCATCAAGTACAAGCCTGAACGCGACGAGGAGGATGACGACTTGGATCAATACTCAGTCTCTGCCAAGTTGTATCGCGAGCGTGCAGCTCGTCATGAAAGCGTGGGTCGCTCCATGGGTGCTCGTATCCGCAAGTATATCTCCAAAGGGATGCCCGCTTCACTGTTCGAAGAGCCTGGCGTCTGGAAGTATCCTGTCAAGATCTGTCACCTCTACCTTGCGGACGAGTCCACTCTGAACGCAGCCGGGAAACCTTATTCGTTGAAAGAGCAGATTGACATGGCCGAGAAAGCGGAGCCTGGTCGCACCCAGTGGACCAAGTACTGCACGGATTCCGAGCGGATTGCGCATGTCTCGAAGGAGCTTCGTGCGAAGCTGCTTTCACCTGACGAGCGCAAAGAAAACCCGGTTTCACTGTCGCTGTGACTCCTCTTCGTCTGACAAGTTCATGCCTAGTGAAGCTCCTTGTGTAGGTGCCATCTTTCCATTTTAAGTAGCGTAACACCATAATCACCTTTGAGCTTCTCTCATTCGTCCCTTTCCGGGTGGTCTCCTTTGCATGTCCATCCAAACTTTTCTGCACTCAGGGTCTCAGTGAATTAGCCTCATCTTACATGGTCTTAGAACACTCGTCACATTCTTCTTCACTTTCACATTCACTTGTTTTCGTCACTTCACTCTGGCGGCGGTCTGTTGCGTTTTCAAGGGTGTCCAACTGGACTGCTAAACTCTCGGGTGGTCATCCCCGGCTTGCATAGCCTGGAAGCGAGCCCGAGCTTTCGCCCCTTGGTTAAACTCATACAACAACGCGCCACAGTTTAGCTGTGTCATTGGAAGCCATTCGGGTTCGTCGTATCCTTTCCATTTGATCAGATACTCACGAGCCCTCTTGGATGTGCGTGTTCGTTTAGACCATCGAAGGTCCAAGATTTTCTCCACTTCATACTCGTTGTTGTCGTTGTCAGCTTCCCAGCTGTCTTCTGGTAGTAGTGCAGTGTCAAAATCATCTTCATCTTCGACATCTATCTGGACGGAGGGTCTTCTGGGATACAATGCTCGTGGTTTCAGTCGGCTAACATGCACCCAAGGATTGACTCGGTAGCCTGTGTCCTCGATCTTGAGTTTCACTCGGAAATCGTCATGCATTTCAGCGATTCTGAATGGGCCATGCCAGAGGTGGGCCAATTTGCGACTCAGTCCGGTCTGCACTTTGGGAATGTATAGCCAGACGGCATCTCCAACATGAAAACCCGACTTGAGGCGGTCAGACAATTCCTTCCACTTCTGAGTCTGCTCGTCAGACCTGGCTCTCTTGGCTTTCCTTTGAAGGTCATCCGCACAAGCCTGAGCGTAACTGTAGTCCCGTTGAAACTTCCTCCGCCATTCATATGCCGTACGTTCAGGAACGTTGGATGGTCTAGGACCTAGCATGGCCGACACAGTTCCTTTAGCGTCCCACCCGTGAACCAGATAGAATGGGGTGTCTAGCCGAGTAGCATCGTACGAAGTGTTCAAAGCAAACATCAACCTCTCGGCGTGCTCGTCCCAATCACTCTGGTCGGATTCTGCGACGTAAGCACGTACACTCCGGATGACAGTCTGAACAGACATTTCCTGTTGGCCATTCGCTTGAGGACGGTAAGCCAAAGTAGCTCTTTGTCTGCTACCCAGGAGTTCCCGGAAGCGAGTAAAAACTTCGCTCATGAAGCGAGGATCCTGGTCGTGGCGCAACAACGAGCTGGCCCCGAAACTTCGGAACACCCTCTCTTCATATGCTTCTGCGACGTCTTGAGCGGTAGTTGAATCCATGGGCTGGCACATCACGTAGCCTGAGAACGTGTCCTGAAAGAGAAGCAAGAACGTATTACCTCGTTCGGACTTCGGCAGGTGAGTGACGAAATCCATTGAGACCACTTCGAAAGGATATCTCGGTTCGATGTTCCCCGGGGACGGACCTGGATTGGGCGGTCGCCCCTTGCCACTTGTACAGTCCACACATTCTTTCACGAAAGTCTCAACATCAGCGTACATCCCGGGCCAGTAGAACTCAGACCTCAACTTCTCGTGCGTCCGGGTTATCCCTTGGTGTCCGCCCTGAAAATCCTCATGAGCATAGTGGAGGAGATCTGGGCGGAGTGATTCTGGCACAACTAGACGCAGCTCATCCGACATGTCTCGGGGACGATCCTTTGTAGCGCGGCTCAGCCGGTAGAGCACATCTGTCACGTCCAGAGCATACAACTCTGCTTGTTTCGAGATTCTGCGTATCTGGCCACGAGAGAAACTGTCCAGATCACCCTTTAGGAACCTCTTGATCTCCATGAGCTGGTCGTCGCACTCCTGGTGGGCCTTGATCCTACGCCATCGCTCAGCCTGATACTCTAGGGGTCCCATTGGTTCCCCTTGTTCGGGTTGTTCTTGAGCGCGACTCCGAGTCACTGCAACCATGATCCTAGCGGCTGTAGACAGTGGCGCAGATTCCGGTCCTGGACGTATGCCGTTTGGGGTTTCTACGGGCAGGCCTTCCTGAGGGGAAGCATCCTGGATGCCTCCGTCCACGATCACGGGTGGCTTCATCAGCTTTTCGTGTATCTTGGACACCTGCACCAGGTGCTTCAACTCCTCCGGGTCTTCAGTCTGCCAGGATATCCCCAACGCTAACGTCTTGGAAGTGAGGTAATCTGCCGCCTGGTTGTATTCCCGTTTGACATGAACCAGCCGCATCGACGTGAACTTCTCCTTCAGTGTTCCCACTTCGGATAAGCGTCGCTGTAGATTCGGGTGGTTGCAATTAATCAGCCCCTGCACTTGTTGGATGACTATACGAGAGTCTCCGACCACTACCAGATCTCGAATGTTTCGCTCGGACGCGAGAGTGAGACCTTTTAGTAGTCCATAATACTCAGCATCGTTGACAGTGACGTCCTCCAGGATGAAACCGTGTGCGGCCAGAATATTCCAACCTGGTAACTCCCAGATGATACAACCACAACTACCTTGACGCGTTGAAGTCTTTGCTGCTCCGTCGAAACTTAGAACGTAACCGGCGAAGTCTGCTTCTAACATCTCCATGCTGATCACTGGCGGTGCCTTGACTCGCCCCTTGGCTGGAATGAGTGACTCAGCAACCTCGTCCAAATGTTCACGAGGGGTAATGCCTGCCCCTAGAATGGCAGGTAAGCCATCTTCGTCTTTCTGAATCTTGCATACTTCCAGGTTCCAGTGAGATAATATGACTCCCCAGCGAACACACCTCCCATCAGCCGTCTTGGACTTCAGTAACCAACTCAGGACGGAGTGTCTAGTGAAAACTTTGATCAGGCAATTCTGGACAAGAGTCTGGAAAACATCCAGGACTCTCATCACAGCCACGACCTCCTTTTCGGCGACATGATATCGGAGTTCCGCGTCGTTCAGGACACGCCCCGTGAACCTGACCGGGTGTATCACGCCATCATACTCCTGACCGAGGACTGCGCAGGCAGCCCACTGGTTGGCATGAGGTATAATTACGAAAGGTCTGGTCCGGTCGGGATGTCTGAGCAGTGGAGTGGATACAATCTTCCTCTTCAAGATCTCGAAAGCTTCCTTCGCCTTGGACAAGTCTCTTCCCGCACGTATTTGTTCGTCCGTGAGCTCATATAGAACTGCAGCCACCACCGGAAAATCTTCAATGAACTTGTGATAATAGTTCAGACTCCCCAGGAAGGATTGGACTCCTTTCAGTGTCTTCGGGAATGGGAGGTCCTGGACGCCTTTAGCGATCTTGGGCGTGGCTCGAAGTCCTTCCGCACTGATCTCATGAGAGAGGTATGGGATAGACAATTTGCCGAACTCACTCTTGGGAAGGCTGACCGAGATATTCCAATAGCGGAGTCTGAACAACAGCGCGTTCAGATCTTCACACAGCTGATCCCAGGTTGGCGCCCCATGAGCAATATCGTTAATGTACGAGCTACGTCCAATCACTGGGTCCATCTGGGACGGCGCGGGAATATCGCGCTTGAACGCAGTGATCTTATCCGTCAATATCGGCACTCTTCGTTCAGCTTTTTCTCGTTCGGACTCGTCTCGTTCAGACGGGTCTAACCCGAGGAATTCCAGCACATCCTGATCCACCAGCTTCTCTTCGTCTGCAGGTAGCCGGACGAATTCCCACAGGCAGTTATTAATTACTGCCTGATACACGAGGGGGGCATTCTTCAACCCGAAAGGCATCCGCATCCACTGGAAATGTCCGAACGGGCACACAAAAGCGGAAATCAGCTTTGCACGTTCAGTCATTCGTACCGCCCAGAAACCACTCGCCATATCAAGGCTCATGAACCACATTGCACTCTCGAATCCAATCAGCAGATCATCTATCAGGGGTAGCGGGTAGGTTGAGAGTTGGATGAAACCATTCACCACCCGGTAGTCGATACACATCCGGATGTCCACACCGTTCTTCTTTAAGACGATCACAATCGGGGATGCCCGAGGGGACACCGAGAATTCAACCAATTCCGCTTCCAACAGCTTCTTGAGCAGCTCATAGACCTTCAACATGATATGTGGAGCAATAGACCTCGGACGTTGAGCTACTGGTTTAGCGTCTCCCACGTCCAAGTCGCACACCACTCCCCTTGCCGGAGCGGGCGCTGCATTGCCATCGCCCAAGAATATCTTCCGGTGATAAGTCAGAATAGACCGTAATTTCTTCTCCTCAGCGACGGTAGTCTGATCAGGATCACCGACGTCCGCTGTGGAGATGTCACATTCGGGACTCAGGTCCTTCAGTTCGGGCAACATGGCGAGTTCATCACGCAACTGTGACAGAAGCTCACTGCCTTCCTGAAGGTAGATGGCTGGCTCCAAATCCAGGTCTTCTTGACTGACTCTCATACATCTGGCATATTCTTCTTCCAATCTCCGGATAGGGGTGGACGGCCATGCACAGCTTGGGAGGTCCATCTCTTCAGCCTCCGGATCTTGGCATTCTTGGACTCCTCCGTCCGGAAAACTCGGATCAGGATCCAACTCTGTTTCAGTAGGACCCGCTTCGGGATCCTCCGGCACACTCGCTTTCAGTATTGTCGCTTCCATGATCTCTTGGGCAACGTCTGTCTGAGTACCGACGTCTGTCAGCTCTGTCGTTTGAGTAGCCACATTGCATACAACCTTAATTGGAGGCTCCACAGTCGTCGAGCGAACCTGTTTGGGCGGGTCTTGTAGTCGAACAATCCTAGCCGCAGTTGCTCCCGGACGGGGCCGCAACATGATCTTGGAAGGCCATTCGTACTGGGGTGTTAATACCGCAGGTGGTTCCTGTTCCTGTCTGAGTTCCTCAAGCTCGCGCTCGCGTCTTCTTGCCTCCGGAGACGGGGTACTCTCGTAAATGAGTTGCTGCCATTCCTTGTATTTCTGGCATCCTGGACGGACAAACCTTCCGAAACGAGGGAAACTCCCGAATTCCACTATTCGTGCAACTGGAACTCTCGAATCAATCCATAACATCTTGTTAGATATGTTGACAACCTTGATAGCTGTCGCGCATGAACGTGTTGCATAAACGATCTGGGTGACCCAGCGATCTCCTCGTCCTGTCCAGACTACATCCCGCTGGGGGCTACTCTGGCCATATTCGATACGGATCAAAGCATGCTCACCCGGATTCAGGTAGATGTCGCGTTTGGGCAACACAGGTAGATCCAAGCCTAGAAGCTGATGAAAGGTTCTTCCGCACATCAGAATAGCCTCTTCGTCCGGGAGTTGAACAAGTCCTTCTCGGACACATAGTCGGACTCCGGCAGCATACATGAAGTTCATCCCCAGGAGTACTTCCACGTCCTCGCCGATGTTTGTTATCCAGACACTCATAATGTAAACCACTCGTATTCCAAGCGTGATCTTGACTCTCGCACTCGCAGTGATATATGTCGGGACTCCTCCTAGGCCGGACACCTTGATAGGTTCTGGCAACATCTGGAGTTTCAGCTTGAGCCTACGCGCAAGGTTCAAACTGACCATACTTCCAGATGCACCAGTGTCCAGCAGGATCTGAACCCGAAGATCATTCACAGCTCCATGTACTGATGCAACATCGCGACTGTCTTCTTGTTCGTGATCTGCCCACCAACCGTAACGCTGACCGGGACCTAACTCGATCTCGGTCGGAGCGTCTGGGTCGTTCAATCTTGGAGGGGTCCGCTCAGGGTCACATCCTCCAGACTCAGCGGTATCATCTCGAATAGAAGTCATGCATTGTTGGTTATCGTTCATCTTCTTTCTCAGCTCTGGTCCGACATACACTAAGACACACAATCGTTGGGGATTCTTCAGCCCGACGCGTTCTGGACCCCTGTCCAGCGGGCTTACTCGTTTAACGACTTCCCTTGATTGGCCTCTCCACCCAACAATTTTTTGAGGATGTGAGGGGGCAGGTCTTTTAGCATGCCTTGACGAGCGAGAGTCTTCACAGCTTGAAGGGCTTCATGGTCTGCACACTGACCGTCATGGAAATCTCCACAATCCTTGCACGGAGGGACTCTGCACGCATGTGTCGGGTGTCCTGTCCATTTGCACTTGTCACACTTCAAATCTCTCCAGCAGCTCTCCTCCTTGTGGCCGAACTTTCTGCACTTCTCACAGAACTCGTTCTTGTTCGGGTTATCCGGCCGAGGAGACTGTCAACCGGGACGAGGCGACTGCCAACCTGGGCGGGGATCCGCCTGTGGGGGTGGTCTCCACCCCGAATGCTCCATCACACGAAACACTGCCTTGCGAATATCCTGTTCCGTAGTCACTTCCTGGGTAGGCACACCCCGAGCTGGCACTTCGAGGTTGGCGACTTCTGGCTTGCTTCGTCCTGAATTCCGGGGTTCCGGAGGGGCTTCTTCTGAATCATCTTCTTCATCTTCAAAGCGCACGCGCCCCTCGACCTCGCCTTCAGATTCTCCACCACTTAAACCAATGTACGCTCGACCTTGTCGTCCGGGCTTGAAACGTCTGGGTGGGATATTGTCCGCCCTGAAGTCTCTCGTCCGGTGCGGTGGGGTGTCATACCCCCCGTCCAGACCCAGGTCTTCATCCTGTTGCAGAACGTACTCGAGGTCGTCCAAGTTGTGGAATCTCGTGTTGCGCAAGATGGCCTTGAGTTGCTGGTCCTTCAGGTTCTTGATGAAACGCTTGATGTGGTGAGCAGAGTCCTTCTTGCCCTTCTTATAGCGAATGCCAGCCTTGACTGCAGCTTCGTTCAGCCTGTAGAAGAACTCCATAGCACTCTCGTTCGACTTCTGACGCATAGTGTAATACCGTTCAGACTCGGACGTTCGAGCCTTCAAATACTTGCGCTTGAACTCTCCCGAGAGTCTTCTCCAGTTGCTTTGCACATGCTTGGAGAGCTGGCCACGCCAATTCCGTACAGCCGAGGACATTTTCATCTTAAGCTCGCTGATCTTCATCTTGTCCGTCCAACCACCTTGAACTGACATGTTGACAAAACGCTCCCACCAACTCCGACGATCTCCCATGGAGGCCTTCTCGTCGAACTTCTCCAACGTACTGGAGGAGACGTACGGGCGGAGAGTCAAGAGTGTTCCGCCAACCTTAGTCGCGTCCGAGACATCTACACCCGTTGACAGGTCTTCATCCAGACTGTCCTCAGAGTCACTCGAGCTTGAGTCTGAACTCGAACTCGAGCTCGAGCTGGAACTCGAACTGGGGCCAGATGGGGGACCACGTTTGGACTTCTTTGGGGGAGGAGGCTTCTTGTTCGGCTTCTTCGACCCCGATTGGCGTTCTGACTTCACATTCTTCTTGTCGTCCGCCTTGGGCGTCTCCGTCCGGGTCCTTTGTGGCACGTTCGTCTTGATCGTAGCAGCATTCGCGTCAGTTATCCTCGGGGCTGGCACACTTCCAGCACGACGCGTGACCGAGGGGTCTGGTAATGCCCCTCTGATTTGCGCCAACAGTCGTTCGACTGTGTTCCTCGAGTCAGCTCCGGCTTGATTACTGCTGGTGACCTCTCCCATGTTTACGCCACTTGTCCCAGCTGCCCGTTCAGAGTTAGTCCTTTCGGTCTTGACTTGTGTCACTGGATTGGGTGGTGGTGTCGCGTGACTCACTTGTCCTGGAGTAGAGCTTGCTTGAAGATTTCGGATTCGTTCCGCCTGGTATCGCTGCATATTCCTTGCAGTCACTCGCTCATCTTCCAGGCGTTGCTCAAAGGCAGCTTGCTGTTCGTCCAGATTCTTCTGGGCTTGTTGGAGCCACGCAGCTTGTTCAGCTTCCCGTCTTGCATCCACTTCCGCTTGTTGCTGTTGCAAGAGCTGTATTGCCACAGCTTCCACACGTTCTCTTTCGGCATTGGCCGCCTGGAGGCATGCTGACTGAATGGCAGCCGCTACATCTTCTCTTTGGGAAGCAGCTTCAGCGTGTTCAGCGGAGAGTCCAGTCAGACGGCGTTCAGCTTCTTGAGCTCGCAATTCCGCTTCACGGGCACGTGTTCCAGCTTCTGCAAGTACTTGCTGGAAGTTCACGTCTGGCTGGCTCGCCGACTTCTGAACGGCAAGTTGTTCGGTCAGCTTCGCCAGTTCTTCACGGACTTGTTGTGCCTCACGTAATGCGCTCACAGCAGCTTCAGCCACTCCCGTCGACACCGACCATCCGGATCTTCCCGAACGATGTGAGTGTCTGGAATAACTCGAGTGTCGTGATGAGGATCTCTTCCTTGACGGTTTCTTGGACGAGCTACGTCGGCTTCGAGAACTCCGATGATGACGACTCTGGTCGGATTCCGATTCAGACTCGCTAGACGAGTGTCTCCGGTTGGAAATCCTACGTCTTCTCGACTCGGGTGCCTCACTGGCCTTTGTACTCACTGCAACTTCGGGCTCTGTCATGACAACGTCATCTTGGTCCGGTAGGATTCTTCGTTCTGGAGTAATCGTCTGACGGGTTAAGTAATATCCCAGATCTCCACTTCCAAGAGCGCTTGAGCTAGCAGTCCTGGCAGACATCACCATTGGGCCGTAAACGGCGAGCGGCATGTGCGCCCCTCCACCAGACTCTAGCGACGTCGACGAAGATCCTGGGGAACTGTTCCTGTATATGAGAGATTCTGACGTCGTGCCACGGGCAGACCCATCGGTGGTGCCAACCAAGCTCGGGACAGGGTCCGATATTGGCACCATAGACAGGTCTTCCTGATCGGACGTCGCAGTCGACGGAAGCTCGGATGGTAAAGATGCGAGTGGATCTTCCGGTCGAGGTGGTCGATGTTGTTGACGCTTCGACGGGGGTTCCCCAGCCGAAGAGCTAGTCGTACTTCGGGCAGGGCGAAGACCAGTCAAGTGCAAACGTAGAACATAACTTCGTCCAAGAAGGTTGATCTCATAATCGTTCATCAGCAAGTCTCCATCTTGATCCTCCGCATGGTAATCCAGGAAAGGTGTTTCTTCCACTTCAGTTTCCCGTTCAATCGCAGGAGTCACCTTGAGTGTGGCTCCGACACAAAGTGTCCGCCACTCCGTTAATTCCGCAGCCAGAAGACGTTGCAGGTCCCCAACTAGACTTCGTACGAGATCCGCTGTGATCTTGGACGCACGCGTCCTGAACCACACTGGGACCAGGTTATCAAAGTGGAAACCAGCCTCGAAGAGCAACGTTTGCAGAACGGCAATGCACTCTCGGGGTGAGAAGATGTTGACCGGGATCTCGGCCGCAACCACATCTTGGGCAGTAGCCAAATCACGTCGATCTAGATTGAGCTCGACCACACAGGCTTGGATGGCATCACCCAAGGTTGCACGGGCAGCCATATACTTGGACGTCGCGAGTGTGGCTGCAAGCCACGGCAGAGAGTCAGGCCGAGAACTCGGCCAGTCATACTGCACCGCGGGGGGAAGAACTCGTTCACAACGAACTTGTTCCCACCGGGAAACTTGCTTCGCCACGTACGCCTTAGCCAAATCATTGCTCAGCCGTTGCGGACTTGGGGTCACAACCCCTTGCACCGTCGTCGAGAGTTGTGCGCTCGGCGGGGCCTTCTCTTCCAGGAGTGCTAACGCTTCCATGTCTTCACCAGACACGTCCTCTCGGACTGTCGGCAGGGGCACATCTTGAGCGGGTGCCCGCGCGCTCACATCTTGCTCAGGTAGAGGGGAATCCGAAACTCGACTCTCCACCTGGGACTCTTCCGCTTCGACGCCTCCCACAGACGCCACTTCGGGTTCACCCAGACCGGGTTCACCCTGACCGATCTCCAACTCGCCTCCAGCATTCCCATCCGCCGACACTTGGTGCGCGTCATCTTGGACGGGTGGCTCTGCAGCCGGCTGGTCTTGACTCAAAGACCGCTTCTTCTCCTCACGGGCTGCCTTGCGCTTTGCAGCGCCTGCCTTCCGAGCCGTCCGGACAACTTCTTCCAGACTCGCATGCTCCTCGGGCGGCAGCCCCTCCGCACGTCGTGAACTTCGCGTCGCCTCTTCGCGTTCGCGACCCTCACGACCGGCGTCTCGCATGTCCTTCTTGCTTTTAGCCATAAGAACTAGTTTAGTGGGTTAGTACGCTTCCTCGTAATAAACCAATACAAAATATACAAACAACTTCGCGGTGAAATCCCTGGTTCGAATCCGGGCACGCGCACCAGCTGTGGCGAGGCGGGTGAACGCCTTTTGACCGCCCAGGTGTACAGTGCTGTGCTCCAGAGTCTGGAAGGTGCTTCCGGTCAGGAAGTCCTCCACTGGGAACGCCTGAACGTAAACGTCCAGGTAGCGTGTGCTCCTTGTGGTAACCCCTCTAGGTTCGTTTATCTTCGAACCGGGAGATGCACCGCGGGGATTAGTTGTTTTGTATACCAATATCGGTCTTTGGAGAAGAGCGTAACGTCACCAACTTAGACGTAGCTCCAACAACCAAGATAACCAAAATCAATACAGAGTTATACACACAAATATACAACCGTTCTTATTCTTAGACCCTTGAACGGTGGGTCGTACACCAGTCAACTTAGCTGTACTTCCAGGACACTGGTCAGTCCCGGTCAGCTTTTACAAACGCGCACCACCCCAGAAGTACTGGGGATAGTTCAATACAATCTCACTACCTTATCACACAAGATGTCCTTCGATCACGATCCTGAATGGGACTTTCTTCCACTCTTTCCAGGATGTATATGGGATATGAAATGTAGGATCGCCTAAGCGCACACTACAACTAAGATATGAAATAGGGCAGATTTACCACGGGCTCCACACCCGCTACTCACCCTAACTTGGACTTGGAGTTTTTTGGGGGGTGGAGTCCACACCTCTGGATGTCCTTCTACAGAGGGCCTTTCGCCTTCAGCACTTGATCGGGGCCGCCGGTATTTGTCCGGCCGAAGCTGTCCGAGCGCTTGCGGGGTACACGGATAATTGAACTCTGTTTGGTTGTTTATCTTTTGTGGCTATCTTCCTGCAATAGACACGTATTCAGCTTTTTGACTTACTTTCAGTATACCTTGAGGGGCGTCATCATCTTAGGCATCCTTGATCTCATCGTGATGTCGTGGGTACAGGCGTAGGACTTCAATGTTCCACGGAATCTTCCTGGAACCTGGTTGGTCGTCTTGGTCGGTCGGATATCACTTGGCTTGATTATACCTTGTTCCTCTCGTCCAGGGTGTCCATTGTTCTTCGGTGTTCTTCGGTGTTCTTCGGTGTTCTTTGACACGTCCAGTCATGTCAGGACGGGTGACACCCAGTCTAATGTAGACTGGGGTACTTGATCGCTCCTGTAGGCTTGACCCGTCGTCCGGTAGTTGGTGCGTCCAGACTCATTACGTCCAGAGCACTCAACCCGATCCATGGCTGGACGTAAAACGCCGCGTCCCGAGAATATCACCATATCCCACAATTCCATACATACTACTGCATTGGCTTTTCAACCAATCACCACGTTCCACAGCGAAAATCTTGATTCCCATCGTGTCACAAGGTCATCGACGCGAGAGACTTCATGAGAAAACTTAAGAAGACGTTGCAGTGGCTCCATCTCTCTACGACTGCAGCTTTTTCGATGAGAGTAGTGCAAGCAAGAAGGAGAACACTCCTGTGGCGTGTGGTACCTATTTTCCCTAGAATCAATGATAACCGCTCACAAGTGGAGAAATGCGTGCTACAAGTTGGAGCAGTAATTTTGCCTACGGTACCTACACTTGTGTGACTACGATTCAGCGGGAAGAGTCTTTGAAAGGGAAGAGACAGTAAACAACGCGCATCAATACATATTTTGCATTTCAGAGCCACATGTTGAAGTCATACGTATTGTGCTGTATGGATGTATCATCCCTTGAAATCATTTCGTACAGCACTTCGTATAATCCCGTACAACACATACAATCTCGTACAACACTTGGGTTTTCAAAATTTAGACATTCAATTCAGGTAAACTACGGCGCTGTGGGCTCACAACATCGATATATTCGTCATTTATTTACATATGGATTTGAATCTTTATCGATAAACATATGAGTGTTTACGATAGGGTTAGGAAGGTCCAGCATATTTTTTTATTCTCCGGTGGATCTATCATCAGCCGAATTGGTCCCTAACGCACCAAAACCGACCCGGTACCGCGGTATTTTCGTGTGGCACACATGCAAAACTTCCATTTCCGGCACGTCACCTTGAAGAGCACGGCGCGCGGGGGGATGCGAGGGACCATGCCCGGCGCAGAGCGCCACAGCGCCGCACGCAAGTGACGCGCATGCAGCCGCAGAGCGCCAAAGAAGCAGACCAAGGGTGATGGGAGGGCGGCCAAGGGTCAATACGGTACGTACTCGTGGCCCATGGAACAATTAATGGACCACTACGGTACGTGGGGCGGGCGAGCGCCGTGCATGGCTCACCCTCATTCTTCGTTTTTGCATTTTACAGGGAACGTCGCCGCGGAACGCAACGCCCGGAAGCAAGGTTCGTGGTTGGTGGCGGCGTGCATGGCGTTGGTGGCGTCGCTAATGAATGCTTTGTATTGCTTTTGTGTGCTACAGCGGCGCCCGGAAGCGAGGTTAGTGGTCGTTGATGACGTGCATGGCGTTGGTGGCGGTGCTAACGGGTGATCTGAATTGATTTTGAATGCTACAGCGGCGTCCGGCAGCGTGGTGGCGGCGTCCGAGCTCGAGCTCGAGCATGGCAAGCTGCGACTGGCCAGCAGCAAGGTTCGTGGTCGTCGATGGCGTTGGTGGCGGTGCTAACGATTGTTCTGCATTGATTTTGCATGCTACAGCGGCGTCCGGCAGCGTGGTGGCGGCGTTCGAGCTCGAGCTCGAGCATGGCAAGCTGCGGCTGGCCAGCAGCAAGGTTCGTGGTCGTCGATGGCGTTGGTGGCGTTGGCGGCGGTGCTAACGATTGTCCTGCATTGGTTTTGTGTGCTACAGCGGCGGCGAGGCTGGTGGCGGCGTCCGAGCTCGAGCATGGCAAGCTGCGGCTGGCCAGCAGCAAGGTTCGTGCTCGATTTGTGGCGTTGGTGGCGTTGGTGGCGGTGCTAACGATTGTTCTGCATTGATTTTGTGTGCTGCAGCGGCGTCGAGGCTGGTGGCGGCGTCCGAGCTCGGGCATGACAAGCTGCGGCTGGCCAGCAGCAAGGTTCGTGGTCGTTGGTGACGTGAATGGCGTTGGTGGCGTCGCTAACGATTGACCTGTATTGATTTTGCATGCTACAGCGGCGTCCGGCAGCGTGGTGGCGGCGTCCGTGCTCGAGCTCGAGCATGGCAAGCTGCGGCTGGCAAGCAGCAAGGTTCGTGGTCGTCGATGGCGTTGGTGGCGTTGGTGGCGGTGCTATCGATTGTTCTGCATTGATTTTGTGTGCTACAGCGGCGTCGAGGCTGGTGGCGGCGTCCGAGCTCGAGCATGGCAAGCTGCGGCTGGCCAGCAGCAAGGTTCGTGATCGTCGATGGCGTTGGTGGCGTTGGTGGCGGTGCTAACGATTGATCTGTATTGGTTTTGCATGCTGCCGCGGCGTCGAGGCTGGTGGCGGCATCAAGGCTGGTGGCGGCGTCCGCATTCGAGCATGGCAAGCTGCGGCTGGCCAGCAGCAAGGTTCGTGGTTGTTTGGTGGCGTGCATGGCGTTGGTGGCGGTGCTAACGATTGTTCTGCATTACTTTTGCATGCTACAGCGGCGCCGTGCACGCGTGACGGAAGATGGTGGCGGTGTCCGAGCTCGAGCTCGAGCATGGCAAGCTGCGGCTGGCCAGCAGCAAGGTTCGTGGTCGTTTGGTGGCGTGCATGGCGATGGTGGCGTCGCTAACGATTGCTTCGTCTTGCTTTTGTGTGCTGCAGCGGCGTCAAGGCTGGTCGCGGCGTCAAGGCTGGTGGCGGCGTCCGCATTCGAGCATGGCAAGCTGCGGCTGGCCAGCAGCAAGGTTCGTGGTTGTTTGGTGGCGTGCATGGCGTTGGTGGCGGTGCTAACGATTGTTCTGCATTACTTTTGCATGCTACAGCGGCGCCGTGCACGCGTGACGGAAGATGGTGGCGGTGTCCAAGCTCGAGCTCGAGCATGGCAAGCTGCGGCTGGCCAGCAGCAAGGTTCGTGGTCGTTTGGTGGCGTGCATGGCGATGGTGGCGTCGCTAACGATTGCTTCGTCTTGCTTTTGTGTGCTGCAGCGGCGTCAAGACTGGTGGCGGCGTCCGCATTCGAGCATGGCAAGCTGCGGCTGGCCAGCAGCAAGGTTCGTGGTTGTTTGGTGGCGTGCATGGCGTTGGTGGCGGTGCTAACGATTGTTCTGCATTACTTTTGCATGCTACAGCGGCGCCGTGCACGCGTGACGGAAGATGGTGGCGGTGTCCGCGCCGCGGATCGCATGCTGCAGCTCCCCAGCAGCAAGGTCCGTGGCTGTTGGTGGCGTGCATGGCGGCTTTGGCGGTGCTAACGGACCTGTATTGTTTTGCTTATTGCTGTTGCAGCGGTGTCCGGCACGCGTGACCGAAGATGGTGGTGGCGTCCGCGCCGCGGATGGCAACCTGCCGCTGCCGAGCAGGCGGTTCATGACCCCGGAAGTAGGGCGGAGCTGGCGCTACTAATCGAGCAATATACTTTGTTGAATTAAGTTACCCCGTTATTGTCTTTCTTATATGCAACTCATATGTGGCAAACCAGCATTGCATCTTTTTTCTAAAAAAAAAACAGCATTGCCTCTTTTTCCTGATAAAAACAGCATTGCCCGTTGTTGTCTTTCATATATGCAACTCATACAACAAGTCATAATTCTTTATCAAAATCTCGCGGAGTAGACAAATGAAACATCAATTCAAATTCAAATTAGAGAAGCAGGTGCGCATCGCGCGTGTCCTCATCGAGCCGATCCAAGTGTTGTTTTATTTCGTCGCACACGCGAAGGAAGCTGTTGTGGTCCACGTGCAACACACCATTATCATGGCAAATGCGATTCCGGTCGTGGACAAACGCAGCGAATCGGCCATGTAACCAGCTTGCGCGACGATGATCAAAACGTTCCAGCCAACTGATAATGAGCTCACGTCTGCTCTTTCTTGGCATTGTTTGAGCTATAGAGACAAATTGAGCAACCTGTTAGTCAAAATAAACCGCAATAATTCACACCAGATACGTACAGTCGTTGTTGACCTGGTGCTTGGCGAAATCGTCGATGCGCCGTTCGGTACTGCAGCAGGCATCGAGTGAATCCACAAAAATTTTCAAGAATCGGTTCTCATCTTGGAGACTTTCCAAAGTCGCGTAGGGCGCCCTTGCCGCTGCCACCTCGTTTTCAGCTCGGATACACTTCCGTTTCCAGTCGTCGACAGTTTTCTTGAGATATTCATGTGAAGCTAGCGCGTCCTTCTTCTTCGTAATCTCGTCCAGCATTGCTTTTTGCTCCATCATATCCTTTTCATGTGCTTGTTTATCCGTCGTCGCATTTTCGTCATGACGTTTGATTTCCTTATCCAACATGAAGCGCTCAGCTTTCAAGCGACTTCGCTCATCGTTTTGCTCTTGCTCTTGTTTCTGCAATGCTACACGTTTCTTCTCCAGCTCCTCTTCTTTGCTGCTCAACTGGGTTTCTCTCAATCCCAGCTTGAACTTGGCAGTCTCCAACCGCTGCTCGTTCAATTCCAGTTCAGATGCTCGGGTTCGCAGCCACGTCGTGGTTTGGCTCGGCTGTGGTGCAGCTTTTTGGGTCTGTAGTTCCTTCTTGAGCTTGGTGTTTTTCTTCTTGAGCTTGGTGTTTTTTTCTTGAACTGTTGCGAGCTGCAGCTGAAGCTCACTTGCCTGACGGGCATTTTCCTGGGCCTTGTTACAGTCTTCTTCTGATAGCTTCAAGGCAGCATGAAGCTGCTTGTTGGTGTTTTCCAAATCGATCTGTAATTTGCGATTCTCTGCTTGCATGTTGTCAGAGTTCGCTTGAGCTTCCAGGTTCTGTATGTGGTTCTGTAGCGTTTCGATTTGCTGTAGATGCTGTGCCTCACGCGTTACCAGCTCTTCAGTCCCTTCCTCTTGTGTTTTCTTCCGGCATCCAGCGTCAAGTGCTCGCTTCTGTTGCAGCGCCTTCTTCAACATCGATATCACATGGCCTTCATAGGCTTTCAACTTGTCAGCATGCCCCGTAAACTTATCAAAATTCATGGTTCTTGATGCTTTCTCGTAGTCAACTTGCCCGCCGCGATTTCTGGCCGCCTTGTATCGATTCGCGAGCAGCACAATTTGCGAGGAGCTCAACTTGAACTTCTCTGCTTGTCTTCTCCGTTCTATTTGGCGCTTGCCACCCTTCTGCCGATCGAACATTTGCTGCAACGCTTTGCAAGCTTCTTCGACCTCGTCCAGCGTCAAAATGGAGTCGTCCGAGTCTTGGATTTCTCCTGCCACAGATGCTGCCTCGCAGTCGTTGTCGCCGGAAGCACCGCTGGCCACACCACCGCCACCAGCATTGCTTGGGAGGCTCGCCTCACGCCCAGCACGTTTAGCCGCCTGTCGGGTCGTCATCCTTGCATTGCTGGTTGGCTTCACCGATCTTTCTTTGCGGGGTTTCTTGCCGCTTGTCGCCGAAGCTCTGTCGATCGGCCCGGAGTCTTGGTCGCGCTTGCGCTTGGCTCCGGAAGAGGACGCCCCAAGCAAACTACTCGGTGACGCTGGGCCCTCGGAAGAGCCATCGATGTGGCCGGCGTCTTTTGCCATCGTGGCTGTTGTCTTCTGCAGGGTGTCGCGCAGTAGCTCAAGGTTATGTGTTTCGTGTGAGATAACTGGTGTATCAAAAACAACACCTGTAATATGTGATTTCCTTCAAACTATCGTTTTTCATGGGCGTAGCCATTTCAACTGTGCTAGGCGAACAAGGCTGCGACTTAGTGCACGAGGTCTTTCAGCTGCAAAGATTGATCACCAAGAATTATTTTGATAAACAATGTAAACAATGTATCAAGATGATTGTAAAAACGATTTTCGTTAATAGCACGAACGACTGTGGATAGTTGTTACAGTAGCAGGAAGGGTACATAGCAACCAGATTGTGAAGTGCTTGCGGTTATTGTTTCAACGCACCAATCTCATGGGCTTGCTGCTCGAATTGTTTCTTCATCTCATTCATCTCAGTAGCAGTGCACACCTCTGAACGCGATGTTCTCGTTGCTGTCGCTGTTTGATGCGGCGGGCGAGATGGCGCTGTCGGAGATGAATGCGGCGTTCGCGAGCTGCGTGTCGCTGGTGTGTCCGCCCATCGGATGGGCCCCATCCGGTACCCGCCGCACTGCCGCTTCAACCCGGTGCAGCACGGGTGTCTGCTTCTGACTGCGGACGGCGATGCGCAAGAAGGCGGGGAGATTGTAGCCGGGCTTGCCGCTGCGCACGGGCACACCGTGCTTCTTTCCCAGATTGCAGGCCTGCTCGCACATATCGACGGATTTGGTGTCGATTTAGATTCAGGACAGGAAGGGCTTGCCGAAGAACTCCCGCGTGGGGAAGTGCTTGGACAGCTGCTGGACGGCGCTGGCGCGCCACCGGGGGGGGGGGGGGTGACGTCCGACGTCTGCTGCAGGTAGGCGTCGTCCTTGACCACGGCGGACACAAAGGCCAGCGTCATCAAGGTGACTGACCACGGCACTGCGGGGCGTGGACGATACGATGCTGCCGATACGCTGCCCCTGCACGACCAGATCTTGGTCCAGCTCGTCATGACCCAGACGTTGATGCGGCGGGTCTCGGTCAGCTGCTTGACCCACTCGCGCTATTGATGGTCGAGTCCTGGAGCCACTGCAGACCCACCCACGGCTGCATGATCTTGTTGACGATGATGGTGTGGTCGTCGGGGCACGTGGTCTCGATGTAGCTCTTCATCTGCTCCACATCCGTATTTGTCGCCCGCGGGGTTCGTGGGATTCACGAGGCACGTGAGCGCGGACTTGGGGTCGCTCCACGCGATCATCTCACGGCCGTCAACCTTGCTGGAGCGCTAGCCGCCAGGCTGCACGCTGTGGATCACCAGGTTGATGAGCTCACTGGCGCCGTTGCCCATGAGCAGCAGCGGTAGGTTCTGCTTCCAGCTTTTCACCGAATACTATTTATCATGGATAGTTTGACCCAATGTTGAGTGGATGGGTCAACATACAACCATAAAATGTTTACGATAGAGGTAATTATATAACGGAGGCTGTAACTATTATATTGCACGCCCAATTATTATCGGATTACGGATGGTATGCGTTATGCTAGGATTAGAGTCCATCCCAGGACTCTGGATATAAAATCCAGAGAATTTGCATTGCCCCTTTTCATTACAAAAAGAGCATTGCATCTTTTTCCTAAAAAACAGCATTCCAAAAAAAACAGCATTGCCTGTTTCTCCTAAAAAAAACAGCCACGAGCGGCAACTAAATCTGTGTGTCCACAAAGTTTTGGGCGACGCAAGCTTTGACGTCAGTTGACAAGATGGCGAAAACGAAGACGACGCCAGCGAGCGGAAGCAAGCAGCGCTCCGTCAAAGGTGAGCACAGTGAGAAACATGTGTGTGGGGTAGATGTGCCACTCTACGTGAGCTTGACACATTGTGCTGTGAATTATGTGAATACTAGCTGGATCTGGTTCGGTCGTTACCAGATCTAACTCTTCTCGTTCAGGAATGTGAACGTTAATACGTTTTTTTCTCTAGTAGCCCTGCGTAATCTGACAGTTCTTGCTAACAGGGAGCGGCCTTGAGGGCAGTACGGAGATCGGTAGATCGAGTGCTGCGAGCGCCGCCAGTACCGATGGCACATCTTCGCAGCAAGCTTCGACGCACGGTCAAGGAGCCAGTCCCGACAGCAATCCGTCGGCGAGCTCGTCTACCGAAGCGCAGCAGCAACGGACTGCACACCCTCGAAGCGTGAAAGCCGAGAAGATGCAACGCCGTACGAAATGCAGTTTGGTGGTGTATTGAATATTACCGATTGGCTAATGTGCTACGTTGTGTATGTGCAGGTCGCGAACTGCTGGAGCTGCGTCAACGCATGGCTGCCCATGCTCGTTCGTTTAAACAGCCCAAGCCATCCCCCCTGCCAGACAAGTAGCCGTTGGCATCTTCAGCTGCTATCCGGGCGATGTGTGGCTCGCCGAGGCAAGATCAATGTGTGAGTTTTCCAAGGTCGTGAAGAAGAGCAATGCGGTCGTGCATGCTACTTCTTATGGCGGTGAGTACAAGTGCCGATGTTAAGAAAGTGCCTTTCGACCAGAATTGAATGTGATGTTTGGTTTTGAATTATTTCTGATTTCCCCTACAAATGTATGTCGAATGATGCATAGTTTTAATATAATGTCTCATGGTCTTGGTGTTATGACTTCCTATCTGCTACCTCGCCCTGTGCTTCCAATTGCTCGCACTTCATTTTAGAAGCTGACGTCTCCGCGAATACGTGCAAGCTATTCGACTTCAAACGAAATGTAACAGGCTTGTGATCACTTCTTGTAGGGAAAAGAAGTATGTGTTTCATGTGAGTTCCTCGTTTCCAGCGAATTTGCTTTCTATCTCCACCAATACTGCTTGAATTTCTCCGACTTAACTGAAGTTATATACTGCTGCTGTAGTCTTTGAATTGTTGTACTGTTTTCAGCTGTCATTGCTTCTATTCTGTCTCGCTACGATCAAACAAGTGCCTCTTCAATCGCCACAGCCGCTGCATTCTCTAGGCTTCGCGCAGCTTAACTGTCTTATGTATACGTTTTGACAATTCGGGGTAATCAACTTAGCCAGTTTACGTTTTGACAATTCGGGGTGCATGCAATCTAGTTACAGTTAGCCATTTTAACTCCTCCGTCGCCGCCGATGACGTTTCCTAATCGCTTGAACTACCGCGTCCGCGCCTTCGTGAGCAGAAGCGCCACCAGCACCAGTACCGCCGAGCCGCTCAACAACACGGACGACTACAGGGCCGCCACCCGTGAATACTGGGAAGATTCAGGATCGGTCTTTTTCGTCGCGACGATGGGCTCGTTCAAGAAGGAACACCCGTTCGGTGCGTAGCTCTTGAGCTGGTCGAGACCTCCTCCATACGGTCACAGAATTAAGCCAACGATGCCATTTTGCAGAGGAGCGCCAAGCCGAAGCCCAACGCATTCGATTCAAGTACTCTGACCGGATTCCGGTGTGTATGCTTTACCGGTATAGATTCACTGGTGATATCTAACTCGTGTATTCTTGTTATCTTGTTATCGTGGTGCAGGTGATTTGTGAAAAGGCAGACCGTAGCGACATCCCGGACATTGACAAGAAGAAGTTCTTGGTGCCGGCGGATCTGACAGTCGGCCAATTCGTGTACGTGATCCGAAAGCGCATCAAACTGAGCGCAGTGAAGGCAATCTTCATCTTCGTCAACAACGTCCTCCCACCCACAGGTATGTGACTATGTTATGCCATTATTTGTGTTATCTAATACATTTTTTAATGTTTTTTTTCTGGTTTAGCGGCACTAATGTCGAACATTTACAAAGAGCAGAAATACTCTGATGGTTTTCTCTACGTCACCTACAGCGGCGAAAACACCTTCGGCGAATAGGCGCTGTCGGCGGGTGGGAACTCGAATTTGGTTGACGATTTTTTCCGTCGTCGCTGTAGTAGGCTGTGGATTCTGCGCTCTCAAGCTGGGAGTCGCGGTATTGCCATCCAGCATCGGATTCAGGCGTCTCCTGCAGGAGGGTGATGACAAGCTGAAGCCGGTGAGCGAGGGAAGCTCGATTTCCTCAGACCCTACTCCACAAGCGCGACAATAATTATTTACTGCTGCGTGTTGTCCATTCATCTAAAGCTGGTGATGTGGATATTTCTTAGGAACACCCCCCCCCCAGAAAAATGCATGTAACTCTGTTCACTCGTACTTCCCAAACTATCTGCTTGTGCTAAGATTTTTGCTTCTTTTACTCACGCTGGAACTCCACCATTTACAGACACTTAGTCAACGACCACGACTTCGCCAGCCTATGCTTGGCGAATTTTGAGCCCAGACTAATTACTGTAATGATTGTACTGCTGGTATTAGCAACAGCAGATCGCGCAAGTATAGTGTCTTTAGCCTTGCTTTTTCAGTCAACGTTGTGTCACGCTGTGTCGGCGTTGACTTGGATTTACTGGTATGAGCTTACATTCTATGGCCTTAGATCTCAACATACTAAAGAGCGATGAAAATGGTTATTGAATCATTGTTACGCAACTCACAAACAGCTACTGCAAGCAGCAGGCAACACCTCGAGGTTCCGGCAACCTGGCCAACGTTGAAAAAATCTGGCCAATTATTTCCGCGTGTTTGGCGAGGTTCACATCTTCTGAATTGCCTTACTCTGGCTGCGCGAATGATTCAACGGTGACTGTGGGCACCTCAGTATCGGCGGCGAATTGTTGGAAAAGCACTCGTAGGATAGCTGGCGGCATCGGGCGCCGCGATCGCTCATTCAATTCTAACGCATGGGCTTCGTCACGGCACGATAGCTTAACCGTGACCACCGTTCCCTCGTACCCGTCCCTGGCCCATTCAGAGTTCACCACGTCAATAATTCGCTGCCTATCGGCTGCCGTTAAATTCATCTCGTCGATGATCACAACATCCGCTGCTTGCAACGATATTTTAACATCATCTTCTGCCATTTGTCGCCCCCATCCTCTGAGCTCTTCGTGAAATCCCGAGCCGCACACCCGCACTTGGCGAGTGATGCCGTCCGTGTTTCGCTGCCTTTCGAAAGCTTCACGAAATTCCGCTGCCAAAAACCCACTAAACACGCTTTTTCCCGCTCCAGGAAGCCCACAGAGTAGCACCACATACTTCGCATAAGCCCAGGTACCCTCCACGGTGTCCGCTAGAATCTGGTTGATCCCATGTTGCCAGTCGATCGGGGCCTCCATTCTTGTTTTGCCGTTGCGAATTCTGTTGTGTTGTCAACTAAGTACTGTTTGGTCAGGGCAGTCGATCACACCCCCCCCCCCTCAATCACGCCAAGGTTGCCCCCCATTGGCCAAAAGAAAACTACCGTGAAAGAAAAGTTTTCACTCCTTTCAGTGAAAGTTCGCTGAAAGGCACGGCACCCAGCACAGTACTGGGTCTCGTCTTAGTCATATTCATATAGAACTCAGACAGCGCGCCCCAAACGGCAAGTACTTAATCGGATGCGTGGGTGTGGCGACCTGATCCTGAGTTGGGGTGAAGTGTACGCATTGTTGCCGGTGTAGCAGCACCCTGGTCTTCATTAGGCACTGACCTGTTGGTGTTGCACACTGCACAACACACTAAACTTGAGAATTCTTGAGCACGGTGAAATAGCAACAAATTTTATTTTATTTCAATGAAGAAGGCTGGCAGGAACTTCTTAGCTGTGCAACAATTCAAAGACTACAGCAGCAGTATATAACTTCAGTTAACTCCGAGAAATTCAAGTAGTATTGGTGGAGATACCAAAGCGAATTGGCTGGAAACAAGGAACTCACATGAAACACATACTTTCCTAAAACTATGATTTGCTACCATCAGACCCTCCGAATAAATAACTGTATTGCAATTTTTACGGTATTGGAACTTGACAATAACTTATTCTGACAAAATTTGCGTAACGTAAAATTATTTATTACCCACAGCTTCGTAAATTATTAGTAATTTCGCGTCGCTCGATTTTCAGCCGGTGAGCTGGCAATGCTAAGCAATATCAGTTACCAGAACATCTATTGCAAGTCAGAGTTAGCTACCTTCACTACCGTGCTAGAACTCCAGAAGCGTCTATTCTCCTTCAGAAAGAGAACCGCCTCCCGATTCACTGGCGAAATCCCGTGGTGATGATGCGAAAGCGTATGCTTTGCGAGCAATAATTTATTTTTCAGGAAGAGTTATCTTGATGCAGTAACTTATTTTCTAGGCTCACGGCAATCCGTATGAGGCGGTATTATCGGAAGGTCTGCCTACCATCGACAGCAGATTACCAGGACAACAACATGTAGACAACAAGAAATATATTGCGCCCTAGTTGCATTGTAACTACTAGCTAACAGGCAGAAGTAAAAACTAATCGAAAGGCGCCAGGTGGTCATTAGGTTGCACGGCTTGGCAACTAGGCTTACGCCCCAGTAAGAGGCGCATCGTGAAAGCGGAATCCGTGGAAGCGAGTCAGGTGGTGGCGAACCGCTATGGTCCCGGAACCTCGGAACGTGCAATTCCACGCAAAGCAGAATGGGTCGTCCGTCCGAGCAGTGTCATTGACCGTTGGGACGATGATGGGCTGATGATTCTCGAGACGGTCCGACGTCGGCGTGTCGAGGTATGCATGAATGCACACGTTGTTGGTGTCGTTGCCGACGGGGGCAAAAATCAAATCGCCACGATAAACGAATACATCACCTTTGTTCAGCTTGATCTCTTTGCGGTTGGACCGGAGAGCAACGTTGTGGTTCCACCCATACACGTAGAAGCACGTGTCGTCATCCACAGCGACAACCATTCCACCAGGAATAGCGGCAACATCGAGGGGATCATCACCTGGTCGAAACTCGCGGCGCACAGGTAGGTCACCCATGCCAGCAGGTATCTTCACCCAGCGCAAATCGTTGGCTTCCGAATCAGGGATGAAAGTCTTGTAGAATCGTTGCAGCATGCGCGCCATGGTGCGTGCCTCTTGATCAGGCACTGGAGACTGAAGACGACCTCGATCCTCCATGATGTTGTCAAGGATGTCGGTGAACCAGATGTCGACGGGGCGGGCCATAGCTCTCCACGCGTTCGCTTGCTCTTCGGCCACAGCGGCGAAGAAGATGATGCTGCCATCCGAAGCAAACTTCTGACGAATGTTCATGGTGGCGATGATGCGTGGGGGCGGCGGCGGGGGGGGGGGGGGGGGGGCTGAGCAGTGCGTGGCGAATTTGAAAATAAGCGCTGATTCTTGCTTATACTTATGCCCGAGACCTCAAGAGACTCGAGGGTGGTCATTATTCTAGGTTTTCACGCAAACCAGCTATCAGGGCAGTGCTGCATATCTTATCTGAACCACACTACATATACAAAAGCGCACTGAAGGATTATGTACCCATTGGTCCGCTGAAAATGGAATGCTCCATGGCAGCACCTCTGGCTGTCCGTCGAAACATTGCTGAGCGCTTGGTTCGGTTCAAGCGGTTACAGTTCGTAGGTAGGTCGTCTCTCGTACCCATTGGTCCATCGAAAAAAATAGTGAGCCATGCCGTCGTAAGCTACAATTCGTGCTAGCGGACACGAATAAATCTATCAACCTAGACATTTGGCATCCTAGAAGATGTATAATGTGGTGTTTGTGCCATATAACTTATAAATCAATACAGCTATCGACGATTTCAATCGCCGATGACGGTACTTTTCCTCAGCTACAAGACTTAGCAACGCATAATTTATTGTGTTTTTTCTAAGGATGAAGTCTTAGCTAGATTTCGTTCGTAGCGCATCATGCGCTGCGCCTGCACCCATTGGTCCTCCGAAAAAACAGTGATCCATTGGGCTTAGCGAACCGTCATGGGTGAGGTGCGCATGCACCCACTTGGTCCATCGAAAAAGCAGTGATCCATTGGGCTTAGAGAACCGTCGTGCGTGAGGTGCGTTCGTTTGCTAGAGTACACGCAGTCTAAGCGCGCCTAACGCGTAAATACCCTGCAGGCGAGGGTGAAATCTAGTTGTATAAGTTCCATATAGGATATGTACCCCGACCGGAAGGGAGCTTCATTCGGCTTTAAATATATGAGTTTCATGTGTGTATGCGTAGTCCTTTGGCATGGCCCACGACAGAAGATTCTCTAGAGATGCTCTGTGTGCGAGAGGGGGGGGGGGGCTGTTGGTGCCCCCCCAAGAGGCTTGAGTCTACCATGCAGAGGCTCGTATCTCAACTAGAGCGCCAATACTGTACAGTATAGTACAGTACAGTGCAGCGTGATCCACGATGGGTTTAAGCATGAAATATGGAAAACCGCATGCATAAGCCCGTTCGACTCCGAGTGCCATTGTGATTTTTCTAAGATGGTGGGAAAGCCACGTCGCGAGTCTGTCAAGGTGGCCATGAAGACCAGCCCGCGTATTTCAAAGAGGCACCAGGATGACCCTGGGGGCCCTACCAGCAGTACCAGTACGAGTGCAGAAGTGGTGTCAACAAAATCAACGCCATATCAACGCATGCGAGAGCTGCTAGGGGCAAGGGCTGTTGAGGCAGAGCAAGGAGCGACAGTGGTCGACAGTGTCGAAGGTACGACTCACGAATGGTGAATTTGGTATGATTGATTATTTGACCTCATTCGGCAGGTCTACGGGAAGTGCTTCGGAGGAAGGAACCCACGTTCAAGCTCTTGCTGCGGATGAAGCTGCTCTGGATTTCGGATCATGCGTACGGGCAGTGGAAGCTGATTCGCATGCACTTTGTGGACGCTCAGGCACCTGAAACGCTGGATGATATGCTCAGTGTACGTTAGCCTACAATGGTTTTGCGGCTTGACTGCTACTAACTTATTTGTTATTCTGGTAGGTTTTTAAGGTGCCATACGAAGCTAACCGGCAGGACATTGACTCGCTGCTTTTGACTGCCACGCTTTGGAATCTTGAAAGTGATTCCGAGCTTCTTCCATCGCCTGGGACCATTGTCGACATCAACGAGTACTCGAATCTACAGCTATACAATGACACGCAGTGTCAGCTCACGACCCGCCTCAGCCAGTTGAGCTGGGAGCAGGCCAACGCAGAAGTGCAGTTGAAGTAGGCTCGATGTAAATAATGCATCTGATTCTGGTCTGATTCACAGGGTCATATGGATACACTATTGCGACTTTCCACCACTTGAATCATTGACAAAGTCGCAGGGAGGAGAGTAGGTGGGAGAATACGCTGGGCTTGCAAGCAACATTGGCATTATACGCACTAACTTCGTCTGTGCGCATCGACTAGATGACAAAACAACACGGCTCAACCAACTACAGTATCGGCGAGATGAGACACTTGCTTGAGCTGGTGCAGGCAAGCCTACCAGCTTCGAGGGCTGACTGGGAAGCTGTAGCTGCGGATTACAACGCAGTGAAGGAACCCCAATGGAAACGGAGAGATGCGATGAGCCTGAAGAGAAAGTTCCGCAGTATGAGCTTGGCTTCACACCACGGGATCGGCGATGCGCGTGCACACCTTGCCAGTGCAGCAAGCCGAGTACAGCAACAGATGAAACTGCACAGGACCCCGCGGCGACTGCAGGAGATCGCGCAAACCCTCTGCCAATGTGAGAGTCATGCCGGAATGGAACCGAATGGTATGTTGTCGCCAGAGCTGTTGGTCCAGGCGCCAATTTCACGCCCCGTTCGAGATGTTGAGCAACAGTCACTTTGCCCAGAGGACACTGTTGCGCGAGAAGAACGTCACCCAGAACTCGATCAGGTGCAACTACTCGTGCATCGCCAGTATAAGTCTAACCGAAGGGTGGCCCGTCGCCACCACAAAGAGCTACTACAGTGCATGCGTGCGTTGAAGGTGTCTCTGGAGACGTTCGCCTACCGCCAGAAGTAGCATAAAGTATCTGAGGAAGCATGACTTACGGTATACTTTGTGGTCCAATAAAAACAACATGAGCCAACACATCTCCCCTGCTTGCTACTTCAATGGTCCGAAAAAAATATAACGAGCCAGCTCATCACTTCTACGACTTGCATTCATGGAGGCCAATGCATCGCCGTATCGCCCTTCGTTCATCACTTCATCATTTGCCCGGTCAGTGCAAGACATGCCTGGGCGAGGCAAAGAGGCACAAGGTCTCGGCAAAGGCGGCACCAGGCGTCACCGCAAGATACTTCGAGATAGTATTCAAGGCATCTCAAGACCGGCTATCCGCAGATTGGCTCGCCGCGCTGATGTGATACGAATATCTGGACTCGTTTACGATACTACACGAGCAGTACTACGAGTCTACCTGGAGAATCTCATTCGAGATGCTGTGACCTACACGGAGCACGGAAACAGAAAGACCGTAACTAGTTTGGATGTCGTGTACGCCTTAAAGCGTCAAGGGAAAATGATTTACGGCTATGGCAACTAGACTATCTACTTGTAATACATGATTGTCTCAAATACATACTTCACTCGTTGTTTAAGTTTTTGTGGCTACCGGTATCCGGATAGCCTGGTATACATGCAAGTTGCAACAACATAAGATAAAGCAAGATTTGCTTGTAACATTTGTTTTTTTCAAATGATTTTTTGCAGCGGTGTCCGGCAGCGTGGCTGAACCTGGCGATGGCGTCCGCGCTCGCTCCTGACATACTGCGGCTACCCACCACCTAGGTGCGTGGCTGTTGGTGACGTGCATGTCGGAGATGGAGGTGCTAACGATTGCTATGTATTATATATTTGTGGCTATGATTCTTGCAGCAGTGTCCGGCAGCGTGGCCGAAGCTGGTGATGGTGTCCGCGCTCGGGGATGGCAAGCTGCGGCTGCCCACCAGCAAGGTGCGCGGCTGTTGGTGACGTGCATGGCGGAGATGGAGGTGCTGACGATCACTATGTATTGTTGTGGCTATGATTCTTGCAGCAGTGTCCGGCAGCGTGGCCGAAGCTGGTGATGGTGTCCGCGCTCGCGGATGGCAATCTGCGGCTGCCCACCAGCAAGGTGAGTGGCTGTTGGTGATGTGCATGGCGGAGATGGAGGTGCTAACGATTGGTATGTATTGTTGTGGCTATGATTCTTGCAGCAGTGTCCGGCAGCGTGGCCGAAGCTGGTGATGGTGTCTGCGCTCGGGGATGGCAAGCTGCGGCTGCCCACCAGCAAGGTGCGCGGCTGTTGGTGACGTGCATGGCGGAGATGGAGGTGCTGACGATCACTATGTATTGTTGTGGCTATGATTGTTGCAGCAGTGTCCGGCAGCGTGGCCGAAGCTGGTGATGGTGTCCGCGCTCGCGGATGGCAATCTGCGGCTGCCCACCAGCAAGGTGAGTGGCTGTTGGTGATGTGCATGGCGGAGATGGAGGTGCTAACGATTGGTATGTATTGTTGTGGCTATGATTCTTGCAGCAGTGTCCGGCAGCGTGGCCGAAGCTGGTGATGGTGTCCGCGCTCGCGGATGGCAATCTGCGGCTGCCCACCAGCAAGGTGAGTGGCTGTTGGTGATGTGCATGGCGGAGATGGAGGTGCTAACGATTGGTATGTATTGTTGTGGCTATGACTCTTGTAGCAGTATGGCCGAAGCTGGTGATGGTGTCCGCGCTCGGGGATGGCAAGCTGCGGCTGCCCACCAGCAAGGTGCGGGGCTGTTGGCGACGTGCATGGCGGAGATGGAGGTGCTAACGATTGGTATGTATTGTTGTGGCTATGATTGTTGCAGCAGTGTCCGGCAGCGTGGCCGAAGCTGGTGATGGTGTCCGCGCTCGCGTATGGCAATCTGCGGCTGCCCACCAGCAAGGTGAGTGGCTGTTGGTGATGTGCATGGCGGAGATGGAGGTGCTAACGATTGGTATGTATTGTTGTGGCTATGATTGTTGCAGCAGTGTCCGGCAGCGTGGCCGAAGCTGGTGATGGTGTCCGCGCTCGCGTATGGCAATCTGCGGCTGCCCACCAGCAAGGTGAGTGGCTGTTGGTGATGTGCATGGCGGAGATGGAGGTGCTAACGATTGGTATGTATTGTTGTGGCTATGATTCTTGCAGCAGTGTCCGGCAGCGTGGCCGAAGCTGGTGATGGTGTCCGCGCTCGCGTATGGCAATCTGCGGCTGCCCACCAGCAAGGTGAGTGGCTGTTGGTGATGTGCATGGCGGAGATGGAGGTGCTAACGATTGGTATGTATTGTTGTGGCTATGATTCTTGCAGCAGTGTCCGGCAGCGTGGCCGAAGCTGGTGATGGTGTCCGCGCTCGCGGATGGCAATCTGCGGCTGCCCACCAGCAAGGTGAGTGGCTGTTGGCGATGTGCATGGCGGAGATGGAGGTGCTAACGATTGGTATGTATTGTTGTGGCTATGACTCTTGTAGCAGTATGGCCAAAGCTGGTGATGGTGTCCGCGCTCGCGGATGGCAAGCTGCGGCTGCCCACCAGCAAGGTGCGCGGCTGTTGGTGACGTGCATGGCGGAGATGGAGGTGCTAACGATTGCTATGTATTGTTGTGGCTATGATGCTTGCAGCAGTGTCCGGCAGCGTGGTTGAAGCCGGTGATGGCGTCCGGCGCCACAAATGCCGAGCTGCCGTCACCGAGCAGGTGGATCAAGACCCCGGAAGTGGCAGGGCGGCGATGTCGCTACTAAGCGAACAATACACTTTGTTGAATTAAGTTACCCCTTTGTTGTCTTTCTTATATACAACTTATATGTGGCAAACCAGTATTGCCTCTTTTTCCTGAATAATACAGCAGTGCAGCTTTGATTAGTTGAAGATCAGCTTCTGTGAATCATAACTAACGATAACGCTGTGTGTCAACATTGCCTCGGCTTGCGAAGTTGCTGCGATCTTGCCGCCATTGCTCCGTTCTATGTTTCGAGTGACTATAGCTATCGCTCAGCAGATCGGGGCACATAAGATGAAGTTCGAGCAAAACATTGTTGGGTTTATTAGCGCTTGAAACAAGTAACCTCGTCCTAGGTGTCGATTGCTTACTGTGTTGGAGGTTAGCGATCGCGCATGAAGAGTTCCAGCTCGATAAAGTAGTTATGCAGCCGGTTTCGGAAGTTGCTGCGCCATATCTCATAGTAGTCCATAAAAGTGTGCCCTGGGATGTCATGGCCAGCAGCGTTAGCACGTCCCAAAAGTATGGTCGCTTCGGCTGGACCACGTGGGCATTCAAACGCAGCAACTGCAAGCTTGTCTGGACGTATGTGGAGATCCAGATAACGCTCGAATTCGTGCTCCCGGAGGTTGGTGTTGTCAACGATGACAATATCGACGCCTCGGTCCAGGTCGCGCTCCAACGCTTCGCGGCACTGCGTGTAGCATGTTTCATGCGCTTCATGGAGTCGGTTCCGATCGAACACGTAGACCCCCCCACGCTGGAAAAACTGGTCGGCAGAGCAGATAAGCGTGCGCAAGCCGACCTGATCAGCATATTGAGCAACCTCTTGTGCAAACGTCGACTTGCCACTTCCTGGGAGGCCCCTCATGATCAGGAACAATCGCGGCCGGTGGTCCATGTGTTCGCGATACCTTTCACAGTGCTCCCTGTAGTCGTCGACGACTTGGTATGCTTTGCGCTCCATTCTTGACAGTTGGTAAATGAGGTTGTTGAAGTAATTGTGCGAGCTCCTTTGCAATTAATTCTCTTGAGATCTAATAGCTAATTTCAGAATTGATTCTCTTGAGATCTAATAGCTAATTTCAATATTGATTCTCTTGAGATCTAATAGCTGATTTCAAAATTGCCGTGAGCGCCAAGGAAGCAGACCAAGGATGATGGGAGGGATGCGCCTGGTCTGTTTAGGCTGCTCAGCGGCCTCAAATGGATCATTTACTTCAGTCTACTTCTCTGGTCCACCGTACTATTACCATTTCATATATTTTACAATAACTTTTGTACTTATACTTTGTTTTCAACAAAAAGACCACCTAACGAGAGCTTATCTTCACGGATACAAACCCTACATTTCTGAGCCAATCACCATTCGCACAGAATAAAAAAACTTGACCTATTAAGCCAATATTTTGGACGTGGTAAGGTTTGGATTGGCCGATACGGCATTATGTGGGCCACATAAAACCTCAATGTGGTAATAGTACGGTGACCAGAAAAGTACTATTTTATTTTTTACTATGTGTATTTTTTTTTTACTATGTGTATGTGTTTGTGTATGTGTTTAAACCACAAAGCAAAGCAAAGCAAAGCATGTTCTTACGAACTACGTTTCCCCCCGGGCGCGCCCGCCCGGGCGTGCTAATGTATAGTATCTCGTTACCCTGCGCAGGTAACGAAACCGATCTTCGTACCGGTATTATATACACGTGGACCACGCACATTCTACGTGCACCACGTACATTTGTACGGGCGTGGCATGCTAACGCCGCGGTATCAACCGGTATTTCCCTCGTTTTTCCTTCTATACGACGTGAACCACACAGAACCTTGGTGGACCACACAGAACTTTGCACGCCGAGCGCCATTTCCTTCGATTCCTTCTACCACGTGGACCACACAGACTGGTGACCGGCGTAGAGAGCGCACGGATCTCGGTAGCGCACACCATATTGGGATGCGCTGTGGGGTGCTCCACACGAAACGGGATCGATTTTAAGGATTCGGGCCTGAATGCGAAGCCGCAGGGGGATGAGGCCCCGTCGTGGCGTGGACCGCGATAAAAACTTTGGGCCCGATGTATGGGGAGCTCACCAATGCACCCATTAATGGCCCAAAGAAACCTGGATGGACCAATACGGTACGTGGTCACGCGAGCTCGCCGCGCATGGCAGCCGACCCTCATTCATCGTTTTTCTGTTTTCAAGCGCAAGCTGGAGATTTTGGCGAAAGTGGTGGTGGTGCTGTCGCTGCAGCGCGACGTGGGGTGGTGATGGAGATTGTGGAGATTGTGGAGGAAGTGGTCGCGCGACGTGGCATGGTGGAGATTGTGTGGTGGAGATTGTTGAGGAAGTGGCTATAGCGCGCTGGAGATTTTGGCGAAAGTGGTGGTGGTGGTGGTGGTGCTGCTACAGCGGCATTGCCGTGGTCGGTGCAAGGTAAGCCGCGTGTGCGTGCGGTTCATTTGCGGCTGCCTACTGATTGATATGCCTTGTTTTGCGTGCCACCAGCCCCGCGACCACCAGCAGCGGCGCCGGCAGCAGCAGCAGCAGCAGCACTGCCGGGGTCGATGAAGGTAAGCCGCGCGTGCGTGCGGTTCATTTGTGGCTGCCTACTGACTGCTGTGCCCTCTTTTGCGTGCCACCAGCCCCGCGACCACCAGCAGCAGCAGCAGCATCGGTGCAAGGTAAGCCGCGCGTGCATGCGCTTCATTTGCGGCTGCCTACTGATTGCTGTGCTTTGTTTTGCGTGCCACCCGCCCCGCGACCAACAGCAGCAGCAGCATCGGTGCAAGGTAAGCCGCGCGTGCATGCGATTCATTTGCGGCTGCCTACTGACTGCTGTGCCTTGTTTTGCGTGCCACCAGCCCCGCGACCAGCAGCAGCAGCGGCGCCGGCAGCAGCAGCAGCATTGCCGGGGTCGATGAAGGTAAGCCGCGCGTGCGTGCGGTTCATTTGTGGCTGCCTACTGACTGCTGTGCCCTCTTTTGGGTGCCACCAGCCCCGCGACCACCAGCAGCAGCAGCATCGGTGCAAGGTAAGCCGCGCGTGCATGCGCTTCATTTGCGGCTGCCTACTGATTGCTGTGCTTTGTTTTGCGTGCCACCCGCCCCGCGACCAACAGCAGCAGCAGCATCGGTGCAAGGTATGCCGCGCGTGCATGCGGTTCATTTGCGGCTGCCTACTGACTGCTGTGCCTTGTTTTGCGTGCCACCAGCCCCGCGACCAGCAGCAGCAGCGGCGCCGGCAGCAGCAGCAGCAGCATTGCCGGGGTCGATGAAGGTAAGCCGCGCGTGTGTGCGGTTCATTTTTTGGCTGCCTACTGACTGCTGTGCCTTGTTTTGCGTGCCACCAGCCCCGCGACCAGCAGCAGCAGCGGCGCCGGCAGCAGCTGCAGCAGCATTGCCGGGGTCGAGCCAAGGTAAGCCGCGCGTGCGTGCGGTTCATTTGTGGCTGCCTACTGCCTGTTGTGCCTTCTTTTGTGTGCCACCAGCCCCGCGACCAGCAGCAGCAGCGGCGCCGGTAGCAGCAGCAGCAGCAGCATTGCAAATCGAATACGCTTGTTTTATTGATCGCGAAGTCATCATGGACTTAAACCAAGTCGACATTGACTCAAACGTACTAGTTTTAGTAATAGCGAAGTCAACGTCGACTCTGAACGAGTCTACATTGACATATTTGAAATCAAGTGAAATGACCGTTTTGGTGTTGAAAACACCAAAGCGTACAGTGATGGGCGTCTTGGAGAGCCACTTTATATTCAATCACCTGTAATCACACATGTTAACTGATCAGCATATCGAGCAACCTCCAGTGCAAACGTCGACTTGCCACTTCCTGGGAGGCCCCTCATGATCAGGAACAGTCGAGGCGGGTGATTCATGCGCTCGCGATAGTCATCACGGTGGGCCCTGTAGTCGTCTACGAGATTGTACGCTTCGCGCTCCATTCTTGACAGTTGGTAAATGAGGTCGTTGAAGTAATTGTGCAAGCTCTTTTGCACTTGAGAAAAAATTCAAAATTGATCCTCTTGAGATCTAATAGCTAATTTCAAAATCGATTCTCTTGAGATCTAATAACTAATTTCAAAATTGATTCTCTTGAGATCTAATAGATTATTTCAAGAACTTCTAACAGTGATATCTGACACAGAATACATGGACTCGTGTTACCCGGTAGAGGTTACGCATCTACCCCGCCGTAGTCGGAATTGTTTGGACGAAGGCTCGCCCGTCATGTCGTCCTTGCCGGCCACCTTGGGCGGGGCGAACTTGACATGGTAGCTGCGGCCGCCAGCCGAGTGCACGCAGCGGCCCGAGATGCGCTCCAATCGTTGTGTAAGCCCCACCGTTGCAGGCACATCTACCCAGTGCAGCCTACCGCTATCTATAACATGCTGGACGTCGCACGCAACGGCTTCGTGGCGGACGAAGTCACACACAGGCGCTTCGATTTTACCGAGCATCCTAAAGCTAGTGGTGGTGATGGTATGAAGCGCGGAGGGCCCCTTGTGCAGCCGAATACTTGCACTAAAATAGTATCACTGACAAGCATGGATATTTGACCAATCAAAGTGCGTTCATCTTGCTGACAGCTTGCAACAACTCATCAGCAAGATTTGACAATCAAAAAATTGAATATTGACCAATCAAAGTGCTGTCATCTTAGTGACAGCTTGTCAACGGAGCTATGTGCAAGATTTCAAGATCAAAAAATCGAATATTGAAGTGCATTTATCTTCTGGACAGCTTGTATGCTAAGCTCATGTGAAAGATAAGAAAATCAAGATGCTGTCATTTAGCAAGCCAAAATTGTTCGCCCGACAAAGCTACTAATCGCTCTGTTTCTCCAAGTTTTCCACGAAACGTTGAATCGAGAGGCAACGCTGGTGGAACGAGGGGTGGTCTGTCTTATCAACAGCACCAGGTTCGTGGCACAGCAAGTTCCGAGTTTTAAAAAACTCATCGAGGTCTTGTTCCAGGCTGGCTGTGTCTTCTGATTTGACTTTTTTCATTTGCTCGACGACGACACGGTATCGTTCCAGTCTTGGCATTTTCAAGTCTGTTTGTAAAACCAGCAACACAACATAAGTGAGCAAGAAAGCAAGTGCACTACATTCCAAAAAATACGTACACTCACAGAACCGTTTCGCGACAAAGGCTTGAATGCAGTGCTCCGTGTCGCAGCATGCAGCGTACGAGTCCAGCTTCATCTTCAATTCATTGGCGCGTTCGATCTCTTGACTCGCAACATCGCGGTCATGTTTTGCCGTGTCAATTGCACGCTGCCAATCAGCATAGCGTAGCACTTGGAAATCGTGTCGGGATTGTTCCCTTTCCAGTTTCGCCCACTCGCCCTTGATACGCTCGAGTTCCGCTTTCAGGCCCTCAGATTGTGCGACAAGCACCCGCTCCTTTCTAGCAAGTCTGTTGTCAAACGCAACTAGCTCTGTTTGTCTGGTGGTCTCTGCTTCCATTTTTCGTTCCAGCTCTGCTACTTTATACTTGACTTCATTCACTTCGCCTCCAACTTCGGCAGACTTGCCGCGCCCCGTCACCACTTCCTTGAGAGCGCTGTTCATTGCCTTCACTTCGTTCAATTCGTTCTGTAGCTTCCCAATTTCCACTTCGTAAGACTTCTTCAGCTTCGAAATCGCCAGACTATGCTGCTCCTCCTGGTGCTTACTATCCACTTCGAGCTGCTTGCACTTCGCAACGTCTTCCATGTGCTGCACGTTCAACATCGCGATCTCTTTTTCCAAAGCTTCAATGTTTTTCATGGGCTTGCCTGCATCAACTTCACGCTGCTCAGCCAACGCCTTCTTGAGAAGCACTTCAACTCGGGTTCCTTGGCCCTCAACTCCTCTACGTGGCCCTTGAACGACTTGAAATTATCCGTTTTTGAAAGTCTTTGATAATCCACGTCTCTATGGGCGTTTCGTGCCGCACGATATCGCTGAGCGAAAACAACGAACAGAGATGGACTCAACTGGAATTTGTCACCTGACCTGCGTTTGCCCACCTGGCGCTTGCCGCCTTTCATTCGTGCATGCATTTTTTCCAGCGCCGGCACCGCCTCGGCAAGATCGGCCAGCGATAGTTCTTGCTCATCAGCCGATATCACATTGTTTTCACCACGTGTCGGTCCTGTCATTTCGCCCTCAACATCCTCAGTAGGCTTGTCCGTCACACTTGGCTGCCGCGTCGTCACTCCCCCAACACCTTTAACGACCTTGTCCGCCGTATTTCTTGTCATCTTCCGGGTCTTATTCTTCGTTGCCTCGCCATCGACCTGGTCCTCGTCTTGGTCGCGCTTTCGCTTGCTTTGACGAGTGCCTTTAGAAGATGCTTGTGAAGGCTTGGACTTGCTGGTTGCCTGGGGTCGAACGTTCGTATTCTTGCCGCTCGTCTTGCCGCTATTCTTGGTGGCTCTGGGCATGTCAGCAACAGCAGAACAGCGCTGAGTAGCAGAAGATCCTTGTGAAGGCTTGGACTTGCTGGCTGCTTAGGGTGCTCGTCCTACCGACAGTAAAAATGTAGAGCAACGTATCTCAATGATTTTCAAAACTGATAAACGGCTAAATCGAATACGATTCAATTGGCAGGCTATAGTTTTCTGAAGGACAAAGCTTTTTTATTTACGGAAAAGCTACAGCCCATGTTTTCTGGGGGAAGGGGTGAATTCCATTCCGATCCCATCGTATAGGGCACGCCAAAAATCGACGCATGCAGTTAAAGGGCTGCGCCCAGCACGCAGATTTAAACCCAGGACGAATTATGATCCAAAAGTGGTTGGCTTAGGGCTCTGTCGGCGCTGTTGGAGTTTTAAGGACCTTAGCTTTGTAATATAGTTAATGTTTCCCAGCAACGAGTGTTGGGAATTGTGTAGGATTTGGAGACCATGACACCCGTCCTCTCGTATGGAAATGATTTATTATCGGTATGGGAACATCCATTGAGAGCAAACGAAGTGAAGCAGCCGGCTGACAGGAAGGCATTTGCCGTGGTACGACGAAGCAAGCTGTTGATATTGTTTTACAATTGATTCTCTTGAGATCTAATAGCTATTTCAAAATTGATTCTCTTGAGGTCTAATAGAAGCGAAAGGGGGGAACGTTGTCCTTCAAATCTTTGATTTGATTGGCCAATAACACACACGTCTGCTAGCATTGCACACAACTCAATCAATCTGTGAACTTTAGTGCAGCGACAGTTGGTTGTCGTGCCGCTATTTCCTCCCTTCTCAATTGAAGTGGGCTTAGCCTCGTCGCGGACGTTCACTTGAGTTTAGCATAGTATACTCTAGCCTACTGATAACGGAGGCTGTGCTCGGGCACAGTTCTCCCACGATCCCGAATCTGCTAAGTGGGCGAACAGTGTCTTCTGCCGTTCTTCTGCTCTGCGCGCAATACAATTTTCCATGGCCAGAACTAATCGCAAAGCTCCTCGCTCGACGGCCCAGCGGGCGGCAGACCTCGCTCTGTTCATTCAAGTTACCCGCCGCTGTACTGCTAACATGCCAGAACCCATATCTCCAAAACCTGGTGACGCCCGTCTCGCTGCTCCTGGAATCCGTGACCGCGCTGCTGCTGCAAAATCCGGTGACGCCTACGATGCTGCAGAACTTGGTGAAGCGCAAGCTGCGAGTGCTGACGAAGCCTAGCTCACCTGGACTCCACTGTCAGCTTGTGTACTCGGAGGGTAGCCTACAGTAGCGAAGCTGACATTTTTACTGACATGCGTGATGAAACATTGAATGGAGCTCATACTTTCAAGTTGTCATGCTATTTGTTTCCAGTTGTCATTGCTTCTTCTAGCCAAGCCCCGCCGCTACGCGGCGGTAGTTTTTATTCGTTGGAGACGTCCTCTACGGCAGTGGCGCTCCCCGTCCCGCTCGCCTCGTCGGCTCGCTGCACTACTCGCGGTGCTGTGTTGGCGAGTCCGATGTAGCTTGCCCTGCAGGCTGCAGGGGATTTCACCTGCTCAGTGGGGTTGAAGTGGGATCCATGTCTTTTTACGTCAACAAAGTAAAAACCCTATGTAAAAATGTTTTAAAGCGTGTAGAAATCCCTTTTTACATGCAAATGTAAAAATGTAAAAACAAAAATGCCAACACGGCCCCCACGGTCACAGAATTAGGCCAACGATGCCATTTTGCAGAGAAGCGCCAAGCCGAAGTCCAACGCATTCGATTCAAGTACTCTGACCGGATTCCGGTGTGTATGCTTTACCGGTATATATTCACTGGTGATATTGTGAATTCTGTCCAACTTTGCCAAATCCGATCGGTTTTAAGAATAGCCCCAATACAATTCCCAAGTCAGATTGGAATCGCCCGAGGGCCGCATGTCATGGCTACATCCGTACTTAAGCGAGACATTATATTATAGTGGTGCAGGTTATTTGGACTTCAAAATTGATTCTCTTGAAATCTAATAGAAGCGAAAGGGGGGAACGTTGTTCTTCGAACTACGTTCCTCCCCGGACCCCGGGTTCGGGCTTGCTAGTTGGATAAAATACCCCGCGCAAACCGATACATTACCCTCTTGCTCTTCCCAATCAGCTCCCAACGTCCTGCAAATACAATCTCCTAGCTGAAGCATGGTTGACGTCGGAAGGGTCGGCCCAAAATCGCGGGTGACGTCCCGATGCCCATTTCTGCGTCGTGTTGTGAGGCACGCCACATGATATTCTTTGGACACGTCGTTTTGAGCGTCAAAATGGGACACCCTCCATCGCCAGACTGCGAGTAGATACAGCGCCGCGCCCAGGCTCCAACATTGGTCGATCATCTTGTCTACGTGTTTGTCTATCACCTCCACCATTCCATCCGGCAGCTCCGCCAGTACTCGCCCCGTCGCCATCGTGAGCCTCCGTGGCAGGCCCGGCAGCGTCAGTCCGAAGATCGCCGTCTCGTAGTCCCCCAGACGCAGTCCCGCCGCTCTCCATCGCTTGAGCAGCACCGCCCTCAGCTCCTTGGCTGCAGGGCATTCCCAAAAGATGTGGAATAAATCCACCCTGCAGCTGTTGGCGCAACCGGGGTGCGGGCAGTCCAGCCCCGCCGAGACGGGGTTGTATGTGGAGATCGCGTGAAGCATGACCCGGAGTAGCAACTGCTCTCCCCAAGGGTTCAGGCCTACGATCCTCCTCACCCGTGGCCAGCTTAAGGCCTCCAGGCCGATAGCCACCGCCTCGTCGAGGTGCTTCCATTTGGCCAGCCGCTTGGTCCTCAGTGTGACGCCTTTGTCACACCTGGGGCTTCAGCAGTATGGCCTTGTACTTCTGCCTTGTCATCTTGGACCTGCGGTGTCCTGCCCACAGGCACACCATCCTGGCCAAAAGCGGGTGCGGATGGACCTCCGATATCCGCACTCCCACCCCCACTCATGTCTGCATTGCCGCCACCATCTCTGCGTGAGTCGTGATGGTTGGAGCTTCCGCCTGTGTCGAATCTCCCATCGTCAGGCCCTGGGTGCTGCCCCCGGCCGTGAGGTGTCTATGTAGGTAGCGGTGGTCCTTCGCTGTCGTCTCGTATCTGATTGGGGGGGGCGGTGTCCCCCCGGCGTCAGCATTTGTGGAAAATTCAATAGCAACAACTGCATGAGGTAGCCCACCTGCCTCTGGACCGCCGTGGTTACAGTCTTCAACAAGCCTGTGACAACTATGTTGCCGTTGGCCGCCCACTGCCAGTGTACCACATCCTTTAAGCGGTGCCCGCTGCCTCCGAGCGTCCGAAAGCTGGTGTTGGGGTTGACAACCGCCCCCGTCTCGGAGTAGAGCCTCATCTCCGAAAGCACAAGGTATGGCATCCATTCGGCGCAGAAAACGCCATGGAGGCCGGCCTCCACTTCGACGTAGCGTTGGCTCATTGTCCCTCGCAATGATGCAGTGTCCACCTCCACCCTTCTGCCCCGCCAGTAGAGCCCCACTGGGCCCCTAAAATAGGTCATGCAGTGCAAAGCTACCGCCATGTCGGCTTTGCGGGGATCGAAAACCGTCCCCCCGTGGATGGTGCACAGATGAAACCCGGTTGTCCAGAGCGATGCCCGAAAGCGTTTCCCATGCTTGGGGGCCGCCGTGTGGCGCAGGGAGACATTTGCAATGGCTGTGCCCGTTGCCAACGCTGCTGCTGTGATCACGTCGCCTACCACAAGTGCCGGATGGTCGGCGGTCAGCGCCCATGTGTTTACCGTCACCACCGCCAGAGCCAGCAGCTCTGGTTTCAGGTCCGGGATTGCAAGCCCACCCTGCTGCCGGGGTAGCCCCGAGATGTGGTCATTAATCCACGCCCTGTCCGCTCCAGTGGCGTCGGTGAAGGTGGCGTGCCATACGAAATTTTTAATCAGGCGCTGGAAAGTCTCCATTGTCTTCCATGACGGCGATATGTGCCGCCCCACGAAGAGAATCTTGGGGACCACCACCGCCATGGCCACCAGACTCCTCTGGTCCGGCGTCATCGTTTTTTTTGTCGCCAGCGCCAGCCTGGTGGCTATCTGTGTCCGCGTTAGCTGCCACATGTAGTCGTCGTCTAGTATGCTGCCGACGGGGATTCCGAGATATCTGGACAGTTTCGTCACCTCCTGCACGGCAAGGGGTGCCGGGAGACCTGTAGTTGTAGCCACTGCCGCTGGGTTTAGCGCAATCACCAGCGTTTTCTTAGCATTCAATGTAAGCCGGACGCCAATGCAAAGGTGGTCGTGATGGCTATGATGATCGCCACCTCCACCACCGACCGCACATAGCTCGCGGTATCGTCCGCGTAACCCCCTACTTTAAGCCTTACATCACCGGCCTTGCTCTTCAGCATGATCCCTTGTACTCGCTGCTCCGCGTCGATGCGTCTGTAGAGGGCTTCGAGCACTAGCAAGAAGAGCAGTGGCGCTAAAGGGCATCCCTGACGGATCCCACACGTCACCTCCACCCACCGTGACCTATAACTGTAGCGGGGCTACACATTCGGCTAACCTCACCTTAGTGCAACACGCACTAAGTGGATACATTCAGGTGAGCCACATCGCAGTGTGGTCACCATTCATATTAGGAAGCAGTCCTATTGGTCAGAAAGCAGGGTCTTTCTACCAGTAATACTCAAGCATTAGGTCAGGGTTTCTGCCAACCACTCGTTGGCAGAACCCCTCTTTATAGATATCAGTTTTAGGAGGAAAGCCACAGTTAACAAACAATTCAGTTCTCATTTTACCGCAAAAGCTACTATTTGTACCTTTATTTAGATCTAATTATACTTGTGGATACAAGTATACTTAATCTAAGTTAAATACACCTTACGCTTCCTCATACACGTGCGCTCACGTGTAAGCTAAAGTATTGGGCTAAGTAAGCCCATTACACCTGGTAGCACTTTGTAGTCCGTCCAACGACCGACTAATTACGTATTGAATGAAGTTCGATACGAGGGCCGAGGACCTGCCTGTGGACGCGAGTATGTCTACTGGTAACCCAAACACGGGTGCAACGCATGTTGCACGCGAAGACTGTCTCCACCTGGCGGATCCAGAGTGGGAGGCGCTCCAACGACTGTCGACGGTCATTGGAGAAGCGGCCGTAGCAACGATGCTACGCACGCTATCGCCGACAGAGCAACACGGTGTTGCTCTAGGCTTCATCATGAAGGAACAGCGCGAGACCGCTGCTCGCGCTACGGTGTCGACCCCGTCCACACCGCGCGTGGAGTCATTGAAGCTCCACGTTAACAGCTACGTTGGAAGAGAGGGTGAGCCTCTCCTCCGTTGGCTTGTCGAAGTTGACACTGCCATTACGGCTCGACGCATCGTCGACCCGTTGTCGAAGGTTGCGTTCGCCATGTCATGCCTTGGCGGACGAGCCAGGAGTTGGGCGTACGGACGCCGACTCACTGATCCTACGTGCTTTAGCACGTAGGAGGTGTTCAAGGAGGAGCTCAGACAAGCGTTTGAGCCCCCGCAGAATGAGTTCAGATCGAGGGCTGAGTTCCTCGACCTGCAACAGGGCAAGCATGACGTGCATGCTTACGCTCAAAGGGCGCGGTACTTGGTCTCGAACATCGTGACCAACCCGATAGACGAGGCGACAAAGGTCGTCACGTTCATGAAGGGCCTGAAAGATGGTCCCGTGAAGACCTATCTCTTCCGAGAGTACCCAAGTACTCTCGAGTCTGCGATTACCCTTGCAATGCAAGAGGAGTTTAGCCTGCGACAGGCTAAACTCCATGTGAACGTCCCGCGGCCGATGCCGCGACCGGTAGTAAAGCCGACGGGAGGTCCCGAGCCAATGGACCTCTCGAGTGCGACGGCTGCTGGATCTCAGCAGCGTCGTGGTCCAACGAATGTCCGCTGTTTCCGGTGTGGAAACAACGGTCACTACGCCCGTGAATGCACAGCACCTGTGCAGGCGGCCAAGGGCCGGCGTGACGATACCGGGTATCGCCACGGGCAATCAAAAAACTAGATCAACCAGCAGGCGCGGGGCGCCCTGCTGGTGATGCAGTCGAGCGTGTCGATATTGGACACGCCGTATTCCCAGTGAGAGTCACTCTCACTGTAAGAAGCAAGATGATAGGCCAAACCTTGTCATCTTGAAGGTTCGCTCGAAGAAGGACAAGTCTCTTCGTGCGTTGGTGGATTGTGGTGCGTCGAACAACTTTGTTCGACTGCAGAGCCTAGCGAGGCTTGACTTCGAGGAACTGGAACTACCTCGAAGTCTATTGGAAGTAAGACTGGCAACGGGTGTCGCTGTCAGAACCGAGAAGCGTGTCGTACGCGTACGCTTCTCGTATCGGGAAAAGAAGTTTGTGGACGAACTTATCGTGCTTGACTTAGACGATAAGTTCGACATGGTATTGGGCATGCCGTGGCTTGCACGGCATGATCCGGTGATCGACTGGACGAAGCGCACGATCGTGCACTTCGGGAGTAGCAGCGCGACAGTGAGCGATGGCCCTATCGGCGCAGCACGTGCACCTCGCGGTGCACGCGACCCACCAGGAGAGACAGCGCGACGCGCGGCTGTCTCCGGTCACCCCACACGGACACCGACGACTGAGAGAGTCGTCGGGAGAAAATGTGAGTCGAATCAGAAGACTCAGATTCAATCGGATTCGAGAGGTTCTCGAAGCGTCAAGAGTGACGCGGTCGTGTCGACTATTAATGTCGGCACGCAAGTTCAACAAGAGGAGCCAGTCACTAATAAGGACAGTGACTCGGACGCGTCAGCTCAGGGAGCTGATGCGATTGGCCCAAACGTCGAAAGACGCTCCGCCGTCAGGCGTCGAGGTAAAGAAGGCGCGCCGGCTCTGGGAGCCGACGCTGCAGGCAGTGCGGACGGTTGCAAACGTCCCGCACCGGAAATGCTCGCGTGCTCGCGTGCAGCCGGGCTGCACGACGAAGCGGTACGCGATCAAGCAGGGCTTGATTGCGTGCGCCCGCGGGTTGAACCCGCCGGCGATCAAAAGGAAGATCTGTCCGCGGCCGGGCCCGGACAAAACAAGACACGCGGAACCGGGTTCTGCACAAGAAGCGAACGGCGCAAGCGAGCAAAGCTGCGCAAGTCTCGGTCAGGGACCGAGGCGCTACTCGCAGTGTCTGCCGGGCAGACACAGGAATTGGAGACGACCGTCGAGACACTGAGTGTCTTGACGCGTACGAATACTGGTCTCCAGTATAAGAAGATGAAGTTGGAGAACCCTCCGACGTTGGCGTCGGAGTTGACTTCGCTTCCAGTCACGAGCTGGAGGCGCTTCGCCCGCGACCTGCACGATGGACGCATCGAGCAGATTTGCATCCTCTCGGATATCGAGAGGGTGAAGTGTGAAGCGGAAGAGTTGAAGCAGCTCGTCGCTGAGGGTGTCGACGCCCTCAGCGCCAAGTCGAAGAAAGAACGCTTCGACGAGCAGAGCTGGGACTCGCTGAAGTCGAGCCCCGTCTACGAGGTCTTGCGTGAGTACAGAGACGTACTCCCGGACGATATCCCTGCGGAGTTGCCGCAGGACAAGGGTGTTCAGCACGAGATTGATCTCGTGCCGGGAACGAAGTATTGCGTGACGCGGCAGTGGCCACTGCCGCGAGAGCAAGTCAAAGCGATCGACGACTTCTTTGAGAGTCGTCGCAAGGCTGGGCAAGTGCGGGAATCGAAGTCCCCGCACAGCGCGCCTACGTTCTGTGTCAAGAAGGCACAGGGCGGGTGGCGCATCGTTCATGCTTATAACAAGCTGAACGACGCAACGGTACCGGCGCAGACGCCGATACCGCGAAAAGATGTGATCATCGATTCGATGGCTCTGAGTACTATCTTCAGTGCTCTGGATCTGAGAGACGGATTCTATCAGATCCTCATGCGTGAGAGTGATATACCTCTCACGGCGGTGAGCACTCCGAGCGGTATGCTCTGGGAGTGGCTTGTAATGCCGCAGGGATTAAAGAATGCCCCTGCGACGTTCAACAGGTGCGTCACGCACTTGTTGCGCTCGGTGCGCGACTTCGCACCGAGCTATTTCGATGATGTGTTCATCCACAGCCGGGCTGTGGACGGGAAGTCGGAAGTGGAGATGCACAAGGAACATCTCCGCAGGTTGTTTGCGCTCATGCGCAAACACAAGCTCTACGCGAACCTGAAGAAATGTATCTTCGGGGCTAGCGAGATACCCGTCCTTGGGTGTCTCGTAGGAAAGAACAGCGTACGCCCTGACCCGGGAAAGGTCAGAGTGATCAATGAATGGCCTACGCCTTCCAATGTCAAGGAACTGAGGCAGTTCCTTGGACTCGCTACGTACTTATGCAAGTACGTGAGCAACTACGCGGGCAAGATTCGCCCGCTGTCGCAGCTCCTAAAGAAGGATGCTGCATGGGTTTGGACTGCTGAATGTCAGCAGGCCTTAGATGCAGTCAAGCAGGGCTTGACTGAGGCGCCGATCTTGGCGGTGGCCGACCAAGACCGTCCGTTCCACGTCGTGTGTGACGCGTCCGATTTCGCAATCGGATGCGCTCTAATGCAACACGATCACGAAGGACGTGATCGCGTGGTCTACTATCAGTCACGTCAGCTGAAGCCAGCTGAGCGCAACTACCCGGTACATGACAAGGAACTCCTTGCCATGAAGTATGCACTCGCGAAGTTCCGAGTGTATCTACTTGGGAGTAGACCATTTGTGGTCTACACCGACCACGCATCATTGCGTACGGCGATCAAGTCGCCGCACATCTCACAAAGAATGGCGAGATGGCTCTCATTCTTTGCGGAGTACAACTTCCAGGTTGAGTACAAACCTGGAAGGTTGAATGTTGTGGCCGACGCGTTGTCGCGTCGACCTGATTATGCGGTGCACAAGGCCGACGCCAATGCAATTGGCGTCGCACGGACGTCTACTCCCTCGTCGTCTCTGCTAGACGACGTGAGGTCCGCATACACGAATGATGCGGACGCGAAGCAGTTGTTGGACTACTTCGCTGCCCCTTCTGACAAGTCCCGTCAGAAGCTTGCCAAACATCTCCGTGCACGTGTACACCGTTATCGTGTACACAATGGTCTGCTGCTTTACAGCGCAGTCGACGACAACGCCGATCGCATTGTCGTACCGGATGATCATGAGCTGAAGCTCAGGATCACTTATGAGTATCACGATGCCCCGACGTCGGGACATCAGGGTCGTGAGAAGACATACTTGCTTCTCACGCGTGACTTCTATTGGAGTCACCAGTACAAGTGGGTACGCAAGTACGTTCGTGCTTGCGAGGTTTGCCAGCGTGTGAAGCCTGCAGCCTTCTCGCAGGCTCCACTTCAGTCACTACCGACTCCGTCGGGGTGTTGGCAGTCCATTTCAATGGACTTTGTGTTTGGTCTTCCACCTGATAACAAGCGGAGGACTGGTATTGTGGTCTTTGTCGACCGATTCAGTAAGATGGTGCATCTTGCTGCAGTACCAGCCGAAGTGACAGCCAAGCAGACGGCACGTCTGTTTGTTGACTTGGTGTTTAGACACCATGGCATGCCGATCGACATTGTGTCTGATCGTGATCCGCGCTTCACAGCGCGTTTCTGGCAAGAAGCGTTTGAACTTCTTGGCACGCTGCTGTCCATGTCGACTGCGGATCATCCGCAGACCGACGGACAAACCGAGCGCGTCAACCGAGTCTTGGTTGACGCTTTGAAGAGCTACGCCCATTCGTTCAAACAATGGAGCGACTGCTTGCCGATGGCAGAGTTTGCCATCAACAACTCGGTGCATGTCTCCACAGGACATACACCGTTTTACGTGAACGCCATGAGGCATCCACGCGTACCGAGCGTACTCGGTGCGGTAGCTCCTTCCTTAAGTGGGGGAGGGTATCCGGTTTCAAAACCGAATGAACACGCTGATACGAGCAACATATCAGCTGTGTCGACACGCGCACGGTCTGCGCGTAGTCCGATCAACGAGAGTTCAGTGCCTACGCCGGGCGTAGACACTCTAAACAACAACAACCACACACAGGCTGGGCCTGTTGTGAACAAGGATAACGGGTTGAACAAGGAGTTCAACTTGAAGGCAATGGACTTTGTCCAGCGCCGCCAAGCCGTAATACGGTTTGTGCAAGATGCTATTGCAGCTTCTGTCGATCGACAGAAGCTGAACGCAGACAACAATGGCAGAGGAAACACAAATGAATTCAAAGTGGGTTCATTAGTTCTGTTAGCTACACAGAACCTAGCTAAACATGCAGTTTCCGACTTCGGAGCAAGCAAGCTTGCCCCGCGCTTCATCGGCCCATCCACCGTGTTGGCGAAGCATGGCAACGCGTACACGCTAGACATACCGTCCAGCATGCGCCTCCACCCAACCTTTTGCGTTGGGCGGCTGAAGCCGTACTCGCAACACGAGTCACCTACTGCCGGTGACTCGACGCGATCCTCGCCTCGAGCGCGGAGACGCGATCCGTCAGGCGGGCAACGAGCGTCCCCAGGTCGACCTGGATGTTCGAAGCGGTCTGCCCGGCCTGACTGATCCGGGCCTTCAAGAGCTTCAGCTCCTGCCGAATCTCGGCGAGCTCAGCCGTCAGGACGTGCTCAATCGCATCCAGACGTTCCCAGACCCCGACCGGCGGCGGCTCGTGGTGTCTTCCCGCCGCCACCGCCCCCGTTGCGAGATGCACGCGGGGAAACTCGCTGGATTGTCCAGCGAATCGTTGATCATCAGATCCGGACCCAAGGTCCGGTTCATTTTCGTATTCGTTGGTTAGGATACTCTCCTGACCACGATACATGGGAGCCGCGGAACGTCCTGATGAGCGACGTTCCGGAAATGGTGACGGAGTACGAAGCCCGCCACCAGCAGCTCCGCCGAAGGGCGTAAAACTTGAGCGAGAGCTGTAGTCGCCTACAGCCCTCGGCTGAGTGTTGCGCTCACCCTCAGCACTCTCAGACGACAACTGCGTGATTAGCTTCTCACGCAGTGTCTTCAGCTCCACGGGCACACTAACACCAGTGTACCCGAGAAGGTCTCGTTCCGAAAGCCGCACTGCCCCGGGTTGGCACTGCGCGCACGCAGCGCCATACGGCACTGCGCACGGGATCCCCGCCTCGACTGCACCTTCGTGCAGCCGCAAAATCTTGGGCCGCTTCGAGAAGCGCTCGTAGCGCTCACTCGCAGAGCGGACTCGCTCACGGTAGCCAGCCGGGTCGCGGTTGAAGTTCTCAACGAACGCGCCCCAGCTTTGACAGAGTGCCTGCCACTCTGTCACCTTGCTCTTACGGGAAGTCCTCTTATTCCCGTAGAATCGGAGCTCATGGAAGAGCCCGATGTAATAATCACGTCTTTTATCCGTCGCCGGATCAAAGTCGAGCTCCTTGGTGACATCGTCATCAACGATGGCGCTGCAGGAGTACAGCGCGTACTTGCTGACCGGTGTGGTATTGCCGTAGCGAGATTGGATCTCGCTCGGAGACGGCATCCACGGGTCGCGCGCCGGCTTAACGCGCGACGTCACAGTCGCGGACGGAGTGGAGTCGTCATCGTCTCCACCCCGCGGCGTAGACAACGCCCCAGCATCTGCGAGCGGCCTATCGCTGCCGCTGCGCGAGCGCTTTGAGCTTGAAGTGTCCAAGTCGTCCTCGCGGGGACGACGCGTCCCCACGCTAGCTTCATTGCGCCCTGTGGACGAGGAGTCTTGCTTCTCCTCGCCCTCCTCCATGTCGACATCATTGTCGACATTCAAGTCCTCCATGCCATCGAAGAGGGTTTCGTTGGCATAGGTAACTTTGCGCGACTTGTGGTACTCCCCTACCGAGATGGTACGCTTAGGGGAGCCTTGCGTCGTCACCGTGGAAGTGACGACGGACGCCGAAGAGGCTGAAGATGCGGCAGTCGTCGCTGTGCTGGCGACGACTGTGTTGCTTGCTGCAGGTGCAGCAAGCTCGTCGGAAGTCTGCGTCGTTGGCGTGCTCATTTCGTAATGAGCACGATGTTCTCTCCGAAGAAGACTTTGGATTGATGTGTCGAGACCGGCACATCAAGTCCTAACGGGGGGATGGTGTAGCGGGGCTACACATTCGGCTAACCTCACCTTAGTGCAACACGCACTAAGTGGATACATTCAGGTGGGCCACATCGCAGTGTGGTCACCATTCATATTAGGAAGCAGTCCTATTGGTCAGAAAGCAGGGTCTTTCTACCAGTAATACTCAAGCATTAGGTCAGGGTTTCTGCCAACCACTCGCTGGCAGAACCCCTCTTTATAGATATCAGTTTTAGGAGGAAAGCCACAGTTAACAAACAATTCAGTTCTCATTTTACCGCAAAAGCTACTATTTGTACCTTTATTTAGATCTAATTATACTTGTGGATACAAGTATACTTAATCTAAGTTAAATACACCTTACGCTTCCTCATACACGTGCGCTCACGTGTAAGCTAAAGTATTGGGCTAAGTAAGCCCATTACAATAACCGTTCGCTAGAAAACGAACTCTGGTTCCGTCGTGGAGCCCTCTCATCGCCGAAATATAGTCCAGGGGGAAACCGAGCCAGGTGAGGGCATCGTACAGGAAGTCCCGGTCCACTGAGTCATATGCCTTCATGAAGTCAAGTAGCAGCGCCAGCGCCGCCGCCATGGACGGATCTGTCATTGCAGCCACCTGCGCCGCCGTGAACAAGTCTATGGTAGCGTGAATATTTCTAAAAGGCACGAAACCATTCTGATTCCTGTGCACTATGGCCCCCAAGTTTCGTGCAGGTTCGTGTAGCTACCATGCGTGTCAACATCTTGTAGTCCGAATTTAATAGGGCCAGCGGCCTGTAGTTGAGGGGGTCCTTGGCGTCCCCACCCTTCTTGAGGCAAAATATGTCTGCCTCTAAGAAAGAGGAGGGGAAAACCCCTCTGGGGTACCAGCAGTTGATCAATTTCGTCAGGATAGGAATGAGGAGGTCCCCGTAGTCCCTGTACCAATCGTTCCCCAAACGATCCGGCCCGCAGGCCTTGCCTCGCTTCGATTTCCCGAAAGCTGCAGCCATCTCCGCCTCTGTGAATGGGTTCGTCAAATCTTCCAGTAACTGCGTGTGCTGGTCTCTCGGGCCAAGCCACTCAAGCACCGTGCATCGTGCCTCCGCCGTGGACCCCTGTTGCTGGAAGATGGGGGTCCACGCATCCGCCAAGGTATCAGCTTTGTCGTGCACTCCTCGCTCGGTGTGCCCCACAGCGGTGTCTAAGCGATGGATTTCATTGTCTGCATACTTCGTGCTCACTCTCGCGAACATGCGTCTGGTGGTTTTGCCTGTCCTGTGCCCACCGTCGGTGAAGAGTCTACGCTGCTGCATCGCCGCTCGTTGGCGAGTGCACTCCGTTATCGCGTTGCGAACCCGTTGGAGCGGTGTACCCCCTGTTCCCGTGGTTAGTGTCATAGCTTCCAGCGCGTCCGTGATTGAATCCACGGTCGGGGCCCGATCCGCCTGTTCGTCCCGTAAGCGCGACTCGTGCTTCATGAGGCGCCGTAGACGTTGTTTGTAGGTCGCCCCTGCAGCCTACCGCCGTCGTTTGATGATGGCTAATGTCTCCGTCCGTAGGCTAGTTTTGAAACTGTCCCAGCTCGTCGCCCATGCAATCGTGTCTGGCTCCCCATCCTGCAGTGTTGCATGGTATTCTTGCAGTCTCTGCGTCATGTGTGCTTTCACCGCATCCGCCGCTATCTGTGGCGGTGGATATATTCTCGCGGGCTTGCGGATCCGTACCGGATCTGTGGGACTGCGTAAATGGAGTCGCACAGCCCGATGATCAGACTTGGCCCCGGAAATGAACACCTCGACTGCTGCAACCCACTCCGTCAATGGCGCGGACACATACCAGCGGTCGAGTTTGGCGGACGCTTCCCTTCCTTTCCGGACCGTATATGTGTATGTGTGCGTGTTCTTATAGTACACGCCCATGTCCATGTGGTCCAGGTTGTCAGGTGGTGCTAGGGCATCGACCAGCCCCCATTTGGCAACCAGGTTCGCTTGTGCTGGTGACTCGTGCCCCGAGAGCTTCCTGAACCAGCTGCGGTCCATCCGGGCGTCCATGGTGCAGTTAAATCACCCCCCACGACGATTTTGTCCACTTGTGGCAAATCGAGATCCCCGAGCTGGCGATAGAACGCTTCCCTGTGGCCGCGTTGATGCAGCGCATAGACACAAAGGAGTAGCATCGATTCCCCCGCGTACTGCCCAGTGATGGCCATAAAGTGGTTTGACCACTGCGTAGTCAGACATGCTTTCGCCGCCTTGAAGTGTCCGTAGGGGTCCAGCAGTATCGCGACGCCTCCTTTCGTGTCGCAAGAAGGTGCCCAAAAGGACAGAGCTTCCTCTGTCGGCCCGTGTCTAAACCCCCAGTGGCGAGCATGCTCCGCTTGCATGCCCGCTATGGCCCCGGGTTCCACGTGGGTTTCCTGCAAGAAGACCACGTCTTGCCGCCCGTGTCCATCTTCTCTCCGAAAGTCGCGTAGGAATTCAGTACGTTCCTTCGTCGTGCCACCAAAGCCGTTCACACTGCGTGTAACGCAGCTGAAGGTGCGCTCGTTGAGGTCAAACGTTGCCGTCTCCGGTCTTGCCGCTCTTTCCGCCTGCCGTTCTTCATGCCGGAGCCGTGTGACCACCTTCCTGCGGGCATGTTTGAACTCCTGTTGGACCTGCTGTGCCCTAGTCGTCTGGTTCACCGACGTGAAGAAATCCCCTAGCACTCGTTGCCGCGGCCTCGGTCGCTGCCGTCCCCGTGTCCGGCCCGTGTCTTCATTCCTTCTCGTCATTGTCTGCACCCCCTCCTGCATTGCAGCCTCATCGCAGTTCCTTCCTGCTGCCCCCGTGTGCTAGTTGGCACCTTGGGCTGGTACCAGCTCCTCTCCACTCGCCCTGCGAGCATCCACCAACAGTTCCCCGACTACAACTACTGGCCGTGCAGGCGCTGTCCGTGGGGTCCTGGGTTGCCGTCCTCGTTGTGTTTTTGCGTTGAGGACAGCATGTGTGGCCGCGAGGCCTTTAGTGCTGGTGGACAGCCGCTAGACCAGCTTCCATAGCGTGTAGCCTGGCTGCCCAGGTGCGTCCGGACTGGAAATCCACCGTCGCGCTCCACTTGCCGTGTTCAGCAATCTCCTCGCATGCTTGCCGGAGAGCAGGATATGCTCTATACATGTCGCCCAACTGGACCGTGGCCGTTTGGCCCCATGGCGTGGCCGGCCACACCCAGACCACGAACTGAAGAATGTGTAGTAAAAACCAACAGTCGTCGCCGACACCTGTTGGTTGTGAGCCGTCCGGAGCAGCACGATGTAACCCTGCCAGTCGCTTCCATCGTTGCGCGTCACGCGCAATCACTCGATCCCTCTGGGAGCCTCCGTCCGTCGTGCAGGCCGCCAGACAGGTCCTGCAGAGCTCCTTGGTCGAGTGGTTCGCCGTATCATCGTCCTCCAGGCCCCGCAGGGTGCCTACTTGCATATACACACTTGCTAAGCACCCCACCGCAGCAACAGTTCCATCGGCACCCTCTTCGCCGCGATTTCGGGATACGGGAGGAAGGCGAACATCTCATGCAGCTGGTCTCGTCGTGCCAGCAGCCACTTGAACATCATTATGAAGTCTTGCTGGCTAGTGTGCTCTCCCGGGGGGCGGTGTCCAGGTGCCGCCCTCTTTTTCCATGTGGCGATGGCCGCGTCGTTTGCCTTCATCAGCTGTCTAAGATTAGAGCGATCTGCTAAGATTTCAGGCTCCATTCGAATGGATTCTAAAACACGGTGCATTGTCGTGTGTTCAACCCGGCCGGACGAGGTGATCGGGGCCCGTGTGCCGGTCCGAACCGCCGATCCTGACGGCGAGGCAGCTGCTTCCCCCAGCGCGCGAGCCCCCGAGAGTCCCGCCTCCGCTCTCAAGCGATCTGCCTCCGCTCCCAGGCCGTCTGCTAGGATGGTGATGTCGTATGGTGCATGATCGAGTCTCGGTAGGTGCAACCTATCGTGCACCACATCCAGGCGGTCGCGCCTCTCCATCGCCCCGATATTAATTGTGTTGGTGGCGTCATCGAGTTGAAGCGGGTCCACCGTCGCCGCGTTGTTCTGTCCATACTCAATGTGGGCCAGCACCTCCGCGTACCAGTCATACGCCTCGCAGTTGGTGGTGGTGAAGGATACGTCCCCTTCTGCATGCCACCTCGTGGATACGTCGCCGTGACGCACTCCGTAGAAATGCCCCTCATGCTTTTTCAAGACCATGAACACGGGCATGACGTGTAGGCAGGCATAATGCTTGAGCATCGCTTTCGCCTCGGCATCTTCCATTGCACCGCCGCAACCCGTTTCGTGTATGTCTCCATTCTCCAGCTCGTAGTCCTGGTAGTAGTACCTTTGTACGTGGGTATCGTTGCGAGCGTCCACATCCAGGACAAATAAGGGTTCGCGGAGGTACTGCGCCATGGCTCGAAGTACTTCGGACCCTGCCCAGAAGGCCGACGGTATGTTTGCGTTCACCGTCCTCATTCGTTCATGTGCATAATGAGAATACAATGCCGCAGTGGCGACCTTCATGTCCGTCGGCGGCGGTTGGGTCGGGTATAGCCGTTTGAGTTCCCGCCGCGGATCGACCACTTGGCAATCAATGTCGTTCGCGAGGTTAACCATCATAAGGGTGTAAACGCTCCGCTTGATGATGTTGATACCTTTGACTACGTCCGCAGTAAAGTCCAGTTTAGGCTCCGTCATGGCTGTGGCGGAAGCGTATAGAGCCGCGTAGGCACACTGCCCGTTGGTTGGCACGGATGTTAGTGCCCCACTAAAGGGATTCAGGAACACCGGCAGCTGCTGCGGCATTCCTGGCGCTCGTTTTGTCTTCTCGATCGTAAATCCGTCCTGACTGAGCGACGGTCCGTCTGTAGTCTCCCCTTCGATCTCCTCCCTGGGCTCTCCGTCGTGCCGCAGGGCCTCCTGCTGTGACCCAGTGTCGTACCCCGGTGGGGAGTAGTTCGGTTGGGATGCCGGTGTCGATGCCAACGAATACGGGAATAGCGTAGAGTCTATTGACTGTGCCGACGAAGGTGTGCACGACGGAGCAGACGACCCCACGTATCCAGTCAGGACCGACTCCTCTTCGTCCAGCATGTCCGCGTCCGCGTCTTCAGGTGGTAGCTGTGCCACTATTTCCCCAATCGAAAGGGGTGGGAGTTCGTGCAGCTCCTGTTGGGAGCTCATGCGGTCCTTCACCCCCGTTCCTTCAGCGTCGTCCTCAGCCGTGTACGCATACGGTGCCTCGTCGTACTCGTCGGTGTCTGCTGACTCCTTCATTTCTTCATCGCCGTAGTCCAGTGCGGCGTACCGCCCCCGAGCCCGTCCCCTCTGAAACTTCGTGAAGGACGGTGGATTATCCTGCTTCGTTTTCTTGCTCTTGTGGGAGCCTTTCTTGCGAGTCCCGGTGCACGATGCCGGTGCCGTGCCGGTGATCCCAGCTGACCCCACTCCTCCATCGATGGCGGTCTCCTCATGTCCTTCAGCTCCTGCTGCTGGAGGTGCAGCAGTAGCATGGTCACTGTGGGGGTTCCGATCGTTACTCCCCGCCTGGCGCACGGCGATACCCCCGTCCCTGTGGTGGCGGGCCCGCGCGGCGCGGTGGTCTACCGTCCGAAAACCTTCCGCATCTTCAGTCTCCCGCCCACCGCCGTCGGCCGTGGCCGTTTGATGCCTCGCCCCTGGTGCCGTTGCTGAGGTAGGACGAGGTGATGAGGAGTGGACGGCGGCGTTCGGTGCACAGCTTGTGCTGCTCACCAGCATCGCTTTCGACCCGCTGCCCTTCCTGACAGTGACAACCCCGTTCCAGCTAGCTCTAGTTGCAGTGTCGGAAGGAACCTGTCCAGACTTTCCCCGTCGGTGTGTTTGTACTGCGTCTCCGTGCCAACTTGATAGGATGCCACCGGCCCTTGGTATGTGCGTTTGTACTTTGCTTGCTTTCCTTCCAAGAGGAGCGGATTCGTCTTGCAGTACCCGGTCGTGTGAAAGGGAGCAAAGCACCTATGTGGCGAGGCGGGTGAACGCCTTTTGACCGCCCAGGTGTACAGTGCCGTGTTCCTGACTCTGGAAGGTGCTTCCGGTTGGGAAGTCCTCCACTGGGAACTCCTGAACATAAACGTCCAGGTGACGTGTGCTCCTTGTGGTAACCCCTCTAGGTTCGTTTGTCTTGGAACCGGGAGATGCACCGCGGGGATTAGTTGTTTTGTATACCAATATCGGTCTTTGGAGAAGAGCGTAGCGTCACCAACTTAGACGTAGCTCCAACAACCAAGATAACCAAAATCAATACAGAGTTATACACACAAATATACAACCGTTCTTATTCTTAGACCCTTGAACGGTGGGTCGTACACCAGTCAACTTAGCTGCACCTCCAGGACACTGGTCAGTCCCGGTCAGCTTTTACAAACGCGCACCACCCCAGAAGCACTGGGGATGGTTCAATACAATCTCACTACCTATCACACAAGATGTCCTTCGATCACGATCCTGAATGGGACTTTCTTCCACTCTTTTCAGGATGTATATGGGATATGAAATGTAGGATCGCCTAAGCCCACACTATAATTGGAATATGAAATAGGGCAGATTTACCACGGGCTCCACACCCGCTACTCACCCTAATTTGGACTTGGAGTTTTGGGGGTGGAGTCCACACCTCTGGATGTCCTTCTACAGAGGGCATTTCGCCTTCAGCACTTGATCGGGGCCGCCGGTATTTGTCCGGCCGAAGCTGTCCGAGCGCTTGCGGGGTACACGGAATATTGAACTCTGTTTGGTTTTATCTTTTGTGGCTATCTTCCTGCAATAGATCCACATTCAGCTTTTGACTTACTCTTAGTATACCTTGAGGGGGCGTCATCATCTTAGGCATCCTTGATCTCATTGTGATGTCGTGGGTACAGGCGTAGGACTTCAAGGTTCCACGGAATCTTCCCGGAACCTGGTTGGTCGCCTTGGTCGGTCGGATATCACTTGGCTTGATTATACCTTGATCCTCTCGTCCAGGGTGTCCATTGTTCTTCGGTGTTCTTTGGTGTTCTTCGGTGTTCTTCGATGTTCTTTGACACGTCCAGTCGTGTCAGGACGGGCGACACCCAGTCTAATACAAACTGGGGCACTTGATCGCTCCTGTAGGCTTGACCCGTCGTCCGGCAGTTGGTGCGTCCAGACTCATTACGTCCAGAGCACTCAACCCGATCCACTGCTGGACGTGAGAACGCCGCGTCCCGAAAATATCACCATGTCCCACGATTCCATACATATTGGTATATTGGATTTTCCACCAATCACCACGTTCCACAGTAAAAATCTTGATTCCCATCGTGTCAACCGCCCCTCTAGTCGTGATCAATCACTGAGGTCATTTGCCGAATTGGTCGAGCATGACTAGATCACACGATCCACAGTTGTCTCGACGACGTGCGGGTCTGAACGTTCGCCCCGTTGAGAATCTTCCGGCTCTGGCGACCGTTCTGTGTGCCCTTTCCCAGCCAGGTCCCAGACCTTCTCTTTCGCTTTCAGGATCGCGACGGTACGCCTACAGCTCACAACCTGATTTCCTCCTTCGAGTGCACAATATGAGCGAGCCAAACTTGGCTGACGCCAGCTCCCGTGGCCAGCCCGCTGCCTCGGGCGATGTCGGTGACGACGGCAGCCACCACAGCGACACTCCTCCTTCCGATGACGTCCCCAGTGGGGGACAATCTCCCATTCCGGTCGAGACTTCTCCAAGCTCTTCGCATTCTGGCGGCACCGTTGGCGACAACGCGTCTTCCAGCGTTGGGCAAGACACTGTTTCGCACCCAACCCCGCCGCAGTCTGTCGTCTCCCGTACTGGCGTACTCAGTTTTGACGAGGTAGTCAGCCACGTCCGGGCCGGCGTGGTCCCCAGTCGTGACCGAAGTTCTCCGGGGGCGCAAAATACCCCACCATCACGGTTCACCATTCCTCCGGCACGCAACCTGGTTGGAGACTCCTTCATCGTTGGCATTCCTGCGCACGCCCTGGCATATCGCAATGGCGCGTACGTTCGGGAAGGTTACGGTGGAGTCGAAGCTCTCATGCTATTCGATGGGCAGTCCGAAGTTGACGTCCAGGATCTATGTGCCCTGGTTGGTGACTCGGCGGAGGTCCGCGAGATGGTGCTTCGTCCTTACCAAGGTCAGCAGGGTCCGACTTTGGATGCGATAGAGACTACATGGGGCTCTCTGCTGGCACGTCGAGAGTTTGCCTCCCTGATCACACCACTTCTCTCCCCTCCAGCTTGCGCAGAGAACCTTTTTTACCGTCTCCTTGTTGCATCGGCTGTTGGTGCGAGATCGGCAGCGAGAGCACATCGTCCAAGGTATGGACGAGAATTATGTTGCCCGGCGTCTCCTGCTTCTCCAAGGCGAGTACGACCGGCTCAAGGAGGACTTCGTATTCCTGTACAGATACCATCAGCAAGAGGCACAGTCCATTCGAGATGAAGCTAGTCACGCTCGGGGATTGCTGGAAGCCGACTTCGCACGTCTAGCCAGGGAGAATCTGGAAGAGACCGCGGCTCTCCGTCAGCGTAATGACTTCCTTGAGTCTCAGCTTAGATACGCCCAGACCCAAATCTCGACGTTGGAACAGCGTGTCCGGGATAAGAGCTTCGATGCCGATGGCTTGCTCGCCTTCCTGAATTCCGGCAGTAATGAAGTTCGGGGAAACTGGCCGAGATTTCGTAGACTCTTGGGTCAGTTCCAGCGTGGTGTGACGGCTCCTCCATCGTGGAAGACGTGGATTACGGTGGAGGCTGCGGATAAGTCGTTCCGCATGATACCTCCGTACCCTGGTCCAGCTCCCCCGGATAGTGATGCCGATGACGACGCCGACGCAGAGCAGGAGGAAAAGTCGGAAGAGAATCCACCTTCTCCGGACCCCAAGCGAGACACTCCGCGCGGGAAAGAGCCTCGTAAGCCTCAAGCTGGGTCCAAGCGTCGCGCCTCGTCGCAGCGTGTCGTCGAGGTTGAGGTCCAGTGTCGCCCTACTGTCCACCCGGAGTCTGACGTGGTCCTCGTCCAGCATCCTCAGTGCTCCCGTTCACCGTTAGAGAGGCTTGTGCTCTCCTTCCGGAGTTCATAGCCTGGGAAGACCTGCGTCCGGACGTTCAGTGGACTATGCGCACTGGCGTGGGTTATGATGAGGCAGTCGAGTTGATGTTGGCCGACGGCGTCCAGCTCTTTCATCGGGATAGTCTTGCGGCATGTTTGCGGCTATGATGCATCATCGCAAATTGGACGGTACCCCTTGGGCGAAATACGTCCCCACGTCTTATTACTTGATGGCGGACGTGCTTCTGGAAAGCTGGCTCAGACAAGGGATTGAGCCTGCTGAATGGCCTGATCTGCGCAATCTGACCGATGATATTCCGGACATTTCTGACAGCAGTTCGTCGGAAGAAGGGGACATCCTGGAGGACCCTGATTTCGACAGCCCGGTCCCTGAAATTGCAGAAGCGGATCCTCCCCAAGCGGATGTGGCTGGCGGGGATAGTTCTCCACCGGACAGCGAGGTTCTGGTCTTACGGTCCAAACGGAAACTCAAGGTCCAGCGGGTGTATTCTTCTTCTGACACTTTTGAGAACAGCGACACTGCCCCCTCCAAGAAGTTGGTGTACACACCATCTTCCAAGCGTCCTCGTCCTTCCCGAACAAGTGACCGCTCTGGCAAGAAATCTGGCAGTCTGCGGTCAAAAACTCGTTCGAGTCTGGACAGGGTGCGGTCACTCTTGGCTCGAAAATCTTTCGAAGACTTGAGTCCGACCGAGCTGGCAGTGATTGAAATCCCTGGTCGTGGCATACTCTCTTGGCGTCGTCGTGGGATCTTGACCCAGTACACACCTCGAAAGGGGCACCATAAGGATCAGACTCCCGGGTTTCCAGGATATTCACCCCAGAAGACGGAGATTCGTTATCTCGCTCAGCGTTGGACTCCCTTTGAGGGTGCTTACGTGATGCTTCGGGCCAAGAAACCCTGGGGCGAGATGTTCGAAAATCGGGTCAAGGTCTTGTACTTTCATCGACGGGCAGATTTGAGCGCGAAAGTGTGGAACTTACTGGACGAGTATCTGGAGTATGTCCGGGATCATGCCGAAGCATTCTGGGAGGTGCTTCACTTGTTCACGATCAAGTACAAGCCCGAAAGGGACGAAGAAGATGACGACCTGGAAAAGTATTCAGTCTCGGCTAAGCTTCATCGGGAAAGAGCTGCTCGGCACGAGAGCGTGGGCCAGTCCATGGGGGCTCGAATTCGCAAGTTCATCTCAAAGGGAGTTCCAGCCTCCTTGTTCGAAGAGCCTGGTGTCTGGACGTACCCGGTCATGATCTGCCACTTGTATCACGTGGACGAGTCTACCCTGAATGCCGACGGGAAGCCTTACTCCCTGAAGGAGCAGGTCGCCATGGCAGAGATGGCAGAGCCCGGCCGGACTCAGTGGACCAAGTACTGCACGGATGCTGACCGGGTTGCCCACGTCTTGAATGAGCTTCGATTGAAGATGCTCTCACCCGAGGAGCGCAAGAAGAACCCAGTCTCACTGACTTTGTGGGTCGTCGTCCAGCAACTTCATGTCCAGGAGGTCTCCATTCCAGGTGATGTATTTCCCCCTTCCTTTTATTCTTCTTTCAGTAGCGTAAACCATAATCACCTTTGAGCCTTCCTATTCATTCCTTTCATGATGGCATTCAGCGTCTAGTGTCTTCGCAAAATCACTTCCAGCTTAATACAACGTTCATCACATCTCCCTCCAAATTCACATTCACTTCTTCTGTCACTTCACTCAGGCGGCGGTCTGTTACGTGTCAAGGGTGTCCAACTGGACTGCTAAATTCTCGGGTGGTCATCCCCGGCTTGCATAGCCTGGAACCGCGCCCGAGCTTTCGCCCCTTGATTAAACTCATACAGCAACGCCCCACAGCTTAATTGTGCCATTGGAAGCCATTCGGGTTCTTCGTATCATTTCCACTTGATCAGATATTCACGAGCCCTTTTAGATGTGCGTGTTCGTTTAGACCATCGAGGGTCTAAGATTTTCTCCACTTCGTACTCATCATTGTCATTATCAGCTTCCCAAATATCTTCCGGCAACAAGGCAGTGTCAAAGTCATCTTCATCGTCGACATCTATGTGGCCGGAAGGTCTTTGGGATGTAAAGCTCGTGGCTTCAGTCGGTTAACATGCACCCAAGGGTTGACTCGGTAGCCTGTGTCTTCAATCTTGAGCCTCACTCTGAAGTCGTCATGCATCTCAGCGATCCTGAATGGACCGTGCCAGAGGTGAGCCAACTTGCGACTCAATCCAGTCTGCACTTTGGGAATGTATAACCAGACGGCGTCTCCAACGTGAAAACCCGACTTGAGTCGATCAGACAATTCTTTCCACTTCTGGGTCTGTTCATCCGACCTGGCTCTCTTCGCTTTCTTTTGAAGGTCTTCCGCGCAGGCCTGAGCGTAACTGTAGTCTCGTTGGAACTTCCTCCGCTATTCATATGCTGTACGTTCGGGGACGCTGGATGGTCTAGGGCCTAGCATGGTCGACACTGTTCCTTTAGCATCCCAACCGTGAACCAGATAAAATGGAGTGTCTAGCCGAGTAGCATCGTATGAAGTATTCCATGCGAACATCAACCTCTCGGCATGTTCATCCCAATCACTCTGGTCAGACTCTGCAACGTAAGCGCGTACACTCCTGATGACAGTCTGAACAGACCTTTCCTGTTGGCCATTCGCTTGAGGGCGGTAGGCCAAAGTAGCTCTTTGTCGGCTACCCAGGAGTTCCCGGAAACGGGTGAAAACTTCACTCATGAAACGAGGATCCTGGTCGTGACGCAACAACGAGCTGGCCCCGAAACTTCGGAAACCCCTCTCTTCGTATGCTTCCGCGACGTCTTGAGCGGTAGTTGAATCCATGGGCTGGCACATCACGTATCCTGAGAACGTGTCCTGAAAGAGGAGTAAGAACGTATTACCTCGTTCGGGCTTCGGAAGGTGAGTGACGAAATCCATTGAGACTACTTCAAAAGGGTACCTTGGTTCGATATTCCCCGGGGATGGCCCTGGATTGGGCGGTCGCCCCTTGCCACTTGCACAGTCCACACACTCTTTCACAAAAGTTTCGACGTCAGCATACATGCCGGGCCAGTAGAATTCAGACCTCAACTTTTCGTGCGTCCGGGTTATCCCCTGGTGTCCACCCTGAACATCCTCATGAGCATAGTGGAGGAGGTCCGGGCGGAGGGACTCTGGCACAACCAAGCGTAACTCGTCCGACATGTCTCGAGGACGATCTTTTGTAGATCGACTCAGTCGATAGAGCACGTCTCTCACGTCTAGGGCGTACAACTCCGCTTGTTTAGAAATCCTGCGTATCTGGCCACGAGAGAAACTATCCAGGTCCCCTTTCAGGAACTTCTTGATCTCCATGAGTTGGTCGTCATATTCCTGGTGTGCCTTGATTCGTCGCCATCTTTCAGCCTGATACTCCAGTGGTCCCATGGGTTCTCCTTGTTCCGGTTGTTCCTGGGCGCGACTCCGAGTTACTGCAGCCATGATCCTAGCGGCTGTGGACAGTGGTGCAGATTCTGGTCCTGGACGTATGCCGTTTGAGGTCTCCACGGGCAAGTCTTCCTGGGGAGAAACATCTTGAGTGTTTTCGTCCAGGATCACAAGTGGCTTCATCAGCTTTTCGTGTATCTTGGATACCTGTACAAGGTGCTTCAGCTCCTCCGGGTCTTCAGTCTGCCAGGACGTCCCCAACGCTTACGTCTTGGAAGTAAGGTAATCTGCAGCCTGGTTGTATTCCCGTTTGACATGAACCAGCCGCATTGATGTGAACTTCTCCTTCAGTATTCCCACCTCGGACAAGCGCCGTTGCAAATTCGGTTGGTTGCAGTTAATCAGCCCTTGCACTTGTTCGATGACTATGCGGGAGTCTCCGACCACCACTAAATCCTGAATTTTTCGTTCGGATGCGAGTGTGAGACCTTTCAGCAGTCCGTAATACTCAGCGTCGTTGACAGTGACATCCTCCAGGATGAAACCATGTGCAGCCAGGATATTCCAGCCTGGTAACTCCCAGATGATACACCCACAACTACCTTGACCCGTTGAAGTCTTGGCTGCCCCGTCGAAACTTAGGACGTAACCGGCGAAGTCTGCTTCCAACATCTCCATGCTAATCACTGGCGGTGCCTTGAATCGCCCCTTGGCCGGAATGAGTGATTCAGCAACCTCGTCCAAATGTTCGCGTGGGGTGATGCCTGCCCCTAGAATGGCAGGTAAACCGTCTTCGTCTTTCTGAATCTTATGTACTTCCAGATTCCAATGTGACTATATGACACCCCAGCGGACACACCTCCCATCAGCCGTCTTGGACTTCAGCAACCAGCTCAGAACGGAGTGTCTAGTGAAAACTTTGACCAGGCAATTCTGGACAAGAGTCTGGAAAACATCCAGGACTCTCATCACGGCCACCACCTCCTTCTCAGCGACATGGTATCGGAGTTCTGCGTCGTTCAGGACACGCCCCGTGAACCTGACCGGGTGTATCACACCATCATATTCTTGACCGAGAACTGCACAAGCAGCCAACTGGTTTGCATGAGGTATAATCACGAAAGGTCGGGACCGGTCGGGATGTCTGAGCAGTGGAGTGGATACAATCTTCCTCTTCAAGATCTCGAAAGCTTCCTTTGCCTTGGACATGTTTCTTCCCGCACGTACTTGTTCGTCCGTGAGCTCGTATAGAACTGCAGCCACTACAGGGAAGTCTTCAATGAACTTGTGATAATAGTTCAGACTTCCCAGGAAAGACTGGACCCCTTTCAGTGTCTTTGGGAATGGGAGGTCCTGAACGCCTTTAGCAATCTTGGGCGTGGCTCGAAGTCCTTCCGCACTGATCTCAGGAGAGAGGTATGGGATAGACAATTTGCCGAATTCGCTCTTGGGGAGGCTGACCGAGATATTCCAATAGCGGAGTCTAAACAACAAAGCATTCAGATCTTCACACAGCTGATCCCAGGTTGGCGCCCCATGAGCAATGTCATCAATGTACGAGCTACGTCCAATCACCGGGCCCATCTGGGATGGCGCTGGAATATCGCGCTTGAACGCAGTGATCTTATCCGTCAGTATCGGCACTCTTCGTTCAGCTTTCTCTCGTTCGGACTCGTCTCGTTCAGATGGGTCTAACCCGAGGAATTCCAGCACATCCTGATCCACCAACTTCTCTTCGTCTGCAGGTAGTCGGACGAATCCCCACAGGCAGTTGTTAATTACTGCCTGATACACGAGGGGGGCATTCTTCAACCCGAAAGGCATTCGTACCCACTGGAAATGTCCGAATGGGCACACAAAAGCGGAAATCAGCTTCGCGCGTTCCGCCATCCGTATTGCCCAGAAACCACACGCCATATCGAGGCTCATGAACCACATTGCACTCTCGAATCCAATCAGCAGATCATCTATCAGGGGTAGCGGGTAGGTTGAAAGTTGGATGAAACCATTCACCACCCGGTAGTCGATACACATCCGGATGTCCACACCGTTCTTCATTAAGACGATCACAATCGGGGATGCCCAAGGGGACACCGAGAATTCAATCAATTCCGTTTCCAACAGCTTCTTGAGTAGCTCATAGACCTTCAACATGATATGCGGAGCAATGGACCTTGGACGTTGAGCTACTGGTTTAGCATCTCCCACGTCTAGGTTGCACACCACGCCCCTTGCCGGAGCGGGCGCGGCGTTACCATCACCCAAGAATATCTTCCGATGATAAGTCAGGATAGACCGTAATTTCTTCTCTTCCGAGGCGGTAGTCCGATCAGGATCGCCGACGTCTGCTTTGGAGATGTCACATTCGGGACTCAGGTCCTTCAACTCGGGCAACATGGCAAGTTCGTCACGCAACCGTGATAGAAGCTCACTGCCTTCCTGAAGGTAGATGGCTGGCTCCAAATCCAGGTCTTCTTGACTGACTCTCATGCATCTGGCATATTCTTCTTCCAACATCCGGATAGGGGTGGACGGCCACGCACAGCTTGGGAGATCCATCTCTTCAGCTTCCTGATCTTGGCATTCCTGGACCTCTCCGTCCGAGAAATTCGGATCAGAATCCAATGCTGCTTCATCAAGATTCGCTTCGGGATTCTCCGGCACACTTGCTTTCAGTGTTGTCAAATTTGTGATCTCTTGGGCAACGTCTGTCTGAGTACCAACGTCTGTTAGCTCTGTCGTTTGAGTAGCCACGTTGCACACAACTTTGATTGGAGGCTCCACAGTCGTCGGGTGAGCCTGCTTGGGCGGGTCTTGTAGTTGGACAATTCTAGCCGCAGTTGCTCCCGGACGAGGTCGTAACATGATCTTGGAAGGTCATTCGTATTGGGGCGTGGAGACAGCCGGTGGTTCCTGTTCCTGTCTGAGTTCCTCAATCTCGCGCTCGCGTTTCCTCATTTCAGGAGACGGGGTACTCTCATAAATGAGTTGCTTCCACTCCTTGTACTTCTGGCATCCCGGGCGAACGAATCGTCCGGACTGAGGAAAGTTTCCAAACTCTACTATTCGCGCAAGCGGGGTTCGAGTGTCAATCCACACCATCTGCTCGGAAATATTGACTCCTGATTGTGCCGTGTAGATGACTTGAGTCACCCAGCGATCGCCTCGTCCTGCCCAAACTACATCCCGGTGGGGGCTGCTTTGGCCATATTCAATACGAACCATTGCATGTTCCCCTGGGCGCAGATAGAGACTGCGCGTAGACAACACAGGCAGGTATAACCCTATGTGTTGACGCGACGCCCCTCCACTCATCAGGATAGTTTCTTCGTCTGGGAGTTGGACGAGCCCTTCGCGCACACATAATCGAACTCCAGCGGCGTACATGAAGTTCATTCCCAGAAGTACTTCCACATCTTCGCCAATGTTCGTCACCCAGACATTCATGACATAAACCACTCGTACTCCAAGCGTGATCTTGACTCTCGCACTCGCAGTGATATACGTCGGGACTCCTCCTAGGCCGGACACCTTGATAGGTTCTGGTAACATCTGGAGCTTCAGCTTGAGCCTACGCGCAAGGTTCAAACTGACCATACTTCGAGACGCACCAGTGTCCAGTAGGATCTGTACCCGAAGATCATTCACTGCTCCATGTTCCGACGCAACGTCGCGACTGTCTTCTTGTTCGTGATCTGCCCACCAACCGTACCGCTGACCGGGACCTAACTCGATCTCGGTTGGAGCGTCTTGGTCATTCAATCTTGGAGGGGTCCGTTCAGGGTCACATCCTCCAGACTCAGCAGTATCATCTCGAATAGAAGTCATGCATTGTTGGTTATCGTTCATCTTCTTTCTCAGCTCTGTCCGACATACACTAAGACACACAATCGTTGGGGATTCTTCAGCCCGACGCGTTCTGGACCCATGTCCAGCGGGCTTACTCGTTTAACGACTTCCCTTGATTGGCCTCTCCACCCAACAATTTCTTGAGGATGTGAGAGGGCAGGTCTTTTAGCATGCCTTGACGAGCGAGAGTCTTCACAGCTTGAAGGGCTTCATGGTCTGCACACTGACCGTCATGGAGATCTCCACAATTCTTGCACGGAGGGACTCTGCACGCATGTGTTGGGTGTCCCGTCCGTTTGCATTTGTCGCACTTCATATCACTCCAGCAGCTCTCCTCCTTGTGGCCGAACTTGCTGCACTTCTCACAGAACTCGTTCTTGTTCGGGTTATCCGGCCGGGGAGACTGCCAACCAGGGCGAGGCGACTGCCAACCTGGGCGAGGATCCGCCTGTGGCGGGGGTCTCCACCCAGAATGTTCCATCACCCGAAATACTGCCTTGCGGATCTCTTGTTCGGTTGTCACTTCCTGGGTGGGCACACTCCGAGTTGGCACTTCAGGGCTAGCGACTTCTAGCTTGTTTCGTCCTGAACACCGGGGTTCCGGAGGGGCTTCATCTGAGTCATCTTCTTCATCTTCAAAGCGCACGCGCCCCTCGACTTCGCCTTCTGATTCTCCACCACTTAAACCAATGTACGCTCGACCTTGGCGTCCCGGCTTGAAACGTCTGGGTGGGATATTATCCGCCCTGAAGTCTCTTGTTCGGTGCGGTGGAGTGTCATACTAGACCTAGGTCTTCATCCTGTTGCAGGACGTGCTCGAGGTCATCCAAGTTGTGGAATCTTGTATTGCGCAAGATGGCCTTGAGCTGCTGGTCTCTCAGGTTCTTGATGAAACGCTTGATGTGGTGAGCGGAATCCTTCTTGCCCTTCTTATAGCGAATGCCTGCCTTGACTGCAGCCTCGTTCAGCCTGTAGAAGAACTCCATGGCACTCTCGTTCGACTTCTGACGCATAGTGTAATATCGTTCAGACGGACGTCCGGGCCTTCAAGTATTTGCGCTTGAACTCTCCCGAGAGTCTTCTCCAGTTGCTTTGTACATGCTTGGAGAGCTGGCCACGCCAATTCCGTACCGCCGAGGGCATTTTCATCTTGAGCTCACTGGTCTTCATCTTGTCCGTCCAGCCACCTTGAACTGACATGTTGACAATACGCTCCCACCAGCTCCGACGGTCTCCCATGGAGGCCTTCTCGTCAAACTTCTCCAAAGTACTGGAGGAGACGTACGGGCGGAGAGTCAAGAGGGTTCCACCAACCTTAGTCGCGTCCGAGGCATCTACACCTGTCGACAGGTCTTCATCCAGACTGTCCTCAGAGTCACACGAGCTTGAGTCTGAACTCGAACTCGAGCTTAAGCTGGATCTCGAACTGGGGCCAGATGGGGGACCACGTTTGGACTTCTTTGGGGGAGGAGGCTTCTTGTCCGGCTTCTTCGACCCCGATTGACGCTCTGACTTCACATTCTTCTTGGTGTCCGCCTTGGGCGTCTCCGTCCGGGTCCTCTGTGGCACGTTCGTCTTGATCGTAGCAGCATTCGCGTCAGTCTTCCTCGGGGCTGGCACACTTCCAGCACGACGCGTGATTGAGGGGTCTGGTAACGTCCCTCTGATCTGCGCCAACAGTCGTTCAACTGTATTCCTCGAGTCAGTTCCGGCTTGATTACTACTGGTGACCTCTCTCATGTTTGCGCCACTTGTCTCAGCTGCTCTTTCAGAGCTAGTCCTTTCGGCCTTGACTCGTGTCACTGGGTTGGGGGGTGGTGTCACGTGACTCACTTGCCCTGGAGTAGAGCCTGCTTGAAGATTCCGAATTTGTTCAGCCTGGTATCGCTGCATATTCCTTGCAGTCACTCGCTCATCTTCTAGACGTTGCTCAAAGGCAGCTTGCTGTTCGTCCATATTCTTCTGGGCTTGTTGGAGCCACGCAGCTTGTTCAGCTTCCCGTCTTGCGTCCACTTCCGCTTGCTGCTGTTGCAAGAGCTGTATCACCACAGCTTCCACCAGTTCCCTTTCGGCATTGGCCGCCTGGAGACATGCTGACTGAATAACAGCCGCAACATCTTCCCTTTGGGAAGCAGCTTCAGCGTGTTCAGCAGAGAGTCCAGTTAGACGGCGTTCAGCCTCCTGATCTCGCAGCTCCGCTTCACGGGCACGTGTTCCGGCTTCTGCAAGTACTTGTTGGAAGTTCACATCTGACTGGCTCGTTGACTTCTGAACTGCAAGTTGTTCGGTCAGCTTCGCCAGTTCTTCGCGGACTTGTTGTGCCTCACGTAATGCGCTTACAGCGGCTTCAGCCACTCCGGTCGACACCGACCATCCGGACCTTCCCGAACGATGTGAGTGTCTGGAATAACTCGAGTGTCGTGATGAGGATCTCTTCCTTGACGGTTTCTTGGACGAACTACGTCGGCTTCGAGAACTCCGATGATGACGACTCCGGTCGGATTCCGATTCAGATTCACTAGACGAGTGTCTCCGGTTGGGGATCCTGCGTCTTCTCGACTCGGGTGTCTCACTGATCTTTGTACTCACTGCAACTTCGGGCTCTGCCATGACAACATCATCTTGATCCGGCAGGATTCTCCGTTCTGGAGTGATCGCTTGACGGGTCAAGTAGTATCCCAGATCTCCACTTCCAAGGGCGCTTGAACTAGCGGTCCTGGCAGACATCACCATTGGGCCGTAAACGGCGAGTGGCATATTCGCCACTCCACCAGACTCTAGTGACGTCGAAGAGGGCCCTGGTGAACTGTTCCTGGATATAAGGGACTCCGACGTCGTGACACGGGCAGACCCATCGGAGGTGCCAACCAAGCTCGGGACAGGGTCCGATATTGGCACCATAGACAGGTCTTCCTGGTCGGACGTCGTAGTCGATGGAAGCTCGGATGGTAAAGATGCAAGTGGATCTTTCGGTCGAGGTGGTCGATGTTGTTGACGTTTCGACGGTGGTTCTCCAGCCGAAGAGCTAGTCGCACTTCGAGCAGGGCGAAGACCAGTCAAGTGTAAACGTAGAACATAACTTCGTCCAAGAAGGTTGATCTCATAATCGTTCATCAGCAAGTCCCCATCTTGATCCTCTGCATGGTAATCCAGAAAGGGTATTTCTTCCACTTCAGCTTCTCGTTCGATTGCAGGAGTCACTTCGAGCGTGGCTCCGACTCAAAGTGTCCGCCACTCCGTTAACTCGGCAGCCAGAAGACGTTGCAGGTCCCCAACTAGACTTCGTACGAGGTCCGCTGTGATCTTGGACGCACGCGTCCTGAACCACACTGGGACCAGGTTGTCGAAGTGGAAACCTGCCTCGAAGAGCAGTGCTTGTAGAACAGCAATGCACTCTCTGGGCGAGAAGATACCGACCGGAATCTCAGCGGCGACTACATCTTGAGCAGTAGCCAAATCACGTCGATCCAGATTGAGCTCGACCACACAAGCTTGGATGGCATCACCCAAGGTCGCACGGGCAGCCATGTATTCGGACGTCGCGAGTGTAGCTGCAAGCCATGGCAGAGAGTCAGGCCGAGAACTCGGCCAGTCATACTGCACCGCAGGTGGGAGAACTCGTTCAGAACGAACTTGTTCCCACCTAGAAACTTGTTTCGCCACATACGCCTTAGCCAAATCATCACCCTGTCGCTGCGAACTCGGGGCCACAGCCCCTTGCACCGTCGTCGAACGTTGTAGACTCGGCGGGGCCTTCTCTTCCAGGAGTGCTAGTGCTTCCATGTCTTCGCCAGACACATCCTCCCGGACTGTCGGCAGGGGCACATCTTGAGCGGGTGCCCGCACGCTCACATCTTGCTCAGGCAGAGGGGAATCCGAAACTCGACTCTCCACCTGGGACTCTTCCGCATCGACGCCTCCCACAGACGCCACTTCGGGTTCACCCAGACCGGGTTAACCCTGACCGGTCTCCAACTCGCCTCCAGCATTCCCATCCGCCGACACTTGGTGCGCGTCGTCTTGGACGGGTGGCTCTGCAGCCGGCTGGTCTTGACTCAAAGACCGCTTCTTCTCCTCACGGGCTGCCTTGCGCTTTGCAGTGCCCGCCTTCCGAGCCGTCCGGACAACTTCCTCCAGACTCGCATGCTCCTCGGGCGGCAGCCCCTCCGCGCGTCGTGAACTTCGCGTAGCTTCTTCGCGTTCGCGACCCTCACGACCGGCGTCTCGCATGTCCTTCCTTCTTTTAGCCATAAGAACTAGTTTAGTGGGTTAGTACGCTTCCTCGTAATAAACCAATACAAAAAATACAAACAACTTCGCGGTGAAATCCCTTGATTCGAATCCGGGCACGCGCACCAGCTGTGGCGAGGCGGGTGAACGCCTTTTGACCGCCCAGGTGTACAGTGCCGTGTTCCAGACTCTGGAAGGTGCTTCCGGTTGGGAAGTCCTCCACTGGGAACTCCTGAACGTAAACGTCCAGGTGACATGTGCTCCTTGTGGTAACCCCTCTAGGTTCGTTTGTCTTCGAACCGGGAGATGCACCGCGGGGGTTAGTTGTTTTGTATACCAATATCGGTCTTTGGAGAAGAGCGCAGCGTCACCAACTTAGACGTAGCTCCAACAACCAAGATAACCAAAATCAATACAGAGTTATACAAACAAATATACAACCGTTCTTACCCTTGAACGGTGGGTCGTACACCAGTCAACTTAGCTGCACCTCCCGGACACTGGTCAGTCCCGGTCAGCTTTTACAAACGCGCACCACCCCAGAAGCACTGGGGATGGTTCAATACAATCTCACCACCTATCACACAAGATGTCCTTCGATCACGATCCTGAATGGGACTTTCTTCCACTCTTTTCAGGATGTATATGGGATATGAAATGTAGGATCGTCTAAGCCCACACTATAATTGGAATATGAAATAGGGCAGATTTACCACGGGCTCCACACCCGCTACTCACCCTAATTTGGACTTGGAGTTTTGGGGGTGGAGTCCACACCTCTGGATGTCCTTCTACAGAGGGCCTTTCGCCTTCAGCACTTGATCGGGGCCGCCGGTATTTGTCCGGCCGAAGATGTCCGAGCGCTTGCGGGGTACACGGAATATTGAACTCTGGTTTTATCTTTTGTGGCTATCTTCCTGCAATAGATCCACATTCAGCTTTTGACTTACTCTTAGTATACCTTGAGGGGGCGTCATCATCTTAGTGTGGCGAAGTCGGTGACAACTTTTTGCCGCCCAGGTGTATAGTGCTCTCGTGCTACCCTCGATAGGACCTGTTCCCGCCTTTCCAAAAGTAAAACTTCCAGGAGGAGAACAGGCGGGTATACCTCCAAACGAGAAACCTCGTTTGGAGTTGGCGTGTGTACCTTGCGTAATCCCCTTTTGGGCCGTTTATCTTCGGCGCACCGGATTCCACCTAGTGAGCTGTTAATATATGGGTATAGAAAATATAAGAGTACTGAGCGTGGACGTAACTCCAAACGACGCTTGTACAGTTAGTGAGAAGTAGTGATCTACCAACCAGATCCACTCCCAGAGTAGAGATAACCAATCCCAAATATACAGAATACAAATACAAACAACTACCCGTCACTTATTCTTTTGGACCCTCAGACGGTGGGTCAACACTCCAGTCAAATAGGGTTCTCCGCTTGGAAGCACTGGTCGACCTCCAAACGAACCCTTACCAATAATCTTCTCTTCGACTCACGCACCACCTCCGTTTGGAGGAAAATAGACAGACCTAATACACAGTCCTATCACACAGTAATCTATCAATAATTCCAGGGGCCGATCACTAACCCCAACAAGCGGTCGTTTAGGACCAAATTAAGGACAAAAATCGATTTCACTTGTTTTGAGTATGGGGTGAGTCGATTTTGGTCCTGACAGGCCGGTTAGGATAAAAGTACCGTGAACCATACTAAACTCAAGTGAAAATGGTTTTTGTCCTTAAATTTGTCCTTAAAATCTGACTGTTGGGGCTAACAAACCTCCTAGACTGCAGTTAATATGAAATGGATAAAGCTCCTCTGCGAAAGAGTGTACTTCCCAACTAATAATATGGAATAGCAACGGATCACTCCCGGTGTGCGAGCCCGGGTCCCCGTCCTAAATGTGACTTGACCTTTTTTTGGGTGAGAATCCCCACACGTCCCCTGGCACGGTCGGTGTGTCCGGAAGTTGACGGTCGGGCAGGCAGACCTCCGGGGGCGGTCCCTAAAAAACGCGGTAGGCTGCTGTCATCTGGTCCCAGGCGATATTCGCCTCGCTCCCGTGCTCGGAATTACGATGCACTTGCGGGTCTTGAGGCAAAACGGATTCTGTTATTAATGGTTATCTTGGTCTCTTACTCTCTCTCTTTTATCTTGGCTAGAAGATCTCTGCTGGATTTTTGCTTGCGTTCTTGGCGTCGATCTTCGACACACACTCTTCTTTTATCTTGATCTTTGTATGGGGCGCGTCCCAGCTTCAACCTTGGCGCGCGTAATCGTCCTACGCGTTGGGTCCGCATCCTCACACGTGGGTGTGACTCAGTGGGTGACAGTGGTACATAAGTACCACACTTCGCTCCGGACATATCTTGGGATCTGACTTGACTTGGACTTTGTATGGTGACTCATCTTGGAGCATCACCCTCTTCGTGACTTCGTTATGTGACTTCCCTTCTTGTGGAACATCACGTCACGGCTTGACTCTTGGACTTCTTCTTCTGGAACATCACGTCACAGCTTGACTCTTGGACTTCTTCCTCTCGGACACTTGACTCCTGGACTCTTAGTTCTCTTGGACATCTTCGACTTCTGGACTCCTGACTTCTGGACTCTTGCTTCTCTTGGACTTCCGGACTCACGGCTTCTCTTGGACTTCTCTTGGACTTCACTCTTGGACATCTGACTCCTGGACATCTTCACGGTTCGACCCTTCGACTTCATCACTCTCGACTCTGGGACTTCTCGATGGTTCGACTCTTGGACGTCAGCATTGTCGACCCTGAGACTCTCGCTTACACCTTGACTCTGGGACTCCTTGATCACGTGTCGTCCGGAGTTCACTTGTTCTCCGGGTCTCATTATAGCGTGCATGGACTCCCAGATCCGAATGCGCAGGGCTCGGCAATTTTGGTTCAGTCACTTCGTGTCAACCGTCCCTCTGATCCCAGTCTCTCATAGAGGGACCAATCGCCGAGATGATTGACTGTGATAAGACCACACGAATGGCCGATCTTCCGAACGGAGAGTGGGCATCCAAACGACGTTCGGTCCGACAGTGTCTCTCCAAAATCAGTCTCAGCTCACTCACTCTTCATCTTTCTCGTTCAAAACAGTTGCCATCCATTCACACATCCTCGATCCAAGTCCAGCGGGTTCATCCTGGTGAACTCTGCTACACTCGGGGATGATCATCTCCAGTCTGCATAGACTGGAAACGAGCTTTGGCTTTGGCGCTCTGATTGAACTCGTAGAGTAGTGCGCCACAACTGAGTTGAGAGACAGGTAGCCACTCATGATCGTCGTAATTCTTCCACTTGATCAAATATTCATTACTGCGCTTGGACGTCCGTGTTCGTTTGGACCACCTCAGGTCGAGAATCTTTTCCACTTCGTACTCGTCTCTCCCAGAGTCGGGTTCCCAACTGTCTTCCGGAAGGAGTGCAGTGTCGAAATCATCCTCCTCTCCGACTTCGACTTCTTCGACCGGTCGTTTCGGATGGAATGCTCGCGGCTTCAGGCGACTGATGTGTACCCAAGGGTTGACACGGTAACCCGTGCCCTCAACCTTGAGCCGCACCCGGAAGTCGTCATGCACTTCATCAATCCGGAAGGGACCGTGCCACATGTGGGCGAGCTTCCGACTCAAGCCCGTTTGGACTTTTGGAATGTATAGCCACACTGCGTCACCCTTCTCGAAGCCAGTCTTCAACCTCTCTGTGAGTTCCTTCCACTTCTGCGTTTGGACGTCGGAGCGCATTTTCTTCGCTTGGACTTGGAGGTCCTCTGCACATGCGAGGGCGTAGCTGTAATCTCGTTGGAACTTGCGGCGCCACTCGTATGCAGTCTTCTCCTGGACGCTCGAAGGTCGGGGTCCCAACATCGCGGATACCGTCTCTTGGGCGTCCCATCCGTGAACCAGGTAGAAGGGAGTCTCCAAACGAGTTGCATCAAAAGACGTGTTCAAGGCGAACATCAGCCTCTCAGCGTGGTCGTCCCAGTCGCTTTGATCTGCCTCCGCGATATACGCTCGGACACTCCGAATCACCGTTTGGACGGACCTCTCCTGCTGACCGTTCGCTTGGGGTCGATATGCTAAGGTAGCTCGCTGTCGACTCCCCAAAAGCTCTCGGAATCTGGTGAAGACTTCACTCATAAATCGAGGATCTTGGTCGTGACGGATCAGAGAGCTGGCTCCAAAACTCCGGAAGACGCGCTCTTCATACGCCTCTGCGACGTCCTGAGCCGTTTTAGAGCTCATGGGCTTGCACATAACGTATCCTGAAAAAATATCCTGGAACAGCAACAAGAACGTGTTCCCTCGAGCCGACTTGGGCATGTGCGTCACAAAGTCCATTGAAACCGCTTCGAATGGTCGTCGAGGAGTGATGTTTCCAGGAGACGGACCGGGGTTCGGAGGTCGACCTTTTCCGCTCGCACAATCCACACACTCTTCCACGAAACGATCCACATCCGCGTACATTCCAGGCCAGTAGAACTCCGAACGAAGTCGTTCATGGGTTCGAGTCTTGCCTTGATGTCCGCCTTGGTAGTCTTCGTGGGCGTAGTGCAAAATGTCCGTTTGGAGAGCCTTCGGTACGACTAGTCGGGGCTCATCTGCGAAGTCTCGTGGCCGATCTCGGGTGGACCGTGCCAATCGGTATAGAATACCGCGAGAGTCTAACGCAAACAAGTCGGCAACCTTGCTGATCTTTCGGAGACGTCTCGGCGAGAACGACTCAAGATCTCCTTTCAGAAACCGCACCAACTCTGCGAGATATTCTTCACTCCTCTGGTGGACTTTGATACGTCGCCACCGTTCGGCTTGATACTCCAACGGTCCCAGAGGAGGTCGAGAAGAATCTTCTGCTTCCCTGTGCGTACCACTCCGGGTGACGGCTGCCATGACTCGAGCTGCGTTTGGAAGTGGGGCCGATTCGGCACCAACATCCACATTCTCCTTTTGGAAACTCACATCCGCCAGACTCTCCGGAACACGGATATCCACTCCGGGACTCGCTTGCGACTTCATCAACTGCTCGGGGATTTTGGACACCTGTTCCAGATGACGTCGTTCATCCTCCACCTGGACAGTCCAGGAGTCATCGAGCACGAGTGTTTTCGAAGTGATATAATCAGCGGTCTGGTTAAAATCTCGCTTGACATGAACCAATCTGAGAGAAGTGAAGTATTCTTTCATGGCTTCGCACTCGGCCAACTTCCTTTGCAGGTTCGGTTGATGACAGTTGATGAGACCTTGGACCTGCTGGATGACAATCCGGGAGTCGCCGACGACGACCAACTCTGTGATGTCTCTCTCACGGGCCATTTGTAAACCCTTCAGGAGTCCATTGTATTCGGCGTCATTCACCGTGACGCCTTCCAGGATGAAACCTTGGGCTTCCATAACAGACCAACCCGGCAACCTCCACAAGACGCAACCACAACTTCCTTTCCGAGTCGAAGTCTTCGCAGCTCCATCGAAACTCAACACAACACCTTCGAAATCATCTTCCAACATCTCCACACTGATGACTGGGGGTGCCTTAACGAGACCCTTCGCTGGGACGAGTGACTCCGCGACTTCATCCAAATGTTCTCTGGGAGTAATCCCAGCGCCCATGATCGCCGCTAAGCCGTCTTCGTCCTTCTTCACCTTCCGGATGTCCAAGTTCCAATGTGACAAAGTCACTCCCCATGGAACACACCTCCCGTCCGCCGTCTTGGATTGAATGATCCACTTCAGAACGGAGTATCGGGTATACACTTCCGGAGGACATCCCTCGATCAACGTCCGGAAGACTTGGAGAACTCGCAGCACTGCTATGACTTCCTTTTCCGCGATGTGATACCGGAGTTCGGCGTCGTTCAGAACACGGCCGGTATAGCGTACCGGGTGAATGACTCCATCGTACTCCTGCCCGAGCACAGCGCAGGCGGCCCACCGATTAGCGTGTGGAATTATGACAAAAGGCTTTGTCCGGTCCGGATGTCGGAGCAGCGGGGTCGACACGATCTTCCGTTTGAGAATTTCGAACGACTCCTTGGCTCGGGATAAATCTCGTTTGGAGCGTATTTGCTCATCCGTCAATTCGTACAGGACAGCCGCCACTACCGGGAAGTCCTCAATAAACTTGTGATAGTAGTTGAGACTTCCGAGAAATGACTGAACTCCTTTCAGAGTGTTCGGGAACGGCAGATCCTGGACTCCTTTTGCAATTTTCGGCGTCGCTCGGATTCCTTCTGCACTGATCTCGTGGGAAAGATACGGAATCGACCGTTTTCCAAACTCACTTGTCGGCAGACTCACAGAGATGTTCCAATACCTCAGCCGGAAAAGTAGCTTGTTCAGGTCTTCACAGAGTTGATCCCACGAAACTGCTCCATGCGCAATGTCGTCGATGTAGGAACTGCGTCCGAGGACAGGTCCCATGTGCGAGGGCGTCGGAATGTTCCTCTGTAATACCGTCATAGCATCCGTCAGAGCGGGGACTTTCTCCTCTGGGACATCTCCCCTTGGACACTCCAGCTGTAGGAAGTCCAGCACGTCTTGGTCGACTTCGGCCTCCTCCTCGGGTGGCAGACGGACGAAACCCCATAGGCAGTTGTTGATTACTGCTTGATACACCAGGGGGGCATTCTTCAGTCCAAACGGCATACGCACCCATTGGAAGTGTCCAAACGGACAAACGAAAGCGGAGATCAACTTCGCGCGTTCCGTCATACGAATCGCCCAGAAGCCGCTGGCCATGTCCAAACTCATGAACCACATAGCGCTCTCGAAACCAATCAGCAGATCGTCGATTAGAGGCAGCGGGTAATTCGAAAGTTTAATGAACATGTTCACAACCCGGTAATCGATGCACATCCGGATGTCGATCCCGTTCTTCTTCAAAACGATGACGATGGGCGAAGCCCATGGCGATTCGGAATGCTCTACAAGCCCTCTCTCCAAAAGTTTCTTGATCAACTCGTATACCTTCATCGAGAGATGTGGAGCCACGGATCGTGACCGCTGAGCTACCGGCTTGGCATCTCCAACATCCAAATCACATACGACTCCTCGAGCCGGGGCTGGGGCAGCATTGCCATCACCCAGGAAGATACTGCGATGATACTTCAAAATGTTTCTCATCTTGTGTTCCTCGTCTGGAGTCGTAATGCCAGGTTCTCCGACGTCCGCGGTTTCGATGTCACAGCTGGGACTCAGATCCTTCAACTCCGGGAGGAGCACCAACTGATCCCGGAGTTGGGACAGCAACTCACTCCCTTCGTGAATGTAGATGGTCGGTTCAGAGTCCAAATCCTCCGCATTCATTTTCATGCAGCGCTCGTACTCCAACTCCAACTTCCGCAACGGTGTGCAAGGCCAATCTTGGACCGGCACTTCATCATCCTCCTCCTCCTCGAGAATCTCGTTTGGATGGTCACACACGTGATCGTCATCCAGACTGATCGCATCAAAGAATTCATCTCCGTCGTCATCTTCGCTTGGAGACGTGACCTCTTCCAGAGCGTCAACCAGAGCGTCAACAAAATCACCTTCGTCTTCATCATCTTCTTCCGGACCGACGGGCTGAGTATCCAACCCACGCTCCGAGTTCACCTCTAGGTCAGGGTTTGACTCTTCTCGCTTGGACGTCCCAGAGGACATGTCGTCTCGATCGGTCTTTTGGACAATTCGCACCGCAGCTGATCCCGGAGTGTGACGCTTCAACACTCGAGTCGGCCATCCATACTCTTCCTTTTCGACGCAAGGCGGGTCCTGGTCCTCGTACATCTGGGTCACTTCGTCAATCCTGCGTTCCATCTGATCGGAGAAGGTGGACTCGTAGATGAGATGTTGCCACTCCAGATATTTTCGACATCCCGGACGCACGAAACGACCAGCCATCGGGAAGGAGTCCCGTTCCACAATCCTTGCAATGGGCGTTTGGAAGCTGATGGTCAGGTCCTTGTCCGAAATGTTCACTACTTTCACAGCGACTGGATACGATCTCGAAGCGAAGATCAGCTTGATCACCCAACGGTCTCCTCGACCGGCCCAGACCACATCCTTGTGTGGATCCATCTGAGCATATCGAATCTGCGTAACGACACTTCTCCCCGGGAGCAACCTCGTCGTGAAGTCTGGCGTCACAGCGAGATCCAAACCTTGGGCCTTCCGGATTACTCCTCCCCGATTGAGCAAAATGGTCTCTTCATCTGCGAGTTTCACAAGTCCTTCTCGAACGCAGATCCGAACACCAGCAGAGTACATGAAGTCCATACCCAGGAGGGTATCAATTCCTTCGCCAATGTTCGCAACCCACAAGTCCAGGATGTAAACCACTCTTGGACCGATGGTGACCTTGACTTGAGCTTTGGATCGGATTATGGTAGGCACTCCTCCCAGACCGGACACTCGCAGAGGATTGTGAACACTTAATTTGAGTTTGAGCTTACGCGCTAAGTCCGCACTCACCATGCTCACAGACGCTCCGGTATCCAACATTATCGGGATGCGGTGATTATTCACCGCGCCATGCACCGTCGCCACTTTCCGATCATCATCCGACTCGTGATCCTTCCACCATCCAAATCTCTCTCCAGGTCCAAACGGAATTCGATCGGCGGATCCAACTCCGGGATGTCCAAACGAGAATCGTCGAGCGAGAATCATCTTCTTGAAATACAGTCATACATTCGTGTTTACCTTGTGTTCGACTCTTCAACTCGGGTCCCATATACACTAAGGCACACAATTCTGGGGGCTTCTTCGGCCCGGCGCGTTCTGGATCCCCATCCAGCGGGCTTACAGGTTTAACTGCTCTTCCCCAGAATTTTCTTCTCCTCCCAGAGCATGCTTCCAGAGTGACTTCGGCATCTCGAACGTCCCCTGGGCGGCCAAAGACCTCAGCTTCTGGAAGATCCTGGAACCGTCGCAAACTTCGCCATGGAAACCTGCACAGAACTTGCACGGAGATGTCTTGCAGAATTGAGCTGGATGCCCTTGCTGGTTACATCGATCACACTGGAGTCCGGACCAACAGCGATCTTCGGTATGTCCAAAACGCTTGCATGTCTCGCAAAATCTGGACGTGTCCGGCGGCTTTCCAAATCGGGGCGACGGGTCGTTAGGTCGGAACTCTCTTGGAGGAGGTTTCCAACCGGCGTTCTCCATCGCTCGATACACTTGCGACCAGTCTTCCGGAAGTTGACTCTCCGACGACCCCGTCTCTGCTTCCTGATCTGGGATTTCTTCGGTCGTCTTTTGGAAGTGTACTTGCTTCTCGTCTTCCGAACTGGACTCAGCTCTGCTTTGCGCGACATAAGCCTTGGCAGGACGCTTCGGTCGGAACTTCCCAGCGGACATGTAGTCCGGACGAGATTCGCGTCTGGGAGGAGGAGTCTCGTAGTCGTCGTCTTGATGCATTTCTTCATACTGCTTGAGCACGAACTCCAAATCCTCCAGGCTGTGTAAGTGTTGACCTTGCAGAGTCGAGCGGAGCGAGGAGTCCAGGAGTTTCTTCATGAACACCTTGAAGTGACGTTCCCTCTCCTTGGACGACTTCCGGAAGTTGATCCCAGCCTTGTCAGCAACCCGATTCAGGCGATAGAAAAATTCCAGCGGAGCTTCTGTCTTCTTCTGAGTCATACTGTAGTACCTCTCGGAGTCCGAAGTCTTCGCTTTGCAATACTTCTCCTTGAACGCCTTCAGGAATCGTTTCCAGCTGTGACGTACGTCTTCGTCCAAATTGTAGCGCCAGTCTCGAGCGGATGACGGCAGCTTCAGCTTCATCTCATAGATTCGCATCTTGTCGGACCATCCTCCCTGAACCGCCATACTTTGGAACTTCTCCAACCAACGAATGCGTGTCGACAGTGATGCCTTTTCATTGAAGTCTTCCAGAGCCGATGCGTTCACGTAAGGCTTGTACGTAAACACCGTAGTCCCAGCTTGAGATGTCTTCGAAGTCATTGCGTTCGGAGTCGACTCTTCGAAGAAACTGCTGTCCGAGTCATCGGAACTGTCATCGTCCTTCTTGTCCGAGTCAGAGTCTGGATCGGAGTCATGGGGGTCATTTCCTCGTTTGGAGGTTCTTCTTGTGGAGTCCCGTCTCGACGACCCTGACTTCCCAGAGTCCTTCTTGGGCGGGTCTGAACCTCCAGGCGGAGTACGTCCGGGCGGACTTCGCTTCTCAGAGCTCTGTTCGATCTTCACTTGAGTCGCACTTCTGCTCCTACTCGCAGCGTCGTTCTTGACCTTGGCTTGTTGGAGGTTTCGCAGAGTCGCTTGGAGTTGTGCCGCAAAATGACCATCCGTGGTCGTCTGAGCGGTCTGCGCCGGGACTTCGACGCGAGGATTGGATTGCGTCGTCGCTGCACGTTTCTCCCGAAGTTGACTTGCGTAATACTTCTGGACGTTGATAGCAGCTTCTCGCTCCCTCTCGCGCGCCTCCCGGAGAGCCTACAACTCTTGTCGGGTCGCTTCCAGTTCCAGCGCTTGTCGTCGCCCTTCGGACTCCAAACGAGCTTTCTCCTCTGTGACTTCCAGAACTTGTCGATTCTTCTCAGACTCCAACTGCGTCTGGAAATCTACCAGAGTCGCTTCCATCCGCTGACGTTCGTTCAGAGCTGCTTCCGCTCGCAGCGTCTCCACAACTTCTGGAGACATCGGAACGAAACTTGCCATGTCTGGCGGAACCAGAGGTGGCATGCTCTTCTTCTCGACTCTTGCTTCCTGCTTCTGGACTTGAGTGACCTTCTTCTCCATACTAGCCATCGAGTCTTTCATTTCAATAATCGACTCTTGCATCTTTCGCATGAACTCCATGGCTGCCACGGTCGACCCCGTGGACTTGACAGAATACCCCGAACGATTGGACCTCTCAGAATGCCGCGAAGTCGATCTGCGACGTCCGGACGTCCGCTTGGACGAGTGACGTCTTCCTCTCTCCCGGCGTCTCGAGTAATAACTGTCGTCGGAGGATTCCTCATCTGATGATGTGTCGGGTCGACGATCCTTGCGGCGTGTTCGTCGCTGGGACGTCCTCACCGTCTTGACACCTCTTTCGGACTCTGACATGTCCACATCGCCAACATCAGGTTTCGACTCTTGGACGGGTGGGATGATCGTCTGTTGGACGTACATACCCATCTCTGGTCCACTTGGCACGAAACCACTAGATCCGTGGGCCGTCATCACCATGGGGTGGTAGCCGACGTAAGGCATGTGTCCGCCCTCATACGACCACATCGAGGATCTAGATGACTCATCTCTTGACGATAAACTTCCAGTCACGAAACTCCGCTGGGAAACACTCGACTGACCGGAGACATCCGACGGACTCGGAACGGAATTCGACTCCGTCTTCCGGGAGACGCTCTGGGCCACAGAGTTAACCTCGCTGGGAGGCACCGTACTTGGTCCCGTCCCTGACGAGGCGTACAGCGGCAGCGAACTCAGAGATGGAGGCTGAGGCGGATGTGCTTGTGGACGCTTGGCATCGGGTTCACTCTGGGAAGATCCTCTTGGACTTCTCGTCGTTCGGATCCCTAAAGTCCGGAATCGCATCACAAACTCGCGACCCAACAAGTCCGACTCATAGTCATTCATGAAAAGGTCTCCTTCGGAATCTTCCGCGTGATAATCCAATCTGGGAGGATGCTCCGACTTGACTCCTTCTGGAAGCACAGACCTCTCGGAAGCCTTAGCCGTCACTTGTTGCCACTCCAGCATTTCCACACCCAAGAGTTGTAGCAAATCCGCCACCACCTTGTAGACCTTGCTCCGATGGATCTTGGACGCACGCGTCTTGAACCACTCTGGGACGAGATTTGTGAACTCGAACCCAGCTTCACAGAGTAGAGTCTGGAGTGTAGCCACACTTTCCCTCGGAGACGATAGTCCAGGTGGGATAGTCGCCGCGGTCAAATCTTGGGCCATCGCTGGCATCCGTCTTTCCGGGCGAAGTTCCACCACCCAGGCATCTTCCGAAGTCGCCGACAGTGACCACTCCCGGAGGTATCCAGACGTCGCTAATATCGCCGTCTGCCAACCCGCAGTATCCAAAGTCACAGCGGGCCACGTATACTCCACAGGAGGTGGTGAGATCCTTCCGGACGGAGCGCGTTCCCAGCGTCGAACTTGTTCTGCGACGTAATCGCGCGCTTGGATCTCCGCAACGCTCACTCCGAGGTCTCGTCGAGGAGTCTCCACCGGTTGAGGACCGGGAGTCTCCAAAACGGGAACTGCAGGATCGAATCCTGGAAGTTCCTTATCCTCCTGGACAGTCACCAATGGCTTCTCAATCTTGACCAGCGACGCCTTGTCCAGGGGTTCAACGTCGCTTTCCGGAAGTACTTCGACTTCCTCATCTGGCTGTGGAGAATCCGAAACTCCATCCACAACCAGGGACACTTCGTTTGGAGAACCTCCCAGTCTCCGAGCGGGGTCTTCCAAAATCTTGATCTCATCTTCGGGTGCTCCCAAAGCCGGCATCTTGAGCTCTTCGTCCCCCGTGATTACGCTGGCCACATCGTCCGGCGAATCTTCGCCTGGACCGTCGTCCAAAAGTACTTGGTGCGCATCTTGGACGTCCAGTCCGGACGACAATTCCCCCTCAGCTGCGGCCAGCTTCTTCTTCTCTTCGGCTGCCTTACGCTTCGCAGCGTTGGCCTTCCGAGCCTCGCGCTTGACTTCGTCCAAGCTCTTGGTCTCTTCAGGAGGCAGCCCTTGTACTCGGCGCGAAGCCCGCGACGCCGAACCGCGCCCCGCCTCTTCGCGCTCACCTTCTTGCATGCTACTTCTCCGAACCATAACCACAGTTAGGAAGTAAGTCAACAATCAGCACCCTAAAATTCAATCCAATATAACAACTCGGTGGAATCACTAGACAACCAAATCCGGGCACGCGCACCAGCTGTGGCGAAGTCGGTGACAACTTTTTGCCGCCCAGGTGTATAGTGCTCTCGTGCTACCCTCGATGGGACCTGTTCCCTCCTTTCCAAAAGTAAAACTTCCAGGAGGAGAACAGGCGGGTATACCTCCAAACGAGAAACCTCGTTTGGAGTTGGCGTGTGTACCTTGCGTAATCCCCTTTTGGGCCGTTTATCTTCGGCGCACCGGATTCCACCTAGTGAGCTGTTAATATATGGGTATAGAAAATATAAGAGTACTGAGCGTGGACGTAACTCCAAACGACGCTTGTACAGTTAGTGAGAAGTAGTGATCTACCAACCAGATCCACTCCCAGAGTAGAGATAACCAATCCCAAATATACAGAATACAAATACAAACAACTACCCGTCACTTATTCTTTTGGACCCTCGGACGGTGGGTCAACACTCCAGTCAAATAGGGTTCTCCGCTTGGAAGCACTGGTCAACCTCCAAACGAACCCTTACCAATAATCTTCTCTTCGACTCACGCACCACCTCCGTTTGGAGGAAAATAGACAGACCTAATACACAGTCCTATCACACAGTAATCTATCAATAATTCCAGGGGCCGATCACTAACAAACCTCCTAGACTGCAGTTAATATGAAATGGATAAAGCTCCTCTGCGAAAGAGTGTACTTCCCAACTAATAATATGGAATAGCAACGGATCACTCCCGGTGTGCGAGCCCGGGTCCCCGTCCTAAATGTGACTTGACCTTTTTTTGGGTGAGAATCCCCACACGTCCCCTGGCACGGTCGGTGTGTCTGGAAGTTGACGGTCGGGCAGGCAGACCTCCGGGGGCGGTCCCTAAAAAACGCGGTAGGCTGCTGTCCTCTGGTCCCAGGCGATATTCGCCTCGCTCCCGTGCTCGGAATTACGATGCACTTGCGGGTCTTGAGGCAAAACGGATTCTGTTATTAATGGTTATCTTGGTCTCTTACTCTCTCTCTTTTATCTTGGCTAGAAGATCTCTGCTGGATTTCTGCTTGCGTTCTTGGCGTCGATCTTCGACACACACTCTTCTTTTATCTTGATCTTTGTATGGGGCGCGTCCCAGCTTCAACCTTGGCGCGCGTAATCGTCCTACGCGTCGGGTCCGCATCCTCGCACGTGGGTGTGACTCAGTGGGTGACAGTGGTACATAAGTACCACACTTCGCTCCGGACATATCTTGGGGTCTGACTTGACTTGGACTTTGTATGGTGACTCATCTTGGAGCATCACCCTCTTCGTGACTTCGTTATGTGACTTCCCTTCTTGTGGAACATCACGTCACGGCTTGACTCTTGGACTTCTTCTTCTGGAACATCACGTCACAGCTTGACTCTTGGACTTCTTCCTCTCGGACACTTGACTCCTGGACTCTTAGTTCTCTTGGACATCTTCGACTTCTGGACTCTTGGCTTCTGGACTCTTGCTTCTCTTGGACTTCCGGACTCACGGCTTCTCTTGGACTTCTCTTGGACTTCACTCTTGGACATCTGACTCCTGGACATCTTCACGGTTCGACCCTTCGACTTCATCACTCTCGACTCTGGGACTTCTCGATGGTTCGACTCTTGGACGTCAGCATTGTCGACCCTGGGACTCTCGCTTACACCTTGACTCTGGGACTCCTTGATCACGTGTCGTCCGGAGTTCACTTGTTCTCCGGGTCTCATTATAGCGTGCATGGACTCCCAGATCCGAATGCGCAGGGCTCAGCAATTTTGGTTCAGTCACTTCGTGTCATTAGGCATCCTTGATCTCATTGTGATGTCGTGGGTACAGGCGTAGGACTTCAAGGTTCCACGGAATCTTCCCGGAACCTGGTTGGTCGCCTTGGTCGGTCGGATATCACTTGGCTTGATTATACCTTGATCCTCTCGTCCAGGGTGTCCATTGTTCTTCGGTGTTCTTTGGTGTTCTTCGGTGTTCTTCGATGTTCTTTGACACGTCCAGTCGTGTCAGGACGGGCGACACCCAGTCTAATACAAACTGGGGCACTTGATCGCTCCTGTAGGCTTGACCCGTCGTCCGGCAGTTGGTGCGTCCAGACTCATTACGTCCAGAGCACTCAACCCGATCCACTGCTGGACGTGAGAACGCCGCGTCCCGAAAATATCACCATGTCCCACGATTCCATACATATTGGTATATTGGCTTTTCCACCAATCACCACGTTCCACAGTAAAAATCTTGATTCCCATCGTGTCACCTACCACATGGCACTCGCTGGTGTACGACATGATGATGCAGTGTGACCACGTGTCCATGTATCTCTAGCTTCGTGATATTGCGAAGTTCCGTCGGGCAGGTCTCCTCGCTGAAACGCAGCAGGGAGTACCTGTTATCGATGATTTCCGTAGTGTCCATCCTTGGTCGTTCTGCGTCCACGATATTAAACCCTGGCAGCCTGCCAAGCGCCGTCATGAGCACTACGAATCCCAAATCCTCTGCTCCATACACCCGGATGGCATATTGCCTGCGAAGACGCGCAGGCCGGTAGGTCAACCCAGCATCCCCCGCGCCTGAGTCCTCTAGTTCAATGCAAGTACCATTCAGTCTTAAGGCCATCCCCAAATAGATCTGTGCAATTCTGAAAGAGTTGAACACGAATTTTAGGGTGTGTACCCCGTCAAAATGAAGCATCTTGACGTCTTCCATGAGCCGATTGAGCATCTGCCTGCCCCTGGGCGAGTCAGCATTGGATGTGTAGAGCTGCGCCATAATTGCGGTATGAGTCATATTACGCCGTAGCTTTGCTGCCGGCGTGACATCTGCCGTGAGTTGCACTTCCACGTGGATCTCGTGAAATTGTTCGAGCATGACCCGCTGGATGAGCGGATGTGTTGCCTTCAGGAAGAAAGGTGCATGCGGGAGCTCTAATTCCTTGTTGACGTATGCCAATATCGTATCCTGTTCTATGGCAGTGATCGGTCGTAGGGCACCATCCGCGCGTACGTCCGACAGCTTCATCGCCACTTTGCGGAGTTGGGCATGGTGAGCCGAATCGGCTGGCGCGTTCGTCACGTGCCAGTCCTTGTCCAGGGAGTGGAGCATCCCTGTGATTTCGCGTGGGCGCCAGTGCCGCCCGACAATCGTTGTCGGCAACTCAGTCGGCGCTGTTGATAACATTGCGCCCCCACTCCTCACTGCCGCTGCGTAATTCCCCGTCATCGCTGGCCCCTGTCCGTGTCGTGGTGGGAAAACCGCCACCGGTGCCAGTTGATGTCCTTGTCGTTGGCCTTGCACCCTTCCGCCATCCCCCTGCGCGTCCGATGGTGTCGTCACAGGTGGTGGATCGGCGGAGGGTGTGCCGGCTGGTGCGTCCTCCAGTTGGTGTGGTCCATGCTGCCTACCTGAGGAATTGGGTGGTCCCGCCGCCGTCCCGTCCTCAGTGGCACTGCTCCCTGCTGTCTTCGGTCTCTGATCCTCTACAGTGTCCGGTGGGCGATCCCGCCCCCCCCCCCCCTGTCGCCTGGGGCTTCTGTAACACCATGCCCTACTGGCCGCTCTGGCCGGTGTCCGCGATTCCCTCGCTTCCGGTGCCTCCAGCTTCGTGCTGGCCGGGTTCCTCGTGGCAAATCCTCCCTAATCCGGGGGAATTTGCAGAGTATAATCAAGGACGACCTTACAGTCCAGGTATTTTGGAAGGCTGGCCGGAATCAGATACATGTAAATTCCAGGTGTATCAACAGGTATTATCCAGTTTTCTCAGATGGGTGGAGGACGTGCCCGAAATTGGCGTAATATATTTTTAAATTACCAAAACAGGTATTGTCCAGGTTTTAATGCCTGGAAAACTCACATGCGCGAACATAAGAAAAAGTGGAAGCGATACTGGTGTTGTGGAGGGCTCCATAGAAGCAAGCCCCGCCCACTCATCGTGTGACGTCTACGGATAGACGCCACCAAGCTGGCACTAGGATAAAGATAGAAGTAAGCTTAGCGAAACCAATGCGACCAACATAGAGGTCGGTTTGGTAGATGAAGCTCGCAGAAGTCGACGGTAGAAACCGCCAACAGCTAGCAGCAGGTAGAAAGAGATCACTTTGACTTTTGCTAAGCCAACAACAGACCCTTGGTTTGCCCGGAAGCGCCAGCTTCCCTCGTAGTATTCCGAAACCTACTACAACTGGCGACCATGACCTGACTTTTTGAAGCCATGGGATTGCCTGGAGATATTAAAATATCTCCAGGCAACCCCATGACATCATTCAATTATTAACCCGGTTTCGTCGGGGACCAGCTTAAGGTGCATTCAAATTGCTGCTATCTCTGCTGCAGTACTTACGGCGTAAGTACTTCGTAAAATGCACGAATAGAGTCGCCACTAAGCCATTTACTTGATCTAAAGCGATATATATCTGCGAAAATGAAATCGAATAACATGTCAGCGAATTTGAGGTACAGCCAAGTCCTACGGATGCCGAGGATATCTCTCCTCGGCCACGCTTGCGACTGCTGTGTCGTTGAACGCCACCTCATGTACGTCTAAAAGTAGCCTAGAACTGCATTTTACCTCTGAGTGCGTGCGGCCCCCCGTGACGCGTGCTCTGCGTGCTGCTTCTTCGGATCGGGCTTCTTCCTTCCTGAGAGCCTCTTCGGCTATCCGCTGCTTGATCTTGGCCGTGTTGTGCGTTCGCGCCATCACACTGCCTCCTCCTCATACGCCGTGTGCCGTGGGAGGGAGGGTGGGCACTGAGATATTGTTGGCTGAGCGCGAAATGAAAACTAAATTGAATCTGGTAAGTAAATAATAATTTCCTTCATTGAGACATCGTAGGGGGCAATCGGGTAATTCATTTGGGATACGAGCCGAGGGTTGAGTGGCACTGCTAAGCAGGGCTGTGAAAGACTGGCCCTGTGGGATGTGGTGGGCGGGTACGTAGCAAGCTAGCGTCCTGCTGGATGGCGATCGCTGAATCGTTGACGCTGCTGGACGTGTCTGAACGCGGCGTCTACACTTCCTAAATGAAAATGAACTCTCACTAACTGGGTTTCTCTGGCTGCTCGTCCTCGCGCCTGAAACGGATGCTATCTTCTCACAGGTATTCTTGGCTGACTGTGCTGCTGATCCTTGGTACTTGGTTTACTCTGTCTCTGCAGGAAACCCGAGTATCCGTCACACTGCGCTTCTCTTCACTGCACTTTGTTGCGTTCCGCTTGCTCCGTCCGAATACTCGCCATTTCCTTCATTGAGACATCGTAGGGGGCAATCGGGTAATTCATTTGGGATACGAGCCGAGGGTTGAGTGGCACTGCTAAGCAGGGCTGTGAAAGACTGGCCCCATTAGTAGACGGCTCGTATCCGGGTGTGTTGCTCGATGACGCCGCTGAATTGGTCTGGGTACTGAACTTCGTATTGCATTTTCCTTGCAGAACTTGCAAAACTTTCCATGTCGTTTGATGTCAGGACTTGACTCAGGTTGAAGGCTTGTATTGCTGATCGGTCTGAACAATGGCGTATCGACAGCCACCAGCCTTAGTAGTGACGTGATGACTGCTTCTGTTGAATTTAGGTTCTTGTCACTTATAATGTGTGTCGAGACTTGAGGTTCACTGTTGGCCTCAGGTGATGACGGCTCATAGTCGGGCGTGTTGCTCGATGAAGCACTCGAGGGCCCGTAGTTCCTGGTATGAATAATCGACCTTACTTACTTGGCGAGTACTTAAGAACGGATGACTGGGTAGATGCTCCAGTTTCGTTTGCGTTCAGTTTTGTCATCACCCACTCGGATCCTTGATACGAAAAACTTATCGCCGAGGTAAATAGCTGGTTTCGCTCCGACCGGTAGTCTTCGATAGTTGGGGCGATATTCCGCTTCTCGCTGTATTCGGATAAGTGTAATTGGGCGCAGTGGTCTCGCAGTAATGAGAGGCTTAGCCCCAAAAAAGTTTGAGCGGCGAAATTGGTGCGAGACGAGTCGATCCGCTGGAGTTGGAATCACCTGGTGAGTTGCACGGTGCAGCTCACGCAGCCTGCACCTAAGTTTGAAATTGATGGGTATTCGTGAAAATTTCATTGGTGATTTCACGGTGAAATCACTGAGCCTTGTGCATTAACGAGGTCCGGACAGGTTGGAGAACTGGATAGACCAGGGTCGTAGTAATTTAACTGTGCTGGCATGGCGCTGCTGGCCCGTGAAATCGGTGTTACCATCGGGTATATCGTGCGATAACCATGTCGCGATGAGCACGCGTCGATGAAACTTTTGAATGGCTGTATGCGTCTAATGATGTCGCCGCCGAAGCTGAGTCACGACTCACGAGTCTTGGTCGACTTGACTTGGTGCTTGCACTGATGCGATGTCAGTCGGCTGATCGCGATCAGAAGCGTTGTCGCTGCGGGTGATTTCTTGCTGTCTGGCAAATTTGTAGTTCAGTGAATACTGAGCACTGCCGTAGAATCTTATTTACCGCACAGGGGTTGGAGTGTTTTTGGCTCTTGCTAGCCGTTGAACGCAGTGCGCCTGCTGAGTGCGCTGGCTACGGCTTCTGCAACCACTGCCATGCATATGTGATCGGGTACAGGTAAATTCTGGGGTACAAGTTTCTGCTGTTGTCCACTTTTCTTCGACGCGGCCAACGTTCTGTAATAGTTGACATGTTTTCCTTCGCTGGTAGTTTGGTGATTCGCTGCCTACATACTGCGCAGTGAAGTGATTTAGACTGACGTTTTGTTTCACTTCGGCGTGGGGCTGAAGTAGAATTGAAAATTCAGCAACGTAAAATTGTACTGGGGCTGCATCCAAGGCGACTTTCAAACCAAATCAACGGCAAAAATACGCTGCTGCTGTGGGGCCGTTGGCCCGTAGTCGGAGTCGCGCCTGCGCTCCGTAAATCATTGTCATGATACATGATCGCAAAATACTGGTAGTACGCTGACGGTGGCATCGCTTGCTGCAACGTTCTGAGTCTGATAGGCTGTGATTCGCCGAGTCGAGATGCTGTTACTGATTCAGATATCCCATGTTGTGTTGAAAACGCACACTGCACCATGCGCCGGAGCGGTTGTATGGTCTTGATAGATGCTGAATAAATACTGATGCTGATCCGAATGTTGTACACTGATGCTCCTGATTGTATGAAGACCCTCTTCGTTCGAATGGGGGGATCTGTATCGTTGAGAACTGAACTGAGCTGATGCACCCTGTGTTTGCCATCGTGCTTCTGATCTCTCCACCAAGCTGCTGTACTCATTTGAAGGTGCTGGTCGGCTGAACGAGGACGATGAAAGCAGTATAGGCACCCGGCGTCCGAACGAGTACCATGGCGATGAGAATTGCCTGCTACACTCGAACGATGCTGCAAGTGATCTGAGCCACGGTGATGCATGCTGTTTTGCCGTCCTGTACTCCACGATGGGGTTGGTAGGTTGATGGTGCTGTTGTCTTTAGCTGCTTCTGAATTCGACGTTGCTTTTAGTTGTATGCGGCTGTACCGCTGTACTGAATAGCCGATCGAAGAATGAACGATGTTGATCGAACAGGTGTCTACGCCACGGTGCTGCTGTTGATTCCACTATTTGTATCGGGGCGTTCATGAGCGTCTGTACTCAAGCAATCCTGCCGATAACTGAAAAATGTTGATGGACCAGGCGTATGTGCCATGGTGTTGCTGTTGCAATTTGTTGCTTCCGGTATCTGTACCGAATTGACCGTGCGTCTGTCCACACGTCGTGAAGTGAGCAAGGCTGGCTGATTCGTCTGTGTCATTGTGTTGCTGTTGTTTCTGGTTCTGGTGTCTGGACCAGAAGGCTGCCTGGTTGCGGAGCTTCTGTACTCATGCGACCGTGCTGATGAACTGAACAATGCTGATAGACCCCTGTCATGGTGTTATTGTTCTGGTGCTGGCAGTGGTTCCGGTATATGTACCAAATTTGCCGAGCTTCTGTTCCCACGTAGCCATGCGTGATTGAGGCGTCTGTGCCATCGTGTTGCTGTTGTTTCCGGTGTTTGTACCAGAAGTCTGACCGGTTGCTGAGCGGATGTAGCCATGCTGATAAAGGAAACATCGCTCATTGACCTGGCGCCTGTGCCAGGGCTTGTTGTCGCTGGATGTTGCCATGACCGTGTTGCTGAGCGTTTGTACTGTAGCGGTCAACGATGAGAACGACGCTGCCATGACGTTGCTGGCTTGATCCTCTGTACCAATGCGTTTCTGGCCGCACGCACTCCAGCTCCTTTGCCTGCTTGTACATGCTGATCTGCTTCTCCATGGCCTCGACGACCTTTTGGGTTCTTGTCTTGCACCTCCTGCTCGATGGATGATGACACTAGCTTCCTGAGATTTGTGACTGAATACTGTTGATGGCCCTTGTAGTAATAGTGTTGCTGACTGCTACTTAGCGACTGTGCCGCGATGTTGCCGCTATTGACCAGTGCGATTGATCGTGGATGTGGAGTTCTCTCAAGAGAGCAAAAGGTTGATGGCCGACAAGGTGTTGTTGCAGTGAATAGGCTGTAGATCTTGAGCGAAGCATTGTTGATGGGCCCGACGTGTGTACAGTACTGTAGCATCGGTGTTGCTGAAGCTGCACCAAATTCTGGATTTGTTGTCGCTGACTCCCTACCGTTCTCCAGTACACGGTCTGCGCTGTAGACCGGTTCGTGGACGCTGTGTTAGATCTGTGTTGTTGCGGTTGGTTCATGTACATTAATCCTGAACACTGCTAGTTGTCGTTGTACAAAGTTTTGAATCGTTGCTGAATGCCATGGTTCGTAGCCTCGCTGAATTTCGGGGACGGACATGACCCAAAGAGTGTTGATATCCGGTACGTGGGGTGCAGTAGTCGGGATGTTCCTTGAACTAGGCTTGTCGGCGCTAGCGATGTAGTCGTCACGTAGTTGATGTTCTGGTTGACGCTATTCACCGAGTATTTAACTTGACTGCGATCGGAGCCGGAGAATATTTTTTGCATGCCACTTTTGGGGTTTTCCATACCAGTGGGATGAATAGCATTCCAGCCGGATGAATTGCATTCCAACCGGAATGAATAGCATTCCAGCCGGTTGGAATGCATACCACATGCAATTTACGATGCCGTTTCCTGACAGGCAGATACACGGGCTTATCACAGACTAAAATGATACTCCCAGCAATTTAGTATGAGTTAGGTATGACAGACCAACATGATATTACTTGTGTAACAGTGTCCCCAGTCCGATGGACCCCACTGTAGCAGACGGTGTCGGTGGACGACGGATGAGGCAGACGGTGTCGGTGGACGACGGATGAGGCAGACGGTGATGACGCAAGACGACGCGGCGGAGGCAGCCGAGCGAAGGCACGGCGACACTGTGCAGCTCGGAGGTAACAATGTCAGCCAATACGAGTGTGCAGTGCTGAACGCTGGTGGTCCTGCTGACGAAGAGTGACAAGACGAAGTAGGTCGGCACGAACTGCAAGCAGCAGTCGTGGTACACGAGCAGCATGGGTGCAGGCCGCTGACAACATAATCCGCCGGCTCAGACACAAGCGGTCGGGCTTAGGGTGAGGTGGTAGCTAGGCTTTGGGCGCACGCATGACGCAGTTGCACAGAGACTCCGGAGTGACGGACGGAGTAGAAGCATGACGGAAGCGTAGGGCGGTGACTGGGGGGCCTACGTGGACACGAACGAGAATGAGACGAAGGACGTAGGTCGGTGCAAGCTGTAGCTGGCATTAGCATAGGTCTACGAAGGTCATCTAAGAGCCTTCAGAATGTAGGACTGGACCGCGAGGTGGACGACCGGGTGCAGCAACACGTGATGCCGACGGCCAGTAGGTGTTGATGACGCCTGCCAAGTATACGAGCACCCGGAGCGGAAGCTAATTCATTTGGGATACGAGCCGAGGGTTGAGTGGCACTGCTAAGCAGGGCTGTGAAAGACTGGCCCTGTGGGATGTGGTGGGCGGGTACGTAGCAAGCTAGCGTCCTGCTGGATGGCGATCGCTGAATCGTTGACGCTGCTGGACGTGTCTGAACGCGGCGTCTACACTTCCTAAATGAAAATGAACTCTCACTAACTGGGTTTCTCTGGCTGCTCGTCCTCGCGCCTGAAACGGATGCTATCTTCTCACAGGTATTCTTGGCTGACTGTGCTGCTGATCCTTGGTACTTGGTTTTACTCTGTCTCTGCAGGAAACCCGAGTATCCATCACACTGCGCTTCTCTTCACTGCACTTTGTTGCGTTCCGCTTGCTCCGTCCGAATACTCGCCAATTCCGACCTGGACAATACCTGGATGTCATACCTGTAAAAACCCAGACGAAAAAAAACTGGACGCGAAGGATGCCCTATAATCAATCACCACAATATTGCATCTAAAATTTCAGAGCTTCTCTTCGTGCAATGCACGACTTTGTCTCTACCAACGGCTTAACCCTTTCACTACCAGACGTGAATTGTAGGACCGCAGTGGTCCCACAAGGATGTACATAGTGAAACCCATATGATGTATCATAATCATTTGCTAACATTTTGACGATGCTCTGGTACAGGTCCGCTGCGGTCCTCTAAAATATTTATGTCTCGTCCCTGTTTGACTCACAATCTTTTTGATCGACTTTTAACCAGTAGATGAAAGGCACTATCCTTGTTAGAGGTCCGCAGCGGACCTCTAAGGCGTGCCGTTTTGTCTGGTAGTGAAAGGGTTAAAGGATGATATTTGCGACCTTTCACATTGATTTGACTTAACAAAGCCGCGACTTCGCACGGAACAGCTCTGGATTTACAAAACAAACAGTAGCGTGCTCCGCGCTCTTCCAAGGGTTTGGCAGTACTAAGAATTATGGCTTAGTAATGATACAGTACTACTACTACTACAGTACTAAGAATTATGTCTTAGTAGTGATACAGTACTACTACTACTACTACTACTGCATTCGATTTATAGCCAATACATGTATCAATATTGTTATAGTAGTTCGGTTTTGGCAATACTAGTATCAGTACTAATATATAATAACTACTATTAGTACTACTAATGTACCCATTTCGGCATCTAAAATAACATCCGCTTGTTTCCTCCATGTGTCTTAGTTACTGACGATTATGACGCAGCATGAGGTCGGTCCTTGTCCTTGTCTGTATTTCGTTTTTCAGTGAGGATGCATTACGGTCATTAGGTTTCTAACGACTAAGAGAATTGTCCTTGTCTGTAGCGGACTCATCACGAAGGATCCTATCGAGAGCACGCGCTCTTGGAACAGACCCACCGCACCAGCCTAGCCAGACGCGTGCATGTTTCACGACTATGGACAATGTGATTTGGAATACCGCTTGGGGTCCCTTATTCTTCCTCACCCTCAGCTTGTGCGAGATGAATCACACGCTACTTTTCTCGCTACTATTCAAGTACTTAAGGGCGTGTTCGACTTGAACAGTCAAAGTCAAAGAGAGTAGTAAATAGCTATTTTGTCTCAACCGACTATGAGCACTCCTATCTGAGCCGAACAGTTTGTGTTTCACCTGGTGTAGGGTTTAGGGTTAGATCAATAGATAAAGGGTGTTCAAATGACTGGTTTTGAAAAACACCCCCACCATGAATTTCAGAACCAGTCATTTGAGGGCAAAACAGTTGTTTTGATGTATGTGTGTTCGACTTGCATATTTATGGCAAAATGACTGCTTGGGCGGCAAACCAGCTCTTTACGCTTCGAAATAGCAATTTAAGCGTCAAGTCGAACACGCCCTAAGTAACTACTATTCGGCTCAAGCACTAGAGCTACATGCATAGCATAGCACTACAATTTGTAGTTCTTCGAAGTAATATTATCACTTCTATCGCTACTATTTTGGAGTCAACTAGCAATCCCTGGCTCGGGCGAGTCCCATACGAGCGCGAGGCAAGATCGCGCGGTTTAAAGCCACTGCAAAAGTGTGAATGCGCTCAAAGAATCTCAATAAATCAAAACGTGTCGATTTAGAAATGCCCCCGGACCCTTGTGCTTTCTTCTTTCAGCTGAAAGAATACACCTTTTCCCACCCAAAATGGCACATTTCCCTGCCACATTGGTCGGAAAATGTGCCATTCTGGGTGGGAAAAGGTGGACTATATAAGGCGGTGCTCCAGGAGTCCACAGAAAACGATAAAACCTGCAATGAAAAGTGAGCTGTACGCGCACAGATAAAATCCGGAGTATAATTATGATCAAACTCGATAGTAGTTCGCATTTTGCCTGATGATATTCTGACGCAGTGAGCGACTGCTCGGTAGCATCTATCGCATTGGGTCCATTGAGCGCATCGCAACTGGCGATCACGTCCTCAATCAAGAGGCTGCTCTCTAGCAGCCCAACACTCGGGCGTTAGTCCCAGCTCGTCAGCTAGATGAGAGCAGCAGTGCGAAGCCATGCGAGGTCAGTCGAGCTGGGGTGGGTGGGTGGAAGTGGCGTCAGTGAGAAAGCGGTCACAGCGACGTGAGTGTCGTGCTCCTGATATTGCGGATAATCCGTGAGTGCAATGTTGCCCGAGTGGAGTCCAGATCAATCATTTATCACGATGATGCTGATTTCACAGTGAGATAATATTAAATGTGACAGTGATTATTTCTTTTTACCAAATACTATTTTATCACGGGTAGTTTGTCCTAATGTTCAGCGGATGGGTCAACATACAGTCATAATATTTTTACGATAGAGGTTATTCAATAACGGAGGCTGTAACTATTATATTTCACGCCCAACTCTTATCGGATTACGGATGTTATGTATTATGATAGGATTAGGACACCATTCGCTTCCTGGGATGGACTCTGGATATAAAATCCAGAGAACGTTGTATACTATAGTATAGAAGATATTATAACTGCTTCTCGCGAAAGGGTTAACCCCCATGCCAGTATGCACCGAGGAAAATGTGGAAACACGAATTGGGTATCATGTAGCTTGATGACAACACACTCACAGCCAGGTAATGGTAGAGTTATGTTGCCGGATGATAACCGCAAGCTTTTTAGGGCCCCTAACACAGTTCTTCGAACTGCGTACTACTGCTTACCGACTTGGCAGGATTGAGGGTGTGGTGTCATCGGAGTACTTGCGGGTGTGCATGCGTAATAAATAAATCAGTGTAAAAAGTATTATGCATGTTTCATTATGGGGGGCTTGTCCCAATCAGGTGCTGCAGTTAACAGCAAGCAAACAGTTACTATCCCAACGCTTGATAAAATATGCGGCGATGCCGCGACCATCATCTCGGAATGCTTCCCACTGCGCCTGTTTTTCCGTGGAGAGACCCGGTAACAAATCTGTCGCCATGTGGTAGTCTGTCTCGGTGTTGTGTAGCATCATTGTGTTCGTCACGGCATCGTAGCGAAGGCGCTGGTGCCCCCGAACAACCGCCATATTCCGTATCGGGTCGTTGCTGAACACCACGCGCTCGCCGATCGATTTCTTACGCTTCAGTGAGCGGCCAACACCATTCTGTACGAATCCCCCCTCCGGTAAACCGGTAATATCAGCGAGTGTGTTGAGAATATCGTACTGCTCCGCCGCATCGTCAATGACAAGCCCAACAGCATCACCCAGCCGGCCTTCAGCTATAATAGCCCCTGAAACACGCGTCACTGATTCCTCATGGACATTGGGGTTGTTCATCTCTGGTGCTTGGCCATGATCACCGACGATGACAACTATGGTGTCGTTCAGAACTCCCTCCTTTGCCATGCGATCCATAAATCTTCCCAGCTCCATGTCGGTAAAGTGCCTCACTTCCAGGTAGTTTTTGATCCTCTCTGCGTGCTGCTCTCCTTCATACAGTTTAGAGAAGTCTGGCTTTTTCGATTCAGAGTACCATCTTGGCGAGGAGTCGTAAGGTTCATGGCTGGATATGGTGTAATGCGTCAGGAAGAGCGGTTTCCTGGTCCCGCCGTTAGCCACCACTACCCTTTGTTGCTTTGCCTTGTCGACGATCAAGTCACCAACAAGCTGGAAACTTACGTCATCGTGCACACCCCAGCCAAATCCTCTGTGCTCGTCGCCGCGCCACTGCTCCTGGGTGATGTTCAGATTTTTTCCCGCTAGCATCGTCATTTTCTTGTCATCCCACACAGTATCGAAGCCATGCGCAGGAAGAAACACGTTCCAGTCGTCCAGCGTAATTGAAGACCCAGTGGTAAAATAGGTTTCATACCCTTTCTCTTTGAATAGCTGCGGCAGACCTGAAAGCGTCGTGTCTTTCTTTCCTCCAGTTATGCCACTTTGTACGTTGCTGTTGTACGGAATTTGTCCAAAGAGTAGGCTTTCTAGCGAACGACTAGTTGGGATGCTGGACCAAATGTTGCGAAGAGCAATACCGCGCTTTGCCCACCTGTCGAAGTTCGGAGTAATTGTCATATTTGTGCCCTTGAACAGGTTGGAAGGATCTTCATCTCCGACGAGGTACCGTGAATCTCGAAATCTAAAGGACTCCACTCCGATGACCAACACATTCGGTGGGTTATCGCTGTCGACAGTGACATTGAAGGCGAGGTCTCCAGTAAAGCCTGTGGTACGTCGATAGAGCGTGTTGTCTCCAAAGCGGTGGTGTAACTCGGATTCGTCGATGTACCTCTCCACCCACGGTGGATTCCCATTCGAGTTCGTGAACTCAATAGCAATCGGTGCTGGTTGGAAGGCGTGGAGGAAAGCCTCGTTCAATGTCGCGTTAAGGGCTGAATACGCCACCAGGGGTGAGCAAACACAGCGTATCCCTACTACGAACACAGGTACGACCACGAGTCCCATCAGAACAACAGCGACGCGCATTGTCTGGTGGTACGCAACCTTATGATAGATGCCGCTCATCTCCTCGACTTTTTCATCGTGAACTGAGTAATTGCCATCTTCTTCCAGGGCAAGTTCCACGTACTTGGCGCCACCCGCAGTCGCCTTCGTATATACTTTAGTCTTTCGTTGCGGGCTTGCAGGACTCGGCAAAAAATGCGTCGGGTTCCAGCGAGTTAAATCAGCCCAAGAAGCCCACGTGCGCACAGCGGCGAATAGTGTCGAAACTACTACAAGCCCTACTGCAACACTGAAGCCACTGTGGATCTCTTCTCCTGATATCGGAGCAGCCTTGAGGTGACTTCTCTCCCTGACCAAAGTTGACAGTAAAGCGAACGTGAATCTCATGTCTCGATACACCACGAGCAGCATGTCGGCGACGAAAGGTGCCATCATCGCGAGGAAAAACAGCCACGACGCTGCAAACTTGGCAACTACGACGAATATTTCGATCGGAACTCCAGCCGTTTGCGCGAACCAGTCGATGGCTACGTGTTGCAAGGCATCGAACATCCATAATGCACAGGCAAAATAGGTGGTGCAGATAAAATCCTCGAGAAATCCAAGGCTCAATGCAGCGACTTTCACGGCGGCAGTGTGATCCCCAGCTGTCCCGTACATGTCGATGAGTGATCGCAGCGCCAGGCTCCGAGCAACGGAGAAACATAATTGCACGAAAGCGTAGACGAAGAGCCATCCTAGCCACGGGAAAGAATTGAAATCAGCCAGTCGAGTTGCAGCTTTCGACGAGCTCCGGCGACGTGAAGCCTTGGTATCGAGCTCGGTCTGCATCACAACGTGTTGGGTATCTAAGGTGCGGACGTCGGGGAAACGAAAGCGAGGCGAGTGGTGGTTCCTCTCGTGCGGGTAGAACAACGGTAGCGAGTCCATTGGGATGCCGCGTCACGTCAGGCTTGGCAAGATACGCAGATCAACGTCGCTATACGGTAAATTCTCAAGTGAATGAGGAAATGTGAAGTCTGGGATTGCCACCTACCTACTGCCTCATATTTGTACATGCGCAGGAGAGTACGTGTACCACCACTAGTCTAGCCTAGTCTATTACTGTATTATAGTAAGCACCGGTAGGCACGAAGGGATGATTATTCTGCTAGAACATCAACTGGTCGCCCAGCTGCATTGGAGTTACCTGTGTGTCATCGACTCTATACCCACAAGCATCGAGCTCTTTGTGGATGCATATATACATGTATGGTCTGCATTTGACAAACCACTCTCTATTCAATACAATAACACCATTGATCACAAATTTTGATGTGATACAGTAGTACCAAACTTCTCAGTGCTTATATTGCAAATTAAATTGTCACAGCCCCACGAACAGACGTGTTGAACACCAACCAATATCAATGATATTATCATGTGTTTTCTCAGCAGATAGTGGCCAGTGGCCATCATCACGCAACAATAAACTTTGGCAGTAGAGCAAAAGGCACATGCGGAATTAGCTTTGAAAAATAGAGTATTCTGCAGTGTGCGATAACGCTCAACTTGAGTGTGTGAACCTCTTTAGCCCGTTTGATGTACACTGTAGTAGGAGCTGAATCAACGGTGCAGCCAGCACCCTGCTGGTATGTACCACGGGAGCTGCCGAGGACCCCTGACGAAGTACAGATTCCTGTCTTCGCAGCAGATACGATGTGCATTTATGCATGACATACTACTAGTATATTGCATACTCATTGTCACGTTTTTACTAGTAAGCATGGGCTGTATGATACACAGCCAGATGATACAGTCTGTATCATCTGATTGCAGGGCAGCGCTCACTCAACGTAAGTCATACTATTTATATAATGTACATACGAAGATGATTGGGCTGGTATAATAGAGTCAAAGTATTAACAGTGTACACACCAAAATAGGGTGGCACAACGGCACCCAGCGAAAAGCATGGTAGATTCTAGAATTTAGCTCAGAGTAGGCGTGAAGGTTAGCCTGTACATGTAAATGTACGCTTGATTTGACACAACCAGTCCTATAAACCCGCCGATTTGTATCTATTTTGAGAAACACTATTCCTCACTAACGTTAGATATTGAGTTCCACGTCGCCGCTGTCCTTTTTCGTACTTAAAGGGTTCAATAGTGACTTCAAGTGCTTTCACGGAAATCAATCGGCCCCGGAAACTAATCGGCCCTTCTCAATTGATTACCTGACAACTTGAGATTTGTCTTAGGCGATTTCAACCCATGTCGATGAGCCGGCCAGGTTCGGCAAATTTGGCCGGAATTCACAATATTATATACGGGTAGAAAAGCAAGCGTTCTGACAGATTTGAAGGCTTCGCATTACATGTAGCCGTATCATTCCTACAACTGTTGGATCACCACGGTACTCGACTGAGCTTAAGGGAATCTATACAGTGCAGCTCTCGATCAGGCGGCCACCCCGTGATCCATGCCATCTTTGTACCACGAGGCGGCTGTTTCGACGTCGCAGCGGCCAGCAACTTACTTGTCTGCAAGTGTCCGAAGCGCTTGCTGAGCAAGCGCTTCGGACAGCAGACTTGACGCCTCAGCTACCCGAGTCATCATTTGCTAAGTAAACCGTTATTGTACTAATCACGCCGAACAAAACCGTTTTGTCGTATATTATTACACAATATATTAGGTCAGTTGAGCAGGTTGCGAAGCGGCGTGGCTGGGCAAAAAATCACGGGGGGGGGGGTTGTCTCACCATCCGCAGACCGGAAAATGTTGTTTTGCGTGTCGTTTGCTCGTCCTCAGCTCACGTGGCCACGACTGAGTCATCGACTCCGCTCACTTCCCGATCGATCGAATGTTTATTGTTGCGTGATGATGGCCACTGGCCACTACATGTAGCAAAACACATGATACATGTATGGAGCGATTCCCGCAGCCGGAATAAATTCCAGACCCAGGAATAAACATGCACAAAAAGGCCATCTGGGCGTGACAGACCTGTGCGGCACAGGCTGTGCCCAGGTTCACAGTCTGTGCGAACCCCCTGTCCAACAGGTATCCTGAATATGGGGCGTGGCTGGCTAAAAAGTCACGGGGACTGCCTCACGAGGTCGGAAAATGTTGTTTTGCGTTTTATTCGCTTGTCATCAGCTTACGTGGCCACCACTGAGTCGTTGAATCCGCTCACTTCCCGATCGCCTGTGTCGGCAGCATAGCATTACGGGCGCCCGTTGCCACCCCACCGAGCTCTACGCCTAGGTAGTCAAAGCCCCATGGTGCCTCTCGAGAACAAAGACCCCGAGGTGGAGCCCAAACCTGCTCGCGCCACGGTCTCAGATGACGCTACGGTGGACAAGACCCAAGAGGAAGAGGACGACGGACCCGAAGACCTCCCGACGTTCACCGAGTGGGTCGTGCTCAAGGTCAAGCAGACGTCTATGGCCCGCCGACTCGCGCGCAAGAACTGTCCGTATCGCGGATGGGCCTTCGTCTACAGCTTGACGCTTGTGCTTTTCTTCGCGTACCGGTGCAATACCCTCCGGTCATTGATTGCGATGTACGGCAGCGAGGAGGACGACACGATCGGTGTCGTGCTTGGAGTATTGACGCTCGGGTTCTTGGAAGACTTCGTTTGCGTCACGTACTTTGCTTGTATTCTGTTGGGTCTGGACAGTCTCAGACCCGTATTCGCGTGCTGTGGTCAGCAGGGTTTGTCGCTCAAGTCGTTGGCAGCATTGCTACTTTCTCGGTGTCGTGGCTTCTGTTCGCACTCGTGGTGACACCCGTGATCGCCGATAGTCTCATCGTGCGACTTCGCGGCATGCGCTTCACCTTCGACATCGTCATAATGATCGTCGACGAGAAAGACAACGCCAGCTCCTTCGAAGTGTCGGACAAAGAGATCGCCGACGCGGTTACGAACGTGCTGGTTCTCGTGGTCTCAGCTACGATTTTCGCGACTGTTTCCTCACGCGTCCAGATCTTGAGGGGGCAAGTTGCTTTGTATTGAGTTGGCTTTGCGTAGACAAACTCGAGGGCGTGGTGAGGCGGGTCCGTAATGCAGAAAGCAAAGTGAGACCTCTCTCGCTGCCACTTAAAAGTCCTAACTATAGCTCGTCTATACCGTAGAGTCTTACCACCTATCGGAAAACTGATCATCCTTATCAGTTTGATCCGAATTTCGTCACGCGTCCAGATCTTGAGGGGGCAATTTGCTTTGTATTGAGTTGGCTTTGCGTAGACAAACTCGAGGGCGTGCCTAGCGGCCCCCGAGTTCGTTGCTTGGCCGCACTCGAGAATTGTCGAGGGAAGACCATGCGCCTCGAGAGTTCTGATGTTGATGCCGCGGATTGTAGTGGGTACTCCTCGAAACAACGTGATACCCATCGGCCTAGTATCTTGATCGATAAGCTGTCTGCTTTCCCTGACAGAAGCGCGGTGGCTCCGCCACTTCGTAGGGAGTGCGTCGAGTAGTTTGAAGGTTCCACACCTGCTCGACTTGCCGTCTTCTTGAGTGCCATCGAGACGGCTTTTGCTGTCAGGTCGACACAAAGATGCGTGTGGTTGGTCACGCCGAGCTCCTGGCGGGCTCGAAGCAAATGTTTAAGAGCGCAAACCGGGCAGAGTGATCGGTCACCTGATTGATGCATGGTTCGCCACGCACCGCGTCCGTACTGATCGTTTTTCGCACCGCTCAATCCGATTGTTACTGCAGTCGCGACGTCCGGCGAAACTGGGTTGCCGCGAGCGTCCGCAAAGAAAGCGTCTTTTGTCTTGAGGCAGTAAAAATGGCGACGACCTTCAGTCACCAGATACTCCGACCGTCGTAACAAGAAGAAATAAGCGAGAAGCACGCTGCCCCATAGTAAACGGTCTCGTGGGCGGTTCAAACGCAAGGACCGTCGAAGAATCCGGAGGAATGCGGGTGTCACGGGCAATTTCTTCTTGGTAGGATGGGACAAACGTTTAATGCCTTGTAGCAGCACCTTCAGGAGAGGCGAACGAGATAGGTCGAGATCGAAAAATCTGCGGTGATACCAGAAAACGCTGGAAAGCTTCGACTGGATCGTTGGGTACTGGTTGCCACTGCCCGATGTCTTCCAGCTGTACTTCCAGAGGTAGATAGCGAAGTATGCCAATTTGTTGGAGCTTGAACGATCGGACTTCTTTAGCCGTGGTGACCAGCGCATGAACCGGGAGAATTCGCTCCATTGAGTCCAGTGAGCACTATACTTGCTTGTTGTAGTCCTTGCGAGGGCTGCACCGCACAAAGTCGATCCCAAGCGCTTGAGAGATTGTCGAAAGGAGGTCGAACTTCTACCTGTAGCCATGAGGAAGATAAATTAGCCCAAGTATTCCATAATGGATGACTCTCATTCCACGCGCGCGAACCCGCGTCGGCCATTGTGTTCAGCTTCCCCGGGATGTGTTCTGCTGTGAATGCCAGTTGGTGCTCAAATTCAGTGAGCGACAGCAACCGATTGTAAAGTTGTACGGTTGGGTGTCGGCTAAGGCGTTTGGACGCCCATACCACGGCGCTGGTGTTGTCAATGTGAAAGCACACGTACTTCGTGCACCCAGAAGCCGTCTCTTTCCAGTATGGTCCCCAGTGAAGTGCAGCCAAAACAGCACTTTGAAGCTCGCGGACGTTGATAGAGTTTTCATAAGAACCAGACCGTATCACCTTCAGCTCGTGCGGTGGGTACTGTAGCCTGATAAATTCACGTCGTTGAGGCTCGAGAACACAAAGTCCAGATCCTGACGCATCCATGTAAACGTGAACACTGGGAGTTGTAGCACGAGCGAAGTGGGCGACTGGAATGCAATTGAATCGCCCTTTGTTCCTGATCACTGCGTGGAACCAGCGGAGGTCTTCGATAGCATCTGGGTCAAGAGCTTTTGACCCAAACGGGGGAGTGTAGATCGCCGCAACATGAAGTCGCTGGTAAAATGCTCGTGCGGGTGGAAAGCATGTTGCAATATGTCGGAGGATCCCGAGCAGTTTGTTCAGATCCGACTTTGTCGCCCGCGTTGAAGTAAGGAGCGACATCACTTGAAGGTTTGCCTTCTCCAGCTTCTCGTCGGGAATCGAGACGGTACCCTCTGCAGTATTCCAGACAAGGCCGAGCGCCTTGTTTTGCGAATCCCATGCGGTAAACTTCTTGTCGTTGATGGCCGCCGGTCCGAGTACTGTTGCCATGGCGTGACGTAGCGCAATATTAGCCGTCTTACAGCGTTGACCACGGTTGATCTCAACGCACGTGTGATCATCACACCAAACGTTGCCGTGTAGATGTCCGAGAGATAGATCCCCATCGTCTTCTACGTCTGCACACTCGTATAGGTCGTTGATAACAGCTCCAGCCAGAGAGTAAAAGGCCGGCGAGCCACACCATCCAAATCCACAGGAGAGGTCGATGACTACGTAGCCATCGAAGATAAAGACGAACATGTGAACGTCGTCTTCGTGGACCGGCACGTGCCGGAAAGCCCCGGAGACGTCTCCGAGCATCAAAAGCACCTCCTCGTTGGGGTGGGCTGAGCGTAGGCTGTGAATGCGTCGTGCAATATCCCGAGGAGGATTGTATGCGATGGACGGGAAGTTGTCGCGGTTAGTGAATTCGTTCACCGAGGCCCCACGTGGGTAGGAATAATCATTGATCATCCGTGTATCGTCGTTCCCTTTTGCAACCACGCCAATCGGGCTTACAAACAGCTCCGGCCAGAGAGCTAACACGCGTTCGTCGAGTACAAGGTACCTGCCTTCGCGTTGACCCTTTCGAATGTGCTGTTGCACAGCGTTGGCATGTTGGCTGGAGCTCTTGTGGTTCGGGGTCGATGTCGTTGTGCAGGAGGCTTGAGGTGGTTCCACCGGGGCCGAACACCTTCACGTACGATAGAATTCCAACGGGTGAAGGTGGCAGGGCTAGAACATGTAGATTTGACGGGAACCTCGTAAAGCGCCTTGTTGGGTCTGTTGTCGTCGTCGGTTTGGCCACGAACGTGGCGGACAAATTCGGGTAGTGGTAAATTCGACCTCACAGCGAGATCGGACAGAAATGTCACCGACGCTCTGTCGATGTTGGAATCTTGGTCAATTGGATGGGGCAAAGCGAGTTGAAATGTTGATGCAAATGCACGTAGGTGATCGAGTCTGTTAAGTTCGGAGATCTCGGCCAGCCGACGGAGTAAGGAAAACGTGGACGACATGTATGATGAACCGTCACCGGGACGTGTGGCGATGCCATGACCGCCGCGGTGACGCTGTTCACTGCGTCGTAGTCATTCTTCCTTGAGGTCTGGTGCAAGCCCATTAAACTTCTCCGTGATGTGCGCTTTAACAATGTCTGGCAGCTCCTTTGGACGGAAGTGTGCGCGCTTACTGTCGAAACAGCCGCCTTGGCCGTTCCCGGAGCAGCCCATGACTGAAATCCACTTCATGCACAGCTTTTTGTCACCCTGGCGTGGAAGTGCAGTGTAAACCGCTGCTGGTACAGATGATTGTCGACGCTGCCGGTCCCCGCGTCGGGTCGTTTCTTGGTTATGCTGCCCTCGATGAGGCGCAGTGTCAGCACCGCGGTGGGAACGACGCAGATCCATGAGTTCCAGCAGTTCTTCGTCAACACGAGAGAACTCATGTTCTACTGCCTGGGCGCTCACAAGGTCGCGTGCTACCACATAACCACGGAACCTGCCAAATTTGCTGGTGATCCAGAACGCCATGAGCTTCCAGCCCATCGTGTCCGAGTCTGAGATAGCTTTGTATCGATCAACAAAGGCTATAGCACTGTCAATGACACGGATGACCACATCTGTGTAAAACTCTTGGGCGAACACTTTCAAGTTGCGTAGTGCTCTGCTCACATCAGTGCGTGAGGTCGCTGCGGGTGCGGGACGGAGCGTATTCCGCTCAGAGAAATCGGTGTAGCTGGTGGTAGTGTCTTGAGCTTGAATCTGGTCCCACAAGTCCGTCGACCGACAATGCATCAGCGTAAGGCCGCGTGCCAAGAAACCGAATTCCCACAGACCGCGGCACACAGGGGGAAGCCGAAGAAATGGCGCGTTTCCTGATTGTTGCATCCGTTCCAAAACATAGCGGGCAGACTTACCTTGAAAGCGAGGGTGCAGCACTGTCCTGCTGACCCGGCGCTGGGTGGGCGATGGCCGAAATGCTCCTCTACCTGCGTCGTCGTCGCTATAGCCGTCGTTGTCACTGTCGGGTTGCTGAACTCGCTGACGTGGCTCGCTTCCCTCTGTACCAAACGTTCGGGTTCGCTTACCAAGGGTGCGGCTTAGCTGACGCACCTCCTGTATGTCTTCGTCTTCAGACGTACCGGAGATGCTGAGTAAGTCGCCGAAGTGCTCTGTTTCTTCTAAACGTTGCGGTCCCTCCGCTTCGCTGTCTGCTGGAGCTGCTGTCTGAGGGTCACGATATAGATCGAGCGTGTTCTTCTTGCGCGGTCCGGTTAAACAGTCCAGAACATGTTGTTTGCGGACCTTGATCAAGGAGAGGTCGTGGGGGCGGACGAGAGTCACGAGGTCATCTGGCTTGAAGGGAACGGTAAGTTTTGGTCGAATCGACGCCAGTAAGTCACCTTTGCGTTTTCGACACGCTTTAATGGCCGCATCCTGTTGATGCAAAAGCTCCCGAGGATTGAGAACCATGTCGGACACGGTCGCGCCAATCTCGAGCGCGTAGGTAATTGGGTCAGCCTTGATAATCCGCAAGGGCTCGGATAGAGCCACCGATACGGAGTGTCCTCCAGAGACGACACTGAGCCATGTGCCGAGCGAGTTGACTTCGTAGCGAACGACGACGCCGTATGCCCATTGTCCCACACATGGCCCACTCGGTTGTACAAACGCAACAGGGTGAGCAACGTAGCTCCCCGGCCACAGCTCTGCCTCCGTTGGATCGACCCCGCGAAGTTCAATCGTTGAGACTAGAACCACCACATCTTGCCCGTCTTCGTCGGAGTCGGGACCAACCACTTGCACAGTTGCCGCCTCGCCGTTGACAGTGCGAACTCGAACGTAGGAGAACTCTGCCAACTCTGGCGCATGACTCGGGCCTATGAAGGCGAGGGTGTTGGGGGTGACAGGTCGTGAGCTCATGACTGGTTCGCGAGAGAAGGGAGAGAGCAGGCTGCGGTGGTTTCGAAAGCTGGCTTGAGAACAGGAAAGGTCGCTTGTGCTCCGTAATGCAGAAAGCAAAGTGAGACCTCTCTCGCTGCCACTTAAAAGTCCTAACTATAGCTCGTCTATACCGTAGAGTCTTACCACCTATCGGAAAACTGATCATCCTTATCAGTTTGATCCGAATGCGTACACGAGCTCCCTGGGTGGATCTCTCAACGTGGAACCCGACGCGGATCCCACTGCGTTTGCGCTCTCCCCACGCCTACAAGGCCATGAGCTTGAAGAACGAAGTCAGCAGTGATATGCGTCTAGATATCGATATTGAGTTCGCCCCTTTGGCGAAGGGGATCAAAGCGGACGTGGGGACCCCCAAGTACGTGACGGTGGACATCGACGACGCTACGGGGAGCTGGAAAGCTGACATGGCTTTGCCCTCAGACGAGGAGAGGGACACTGTTGATCATCTCTCAGTTGTGAAGAAGTCAAACACCACCAAACCTGACAGGCAGCAGTATTTGAAGCAGCTCTTGGTTGCGATTGTGGGCCTGGTGCTTCTCCCGCTCTTCGTGATTGCACTCAGTCGCGCGACTTCGCCTCTCGTCGCGTACTCGGCGCTAAACACGTCGCTGAACGAGCTTCTTGGCCACGCGTTCCAGACGGACGCGGAAGGGAGCACGTCGGCTGTCGACGAGGCGGATCTGCCCTGGGTCGAGACCTACATCCACCGCGCCACTGAGATTCACGAGCTCTTCGGCAACGAAACGCTGTATCGAAAGACAATGGGCTTCGAGGGCGACCTCGCGTTCGATCTCCAGGTGAACCCCAAAAACCCACCGAACGTTCTTCTCATTGTGGTCGAGTCCTTCCGCTTCCACGACTCGCACTACCTCGTTGGAGAGGAAGACCCGTCCAACCTGTTCAAGGGCACTGACATCACCATCACGCCCAACTTCGACAAGTGGGCCAAGCGTGGCATTGCACTGCGAAACTACTGGTCGAGCTGGCGTACGAGTCGTTCGGTGGAAAGTTTGCTGTTCGCTCAGCTTCCCTATGACCATGTGACCAAGTCCGGCATGACTGGAGGCCAAAAGAACACCAAACTCTCCGGCTTGCCGCAGCTTTTTTCAGCTAAGGGCTACGAGACTTTCTTCACGACTGGGTGTTTAACCGACTACGACGGGTGGGATGCCTTCCTGCCCGCCCACGGATTTGATACCGTTTGGAGTCGAAATGAATTGAAGAAGCTCGCTGAAAGCGACTTGGGTATCAAATCTGGGGACTGGAATGGCCCGGAGCACCGCGGTCTCAACTGGGGCGTACACGACGATCTGAGCTTCCAACTTCTGGGCGATTTGTTGGTGAACAAGACCAAGGAGCAGGCTGACCGCGTGGCTCGTGGTGAGCCGAAGAAACCTTTGTTCCTCAACCACTACACCATCTCGAGCCATGTCAACTACCAGCAGCGTCCAAAATGGTACGAGGAGTCGAAGAAGCCCGATTTCTCCGAAGGTCAGAAGTACGCGGACAACATCAAGAACTACCTCGAGATCCGGTACTTCACGGACATGGAGCTCGGCAAGTTCATGGACCGGATGTCCGAGGCTGGCATCCTCAACGACACCATTGTGGTTATCTCGGGGGACCACGGACAGGGGCCAGAGTTTGGCAACGATGTTCCGGAAGATCGAGATGTGTCCGCTACTCGTGTGGCTGGCGCTATTGTCGCTGAAGGACGACTGGGCAAAGCTGTAGGAATGGTCATGAACGACGCAACGGAGCAGTATGACATTCTCAACACGCTGGCAGACATCACCGGCGTTCCCGAGGGAGGATTCGAGCAAGACGGTATCGGTCGTTCGCTCAAGCGCAAGATCAAGTTTGGTGAACGAGTTGTGTACAGCAATAACCCAACGCGCAAAATGTCCGTCGTGCGTGGACATGAGCGTCTGCGCTACGACCGAGTTACCGACGTGATGCTGCTGCACGACGTCGACACGGACCACGACATGAAGCACGATCTACTGCCCAGTCTCCCTGGGGAGCAGCGAACAGAATGGCTCAATTGGCGTGACGCAGGACGTCGTATCAACTCGTACTACACAAAGAGGTGGGAGAGGAAGTGCTTCCTTGCTGCAGAATGTTAATCCAACTGCTACTGTAGCAAACTTACTTACTTACGTGGTTGTTAGAAGAAGAGTCTAATATATACTTGCTGTTCCTCGAGCCCAGGAGGAACTGCACTGCATCCTTTTTGCTTGATGGTTTGAACGCCAAACCGTTCCAGAAGCCACTTGTTCAGTGAAGATCCTATGGAAACGATATCGTCGTTGTCTTTTCGTCTGCCGCTCGTATTTCCTGAAATTCCGATCGAATTGGCTCCAGGATTGTGAAAACCTGCATGTAAGGCTGGGGATCCTCTTGTGCAGGGTCGAGGTGACGCTGAGCTCAACCGCGACGATTTATGTACGGCAAACGTCCCAAGTATCTACCAAATTCTGAAAATGCATATTATATCCTAACGAAGTCGGTTTGTACCCACCAAGAAAGTCATCTTGTTTCTTTAAGCTCTACGAACGCATGCAAGGTTTAAGATGGTATCCATAGGCCGTTTCAGCTGAACTACGCATTGACTTTGATTGGCGTGCATCACAGTGATTGGCACTGAATTGATGATGGGGTCCCTGCAAAATACCAGCAAAAAAATCGAGTAAAACAATTTTTGTCGTAGCTTCACACATTGTTAACAATTCTCAACTTGTCGTAGCTGCCTCCACGCCCCACGTGTAAGTATGATCAAGTGAATCCTCCAAGCGATACGAATTGTCCAGGTAGTCCAACCGGTCCAGAACCAGCCGAACCACATCCTGGACCTCATCGACAATCATATCATTTGCCCCATTCTGGGTATTACCGACGTGAGCCGAGTAATCTTGCCCGAGTAGCCTTGCTTGCTCCCAGAAGCATGGGACAAAGAACTGCTTGGGATCCGGAACAATCTCGATCAACGCAGTTCGAGGTGGAGCAAAGCGGGAATTGTAAAATGCCGCTCCATGCGGCCCGATCATCATCTTCACCCGATCGCGCATAAAGGTCGCAACATCCTCAAGGCCGTTGAACTCATCGTGCTTAAAGTACACGAGCTTTTCCGGTCGGCCGGTGGCATTCAGCCTCGCTGAAATTGCGTCGAACAGTTGAGGCTCGTTCAAAAGCCGGCGCCCACCATTGGCAGCTTTACCACCCCTCGACCTTGACAGGAATAAAATGATATTGCGGTCAGCCTCGGCAACATTATGAGGCGGAGGCAGCTCTCGCAAGATATTTTCCGTGATACGCTGGGTCGTGAACGGATGGATCAGAGGAGCTCGGCATGAGAATACGAGACGCTTCGCTGCGACCAACTTGGGCTTGTGCAGGTGTTGGCCAACCATCACTTGGTAGATTTCGTTCACAATCGAGTCGCGGGGGGTTCTGCCGGTTACGATTACCGTGTCGCTCTTCTCGGTGTTTGGAAGGACAAGTTGGGCCTGGCTCCAGACAACTGCAACTCGGTCGATGAAGTGCTGGAAGGACCATGAGTCCGGGCTCGTAGCGACGACAAGGGTATCGACAGTCGGTACGTTCTTCAGCTCGCGGGTAGTTGGGGCTTGCATGAAGGACGCATGGGATACGCCGTGACCCATGCAGCCTTTGTCCGACCAAATGTCCGGTGGCGGGTCCCCTCGATACACTGCGTTCGCGAAGACCATGTTCTGCCCCTGGAAGGTTGGGTACATCGCCCACTGTAGGTCTTCCGATATACGCATCCGATCCACATGAAGACCACCCGACAGCCACTTGGTCTGCATCGTTGCGTCAGCGAACGTCGGCAGCTTGAGCCGAAACGCAGGATACATGAGCTCTTGCGCCTCGACGAGATTCGTTTTATTGGCCTCTTTGATGCACGGAGCAGCTCGTCTGTCCATTCCGTGGACGCATTCAGACACGATAACAGGCGCCCAGTGCTGATACGAATCGGAGAGGACCAAGTCGTCGATGTGGAGAAGCGTGGGCTTGGCGGCGACGGCCGCGTTCCGGCGCTTCTGGACGAGGGTGAAGAGATCCACGGCTTGCCTTGTGGTTTGTTGTACTGGTGTTGTAGGTGGCCGATGTAACGCCGCGTACAATGGTAGCGCCGTCCACAGAGAAAATAGCATCATCACCGAAAACAAGGCAGAACCGCCGAGCAGGAGTTGGAAGCACTGATGCTGTCGGGACTTGGGCCGCTGTTGCTGGATCATGGTCGAGGGACTTCAGACAGAGACGTAAAGTCGGCAATTCCACAGTCGGCTTGGCGAATCGCCCGCAGAAACGATAATGACACGTGAGTCTGGACTCCATCAAACGTGATGCCAGTTTCTATTGAAAAATTAAATGAGATCTGCTGTTGCGCCACAATACTTACAGCTCATTTTTGACATTGAATTGGTCATATATCGATTCAGTACATTTGCCGCAAATAAGCTACAGTATGGTCTGCATTTGACAAATCACTCTCTATTCAATACAATAACATCATTGATCACAAATTTTGAAATGTAATACCAAAAAAACTTCTCAGTGTTTACATTGCAAATTAAATTGTCACAGCCCCACGACCAGACTTGTTGAACACCAATAGGGATGTTTAGTGCAGTGCACGAAAGTCCGCGAACGTGCACGAAAGTCAAGCAGGACTTTAGTGCAGATTACCAAAAACAGTTTATAACGAGCATAGCCTACATGGAAACGCATCGAATGACAAGTTGTCTTGTGTTTCCTTTAATCGTACTTACACGGATTTTGAAGATAACATTACAAATAATATACTCAGACTTTCGTGCACGCATGCACTAAACAGCGCTTTGCTCTACTGCCAAAGTTTATTGTTGCGTGATGATGGCCACTGACCACTATCTGCTGAGAAAACACATGATAATGGTTGGTGTTCAACACGTCTGGTCGTGGGGCTGTGACAATTTAATCTGCAATATAAACACTGAGAAGTTGCGTGATGATGGCCACTGGCCACTATCTGCTGAGAAAACACATGATAATGGTTGGTGTTTAAGGCACAGGCGGAATTAGCTTTGAAAAATAGGGTATTCTGCAGTGTTTGAGTGTGTGAACCTCTTTAGCCTGTTTGATGTAGTAGGAGCTGAATCAACGGTGCAGCCAGCACCCTTTTGCTGGTACAGTATGTACCACGGGAGCTGCCGAGGACCCCTGACGAAGTACAGATTCCTGTCTTCGCAGCAGATACGATGTGCATTTACATGTATGCTTGACATACATTGTATACGCTCATTGTCACGTTTTTACTAGTAATCATGGGCTGTATGATACACAGCCAGATGATAAAGCCTGCAGGGCTGCGCTCACTCAACGTAAGTCATACTATTTATATAATGAATTAATACATACGAAGGTGATTGGGCTGGTAGAGTCAAATTATACTGGGAATACCGAAGAATGAGGTATGGACAGCATCAAGGGATTAATTCCACGGTACTGCGTAAGCGTAACCTCAGTCAACTTTCAAGCAACTTTCATGAACATTCGTGCAACCTGGTAATCGGCAGTAGCACTGCTACTACCGAGCAGCATGATACACGAGAAATTGACGCATCGGTGCAGTAGCACTACTATCAGCAGAGCAGCATGATAGCAATGGACGCCATCGGTGCGGTAGCACTGCTACTATCAGTGAAGCATGATACACATGATACGGACGGTATCAGCGCAGTAGCACTGCTACTAGCCGAGTAGCATTGATACACTAGAAATGGACGCATCGGTTGCAGTAGCACTGCTAACAGCACAGCAGCATGAAAGCAATAGACGCAATCGGTGCAGTAGCACTACTACGAGCAGAGCAGCATGATACACTAGAAATGGACGCATCGGCGCAGTAGCACTGCAACTAGCAGAGCAGCATGATACACTTGAAATGGACGGTATCAGTGCAGTACCACTGCTACTAGAAGAGCAGAATTGACGCATCGGTGCAGTAGCACTACTAACAGCAGAGCAGCATGATAGCAATGGACGCCATCGGTGCGGTAGCACTGCTACTATCAGTGCAGCATGATACACTTGGAATGGACGGTATCAGTGCAGTAGCACTGCAACTAGAAGAGCAGCATGATACGGACGGTATCAGCGCAGTAGCACTGCTACTAGCCGAGTAGCATTGATACACTAGAAATGGACGCATTGGTGCAGTAGCATTGCTAACAGCACAGCAGCATGAAAGCAATGGACGCAATCGGTGCAGTAGCACTACTACGAGCAGAGCAGCATGATACACTAGAAATGGACGGTATCAGTGCAGTAGCACTGCTACTAGCTGAGCATGATAGAAATGGACGCATCGGTGTAGTAGCACTGATACTAGCAGAGCAGATCGCATGCACAAGCGCCGCGTACGGTATACTAGGCAAATTGGTATTCCCAGTCTAAGTCGCAGACGCCCTAGTTAATAACAGTGTGCACAGCAAAATAGGGCAGCACAACGGCACCCAGCGAAAAGCGTGGTAGATTCTAGAATTTAGCGCAGAGTAGGCGTGAAGGTTAGCCTGTACATGTAAATGTACGCACTGCGTACATTTATATTATAATATCACTGCGTACTAGTAGTAGTACGGTACTACGCAGTGACATTATAATATGGAATGGGAACATCATGGAGGGTGATATCGAAACTGCCTCTCTGGGCTCACGTGTCTATATCGTATCTGGGGCCAATTCGCGAAGCTGAGTCATTGTAGGAGTTTTACCCGGCAACATCTGCATTGGTCAGTTTCATGTTTTTATTTTGCAACCGATGCGAAGGAGTTGGGCAACGGCCGACCTTCCAGAGAGAGGTCTGGTTGAACTGCCACGAAAAGGAAAACATATGAGAGCTCTAGTCCAAGCAGCTGGGCAACGGCAGAACATCCAGAGAGAGCACAAGTAGAACTACAACGAAAAGGAAACCCGAGCGACAAACAACAGTGGAATTGCCGACTTCACGTCTCTGTCTGAAGTCCCTCGACCATGATCCAGCAACAGCGGCCCAAATCCCGACAGCATCAGTGCTTCCAACTCCTGCTCGGCGGTTCTGCCTTGTTTTCGGTGATGATGCTATTTTCTCTGTGGACGGAGCTACCGGTACCACCGCACGCGGCGTTGCGTCGGCCACCTACAACACCAGTACAACAAACCACAAGGCAAGCCGTGGATCTCTTCACCCTCGTCCAGAAGCGCCGGAACGCGGCCGTCGCCGCCAAGCCCACGCTTCTCCACATCGACGACTTGGTCCTCTCCGATTCGTATCAGCACTGGGCGCCTGTTATCGTGTCTGAATGCGTCCACGGAATGGACAGACGAGCTGCTCCGTGCATCAAAGAGGCCAATAAAACGAATCTCGTCGAGGCGCAAGAGCTCATGTATCCTGCGTTTCGGCTCAAGCTGCCGACGTTCGCTGACGCAACGATGCAGACCAAGTGGCTGTCGGGTGGTCTTCATGTGGATCGGATGCGTATATCGGAAGACCTACAGTGGGCGATGTACCCAACCTTCCAGGGGCAGAACATGGTCTTCGCGAACGCAGTGTATCGAGGGGACCCGCCACCGGACATTTGGTCGGACAAAGGCTGCATGGGTCACGGCGTATCCCATGCGTCCTTCATGCAAGCCCCAACTACCCGCGAGCTGAAGAACGTACCGACTGTCGATACCCTTGTCGTCGCTACGAGCCCGGACTCATGGTCCTTCCAGCACTTCATCGACCGAGTTGCAGTTGTCTGGAGCCAGGCCCAACTTGTCCTTCCAAACACCGAGAAGAGCGACACGGTAATCGTAACCGGCAGAACCCCCCGCGACTCGATTGTGAACGAAATCTACCAAGTGATGGTTGGCCAACACCTGCACAAGCCCAAGTTGGTCGCAGCGAAGCGTCTCGTATTCTCATGCCGAGCTCCTCTGATCCATCCGTTCACGACCCAGCGTATCACGGAAAATATCTTGCGAGAGCTGCCTCCGCCTCATAATGTTGCCGAGGCTGACCGCAATATCATTTTATTCCTGTCAAGGTCGAGGGGTGGTAAAGCTGCCAATGGTGGGCGCCGGCTTTTGAACGAGCCTCAACTGTTCGACGCAATTTCAGCGAGGCTGAATGCCACCGGCCGACCGGAAAAGCTCGTGTACTTTAAGCACGATGAGTTCAACGGCCTTGAGGATGTTGCGACCTTTATGCGCGATCGGGTGAAGATGATGATCGGGCCGCATGGAGCGGCATTTTACAATTCCCGCTTTGCTCCACCTCGAACTGCGTTGATCGAGATTGTTCCGGATCCCAAGCAGTTCTTTGTCCCATGCTTCTGGGAGCAAGCAAGGCTACTCGGGCAAGATTACTCGGCTCACGTCGGTAATACCCAGAATGGGGCAAATGATATGATTGTCGATGAGGTCCAGGATGTGGTTTGGCGAACATTCGAAGGATGTTCGGGTTTCCGAGAAGACGAGAGAAGTTTCGTAACGACCGACGCTTCGCAGAACTCAAGATCCCTAGAAGGCCAACGCGCCGCACACACTAGTTAGTCATTCTCCAATTTCCTCCGGATCGATCAAGCACCCCGCACCTCCGGTCTTCCAGCATCTCTCCGCAAGCCCTACGCAGTGCCACGCGGTCCCGCCATGTCCAGTTCTCCGGTTACCCCAGGTGCACTCGCGTTCGTCGGACCACCACATGTACCGACCCTGGAAGGCTTCTCCTACCTCAACATCGTCCAAGTCCAAGGAACCTGCGCACTGGTGAAGAAGACTGGTCCTGATGCTAACGACGAGGAACCAGAGTTCGAGGTCAAACTTGCCGTGCTGCGCCACCGTATTGTCGACTCCATCGAGTCGGATTTATGGCCAGGATCTTATGTCGGCCACCCTATCGCATTTATCCAGCCTGCAGGGGTCGCTGTTGATCAGTGGGCATACGGCTTAGTGACGGGCTACACGATGCAGAGCAAGATCGCCCAGCTTCATGTTCTCCACAACGAGGGAACCCTACGGATTCGGTTGATCAGCACGTCCACAGTGATCGCTGTCGATCGTCTAAATTACGCGCTTCGTACGGGAGCCTTTGTGAACAGTGCCGCCCTCAACGCGCTGGAGCTACTCGACAAGCAGAACCAAGTCATTGTTGCATGCGGCAAAAGCAGATCCGGGTTGCCGACCAGTGTTACGACGACAATGTTGAGCGTGCCCTATCAGCCTGATGAGCGCGTGCCTTTGATCCGGCCTGACAGCCTCTCGATTGTACATGTGCGCCGCCAACACATCGTCGACTGCGAGCTGACTGCCCCAGGCAAGAGCCCAGCAGATGTATTCCAAGACCCCGTGTCAACGTCAACGGAACCCGCCACAACTACGAGAACTAACGAATGGGCTCCATGCCCCTCAGCTAACGATGTTGATTTGACCTTCAGTGACACAGACGACGAGACAAAGGTGGACCCGGCGGCGGCTACGCAAGCAGATATCCGATCGGTGCGTCTACACAACCGGCCACTACGCAAACGAGCTCGGTACTCCGAAGTCGATTCACGTGACCTCCTCGAAACGGACGAATTCGACATTCCTGTGTTCGAAACGCGTGCCGAAAATAATGCCTCAACATTTCGACCTTCTCAAGTTGAACGTCAAGTTCGAGAGGCAATCGCGCACCCCGACACCCTAGGTAAGAACGATCAAGCTGTGCTCGAATCCGCTCAACAAGCTCGCAACACCAAGTTTCTCGCAACTCCTCCTGTCCTACGCGGTGCATATGACTTCAGCTTCGGCATTAGAGGTCTATCACTGATGCATTTCCGCCGCTTCTTCGAAGAGATGGAGATGCAGAAGGCGGCCGGTGCGGTGAACATGACAAACTTTGGGCGTTCGAACGCGCTCCAACCAGCGACCCCACCGGCTACCATCGGTGAAATTGTTGAAGCCTTCAACACGTTGCTCTACTTTGCCAAGAGCTTCTACAACGCCACGGTGTACGACTTCATCAGGGCTGGTGCAGACTTCATGGAAGAGTATGCATCCTTCACACGGCCCGACTCCACGACCTGTAACATGTTGGTGTATTGGATCAACTCCAAGCTTGGCAAATTCCGACGCGAAATCATTGCCTCCAACTTGTCAGCAGCCACTCGTATCGGCCAAGAATTCTCCCGGAGCGACTGTCACCTCATGGAGCTGTACCAATCGCAGCAGGATCGCCGTGCGGCTGCCCTACCCGCGCCGACACCGAGCCGTCCTTCCATAGGCTCGCGTCCCAACCATTCTCGCGAGCAACGGACTGCCAAAACATCTTCGGTACCCAAAGAGCTGCTTTCTCTGCTCCCAAAACAAGACAACAAAGTGATGTGCATGCGGTATCTCTCCAAGAAAGGCTGCAACGGTCCATCTCCAGGCAAGTGCTTTGACCCCAATCGGGCGCACTTCAAGCCTCTAGCACTGCCCGCCGACGCCAAGTCCTGGATCGACAAGAACTTCCTTGGTCTGGCACCGGACTTCAAGGATCTATGACGCCAGGCTCAAGCAGCACCAGAGCCTCGACGTGAAGCACAGACACCAAGGCGGGTAATCGAGGTACAGGCCTCACCCCGTTCAGTACAGCACAGTCCGTGGGCACAAGCCCTGGTCGAAAAACACCACGATGTACAGGCATCCACAGAATATTCATCGTTCTGCGAACAACAGCAACATGCATACAAAATATTTCATCGATCGCAACTTGCCGTCAGTCGACAAATTGAGGTATCACGGCACTTTCGGTATGCCGAACTTGCCTCGAGATACAACGTCAGTACACCGCCTCAGCAGGACTCGCCAAGGGATGGCCTCGACGTCGACAGAATCCGCGCTGACTCGCAACTCGCCCGAGCCATGAAGCTGCCACTGGCACAGTTTGTGCGAGTCTTCCGGGATGAAACAGCGGACGACTGTCGCCCTAACAAGGACCTCTTTGAAGTCGCACTGCCCACAGATCCAAAATCGAGAGAGACTTGTCTACGATGGAACGCGATTGTTCGAGAGGGCGTCAAACCCCAGTGGAATTCACAACTTCCGCCAAAACAGGCCCACCGTCCACCCAACCACAGCACGATCACCGAGCACGCGACTCGCATCCGGAAGCACATCGCTAAAGGACATCGGGATGGCCGCTACTTGGTCGTGGAGGCTGATTTACTCGAAGTATGGACGGACATCTTCATCAGCCCAACTGGTGTCGTTGACAAAGCGGGGCCACCGCCGGACATACGCGTGATCAATGACTACTCATTTCCCCCGGGTTCAGCAGTCAATGATTTCACAGATCGCAGCAATTTTCCCGAAGTAGCCTACAACCCGCCTAAAGACATCGCAACTCGCATTTGGGAGCTCCGCACTCGATTCCCTGGTCATCCTCTGCTGATGATGATTGGAGATGTCAGTGGAGCCTTTCGCCACGTCCCGATTAACGCGGCACACGTTCACATGTTCGCGTTTCAATTCGACGGATACGTAGTTATTGACCTGGCGTGCGGGTTTGGCTGGTGTGGATCACCTGCCTTCTACTCGGTAGCCGGATCTCTTATCAATTCACTGTACGAAACTCAGCGCCCTCGCGCACACCTGTCTCCGGCCGATTGCAGCCCGTTTACAGGAAGGGTATGGTGCGACGACCATACAAACGTCGAAGTCGACACAGGCTCGCGGTGTTTGGAAGCCAACCGGGCTCTGCGCAAGTCAATGGCTACCGTGCTGGGACCGCGGGCGCTGAACGAGGATAAGTTCACCAAGTGGTCGACGACAACCAAGGCGCTTGGACTTATATGGAATACGGAAAACGGCTCCGTCTCAGTTCCAGCAGAGAAAATTTCCAAAGCCCGGGCACGCATAGATGAAATCATGGCTGCACCAAGATGTTCACTGTCGACACTCAATCAGCTTATTGGTAGTCTACGCTACGTCTCCACCTGCTTTCCGGCGGCGCGGGCCTTTTATCAAAATGTGCAAGCCTTCGCAGCAACATTCCGGCGCCAACACGAACGTAGACCCGTACCTTCGGATGTCCACGACGACCTCCACTGGTTTCGAGCGGTGCTGACCCTGGAGCAATATTTCAATTCGATCCCAGTCGAACATTTCGCGTGGTTACAGCCCCCAACTCATCACGTTATGATGGATGCGTCTGACACCGGCATTTGCGCTCTCGAACCCCAGCTGAAACAGTATATACGCCTACAATTCAGTCAAGCAGAACGGGAAAGCTTCGCGACATCGAAGAAAGAGAAGTCGATTAATGTCAGAGAACTGATGAGCGCTGTCCTGGCTGTCGTACATTGGGGATCGACATGGACGTCAACAGGACGTGATCGCTCTCATGTGTGTATGTGGATCGACAACGTTAGCGCCGTGGCGTGGCTATCCAAAAGATCGAGCTACCACCCAACAGCACGGGTGTACAACCGGTTGATCTCGCTATCCGAATTCCGCCATGCATTCACATGCTCGGCAAAGCACATTGCAGGAGAACAGAACATTATGGCGGACGCGGGCTCAAGAGCGTGGAGCACGAATCACCCTCTGCACAATACCTGGACTAACTTATCTCACTCATGGACGCAGGTCAAGATTCTGCCACGGTTCTCCAATCTCTTGAACGCGTGGGAGACATCATCCGCGGAAGAGCTATTGCCGACACCACATCTGGGAAATACAGAGCCAATTGGCAGCAATGGTGCGAGTTCTCCCGCCGTCTCGGGTGGTCCCCATGGCTCATTCAACCCGGACGGTCAAGCAACAAGAAACTGGGATGTTTTGCTGTCTACTGCTGGAGACACGGATGGAACCAGTCACACAAAGGCAACACATTTGGTACCATCAAACTGAAGCTCGCGAGTATACGCTGGTACCACCGGCGGTACATGGGGATCGACCTGTCCTCTTCGCCCGACTTCACGCTCCTCATGCAAGGTATCAAGCGTCTATCCCCTCCAGTACACAAACTTCAGCCCATCACGACCGCGTTTCTGCGTCTACTTCATCGGCGTATCAACTTTCAGCAGCCCCAGCAACGATTATTGTGGGGCACCGTCCTCATGGGCTTCTTTTTCCTACTTCGTCGGTCGGAATATTTGAAGATCGGATCTACACGGCACTTCTATTGCCTAAAACAAGCGAACGTCTTCTTCTCAGACTCCGGCGGCACTCCTACGAGACCTTCATCAGCAACCGCCGTCACAATCGGCCTCGAAGGATCGAAGAACGACCAATACGGCCGAGGGGCATGGCGCACCATGCATGCGTCCGGGGACACCGTCATTTGCCCAGTTGCTGGTCTGAAACATATTCTTCGCGCGCGAGCAGAGATCGCAGACCCCGGCGAGTACCTGTGCGGAAATATTAGCTCAGTTGATGTCGCATCGGCGCTCAAGGCCACAGCAGCAAGCGCCGGGGTGCCCGAAGCCAACTATTCTACGCACTCGATCAGGATTGGAGGCGCTACAGCACTACTCGCCGGCGAAGCAAGTCAATTGGCGATCAAGTTGCTGGGAAGATGGGTCTCAAATTGCTTCGAACAGTACCCAGTGCAAGCCGCAGAGTCCACACGGACTTTATCAAGGCGGATGGTGATGAAGCGCCGAGATTCAGCCCACGCTTGAGGACCCGCTCGCCCATTTATCTTGGGGCCGCTCACCACGCCCTCCATCGGGGCTGGTTTGCAATACAAACAATTTGCCCCCGAAACAAGCGAGACGTACTACGGAAATGGCGAACATTCGAAGGATGTTCGGGTTTCCGAGAAGACGAGAGAAGTTTCGTAACGACCGACGCTTCGCAGAACTCAAGATCCCTAGAAGGCCAACGCGCCGCACACACTAGTTAGTCATTCTCCAATTTCCTCCGGATCGATAACCCGCCTCACCACGCCCTCCATCGGGGCTGGTTTGCAATACAAACAATTTGCCCCCGAAACAAGCGAGACGTACTACGGAAACGGCTGGTTCTGGACCGGTTGGACTACCTGGACAATTCGTATCGCTTGGAGGATTCACTTGATCATACTTACACGTGGGGCGTGGAGGCAGCTACGACAAGTTGAGAATTGTTAACAATGTGTGAAGCTACGACAAAAATTGTTTTACTCGATTTTTTTGCTGGTATTTTGCAGGGACCCCATCATCAATTCAGTGCCAATCACTGTGATGCACGCCAATCAAAGTCAATGCGTAGTTCAGCTGAAACGGCCTATGGATACCATCTCAAACCTTGCATGCGTTCGTAGAGCTTAAAGAAACAAGATGACTTTCTTGGTGGGTACAAACCGACTTCGTTAGCCGCAGCCAAAATTTGGAGTTTCGCGTTAGCGAAACAGAGGTATCTAAAGGAGTGAAGAAATCAGCACACAATCACGCCCCGTGTAGGCCAGGGTCCCAGCTGCGTCACACAGCAGCTCGCGACAAGATTAGCTCGGCTGCCTCGCAGTCTGAGGCAAGCGTCAGTAACGACCGAGAACCCGAGCTCGGCAGTCGTTCGGAGAGTCGGCGGCGCAGTCGCCAACTTGCCTCGCCGGACACGCTCGACTCTCCAGGGCCAAGACTCAAGCGCGCCCAGCTCACAAGTCAGCGCTGGCCCAGTTTAGCGCGTGGCTTGAGCAGCATCCGACGCTGCTGTGCCTGCCGGTGAGAAGCCCGCACGGGTCATGCCACCGATGCTGCCAGTTACCGGAGCCTGCATCGAGCGGCGCCCGCTCACTTTTTCTCTGGGGGCTGTTCACGGCCACCACTCGATTCCGGCGAGGGCGACTCCGACACGGGCCATAGCCCTCAGATAAGTACCGCTTCCTATCTAGCTTGACGGAACGGGGTCCATGTAGACAGCTCCTACTCCACCGCCGACATCCTCCCGCTCAAGCTACGCCTACTCCAGCAGATGACGGACGACTCGCTGCTCTTCAGCAGCAGCGCTCCACCGATCACGCTGGCCTGGACCAAGCTTCCACCGGCTGCAGCAACGATCACTCATGCCTGCTGGACGTAGCGCAACACGCACAAGCGGGAGGATTACGCAGCGAGCGAGTCAGCGATGGTCGAAACGGACCCCAACCGTCTCAGTAAACATCTACGTCGCGCGGACTCTAGCACCTGCCTGAAGCATCAGCCGTATGCTCTCACGTGTGATCTGTGCTTGTGTTAACAGGGCGGTCAATGCCAGTCGTTCCTGACCATCTCGGCATTATTTGGGGGCTGCCTCGCCTCACCTCACTCTCCGAGGATCGGCGAGGCATGCCTTCACTAATCACGAACGACTGCCTTTGACCCCAACTCTGCTTTCGGAATGCTGTTGATATTGGAGTTTCGCGTTAGCGAAACAGAGGTATCTAAAGGAGTGAAGAAATCAGCACACAATCACGCCCCGTGTAGGCCAGGGTCCCAGCTGCGTCACACAGCAGCTCGCGACAAGATTAGCTCGGCTGCCTCGCAGTCTGAGGCAAGCGTCAGTAACGACCGAGAACCCGAGCTCGGCAGTCGTTCGGAGAGTCGGCGGCGCAGTCGCCAACTTGCCTCGCCGGACACGCTCGACTCTCCAGGGCCAAGACTCAAGCGCGCCCAGCTCACAAGTCAGCGCTGGCCCAGTTTAGAACCCACCACTCCACTCCCTTAAAAACAGGCTGCCTCGCCTCACCTCACTCTCCGAGGATCGGCGAGGCATGCCTTCACTAATCACGAACGACTGCCTTTGACCCCAACTCTGCTTTCGGAATGCTGTTGATACCTAGTCTTAGTTCCCAGACCCAATAAGAAACGTGCAGAAAAGGGGCTGGAACAAACGTCTGAGCCAATCACAAGTCTGTGCGAGGGGGGTACCCCCTCCGCCAGATCTTATAATATGGGGGAACAGACTTGTAACAGACTGCTGCGGGAATCGCTCCAATATGCATTTTCAGAATTTGGTAGATACTTAAGTAGGAGGAGGGACGTTTGCCGTACATTAATCGTCGCGGTTGAGCTCAGCATCACCTCGACCCTGCACAAGAGGACCCCCAGCCTTACATGCAGGTTTTCACAATCCTGGAGCCAATTCGATCGGAATTTCAGGAAATACGAGCGGCAGACGAAAAGACAACGACGATATCGTTTCCATAGGATCTTCACTGAACAAGTGGCTTCTGGAACGGTTTGGCGTTCAAACCATCAAGCAAAAAGGATGCAGTGCAGTTCCTCCTGGGCTCGAGGAACAGCAAGTATATATTAGACTCTTCTTCTAACAACCACGTAAGTAAGTAAGTTTGCTACAGTAGCAGTTGGATTAACATTCTGCAGCAAGGAAGCACTTCCTCTCCCACCTCTTTGTGTAGTACGAGTTGATACGACGTCCTGCGTCACGCCAATTGAGCCATTCTGTTCGCTGCTCCCCAGGGAGACTGGGCAGTAGATCGTGCTTCATGTCGTGGTCCGTGTCGACGTCGTGCAGCAGCATCACGTCGGTAACTCGGTCGTAGCGCAGACGCTCATGTCCACGCACGACGGACATTTTGCGCGTTGGGTTATTGCTGTACACAACTCGTTCACCAAACTTGATCTTGCGCTTGAGCGAACGACCGATACCGTCTTGCTCGAATCCTCCCTCGGGAACGCCGGTGATGTCTGCCAGCGTGTTGAGAATGTCATACTGCTCCGTTGCGTCGTTCATGACCATTCCTACAGCTTTGCCCAGTCGTCCTTCAGCGACAATAGCGCCAGCCACACGAGTAGCGGACACATCTCGATCTTCCGGAACATCGTTGCCAAACTCTGGCCCCTGTCCGTGGTCCCCCGAGATAACCACAATGGTGTCGTTGAGGATGCCAGCCTCGGACATCCGGTCCATGAACTTGCCGAGCTCCATGTCCGTGAAGTACCGGATCTCGAGGTAGTTCTTGATGTTGTCCGCGTACTTCTGACCTTCGTATAGAGCGGAGAAATCGGGCTTCTTCGACTCCTCGTACCATTTTGGACGCTGCTGGTAGTTGACATGGCTCGAGATGGTGTAGTGGTTGAGGAACAAAGGTTTCTTCGGCTCACCACGAGCCACGCGGTCAGCCTGCTCCTTGGTCTTGTTCACCAACAAATCGCCCAGAAGTTGGAAGCTCAGATCGTCGTGTACGCCCCAGTTGAGACCGCGGTGCTCCGGGCCATTCCAGTCCCCAGATTTGATACCCAAGTCGCTTTCAGCGAGCTTCTTCAATTCATTTCGACTCCAAACGGTATCAAATCCGTGGGCAGGCAGGAAGGCATCCCACCCGTCGTAGTCGGTTAAACACCCAGTCGTGAAGAAAGTCTCGTAGCCCTTAGCTGAAAAAAGCTGCGGCAAGCCGGAGAGTTTGGTGTTCTTTTGGCCTCCAGTCATGCCGGACTTGGTCACATGGTCATAGGGAAGCTGAGCGAACAGCAAACTTTCCACCGAACGACTCGTACGCCAGCTCGACCAGTAGTTTCGCAGTGCAATGCCACGCTTGGCCCACTTGTCGAAGTTGGGCGTGATGGTGATGTCAGTGCCCTTGAACAGGTTGGACGGGTCTTCCTCTCCAACGAGGTAGTGCGAGTCGTGGAAGCGGAAGGACTCGACCACAATGAGAAGAACGTTCGGTGGGTTTTTGGGGTTCACCTGGAGATCGAACGCGAGGTCGCCCTCGAAGCCCATTGTCTTTCGATACAGCGTTTCGTTGCCGAAGAGCTCGTGAATCTCAGTGGCGCGATGGATGTAGGTCTCGATCCAGGGCAGATCCGCCTCGTCGACAGCCGACATGCTCCCTTCTGCGTCCGGCTGGAACGCGTGGCCAAGAAGCTCGTTCAGCGACGTGTTTAGCGCCGAGTACGCGACGAGAGGCGAAGTCGCGCGACTGAGTGCAATCACGAAAAGCGGGAGAAGCACCAGGCCCACAATCGCAACCAAGAGCTGCTTCAAATACTGCTGCCTGTCAGGTTTGGTGGTGTTTGACTTCTTCACAAGTGAGAGATGATCAACAGTGTCCCTCTCCTCGTCTGAGGGCAAAGCCATGTCAGCTTTCCAGCTCCCCGTAGCGTCGTCGATGTCCACCGTCACGTACTTGGGGGTCCCCACGTCCGCTTTGATCCCCTTCGCCAAAGGGGCGAACTCAATATCGATATCTAGACGCATATCAGTGCTGACTTCGTTCTTCAAGCTCATGGCCTTGTAGGCGTGGGGAGAGCGCAAACGCAGTGGGATCCGCGTCGGGTTCCACGTTGAGAGATCCACCCAGGGAGCTCGTGTACGCACAGTCGCGAAAATCGTAGCTGAGACCACGAGAACCAGCACGTTCGTAACCGCGTCGGCGATCTCTTTGTCCGACACTTCGAAGGAGCTGGCGTTGTCTTTCTCGTCGACGATCATTATGACGATGTCGAAGGTGAAGCGCATGCCGCGAAGTCGCACGATGAGACTATCGGCGATCACGGGTGTCACCACGAGTGCGAACAGAAGCCACGACACCGAGAAAGTAGCAATGCTGCCAACGACTTGAGCGACAAGCCCCTGACCACAGCACGCGAAGACGGGTCTGAGACTGTCCAGACCCAACAGAATACAAGCAAAGTACGTGACGCAAACGAAGTCTTCCAAGAACCCGAGCGTCAATACTCCAAGCACGACACCGATCGTGTCGTCCTCCTCGCTGCCGTACATCGCAATCAATGACCGGAGGGTATTGCACCGGTACGCGAAGAAAAGCACAAGCGTCAAGCTGTAGACGAAGGCCCATCCGCGATACGGACAGTTCTTGCGCGCGAGTCGGCGGGCCATAGACGTCTGCTTGACCTTGAGCACGACCCACTCGGTGAACGTCGGGAGGTCTTCGGGTCCGTCGTCCTCTTCCTCTTGGGTCTTGTCCACCGTAGCGTCATCTGAGACCGTGGCGCGAGCAGGTTTGGGCTCCACCTCGGGGTCTTTGTTCTCGAGAGGCACCATGGGGCTTTGACTACCTAGGCGTAGAGCTCGGTGGGGTGGCAACGGGCGCCCGTAATGCTATGCTGCCGACACAGGCGATCGGGAAGTGAGCGGATTCAACGACTCAGTGGTGGTGGCCACCTAAGTAAGCTGATGACAAGCGAATAAAACGCAAAACAACATTTTCCGACCTCGTGAGGCAGTCCCCGTGACTTTTTAGCCAGCCACGCCCCATATTCAGGATACCTGTTGGACAGGGGGTCGCACAGACTGTGAACCTGGACACAGGTCTGTCACGCCCAGATGGCCTTTTTGTGCATGTTTATTCCTGGGTCTGGAATTTATTCCGTCACAGACGGGAATCGCTCCATACATGTATCATGTGTTTTGCTACATGTAGTGGCCAGTGGCCATCATCACGCAACAATAAACATTCGATCGATCGGGAAGTGAGCGGAGTCGATGACTCAGTCGTGGCCACGTGAGCTGAGGACGAGCAAACGACACGCAAAACAACATTTTCCGGTCTGCGGATGGTGAGACAACCCCCCCCCGTGATTTTTTGCCCAGCCACGCCGCTTCGCAACCTGCTCAACTGACCTAATATATTGTGTAATAATATACGACAAAACGGTTTTGTTCGGCGTGATTAGTACAATAACGGTTTACTTAGCAAATGATGACTCGGGTAGCTGAGGCGTCAAGTCTGCTGTCCGAAGCGCTTGCTCAGCAAGCGCTTCGGACACTTGCAGACAAGTAAGTTGCTGGCCGCTGCGACGTCGAAACAGCCGCCTCGTGGTACAAAGATGGCATGGATCACGGGGTGGCCGCCTGATCGAGAGCTGCACTGTATAGATTCCCTTAAGCTCAAGTCGAGTACCGTGGTGATCCAACAGTTGTAAGAATGATACGGCTACATGTAATGCAAATCTGTCAGACGCTTGCTTTTCTACCCGTATATAATATTGTGAATTCCGGTCAAATTTGCCGGCTCATCGACATGGGTTGAAACCGCCTAATACAAATCTCAAGTTGTCAGGTAATCAATTGAGAAGGGCCGATTAGTTTCCGGGGCCGATTGATTTCCGTGAAAGCACTTGAAGTCACTATTGAACCCTTTAAGTACGAAAAAGGACAGCGGCGACGTGGAACAACGTTAGTGAGGAATAGTGTTTCTCAAAATAGATACAAATCGGCGGGTTTATAAGACTGGTTGTGTCATATCAAGCGTACATTTGCATGTACAGGCTAACCTTCACGCCTACTCTGCGCTAAATTCTAGAATCTACCACGCTTTTCGCTGGGTGCCGTTGTGCCACCCTATTTTGCTGTGTACACTGTTAATACTTTGACTCTATTATACCAGCCCAATCATCTTCGTATGGTACATTATATAAATAGTATGACTTACGTTGAGTGAGCGCTGCCCTGCAATCAGATGATACAGACTGTATCATCTGGCTGTGTATCATACTGTACGATTCATACAGCCCATGCCTACTAGTACATGTAAAAACGTGACAATGAGTATGCAATGTATTAGTAGTATGTCATGCATAAATGAGACCACGCAAAACAAAATCGTAATTTCCAATATTATTACAGTGGAGATATGGCCGTTTGTATGGGACGAGGGGAAGAATCGAACTTAAATGAAGTTTCGAGAAAACGCGTTTAGAACATTTGGTGTGTGATTTTTTCCCGGCTCCAAATCGCGAGGGAAGACGACGGTGTAGGGGGACGCTAGTGGTGGGAGCGTCGACGCCTACGACTCGCCCTCGTCTTCGAGTGAGAGCGACGGTGATACCGACAAGGTTGTGAAGCTAGACGAGGTCGTGCAAGAGCACATCAGCATCGCGCTCGGCGTATCCTGCTAGAACCGCCGCCGCCTGAACAAGACGGCGTCAGTAAGAACCTTTTGGGTGGATGCCACGCGCAGAACATTACCAGTGTTAACGCCACCAAAATAACATTGTGTGGTGCACACAATTTTATTTTTGGAAATGTTTTTTATACAATGACTCCACTTTTTGAAAGAGTTCTAGGTGGATTTCGGCTAAACGGATTGCAGATTCGGAATCTACGCGTTAAATTACCCCTATATCGACATTAAAGCAAAAAAACATTTTTTGAAATTTGAACGGGGTCGCTTCGCGCCAAACGGCACTCCGGCCGACACACTGCTCATCTGAGGTCGTTTGATAGCTCAAAATGAAGCTAAGACACAGGGCTACATGGCTAGCTAATAATAAGGAATCCGTACTTAGGCATTAAGACCGGAAATGTTTTGCGCCGTCTCAAATGCACATCGTATCTGCTGCGAAGACAGGACTCTGTACTTCGTCAGGGGTCCTCGGCAGCTCCCGTGGTACATACCAGCAGGGTGCTGGCTGCACCGTTGATTCAGCTCCTACTACATCAAACGCGCTAAAGAGGTTCACACACTCAAGTTGAGCGTTATCGCACACTGCAGAATACTCTATTTTTCAAAGCTAATTCCGCATGTGCCTTTTGCTCTACTGCCAAAGTTTATTGTTGCGTGATGATGGCCACTGGCCACTATCTGCTGAGAAAACACATGATATTGGTTGGTGTTCAACACGTCTGTTCGTGGGGCTGTGGCAATTTAATTTGCAATATAAACACTGAGAAGTTTGTACTACTGTATCACATTTCAAAATTTGTGAACAATGATGTTATTGTATTGAATAGAGAGTGGTTTGTCAAATGCAGACCATACATGTATATATGCATCCACAAAGAGCTCGATGCTTGTGGGTATAGAGTCGATGACACACAGGTAACTCCAATGCAGCTGGGCGACCAGTTGATGTTCTAGCAGAATAATCATCCCTTCGTGCCTACTTACTATAATAATAGACTAGACTAGACTAGTGGTGGAACACGTACTTTCCTGCTATGTACAAATATGAGGCAGTAGGTAGGTGGCAATCCCAGACTTCACCTTTCCTCATTCACTTGAGAATTTGCCGTAGAGCGACGTCGATCTGCGTATCTTGCCAAGCCTGACGTGACGCGGCATCCCAATGGACTCGCTCCCGTTGTTCTACCCGCGCGAGAGGAACCACCACTCGCCTCGCTTTCGTTTCCCCGACGTCCGCACCTTAGATACCCAACACGTTGTGATGCAGACCGAGCTCGATACCAAGGCTTCACGTCGCCGGAGCTCGTCGAAAGCTGCAACTCGACTGGCTGATTTCAATTCTTTCCCGTGGCTAGGATGGCTCTTCGTCTACGCTTTCGTGCAATTATGTTTCTCCGTTGCTCGGAGCCTGGCGCTGCGATCACTCATCGACATGTACGGGACAGCTGGGGATCACACTGCCGCCGTGAAAGTCGCTGCATTGAGCCTTGGATTTCTCGAGGATTTTATCTGCACCACCTATTTTGCCTGTGCATTATGGATGTTCGATGCCTTGCAACACGTAGCCATCGACTGGTTCGCGCAAACGGCTGGAGTTCCGATCGAAATATTCGTCGTAGTTGCCAAGTTTGCAGCGTCGTGGCTGTTTTTCTTCGCGATGATGGCACCTTTCGTCGCCGACATGCTGCTCGTGGTGTATCGAGACATGAGATTCACGTTCGCTTTACTGTCAACTTTGGTCAGGGAGAGAAGTCACCTCAAGGCTGCTCCGATATCAGGAGAAGAGATCCACAGTGGCTTCAGTGTTGCAGTAGGGCTTGTAGTCGTTTCGACACTATTCGCCGCTGTGCGCACGTGGGCTTCTTGGGCTGATTTAACTCGCTGGAACCCGACGCATTTTTTGCCGAGTCCTGCAAGCCCGCAACGAAAGACTAAAGTATATACGAAGGCGACTGCGGGTGGCGCCAAGTACGTGGAACTTGCCCTGGAAGAAGATGGCAATTACTCAGTTCACGATGAAAAAGTCGAGGAGATGAGCGGCATCTATCATAAGGTTGCGTACCACCAGACAATGCGCGTCGCTGTTGTTCTGATGGGACTCGTGGTCGTACCTGTGTTCGTAGTAGGGATACGCTGTGTTTGCTCACCCCTGGTGGCGTATTCAGCCCTTAACGCGACATTGAACGAGGCTTTCCTCCACGCCTTCCAACCAGCACCGATTGCTATTGAGTTCACGAACTCGAATGGGAATCCACCGTGGGTGGAGAGGTACATCGACGAATCCGAGTTACACCACCGCTTTGGAGACAACACGCTCTATCGACGTACCACATGCTTTACTGGAGATCTCGCCTTCAATGTCACTGTCGACAGCGATAACCCACCGAATGTGTTGGTCATCGGAGTGGAGTCCTTTAGGTTTCGAGATTCACGGTACCTCGTCGGAGATGAAGATCCTTCCAACCTGTTCAAGGGCACAAATATGACAATTACTCCGAACTTCGACAGGTGGGCAAAGCGCGGTATTGCTCTTCGCAACATTTGGTCCAGCATCCCAACTAGTCGTTCGCTAGAAAGCCTACTCTTTGGACAAATTCCGTACAACAGCAACGTACAAAGTGGCATAACTGGAGGAAAGAAAGACACGACGCTTTCAGGTCTGCCGCAGCTATTCAAAGAGAAAGGGTATGAAACCTATTTTACCACTGGGTCTTCAATTACGCTGGACGACTGGAACGTGTTTCTTCCTGCGCATGGCTTCGATACTGTGTGGGATGACAAGAAAATGACGATGCTAGCGGGAAAAAATCTGAACATCACCCAGGAGCAGTGGCGCGGCGACGAGCACAGAGGATTTGGCTGGGGTGTGCACGATGACGTAAGTTTCCAGCTTGTTGGTGACTTGATCGTCGACAAGGCAAAGCAACAAAGGGTAGTGGTGGCTAACGGCGGGACCAGGAAACCGCTCTTCCTGACGCATTACACCATATCCAGCCATGAACCTTACGACTCCTCGCCAAGATGGTACTCTGAATCGAAAAAGCCAGACTTCTCTAAACTGTATGAAGGAGAGCAGCACGCAGAGAGGATCAAAAACTACCTGGAAGTGAGGCACTTTACCGACATGGAGCTGGGAAGATTTATGGATCGCATGGCAAAGGAGGGAGTTCTGAACGACACCATAGTTGTCATCGTCGGTGATCATGGCCAAGCACCAGAGATGAACAACCCCAATGTCCATGAGGAATCAGTGACGCGTGTTTCAGGGGCTATTATAGCTGAAGGCCGGCTGGGTGATGCTGTTGGGCTTGTCATTGACGATGCGGCGGAGCAGTACGATATTCTCAACACACTCGCTGATATTACCGGTTTACCGGAGGGGGGATTCGTACAGAATGGTGTTGGCCGCTCACTGAAGCGTAAGAAATCGATCGGCGAGCGCGTGGTGTTCAGCAACGACCCGATACGGAATATTGTGACGTGTACAACAAAGGTTTGGGAGCTGGAACTCCCGGCAAATGTCTACTTGTATTGTGACCAAGAAAGCCAAATGCAAAGTGAGCTAAATCTAACTCGAGGACGCCTCCGCCTGCCATCTCTAGCAGTCCAGGGGAGGCCGTCCGAAGTAGCATAATCCTAGAGTAAACGGCAACCAGGGTTCGGCTTGTTCTTCCTGTAGGGCGGCTGCCGGGTGCGTGAGGAGCGTAACTGAGATCGGCTTGAGTATGGTTCTACAGCGCGCACTCCACGAGCGCAGGTTGCGGGTTGGAGGAGCTGGTGCATGATGCGTGCTCGCCATCATCACAAATATGGCGGTTGTTCGGGGGCACCAGCGCCTTCGCTACGATGCCGTGACGAACACAATGATGCTACACAACACCGAGACAGACTACCACATGGCGACAGATTTGTTACCGGGTCTCTCCACGGAAAAACAGGCGCAGTGGGAAGCATTCCGAGATGATGGTCGCGGCATCGCCGCATATTTTATCAAGCGTTGGGATAGTAACTGTTTGCTTGCTGTCAACTGCAGCACCTGATTGGGACAAGCCCCCCCCCCATAATGAAACATGCATAATACTTTTTACACTGATTTATTTATTACGCATGCACACCCGCAAGTACTCCGATGACACCACACCCTCAATCCTGCCAAGTCGGTAAGCAGTAGTACGCAGTTCGAAGAACTGTGTTAGGGGCCCTAAAAAGCTTGCGGTTATCATCCGGCAACATAACTCTACCATTACCTGGCTGTGAGTGTGTTGTCATCAAGCTACATGATACCCAATTCGTGTTTCCACATTTTCCTCGGTGCATACTGGCATGGGGGTTAACCCTTTCGCGAGAAGCAGTTATAATATCTTCTATACTATAGTATACAAAGTTAAGTCAAATCAATGTAAAAGGTCGCAAATATCACCCTTTAAGCCGTTGGTAGAGACAAAGTCGTGCATTGCACGAAGAGAAGCTCTGAAATTTTAGATGCAATATTGTGGTGATTGATTATAGGGCATCCTTCGCGTCCAGGTTTTTTTCGTCTGGGTTTTTACAGATATGACATCCAGGTATTGTCCAGGTCGGAATTGGCGAGTATTCGGACGGAGCAAGCGGAACGCAACAAAGTGCAGTGAAGAGAAGCGCAGTGTGATGGATACTCGGGTTTCCTGCAGAGACAGAGTAAATCCAAGTACCAAGGATCAGCAGCACAGTCAGCCAAGAATACCTGTGAGAAGATAGCATCCGTTTCAGGCGCGAGGACGAGCAGCCAGAGAAATCCAGTTAGTGAGAGTTCATTTTCATTTAGGAAGTGTAGACGCCGCGTTCAGACACGTCCAGCAGCGTCAACGATTCAGCGATCGCCATCCAGCAGGACGCTAGCTTGCTACGTTCACGACTAGCGGCCATGTTCATGAGCTTTGAAATCTACTACTTCCTCACATTATGTTGTTGTCGGTCAGGCTGCAGGTTTTCGGTCGAGTGAGCCTACATTTCGCCGTCAAGAGCAGTAGACCCGGCACGCTAGCTTCCATCGAGTCAAAACAGCTTACCGATTCCGACTCACCGTGCAGCGAACCCCCCCCGGGACCATCTAGCAGCATTCCAGCGAATGGCCAAGTGAATTTTTGTTAGCTTGTTGTGCCTTACCGCCGAGCTGGACGTGCCGGAGGAAAAACTACCGGGCGCAACACAAGCAAGTCGCTCTGAGACCCTCAACACAAGGGTGCCTCTTTCCTCAACGTCGGGCACAACAGTATAAACCTACACTTCCATCAGCGCCACGTTCCAACATCCCAGACAACAAGATAACGTCACTGCAAACGCAAGGCCAGGCCAACATCCAGCAACAACAACCGATTAACGCAACAGTCCACACTCGTGTTAGCATGGATTCGGGCAGCGTTCCACGATAGTACCATCGGTATTGAGAGAGATAATCAGGAATTGACAAGTCTGGTGGTGCGGTCAATAGGAACCAAACCATACAGATTGCGCGCTCCGATCGCAGTCAAGTTAAATACTCGGTGAATAGCGTCAACCAGAACATCAACTACGTGACGACTACATCGCTAGCGCCGACAAGCCTAGTTCAAGGAACATCCCGACTACTGCACCCCACGTACCGGATATCAACACTCTTTGGGTCACGTCCGTCCCCGAAATTCAGCGAGGCTACGAACCATGGCATTCAGCAACGATTCAAAACTTTGTACAACGACAACTAGCAGTGTTCAGGATTAATGTACATGAACCAACCGCAACAACACAGATCTAACACAGCGTCCACGAACCGGTCTACAGCGCAGACCGTGTACTGGAGAACGGTAGGGAGTCAGCGACAACAAATCCAGAATTTGGTGCAGCTTCAGCAACACCGATGCTACAGTACTGTACACACGTCGGGCCCATCAACACTGCTTCGCTCAAGATCTACAGCCTATTCACTGCAACAACACCTTGTCGGCCATCAACCTTTTGCTCTCTTGAGAGAACTCCACATCCACGATCAATCGCACTGGTCAATAGCGGCAACATCGCGGCACAGTCGCTAAGTAGCAGTCAGCAACACTATTACTACAAGGGCCATCAACAGTATTCAGTCACAAATCTCAGCAAGCTAGTGTCATCATCCATCGAGCAGGAGGCGCAAGACAAGAACCCAAAAGGTCGTCGAGGCCATGGAGAAGCAGATCAGCATGTACAAGCAGGCAAAGGAGCTGGAGTGCGTGCGGCCAGAAACGCATTGGTACAGAGGATCAAGCCAGCAACGTCATGGCAGCGTCGTTCTCATCGTTGACCGCTACAGTACAAACGCTCAGCAACACGGTCATGGCAACATCCAGCGACAACAAGCCCTGGCACAGGCGCCAGGTCAATGAGCGATGTTTCCTTTATCAGCATGGCTACATCCGCTCAGCAACCGGTCAGACTTCTGGTACAAACACCGGAAACAACAGCAACACGATGGCACAGACGCCTCAATCACGCATGGCTACGTGGGAACAGAAGCTCGGCAAATTTGGTACATATACCGGAACCACTGCCAGCACCAGAACAATAACACCATGACAGGGGTCTATTAGCATTGTTCAGTTCATCAGCACGGTCGCATGAGTACAGAAGCTCCGCAACCAGGCAGCCTTCTGGTCCAGACACCAGAACCAGAAACAACAGCAACACAATGACATAGACGACTCAGCCAGCCTTGCTCACTTCACGACGTGAGGACAGACGCACGGTCAATTCGGTACAGATACCGGAAGCAACAAATTGCAACAGCAACACCATGGCACATACGCCTGGTCCATCAACATTTTTCAGTTATCGGCAGGATTGCTTGAGTACAGACGCTCATGAACGCCCCGATACAAATAGTGGAATCAACAGCAGCACCGTGGCGTAGACACCTGTTCGATCAACATCGTTCATTCTTCGATCGGCTATTCAGTACAGCGGTACAGCCGCATACAACTAAAAGCAACGTCGAATTCAGAAGCAGCTAAAGACAACAGCTCCATCAACCTACCAACCCAATCGTGGAGTACAGGACGGCAAAACAGCATGCATCACCGTGGCTCAGATCACTTGCAGCATCGTTCGAGTACAGCAGGCAATTCTCATCGCCATGGTACTCGTTCGGACGCCGGGTGCCTATACTGCTTTCATCGTCCTCGTTCAGCCGACCAACACCTTCAAATGAGTACAGCAGCTTGGTGGAGAGATCAGAAGCACGATGGCAAACACAGGGTGCATCAGCTCAGTTCAGTTCTCAACGATACAGATCCCCCCATTCGAACGAAGAGGGTCTTCATACAATCAGGAGCATCAGTGTACAACATTCGGATTAGCATCAGTATTTATTCAGCATCTATCAAGACCATACAACCGCTCCGGCGCATGGTGCAGTGTGCGTTTTCAACACAACATGGGATATCTGAATCAGTAACAGCATCTCGACTCGGCGAATCACAGCCTATCAGACTCATAACGTTGCAGCAAGCGATGCCACCGTCAGCGTACTACCAGTATTTTGCGATCATGTATCATGACAATGATTTACGGAGCGCAGGCGCGACTCCGACTACGGGCCAACGGCCCCACAGCAGCAGCGTATTTTTGCCGTTGATTTGGTTTGAAAGTCGCCTTGGATGCAGCCCCAGTACAATTTTACGTTGCTGAATTTTCAATTCTACTTCAGCCCCACGCCGAAGTGAAACAAAACGTCAGTCTAAATCACTTCACTGCGCAGTATGTAGGCAGCGAATCACCAAACTACCAGCGAAGGAAAACATGTCAACTATTACAGAACGTTGGCCGCGTCGAAGAAAAGTGGACAACAGCAGAAACTTGTACCCCAGAATTTACCTGTACCCGATCACATATGCATGGCAGTGGTTGCAGAAGCCGTAGCCAGCGCACTCAGCAGGCGCACTGCGTTCAACGGCTAGCAAGAGCCAAAAACACTCCAACCCCTGTGCGGTAAATAAGATTCTACGGCAGTGCTCAGTATTCACTGAACTACAAATTTGCCAGACAGCAAGAAATCACCCGCAGCGACAACGCTTCTGATCGCGATCAGCCGACTGACATCGCATCAGTGCAAGCACCAAGTCAAGTCGACCAAGACTCGTGAGTCGTGACTCAGCTTCGGCGGCGACATCATTAGACGCATACAGCCATTCAAAAGTTTCATCGACGCGTGCTCATCGCGACATGGTTATCGCACGATATACCCGATGGTAACACCGATTTCACGGGCCAGCAGCGCCATGCCAGCACAGTTAAATTACTACGACCCTGGTCCATCCTGTTCTCCAACCTGTCCGGACCTCGTTAATGCACAAGGCTCAGTGATTTCACCGTGAAATCACCAATGAAATTTTCACGAATACGCATCAATTTCAAACTTAGGTGCAGGCTGCGTGAGCTGCACCGTGCAACTCACCAGGTGATTCCAACTCCAGCGGATCGACTCGTCTCGCACCAATTTCGCCGCTCAAACTTTTTGGGGGCTAAGCCTCTCATTACTGCGAGACCACTGCGCCCAATTACACTTATCCGAATACAGCGAGAAGCGGAATATCGCCCCAACTATCGAAGACTACCGGTCGGAGCGAAACCAGCTATTTACCTCGGCGATAAGTTTTTCGTATCAAGGATCCGAGTGGGTGACGACAAAACTGAACGCAAACGAAACTGGAGCATCTACCCAGTCATCCGTTCTTAAGTACTCGCCAAGTAAGTAAGGTCGATTACTCATACCAGGAACTACGGGCCCTCGAGTGCTTCATCGAGCAACACGCCCGACTATGAGCCGTCATCACCTGAGGCCAACAGTGCACCTCAAGTCTCGACACACATTATAAGTGACAAGAACCTAAATTCAACAGAAGCAGTCATCACGTCACTACTAAGGCTGGTGGCTGTCGATACGCCATTGTTCAGACCGATCAGCAATACAAGCTTTCAACCTGAGTCAAGTCCTGACATCAAACGACATGGAAAGTTTTGCAAGTTCTGCAAGGAAAATGCAATACGAAGTTCAGTACCCAGACCAATTCAGCGGCGTCATCGAGCAACACACGGATACGAGCCGTCTACTAATGGGGCCAGTCTTTCACAGCCCTGCTTAGCAGTGCCACTCAACCCTCGGCTCGTATCCCAAATGAATTACCCGATTGCCCCCTACGATGTCTCAATGAAGGGAATTATTATTTACTTACCAGATTCAATTTAGTTTTCATTTCGCGCTCAGCCAACAATATCTCAGTGCCCACCCTCCCTCCCACGGCACACGGCGTATGAGGAGGAGGCAGTGTGATGGCGCGAACGCACAACACGGCCAAGATCAAGCAGCGGATAGCCGAAGAGGCTCTCAGGAAGGAAGAAGCCCGATCCGAAGAAGCAGCACGCAGAGCACGCGTCACGGGGGCCCGCACGCACTCAGAGAGGTAAAATGCAGTTCTAGGCTACTTTTAGACGTACATGAGGTGGCGTTCAACGACACAGCAGTCGCAAGTGTGGCCGAGGAGAGATATCCTCGGCATCCGTAGGACTTGGCTGTACCTCAAATTCGCTGACATGTTATTCGATTTCATTTTCGCAGATATATATTGTGGGTTCTACTCAAAATTTTCCCGGCCGATTGATTGAATCGATCGGCCCCCAATCGCCCCGCGTGTACTCTGGCGTATACAAGTTCAACTAAGTACGAGTGTAGCCATCACATCGCCTGCAGGTGATTCAGCTAATGACTTGGGAATTGTATGTGGACGATTCAGCGAACCACTCAGGATTTCTAAATTTAGCCGGAATTCACAATATCGCTTTAGATCAAGTAAATGGCTTAGTGGCGACTCTATTCGTGCATTTTACGAAGTACTTACGCCGTAAGTACTGCAGCAGAGATAGCAGCAATTTGAATGCACCTTAAGCTGGTCCCCGAAGAAACAGGGTTAATAATTGAATGATGTCATGGGGTTGCCTGGAGATATTTTAATATCTCCAGGCAATCCCATGGCTTTAAAAAGTCAGGTCATGGTCGCCAGTTGTAGTAGGTTTCGGAATACTACGAGGGAAGCTGGCGCTTCCGGGCAAACCAAGGGTCTGTTGTTGGCTTAGCAAAAGTCAAAGTGATCTCTTTCTACCTGCTGCTAGCTGTTGGCGGTTTCTACCGTCGACTTCTGCGAGCGTCATCTACCAAACCGACCTCTATGTTGGTCGCATTGGTTTCGCTAAGCTTACTTCTATCTTTATCCTAGTGCCAGCTTGGTGGCGTCTATCCGTAGACGTCACACGATGAGTGGGCGGGGCTTGCTTCTATGGAGCCCTCCACAACACCAGTATCGCTTCCACTTTTTCTTATGTTCGCGCATGTGAGTTTTCCAGGCATTAAAACCTGGACAATACCTGTTTTGGTAGTTTAAAAACGGAACCGTTGGAGGCTATGATTTCAGTCATGGAAACACTCATGATTTCCAAACATGATTGGTCCATGATTGTAATTTATTTTTTTCCTCACCTCAACCAGTTCGCCTATTTCCGATCGATGTTGAAACAGTTGGCATTTCCAGTTTGGCCTTCCATTCAGACAAGACAAGATGGCCGAGGAAGCGGCGGACACCAAGCGCGCGGTACATCAGAAAGGAGGAGGCACAGCGGCAGCAGCTCGAGCACATCCATGGCCGCGACGAGGTCCAAGCATCTCCGGCGCCCTGCGTGGCGCTCAAGCGTCTTCCGAGAACGACGAAATGGAGGACGTAGAGCTGAAGGAAGACTACGTGAGGACTGACGGTGACGGCACACAGGCTGACAGTGCAGATGCCGACACAACTGCTGATGCGTGGAGCGACGCGGGGGATAGCCAGGCAGATAGCCAAGCGCTCCATATCCAAGGCAGCGGCAGTCCCGTGGAGGTTGCAGTTGAGCCTCCGGTCGTCTACCACAAGAGCTGGGAAGCATGGCAGTCATACTTGAAGAGCTACTGCGCGACCACGAAGCAGGTGCTGGTAGTGCAAGAGACCTTCAGTCGTGCCGAGCAGAACAAGCGGCTGTCCAAGACGAAGAGAGGGGGAGATGCATCACAGTTGGTTCCGGAAGATTTGGACCCCTACAGCCGTGTGTACATCTGTACACACGGTTGGAAGAAGCGCAAGTCTCGGGGGACAGGCAGCCGTCCACGACAGCACATCCGGCTGACCAACTGCCCCTTTCGGTTTCGAGTGCAGTGGAACCTGGAGCGTATGGAACTTCAAGTGAAGAACGGTCGGTTTGTTCACAACCACGAGGTGTCGGTTGCAAGCTTCGCGACGTATCCAAGTTCTCGGGGCGTGGTGAATCCGTTGGTTGGTGCGAGAGTCGAAGGCATGCTGGCTGTCGGTGCGAAGAGGTCCAAGATCTACGACTACTTGCTCGAACACGACCAGAACGTGATTCAAGTTGACGTGGATAACATGGTTCGCGAACATGCTTCCTCCATCTCGATGGCCGACGACAACGACGCCACAGCCAGGGAGATCGCAGCTTTCGCAGCCGCTGATCCAGAAAATGTGTCGTCGGTTGCTGAGACTCCCGCTGGGGAGACGGGTGTCCTTTCGCTAGCGACTGCGCACATGAGGCGCATCTACGGACGGTTTAGTGAGTTGCTGTTGGTCGATTGCAGCCATAAGACGAATCGGTGAGTTTCTGTAGTGCCCATTATGATTCGATGATTAATCATATTCTGACCCATGATTGTTTATTTATTTATTTCAGATACAATTACCAGTTGCTTACGTTTATGACGATGAATGAGTTTGGAGAGGGTGCTGTCGTCCAGCAATCGTTGTTGGAGGTGAACGGCGACTGGCACATGGACCGAGCGGTGGCTCACTTTAAAAGGTTGCACCCCACTCGGATTGATCAGCTTCGCGTTATCGTCGTCGACAAGGACCTTAACGAGATTAAGGTCTTGGAGTCCAACTTTCCCAAGGCTCGCGTGTTAGTTTGTCACTTCCATGTGATAAAGTATCTCAAGGAGAAACGTGCGAAGCCCGAGTACAGTAAAGTATCATCGGACGATGCTAGTCAGGTGGACGCAGCTGTCCACGCCATGGTGTATGCGGACAGCGAAGATATGTACACGCGAGCTCATGCGTCTTTCAAAGGCATTTGCGATCGAGTTGGTCTTCATGATTTCTTCCTCTACTTCGAGAGAAACTGGAATGAAAGTCAAGATCGCTGGGTGCTGTACCGCCGTGCCATGCTTCCGCACTTCAAGAATCACACGAACAACAGGCTCGAGAATTTCTGTGGAAAATTGAAGGGCGAGGTCGACGGGAGCATGAGCATGGCTGGTTGCGTGAAGGCTCTCGTTGCGTATGACAGACGCATGGAGAAGGAGTACACGTATCGCCTCACCAGGATCGGGCGCTTCGTAAACTCCAGTTACGACGAGGAAATGTCCAACGTGTTGAGATTTACCTCTCCCTTCGTCGCTGAGAATATCGAGGTCGAGTACTCCAGGGCGGTCGCGAACGCTGGGAGATACACGTTCACTGTGTGTGGTGATGATCAAGATCAAGTGGTGGTACAGGGCGCTTCAAAGATACACCGACTGAGACTAGACAACTGGACCTGCGACTGCGAGTTCAGCCTGACAATGAAGCTACCGTGCCGCCATGCAATGGCTTTCCGCAAGCGTGAGCGTGGTGAGGGTCCTATCATCCCCTGGATGAGCATTGGCATGAGGTACGCTGTACTTCCTCATTCATTTTTGTATGATCCATGATTTACATGAATAAAATCATGGAGTATCCATGATTAAATCATGATCTGACCCATGATTGTTGTCTATGATCTGTCCATGATTTTTTTCAGGTGGACGAATACCCCCCGCAGCCTTCAAAGGGTAAATCAATTCACCTACGAGGCCTATCGTAAAGATGGAAAGAAGACTCGCCTAGCTGAAAAGCGCACGTCCGCCCAGCGGTACCGAGCTGCAGCCCGGGCGACGCACTTAATTTGCACTGAAATGGCTGATATCGAGGACGAAGATGAATTTGATGACTTGCTGGAATTGTTGATGACGAATTGGCGCAATGTGCGCCAACGGAAGATGCCGACTTCGTCTGGCGCAGACAACACTGCTATGGACGCCTATACTGCCTCAATCCGGAAGAATGGAGGGGCGAAAGATGATCGGCAGCTAACAGAGGACGCGAAGGTCGAGTTTGACCTGAGTTCAGGCGACAGTGAAAACCTTCCAGACGAAGACGAAATGGAGGAGAAGGTGCCCATCCCGGGTGGAGTTGGCATAGATCTGAAGGAACAAGCAGCACCAACCATTCGTCTGAATCCCAAGGCGAAGAAGGTCGGGGCTCCACGCAAATTCAAGGCAGTCACACAAGCTGGTGACAAATCGGATAGGAAGTGGTATCAGCAGGCGGAGCAAGGACGGCAACAAGCTGGGGAAGTAACGTTGCGCGCTCTAGCGGGTGCCTTGGCCCGCGAGATGCCTTCTCTTGTTGATACGCAGCGCCGTTTGTCTGGAGTGATAGTGAAGTTCAGCAGTGCGGAAAGCAAGAAGCCCAAGCTCCGGATGTTGAAGAACCCGGTAATGACCATGGATTCGTTCTACCTGCTACCCCCCAAGCTTTTGGACGCCTGCATGAAGGTCCTCCCTGTTGCTAACACGTCAGAGTGTGCAATTGAGGTGGATGGCTCGCAAGAGACGCGAACAGTGGCGAAGAAAGATCAAGTCGAGACGGTGGTCATCAAGGATGTGGGGAACTATTCGCGGAAGCAGATCGAGACCTTTGTCCGTATCCAGAATCTGAAGACAGTTGTGCAGCTCGGTCTGAAACTGCACAAGTGGCTCACGGTTGAGGGCATTCCTGCGCTCCCGGCTAAGTATCACGATGTGGCGAACCAAGTAGCGGCTCAAGTGCTAGAAACGTACCCGTACACGCAGATCGACGGTCTTCCTGCGCTTCCAGACTTCACGTTCTCCATGCTGTATAGAGCAATTCCGCCCACATGGCTATCGGATGCGTCCATTAGAGCTCTCTGCGTGCGCCTAACACATGACTTCCCTTCGTGCCGGTTTGCGGGGTTCCAGGATGAAGTGCCTCACACGACTAGGACACGACGTTCTAGTGCTGCGCCTGTTTCGAGAGATATTCAAGACCGGGTGTTCCAGCAAGTGGCGGAGGAGGGAGTGGAGTGCGTGTTACTCCCCCTGAACTTCCACAACACCCACTGGTGCTGTCTGGTGGTGGTTGTGAGTACGCAGCGGATCTTCTACTACGACCCGCTGAACCAGGCGGTGTACCTCAAGGCCGCTAATGCTATCGCGCAACATCTCAAGATTTCTGGACTCCAAGCTTACGACGTTGCCACCCAGAACAATCCGATCCAGTTTGACGCCTTCAGCTGTAGTATCTACGTGTGCTGGATGTTCATCCGGCACGTCGTCAGAGGCCCGCCCCTGGACATGAGCGCGACCGCGTTGTCAAGACGACGCTTCGAGCTCTTCTTCTATTTACTATCTGGGCGACTCCTCACGAAGGAAGAGGCGGAGCAGCACGAGGCTGAGGCAGCCGAGGAAGACGAGAAGATGCCTGCGCCTGCGCCTCCAGCCGCAAACAACGCTGACGAGGAAGAGGATGTTCCTCCCACCCAAGTCGCGAAGTAAGTGTGCATCTTTTTCAGTTCTAACTGCAGGATAGCTTCTAAAGCGTCCGATAATTGATTCTGGTTTGCGATTCATCTTTGATCATGTGATATTTGTGGGGATGACACTTTCCATACATGATCTCACAGCAACTGATGTGTCTCTACTGGCATGAGCTTACACGAGACTCCATGTTCACGCGTTCTGTTCGACTTTGCGTACAAACTGCAACACAATGTTGCAACCCATGATTAATCCATAATCCATGAATAATCATACTTTAATCATAGACAAAATTTCAGCCCCACGTCTGTATCTCCTTCGTCCTCGGCGTATCTTCTCGAATCTTCTCCATATGGCGATCGTCCTAAATACTAACTTACCATCCATGATTGATCATGGAATAAGTCATGGGATATATTATGATTATAATCATAGCCTGCATCATCTGCCATTTAAAAATATATTACGCCAATTTCGGGCACGTCCTCCACCCATCTGAGAAAACTGGATAATACCTGTTGATACACCTGGAATTTACCTGTATCTGATTCCGGCCAGCCTTCCAAAATACCTGGACTGTAAGGTCGTCCTTGATTATACTCTGCAAATTCCCCCGGATTAGGGAGGAGGATTTGCCACGAGGAACCCGGCCAGCACGAAGCTGGAGGCACCGGAAGCGAGGGAATCGCGGACACCGGCCAGAGCGGCCAGTAGGGCATGGTGTTACAGAAGCCCCAGGCGACAGGGGGGGGGGGGCGCGGGATCGCCCACCGGACACTATAGAGGATCAGAGACCGAAGACAGCAGGGAGCAGTGCCACTGAGGACGGGACGGCGGCGGGACCACCCAATTCCTCAGGTAGGCAGCGTGGACCACACCAACTGGAGGACGCACCAGCCGGCACACCCTCCGCCGATCCACAACCTGTGACGACACCATTGGACGCGCAGGGGGATGGCGGAAGGGTGCAAGGCCAAAGACAAGGACATCAACTGGCACCGGTGGCGGTTTTCCCACCACGACACGGACAGGGGCCAGCGATGACGGGGAATTACGCAGCGGCAGTGAGGAGTGGGGGCGCAATGTTATCAACAGCGCCGACTGAGTTGCCGACAACGATTGTCGGGCGGCACTGGCGCCCACGCGAAATCACAGGGATGCTCCACTCCCTGGACAAGGACTGGCACGTGACGAACGCGCCAGCCGATTCGGCTCACCATGCCCAACTCCGCAAAGTGGCGATGAAGCTGTCGGACGTACGCGCGGATGGTGCCCTACGACCGATCACTGCCATAGAACAGGAGTCGTTATTGGCATACGTCAACAAGGAATTAGAGCTCCCGCATGCACCTTTCTTCCTGAAGGCAACACATCCGCTCATCCAGCGGGTCATGCTCGAACAATTTCACGAGATCCACGTGGAAGTGCAACTCACGGCAGATGTCACGCCGGCAGCAAAGCTACGGCGTAATATGAATCATTGGCGCAGCTCTACACATCCAATGCTGACTCGCCCAGGGGCAGGCAGATGCTCAATCGGCTCATGGAAGACGTCAAGATGCTTCATTTTGACGGGGTACACACCCTAAAATTCGTGTTCAACTCTTTCAGAATTGTACAGATCTATTTGGGGATGGCCTTAAGACTGAATGGTACTTGCATTGAACTAGAGGACTCAGGCGCGGGGGATGCTGGGTTGACCTACCGGCCTGCGCGTCTTCGCAGGCAATATGCCATCCGGGTGTATGGAGCAGAGGATTTGGGATTCGTAGTGCTCATGACGGCGCTTGGCAGGCTGCCAGGGGTTAATATCGTGGACGCAGAACGACCAAGGGTGGACACTACGGAAATCATCGATAACAGGTACTTCCTGCTGCGTTTCAGCGAGGAGACCTGCCCGACGGAACTTCGCAATATCACGAAGCTAGAGATACATGGACACGTGGTCACACTGCATCATCATGTCGTACACCAGCGAGTGCCATGTGGTAGGTGACACGATGGGAATCAAGATTTTTACTGTGGAACGTGGTGATTGGTGGAAAAGCCAATATACCAATATGTATGGAATCGTGGGACATGGTGATACTTTCGGGACGCGGCGTTCTCACGTCCAGCAGTGGATCGGGTTCAGTGCTCTGGACGTAATGAGTCTGGACGCACCAACTGCCGGACGACGGGTCAAGCCTACAGGAGCGATCAAGTGCCCCAGTTTGTATTAGACTGGGTGCCGCCCGTGCTGACACGACTGAACGTGTCAAAGAACACCGAAGAACACCGAAGAACACCAAAGAATACCGAAGAACAATGGACACCCTGGACGAGAGGATGAAGGTATAATCAAGCCAAGTGATATCCGATCGACCAAGGCGACCAACCAGGTTCCGGGAAGATTCCGTGGAACCTTGAAGTCCTACGCCTGTACCCACGACATCACAATGAGATCAAGGATGCCTAAGATGATGACGCCCCCTCAAGGTATACTAAGAGTAAGTCAAAAGCTGAATGTGTGTCTATTGCAGGAAGATAGCCACAAAAGATAAAACCAAACAGAGTTCAATATTCCGTGTACCCCGCAAGCGCTCGAACAGCTTCGGCCGGACAAATACCGGCGGCCCCGATCAAGTGCTGAAGGCGAAAGGCCCTCTGTAGAAGGACATCCAGAGGTGTGGACTCCACCCCCAAAACTCCAAGTCCAAATTAGGGTGAGTAGCGGGTGTGGAGTCCGTGGTAAATCTGCCCTATTTCATATTCCAATTGTAGTGTGCGCTCAGGCGATCCTACATTTTATATCCCATATACATCCTGAAAAGAGTGGAAGAAAGTCCCATTCAGGATCGTGATCGAAGGACATCTTGTGTGATAGGTGGTGAGATTGTATTGAACCATCCCCAGTGCTTCTGGGGTGGTGTGCGTTTGTAAAAGCTGACCGGGACTGACCAGTGTCCTGGAGGTGCAGCTAAGTTGACTGGTGTACGATCCACCGTTCAAGGGTAAGAACGGTTGTATATTTGTGTGTATAACTCTGTATTGATTTTAGTTATCTTGGTTGTTGGAGCTACGTCTAAGTTGGTGATGCTACGCTCTTCTCCAAAGACCGATATTGGTATACAAAACAACTAATCCCCGCGGTGCATCTCCCGGTTCGAAGACAAACGAACCTAGAGGGGTTACCACAAGGAGCACATGTCACCTGGACGTTTACGTTCAGGAGTTCCCAGTGGAGGACTTCCTAACCGGAAGCACCTTCCAGAGTCTGGAACACGGCACTGTACACCTGGGCGGTCAAAAGGCGTTCACCCTCCTCGCCACAGCTGGTGCGCGTGCCCGGATTCGAATCAAGGGATTTCACCGCGAAGTTGTTTATATTTTTTGTATTGGTTTATTACGAGGAAGCGTACTAACCCACTAAACTAGTTCTTATGGCTAAAAGAAGGAAGGACATGCGAGACGCCGGTCGTGAGGGTCGCGAACGCGAAGAAGCTACGCGAAGTTCACGACGCGCGGAGGGGCTGCCGCCCGAGGAGCATGCGAGTCTGGAGGAAGTTGTCCGGACGGCTCGGAAGGCGGGCACTGCAAAGCGCAAGGCAGCCCGTGAGGAGAAGAAGCGGTCTTTGAGTCAAGACCAGCCGGCTGCAGAGCCACCCGTCCAAGACGACGCGCACCAAGTGTCGGCGGATGGGAATGCTGGAGGCGAGTTGGAGACCGGTCAGGGTTAACCCGGTCTGGGTGAACCCGAAGTGGCGTCTGTAGGAGGCGTCGATGCGGAAGAGTCCCAGGTGGAGAGTCGAGTTTCGGATTCCCCTCTGCCTGAGCAAGATGTGAGCGTGCGGGCACCCGCTCAAGATGTGCCCCTGTCGACAGTCCGGGAGGATGTGTCTGGCGAAGACATGGAAGCACTAGCACTCCTGGAAGAGAAGGCCCCGCCGAGTCTACAACTTTCGACGACGGTGCAAGGGGCTGTGGCCCCGAGTTCACAGCGACTGGGTGATGATTTGGCTAAGGAGTATGTGGCGAAACAAGTTTCTAGGTGGGAACAAGTTCGTTCTGAACGAGTTCTCCCACCTGCGGTGCAGTATGACTGGCCGAGTTCTCGGCCTGACTCTCTGCCATGGCTTGCAGCTACACTCGCGACGTCCAAATACATGGCTGCCCGTGCGACCTTGGGTGATGCCATCCAAGCTTGTGTGGTTGAGCTCAATCTGGATCGACGTGATTTGGCTACTGCTCAAGATGTAGTCGCCGCTGAGATTCCGGTCGGTATCTTCTCGCCCAGAGAGTGCATTGCTGTTCTACAAGCACTGCTCTTCGAGGCAGGTTTCCACTTCGACAACCTGGTCCCAGTGTGGTTCAGGACGCGTGCGTCCAAGATCACAGCGGACCTCGTACGAAGTCTAGTTGGGGACCTGCAACGTCTTCTGGCTGCCGAGTTAACGGAGTGGCGGACACTTTGTGTCGGAGCCACGCTCGAAGTGACTCCTGCAATCGAACGAGAAGCTGAAGTGGAAGAAACACCCTTTCTGGATTACCATGCAGAGGATCAAGATGGGGACTTGCTGATGAACGATTATGAGATCAACCTTCTTGGACGAAGTTATGTTCTACGTTTACACTTGACTGGTCTTCGCCCTGCTCGAAGTGCGACTAGCTCTTCGGCTGGAGAACCACCATCGAAACGTCAACAACATCGACCACCTCGACCGGAAGATCCACTTGCATCTTTACCATCCGAGCTTCCATCGACTACGACGTCCGACCAGGAAGACCTGTCTATGGTGCCAATATTGGACCCTGTCCCGAGCTTGGTTGGCACCACCGATGGGTCTGCCCGTGTCACGACGTCGGAGTCCCTTATATCCAGGAACAGTTCACCAGGGTCCTCTTCGACGTCACTAGAGTCTGGTGGAGTGGCGCATATGCCACTCGCCGTTTACGGCCCAATGGTGATGTCTGCCAGGACCGCTAGTTCAAGCGCCCTTGGAAGTGGAGATCTGGGATACTACTTGACCCGTCAAGCGATCACTCCAGAACGGAGAATCCTGCCGGATCAAGATGATGTTGTCATGGCAGAGCCCGAAGTTGCAGTGAGTACAAAGATCAGTGAGACACCCGAGTCGAGAAGACGCAGGATCCCCAACCGGAGACATTCGTCTAGTGAATCTGAATCGGAATCCGACCGGAGTCGTCATCATCGGAGTTCTCGAAGCCGACGTAGTTCGTCCAAGAAACAGTCAAGGAAGAGATCCTCATCACGACACTCGAGTTATTCCAGACACTCACATCGTTCGGGAAGGTCCGGATGGTCGGTGTCGACCGGAGTGGCTGAAGCCGCTGTGAGCGCATTACGTGAGGCACAACAAGTCCGCGAAGAACTGGCGAAGCTGACCGAACAACTTGCAGTTCAGAAGTCAACGAGCCAGTCAGATGTGAACTTCCAACAAGTACTTGCAGAAGCCGGAACACGTGCCCGTGAAGCGGAGCTGCGAGATCAGGAGGCTGAACGCCGTCTAACTGGACTCTCTGCTGAACACGCTGAAGCTGCTTCCCAAAGGGAAGATGTTGCGGCTGTTATTCAGTCAGCATGTCTCCAGGCGGCCTATGCCGAAAGGGAACTGGTGGAAGCTGTGGCGATACAGCTCTTGCAACAGCAGCAAGCGGAAGTGGACGCAAGACGGGAAGCTGAACAAGCTGCGTGGCTCCAACAAGCCCAGAAGAATATGGACGAACAGCAAGCTGCCTTTGAGCAACGTCTGGAAGATGAGCGAGTGACTGCAAGGAATATGCAGCGATACCAGGCTGAACAAATTCGGAATCTTCAAGCAGGCTCTACTCCAGGGCAAGTGAGTCACGTGACACCCCCCCCCCCCCCCCAACCCAGTGACACGAGTCAAGGCCGAAAGGACTAGCTCTGAAAGAGCAGCTGAGAAAAGTGGGAACATGGGAGAGGTCACCAGTAGTAATCAAGCCGGAACTGACTCGAGGAATACAGTTGAACGACTGTTGGCGCAGATCAGAGGGACGTTACCAGACCCCTCAATCACGCGTCGTGCTGGAAGTGTGCCAGCCCCGAGGAAGACTGACGCGAATGCTGCTACGATCAAGACGAACGTGCCACAGAGGACCCGGACGGAGACGCCCAAGGCGGACACCAAGAAGAATGTGAAGTCAGAGCGTCAATCGGGGTCGAAGAAGCCGGACAAGAAGCCTCCTCCCCCAAAGAAGTCCAAACGTGGTCCCCCATCTGGCCCCAGTTCGAGATCCAGCTCAAGCTCGAGTTCAAGTTCAGACTCAAGCTCGAGTGACTCTGAGGACAGTCTGGATGAAGACCTGTCGACAGGTGTAGATGCCTCGGACGCGACTAAGGTTGGTGGAACCCTCTTGACTCTCCGCCCGTACGTCTCCTCCAGTACTTTGGAGAAGTTTGACGAGAAGGCCTCCATGGGAGACCGTCGGAGCTGGTGGGAGCGTTTTGTCAACATGTCAGTTCAAGGTGGCTGGACGGACAAGATGAAGACCAGTGAGCTCAAGATGAAAATGCCCTCGGCGGTACGGAATTGGCGTGGTCAGCTCTCCAAGCATGTACAAAGCAACTGGAGAAGACTCTCGGGAGAGTTCAAGCGCAAATACTTGAAGGCCCGGACGTCCGTCTGAACGATATTACACTATGCATCAGAAGTCGAACGAGAGTGCCATTGAGTTCTTCTACAGGCTGAACGAGGCTGCAGTCAAGGCAGGCATACGCTATAAGAAGGGCAAGAAGGATTCCGCTCACCACATCAAGCGTTTCATCAAGAACCTGAGAGACCAGCTCAAGGCCATCTTGCGCAATACGAGATTCCACAACTTGGATGACCTCGAGTACGTCCTGCAACAGGATGAAGACCTAGGTCTAGACGGGGGTATGACACTCCACCGCACCGAACAAGAGACTTCAGGGCGGATAATATCCCACCCAGACGTTTCAAGCCGGGACGCCAAGGTCGAGCGTACATTGGTTTAAGTGGTGGAGAATCAGAAGGCGAAGTCGAGGGGCGCGTACCCTTTGAAGATGAAGAAGATGACTCAGATGAAGCCCCTCCGGAACCCCGGAGTTCAGGACGAAACAAGCTAGAAGTCGCTAGCCCTGAAGTGCCAACTCGGAGTGTGCCCACCCAGGAAGTGACAACCGAACAAGAGATCCGCAAGGCAGTATTTCGGGTGATGGAACATTCTGAGTGGAGACCCCCGCCACAGGCGGATCCTCGCCCGGGTTGGCAGTCGCCTCGCCCTGGTTGGCAGTCTCCCCGGCCGGATAACCCGAACAAGAACGAGTTCTGTGAGAAGTGCAGCAAGTTCGGCCACAAGGAGGAGAGCTGCTGGAGTGATATGAAGCGCGACAAATGCAAACGGACGGGACACCCAACACATGCGTGCAGAGTCCCTCCGTGCAAGAATTGTGGAGATTTCCATGGCGGTCAGTGTGCAGACCATGAAGCCCTTCAAGCTGTGAAGACTCTCGCTCGTCAAGGCATGCTAAAAGACCTGCCCTCTCACATCCTCAAGAAATTGTTGGGTGGAGAGGCCAATCAATGGAAGTCGTTAAACGAGTAAGCCCGCTGGACAGGGGTCCAGAACGCGTCGGGCTGAAGAATCCCCAACGATGGTGTGTCTTAGTGTATGTCGGACCAGAGCTGAGAAAGAAGATGAACGATAACCAACAATGCATGACTTCTATTCGAGATGATACTGCTGAGTCTGGAGGATGTGACCCTGAACGGACCCCTCCAAGATTGAATGACCAAGACGCTCCAACCGAGATCGAGTTAGGTCCCGGTCAGCGTTACGGTTGGTGGGCAGATCACGAACAAGAAGACAGTCGCGACGTTGCGTCGGTACATGGAGCAGTGAATGATCTTCGGGTACAGATCCTGCTGGACACTGGTGCGTCTGGAAGTATGGTCAGTTTGAACCTTGCGCGTAGGCTCAAGCTGAAGCTCCAGATGTTACCAGAACCTATCAAGGTGTCCGGCCTAGGAGGAGTCCCGACGTATATCACTGCGAGTGCGAGAGTCAAGATCACGCTTGGAGTACGAGTGGTTTATGTCATGAATGTCTGGGTGACGAACATTGGCGAAGATGTGGAAGTACTTCTGGGAATGAACTTCATGTACGCCGCTGGAGTTCGATTATGTGTGCGCGAAGGGCTCGTCCAACTCCCAGACGAAGAAACTATCCTGATGAGTGGAGGGGCGTCGCGTCAACACATAGGGTTAGACCTGACTGTGTTGTCTACGCGCAGTCTCTATCTGCGCCCAGGGGAACATGCAATGGTTCGTTTTGAATATGGCCAAAGCAGCCCCCACCGGGATGTAGTCTGGGCAGGACGAGGCGATCGCTGGGTGACTCAAGTCATCTACACGGCACAATCAGGAGCTACTGCAGTCAAAGTGGTCAATATTTCCGAGCAGATGGTGTGGATTGACACTCGAACCCCGCTTGCGCGAATAGTAGAGTTTGGAAACTTTCCTCAGTCCGGACGATTCGTTCGCCCGGGATGCCAGAAGTACAAGGAGTGGAAGCAACTCATTTATGAGAGTACCCCGTCTCCTGAAATGAGGAAACGCGAGCGCGAGCTTGATGAACTCAGACAGGAACAGGAACCACCGGCTGTCTCCACGCCCCAATACGAATGGCCTTCCAAGATCATGTTACGACCTCGTCCGGGAGCAACTGCGGCTAGAATTGTCCAACTACAAGACCCGCCCAAGCAGACTCACCCGACGACTGTGGAGCCTCCAATCAAAGTTGTGTGCAACGTGGCTACTCAAACGACAGAGCTAACAGACGTTGGTACTCAGACAGACGTTGCCCAAGAGATCACAAATTTGACAACACTGAAAGCAAGTGTGCCAGAGAATCCCGAAGCGAATCTTGATGAAGCAGCATTGGATTCTGATCCGAATTTCTCGGACGGAGAGGTCCAGGAATGCCAAGATCAGGAAGCTGAAGAGATGGATCTCCCAAGCTGTGCGTGGCCGTCCACCCCTATCCGGATGTTGGAAGAAGAATATGCCAGATGAGAGTCAGTCAAGAAGACCTGGATTTGGAGCCAGCCATCTACCTTCAGGAAGGCAGTGAGCTTCTATCACGGTTGCGTGACGAACTTGCCATGTTGCCCGAGTTGAAGGACCTGAGTCCCGAATGTGACATCTCCAAAGCAGACGTCGGCGATCCTGATCGGACTACCGCCGCGGAAGAGATGAAATTACGGTCTATCCTGACTTATCATCGGAAGATATTCTTGGGTGATGGTAATGCCGCGCCCGCTCCGGCAAGGGGCGTGGTGTGCGACCTAGACGTGGGAGATGCTAAACCAGTAGCTCAACGTCCAAGGTCCATTGCCCCGCATATCATGTTGAAGGTCTATGAGCTACTCAAGAAGCTGTTGGAAACGGAATTGATTGAATTCTCGGTGTCCCCTTGGGCATCCCCGATTGTGATCGTCTTAAAGAAGAACGGTGTGGACATCCGGATGTGTATCGACTACCGGGTGGTGAGTGGTTTCATCCAACTTTCAACCTACCCGCTACCCCTGATAGATGATCTGCTGATTGGATTCGAGAGTGCAATGTGGTTCATGAGCCTCGATATGGCGAGTGGTTTCTGGGCAAAACGGATGACGGAACGCGCGAAGCTGATTTCCGCTTTTTTGTGCCCATTCGGACATTTCCAGTGGGTACGAATGCCTTTCGGGTTGAAGAATGCCCCCCTCGTGTATCAGGCAGTAATTAACAACTGCCTGTGGGGATTCGTCCGACTACCTGCAGACGAAGAGAAGTTGGTGGATCAGGATGTGCTGGAATTCCTCGGGTTAGACCCATCTGAACGAGACGAGTCCGAACGAGAGAAAGCTGACCGAAGAGTGCCGATACTGACGGATAAGATCACTGCGTTCAAGCGCGATATTCCAGCGCTATCCCAGATGGGCCCGGTGATTGGACGTAGCTCGTACATTGATGACATTGCTCATGGGGCGCCAACCTGGGATCCGCTGTGTGAAGATCTGAATGCTTTGTTTTTTAGACTCCGCTATTGGAATATCTCGGTCAGCCTCCCCAAGAGCGAATTCGGCAAATTGTCTATCCCATACCTCTCTCATGAGATCAGTGCGGAAGGACTTCGAGCCACGCCCAAGATTGCTAAAGGCGTCCAGGACCTCCCATTCCCAAAGACACTGAAAGGGGTCCAGTCATTCCTGGGAAGTCTGAACTATTATCACAAGTTCATTGAAGACTTCCCTGTAGTGGCTGCAGTTCTATACGAGCTCACGGACGAACAAGTACGTGCGGGAAGAAACCTGTCCAAGGCAAAGGAAGCTTTTGACACGATGGGATTGCAGATTTTACGTGGAGCGTTGTGATTGGTAGAGTAATCTACTGATTGGTGTGGAATTGTGTGACGCGGTGAACGGATACGGGACTTGGCGTTCGCACATCCAGCCGTGGATCGGGTTGGACACCCTAGACGTAATGAGTCTGGAAGGACCAACGACCGGACGATGGGTCAAGCCTACGGGAGCGATCAAGAGCCCCGGTCGACATTAGACCGGAGGCCACCCGTCTTGACATGGCTAGAAGTGCCGAAGAACACCGAAGAACACCGAAGAACAATCGCCACCCTGGAAGGAAGGATCAAGGTATAATCAAGCCAAGTGATTCCCGACCGACCAGGACGACCAACCAGGTTCCAGGAAGTTTCCATGGAACATTGAAGTACCACGCCTGTACCCACGACGCCACGGTGAGATCAAGCACGCCTAAGATGATGACGCCACCCCAAGGTATACTGAAAGTAAGTCAAAAGCTGAATGTGTGTCTATTTTGCAGGAAGATAGCCACAGAAGATAAAAACCAAACAGAGTTCAATTTCCCCTATAACCCGCAAGTGCTCGGACAGATCGGCCGGATGAATATTCCCGGCGACCCCGATAAAGCGCCCAAAGGTACAAGGCCCTCTGGAGAAGGACATCCAGAGGTGTGGACTCCACCCCCAAAACTCCAAGTCCAAATTAGGGTGAGTAGCGGGTGTGGAGCCCGTGGTAAATCTGCCCTATTTCATATTCCAATTGTAGTGTGCGCTTAGATTTCATATCCCATATACATCCTGAAAAGAGTGGAAGAAAGTCCCATTCAGGATCGTGATCGAAGGACATCTTGTGTGATAGGTAGTGAGATTGTATTGAACTATCCCCAGTACTTCTGGGGTGGTGCGCGTTTGTGAAAGCTGACCGGGACTGACCAGTGTCCTGGGAGTGCAGCTAAGTTGACTGGTGTACGACCCACCGTTCAAGGGTCTAAGAATAAGAACGGTTGTATATTTGTGTGTATAACTCTGTATTGATTTTGGTTATCTTGGTTGTTGGAGCTACGTCTAAGTTGGTGACGCTACGCTCTTCTCCAAAGACCGATATTGGTATACAAAACAACTAATCCCCGCGGTGCATCTCCCGGTTCGAAGACAAACGAACCTAGAGGGGTTACCACAAGGAGCACACGTCACCTGGGCGTTTACGTTCAGGAGTTCCCAGTGGAGGACTTCCTAACCGGAAGCACCTTCCAGAGTCTGGAGCACAGCACTATACACCTGGGCGGTCAAAAGGCGTTCACCCGCCTCGCCACACTTTCGAGATCTTGAAGAGGAAGATTGTATCCACTCCACTGCTCAGACATCCCGACCGGTCCCGACCTTTCGTGATTATACCTCATGCAAACCAGTTGGCTGCTTGTGCAGTTCTCGGTCAAGAATATGATGGTGTGATACACCCGGTCAGGTTCACGGGGCGTGTCCTGAACGACGCAGAACTCCGATACCATGTCGCTGAGAAGGAGGTGGTGGCCGTGATGAGAGTCCTGGATGTTTTCCAGACTCTTGTCCAGAATTGCCTGGTCAAAGTTTTCACTAGACACTCCGTTCTGAGCTGGTTGCTGAAGTCCAAGACGGCTGATGGGAGGTGTGTCCGCTGGGGTGTCATATTGTCACATTGGAATCTGGAAGTACATAAGATTCAGAAAGACGAAGACGGTTTACCTGCCATTCTAGGGGCAGGCATCACCCCACGCGAACATTTGGACGAGGTTGCTGAATCACTCATTCCGGCCAAGGGGCGAGTCAAGGCACCGCCAGTGATTAGCATGGAGATGTTGGAAGCAGACTTCGCCGGTTACGTCCTAAGGTTCGACAGGGCAGCCAAGACTTCAACGCGTCAAGGTAGTTGTGGGTATATCATCTGGGAGTTACCAGGCTGGAATATCCTGGCTGCACATGGTTTCATCCTGGAGGATGTCACTGTCAACGACGCTGAGTATTACGGACTGCTGAAAGGTCTCACACTCGCATCCGAACGAAAGATTCAGGATTTAGTGGTGGTCGGAGACTCCCGCATAGTCATCGAACAAGTGCGATGGCTGATTAACTGCAACCAACCGAATTTGCAACGGCGCTTGTCCGAGGTGGGAATACTGAAGGAGAAGTTCACATCAATGCGGCTGGTTCATGTCAAACGGGAATACAACCAGGCTGCAGATTACCTTACTTCCAAGACGTAAGCGTTGGGGACGTCCTGGCAGACTGAAGACCCGGAGGAGCTGAAGCACCTTGTACAGGTATCCAAGATACACGAAAAGCTGATGAAGCCACTTGCGATCCTGGACAAAAACACTCAAGATGTTTCTCCCCAGGAAGACTTGCCCGTGGAGACCTCAAACGGCATACGTCCAGGACCAGAATCTGCACCACTGTCCACAGCCGCTAGGATCATGGCTGCAGTAACTCGGAGTCGCGCCCAGGAACAACCGGAACAAGGAGAACCCATGGGACCACTGGAGTATCAGGCTGAAAGATGGCGACGAATCAAGGCACACCAGGAATGTGACGACCAACTCATGGAGATCAAGAAGTTCCTGAAAGGGGACCTGGATAGTTTCTCTCGTGGCCAGATACGCAGGATTTCTAAACAAGCGGAGTTGTACGCCCTAGACGTGAGAGACGTGCTCTATCGACTGAGTCGATCTACAAAAGATCGCCCTCGAGACATGTCGGACGAGTTACACTTGGTTGTGCCAGAGTCCCTCCGCCCGGACCTCCTCCACTATGCTCATGAGGATTTTCAGGGTGGACACCAGGGGATAACCCGGACGCACGAAAAGTTGAGGTCTGAATTCTACTGGCCCGGCATGTATGCTGACGTCGAAACTTTTGTGAAAGAGTGTGTGGACTGTGCAAGTGGCAAGGGGCGACCGCCCAATCCAGGGCCATCCCCGGGGAATATCGAACCAAGATACCCTTTTGAAGTAGTCTCAATGGATTTCGTCACTCACCTTCCGAAGTCCGAACGAGGCAATACGTTCTTACTCCACTTTCAGGACACGTTCTCAGGATACGTGATGTGCCAGCCCATGGATTCAACTACCGCTCAAGACGTCGCGGAAGCATACGAAGAGAGGGTTTTCCGAAGTTTCGGGGCCAGCTCGTTGTTGCGTCACGACCAGGATCCTCGTTTCATGAGTGAAGTTTTCACCCGTTTCCGGGAACTCCTGGGTAGCCGACAAAGAGCTACTTTGGCCTACCGCCCTCAAGCGAATGGCCAACAGGAAAGGTCTGTTCAGACTGTCATCAGGAGTGTACGCGCTTACGTTGCAGAGTCTGACCAGAGTGATTGGGATGAACATGCCGAGAGGTTGATGTTCGCATTGAATACTTCATACGATGCTACTCGGCTAGACAATCCATTTTATCTGGTTCACGGTTGGGATGCTAAAGGAACAGTGTCGGCCATGCTAGGCCCTAGACCATCCAGCGTCCCCGAACGTACAGCATATGAATGGCGGAGGAAGTTCCAACGAGACTACAGTTACGCTCAGGCCTGCGCGGAAGACCTTCAAAAGAAAGCGAAGAGAGCCAGGTCGGATGAACAGACCCAGAAGTGGAAAGAATTGTCTGATCGACTCAAGTCGGGTTTTCACGTTGGAGACGCCGTCCGGTTATACATTCCCAAAGTGCAGACTGGATTGAGTCGCAAGTTGGCTCACCTCTGGCACGGTCCATTCAGGATCGCTGAGATGCATGACGACTTCAGAGTGAGGCTCAAGATTGAAGACACATGCTACCGAGTCAACCCTTGGGTGCATGTTAACCGACTGAAGCCACGAGCTTTACATCCCAAAAGACCTTCCGGCCAGATAGATGTCGACGATGAAGATGACTTTGACACTGCCTTGTTGCCGGAAGATAGTTGGGAAGCTGACAATGCCAATGATGAGTACGAAGTGGAGAAAATCTTAGATCTTCGATGGTCTAAACGAACACGCACATCTAAAAGGGCTCGTGAATATCTGATCAAGTGGAAAGGATACGAAGAACCCGAATGGCTTCCAATGACACAATTAAGCTGTGGGGCGTTGCTGTATGAGTTTAATCAAGGGGCGAAAGCTCGGGCGCGGTTCCAGGCTATGCAAGCCGGGGACGACCACCCGAGAATTTAGCAGTCCAGTTGGACACCCTTGACACGTAACAGACCGCCGCCTGAGTGAAGTGACAGAAGAAGTGAATATGAATTTGGAGGGAGATGTGATGAACGTTGTATTAAGCTGGAAGTGATTTTGAGAAGACACTAGACGCTGAATGCCATCATGAAAGGAATGAATAGGAAGGCTCAAAGGTGATTATGGTTTACGCTACTGAAAGAAGAATGAAAAGAGGGGGGAAATACATCACCTGGAATGGAGACCTCCTGGACATGAAGTTGCCGGACGACGACTCACAAAGTCAGTGAGACTGGGTTCTTCTTGCGCTCCTCGGGTGAGAGCATCTTCAATCGAAGCTCATTCGAGACGTGGGCAACCCGGTCAGCATCCGTGCAGTACTTGGTCCACTGAGTCCGGCCGGGCTCTGCCATCTCTGCCATGGCGACCTGCTCCTCCAGGGAGTAAGGCTTCCCGTCGGCATTCAGGGTAGACTCGTCCACGAGATACAAGTGGCAGATCATGACCGGGTACGTCCAGACACCAGGCTCTTCGAACAAGGAGGCTGGAACTCCCTTTGAGATGAACTTGCGGATTCGAGCCCCCATGGACCGGCCCACGCTCTCGTGCCGAGCAGCTCTTTCCCGATGAAGCTTAGCCGAGACCGAATACTTGTCCAGGTCGTCATCTTCTTCGTCCCTTTCGGGCTTGTACTTGATCGTGAACAAGTGAAGCACCTCCCAAAATGCTTCGGCATGATCCCGGACATACTCCAGATACTCGTCCAGTAAGTTCCACACTTTCGCGCTCAAATCTGCCCGTCAATGAAAGTACAAGACCTTGACCCGATTTTCGAACATCTCGCCCCAGGGTTTCTTGGCCCGAAGCATCACGTAAGCACCCTCAAAGGGAGTCCAACGCTGAGCGAGATAACGAATCTCCGTCTTCTGGGGTGAATATCCTGGAAACCCGGGAGTCTGATCCTTATGGTACCCCTTTCGAGGTGTGTACTGGGTCAAGATCCCACGACGACGCCAAGAGAGTATGCCACGACCAGGGATTCCAATCACTGCCAGCTCGGTCGGACTCAAGTCTTCGAAAGATTTTCGAGCCAAGAGTGACCGCACCCTGTCCAGACTCGAACGAGTTTTTGACCGCAGACTGCCAGATTTCTTGCCAGAGCGGTCACTTGTTCGGGAAGGACGAGGACGCTTGGAAGATGGTGTGTACACCAACTTCTTGGAGGGGGCAGTGTCGCTGTTCTCAGAAGTGTCAGAAGAAGAATACACCCGCTGGACCTTGAGTTTCCGTTTAGACCGTAAGACCAGAACCTCGCTGTCCGGTGGAGAACTATCCCCGCCAGCCACATCCGCTTGGGGAGGATCCGCTTCTGCAATTTCAGGGATCGGGCCGTCAAAATCAGGGTCCTCCAGGTTGTCCTCTTCTTCCGACGAACTGCTGTCAGAAATGTCCGGAAGATCATCGGTCAGATTGCGCAGATCAGGCCATTCAGCAGGCTCAATCCCTTGTCTGAGCCAGCTTTCCAGAAGCACGTCCGCCATCAAGTAATAAGACGTGGGGACGTATTTCACCCAAGGGGTACCGTCCAATTTGCGATGATGCATCATAGCCGCAAACATGCCGCACAGACTATCCCGACGAAAGAGCTGGACGCCGTCGGCCAACATCAACTCGACTGCCTCATCATAACCCACGCCAGTGCGCGAGGAAATCAGGTTGTAAGCTGTAGGCGTACCGTCGCGATCCTGAAAGCGAAAGAGAAGGTCTGGGACCTGGCTGGGAAAGGGCACACAGAACGGTCGCCAGAGCCGGAAGATTCTCAACGGGGCGAACGTTCAGACCCGCATGTCGTCGAGACAACTGTGGATCGTGTGATCTAGTCATGCTCGACCAATTCGGCAAATGACCCCAGTGATTGATCACGACTAGAGGGGCGGTTGACACGATGGGAATCAAGATTTTTACTGTGGATCGTGGTGATTGGTGGAAAAGCCAATATACCAATATGTATGGAATCGTGGGACATGGTGATATTTTCGGGACGCGGCGTTCTCACGTCCAGCAGTGGATCGGGTTGAGTGCTCTGGACGTAATGAGTCTGGACGCACCAACTGCCGGACGACGGGTCAAGCCTACAGGAGCGATCAAGTGCCCCAGTTTGTATTAGACTGGGTGTCGCCCGTGCTGACACGACTGGACGTGTCAAAGAACACCGAAGAACACCGAAGAACACCAAAGAATACCGAAGAACAATGGACACCCTGGACGAGAGGATGAAGGTATAATCAAGCCAAGTGATATCCGATCGACCAAGGCGACCAACCAGGTTCCGGGAAGATTCCATGGAACATTGAAGTACCACGCCTGTACCCACGACGCCACGGTGAGATCAAGCACGCCTAAGATGATGACGCCACCCCAAGGTATACTGAAAGTAAGTCAAAAGCTGAATGTGTGTCTATTGCAGGAAGATAGCCACAAAAGATAAAACCAAACAGAGTTCAATATTCCGTGTACCCCGCAAGCGCTCGGACAGCTTCGGCCGGACACATACCGGCGGCCCCGATCAAGTGCCGAAGGCGAAAGACCCTCTGGAGAAGGACATCCAGAGGTGTGGACTCCACCCCCAAAACTCCAAGTCCAAATTAGGGTGAGTAGCGGGTGTGGAGCCCGTGGTAAATCTGCCCTATTTCATATTCCAATTGTAGTGTGCGCTTAGATTTCATATCCCATATACATCCTGAAAAGAGTGGAAGAAAGTCCCATTCAGGATCGTGATCGAAGGACATCTTGTGTGATAGGTAGTGAGATTGTATTGAACCATCCCCAGTGCTTCTGGGGTGGTGCGCGTTTGTAAAAGCTGACCGGGACTGACCAGTGTACTGGAGGTGCAGCTAAGTTGACTGGTGTACGACCCACCGTTCAAGGGTCTAAGAATAAGAACGGTTGTATATTTGTGTGTATAACTATGTATTGATTTTGGTTATCTTGGTTGTTGGAGCTACGTCTAAGTTGGTGACGCTACGCTCTTCTCCAAAGACCGATATTGGTATACAAAACAACTAATCCCCGCGGTGCATCTCCCGGTTCGAAGACAAACGAACCTAGAGGGGTTACCACAAGGAGCACACGTCACCTGGACGTTTATGTTCAGGAGTTCCCAGTGGAGGACTTCCCAACCGGAAGCACCTTCCAGAGTCTGGAACACGGTACTGTACACCTGGGCGGTCAAAAGGCGTTCACCCGCCTCGCCACATAGGTGATTTGCTCCCTTTCACACGACCGGGTACTGCAAGGCGAATCCGCTCCTCTTGGAAGGAAAGCAAGCAAAGTACAAACGCACATACCAAGGGCCGGTGGCATCCTATCAAGTTGGCACGGAGACGCAGTACAAACACACCGACGGGGAAAGTCTGGACAGGTTCCTTACGACACTGCAACTAGAGCTGGCTGGAACGGGGTTGTCACTTTCAGGAAGGGCAGCGGGTCGAAAGCGATGCTGGTGAGCAGCACAAGCTGTGCACCGAACGCCGCCGTCCACTCCTCATCACCTTGTCCTACCTCGGCAACGGCACCAGGGGCGAGGCATCAAACGGCCACGGCCGACGGCAGTGGGCGGGAGACTGAAGATGCGGAAGGTTTTCGGACGGTAGACCACCGCGCCACGCGGGCCCGCCACCACAGGGACGGGGGTATCGCCGTGCGCCAGGCGGGGAGTAACGATCGGAACCCCCGCAGTGACCATGCTACTGCTGCACCTCCAGCAGCAGGAGCTGAAGGACATGAGGAGACCACCATCGATGGAGGAGTGGGGTCAGCTGGGATCACCGGCACGGCACCGGCATCGCGCACCGGGACTCGCAAGAAAGGCTCCCACAAGAGCAAGAAAACGAAGCAGGATAATCCACCGTCCTTCACGAAGTTTCAGAGGGGACGGGCTCGGGGGCGGTACGCCGCACTGGACTACGGCGATGAAGAAATGAAGGAGTCAGGAGACACCGACGAGTACGACGAGGCACCGTATGCGTACACGGCTGAGGACGACGCTGAAGGAACGGGGGTGAAGGACCGCATGAGCTCCCAACAGGAGCTGCACGAACTCCCACCCCTTTCGATTGGGGAAATAGTGGCACAGCTACCACCTGAAGACGCGGACGCGGACATGCTGGACGAAGAGGAGTCGGTCCTGACTGGATACGTGGGGTCGTCTGCTCCGTCGTGCACACCTTCGTCGGCACAGTCAATAGACTCTACGCTATTCCCGTATTCGTTGGCATCGACACCGGCATCCCAACCGAACTACTCCCCACCGGGGTACGACACTGGGTCACAACAGGAGGCCCTGCGGCACGACGGAGAGCCCAGGGAGGAGATCGAAGGGGAGACTACAGACGGACCGTCGCTCAGTCAGGACGGATTTACGATCGAGAAGACAAAACGAGCGCCAGGAATGCTGCAGCTGCTGCCGGTGTTCCTGAATCCCTTTAGTGGGGCACTAACATCCGTGCCAACCAACGGGCAGTGTGCCTACGCGGCTCTATACGCTTCCGCCACAGCCATGACGGAGTCTAAACTGGATTTTACTGCGGACGTAGTCAAAGGTATCAACATCATCAAGCGGAGCGTTTACACCCTTATGATGGTTAACCTCGCGAACGACATTGATTGCCAAGTGGTCGATCCGCGGCGGGAACTCAAACGGCTATACCCGACCCAACCGCCGCCGACGGTCATGAAGGTCGCCACTGCGGCATTGTATTCTCATTATGCACATGAACGAATGAGGACGGTGAACGCAAACATACCGTCGGCCTTCTGGGCAGGGTCCGAAGTACTTCGAGCCATGGCGCAGTACCTCCGCGAACCCTTATTTGTCCTGGATGTGGACGCTCGCAACGATACCACGTACAAAAATACTACTACCAGGACTACGAGCTGGAGAATGGAGACATACACGAAACGGGTTGCGGCGGTGCAATGGAAGATGCCGAGGCGAAAGCGATGCTCAAGCATTATGCCTGCCTACACGTCATGCCCGTGTTCATGGTCTTGAAAAAGCATGAGGGGCATTTCTACGGAGTGCGTCACGGCGACGTATCCACGAGGTGGCATGCAGAAGGGGACGTATCCTTCACCACCACCAACTGCGAGGCGTATGACTGGTACGCGGAGGTGCTGGCCCACATTGAGTATGGACAGAACAACGCGGCGACGGTGGACCCGCTTCAACTCGATGACGCCACCAACACAATTATTATCGGGGCGATGGAGAGGCGCGACCGCCTGGGTGTGGTGCACGATAGGTTGCACCTACCGAGACTCGATCGTGCACCATACGACATCACCATCCTAGCAGACGGCCTGGGAGCGGAGGCAGATCGCTTGAGAGCGGAGGCGGGACTCTCGGGGGCTCGCGCGCTGGGGGAAGCAGCTGCCTCGCCGTCAGGATCGGCGGTTCGGACCGGCACACGGGCCCCGATCACCTCGTCCGGTCGGGTTGAACACACGACAATGCACCGTGTTTTAGATTCCATTCGAATGGAGCCTGAAATCTTAGCAGATCGCTCTAAGCTTAGACAGCTGATGAAGGCAAACGACGCGGCCATCGCCACATGGAAAAAGAGGGCGGCACCTGGACACCGCCCCCCGGGAGAGCACACTAGCCAGCAAGACTTCATAATGATGTTCAAGTGGCTGCTGGCACGACGAGACCAGCTGCATGAGATGTTCGCCTTCCTCCCGTATCCCGAAATCGCGGCGAAGAGGGTGCAGATGGAACTGTTGCTGCGGTGGAGTGCTTTGGAAGCGTACGATATGCAAGTAGGCACCCTGCGGGGCCTGGTGGACGATGATACGGCGAACCTCTCGACGAAGGAGCTCTGCAGGACCTGGCTGGCGGCCTGCACGACGGACAGAGGCTCCCAGAGGGATCGAGTGATGGCGCGTGACGCGCAACGATGGAAGCGACTGGCAGGGTTACATCGTGCTGCTCCGGACGGCTCACAACCAACAGGTGTCGGCGACGACTGTTGGTTTTTACTACACATTCTTCAGTTCGTGGTCTGGGTGTGGCCGGCCACGCCATGGGGCCAAACGGCCACGGTCCAGTTGGGCGGCATGTATAGAGCATATCCTGCTCTCCGGCAAGCATGCGAGGGGATTGCTGAACACGGCAAGTGGAGCGCGACGGTGGATTTCCAGTCCGGACGCACCTGGGCAGCCAGGCTACACGCTATGGAAGCTGGTCTACCAGCACTAAAGGCCTCGCGGCCACACATGCTGTCCTCAACGCAAAAACACAACGAGGACGGCAACCCAGGACCCCACGGACAGCGCCTGCACGGCCAGTAGTTGGGGAACTGTGGGTGGATGCTCGCAGGGCAAGTGGAGAGGAGCTGGTACCAGGCCAAGGAGCCAACCAGCACACGGGGGCAGCAGGAAGGAACTGCGGAGGGGGCGCAGACAATGACGGGAAGGAATGAAGACACGGGCCGGACACGGGACGGCAGCGACCGAGGCCGCGGCAACGAGTGCTAGGGGATTTCTTCACGTCGGTGAACCAGACGACTAGGGCACAGCAGGTCCACCAGGAGTTCAAACATGCCCGCAGGAAGGTGGTCACACGGCTCCGGCATGAAGAACGGCAGGCGGAAAGAGCGGCAAGACCGGATACGGCAACGTTTGACCTCAACGAGCGCACCACCAGCTGCGTTACACGCAGTGTGAACGGCTTTGGTGGCACGATGAAGGAACGTACTGAATTCCTACGCGACTTTCGGAGAGAAGATGGACACGGGCGGCAAGACGTGGTCTTCTTGCAGGAAACCCACGTGGAACCCGGGGCCATAGCGGGCATGCAAGCGGAGCATGCTCGCCACTGGGGGTTTGGACACGGGCCGACAGAGGAAGCTCTGTCCTTTTGGGCACCTCCTTGCGACACGAAAGGAGGCGTCGCGATACTGCTGGACCCCTACGGACACTTCAAGGCGGCGAAAGCATGTCTGACTACGCAGTGGTCGAACCGCTTTATGGCCATCACTGGGCAGTACGCGGGGGAATCGATGCTACTCCTTTGTGTCTATGCGCCGCATCAACGCGGCCGCAGGGAAGCGTTCTATCACCAGCTCGGGGACCTCGATTTGCCACAAGTGGACAAAATCGTCGTGGGGGGTGATTTTAACTGCACCATGGACGCCCGGATGGACCGCAGCTGGTTCAGGAAACTCTCGGGGCAGCACTAGCGAACCTGATTGCCAAATGGGGGCTGGTCGATGCCCTAGCACCACCTGACAACCTGGACCACATGGACATGGGCGTGTACTATAAGAACACGCACACATACACATATACGGTCCGGAAAGGAAGGGAAGCGTCCGCCAGACTCGACCGCTGGTATGTGTCCGCGCCATTGACGGAGTGGGTTGCAGCAGTCGAGGTGCTCATTTCCGGGGCCAAGTCTGATCATCGGGCTGTGCGACTCCATTTACGCAGTCCCACAGATCCGGTACGGATCCGCAAGCCCGCGAGAATATATCCACCGCCACAGATAGCGGCGGATGCGGTGAAAGCACACATGACGCAGAGACTGCAAGAATACCATGCAACACTGCAGGATGGGGAGCCAGACGCGATTGCATGGGCGACGAGCTGGGACAGTTTCAAAACTAGCCTACGGACGGAGACATTAGCCATCATCAAACGACGGCGGCAGGCTGCAAGGGCAACCTACAAACAACGTCTACGGCGCCTCATGAAGCACGAGTCGCGCTTACGGGACGAACAGGCGGATCGGGCCCCGACCGTGGATTCAATCACGGACGCGCTGGAAGCTATGACACTAACCACGGGAACATGGGGTACGCCGCTCCAACAGGTTCGCAACGCGACAACGGAGTGCACTCGCCAACGAGCGGCGATGCAGCAGCGTAGACTCTTCACCGACGGTGGGCACAGGACAGGCAAAACCACCAGACGCATGTTCGCGAGAGTGAGCAGGAAGTATGCCGACAATGAAATCCATCGCTTAGACACCGCTGTGGGGCACACCGAGCGAGGAGTGCACGACAAAGCTGATACCTTGGCGGATGCGTGGACCCCCATCTTCCAGCAACAGGGGTCCACGGCGGAGGCACGATGCACGGTGCTTGAATGGCTTGGCCCAAGAGACCAGCACACGCAGTTACTGGAAGATTTGACGAACCCATTCACAGAGGCGGAGATGGCTGCAGCTTTCGGGAAATCGAAGCGAGGCAAGGCCTGCGGGCCGGATCGTTTCGGGAACGATTGGTACATGGACTACGGGGACCTCCTCATTTCTATCCTGACGAAATTGATCAACTGCTGGTACCCCAGAGGGGTTTTCCCCTCCTCTTTCTTAGAGGCAGACATATTTTGCCTCAAGAAGGGTGGGGACGCCAAGGACCCCCTCAACTACAGGCCGCTGGCCCTATTAAATTCGGACTACAAGATGTTGACACGCATGGTAGCTACACGAACCTGCACGAAACTTGGGGCCATAGTGCACAGGAATCAGAATGGTTTCGTGCCTTTTAGAAATATTCACGCTACCATAGACTTGTTCACGGCGGCGCAGGTGGCTGCAATGACAGATCCGTCCATGGCGGCGGCGCTGGCGCTGCTACTTGACTTCATGAAGGCATATGAATCAGTGGACCGGGACTTCCTGTACGATGCCCTCACCTGGCTCGGTTTCCCCCTGGACTATATTTCGGCGATGAGAGGGCTCCACGACGGAACCAGAGTTCGTTTTCTAGCGAACGGTTATAGGTCACGGTGGGTGGAGGTGACGTGTGGGATCCGTCAGGGGTGCCCTTTAGCGCCACTGCTCTTCTTGCTAGTGCTCGAAGCCCTCTACAGACGCATCGACGCGGAGCAGCGAGTACAAGGGATCATGCTGAAGAGCATGACCGGTGATGTAAGGCTTAAAGTTGGGGGTTACGCGGACGATACCGCGAGCTATGTGCGGTCGGTGGTGGAGGTGGCGATCATCATAGCCATCACGACCACCTTTGCATTGGCGTCCGGCTTACATTGAATGCTAAGAAAACGCTGGTGATTGCGCTAAACCCAGCGGCAGTGGCTACAACTACAGGTCTCCCGGCACCCCTTGCCGTGCAGGAGGTGACGAAACAGTCCAGATATCTCGGAATCCCCGTCGGCAGCATACCAGACGACGACTACACGTGGCAGCTAACGCGGACACAGATAGCCACCAGTCTGGCGCTGGCGACAAGAAAAACGATGACGCCGGACCAGAGGAGTCTGGTGGCCATGGCGGTGGTGGTCCCCAAGATTCTCTTCGTGGGGCGGCACATATCGCCGTCACGGAAGACAATGGAGACTTTCCAGCGCCTGATTAAAAATTTCGTATGGCACGCCACCTTCACCGACGCCACTGGAGCGGACAGGGCGTGAATTAATGACCACATCTCGGGGCTACCCCGGCAGCAGGGTGGGCTTGCAATCCCGGACCTGAAACCAGAGCTACTGGCTCTGGCGGTGGTGACGGTAAACACAGGGGCGCTGACCGCCGACCATCTGGCACTTGTGGTAGGCGACGTGATCACAGCAACAGCGTTGGCAACGGGCACAGCCATTGCAAATGTCTCCCTGCGCCACACGGCGGCCCCCAAGCATGGGAAACGCTTTCGGGCATCGCTCTGGACAACCGGGTTTCATCTGTGCACCATCCACGGGGGGACGGTTTTCGATCCCCGCAAAGCCGACATGGCGGTAGCTTTGCACTGCATGACCTATTTTAGGGGCCCAGTGGGGCTCTACTGGCGGGGCAGAAGGGTGGAGGTGGACACTGCATCATTGCGAGGGACAATGAGCCAACGCTACGTCGAAGTGGAGGCCGGCCTCCATGGCGTTTTCTGCGCCGAATGGATGCCATACCTTGTGCTTTCGGAGATGAGGCTCTACTCCGAGACGGGGGCGGTTGTCAACCCCAACACCAGCTTTCGGACGCTCGGAGGCAGCGGGCACCGCTTAAAGGATGTGGTACACTGGCAGTGGGCGGCCAACGGCAACATAGTTGTCACAGTCTTGTTGAAGACTGTAACCACGGCGGTCCAGAGGCAGGTGGGCTACCTCATGCAGTTGTTGCTATTGAATTTTCCACAAATGCTGACGCCGGGGGGACACCGCCCCCCAATCAGATAAGGACCACCGCTACCTACATAGACACCTCACGGCCGGGGGCAGCACCCAGGGCCTGACGATGGGAGATTCGACACAGGCGGAAGCTCCAACCATCACGACTCACGCAGAGATGGTGGCGGCAATGCAGACAGAAGTGGGGGTGGGAGTGCGGATATCGGAGGTCCATCCGCACCCGCTTTTGGCCAGGATGGTGTGCCTGTGGGCAGGACACCGCAGGTCCAAGATGACAAGGCAGAAGTACAAGGCCATACTGCTGTGACAAAGGCGTCACACTGAGGACCAAGCGGCTGGCCAAATGGAAGCACCTCAACGAGGCGGTGGCTATCGGCCTGGAGGCCTTAAGCTGGACACGGGAGAGGAGGATCGTAGGCCTGAACCCTTGGGGAGAGCAGTTGCTACTCCGGGTCATGCTTCACGCGATCTTCACATACAACCCCGTCTCGGCGGGGCTGGACTGCCCGCACCCCGGTTGCGCCAACAGCTGCAGGGTGGATTTATTCCACATCTTTTGGGAATGCCCTGCAGCCAAGGAGCTGAGGGCGGTGCTGCTCAAGCGATGGAGAGTGGCGGGACTGCGTCTTCGGGGACTACGAGACGGCGATCTTCGGACTGACGCTGCCGGGCCTGCCACGGAGGCTCACGATGGCGACGGGGCGAGTACTGGCGGAGCTGCCGGATGGAATGGTGGAGGTGATAGACAAACACGTAGACAAGATGATCGGCCAATGTTGGAGCCTGGGCGCGGCGCTGTATCTACTCGCAGTCTGGCGATGGAGGGTGTCCCATTTTGACGCTCAAAACGACGTGTCCAAAGAATATCATGTGGCGTGCCTCACAACACGACTCAGAAATGGGCATCGGGACGTCACCCGCGATTTTGGGGCGACCCTTCCGACGTCAACCATGCTTCAGCTAGGAGATTGCATTTGCAGGACGTTGGGAGCTGATTGGGAAGAGCAAGAGGGTAATTTATCGGTTTGCGCGGGGTATTTTATCCAACAATGAAAAAAGTGCGGTACTCTCAGCAAAATTGCTGACTGATTTCGCAGGGTATTCGACTTCGCAAAATCGCACACCCACTCGCACCACCTCCTTAGCTCTGAAAATAAATTTCAGAGAACAGGGAGGGTGAGCTAATCAGTACATGTAATGATGCTGTTGATAGTCGTAGCTTCGAACCTAAAAGGGCGCACAATGCGCCCTTTTAAGCTGTATTTTGATTGGCTAAAAGTTGAACATCGGCAGTGATCGTCGATGACTGATAGAGTCCGCTTCAGCACTCTACTGGCGTGGTTGGTCAAAATAATTTGGCACATTGTACCGACGCGGAGATATAACGGCGAAAGTTACGAATATATTCGCCTCGCCGACCTTTTTTTGGACGATGACGCGCCAGCGCTGTCCGAACGATGATGCTCGGGTCGTACATGTAGCAGCTATCGCGCTCGGCTTCATCGGGTCCCTGCTCGTGCTGCTGGCCAGCCCCACCAACCTCGTCAACGCGGAGTGCTCTGACGTCCACGTCGTCTTCGCTCACGGCAGTGGTGAGATGCAAGTAGAGTGTGTTTCGTCCGCAGTTTAAATTGAGTTTCAAACGCGAAACTGAAATTAAGTCGGTTGAATCTGCAAAGGAAACTCACGGGATTTGCAATTTGGTCCGCTCAACGAAGTGAACCACCACCAGCGCATCTTCGAGCAGTAGAAGCAGCAGCACTGCCACGGACACCACCACCACACCCACCACACGGGACCAAGCCTCGTGGACAGGAGTGTGAAGTACTACCGTACCAGAGCGGGCAACAGGTACGATGCGTCCGCTGTGAACAGGAGCTCGGGCCGCGACCCAAGACTCCGGAGCACCGCACTGCAACGAGCCGTTCGGCGTAGCCGTTGTTCTCGGCGCCCTCAAGCACCAACACACCGGACAGCAACGTGCCAACCGACACTGTCTTGGCCCAGCTGCAGTAGCAGCACACTGCAGCGTTGGTGAAGCTCGGTGGCGGTGCAACGGATGCTGCCGTTGCCCAGACTGGGAGGACGACGCCTTCACTGGTAAAGCTGCGATTGCGTGTGCCTGCGAGTGCACATAGCTATACGTAATGAGCGAATACATTGCAATGGGTTGCGAGGGTAGGCAGGTGAGCAGCGTGCGCTGCGCGCACAGAGCTGCAGCTCACAACTCAACTTACCTTGAGCCTGCTAAAGCCCCTCAAGTCCCTGTGAGGCTGCGCCTTGCACGACTGGTGTCCACGTAGTGTTCCTTTGTCATCGCCACCTGCACGAACACAACACAAGCTTGGTAAGAACCATGGAGACGCCGAGCTCCAGCGCGCCCACCACTACTCAGGTTATGAGCCCATACCCTACATTGACACCGACCTCGACATCCAGCCAAACGACAACTTCCGTCATGTCGACGACTGAGGTTTCCTCGCCCGCGACCAGTCCCGTGCCTGTCCAACGCCCGTTGCCAACTGTACCAGATTTCTCTTCTGGGCGACTGCTGGGGTCAGACGCATACTGGAGCCAAGCACGCGTGCCGCCGGCCCCGTTGGCACGGTCACTCGTCTACGGCCAAGCCCCCAGCTACGGACCCGACTTAACCAAAGACGCTGCTGCGAGCCAATCTGCTCTCGCCCCCGATGCTATGCCGGCCATCACCAAGTTCGAAGTGAGCAAGAAGCTCTCGCAGCCGTCGGAGTACCCAGCGTGGAGGATGCGGGTCATGGCCGGCCTAGGAATATCTCGCCTCGAGCTGCTCGTGCAAGGAAAATAACATTATGGTGCTGCGATGACCCCGGCCCAAAAGAACCACAGGGACGTGCGTCTGCGCAAGGCGCAAGGGCTGCTGGTCTCCGCCATCTCTGACGAGGTGCTGCTTCGCTCCGATGACATCGTGTTCAAAGCCGACCCAGTCTTGCTGTGGGAGCGCATCTACCAAGCCTTTGGTCGCGGCGCTGGTGTGAACACCGACATGGTGTTAGCGGATTTGTATGCACGCAAGCTTTAGCTCGACGAGAAGGCCGAGCAGTACATCAATGATCTCTTGCGTATGCAGCGCATTTTGGCTGAGAACAACGACCCCATCGCCGACTGCCGAATCGCGCGACTCATGTTGACGAACGCGATGAAGGTCTACCCCAAGCTCACCGATGATGTGACTCGCCGCGGTATACAGGCCGAGGAGTTCACTATCTACGCCTCGCGCGCAGAGTTAGAGAACGCAGATATGACAGCCCGTGCTCGCGCACAGCATGAGGGACCGTCAAGTGGGGGTCGTGGCCTCAACAACGGTAAACCTCAGCAAGTCAACTCCATCCAGCACAGCGAAAAGGGCAAGGGCAAGAAGTCCAAACAGACGGTGGCAACCGTGCGCGCTCTGTATCGGGTGCTTCTACCTTGAGCTCGAGGGCCTCCAGCCTGGCTGCCAAGAAGAAAAACTCTCGCTGCAAGACGTGCGGGGAGCTTGGTCATTGGAAAGGCGACAAGGAATGCAGTTGGGTACCGCAGCAAGGCCCCAACAACAGCAAACCACAAAAACGAGCAGCGCATGCAGGCGTTCTCGGGTGGTGTGATTATGGTTCCCACACCACGTCAAGACCCATGCAGCAATGCTACTCGCCAAGTTGACGAGCACGTGGTGGGGTTCTCGCTTGATGAAGTTCGGGCTGTGTTGGGTGAACGGGCTGCCAGGCAGCTTCAAAATGAACATAATGGGAAGTGTTCTGCCACTTTGCTCGATGCGTCAGCTGAAGTATCACCGTCGTCTCCGTCATCCCCTGCCCCCTCATCGACGCAATCGCGAGGAGGATTAGTGGGCATGGTGCGTGACACCAACAATGACAGTGCGCCTCGCGCGTTGGCACCCGATGAAATGGAGTGGTTGCTCGACAGCGGTTCGCAAGTGAATCTCTGCGGTGACCTCTCTTGTTTCTCGTACGTGCAGCGTGGTAACTCTGGTGAACTGAAGATGGCGCTCGGCCAGACCGTGCTGGACACTTGCGGTAGTGTTGCAATGCGCGTGCTGAACGAACTTACGGGCCAGTGGGAGCCTCGCCGGCTGGACGACGTGCACTATTCCCCCAACGCTCACGTGAACCTTATGAGTCTGGGATACACGCAATCCTGTGTTTTTTCGGTACACTTCAGTGGCGATTAACGCACGGCCTGGCTGACAAAAGGCTCAATCAAGCTTCGCTTCGATCGCTTCGACAAGCTCTATCGACTTCGCACGAAAATATCGCTCCGGCTTGTTGCTGCCGTTGAAGCGCGCAAGAACGCGATGGGCCTGCTGCACAACAGGCTGGGGCACGTCAACATGAATTTGATCCGTGAGATGGCATCGAACCAGGTGAACTTTGGAGTCAACGTAAATCTGAAATCGCTTGCCGCCTACGACTGTGTTGCGTGTCTGTCAGCAAAGTTTAAGCGCATGTCTTACCAGCGCGGCCCCGAGCGACGCAGAAATCCATTGGAGAAACTCTCTGTGTACTTGTGCTTGGTAAGCGAAGAAGCGATCACGGGTGAGACGATGTTCCTGCTGGCGCTAGACGAGGCAACACGCTACAAGTGGTGTTATCTCCTGAAGAACAAGGGCGATGCTGCTCCCAGATTGGAGAAGCTGATCCTGCGACTCAACACCCGATTCAAGCGCGCCGGCCACATCGTAATCACCCTCCACTCGGACCAACGTGGAGAGTTTCTCGGTGAACAGCTCCTTGACTTCAGTGAAAGGCTTGACATCACTGTGTAGAACACCAACGACTACTCGCCTGTGGAAAATGGTCTGGTGGAGAGAGCCAACGGCATCGTTCTACCGCGGCTTTGTGCGGTGCTGCACGCCACACACCAAACGAATCTGTTGTGGGGAGAGGCAGCGCTTCACATTGTGGATACTCTGAACGTGCTGCCGACAGAAGCTCTGCAGGACAAGTCGCCTCATGAAGCACGGTATGGTACCAAGCCTTCACTGCGGGAGCTGCTAACCTGAGGCTGTGTGGTACACGCTCATATTCCGGCGGAGAAGACTTCCACCCGTGACAAGCTTGAACCTCGCGCAGAGCTCGCGCTGTTGCTGGGATACTCGTCGAATACGAAAGGTTACAAGCTGTTGAACTTGAAGACTGGAGGAGTGCTGCAGAGACGAAGTGGAAATGTATTCTGTCATGAGCGCTTCCATGTAGCTCAAGCTTACGTGCGGCAGCTGCTCCTGAACGCCTACAAACACGGAGCCTACGAGTTACCTGCCGACATACCAATTGTGCCGAACTCTGGGAGTAGACGATCGTGTGTCCAACGCGGGCTCTGGAGGAAGATTTCGGCACGAAGGCCTGGCCGTTCGCCGGCAAGGCGACCTGGACGCCGTCCCAGCCCCGACAGGGGCCGCCTGCATCAAGATGAGCAACGTGCTGGGCGGAGCGAGCGAGCACTCGGGAGATTTCTCGTTCGGGGGCCAAGCCGACCTACTGCCGCCCATTGAAAGCTTTTGTGTGCATATACACCGGGACAAACCTTCTGAACACGCTCCATCACGCTCGGGCCATCGGTCAGATTGTTACCTTACTCGAAGAGCGGCTCTTCCCTGAAGCAGAAGTTTCTCGAAGACTGCCCGAACAACCGAAGCCAGTGCCGACCGGTAATGATCCTGAATTGGTTGCCGTCGATGAGCAAGTGGGAGAGCATGTGGGAAAGCGAGCAGAAGAGCAAGTGCAGACATCTACATCACAGTCGCGAGCACCAGTACCTAGCCGCGAAATGGTGGAGACTGCTGAGCGCCCAGCCCAGCCCAGTCGACGTGGCCAGCGAGCTGCTCGTGATGATTCGGACGACGACTATGAGCCTCCAAAGAACATGCCTGCGGCCATGCCGCCTCGTGAGGCAGATGCTCGCCGTGCGATGAAGCCACCCAACCACCTTCGGCAGTATGTCGTTGGGTCCGTCATCAACTCGACAGCAGACATCCCGGTGCCAAGCACTTACAAACAAGCCAAGCAAAGTGACCACTGGCCGGAGTGGAAAGCGGCCGTGGAAGAAGAGCTCGCGTGGCTGCGCGAGCACGGCACCTGGAAGCTGGTCGCAAGAGTCAAAGTAAAGCGACAGCGTGTGATTACGAACAAGTGGGTTTACACGATCAAGCGCGACGCGCAAGGTCGTATAAGGCGGTTCAAAGCCCGTCTTGTGATCCACGGCTTCCGACAGCAGGAAGGAGTCGACTACGCAGAGACTTACGCGCCGGTGATCCGTTTCAAGACGATACGAGCGGCGATTCTGTACGCACTACAGCGCGGATGAAATATACGTCAATATGATGTTAAGACTGCGTTTCTCGACGGGTTACTGGAGGAGCCGATCTTCATGGAGATACCCAGCGGATCGGATAAAGGCTCTCCAGGCGGCGACCTGATATGCCAACTCATCAAATCTCTCTACGGTCTTAAGCAAGCACCGGCAGCCTGGAACAAGACGCTGTACACCTTCCTGGTCAGCTTGGGGTTCACCAGGCTTGACATCTCTATGCCATGTATGAGGGCGACGAGGTGCAGATGCTGCTGACACTGTATGTCGATGATCTCCTTCTGATGGGGACACCCGCGTTGTGCGACAAGGTTGCTGCCCAACTGGAAGCCAAGTTCACGATGACCAGCATGGGCGAAGTGAAGTACCTTCTGGGCATCGAGATTACGATTGACCGCGAGCACAACAAAGTCGTGTACAGTCAGCGAACCCACATTGACAAGCTGCTGAAGAAGTTCGGTCTTGCAAACTCGTACGACTGCTGGACACCTCAAGCAACGAACGAGTCCAGGGCCAATGAACAGACCTCCGAGCCTGGGGACCTCCCGTATCGCGAGCTTGTCGGCGGCCTGCAGTACCTGGTATCGGGCTCACGCCCCGACATCGCGCATGCTGTGCGTCACCTCGGGAAGTTCCTGTCATGCTACACAGCGGCTCACTACCGTGAAGGCCAACGAGTACTGCGCTACCTCCTGCAAACAAGGGACTTTGCGCTACACATGGATGTGATTCCCGGCAACAATGTGTCGATCACTGTGTTCACCGACTTGCGAATGATCCAGACGACTCCAAGTCTGTCTCGGGGTACATCACCTTCCTCCATGGCAACGTCATCTCCTACGGCTCTCGCAAGCAGGGCATTAGCGCCCAATCCAGCACTGAAGCCGAGTATATCGCCATGAATGAGGGGGTGAAGGACATTCTTTGGATCGTTGGACTGTGTGAGGAGTTGCGATGGCCGGCATCTACATCAATGCTGCGGGGCGACAACCAGGCAGCGCTCTATCTAGCCGAGAAGCGAGGCAAGCACTCCAACACAAAATACATCAACAACAAGTATCATCTGGTGCGTAATCTCGTTGAAGACGGCAAGCTGCGCACGTTGCACGTACCAACGAACGACAACACGGCCGACATCATGACAAAGCCTCTGGCCAGAGACAAGTACAGCCAATTTCGGTCGCACCTCAAAGTGTTGCCGATTGCGGGAAATGCTGCTGCTGCCGCAGCCACCCTGCATGCAGCCACCACCAAACGCAACACAGGCAAACGAAGAACAGCTGGCTAATGCAGTGCAGTTTTCAACAGCGGTCTACGCTACGCCCCCGACACTTACCAGACAGCGTCAACGCCCAGCTGCATGCTGGAACCTTGGCGCGCGTCGTGTGCGAGTGGGAGTGTGAAGTACTACCGTACCAGAGCGGGCAACAGGTACGATGCGTCCGCTGTGAACAGGAGCTCGGGCTGCGACCCAAGACTCAGGAGCACCGCACTGCAACGAGCCGTTCGGCGTAGCGGTTGTTCTCGGCGCCCTCCAGCACCAACACACCGGACAGCAACGTGCCAACGGACACTGCCTTGGCCCAGCTGCAGTTGCAGCACACTGAAGCGTTGGTGAAGCTCGGTGGCGGTGCAACGGATGATGCCGTTGCCCAGACTGGGAGGACGACGCCTTCACTGGTAAAGCTGCGATTGCGTGTGCCTGCGAGTGCACATAGCTATACGTAATGAGCGAATACATTGCAATGGGTTGCGAGGGTAGGCAGGTGAGCAGCGTGCGCTGCGCGCACAGAGCTGCAGCTCACAACTCAACTTACCTTGAGCCTGCTAAAGCCCCTCAAGTCCCTGTGAGGCTGCGCCTTGCACGACTGGTGTCCACGTAGTGTTCCTCTGTCATCGCCACCTGCACGAACACAACACAAGCTTGGTAAGCACCATGGAGACGCCGAGCTCCAGCGCGCCCACCACTTTTCAAGGAGCATGAGCTCCTCGCGCTCCAGCTCGCACCACTGTCAGCAAGTACAACGACGAGCTGTCGCTTACCAGCACGTGCGACAACCGCGCGCCAACCTGCCTATGGACACGGAGTACCTACCGCTGGGCAGCCCCACGCATGACGAGGTGGAGCTGAAGCAGGAGCAGGATCATGTGCGGGACCAAGTCATCTGCATGATCATCGGCCTGCCCGGCTTGATACCGACGTCCTCAGGACCAAGCGGGCGCGACTGGTGTCACGCACGAGTACGCGTTCAAGATCCCGGACAACACCCCGTCGGACGTGGCGGCGCCGCTGCTGTGCACCGGTACGACGGTCTTCACGCCGATCAAGCAGGTAGGAATCAAGCCCGGTGACCGCGTGGGCATCGTGGACATTGGCTGCATGGGCCACCTGGACATCCAGCTCGCCAAGGCCATGGGCGCCACGGTCGTGCTGGCCTTCTCTCGCTTTGCCAACAAGGAACAGGAGATTCGTCGTCTCGGCGCCAACGAGCTCGTCGTTTACACGGACGAGAAGCAGGCGGCGGACTCGGCCAACTTTTTTTGGTGGACATCCTGCTCATCACAGCCGACGCCAACAGCATGCCGTACACACTGTTCCCACCCAGTTCCACGACGGTATTTTGCGACGAGAAGTGAAGGGATGCAGCGATGCAACGATGCCGTTTTATTATTAAGTTATATCAAAATGGAAAGTAAAACCCTACGCACCCAAGTGGGAGGAGCCGACTTTCGAGTACAAATCGGACGATCTCCTAGTACAGACCCGGTTATAACAAAACGGACGGGGTTCGAGTACAGCTAAGTTCGCTTCGGCAGATCGATCGAGTACATGTACAGCTATCGCTTGGATGGGTTCGCTGTTGCATTCCTTGGACTATAGGTGCAAGACACCATCTGAGGCGAGCGGTTGCGAGGTCGCGTAGCCGTAGCAAACCCGCGCGGGGTGCCCGCCAAGCAGGGCCGCGCGGTATTTGCGTAGGCGGGCCCAGCGCCGAGCATTCCAACGAGCCGAGCACTGCGCTCGCCAGGTGAGAGAATTGTTTTCTCGCAGGAGCGCAGCGACTGCCTTTGCGGAGCGCAGCGGAGCAAAGTATTACCCTTGGGTGTTCTTTTAATAGTGGACTTCGTTATCGAGTCCAGATATCTGCTCGACTGTACTCGACAGATCGTCCGATTTTATCCTGTACTCGACGCCATCGGCCGTTTTGATGGTCGCAGGTGCGAACTTAAGCCTGTACTTGGAAATCGTCCAATATGTACTCGAAAACCGTCCGCACCCCACCCAAATTGTTGCGACAGTGGAGAATAACGCCAGAAGACACTGTTCGCCCACTCAGCAGATTCGGGATTGCTGGAGAACTGTACCCGAGCACAGCCTCCGTTATCAGTAAGCCAGAGTATACAATACTAAACTCAAGTGAACGTCCGCGACGACTTCGACTGAGAAGGGAGGAAATAGCGGCACGACAATCAACTGTCGCTGCACTAAAGTTCACACTCCCACTTCGCGCTGCTTGAACTCAGTCGAGGCGAACAAGTTGCACGCGGTGCTCAACTACTCATTGTCCGGCACCGGCAACACATTCAGGCGCTGTCGCAGTTTAGCAAATTGTTGCGGGCCGAGCGGCTTAGTGGAGATGTCTGCTACATTGTCCTCGCTTGGGCAATACTCCACACAGAACACCTGGCGCTCCACAAAGTCTCGAATGTTGTGGAACTTGAGATCCACACTTCGAACCTTGTAGCCGCTGCTCACTTCACCGATCACCTTGATCGCAGCTTGGTTATCCTCGTAGAGAATAGTCTGCGTAGCCCGCTGAAGGTTCAGCTCCTCACACAAATCGTGAGTCCACATGATCACGTTTGAACACTCGCTTGCAGCCACGAACTCTGCACTGCACGTGTCGTCCGTCATGATCGGCTGCTTCTTGCTCTTGTAGCAGAATGTGTACCCATTCAGTTGCAGCACGTAGCCAGTGATCGAACGACGATCATCTTTCTCGTTTCCGAGGTCTGCATCAGCGTTGGCGATCAGCTGCAATCCCGGTAACGCTGGCTTGTTCCACACAAGGCCATATTCACGCGTACTCTGCCGGTACCGCAAAACTCGTATGGCCAGCACAAAGTGCGCCTTCGTGTAGCAGGTGAGAAACTTGCCCAGCGTTCGCACGGCGCTGGCGATATCTGGCCGAGAGCAGCTCACCAAATATTGTAGAGAACCAACAATGCACTGATAGTCCACATCAGGATCAATGTTTACACATACAGCCTCTCTGCCAGGATCACCAGGGAGCGGAAAGTTGCATTTCGCCTGCGGCGTTGGCATAGCCTTGCAGTCGGCCATCTTGAATCTTTCAAGAACCCGCCCAATGTATCCACGCTGAGAGATAGAGAGCGACTGGCCTGGCACGTATTTGATCTCCATCGAGAGCAAGTGGCTCACGTCACCAAGGTCTTTGATCTTGAACATCTTCTCGAGTTCAAACAACACCAGCTTGATGTTCTCCATAGTCGCGGCAATCACAATGTCGTCGACGTACAGAGTGAGAAAGATCGGACTACCATTCACCCAGCGAAAGTAAAGTCCACCGTCCATTTTGGACTTCTCAAACTCACACTTCCTAAGATACTTGTCCAGCGTCTTGTACCAAAGGCGTGGTGCTTGCTTGAGGCCATACAGGGTTCACAGAAGTCGACAGGCACGCCCAGTTCCGTCGTCGAAAAACGCTGGCTGCTTCATGTAGATCTCCACATCAATGGGACCGTTAAGAAAAGCAGTCACAAAGTCAACATGTCTGCACAGAAGTATATAATGTAGTGCCAGTAGCAGAATCAGTCGAACTGCATCCATGCACACGACCGGCGCATACGTCTCCCAGAAGTCAAGCCCGTACTTCTGCTGGCACCCGTTGATCGTGATCCGAGCACGGTATCTCTCCACTTGTCCTTGCGCATTGCGCTTGCGCACAAATACCCACTTACTGGTAAGCACCTTCACACCCACAGGCTTTTCCACCAACTCCCAAGTGTTATTAAGCTCTCTGAACTCCTAGTATAAAGCTTCAATCCACTGATCAGCGTCAGGAGCCTCCAAGGCTTCATTCACAGAATTCGGATTCATCACCGCGTGCATGGCCTGGATAACCAGACTCTCTGGTAGCTCGACCACATAGTCAAACAAGCGCGCGTTCGGTCTGCGAATGCGAGTCGAGCGACGAAACGATGCCCCAGCACCGCTATCCTCGTCATCGTCTTCATCACTGCCTGGCGACGAGAGTCTTTCTCCCACTGAGTCTCCACTTCTCTCAACTGGTTCACCAGAGATGTAATGGGCCCTCCATTTACATAAGTAGGTAGATCTCTTACAGATATTACATAAGTAGGCACAGCAGCACACGGCTAGCGTGTGCTGACATGTCATCATCTGATTGGGGGAGCCAGACCCCATTCCAGCCAATCAGCGGCTGACCTGCATTTGAGTGGTTCACATTAGACCACGGGCCCTCGCCTTGGTCCTAATAATAAAACAGAGTTGATTTTACTTCGGACGTAATACTTGGTCTAAGTATTACTGAGAACTGGACGCTTCCTCAACCGCTACGTGTAAGCTATTGACGGGTACTCACTAGGCCCGTTACACCTGGTAGCACTTAGTAGTCCTTTCCATGACCAAGTTCGAGATGAGTGAAGACCAGCCCGTCGGACCTCCAGCCACGCCACCTTCCCTCATCTGACGTCCATCGCGTGGCAGGCACTCCACCACCTCGCGGCGGTGTCCGGAGAAGTCGTCGTCACGTCGCTGCTGAGCTCAGCGACGCCCGACCAACAGCGACTAGCCATTCAAAAGTTCATGGATCGCGAGCTCGCCGAAGCAAAGCGGCGAGTGTCAACTCCCCCGCACGTGTCCAAGAACAACGCTGTGAAGATGGATACGTCTTCATACTCTGGGACTGGCCCAGATCGTCTCCCTCTGAACCGCTGGTTCAGGGAGATTGACATCGCGATCGCCTCGAGGTTGACCGAGGCGCCGTCAGCGAAGGTGAATTTCTTGCTGTCCCGTCTTTCCGGCAAGGCCAAGGAATGGGCCCTCGGCAAGCTCGTTGTCGACCAACGATCCAGAGTGACCTGCGCCTCGCCTTCGAGCCGCCTCAAGATGAGTCGCGCGTGCGCGCGACATTCTTCGCCCTCAAACAAGGCAATATGTCCATGCGCGACTACGTCCAGAAGACGCGCCACCTCGTTTCGTGTATCGTCACGAAGCCGATCGACATGGCGTCTCAAGTCCACGTCTTTGTGTTCGGCATACGCGAAGGCATGGCGCGGTAGTGTCTCACGCGAGCTGAGCCCGCCACTCTGGAAGAAGCTTTCGCCCTCGCGCTACGCGAGGACTACGTGGTTGCGTCGTCGTACGCGACGCAGATGCCAGCGGAGGTTCACTTGTCGGGGCCCGAGCCCATGGAGATCGACGCCATCGAGGCATCGCAGCGCCAGACTGGTCGTCCTCAGGGCGAGGACGAGGTGGCCGTATTGCACGTCCGATGATCTGCGTCCGATGCCGGAAGTCTGGACATCGCGCGGCAGTGTGCCGCGCGCCGGCTCCAGCCATTGCCCACATAGAGCACGTTGCGTCCGACGCGAAGACCCCGGCCGCACAACAACAAAAAACAGCCGGGACCAGTAGGGGCGGGGCACCCTACTGGCTGGAATGGAGGTCCGGGTCCCCCGGTGGCAGCCCGACCTTCTAGCCCCCCCCCCCCCCCCCCCGTGCTTCATGCATGCTTTAATGCCACCACTGCCAGTGGCGACTCGAGACTGACCATTGTCAGTCTTCTTGTCGCCGGCGCCCGGCAATCTCTCCGCGCGCTCCTGGATTCAGGGGCGACGAACAACTTCTTCCAATCTTCGTGCCTGTCGATACTCCCCGCGGGCATTCCCGTGCGTGACCTTCCTGGGGGTGTGGTTGTCAAGCTTGTGGATGGGAAGCCTCGCCGTGTGACACGGCGAGAGGTGTCGTTGTCGTACACGTTTGACGGCTTCCACAGCAACGACAACTTCATTGTCTTCGAGATGAACTACGCGTTTGATTGCATCCTGGGCATCCCATGGTTGGTTCGGTACCAGCCCCAGATCGACTGGTTGGCTCGGTCGGTCAAGCGGCGCCAAGACTTCGACGTGACTGAAGTCTTCACGCATCTCTTGGTCGCGCCAAGAGATTGGCCCCATGACACAGTCGTGGACGGGGCGTCCACGACGCACGTTGTGCGCAGAGCGAGCGATGGCCCTCTCTGCACGACTTGCGCAGTGCCGCTGACTGGTGACGAAGACGAAGAACCCGCGCGTGGGCGCGCGAGTGAAAGGTGAGCGGTTGAGCATCCGTGGCTCCCGCGGATGAAGAATGAGGCGGTCGAGCAGAGGCTCCCGTATGTGAAGGAAGCGGTCGAGCAGTGGTTCCCGCCTTCCAACGAGGCGGTTGAGAAGCGGTTCTTGACCACCGACGAGGCGGTCGAGCAGTGGTTCCCGCATGTCAACGAGGCGGTCGAGCAGCGGCTCCCGCATGCTAATGAGGCGGTCGAGCAGCGGCTCCCGCATGATGATGAGGCGGTCGAGCAGGGGCTCCCGCACTATTTCGAGGCGGTCGAGCAGGGGCTCCCGGATGACGATGCCGCAGTCGAGCAGGAGCTGCCACTGCGCGCGAACAGCGCGGTCGAGAACGAGCTCTCGCGCATAGAGGAGGGTGAAGCCTCGTCCAGCGAGAGCGACACCTCAGTGTCGAGCAGAGGCTCGAGACGTACGAAGACGTCCCGCCGATCGCTGAAGCCCCGCCGTGCCCCAGTGGACCTGCCTTCATCCCCGACCGAGTCGGTCTGCGCGGTCGAGTATGTCGACGGCGCCCCGAACCGCACTCGTGTCATCGAGGTCGCGAGTCCGCCTCGCGACGCGAAGTCCATCACGAGTCGCCCAGGCCTCTCCTGGATGAAGTTCCTCCGAGATCTCAAGGCCGGAGACATTGAGCAAGTGTGCTTGATCACCGATGGTGACTCGCTGTCCCATGCGATCAACTCCGTCGACTCGGTCGACACGTCGTCGCGACCGAAGAGCGCTTTGCTACGCAGTCTTGGGAGGCGCTGAAGGCGTCGGGCAACCCGATCTACGAGACGGATCGCGAGTTCGCCGACGTCTTTCCCGACAAGTTCTTGCGGAGCTGCCAGCAGATCGTGGCGTGCGCCACGAGATCGACCTCGCGCCTGGCTCGAAGTACTGTGTGACACGGCAGTGGCCACTGCCGCGCGACCAGGTCAAAGCCATTGACGACTTCTTCGAGGGTCTCCGGCAAGCCGGCCACGTCCGCGAGAGTATCTCGCCGCACTCGAGCCCGACCTTCTGTGTGAAGAAGGCCACCGGCGGATGGCGCATCGTTCACGCCTTTAACAAGCTGAACGACGCCACCATCCCGGCGCAGACGCCGATCCTCCGCAAGGACATGGTACTGGACTCCATGTCGGGCATCGTCATCTACAGCGTCATCTACAGCGCCATCGACCTGATCGATGGCTTCTATTAGATCCTGATGTGAGAGAGCGACATTCCTCTCACGGCCGTCAGCACTCCCAGCCACATGCGCTGGGAGTGTCTCGTCATGCCCCAATGTCTGAAGAATGCGCCTGCGACGTTCGATCGCATGGTGCCCACGTGCTTCGCCCACTCCGAGACTTCGCATCGAGTTCCTTTGACGACATATTCGTCAACAGTCGCGCTGAAGGAGATCTCAGCGCGGTCGAAGTCCATGTGCGGCACTTTAGACAAGTCTTTCAAGTGAGGAGGGAGAATAAGCTCTACGCCAACCTCAAGAAGTGCGTCTTTTGCGCACCGGAGATCCCGGTGCTTGGCTGTTACGTGAGCAAGAATGAAGTACGAGCCGATCCAGAGAAGATTTCGTCTATTTGTTCATGGCCTACACCTACAAGTCCCCCGTGGCTGGGTCTGGCGAACTACTTGCACAAGTACACAAAGGCCTACGCTGCATTGATCCAGCCTCTGTCGTCTCTGCTGAAGAAAGACACCACGTCCTGAGCACCAAGCCGCGTTCGACTCGGTGAAGAAGAGCTTGGCGCCAGCGCCATTCTTGATGCTTCCAGATGACTCGAAGCCCTTCCATGTTGTGTGTGATGCTAGCGACTTCGATATCGGGTGCGCGCTCATGCAGTTCGACAACGAATGTCGCGAGCAAGTCGTGAGCTACCAGTCACGACAGATGAAGCCGGCGGAGCGCAATTACCCCGTCCACGAGAAGGATCTCCTTGTGATGCGGTACGCTCGGATCAAGTTCAGAGTGTATCTGCTAGGCGAGCAGACGTTCGCTGTGTACACGGATCACGCATCGCTGCGGACAGCGATGAAGTCGCCTCATCTCTCCCAGCGTATGGCTCGCTGGTTGTCGTTTTTCGCCGAATACAACTTCGTCGTCCACTACAAGCCGGGCAAGAACAACATCCTCGCCGATGCACTGTCTCGGCGACCTGATTACGATCCTCGGACTGTGTTGGGTCGTCAAGTGATTCACGACGAAGATGAATATGACGACCATTGTGCTGTGTGCATCGCGTCAGGCATCAACCTGACGAACGTGTCTCCGGAGATGGCCCTGCGCGACGAGATCGTCGCGGCGTACGCAGACGACGCGGTCTACGCCGGCATTGTGGCGTGTCTCCGCGCTCCCAGCGACGAGACACTGGGGGCTCTGTCGCGCAACAAGCGCAACCAGATCGACCGCTATCACCTTGACGGTGATCTGTTGTGCTACAACATCGACAAGTTCGATGCTCCTCGAGTCGTCGTGCCCAACGACGACTTGCGAGCTCGGATCATCCACAAGTTCCACGACAGCCCCATGAGCGCGCAATCTGGGCCGCGAGAAGACATTCGCGGCTGTTTCACGCGACTTCTTCTGGCCCAACATGTACAAGTGAGTGCGCAAGTGGGTCCGCACTTGCGAGACCTGCCAGCGGGTGAAGCCATCGAAGTCGTCGCAGGCTCCCCTGCGACCATTGCCGATCGCGACTGAGGCTTGGCGCTCAGTCTCAATGGACTTCATCTTCCGGCTCCCACCTGACGCCAAAGGCGAACCGGCGTCTTGGTCTTCGTGTATCGATTCACGAAGATGGTGCATCTCATCCCCGTGAGTGACGCGGTCACCGCGGTCGAGACCACGGCGCACTTCATCGACTGCGTCTTCCGTCATCATTGCCTGCCAGAGTCGATTGTCTCTGACCGTGACCCGCGGTTCACGTCCGCGTTCTGGTCCAGCCTCTTCCAGCTTCTGGGTACGAAGCTGTCGATGTCGACGGCAGCACATTCGGAGACGGATGGCCAGACGGAGCGAGTCAACTGGGTCCTCGAAGACGTGCTTCGAAGGTACGCGACGTCGTTCGCGAGTTGGAGCTCCTTCCTGCCCCTTGCTGAGTTTGCACTCAACAACGCTGAGCACGCGTCAACGGGCCTGACGCCATTCTTCGCCAACAACACGCGCCATCCGCGCGTGCCTGCTCTCATCGCCGTGGGCCACCCCACGGCGCCTCATGGCTCCACTCTGGTGTCAACGACATGACGAGTGCAGCTCACGAGGGCGTGACGCTGAATGCAGTCACCCGCTCAAAGCCGAAGAAGGCCCTCGCGACGCCGGACATCGCGGCGTCTCCTGGACTGCCCGTACATTGATTGACCCAGGCAGCGCTGGGGTTCTAGTTGCTGCCAACTACGCGCCGAAGACTCCGGCGCGTCCTGTCGATAACGCCGCTGTTTCGGAGTTCGTCTTGCAACGGCAATCAATTGCCCGTTTTGTGCGCGACGCACTCAGGACGCAGTGGACAAACAGAAGGAAAATGCTGACAAGCGTGGGCGCATGAACATGGCTACCTTTGAGACAGGTGATCAAGTGCTCCTATCAACTGACGACATTCGGTCATCAGCTGTGACGAATCTTGGCGCGAGCAAACTCGCGCCTCGATTCATTGGACCTTTCAAAGTCGTGAAGGTAAACGGGGAAGCCTACACATTGGATATTCCTACGTCATTACGGCTGCACCCGACGTTCTACGTCGGGCGCCTCAAGAAGTACCATGCGGCTACTATCCTGTCGACGATGAACCCTCCGGCACCGGAGCGCAGAGCGAACGTCCCTCACGTCGCGCAGTCCGCGTCGCCTCAAGCTCCGTCCGAGCCTGCGCAACCATGGTCGTCGCCGCCTCAGCCTGACCAATGCACGATTCGCTGCGATCTCCAAGTCGTCTTGGGTCGTAGGAGCTACCGACGCGAACCTCCCCCGCCGATTGTTGGCTCGGCTGGCGATACACGATGGATAGTTGATCACATCGTGGCGCACGAGGGCCCGCCTCGTACCCGTAACCGCACGAGTGATCAGCCCACGCGCGGGATTCCTGCCGCGCGGCGTTACCGTGTACGCTGGCTTGGCTTTCCACCAGACGACGATACGTGGGAGCCACGCTCGACTCTCCTCCGGGACGTCCCGGACGTTGTTCGCGAGTACGAGGATGAGATCGCGAACGACAGCGACGGTGAACGGGGACCCTCGACGCAAGCGCGCGGCGTTCGCCGCGATGATTAAGACCAACAACTGATGACGACCCCCGGACTCGATCCGGTGACCTTCGGCTTGACGACTCAGTGCTTGACCACTGTTGACTTCGAGTCACCTCGATGGCGACTTTGATTGTAGAACCAAGCTTCGTGGCCAAGCATCTCTTCCGACTCCAAGCTGAGCCCGACCTCAAGCTCCAACATCCGCCCTCGCTTGTGCCGCCACAAGTGCCACTCGACGTGCGCATGCTGTTGTTCGGGATGCCCGAGATCCCCACCGCCGACGATTTTCGGTCCATCATTCACTCAGCCGCCTGAGTACGTCTTCAAGTGGAGTGTCCACGACGTGTCCTGTGATGAATCTGTGTCTCGGTGGCCGGATGTCCGACGCTTGATGATGTCGAGGCGCGCGTGAAAAAGCTCTGGACGCTCACGCATCGTAAATCAAGCGTGTGTCCCGCGTGAGAATTGAACCCACGTGCACCAGGATGGAAGTGTGCGCTCTTACGCACTGCACCGCGCCGCCGTTAGTCACCGGCGATGAAGATGCTCGAGCTGATCCTGTTGGCGCGTTGGTTCGACTGTCCTCACGCCAGCGGTTACTTCGAAGGGTCGCTTCGAAGAGTCGTGCTGCGCTGATTGCCATCTCGGGTCACCACACTCACCGAGGGGCTACACCTCGTGCTCGCGCTCGTCGCCGAGCACCGTGTCCATCGTCCAAGCTGCGTCGGTCGCCGACTACCGCGTTCGTCGTCCCGCGGTTGTCTTCAGTTGTTTTCCAGTGTTATTTGCGCTTACATTGCGTAAGCGCAACTTTGAGAGGAGGGTGATGTAATGGGCCCTCCATTTACATAAGTAGGTAGATCTCTTACAGATATTACATAAGTAGGCACAGCAGCACACGGCTAGCGTGTGCTGACATGTCATCATCTGATTGGCTGAAAGTGGGGGAGCCAGACCCCATTCCAGCCAATCAGCTGCTGACCTGCATTTGAGTGGTTCACATTAGACCACGGTCCCTCGCCCAAGTCCCAATTATAAAACAGAGTTGATTTTACTTCGGACGTAATACTTGGTCTAAGTATTACTGAGAACTGGACGCTTCCTCAACCGCTACGTGTAAGCTAGTTACGGGTACTCACTAGGCCCGTTACAAGAGACAACAACCTCTCCCCTCTCTGCAACAGCATCATCGTTTTCATCACAGCCATCCGAAGCAGCAGGTAACTCTATCAAAGCAACTGATCGGCGACGGTTAAGCACACCAACACCCTCCGAGTCACTGCTGTCGCATTCATGGTTTTCACTCAACAAGGTATTAATTACCCTCTTGTTGCGGTGCACACACATGTGACAGCGGGTCAGCAGCCAATGCCGCTCCCACTGGAGGCTCACTCCTTGGTTCAGCCACGGGACCACCCATGCCAACCGGAGTCTGCTCCACCACACCCGAGCCAACACCACCAGCCGTAAATGAAAGCCGTCGACGCTTTGCAGGAGGACCAGTCAATTCCTCTTGAGTCTCTGCAGCCAGCTCTGCTCGAGTTACCGCAGCCAAAACAGGAAGCCGCACAAGCGGGATGATATCAGGAAGATCAAATCGCCCTTTGTGGTAAGCGTTCACTAGAAGGTGCTCAACATAAGAGCGCTCAACAGTCCAACCCTCGTCAAACTTCACTGATCGTTTTTCTTCCACTCTACCACTTCGCAAGTTCAAAACTCGAACGCTCTCCGAGTGCTTCGCGAAACCCACGAACAAACACATATTGCCAGAGTTTTCCAACTTGCTCTTCCGCAGCACTTTGGGTGTGAACACATGCACAATGCAGCCCCAGATTTTCAGCTGCTCGACGTCCGGACGCTCGCCAAAACGGCGTGAGTACGGATTTTCTCCTCCAAGTCCACGAGAAGGGCTGACATTCACGACATCAATTGAAAACAGGAAGGCCTCTCCCCACAAGAGCCACGGCATGTTCGCGGTTGTGAGAAGGCTGCGAATGGGTGCCTCGAGAATTCCATTCATCTTCTCGACAAGCCCATTCTCCTCCGGGCTGTAGGTATTCGTCCAGTGAAACTCAATCTCTCTCCCCCTGAGGAATGACTTCAGCTTCTTGTTGACCAACCCTTTGCCTTGGTCTGAAGAGAACACCTCGATCCGCTTACCTTGCGCCAACAGCCACCCTAGGTGCGCCACCACTATCGGTCTAGATTATTCCTTAGCCTTCATAAGAAAGCCCCAAACCCAGCGAGAAGCCTCGTCCATCACGAGCCGGAAGCACCGATATCCGTCGTACGTCAAGTCACCGATACTGCACATGTCGGACATCAACTTCTGGAATGGCTCTGTAGCCCGCCGTGTGTGAGTCTGCTTGTACGACATCCTCTTCAACTTCGAGGCAGTACACGTCCAGCACTTGCCGTCAACTCCACCACTCGAACGATCTGCATCTGCACTCAAGTCCTCCAAACCAACCACAGTCTAATTCACAGCCATTTGCAGCAGAGCTGGGTAGTTAAGGTGCGCGAAGCGCAAGTGCCAGCGCGCAGCAGTCGAAGATGTCCGTGAAACAGCACTGCCATCTCGACCTTCAGCAGGCTTTGCTTGAAGTCGATAGCGGCCTCGTGTCTTATTCAGTGACAGCTTCATGCCATCCGTCTCCAGCCAACATACCCGCTTGCCTTTCATCTGCGTAAAGCTCACATTCCATCCACTCTCCTCAAGCTGGTGTGAGCTCAGTACATTGTCTGGACCCGTTTGGCGTATGGAAAACACCGTGCAACATCAACTCGTCATCATGATTGGATGCTACATTAGCCACTAGTAAGTGTACTTCGCCTACTACACGCTCCCCTTTGGGCTGTCCGTCAAAGTCAAGAAATATGTGCTCCTTGTCCGGTCGCGAGTCAACCAACAACGCTGAATCAGTACACACATGTACATCCGTTGCAGTATCTAAGACCCAATCCATGCCACAGGAATTGTGGCGCCGAGTTCCAACTACTGCCGCACCAATCTGGCGCTGTGTCAGGGCATCGACGCTCTTCTTCGCTCCTCCAGCGTTACCACCTTTCTTTTTCTGAAACCGCTTGGTCTCCATGCCAGCACACTGGTTCTGCCCCTGCGAGTTTTCACTCTGCTTCGGGTTGGGGTACTTAGCCCGGATTTGATCCGGCTCACCGCAGTTCCAACAATCGTCGTTCTTCTTCTTACCACCGTCAGCAGACTTCCCGTCTTGGTGTTTGGCCTTGTATCGGCCCCGTCCACACTGACGCTTTCCACTTCCAGCATTTCCGTTGCCAGACTTGTCACTGTTGGGGTTCCCAGAAGAATAAGTCGACTTCTTCTTCGCCGACCCGATGCTGACTTCAGGTAGCTCCTCAGCAACTCTCTCGTCCAGATCCTCCTCAGCGCGAAGCGCATTCGTGACCTGGGCTGCCGTGGGGGCAATCTGGTGAGATCCCCGGCACAGCAAGCACATCATAGTGCCGAGAAAACTGTCGAACCACCTCACGGTGCGTCCGAGTCACGTTGCCGAGCAAGATCTCCGCGAACTCCTCGTCACTTATCACTTTGCCGTAGTGCTGGAGCTCACGTCTCTGCATTTCCATCTCCCTCAGCCAGTCGCTCAAATTCAAGTCTCGAGTGTACTTGTTCGAGTAGAGCTGCTCGCGAGCAAAAATTTAATTCGCATATTCACGCTTGGTCTGCTTGTTCTCAAAGTTGATCCACATGTCCTTCGCGAAAGCCTCATGGCACACCATTTCGGCATCTGCATCCGGAATGCCAGTCACAATGGTGAACTTCCGGCCGTACAGATACGGCTGAAACAACTTAATAGACCACACCACTGCTAGACACTCCAGCTCGGTGATTCCGTACTTCACCTCCGTCTCGCTGTTTACCTTGCTAGCGTAGGCCTGCATTAGGCATGCCCCGAGACCCGTGATGCTAGCATCCGTTAAAACCCGAAAGGGCAGGCGGAAATCCGGATAGATCAGCAAAGGCTTGGTAGTGAGCACTTCCTTCACGTACTCAAACGCTGTCTGCTGCGCCTCCGTCCATTCCCACTCCACGTTCTTGCGCAACAACTTCGTCATGGGCGCCATGATTGCCCCGAAGCCCTCAATAAAACGTCTGTAATAGCCCGCGAGATGAACGAACCGCTTGACTTCTACATCGTCTCGGGGTTGAGGGAATTCCCGTACTGCTGACACTAAGCGCTCTAGCGGCCGTACGCCGTCGGAACTAAGTTCGTGTCCTAAATACTCCATCCTCCTGGTCGCGAACACACACTTCTTCAACTTCAGCGTCAGGCCGGCTTCAGCCAGTCGCTCAAGCACGCAGGCCAGCTCTACCACATGCTGTTCGATACCGCCCTTCGTGTAGACGATAATATCATCTAAATACACTAAACATGTCACCCATGTCAGTCCCCGTAGCACGCTATTCATCATGCGCTGAAATGTCGAGGGGGCATTGGTGAGACCGAAGGGCATCCGCACGAACTCGTAAAGTCCCTGCTTCGTGGTGAACGCGCTCTTCTCCTGGTCCTTGGCCGCCATTTTGATTTGCCAATAGCCCGCTTTTAAATCTAGCGTACTAAATAGTAAGGCTCCGCCCAGCGCCTCCAGTGTTTCATCGATCCGGGGCAAGGGATAGACATCCTTACGAGTCCCTTTGTTGAGGGCTCGATAATCGACACAAAATCGGACTTCCCCGTCCTTCTTCTTCACTAGCACTACAGGGAAACCCCACGCGCCGTCACCTTCTTTAATCACTCCAGCCGCGAGCATCTTGCGCACATTTGTTTCAATTACTGCATCTTCAGACTGCGCCTCCCGTCAGCGCTTCAGCATAATGGGCGCGGCGTCGCCCGTGTCGATGTGGTGCTCCGTAGCCAAGGCCGTGGCGGGTGGGCAGTCTCCCGTGTCCGCCGTCAATCGCCTGTAGACTCGTAGCAACTTAACAATTAACTGCTTGCTCCCTTGGTCGTCAACTCCAATGTTCACTTCATTTTCATTTTCCAGTGGTTCTTCACTACTCTCGCCCAATTCCTCCAGCCATGCGCTCACCCGGTCCCGACGTAACTCTCCACTCATCTGTAATAACGTCACGTCGCTGTCGAGCGCCACCCATTTGCCTAACTCTTTCTTTGCAGGTAGTCGTGAGTCCTCGCCGTTCGCGTTGATCGCGGGCACCAAGGCTTTACCGTTCCTCACTATGGTCACAGTGGGGGCCAGCATGACCGCTCCCGTGTGCTGCGTGGGGATGAACAGCCCCCTTTCACCGTCCTTAGCCGTCACAGCCACTTCTATCGGCGTCACGGTGCACTTGCCCAACTGCGCACGTCGTGCCATGCGCACCACTGCAATCCGCCACGCCCAACGCCGTCATATGTGCTGAAGGGAATCACCACTGACCTACCGCCCTTGCTGTACCGTACTTCGCTGCTTTCGAAATCCATGGTGGCTCCACGCGTCCGCATGAAGTCCACCCCAAGTAGGAACTCGTCCGTACACCCCTGGACGATGCATGCTTCGACGCTGATCGTCTCACCGAAGACACTCTGCAGCTCGAACCTCGATACTCTGACCACGTCAAGCAAAAAGGCCCCGATGCCTTCAACGTAGTCTACTGGGGCGGCCTTTTCGACTCGGTCTCCGTACTGCATCCAGTCCGTGCCGGCGACAGTGAACCGCGCTCCACTGTCGAGCTTGACCTGTCGACGCACTCCGGCGACTTGCATCACAGCGGTCGGTAGCCCGTCGTCGGCACCGACATACTCCACTCGCTCCTGCTGCACCTTGGTGGCGCTGCTTCCACGATGCTTCACTAGACTCACGCGGGCGGCCTGGCGTGGGTCGTGATCGTGACGCATTGACTCGCCGCGCTGCTTCCTTCGCACTTCGAGTTTCTCCCGAGCAACGGTGGCCACGCTCCGTCGTGCAGCGAGCTCGTCTTCGGCCACTCGCTGCTCTGCCGCCTCTTGCTCTCGTCCTTCCCGCTTCCGCCGGGCCAGCAGCACTTTCACACGCTGCCTCTTGGCCTGCTTGCGGGCTCGTCGTCGCGCCAGGCGTATCCGTGCCACTTCGGAGAGCCCGTCCGCCTCGTTTGCCAGTGTCGCCGACTCCGCACCCGTCTCCTCCGCTGCGGGGTCGCTCGCCTTCGGCACGACTGCGCCCAACTCCACCTCATCCTTGCTCAGCAGCTCGCTCTCGTCCGAGTCCGCCTCGGACTCGTCCAATACGACGACCGCGTCGCCCTTGCTGATCGCCAGCAACCCTCCATCCTGCTCTTCGTTGTCCGTGCTGCTGGCTGGAGACTCACCAGCGTCATCTTGTTCCTTGGCGCCGCCCACTTCGCTTGTCCTCGTCGCCGTGGACGCACTCGCGCCGATCGACGACTCGCCCGTGTTCAGATCGTCGTGCCTCATCGAGACCTGACTGGGTTCGCCGCCATCATCCGACGACGTTTTCGCTGTCGTTCCGCCGCCATCATCCGACGACGTTTTTGCTGTCGTTCCGCCGCCACTTGTCCGTACTACGGCGCCTTCTCCAGTCTTGAGCGCGTCGCCCTGATGCAACTCGCGCTCGCGCTCCGCGTGCACGATGCGTACTGCGGTCATCGCAGGCCGGACAGTCGCCACGTAGCGCACGGCCCGCTCCGCGTCGCGTCATGCCGTCGCCGTCTTCATCTCGAGCATCACCCGCTCTACTCCTTCGTCCTCCTTACTCGTCCTCGTTCGCACGACCTTCGTTGGGGCCGCCCTCTCCTTCTCTCTTCGCTTCGCGTCCTGTCCGCCTGCTCATCGAGCCTCGGCTGTAATACGGACGCCCGACACCTGTAGGATGTGATTCTGCGGTACCGCCGCCTCCGGATCACAGTCTCTCGTGGTCTGGTCATCACTCTCCCGACCGCCTCCAACTACGCCACACGCCGCGTACAAGTACGGCAGCGACGTGAACTTCCTGAACACGACAAGTTTGACCAGGTGCGATCTATATTGACTGTTTACCATGCTGCTATTCTCTATCTAACATGCAATGCTGTAGGTCGGCTTTCAACCAGCTCCTGCAGCGGTTTAGCCGCTTCTACTACATTCCGCGCCACACGACACGCGGGCGTCCAACCAAGCTGAAGCACCATCACCAGGTGTTCGGCCTCGTGCTCTGCTTCTACGTCGGCTCGATGGAGCAAAGCTCCCTTTGCATGCTGTTTGGGGCTCCGCCAAGCACGCTGTCGAGGACGCTTGCGCACGCCGAGGGGGCACTGGCGCAGGCGCTGAGCGGATACGCCCCCGCACGGATCTCGTGGCCGTCCCCAGCTCGCCAAGCCGAGTTGGCGAAGCTGGTGGAGGCTCGCGAACCACTTCTCAAACACACCTATGGGAAGAACTTCCGGGTAAGTTTCATTTGAAATCATTATTTGCTTTGCTAAGAATGCTACACGCTAACAGCTACTGCACTGTAGGGCCAGCAGCCACCGAATGTGGACCTGCAAAATGCCATGTACAACGGGTGGCTTCACACCGTGTTCGTGACTGGCACGATCTGCTTCGTCGCGGACGGCTGTATCATTTGGAGTAAGCACAATTGTGCCGGGTCGTGGAACGACTCGGACACCTCGCTTGGCTTCCGCGCCAAGTCACCTGTCGGGGATCATCGTGCTGCACCGGACGTAGTAACCCCGTTACTACGCCCGTTCCTCGTTTTCCCCTGGCGACTTCGCCGACTGCCCTCGTGACTTCATGTAGGCGTCGTTCCGTGACTTGGCCTCCGCGTCTGGGCACGCCCTCGCGAAGTGACCTGCCTTGTTACAGGCGTAGCACTTCACCTCATTTGGGCATTGAGTCGTCCAGTGACCCATCTGGCCACACTGGAAACACGACGCATTGCCGCGCCGGCTGCTCTCGTTCTGCCCACCGCTGACTAACCGCACCGCCCGTGCTTCGCCGCTGGGCGAGTCGCCCGTCGTCTGTTTCACAGCAACTTTGAGACGCTTTTTCTTTGGCTTGACGTCGGAATCGTCGCTACTCGACGACACCGCTTCACGTCTTGCATTCGCCTTCTTGGCGGACTTGGCCGCTGCCGCCTTGTCACTGGCCGCCGCCACTCGCCGCTTCCGTTCCACCTTCTTCGGCTCATACCAATGTTTACCGTTCCACTGATGCCGAGGCGGAGGGTCCCAGGTGCCCGACCACGCGTTGTAGATCCCCTGCGGGTTGGTAAAGAGCGCCACTTGCCCCACTTCGCCTTGCGTCGCGACTTCATTGCTGGTTAGGTGAACCGTGCTGCCTGTGATAGCAGTAGGAAGCCCCGTGCCGCCGATGCCTGGCACCACCATCGTCTGTCCGGTCGTACCGGTCATAGGAATCAAGTAGAGGTTGGGCGCTGTTGCCCAGGGCAACCCGATGTTTATCATGCCCTGTGCGACATTGTCCATGGGGTCGTCGATGTCTGTAGCCTTGTCAACCGCCTCTTCCAGCGTGGCAGGCTTAGGGGCCTGCTTTACCAGCTTCTTGGTGGTCTTATCGAGACACCTATGGAATTGGGCCAGTAGTACGCGTTCACTAATCCGGTTGCGCCCGACTGCATCTCAAAGTCCAGCGGCGAAGTCGGCGTAAGTCTCGCCCGGCATCATGCGACGCATACTCACACGCCACTCCGCCGCCGACTTGTCTAATTTCTCCGCGTAGCGGCGCAGTAGCGCCTTCTTGAGGTTGGTCCAGGTCCTCTTGCGCTCCGGAAGCCGCCGATTCATGTTCACCCACCACTTAGCGGCGTCGTCCATGAGCTTGTTGCCCATGATGAAGTAGAGGGCCTTGTCCGACCACTTGCCGCGCCCCGACTCTTCAGCACCCTTCAACGCCAGGTCAACCCGGTCGATCCACGTCGGCACCGACGTTTTCGGAGAGGGCGCGAACGTGGGCAACTCAAGGTCCTTCACGCTCTTCCTCAGTGGCACTCGTTGCTGCCGTCTTCGTTCTCGCCGCGCCCACCGACCACTTCGTGCGTGCGCCTCGCTGGCGGACGACTCGCTCTCCGCATCGCTGCTCGAACTGCTCGAACTGCTCGAGCTATCGTGCCCTCCATCGCTGCTGGAGCCTGACGACCCGCCACCGTCACCGCCTGGGGCACCCATGGGAGTTCTCGCAGCCCGTGTTCGTCGACTGTCGGCCTGTTGGCCATCCGGATGCGCGCTAGCGCTGGTAGACTGGGGCTGGAGCCTCGACACCATCGCGGTGAGTTGCTGAACGGCGGTAGCCATAGCTGCCATCTCGGGTGAAGGTGCCGCGTCCACCACCCCGCGCCTCGGTTGTCCTCGTCCTACCGTCGTCTGGCGGGTTGGCGCCGCTGGAGGCCCACCGCCGATACTGGACTCACTCGCCACAGCTGCCGTCAACGCTGGGGCCTCGTGACCGTCGGCCACCGCCGCCGGTGTCACACGTGCAGGCACGCGTGTCGCCTGGTCCTCAGGGTTTCGCACCCCACTCGTCGGTCCCTCATCTTCCCTCGCGACGACTGCCTGTGGCTGCAACCCAGCCACGATCGCGGTCAGCTGCTGCAGGACCGACGCCACTGCTTCGGCATCCATGGCGGGCGTCGAGGTAGAGAGGCTCCCGCTGGCGTGACCGTCTCCCGACTGCTCCGCCGACAAGATCGCGGGCGACGGTTCGTCGCGCGACTCTTCGTTCGGACCCGCGTCTTTCGACCTCGTCACGGCCTCGTCCACCGTCGCGGTGGGGTCCGGCTGCGGCTCCATCACAGGGCCCGGAGGCTTGTCTACCCCGTCGCCTTCGTGTTGTCCTTCGCCGGCAGCTTCACTGCCTTCCTCGTCGTCGTCGTCGCCTGGAATCGGCGGGTTCTTCTTCTCTCGCGGAGCCCTTCTCGTCTTCCCGGACTTCGTGGTCGTTTTCGCTCTCGTCGATGTCGTCATAGCACGTGCTTGTCTTGTTTGTGGCCCCTGTATGACCACCATGTAACGATCCTCTTGTCTTGCCTGGTCGTTAGGCAGATCGTATAGCTACGCTGCGGCGGTCTTCGCTGCTGTCGCTTCAACTTCGACACTTGATGGCCGCCAGAGACTAACTCAGTCTCCCCCTGCCGGAACCCACGCCTACGTCTGCGCTAGTCCCTACTTTGTTATTCTTGTTTAATCGCTAGTCTAAGCCAACAATCTACTTCTCGTTTGCGTTGCCCTCCGTCGTCGTAGCCACCTTGCACCCAGTCGTCGCCAGATCCCGCACCACGACGCTTCTAGAGCACCCCCGAGCCTCAATGCTCGTCGTTGCCCTCACCCACGCCCGATACCGCCCGACGCCCAACCAGCCACCGGTCGCTGCTCCGCGGTAGCGCTCGGCTACTCCGTCGCGCTGTCTTCTGCTCACTTGTCGCTACAGACACCAGGAGCTCGTCTCCTCCGTGCCTTCAGCCTTAGTCGTCTTGGTCGCCACTCCGACCGCTCAATGATCCGCGTGCTCGTGTGGGCACCGACTCTGTCCGTTCCTTTCGAGGCAAATTCTGTTGTGAGCTCGCCTCACGGCGCTCTCTGCAGCCCGAGACCTCACGTCTGGCCGCCTCGAGGTACTTCAAGGTACCCCGCACGTCCGATCCAGCATTCTCGTCCTCGTCACCGGCGTAGCCGGCGTCCATTGGCCGCCGCCTGCTGTGCACCTCTTCGTCAGTCCGCGCGATCCTGGTAGCGGCTGCCTCCGTGTGGCCGGATTGCGCCACGGATCCATTACACATATATGCCTTGTAAACGAATAGAGCACCTATGCACTGTTGTATTTGTTTAGAGGGCACATGCCTTATATGCGGGGTAAGACGGTAGGTGGCGAACCATTTATCGTATTCATATGCATAATATGTGTGTGCATACATTAGCTTTATATCTGTACGAATGTTGCGGTGTAGCTAGAGGTGTAGTAGAAGTCGGAAATGATGATCATGCGACGTAGTGGTTTAGTACGTAAACATATCCTACAAGTTACTTAGACTAAAAAATACAATAGGAACAGCTAGTGCACCCACAGATGAAGCTAAAGGGCCATCGCACATCACCAACATAGTAGTATTAGAGCGTCAGTGGCCGGCGACACCTCGGTGCCACCGAGGTGATCGTTTTAGCAGGCAAGGAATTGCCGATGCGGCAAATCTGTGGGCAAGCACGATTTAGCAACTCCCGCATTTTTATGTCCACGGTTTGTTTGCTGGTGGAGGTCGATCTAAGGCCTTAAATGAAGCGACGCAAAGCACAATACATGTACTAGTTGCAAGATTATAGAGGGGGCTTCGCCCCAATGCCTTACGTTGAGTGAGCGCTGCCCTGCAATTAGATGATACAGCCCATGATTACTCTTCTTCATCAGTAAAAACGTGACAATGAGCGTATACAATGAAGGCACCCATTTGGGTACTATTACATGTAATAGTAGTATGTCGTGCATAAATGCGCACCGTATCTGCTGTGCAGACAGGAATCTGTACCTCAGGGGTCCTCGGCAGCTCCCGTGTTACATACCAGCAGGATGCTGGTTGCACCGTTGATTCAGCTCCTACTACATCAAACGGGCTAAAGAGGTTCACACACTCAAGTTGAGCGTTATCGCACACTGCAGAACTCTATTTTTCAAATCTAATTCCAGTTATGCCTTTTGCTCTACTGCCAAAGTTTATTGTTGCGTGATGATGGCCACTGGCCACTATCTGCTGAGAAAACACATGGTATTGATTGGTGTTCAACACGTCTGGTTGGGGCTGTGACAATTTAATTTGCAATATAAACACTGAGAAGTTTGGTACTACATTTCAAAATGTGTGATCAATGATGCTATTGTATTGAATAGAGAGTGATTTATCAAATGAATCAAAATTCATACCCCAGCCTTCGCGGAGCCCTAGTGAACAACGATATGTTTTATCCCAAAGTTTTGGATACGATCCAATACGGTACATTTTCCAAGTCGCTTAGGAATCGCCGGAGGCAGCCGGGGGGGGGGGCGCATATCATGACTGCATTCGTACTTAAACGAGCCGGTATTGATTGGCCGGTGATTGCCAATCAGTGATTGCGGCACCCCAGCGGCCGGGCCCGGCAGTCATTATATCACCATTGAAAAGGTATGCCGACCGGCACCATTGAAAGCAAATGCTGCCGATCGGCACCATTAAAAAATACGCCAGAATATAACGTTATTTTCGATACGACGGCGCAGGAACCTCATTTGAGAATTTTCCCGCCAGGACACGAATCGCACCCCCCCCCCCTCCCGTGGTCGCCCCGGCCCATGAACGCTTCAGCTCGGCAAGGCTCTAGCAAACTCTGTCGCGGGTGTGTGTATGAAAGCAAAGGCATGGTGCGTTGAGCTTGCGTAGATGTAGGTAAAATATAAATAGATACGTGATTGATCACAGGGTGCAAACGTTTTCTGTCGTACGTGCATCAGCACGTACGACAGAAGAGAAGTAGAATTAACTGAAGACAACACTTCCATTAGACACTTCGCATACATGTATATGTTCTGTGCTTTCATACTACCGTCCTAAGATGCGGGAGTGAAAGGTTTCGAGGGGCGTAGCCGCAGCAAACCTGCGGTGGATGCCTGCGAGGCAGGGATGCTTGGAATTTGCGGAGGCGTGCCCAGCGCCGAGCATCCCAGCGAACGGACACCGTGCCGCATATCAGGTTTGGTTTGATACTACATCTGCGGGGGGGGGGGCTCTGGGGTTACAGCCCCCTGAGTATTTGCCGGCTTGTGCACTCCGAGTGCAGGCAGCACACGCGGACTTCTCGAGCGCTTCGTCGCCAACACAAATATAACGCTATGTGGTCAACACAAAATAACGTTGATATTTGCATATGTTTATCATGAGATGGTTAGAAGCAACTTAAATTACTTCCTGCAACTTTAGATTGTCAATGGTGCCGATCGGCATGCATTTTCAATGGTGATCTAATCAGTGCCGCCGGGCCCGGGCAGATCGCATGAGCCCAACATGCGACGAAGAGGAAAGGAACTTCATACGCTGTATGAAGTTTTGTATGACATGTATATGACATACAGACAACCCCAGTACACTGTACTTGGGCCCCTGGCAGGCTACCAGACCCCAGTACGCAAATTCCCCTGCGAGCCCCACAACGACCGTTGCCCCCAATTTGCACAAGCCTGAACATGCGACTACTCCAAGTTTTGATCATGTGCGCCGTGGTCTTTGCATTCGACGACGCTGCTGCGACCAAGTTCTCGGGCGATGTCAGCACCAAGGACAGAGCGCTATTAAGGGCCCTCGAAACGCGTGGCAACACCCAGGAAGGCGAAGATCGACTTAGCACCACCGGCCTGTTGTCGAAGTTGAAGAGCATGAAAAAGCTCGTTCCAGGATACGAGTCAAGAAGGCTGCAGCCATCGCTGGAATGATGCAGAACGACGATCGTCTCTACGCGTACTTAAAGGTTTTGCTTTCTGAGGGGAGGTCGTCACAGTACGTTCGGGATATTTTCTCAGCCGCGGGGAGAACAGAACAGGAGGTCAATAGTGTTGCGACCAAATACCTTCTGTACGGGCAGGTCGCACGCGCTGGCGTTAGAAAACATTGAGCCTGAGAGAAGAACAACAAGCCGGTGTGCTTTTCTCACAACAGAACTCTCGACTTCGTTGTTGCGATAATGGAAATGCTCTGCGTACTTTGCTTCAATTAGAGCATTTCCACCGGTCAAAGCTAAAATAAAGTTAAAAGTGGACATAGTCAGCCCACGCCGAATTCCGATCAATTTATACAGTTCGACAAAAGCCCGACCAAATCAAATTTGATCGCCATACAAAGATCAAGTGACGCTGACTATCCACCAGCTATATTTCACTCGCGGATAGCCCAAATTTGACCTTTCGCTAGCACCGATAATCAGCCTCCTGCACGATTTTATCGTGTCCTGGACTTTGTCCGGTTTAGCCCAAATTTAGTCGGACCGGTGGAAATGCTCTTAGTTCATCAACCAAACAGTAACTCCATTCATTCTGTCATGTCGCTTCAGTCTGTTGCCGTAAGAATTTCGGAAGTGATATATGCTTAGTTATAACCAGGCCTCTTGAGAATAGGCAGTGTGTCAAGAGAAAGTGCAAAATGCCTATTCCTACGTTTACAGAATGCCTAGTTCTGGAGACCAATCGCGGTATATTTTATACCATATTTTGTATGGTCGCCACCTTGGTGCCGAGATGTCGCTCCCTAGAACACATTAGCCCTGTAGGCAAATGACCAGCGTACGCAAATACCCCCTGGGAATCGCTTCATGACACATGCCACTTTTTGGCCCCTGGTTCGACACCAAACTGAAAAACACCGTCCACACTATATGGTAGTTGTGATCGTTTATGGCTACCGACATATCTGAGCGCACTCGTCACTGTTTCCGCTCCATGCAGTACAAGAATGTGGTGCAAGGGCAGTACTAAGCATTTGCAGATCTAGAGGTCAAAATGGTTCAGCTGAAGTATGAGGGCCGATGACAGACCTGTACTTGTTCGTTCTACAAGCTCGTTGCCAATATAATGAGTGGGGGGGTTAGAGAGTGGCTTACCCCCAAAAACTACAACCAACCAACCCGCCGACAGCGAGTAGCTTAGCATTTGTGAAGCGCGTTATTATATCCAATGGCTTTGTTGCAAAGCACGGAGTGCCCTCCGATCTATAAGCTGCGTGTCAACGCCAGATTTGTCGAATACAGACTATGACATATCTGGGCTATTTTGTTAGGCAGTTGCGCCTGTTGTGCCGCATTAACCGCAGTTTGATAAGGGTATTTTCGTACTGGGCGTGCACTTCACGTTTGCAACATTCAGTTGCTTAAAAACATAGCTTATGTCATCGTGCTGACGGTGTTGCTTGAGCTGAGTTTGTGAAAGCTAAGACTGTGAGTGGAACTATGTGCTGATGTTCGCTTTAATCGCTGGTTTGGCAGCGATTTCACCTGGGATCCTCACTGTAGTCCAGCCTTCTGAAGCAGATAAAGAACCCACGACGTTCTGCGCTCGCCAACTACGCGATGGAAGATCAGCAATACGATACAGTCTCTGAAGAGAGCAGTGGCTCGTCAGATTGACTTAGAAAATGTATACGTTGTGCATGTAGAGCAGTGGTTCGTCACTTTGACTTGATAAATGTATACGATCTGCGGTGCCTATTTAGGATTTCCTCCGGCTTTGGTACAATTTATCACGGCATACCTATTTGGGATTTTACAAAGTGCCTATCTGACATCAAAATAGGCAGGTAGGTATTTATGCCTAATCTCAAGAGGCCTGGTTATAACCTTAATCGGAGACTTGACCAGAAGGTACATGCATAGCGTTGCCCCACCACGATCCTCAATAAGGCTGCTGGATGATCGGATAAAGAGGTCTAACGCATCGGGCGAAATACTGCGGCTATATGAGGAATCCTCATTAAATGAGGATTCCTCATAATATGACGAGACCACGCAAAACAAAATCGTAATTTCCAATGTTTATATTGCAAATTAAATTGTCACAGACAGCCACGTGTTGAACACCAACCAAAACCATGTGTTTTCTCAGTAGATAGTGGCCAGTGGCCAGTGGCCAGTGGCCATCATCACGCAACAATAAACTTTGGCAGTAGAGCAAAAGACAGGCGGAATTAGCTTTGAAAAATAGGGTATTCTGCAGTGTGCGATAACGCTCAACTTGAGTGTGTGAACCTCTTTAGCCCGTTTGATGTAGTAGGAGCTGAATCAACGGTGCAGCTAGCACCCTGCTGGTATGTAACACGGGAGCTGCCGAGGACCCCTGACGAGGTACAGATTCCTGTCTGCACAGCAGATACGATGTGCATTTACATGTATTGTGAAAACCGACAAAGATGTCCAGTCCAGTTAAGCTGATTAGGAGGGATAGACTAGAGAATTGGGCTGGTAGTGCGTGGCCGGGCTGAAAGTGTTTTCGGTCGTGTGGATGGAAAAATTATGGTTGTTAATGTACTGAATTTTAGAGGAATTGAGCATATAATAAAGGGTTTCAATTCAGAGCGAAACAATAATAAATATTGCCGCAATTTTTATTGTATTGGTACCGCCTACCCATACAAACTCCAAAAGTGATCCGCGCATTGCATCTGGGCTTTATATGTACCGGTATACGCAATTTGGTGCTATTTATTGCCAGTAAGTGGGTCAATATTATATTGTATCCGGTATTGGAATCGGTACTTCTCAATAATAAATATTTATTTTGGAAAACCCAATAGTGTATTGAATTGCAATATTTATTCCGACCTCTGGTTTTGTGTTGAGAGGTTTCGACCACGGGTTTTCGTGGAATTTTCGTTCTCGGATGCTCAGTCAGAGATTCTCTTCGCCAGAGCTTTGGCGCTGCAGCAGCCTCCACCCACTTCGAAGCGCTACGCATCTACCCATCTACGATACCAAGCCATCGACAAGCCATCCTGATCAGGCGCGCGAGCTTTGGCGCTGCAGCAGCCCTCACCCTTCGTGGGCAATACCTCGCTGCTGCGGCGTCAGAGCAAGCTGCTAAACTTCAAGACTGCTGCGCATCTACTCATCTACTCATCTACGATTCAAAATTATCTACCCTTCTACTAATCAGGCGCGCGAGCTTTGGCGCTGCAGCAGCCCTCACCCTTCGTGGGCAATACCTCGCTGCTGCGGCGTCAGAGCAAGCTGTTAAACTTCACGACTGCTGCGCATCTACTCATCTACTCATCTACGATTCAAAATTATCTACCCTTCTACTAATCAGGCGCGCGAGCTTTGGCGCTGCAGCAGCCCTCACCCTTCGTGGGCTATTCCTCGCTGCGCATCTACTCATCTACTCATCTACGACTCAATATCTACCCTTCTACTAATCACGCGCGCGAGCTTTGGCGCTGCAGCAGCCCTCACCCTTCGTGGGCTATTCCTCGCTGATGTGGCATCAGAGCAAGCTGCTATACTACACGAGCCGCGTATCTACAAACACATGTGCTAAGAGATCTACAAGGAGGGCGACAAGCCGGTTACGGACCCTGAGGGTGCCTCCTCACTGTGGGTCGGCGCTGACTGCCGCGAATGCTCTCATGCAATTTCGCTGCAGTCAGCGCCGGCGCTAACAAGGCCGATGCAGTGGCCATGTGTGGATACCAGCATTGGAAGTTATGCTGGAAACATGCGTGCTTTTAATATGAGCATACTTACCTGCAAGTTGCAGGCTGCAAATATAACGATACAGCAAAGTGCTGCAATCAAACTGATGGCTCAACCTCTATAAACCGATTATGGATATCATCTTTCGATCTCACTTTTCCCCGTATAATTTTATGTGATTCTGTACAAAGCCGCTAGATGCCTGCAATAATAGTAAAATCTGCGATGTCTATGCGAAAAAAAAGTTTTATAAGGGCGTTGTACTTGATATTTGTATTGAAGCGATACCTACTTTTTCTGTGGACCACATTTTTCTATTTGTCGAATTAATCCCTGTTGGGCTGTCCGTTCACAACGTACCGTTGTTGCACTACCAGGAAAACATATAAACAGGGGTGCAGAAAATACTAAATCGTAGGATTGGCGATAGAGCGTCCATATGCAAATCTCGGCCAAATGCTAATGAACGCTCTGCTCCCTGGGCTTATTAAATAGCCGCAGAGGTGCAGCAGCCAGAAGTACGAGTACAAGCAGCTACAACTCGTGCAAAAGTAGCTCCGCGCATAAAATACGAAGATATAAGTATTATATGTGCTCATTAGGGTTTATATATGCTACAGCTTCGAGTTCGCAGCCCACGTTGATTTGGGACGCCGTTTATATATACAAGCTGCCCTCAGAATGCCCACCTGATACTGGGCATTCGGAGCTACTTGCGTATATATCGACGCCAATCCGCGATATATGAACAGGGATGGGGGACGCCAAATCGGAGTGGCATCCTGTTTATATATATCAAAACAAGGGTTCATCCGCTTAATAAGCGCTTAAAGCGATCGATTTGCAAAAAAATAGGACATAATCGTCGGTTTTCACAATATGCATGACATACATTGTATACGCCTATTGTCACGTTTTTACTGATGAAGAAGAGTAATCATGGGCTGTGTGATACAGTCGTGCACCTCTAATTCGGCACCGCTGAAAGCTTATAATTTGAGATACTAAATCAGGATTGGAAGCATAATCACTCCCATTTTGATTCTCGGATTTGATCAATTTTGAGCTTACCGGTATATATGGTCCACCCTATATATATGGTCCACCCTGCCGAAGTAGAGGTGCACGACTGTACAGCCAGATGATACAGCCTGTATCATCTGATTGCAGGGCAGCGCTCACTCAACGTAAGTCATACATGTACTATTTATATAATGTACATACGAAGATGATTGGGCTGGTAGAGTCAAATTATTAACAGTGTACACAGCAAAAAAGGGTGGCACAACGGCACCCAGCGAAAAGCGTGGTAGATTCTAGAATTTAGCGCAGCGTAGGCGTGAAGGTTAGCCTGTACATGTAAATGTACGCAGTTCTCTGGATTTTAATCCAGAGTCCATCCCACGATTGCAACGAGGGTCAGAATGAGCCCATACTTTGTACCCCGCCGAATTCGGTGCCATCGCTTTCTGGAAACTATTAATACCACAAGAACTCTCAATATAACATTGCCTTACAGAAATGAATTTTGTACCGGGATGTTGACCCATCCACAAAAGAAAAAGACGTAAAACCTGTATATTATGATACCGGATCACATCCTATGTTTCCTGCAAGAAACGATTCAGTCGCGCAACAATTTGGGGATTATCCGCGTTCGCGCAACATTTTAGATTTTATCTTAAATGGAGGCTTAAATAGTATGTTACGTTAGGAAATTCTATAGTCTTCGGAGAGAGGCTCTGATTGAATGATGGCTTCAGCAAACATGTGGATTATGTAACTTTAAAGTATAATATATTAATTTATTATATTAATGCGTCGCGTGCAGATACTGCGGCTGCGAAGCAGGCGCAGTAGATGCGCAATTTCAAGTAAGCGTAGAGCTGCTTTACCAGCCCAATCTTCTAGTAAATGAAATTGCTCGCAACTTCGGTCTCGTCAGGTTAAAAGTAAAATCCAGAGCTGTTCCGTGCGAAGTCGCGGCTTTGTGATATTATAATATGGAATGGGAACATCATGGAGGGTGATATCGAAACTGCCTCTCTGGGCTCACGTGTCTATATCGTATCTGGGGCCAATTCGCGAAGCTGAGTCATTGTAGGAGTTTTACCCGGCAACATCTGCATTGGTCAGTTTCATGTTTTTATTTTGCAACCGATGCGAAGGAGTTGGGCAACGGCCGACCTTCCAGAGAGAGGTCTGGTTGAACTGCCACGAAAAGGAAAACATATGAGAGCTCTAGTCCAAGCAGCTGGGCAACGGCAGGACATCCAGAGAGAGCACAAGTAGAACTACAACGAAAAGGAAACCCGAGCGACAAACAACAGTGGAATTGCCGACTTCACGTCTCTGTCTGAATTCCCTCGACCATGATCCAGCAACAGCGGCCCAAGTCCCGACAGCATCAGTGCTTCCAACTCCTGCTCGGCGGTTCTGCCTTGTTTTCGGTGATGATGCTATTTTCTCTGTGGACGGAGCTACCACCGCACGCGGCGTTGCGTCGGCCACCTACAACACCAGTACAACAAACCACAAGGCAAGCCGTGGATCTCTTCACCCTCGTCCAGAAGCGCCGGAACGCGGCCGTCGCCGCCAAGCCCACGCTTCTCCACATCGACGATTTGGTCCTCTCCGATTCGTATCAGCACTGGGCGCCTGTTATCGTGTCTGAATGCGTCCACGGAATGGACAGACGAGCTGCTCCGTGCATCAAAGAGGCCAATAAAACGAATCTCGTCGAGGCGCAAGAGCTCATGTATCCTGCGTTTCGGCTCAAGCTGCCGACGTTCGCTGACGCAACGATGCAGACCAAGTGGCTGTCGGGTGGTCTTCATGTGGATCGGATGCGTATATCGGAAGACCTACAGTGGGCGATGTACCCAACCTTCCAGGGGCAGAACATGGTCTTCGCGAACGCAGTGTATCGAGGGGACCCGCCACCGGACATTTGGTCGGACAAAGGCTGCATGGGTCACGGCGTATCCCATGCGTCCTTCATGCAAGCCCCAACTACCCGCGAGCTGAAGAACGTACCGACTGTCGATACCCTTGTCGTCGCTACGAGCCCGGACTCATGGTCATTCCAGCACTTCATCGACCGAGTTGCAGTTGTCTGGAGCCAGGCCCAACTTGTCCTTCCAAACACCGAGAAGAGCGACACGGTAATCGTAACCGGCAGAACCCCCCCCCGCGACTCGATTGTGAACGAAATCTACCAAGCGATGGTTGGCCAACACCTGCACAAGCCCAAGTTGGTCGCAGCGAAGCGTCTCGTATTCTCATGCCGAGCTCCTCTGATCCATCCGTTCACGACCCAGCGTATCACGGAAAATATCTTGCGAGAGCTGCCTCCGCCTCATAATGTTGCCGAGGCTGACCGCAATATCATTTTATTCCTGTCAAGGTCGAGGGGTGGTAAAGCTGCCAATGGTGGGCGCCGGCTTTTGAACGAGCCTCAACTGTTCGACGCAATTTCAGCGAGGCTGAATGCCACCGGCCGACCGGAAAAGCTCGTGTACTTTAAGCACGATGAGTTCAACGGCCTTGAGGATGTTGCGACCTTTATGCGCGATCGGGTGAAGATGATGGTCGGGCCGCATGGAGCGGCATTTTACAATTCCCGCTTTGCTCCACCTCGAACTGCGTTGATCGAGATTGTTCCGGATCCCAAGCAGTTCTTTGTCCCATGCTTCTGGGAGCAAGCAAGGCTACTCGGGCAAGATTACTCGGCTCACGTGGGTAATACCCAGAATGGGGCAAATGATATGATTGTCGATGAGGTCCAGGATGTGGATCGGCTGGTTCTGGACCGGTTGGACTACCTGGACAATTCGTATCGCTTGGAGGATTCACTTGATCATACTTACACGTGGGGCGTGGAGGCAGCTACGACAAGTTGAGAATTGTTAACAATGTGTGAAGCTACGACAAAAATTGTTTTACTCGATTTTTTTGCTGGTATTTTGCAGGGACCCCATCATCAATTCAGTGCCAATCACTGTGATGCACGCCAATCAAAGTCATGCGTAGTTCAGCTGAAACGGCCTATGGATACCATCTTAAACCTTGTATGCGTTCGTAGAGCTTAAAGAAACAAGATGACTTTCTTGGTGGGTACAAACCGACTTCGTTAGGATATAATATGCATTTTCAGAATTTGGTAGATACTTAAGTAGGAGGAGGGACGTTTGCCGTACATAAATCGTCGCGGTTGAGCTCAGCGTCACCTTGACCCTGCACAAGAGGATCCCCAGCCTTACATGCAGGTTTTCACAATCCTGGAGCCAATTCGATCGGAATTTCAGGAAATACGAGCGGCAGACGAAAAGACAACGACGATATCGTTTCCATAGGATCTCCAGCTTCTGGAATGGTTTGGCGTTCAAACCATCAAGCAAAAAGGATGCAGTGCAGTTCCTCCTGGGCTCGAGGAACAGCAAGTCTATATTAGACTCTTCTTTTAACAACCACGTAAGTAAGTAAGTTTGCTACAGTAGCAGTTGGATTAACATTCTGCAGCAAGGAAGCACTTCCTCTCCCACCTCTTTGTGTAGTACGAGTTGATACGACGTCCTGCGTCACGCCAATTGAGCCATTCTGTTCGCTGCTCCCCAGGGAGACTGGGCAGTAGATCGTGCTTCATGTCGTGGTCCGTGTCGACGTCGTGCAGCAGCATCACGTCGGTAACTCGGTCGTAGCGCAGACGCTCATGTCCACGCACGACGGACATTTTGCGCGTTGGGTTATTGCTGTACACAACTCGTTCACCAAACTTGATCTTGCGCTTGAGCGAACGACCGATACCGTCTTGCTCGAATCCTCCCTCGGGAACGCCGGTGATGTCTGCCAGCGTGTTGAGAATGTCATACTGCTCCGTTGCGTCGTTCATGACCATTCCTACAGCTTTGCCCAGTCGTCCTTCATTTTTATTTTTATTTTTTGCGGTCAAAGCCCAGTCGTCCTTCAGCGACAATAGCGCCAGCCACACGAGTAGCGGACACATCTCGATCTTCCGGAACATCGTTGCCAAACTCTGGCCCCTGTCCGTGGTCCCCCGAGATAACCACAATGGTGTCGTTGAGGATGCTAGCCTCGGACATCCGGTCCATGAACTTGCCGGGCTCCATGTCCGTGAAGTACCGGATCTCGAGGTAGTTCTTGATGTTGTCCGCGTACTTCTGACCTTCGTATAGAGCGGAGAAATCGGGCTTCTTCGACTCCTCGTACCATTTTGGACGCTGCTGGTAGTTGACATGGCTCGAGATGGTGTAATGGTTGAGGAATAAAGGTTTCTTCGGCTCACCACGAGCCACGCGGTCAGCCTGCTCCTTGGTCTTGTTCACCAACAAATCGCCCAGAAGTTGGAAGCTCAGATCGTCGTGTACGCCCCAGTTGAGACCGCGGTGCTCCGGGCCATTCCAGTCCCCAGATTTGATACCCAAGTCGCTTTCAGCGAGCTTCTTCAATTCATTTCGACTCCAAACGGTATCAAATCCGTGGGCAGGCAGGAAGGCATCCCACCCGTCGTAGTCGGTTAAACACCCAGTCGTGAAGAAAGTCTCGTAGCCCTTAGCTGAAAAAAGCTGCGGCAAGCCGGAGAGTTTGGTGTTCTTTTGGCCTCCAGTCATGCCGGACTTGGTCACATGGTCATAGGGAAGCTGAGCGAACAGCAAACTTTCCACCGAACGACTCGTACGCCAGCTCGACCAGTAGTTTCGCAGTGCAATGCCACGCTTGGCCCACTTGTCGAAGTTGGGCGTGATGGTGATGTCAGTGCCCTTGAACAGGTTGGACGGGTCTTCCTCTCCAACGAGGTAGTGCGAGTCGTGGAAGCGGAAGGACTCGACCACAATGAGAAGAACGTTCGGTGGGTTTTTGGGGTTCACCTGGAGATCGAACGCGAGGTCGCCCTCGCACCATGGGGCTTTGACTACCTAGGCGTAGAGCTCGGTGGGGTGGCAACGGGCGCCCGTAATGCTATGCTGCCGACACAGGCGATCGGGAAGTGAGCGAATTCAACGACTCAGTGGTGGCCACGTAAGCTGATGACAAGCGAATAAAACGCAAAACAACATTTTCCGACCTCGTGAGGCAGTCCCCGTGACTTTTTAGCCAGCCACGCCCCATATTCAGGATACCTGTTGGACAGGGGGTTCGCACAGACTGTGAACCTGGACACAGGTCTGTCACGCCCAGATGGCCTTTTTGTGCATGTTTATTCCTGGGTCTGGAATTTATTCCGTCACAGACGGGAATCGCTCCATACATGTATCATGTGTTTTGCTACATGTAGTGGCCAGTGGCCATCATCACGCAACAATAAACATTCGATCGATCGGGAAGTGAGCGGAGTCGATGACTCAGTCGTGGCCACGTGAGCTGAGGACGAGCAAACGACACGCAAAACAACATTTTCCGGTCTGCGGATGGTGAGACAACCCCCCCCCCCGTGATTTTTTGCCCAGCCACGCCGCTTCGCAACCTGCTCAACTGACCTAATATATTGTGTAATAATATACGACAAAACGGTTTTGTTCGGCGTGATTAGTACAATAACGGTTTACTTAGCAAATGATGACTCGGGTAGCTGAGGCGTCAAGTCTGCTGTCCGAAGCGCTTGCTCAGCAAGCGCTTCGGACACTTGCAGACAAGTAAGTTGCTGGCCGCTGCGACGTCGAAACAGCCGCCTCGTGGTACAAAGATGGCATGGATCACGGGGTGGCCGCCTGATCGAGAGCTGCACTGTATAGATTCCCTTAAGCTCAAGTCGAGTACAGACAACGACGGAAAAAGCCCCGTAACGAAAAAATCCGCGTCATGTGCCGCCTATGCACATTAACCCACTTTATGTACTGAGTCTAATCAAACAGAGTACTTTTGGTGCCGTTTAGCCAATCAAAACTGCGCATTGTACATGGTGCCTTTCCATACCACTGTAATAATTTAGCAAGTGTGGCGGGTTTTATCGTCGTTGTCTGTACCGTGGTGATCCAACAGTTGTAAGAATGATACGGCTACATGTAATGCAAATCTGTCAGACGCTTGCTTTTCTACCCGTATATAATATTGTGAATTCCGGCCAAATTTGCCGGCTCATCGACATGGGTTGAAACCGCCTAAGACAAATCTCAAGTTGTCAGGTAATCAATTGAGAAGGGCCGATTAGTTTCCGGGGCCGATTGATTTCCGTGAAAGCACTTGAAGTCACTATTGAACCCTTTAAGTACGAAAAAGGACAGCGGCGACGTGGAACAACGTTAGTGAGGAATAGTGTTTCTCAAAATAGATACAAATCGGCGGGTTTATAAGACTGGTTGTGTCATATCAAGCGTACATTTGCATGTACAGGCTAACCTTCACGCCTACTCTGCGCTAAATTCTAGAATCTACCACGCTTTTCGCTGGGTGCCGTTGTGCCACCCTATTTTGCTGTGTACACTGTTAATACTTTGACTCTATTATACCAGCCCAATCATCTTCGTATGGTACATTATATAAATAGTATGACTTACGTTGAGTGAGCGCTGCCCTGCAATCAGATGATACAGACTGTATCATCTGGCTATGTATCATACTGTATGATTCTGAATCATTGATTCATACAGCCCATGCGTACATGTAAAAACGTGACAATGAGTATGCAATGTATTAGTAGTATGTCATGCATAAATGCACATCGTATCTGCTGCGAAGACAGGACTCTGTACTTCGTCAGGGGTCCTCGGCAGCTCCCGTGGTACATACCAGCAGGGTGCTGGCTGCACCGTTGATTCAGCTCCTACTACATCAAACGCGCTAAAGAGGTTCACACACTCAAGTTGAGCGTTATCGCACACTGCAGAATACTCTATTTTTCAAAGCTAATTCCGCACGTGCCTTTTGCTCTACTGCCAAAGTTTATTGTTGCGTGATGATGGCCACTGGCCACTATCTGCTGAGAAAACACATGGTATTGGTTGGTGTTCAACACGTCTGTTCGTGGGGCTGTGGCAATTTAATTTGCAATATAAACACTGAGAAGTTTGTACTACTGTATCACATTTCAAAATTTGTGAACAATGATGTTATTGTATTGAATAGAGAGTGGTTTGTCAAATGCAGACCATACATGTATATATGCATCCACAAAGAGCTCGATGCTTGTGGGTATAGAGTCGATGACACACAGGTAACTCCAATGCAGCTGGGCGACCAGTTGATGTTCTAGCAGAATAATCATCCCTTCGTGCCTACTTACTATAATAATAGACTAGACTAGACTAGTGGTGGAACACGTACTTTCCTGCTATGTCCAAATATGAGGCAGTAGGTAGGTGGCAATCCCAGACTTCACCTTTCCTCATTCACTTGAGAATTTGCCGTAGAGCGACGTCGATCTGCGTATCTTGCCAAGCCTGACGTGACGCGACATCCCAATGGACTCGCTCCCGTTGTTCTACCCGCGCGAGAGGAACCACCACTCGCCTCGCTTTCGTTTCCCCGACGTCCGCACCTTAGATACCCAACACGTTGTGATGCAGACCGAGCTCGATACCAAGGCTTCACGTCGCCGGAGCTCGTCGAAAGCTGCAACTCGACTGGCTGATTTCAATTCTTTCCCGTGGCTAGGATGGCTCTTCGTCTACGCTTTCGTGCAATTATGTTTCTCCGTTGCTCGGAGCCTGGCGCTGCGATCACTCATCGACATGTACGGGACAGCTGGGGATCACACTGCCGCCGTGAAAGTCGCTGCATTGAGCCTTGGATTTCTCGAGGATTTTATCTGCACCACCTATTTGGCCTGTGCATTATGGATGTTCGATGCCTTGCAACACGTAGCCATCGACTGGTTCGCGCAAACGGCTGGAGTTCCGATCGAAATATTCGTCGTAGTTGCCAAGTTTGCAGCGTCGTGGCTGTTTTTCTTCGCGATGATGGCACCTTTCGTCGCCGACATGCTGCTCGTGGTGTATCGAGACATGAGATTCACGTTCGCTTTACTGTCAACTTTGGTCAGGGAGAGAAGTCACCTCAAGGCTGCTCCGATATCAGGAGAAGAGATCCACAGTGGCTTCAGTGTTGCAGTAGGGCTTGTAGTCGTTTCGACACTATTCGCCGCTGTGCGCACGTGGGCTTCTTGGGCTGATTTAACTCGCTGGAACCCGACGCATTTTTTGCCGAGTCCTGCAAGCCCGCAACGAAAGACTAAAGTATATACGAAGGCGACTGCGGGTGGCGCCAAGTACGTGGAACTTGCCCTGGAAGAAGATGACAATTACTCAGTTCACGATGAAAAAGTCGAGGAGATGAGCGGAATCGATCATAAGGTTGCGTACCACCAGACAATACGCGTCGCTGTTGTTCTGATGGGACTCGTGGTCGTACCTGTGTTCGTAGTAGGGATACGCTGTGTTTGCTCACCCCTGGTGGCGTATTCAGCCCTTAACGCGACATTGAACGAGGCTTTCCTCCACGCCTTCCAACCAGCACCGATTGCTATTGAGTTCACGAACTCGAATGGGAATCCACCGTGGGTGGAGAGGTACATCGACGAATCCGAGTTACACCACCGCTTTGGAGACAACACGCTCTATCGACGTACCACAGGCTTTACTGGAGATCTCGCCTTCAATGTCACTGTCGACAGCGATAACCCACCGAATGTGTTGGTCATCGGAGTGGAGTCCTTTAGGTTTCGAGATTCACGGTACCTCGTCGGAGATGAAGATCCTTCCAACCTGTTCAAGGGCACAAATATGACAATTACTCCGAACTTCGACAGGTGGGCAAAGCGCGGTATTGCTCTTCGCAACATTTGGTCCAGCATCCCAACTAGTCGTTCGCTAGAAAGCCTACTCTTTGGACAAATTCCGTACAACAGCAACGTACAAAGTGGCATAACTGGAGGAAAGAAAGACACGACGCTTTCAGGTCTGCCGCAGCTATTCAAAGAGAAAGGGTATGAAACCTATTTTACCACTGGGTCTTCAATTACGCTGGACGACTGGAACGTGTTTCTTCCTGCGCATGGCTTCGATACTGTGTGGGATGACAAGAAAATGACGATGCTAGCGGGAAAAAATCTGAACATCACCCAGGAGCAGTGGCGCGGCGACGAGCACAGAGGATTTGGCTGGGGTGTGCACGATGACGTAAGTTTCCAGCTTGTTGGTGACTTGATCGTCGACAAGGCAAAGCAACAAAGGGTAGTGGTGGCTAACGGCGGGACCAGGAAACCGCTCTTCCTGACGCATTACACCATATCCAGCCATGAACCTTACGACTCCTCGCCAAGATGGTACTCTGAATCGAAAAAGCCAGACTTCTCTAAACTGTATGAAGGAGAGCAGCACGCAGAGAGGATCAAAAACTACCTGGAAGTGAGGTACTTTACCGACATGGAGCTGGGAAGGTTTATGGATCGCATGGCAAAGGAGGGAGTTCTGAACGACACCATAGTTGTCATCGTCGGTGATCATGGCCAAGCACCAGAGATGAACAACCCCAATGTCCATGAGGAATCAGTGACGCGTGTTTCAGGGGCTATTATAGCTGAAGGCCGGCTGGGTGATGCTGTTGGGCTTGTCATTGACGACTAGCCAAGCGCCGCCGCTACGCGGCGGTGGTATTTTTTATTTGTTGGAGTCGCTCAGCTCACTACGCTCGCCTCACTACTTCAACCAGGCTGCCTACGCTCCGCTACGGCAGTGGCGCTCCCCGTTCCGCTCGCCTGCGCCCTCGCTGCACTACTCACCCAATGGTTCTGCGAGGCCGCCTTCGCTACGCTCGGCAGCTGCCAATTATTATTGTCCAATGAAGACCGCCTTCGCTGCGCTCGGCAGCAGTATTTGTGTCCAATGAAGGACGTTCTTCATTAATGCCCAATGTATTCTCTGAAATTTATTTCAGAGCTAAAGAGCGATGCGAGTGGAGGTGCGATTTTGATAAAACACATACCCTTGCACTATATGATGTGATCGTTTTAAAAGGGAATATAGAAATTTCAGCAACAACGTTGGCTGAACAGAATACCCCGCTGAAAATGATAAATTACCTGCGTGTTGCCTGTGTCGTCCACCTCAGCTAAGTCCGAAATCTATTAGCCAATTAGCTCTGATCGATGAAATGTATAAGCCAATTAGAGCGCATGGATGTTGCGCGAAGGTCCCCTGCACCGATGAGATGGACGTCATCGTTGTTGTCGCTGCTGGCGGGACACGAGACGATTTTCGGCGACAACAGCACCAGCTCGGGCTTCAAGTGGATTCTCATGCGTCCCGAGCTTCCACTCGTTCGTCTTCTGCATGGGCAAACTGCTGTACGCCATTGCCTGCGACGGATACCTGCCGCAGATGCTGACCAAGCTGCACCCGACGCGCGGAACGGCTTACGTCGCTCTCGTCACAGGGAGCGTCATCGTGCTGGTGCTGGTGAACGTGCTGCGTACTACGTGGCACGTAGTGCATAACTAGAGTTTTATTGGGATAGCAGTGGAGTGCTGTGGCCAGCGAAATTTGGCGTCCGCCCGGTATTGTGGTTTTCATCGTACGGACGGTCCGAGATGGACCCGATTTGGAACTCTAGTCTAATATAGGTACAACGAGTGTGGTAAGGTGGCTATATCTGACCCGTTTTGCCCCTGATAGGGGCTCCGAATTGTAAAGCTGGTGTCAGCTTTCAACGGCAAAAGTGACCAAAAATACATCCAGCACTGCCCGAACCAGGTCGATTGGTGACTTCTGATTGGCTGAATATCGCGCGTATCGATTCGATTCAGGCCACACAAATTCGAATGAAACTCACAAAAGTATCATAGACAAAAATTCAGAGAGAAAACTCCAAAAAGCGCATACATGTGCTAAACGAGTTATTTTTCTCAAAAGACGCATACCAGTTTCTGATTCCATACTTCGCCCTCAGTCACTTCCAATGCCAACCAACGACGATGCCAACCTTTCGACGAGAAGTAGAGCAGAGCCTGAATTCATCACCATCAGCATCCATCCAGAAGACTGCGAACTGGAGGATAAACGTAGGGATAGCAAACTTGCTTTTGTGGTTGGCATCAGGTAGCACGCAGATCGTCACGGACTGCACCTCCTCCTTCGCAGCGCTCGAGTTACTGCAGCCGGGGCTAGTGACTGACTACACGTACAGGTCGAGGGTTTTTATGACTTCGTTTCCTGAAGGCGATCGCCTGAATTACTATACATGCTTGCGTTGCTGGATGTGAAGCTGATTTCCACTGCAGAGCAGTTTGGAGAGTTGTTACTCCTTCCTCCATGATCTTTAGAACGAGCTTCAGGCGCGCCGTCGGTCCCATCCGGATATGGGCGTGCAGTAGGAAGCCTTTGGCTAGAAGACCAGGACCCCCGTCACTACCTCAAAATCGACACCTACAAGCTGGAATCAGAAACTGGTATGCGTGTTTTGACGCGGTATGCGTCTTTTGAGAAAAATAACTCGTAGTATTGTGAATTCCGTCCAAGTTTGCCAAATCTGATCGATTTCAAGAATAGCCCCAATACAATTCTCAAGTCAGATTGGAATCGCCCGAGGCCGCATGTCATGGCTACATCCGTACTTAAGCGAGAAAGTATACAAACTGTATACGCTTGCGCGATTGCCCGTCGGTTGATTGCGCAAGGAAATTTCAAGTAGAACTCACAATACATGTATGCGCTTTTTGGAGTTTTCTCCAATTCAGAAGCCAAATTTCAGAGCTTCTTCGTGCGAAGCGCGACTTTGTGTCGCAGATCGCGAATTTCGGCCAATAGCATTCGTGTCCCCCCTCCGTGACCGACGGACAGCACGCTGCTCTGATTGATGCTTTAGACTAGCCGAGCGCCGCCGCTCCGCGGCGGTGGCGCTATTATTTACGTTGGTGTTTATATGAGCCGCCGCTACGCGGCGGTGTTATTATTATCTATGTCAGTTTTATTAAATTGGCCGAGTGCCGCCGCTGCGCGGCGGAGTGATATCCCGCCTCCGTTCCGCTCGCCTCGTCGGCTCGCTGCACTACTCGCAGTGCTATGTTAGTGAATTTGATGATGGGCGGGCCCTGCGGTCCCGCAATACACGCCGGTGGGGCCGCCTTCGGCGGCGGGGGCCGCCTTCGCTGCGCTCGGCAGCATTTTGGCCAATGGGGTGCCGCCATCGCTGCGCTCGGCGGCCCATGGGCCGTGTGTGACGCACCGCCTGACACACACACCGACAGACTTGATGGTGACTCTAGTAGATGTTGAGGATAGATGCGGCAGAGCAGTACGATATTCTCAACACACTCGCTGATATTACCGGTTTACCGGAGGGGGGATTCCTACAGAATGGTGTTGGCCGCTCACTGAAGCGTAAGAAATCGATCGGCGAGCGCGTGGTGTTCAGCAACGACCCGATACGGAATATGGCGGTTGTTCGGGGGCACCAGCGCCTTCGCTACGATGCCGTGACGAACACAATGATGCTGCACAACACCGAGACAGACTACCACATGGCGACAGATTTGCTACCGGGTCTCTCCACGGAAAAACAGGCGCAGTGGGAGGCATTCCGAGATGATGGTCGCGGCATCGCCGCATATTTTATCAAGCGTTGGGATAGTAACTGTTTGCTTGCTGTCAACTGCAGTACCTGATTGGGACAAGCCCCCCCCCCATAATGAAACATGCATAATACTTTTTACGCTGATTTACTACGTAGTATTTATTACGCATGCACACCCGCAAGTTCTCCGATGACACCACACCCTCAATCCTGCCAAGTCGGTAAGCAGTAGTACGCAGTTCGAAGAACTGTGTTGGGGGCCCTAAAAAGTTTGCGGTTGTCATCCGGCAACATAACTCTACCATTACCTGGCAGTGAGTGTGTTGTCATCAAGCTACATGATACCCAATTCCTGTTTCCACATCACTCCATAAAAACGACCGCCCAGTGCAAGCAACTTTCGAAGTCGATCGATAGCGCTTGTACACTCCCCAACGAGAAGTCCTCGCAGCAGCAGTGATTACAGCCCCAATGATATACATCTCCATCGCCGCCCATCTTCGCGTAACACGTAGCCATGTTGAGCAGGGAACAGTGACGCTCGCCAGTTTAACCTTTATGTCTAAGTGTCGATGCATGTACCGGGGCATATATTATAATAATATTAGTCGTTATAAATTGGAACTCGCCCGAGCTAGAAACATTACAATGTCGTCAGAATTATTTTATACTTCCAACGGAAATATATATCTAAAGGCGCAGCTTGGCTGTGTTTGAAAGCTTCAATACGCAATCCTGCCAGCAATCAAAGCCCCACCGTGCTACATACCAGACACTCGTCCTCGTCACGGTCACTGTCACCACTACGGTTACATTACCGGCCATTTGCAACCGGGGTTGTATTTCTCGCATCGCTGGTCGATGATTGGACGGTTGCCCAGTATCGACCAGGATTGTTGCTGACACTGGACGCCTTCCACAAATAGCTTAAAAGCGGCTTAAAGTGTTTCTCTAAATTCGTATCTAAATATAAATTGTGTAGAGGTCGCTATATGTCAAAGGTCGGCCTGATATGGGGTCCGGTTGCTATAACAGGGTTGTCTATAATTAAAGAGACTGACTGCAGGCACTGAGTGAGATCGTAATTAAATGGGATGATACGGTTCGTCTGGCGTAAAATACATCGATAGTTTACGGGTGTTTTCGAAATTTCAAAAATTGAAACGCGACCCTCTCTTCCCCCCTTTCTCCCGTCCTCCAAAGATTTACTGGCTCTCATTTGGAGTTTCTTCGCTTTTTGACCCAAGGTGACAGCGTGAGCTGACACCGCTAATATCGGCGTACGTGCGATTGCTGTACTTGCTAGCTATGTATGCCGCTTTAATGTCTTGATGCGCTGTTCGCTGCAGGACGATGAGTGGCAGCGATCCAGAGACACATGTGCCGTCGGTTGGGGTGTGGAAGAGCTCACCGATAACTAAGGAATGGCACGAAAGCTGGGAGGCCTTCTACGAGTACCTGAAGGTGCACCAGGCGGACACACACCAGCTCTTACGGCTGCGCAGCTCCACGTCCGTAGCCCGCCGTAACGCAGAAATCAAGGCGCAAGCTGGGGCTGATTTGTCGCCTGAGTTAGTCCCGGAAGAGTTCAAGACCTATTGGGTGAAGCTCATTTGCACGCACGGATGGCGTCGCAAGAGTAGAAGCACCGGTCAGCGGAAGAGCATATTCAACAAGTCGACCCAGTGCAAAGCCGACGTCAAGACCGCCGTGGCATGGAACAATGACAAACAACAGTTCATGATACGTACCACGGGCTACTCGACGGACCACAACCATCGGGTTGACGCGGCAGCGTACGACAATCACCCATCGACTCGGAGAGTTGAAGACCCTGTGCTTCTTGCCTTTGTGGACGTGCTACAGTCCGCCGGATCAAAGCCCAAGCGAATCGTGCAGTTTCTTCGCGCCAAAACAGGTAAAGTGTTTCAGGATGTTCTGTTATTAGCGATTATCTTATCATCTTCTATGCTTGATTTATTGTGTTGTAGGCAAGAATGTGACCCTGCGTGATGTCCACAACATGGTCGCGAGGATGAGGGAAGAGAAGCGTGGCTGTGAAACCGTGGAGCAACGTCTGGAGACAGTACTACGAGGATTCTGCAAGCGCCGCGGTAACCGGGCTTCTGTGTATGTTGATGACCGGTCGTTGGCGCAAACAATCACGCTGCAGACGCGCCAGATGCGGCGATGGTTCAAGGCGTTCCCCGAGGTTTTGTTGGTGGATGCGACCCATGTGGTATAGCAGAATGCGATTTGGAGAGATCGACCGGCCGTGGACGTCGAAGTGTTCCCAGATGAATGGTTCCTGACTACGCGACACGCGGGCTTCAATTAGGGACGGATCGAGAGGGCCGTCCCATAAGAGCAAGATACGGGATGGACCTTGAAGCGGTCCCGTATTAGGCGGATCCGGATACCTGATCCGAATCAGAAGGGCATGAGTCCAAAGTTAGATTAAGATGTAGGTCAAATGGGAGGCCCAGAGCGCTCGAGAGGAAGAGCTCAGGTTAACACTTAAATCAGAACCGAATTTGCACTGGAAGACATACTTGGCTATAGTATAGGGGATTATCATTGGCCCCATACTTAGATCAATTGTATTTTGGTAATCTTCCTGCAACACGTGGCAGCCCCTGGATAGCTTGGCCAGGCAGTGCGCGCCCTTCGAGCTCTCAACCCCCTCAAAGATCCCGCTATAGGAAGCGGCAAGCAACGTAAAGGAACAAAGACAACCCCGTAAGGGAACAAGGAACCCCCCGCAAAGGAACAACTCCGGATCACGCATTTCTATTGCGGATCCACAAGGCCTACTCAAGTAGATCAAGGCCGACCCCATCCGGATCCCGTGCGCAGGAATACCCGCGCGGATCCACTAACCTCTCAAGTCCCCACAAGGACGTCCACCGCTCACCAAGTGCGCATCTCGTGTCAACGAGAGAGCTGTACCAGCCCGCCGACGGGTACACAAGGTGAACCATTCAGCAACTACACGGCCGTCGGAGTACCCCCTCCGTTAGTCGGTGTCTGGGCGCAGTGAGTGCGAGTCGGGATCCCTAGAAAATCTAGAGGATCCGCTCCACCACAATGGTGCGCGTGCCCGGATCTCTTGGCGACGCGGGATATCACCGTGAGTCCCAAGATGATGCGCAAGTGAGCAATGGATCGGGAGATGAAACGCCGACGGAGATTGGATCGCCGACGGCGTTTGCTGAACGCGAGATCCACGGATCGGCTGAGACTCGGGAGGAGCTCTGCCGACGGAATAGAGGATGATCTGGCAACGGATCTGGAAGAGAAACCTCGCTTTCCTCCCAAGGTCCCTTCGGGGACCCCCCCGGATCCTGACGCGAGTCAGGATCCGCCGGACGAAGGATCGTTCGCGAGAGCGAAGGAAATTTCATCCACCACCACTCCTGCGGCCTCGGGTGCTGCGTCTAAGAAGACGAAGGCCGCACGAAAGAAACCCAAAGCACCAGATTCAGAAGGCGAAGATCTCACTGTATCGAAGTCTACCTGGTCACGATCTAAGCTGGAGATGGCGTACCTACGTACGGATCTGAACAACTTCCTGCTTGAGGATCCTGTAATGCAGGTCATGCAGCTGAATCTGCCTGGATCCCTCACTGGACCGGTACAGGCCCCGTCGTCGACAGCAAACAAGCTAGATGCGGCGGTCATGGAACTGCTGTGTATGCTGGAAGAAGCTGGCTTAACAGCTGGAGCGCTCGACGCAAACGACCTCTTCAACTTGGCGATCGATGAGATCAGGATCTCCACTGAGTCGCTCTTCAACTTGTTGAAGCCCCTCGTAGGTGAGTGTCCGGCTGCCAAGACGCCCGAGTCCACGGCCGTACGCATCCAGTTGCCGAAGCACAACACGGGATCGTCTCTGCACGCCTCGGCTACTCCGGAAGCCGGATCCAAAAGGTCGTCAGGATCGCGACGGATGAAGCTTGGGTCGTCCCGTGCTGCAACGTTTCGGACGCGCTCCGCTGACGATTCGAATGTCAAGATCCATGTGCCACAACTGGCGAAGACGACACCGGATCGGATCCCCTTAGCGGATCCACCCTCGACGAGCAGTCTGGAGACATACTTCCAAGCTGCTATGTCGCGCTTCTTGAATGAGCGTCCGGAGATCAGGGCTTCACGGCCGGCCGTCTCTCGTCCTAACCCTGGAGAGCAAGACGTCGACATGGAATCAGCGGGATCTCAAGATCATCCCGAGCACTGGGAGAACGACCCGGACGATCTCGACTGGAGGAACGCGCGACGTGCGGCCACGACAGCAGCTGCAATTGCGCCGATCGGGTCTCCGGCCTTCCAGCGCGTCAAGCTATCGGCGATCTCGGATCTAAAAGAATTTACAGGAAAAGACCACGATGAGGAACGTGCGAGAGGATGGATCAGTAAGGTCAAGTTGGCATTCACCAGAGATCAGGCTACGGACGAAGAGAAGTGCCTTACCTTCGCGGATCTTCTTACAGGCCCCGCGAGAAACTGGTACATACAGCTGAGTCGATCTACGCGAGCGAAGTGGAGTGACTTTCTTCGCAGATTTCAGACGCAGTACTCGGATCGGGTGTCTCGGTGATGTGGCATTATTATCACGCACGCAAGCGCTCAGAAGAAACGCCACTGGACTACCTGTACCGCCTCAACGTCGCTGGTATGCGTGCTCGCCTGAAGATCAAGGACGGCGACACGAAGGCCCGCATCGAGCACGTGTAGCATTTCATCGAGACATTGGATGACCCGGATCTCGCGGATCAGCTCACGCTGCTACGCTTGGCCGATGCGGTCCAGATCGAAGACGTACTTCGCGCGCGCGAGCGGGTGAGGTCCCGGCAGAAGCATTGGACTGGATCCAGCAAGTACCGACCCAAGTCGTCTGGGCCGTCGTTACCGACATTTCCAACCCGCGCTGAGATCGCTGACGCAAGATCCGAGTGCGGATTCGACACTGAGGATTCGAGATCCGAAGGAGAACTTGTTCGAGCATACGTGACGGCTGCGAGTAACCGACCTCGAGCGCCTGTAGCAGCGGATCCGCCAAGAGCACCGGATCCTGGACGCTCGAGCGATGCCCCAGGTGACACTCATCATCAATATCACCGACCGCGTTTCAGCAGAGACGGCCAACAACGCTGCTCGCACTGCGGATCGCACCGGCACTCGGATCTCGGGTGTTGGAAGCGTCTAACCTGTCAGAAGTGTGGCAAGAGTGGACATCCGTCAGATCGCTGCTTCTTTGTGTGTCGCGGCTGTGGTCAACTCCACGACCATGGCAAGTGCCAAATGGAGGTGTTCTACAGCCTGATCCGTCAGTGGTTCGACCCCAGCAAGCATCCAGGACTCCAACCTGAAGCTGCGGAGAAGATGTTAAACTAGGACGCTCGCCGGTTTTGAACCCGGTACGAGACGAGCGTTCTAGCTCTTTCATCTATGCATTTGTGGAGAAGAAGCCGAGGGATCCTGGTGACAAGTTGCAAGCAGATCTATTCGGCAATACATGTGAAATTCGCAAGAAACGTACTGCTATGGTTGCAAGTCTTCGATCTGTTGACGAGTACCAACGATCCGAGGCCACGATGACTCTGGATCTGCAGCCAGGCGAGTCCCGCGGATACTGGAAACACCATGTTCCGGACAAGCACTTCAAGCAGGCGAAAGCGAACAGCAAGATCAACAATATGAAGGCTGTGGCGCTTCTTGACTCAGGATCCGAGGTGTCGATCATCGACGCCACCTTTGCTCGTAAGGTAGGATGCTGCATCGACACAAGTCAAAGTCAAGAGTGCCTTGGTATTGGTGAGAAGCTGTACATCGCAACAGGTCGCACACGGATCAAGCTTACCTTAGCAGGATCTTTGGTGTACCTGTACGACGTCTGGGTCGGCGACGATCTGCCACCTGATTATCAAGTGATCCTCGGCATGGACTTCATGGTCCCGGCCGGGATCCGGTTGGATCTCGGCGACGGATCCATGTGCCTGCCGGATGAGATCCGGGTCAATCTGCACGGACGTCGACGGATCTTCGGCGACAAAGTCTGCCCCGTGTACGTGGGTGAACACCTCACACTGGAAGTCGCGGGGTCCATGGAGCTTCCGCTGCAAATGCGTGGATCAGACAAGGAGAAGTTATGGTTAGCACGTGGTGAATGTTGGGTACCGACCCTAGTCAAAGGCCCAGGCAAGCTGCGTTACTTGCACGTCTCCAACCTGAGCGACGAGACGCTGATCCTGCGGCAGGACAGGATGATCGGCTTGTGGCTGGCTGGGGATCGTGTACCTCGTCAGCCAGGGTTCGTCTCCTTGGGATCCTGTCGCTACGCCGAGTGGCAGACCCTTGCGTGGGAAGCCACCACGGACTCCGCGATCGCTGCGCCGCCAGCACTGCCAGCGCCGGATCCGGTGTGTGCAGTCGACCGAGTGGAGTACGCAATGCCGCGCAGAATCCTGATGCGACCAAAGCGCTTGGAGGATGCCCCGCGCGAAGAAGTATCACCGCGGAGGCGGACGTCGACGGATCGCCCTGAATGTTGGTCAGCGACAAGACGATGAGACATCAGAAATCAGGTCAGAGCGTAATCACGCCCCGTCCCACGCACATGTCACTGCGGGCACGCATACAGACCTGACGGTCTGGAGGAACTCCGCGGCTGCTAGCGAAGGCCTAAGTGGTACCCCGACGACGCAAGACGGCGCGTTGGATGCGCCCAGCGACCGCGGTCCGAATGAGGTTCGGCACGTCCAGTTCCGTGGCTTGGGGCCCGATATCGACCCGCCGCCAGATACCGCTGTCGCAGCGCGTGTCTCTGCCATTTCGATGAATGTTGGTCAGCGACAAGACGATGAGACATCAGAAATCGGGTCAGAGCGTAAGCACACCCCGTCCCACGCACATGTCACCGCGGACACTCATACATACCTGACAGTTGGGAGGAACTCCGCGGTTGCTAGCGAGGGCCTGAATTGTGCCCCGACAACGCGAGATGGCTCGTCGGATACGCCCGGTAACAGCGGTCCGAATGAGGTGCGGCACGTCCAGTTCCGTGGCTTGGGGTCCGATATCGACCCGCCGCCAGATACCGCTGTCGCAGCGCGTGTCTCTGCCATTTCGGCGGAAAATATGATAGGATCAGGTGGCCCGTCACCTGATTCTGTACAGGGACGGGACTTCCGTCTCATTTTGTCAGAAGCACCCAACCTTCCCAACGCGTGCCCCGATGGCTGCGCGGAGGGCGCTCGGTCCTGTGAAGTCCCCAGGAAGAGCTACGCGTTCAGGCTGGGTGGAAAAGTTGCGCAGGAGACTGGCGCAGCTCATGGCGCCGTCTGTGAGGCCGTCGGTGGACCAGGGGCGGAGAAATCGCCGCCCGTCCCCGTGCAGCAGACCAAGATCATGAATTGTCCGACGGAGACGTCGGACGAGACCTCGCGGATCCTGACCAAGCACTCCGCAGTTGAACTCGCAACCCTGATCAGCGGTTCTGCTGATGCGGGCTCGACAGAGGGGCGAAGCTTGGTGGACGCGGAGCAGTGCGTCGTCGCTGTGGCTCAAGTTCCTCCGATCCGATCCGTTGAGGATCCGGTGTCAGAGAATCAGTCGCCTGATTCCGTGCAAGGCCAGGACTCATGTCTCATTTTGCCGGAATCACCCAGCGGTCACAATGCACGCCTCGAAGGCTGCGCGGAGGGCGCTCGGTCCTGTGAAGTCCCCAGGAAGAGCTACGCGTTCAGGCTGGGTGGAAAAGTTGCGCAGGAGACTGGCGCAGCTCATGGCGCCGTCTGTGAGGCCGTCGGTGGACCAGGGGCGGAGAAATCGCCGCCCGTCCCCGTGCAGCAGACCAAGATCATCAATTGTCCGACGGAGACGTCGGACGAGACCTCGCGGATCCTGACCAAGCACTCCGCAGTTGAACTCGCAACCCTGATCAGCGGTTCTGCTGATGCGGGCTCGACAGAGGGGCGAAGCTTGGTGGACGCGGAGCAGTGCGTCGTCGCTGTGGCTCAAGTTCCTCCGATCCGATCCGTTGAGGATCCGGTGTCAGAGAATCAGTCGCCTGATTCCGTGCAAGGCCAGGACTCATGTCTCATTTTGCCGGAATCACCCAGCGGGCACAATGCGCGCCTCGAAGGCTGCGCGGAGGGCGCTCGGTCCTGTGAAGTCCCCAGGAAGAGCTACGCGTTCAGGCTGGGTGGAAAAGTTGCGCAGGAGACTGGCGCAGCTCATGGCGCCGCCTGTGAGGCCGTCGGTGGACCAGGGGCGGAGAAATCGCCGCCCGTCCCCGTGCAGCAGACCAAGATCATCAATTGTCCGACGGAGACGTCGGACGAGACCTCGCGGATCCTGACCAAGCACCCCGCAGTTGAACTCGCAACCCTGATCAGCGGTTCTGCTGATGCGGGCTCGACAGAGGGGCGAAGCTTGGTGGACGCGGAGCAGTGCGTCGTCGCTGTGGCTCAAGTTCCTCCGATCCGTTGAGGATCCGTTGAGGATCCGGTGTCAGAGAATCAGTCGCCTGATTCCGTGCAAGGCCAGGACTCATGTCTCATTTTGCCGGAATCACCCAGCGGTCACAATGCGCGCCTCGAAGGCTGCGCGGAGGGCGCTCGGTCCTGTGAAGTCCCCAGGAAGAGCTACGCGTTCAGGCTGGGTGGAAAAGTTGCGCAGGAGACTGGCGCAGCTCATGGCGCCGTCTGTGAGGCCGTCGGTGGACCAGGGGCGGAGAAATCGCCGCCCGTCCCCGTGCAGCAGACCAAGATCATGAATTGTCCGACGGAGACGTCGGACGAGACCTCGCGGATCCTGACCAAGCACTCCGCAGTTGAACTCGCAACCCTGATCAGCGGTTCTGCTGATGCGGGCTCGACAGAGGGGCGAAGCTTGGTGGACGCGGAGCAGTGCGTCGTCGCTGTGGCTCAAGTTCCTCCGATCCGATCCGTTGAGGATCCGGTGTCAGAGAATCAGTCGCCTGATTCCGTGCAAGGCCAGGACTCATGTCTCATTTTGCCGGAATCACCCAGCGGTCACAATGCGCGCCTCGAAGGCTGCGCGGAGGGCGCTCGGTCCTGTGAAGTCCCCAGGAAGAGCTACGCGTTCAGGCTGGGTGGAAAAGTTGCGCAGGAGACTGGCGCAGCTCATGGCGCCGTCTGTGAGGCCGTCGGTGGACCAGGGGCGGAGAAATCGCCGCCCGTCCCCGTGCAGCAGACCAAGATCATCAATTGTCCGACGGAGACGTCGGACGAGACCTCGCGGATCCTGACCAAGCACTCCGCAGTTGAACTCGCAACCCTGATCAGCGGTTCTGCTGATGCGGGCTCGACAGAGGGGCGAAGCTTGGTGGACGCGGAGCAGTGCGTCGTCGCTGTGGCTCAAGTTCCTCCGATCCGATCCGTTGAGGATCCGGTGTCAGAGAATCAGTCGCCTGATTCCGTGCAAGGCCAGGACTCATGTCTCATTTTGCCGGAATCACCCAGCGGGCACAATGCGCGCCTCGAAGGCTGCGCGGAGGGCGCTCGGTCCTGTGAAGTCCCCAGGAAGAGCTACGCGTTCAGGCTGGGTGGAAAAGTTGCGCAGGAGACTGGCGCAGCTCATGGCGCCGCCTGTGAGGCCGTCGGTGGACCAGGGGCGGAGAAATCGCCGCCCGTCCCCGTGCAGCAGACCAAGATCATGAATTGTCCGACGGAGACGTCGGACGAGACCTCGCGGATCCTGACCAAGCACTCCGCAGTTGAACTCGCAACCCTGATCAGCGGTTCTGCTGATGCGGGCTCGACAGAGGGGCGAAGCTTGGTGGACGCGGAGCAGTGCGTCGTCGCTGTGGCTCAAGTTCCTCCGATCCGATCCGTTGAGGATCCGGTGTCAGAGAATCAGTCGCCTGATTCCGTGCAAGGCCAGGACTCATGTCTCATTTTGCCGGAATCACCCAGCGGTCACAATGCGCGCCTCGAAGGCTGCGCGGAGGGCGCTCGGTCCTGTGAAGTCCCCAGGAAGAGCTACGCGTTCAGGCTGGGTGGAAAAGTTGCGCAGGAGACTGGCGCAGCTCATGGCGCCGTCTGTGAGGCCGTCGGTGGACCAGGGGCGGAGAAATCTCCGCCCGTCCCCGTGCAGCAGACCAAGATCATCAATTGTCCGACGGAGACGTCGGACGAGACCTCGCGGATCCTGACCAAGCACTCCGCAGTTGAACTCGCAACCCTGATCAGCGGTTCTGCTGATGCGGGCTCGACAGAGGGGCGAAGCTTGGTGGACGCGGAGCAGTGCGTCGTCGCTGTGGCTCAAGTTCCTCCGATCCGATCCGTTGAGGATCCGGTGTCAGAGAATCAGTCGCCTGATTCCGTGCAAGGCCAGGACTCATGTCTCATTTTGCCGGAATCACCCAGCGGGCACAATGCGCGCCTCGAAGGCTGCGCGGAGGGCGCTCGGTCCTGTGAAGTCCCCAGGAAGAGCTACGCGTTCAGGCTGGGTGGAAAAGTTGCGCCGGAGACTGGCGCAGCTCATGGCGCCGTCTGTGAGGCCGTCGGTGGACCAGGGGCGGAGAAATCGCCGCCCGTCCCCGTGCAGCAGACCAAGATCATGAATTGTCCGACGGAGACGTCGGACGAGACCTCGCGGATCCTGACCAAGCACTCCGCAGTTGAACTCGCAACCCTGATCAGCGGTTCTGCTGATGCGGGCTCGACAGAGGGGCGAAGCTTGGTGGACGCGGAGCAGTGCGTCGTCGCTGTGGCTCAAGTTCCTCCGATCCGATCCGTTGAGGATCCGGTGTCAGAGAATCAGTCGCCTGATTCCGTGCAAGGCCAGGACTCATGTCTCATTTTGCCGGAATCACCCAGCGGTCACAATGCGCGCCTCGAAGGCTGCGCGGAGGGCGCTCGGTCCTGTGAAGTCCCCAGGAAGAGCTACGCGTTCAGGCTGGGTGGAAAAGTTGCGCAGGAGACTGGCGCAGCTCATGGCGCCGTCCGTGAGGCCGTCGGTGGACCAGGGGCGGAGAAATCGCCGCCCGTCCCCGTGCAGCAGACCAAGATCATGAATTGTCCGACGGAGACGTCGGACGAGACCTCGCGGATCCTGACCAAGCACTCCGCAGTTGAACTCGCAACCCTGATCAGCGGTTCTGCTGATGCGGGCTCGACAGAGGGGCGAAGCTTGGTGGACGCGGAGCAGTGCGTCGTCGCTGTGGCTCAAGTTCCTCCGATCCGATCCGTTGAGGATCCGGTGTCAGAGAATCAGTCGCCTGATTCCGTGCAAGGCCAGGACTCATGTCTCATTTTGCCGGAATCACCCAGCGGTCACAATGCGCGCCTCGAAGGCTGCGCGGAGGGCGCTCGGTCCTGTGAAGTCCCCAGGAAGAGCTACGCGTTCAGGCTGGGTGGAAAAGTTGCGCAGGAGACTGGCGCAGCTCATGGCGCCGTCTGTGAGGCCGTCGGTGGACCAGGGGCGGAGAAATCGCCGCCCGTCCCCGTGCAGCAGACCAAGATCATCAATTGTCCGACGGAGACGTCGGACGAGACCTCGCGGATCCTGACCAAGCACTCCGCAGTTGAACTCGCAACCCTGATCAGCGGTTCTGCTGATGCGGGCTCGACAGAGGGGCGAAGCTTGGTGGACGCGGAGCAGTGCGTCGTCGCTGTGGCTCAAGTTCCTCCGATCCGATCCGTTGAGGATCCGGTGTCAGAGAATCAGTCGCCTGATTCCGTGCAAGGCCAGGACTCATGTCTCATTTTGCCGGAATCACCCAGCGGTCACAATGCGCGCCTCGAAGGCTGCGCGGAGGGCGCTCGGTCCTGTGAAGTCCCCAGGAAGAGCTACGCGTTCAGGCTGGGTGGAAAAGTTGCGCAGGAGACTGGCGCAGCTCATGGCGCCGTCCGTGAGGCCGTCGGTGGACCAGGGGCGGAGAAATCGCCGCCCGTCCCCGTGCAGCAGACCAAGATCATGAATTGTCCGACGGAGACGTCGGACGAGACCTCGCGGATCCTGACCAAGCACTCCGCAGTTGAACTCGCAACCCTGATCAGCGGTTCTGCTGATGCGGGCTCGACAGAGGGGCGAAGCTTGGTGGACGCGGAGCAGTGCGTCGTCGCTGTGGCTCAAGTTCCTCCGATCCGATCCGTTGAGGATCCGGTGTCAGAGAATCAGTCGCCTGATTCCGTGCAAGGCCAGGACTCATGTCTCATTTTGCCGGAATCACCCAGCGGTCACAATGCGCGCCTCGAAGGCTGCGCGGAGGGCGCTCGGTCCTGTGAAGTCCCCAGGAAGAGCTACGCGTTCAGGCTGGGTGGAAAAGTTGCGCAGGAGACTGGCGCAGCTCATGGCGCCGTCTGTGAGGCCGTCGGTGGACCAGGGGCGGAGAAATCGCCGCCCGTCCCCGTGCAGCAGACCAAGATCATGAATTGTCCGACGGAGACGTCGGACGAGACCTCGCGGATCCTGACCAAGCACTCCGCAGTTGAACTCGCAACCCTGATCAGCGGTTCTGCTGATGCGGGCTCGACAGAGGGGCGAAGCTTGGTGGACGCGGAGCAGTGCGTCGTCGCTGTGGCTCAAGTTCCTCCGATCCGATCCGTTGAGGATCCGGTGTCAGAGAATCAGTCGCCTGATTCCGTGCAAGGCCAGGACTCATGTCTCATTTTGCCGGAATCACCCAGCGGTCACAATGCGCGCCTCGAAGGCTGCGCGGAGGGCGCTCGGTCCTGTGAAGTCCCCAGGAAGAGCTACGCGTTCAGGCTGGGTGGAAAAGTTGCGCAGGAGACTGGCGCAGCTCATGGCGCCGTCTGTGAGGCCGTCGGTGGACCAGGGGCGGAGAAATCGCCGCCCGTCCCCGTGCAGCAGACCAAGATCATCAATTGTCCGACGGAGACGTCGGACGAGACCTCGCGGATCCTGACCAAGCACTCCGCAGTTGAACTCGCAACCCTGATCAGCGGTTCTGCTGATGCGGGCTCGACAGAGGGGCGAAGCTTGGTGGACGCGGAGCAGTGCGTCGTCGCTGTGGCTCAAGTTCCTCCGATCCGATCCGTTGAGGATCCGGTGTCAGAGAATCAGTCGCCTGATTCCGTGCAAGGCCAGGACTCATGTCTCATTTTGCCGGAATCACCCAGCGGTCACAATGCGCGCCTCGAAGGCTGCGCGGAGGGCGCTCGGTCCTGTGAAGTCCCCAGGAAGAGCTACGCGTTCAGGCTGGGTGGAAAAGTTGCGCAGGAGACTGGCGCAGCTCATGGCGCCGTCTGTGAGGCCGTCGGTGGACCAGGGGCGGAGAAATCGCCGCCCGTCCCCGTGCAGCAGACCAAGATCATGAATTGTCCGACGGAGACGTCGGACGAGACCTCGCGGATCCTGACCAAGCACTCCGCAGTTGAACTCGCAACCCTGATCAGCGGTTCTGCTGATGCGGGCTCGACAGAGGGGCGAAGCTTGGTGGACGCGGAGCAGTGCGTCGTCGCTGTGGCTCAAGTTCCTCCGATCCGATCCGTTGAGGATCCGGTGTCAGAGAATCAGTCGCCTGATTCCGTGCAAGGCCAGGACTCATGTCTCATTTTGCCGGAATCACCCAGCGGTCACAATGCGCGCCTCGAAGGCTGCGCGGAGGGCGCTCGGTCCTGTGAAGTCCCCAGGAAGAGCTACGCGTTCAGGCTGGGTGGAAAAGTTGCGCAGGAGACTGGCGCAGCTCATGGCGCCGTCTGTGAGGCCGTCGGTGGACCAGGGGCGGAGAAATCGCCGCCTGTCCCCGTGCAGCAGACCAAGATCATGAATTGTCCGACGGAGACGTCGGACGAGACCTCGCGGATCCTGACCAAGCACTCCGCAGTTGAACTCGCAACCCTGATCAGCGGTTCTGCTGATGCGGGCTCGACAGAGGGGCGAAGCTTGGTGGACGCGGAGCAGTGCGTCGTCGCTGTGGCTCAAGTTCCTCCGATCCGATCCGTTGAGGATCCGGTGTCAGAGAATCAGTCGCCTGATTCCGTGCAAGGCCAGGACTCATGTCTCATTTTGCCGGAATCACCCAGCGGTCACAATGCGCGCCTCGAAGGCTGCGCGGAGGGCGCTCGGTCCTGTGAAGTCCCCAGGAAGAGCTACGCGTTCAGGCTGGGTGGAAAAGTTGCGCAGGAGACTGGCGCAGCTCATGGCGCCGTCCGTGAGGCCGTCGGTGGACCAGGGGCGGAGAAATCGCCGCCCGTCCCCGTGCAGCAGACCAAGATCATGAATTGTCCGACGGAGACGTCGGACGAGACCTCGCGGATCCTGACCAAGCACTCCGCAGTTGAACTCGCAACCCTGATCAGCGGTTCTGCTGATGCGGGCTCGACAGAGGGGCGAAGCTTGGTGGACGCGGAGCAGTGCGTCGTCGCTGTGGCTCAAGTTCCTCCGATCCGATCCGTTGAGGATCCGGTGTCAGAGAATCAGTCGCCTGATTCCGTGCAAGGCCAGGACTCATGTCTCATTTTGCCGGAATCACCCAGCGGGCACAATGCGCGCCTCGAAGGCTGCGCGGAGGGCGCTCGGTCCTGTGAAGTCCCCAGGAAGAGCTACGCGTTCAGGCTGGGTGGAAAAGTTGCGCAGGAGACTGGCGCAGCTCATGGCGCCGCCTATGAGGCCGTCGGTGGACCAGGGGCGGAGAAATCGCCGCCCGTCCCCGTGCAGCAGACCAAGATCATCAATTGTCCGACGGAGACGTCGGACGAGACCTCGCGGATCCTGACCAAGCACTCCGCAGTTGAACTCGCAACCCTGATCAGCGGTTCTGCTGATGCGGGCTCGACAGAGGGGCGAAGCTTGGTGGACGCGGAGCAGTGCGTCGTCGCTGTGGCTCAAGTTCCTCCGATCCGATCCGTTGAGGATCCGGTGTCAGAGAATCAGTCGCCTGATTCCGTGCAAGGCCAGGACTCATGTCTCATTTTGCCGGAATCACCCAGCGGTCACAATGCGCGCCTCGAAGGCTGCGCGGAGGGCGCTCGGTCCTGTGAAGTCCCCAGGAAGAGCTACGCGTTCAGGCTGGGTGGAAAAGTTGCGCAGGAGACTGGCGCAGCTCATGGCGCCGCCTATGAGGCCGTCGGTGGACCAGGGGCGGAGAAATCGCCGCCCGTCCCCGTGCAGCAGACCAAGATCATCAATTGTCCGACGGAGACGTCGGACGAGACCTCGCGGATCCTGACCAAGCACTCCGCAGTTGAACTCGCAACCCTGATCAGCGGTTCTGCTGATGCGGGCTCGACAGAGGGGCGAAGCTTGGTGGACGCGGAGCAGTGCGTCGTCGCTGTGGCTCAAGTTCCTCCGATCCGATCCGTTGAGGATCCGGTGTCAGAGAATCAGTCGCCTGATTCCGTGCAAGGCCAGGACTCATGTCTCATTTTGCCGGAATCACCCAGCGGGCACAATGCGCGCCTCGAAGGCTGCGCGGAGGGCGCTCGGTCCTGTGAAGTCCCCAGGAAGAGCTACGCGTTCAGGCCGGGTGGAAAAGTTGCGCAGGAGACTGGCGCAGCTCATGGCGCCGTCTGTGAGGCCGTCGGTGGACCAGGGGCGGAGAAATCGCCGCCTGTCCCCGTGCAGCAGACCAAGATCATGAATTGTCCGACGGAGACGTCGGACGAGACCTCGCGGATCCTGACCAAGCACTCCGCAGTTGAACTCGCAACCCTGATCAGCGGTTCTGCTGATGCGGGCTCGACAGAGGGGCGAAGCTTGGTGGACGCGGAGCAGTGCGTCGTCGCTGTGGCTCAAGTTCCTCCGATCCGATCCGTTGAGGATCCGGTGTCAGAGAATCAGTCGCCTGATTCCGTGCAAGGCCAGGACTCATGTCTCATTTTGCCGGAATCACCCAGCGGTCACAATGCGCGCCTCGAAGGCTGCGCGGAGGGCGCTCGGTCCTGTGAAGTCCCCAGGAAGAGCTACGCGTTCAGGCTGGGTGGAAAAGTTGCGCAGGAGACTGGCGCAGCTCATGGCGCCGCCTATGAGGCCGTCGGTGGACCAGGGGCGGAGAAATCGCCGCCCGTCCCCGTGCAGCAGACCAAGATCATCAATTGTCCGACGGAGACGTCGGACGAGACCTCGCGGATCCTGACCAAGCACTCCGCAGTTGAACTCGCAACCCTGATCAGCGGTTCTGCTGATGCGGGCTCGACAGAGGGGCGAAGCTTGGTGGACGCGGAGCAGTGCGTCGTCGCTGTGGCTCAAGTTCCTCCGATCCGATCCGTTGAGGATCCGGTGTCAGAGAATCAGTCGCCTGATTCCGTGCAAGGCCAGGACTCATGTCTCATTTTGCCGGAATCACCCAGCGGTCACAATGCGCGCCTCGAAGGCTGCGCGGAGGGCGCTCGGTCCTGTGAAGTCCCCAGGAAGAGCTACGCGTTCAGGCTGGGTGGAAAAGTTGCGCAGGAGACTGGCGCAGCTCATGGCGCCGCCTATGAGGCCGTCGGTGGACCAGGGGCGGAGAAATCGCCGCCCGTCCCCGTGCAGCAGACCAAGATCATCAATTGTCCGACGGAGACGTCGGACGAGACCTCGCGGATCCTGACCAAGCACTCCGCAGTTGAACTCGCAACCCTGATCAGCGGTTCTGCTGATGCGGGCTCGACAGAGGGGCGAAGCTTGGTGGACGCGGAGCAGTGCGTCGTCGCTGTGGCTCAAGTTCCTCCGATCCGATCCGTTGAGGATCCGGTGTCAGAGAATCAGTCGCCTGATTCCGTGCAAGGCCAGGACTCATGTCTCATTTTGCCGGAATCACCCAGCGGTCACAATGCGCGCCTCGAAGGCTGCGCGGAGGGCGCTCGGTCCTGTGAAGTCCCCAGGAAGAGCTACGCGTTCAGGCTGGGTGGAAAAGTTGCGCAGGAGACTGGCGCAGCTCATGGCGCCGCCTATGAGGCCGTCGGTGGACCAGGGGCGGAGAAATCGCCGCCCGTCCCCGTGCAGCAGACCAAGATCATCAATTGTCCGACGGAGACGTCGGACGAGACCTCGCGGATCCTGACCAAGCACTCCGCAGTTGAACTCGCAACCCTGATCAGCGGTTCTGCTGATGCGGGCTCGACAGAGGGGCGAAGCTTGGTGGACGCGGAGCAGTGCGTCGTCGCTGTGGCTCAAGTTCCTCCGATCCGATCCGTTGAGGATCCGGTGTCAGAGAATCAGTCGCCTGATTCCGTGCAAGGCCAGGACTCATGTCTCATTTTGCCGGAATCACCCAGCGGTCACAATGCGCGCCTCGAAGGCTGCGCGGAGGGCGCTCGGTCCTGTGAAGTCCCCAGGAAGAGCTACGCGTTCAGGCTGGGTGGAAAAGTTGCGCAGGAGACTGGCGCAGCTCATGGCGCCGCCTATGAGGCCGTCGGTGGACCAGGGGCGGAGAAATCGCCGCCCGTCCCCGTGCAGCAGACCAAGATCATCAATTGTCCGACGGAGACGTCGGACGAGACCTCGCGGATCCTGACCAAGCACTCCGCAGTTGAACTCGCAACCCTGATCAGCGGTTCTGCTGATGCGGGCTCGACAGAGGGGCGAAGCTTGGTGGACGCGGAGCAGTGCGTCGTCGCTGTGGCTCAAGTTCCTCCGATCCGATCCGTTGAGGATCCGGTGTCAGAGAATCAGTCGCCTGATTCCGTGCAAGGCCAGGACTCATGTCTCATTTTGCCGGAATCACCCAGCGGTCACAATGCGCACCTCGAAGGCTGCGCGGAGGGCGCTCGGTCCTGTGAAGTCCCCAGGAAGAGCTACGCGTTCAGGCTGGGTGGAAAAGTTGCGCAGGAGACTGGCGCAGCTCATGGCGCCGCCTATGAGGCCGTCGGTGGACCAGGGGCGGAGAAATCGCCGCCCGTCCCCGTGCAGCAGACCAAGATCATCAATTGTCCGACGGAGACGTCGGACGAGACCTCGCGGATCCTGACCAAGCACTCCGCAGTTGAACTCGCAACCCTGATCAGCGGTTCTGCTGATGCGGGCTCGACAGAGGGGCGAAGCTTGGTGGACGCGGAGCAGTGCGTCGTCGCTGTGGCTCAAGTTCCTCCGATCCGATCCGTTGAGGATCCGGTGTCAGAGAATCAGTCGCCTGATTCCGTGCAAGGCCAGGACTCATGTCTCATTTTGCCGGAATCACCCAGCGGTCACAATGCGCGCCTCGAAGGCTGCGCGGAGGGCGCTCGGTCCTGTGAAGTCCCCAGGAAGAGCTACGCGTTCAGGCTGGGTGGAAAAGTTGCGCAGGAGACTGGCGCAGCTCATGGCGCCATCTGTGAGGCCGTCGGTGGACCAGGGGCGGAGAAATCGCCGCCCGTCCCCGTGCAGCAGACCAAGATCATCAATTGTCCGACGGAGACGTCGGACGAGACCTCGCGGATCCACTCTGAAGAAGATATTCGCGAACTGCGAGACCTCGTCGAGATGCACCGGGGCCTACTGATCGACCAAGGCAAGGCGTTGCCTCCTTGGTCGATGACGCGGACTGGCTCGACTTTGATGAGGCGCTGCTTCCCGAAGACAGCTGAGATCGTGTGCTAGCGGATGGAGAATATGAAGTTGAGAAGATCAGTGATGTGAGGACGGGTCGCCGGACGCGCTATGGGCGAACGCTGCGTGAGTTCAAGAGATCGGGCGAAGTGGAATCGGCTTCAGGTGATGCAGTCATAAGGAAGCATGAGTGGTGGAACCCGCTGCAGCAAGTTGGTTGTTGTACTAAGCGGCACTGATTGTTGAAGATCTGCAGGAAGGCTGCAGATGGGAAGGAGGTGGATCCACGTCTGCAAGTCGGTTGCGGAAGTGGCTAAGTTGGTAGAAGACTCCGCGGGAAGGCCGCAGAGGAAGGAGGGTGGTGTGCGTGTAGATGTTAGCTGCGAGTTTGGGTCTGGTGAGATCCACTGTACGACGTGGATCGGATCCGATGTGGAGATCGAGGATCTGTGAATCTGATCCGGCGAGGAGATCGCGGACCAAGTGCGAAAGAGGGTCAGTAGTCTGGTGTAAGCTTCAACTCAAGGGGGACTGAAATGGAACTTGATTGAGCTACGGCATGCATGGACTATCGCGGCGAGGGGAGTACGTGCGTTGCAACAGACTCTTCGGTTTAAATCCGGCAGTGAAGCGGATGGTACGGGATCAAGCGACACGGTGTGTTACCGTTGTGCGGCAGCCACGACGTGTCAGGGGCGGTTGTGGTATAGCAGAATGCGATTTGGAGAGATCGACCGGCCGTGGACGTCGAAGTGTTCCCAGATGAATGGTTCCTGACTACGCGACACGCGGGCTTCAATTAGGGACGGATCGAGAGGGCCGTCCCATAAGAGCAAGATACGGGATGGACCTTGAAGCGGTCCCGCATTAGGCGGATCCGGATACCTGATCCGAATCAGAAGGACCTGAGTCCATAGTTAGATTAAGATGTAGGTCAAATGGGAGGCCCAGAGCGCTCGAGAGGAAGAGCTCAGGTTAACACTTAAATCAGAACCGAATTTGCACTGGAAGACATACTTGGCTATAGTATAGGGGATTATCATTGGCCCCATACTTAGATCAATTGTATTTTGGTAATCTTCCTGCAACACGTGGCAGCCACTGGATTGCTTGGCCAGGCAGCGCGCGCCCTTCGAGCTCTCAACCCCCTCAAAGATCCCGCTATAGGAAGCGGCAAGCAACGTAAAGGAACAAGGACAACCCCGTAAGGGAACAAGGAACCCCCCGCAAAGGAACAACTCCGGATCACGCATTTCTATTGCGGATCCACAAGGCCTACTCAAGTAGATCAAGGCCGTCCCCATCCGGATCCCGTGCGCAGGAATACCCGCGCGGATCCACTAACCTCTCAAGTCCCCACAAGGACGTCCACCGCTCACCAAGTGCGCATCTCGTGTCAACGAGAGAGCTGTACCAGCCCGCCGACGGGTACACAAGGTGAACCACTCAGCAACTACACGGCCGTCGGAGTACCCCCTCCGTTAGTCGGTGTCTGGGCGCAGTGAGTGCGAGTCGGGATACCTAGAAAATCTAGAGGATCCGCTCCACCACACCCACAACACGAACGATTCCAGATACAAACTCTTCTCGTTCATGATACATGATGTATACGGCCATATACGTTAATGTGCCTATAGGCACATGTAGGTGTCATTTGTACATTTAGTTGTGCATATATGTACGTCCATGATGAACGTTTGTACTAATTGCACTGTTTTCTTGACAGGGTCAATATGTGCAGCATAGTTTGATGGAAAACGAGAGCGCGGAGTGTCTGACGGATGCAATCGATGCGTTCAAGTTTTCGAATCCTTCGTGGGATAAAATTCGTGTGATCGTGATCGACAAAGATATGGGTGAGTTGAGCTTGCTGGAGTCGCACTTTCCTCAAGCCAAGGTCATCTTGTGCCACTTCCACCTCAAGAAATACATCCGCACGGAAATGGCCAAAAGTGAATACGGCGGGCCAAGCAGCTTTGACAAGGACCAAGTTGAAGACGCGGTTGATATGATGAGAACTTCGCCGACAATCGACGAGTACACGAAGTACCTCAAGTACCTCTATTTTCTGCTGGATAACGTTCACCTACGCTCGGAAGACGACATTCCAGAGCCGAAGCACCCATTTCTCCGGTAGTTCATGAAAGAAAAACTGGGATCAGCAAAAAGAGCGTTGGGCTCTGTACGCTCGTTCCGACGTGCCTCATCTCGGTAACCACACCAACAATAGGTAAGCGCGCGAGCTATCAATGCTGCTGTTTTTGGCCTTCTAACGTGTGCTTACTTTATGTGATCAGGCTCGAGACTTCGTGGGGCCACATCAAAGAGATCCTGAAACTCGAGATGCCTCTTGATGAATGTGTCGATACGCTCATTTTTCTGCAGGCTTTGGCAGAGATGGAATACAGTAAGAAGGTCACTGCTGTCGGATACATGCAGTATCAAGGAGCGGACGAGGAACTAGATCGGCTATCCCGAGAAGTCAGCACACATGCCTATCGTCAGATTGAAGCGCAGTACTGGATGGCAAAGGATCGCCCAACACACTACGATATCAGCGAAATCACGCCAAACATGTTCGTCGTGTCGGGATGTGACGGGCGAAGTTACCCCGTCGATACATCGGTACGTAGCTGAAGTTTTCACTGCTAAATCGACAACGCTGAATAATATTGCTGTAACCTTTGATCTTTGACATCTACGTTACCCCAGAAATACCGCTGTTCCTGTGTGTTTATGCGGACTACGCTTCTTCCATGTCGCCACGTTATGTACTGGAGGTTGATCAACGGAAAGAGCGCTATTCCGATTCGACACATCGCACCTCGGCGGAGGCTATCATGCAAGTTGAATCAACCAGCCGAAGAGGAAGATGCTCCCGAAGATCAAGTGGCTCGTAAATCCTTTCAACTTCGGGAGTCAATTATGGTAGCGAGCCGACACGAGGTCCTTAACGGTACCACCAAGTACACCACAGCTTGTCGACGAGGCAATCAGATCACCGACATCATGAGCCGGAATGGAACTACTGTCTTCAATGCAATGCTGGCGGCTTTGGACAAGTTCGAGGAGATCATTAAGGATGGTATTGCTCCATGTGTAAGTCGTGACGAATCGCTGGTGGATACATTCAAGCCGACACAGTCTGAGCATGTATCTGTGAGTACGACTGATCAAACAACAACGGCTCTCATTGACGCCATATCCGGAGATAAAGATCCCGATGAGCTAGATGGAGAGTTTTTGAGCGATGAAGTGCCCAAGACGCTGTCCGCGCTGCATGATACGCCGGGTGATCGTTCGACTGCGACTGCAATGACACAAAGGAAAGCTCAAATGGTTACAGGTGTCAATGGAGTGCCTACAGGCACTGGAAGTGCCGAAGATGTACCTACAGGTACTGATGGCACTGATGAAGTGACTGAAGGCACCGCTGGCGCGGATGAAGTGCCAACAGGCACTCAAGGAGACGCTAAAGCCCCTACAGATGCAGACAGGTTGATTGCCGGAATGCGTCAATCCAGCATCTTGACCAAGCGACACCCCGCAAGTTCAGCGAGCGAAGGATCAGATTCATTTCACCCTTCGTCATTCACTCTCACCAAAAGCTCCAAGAGCCGAGGCCGTCCAAAAGTGAGAAAGCAGCAAAAAGCACCCGTGAAGAAGAGCAGAATGGCTCATGGGAAGGAAAATGCTGCCAAGTTGGTTCAAGGAACACTTGCACCAGTCCCAAATCTACAACATCTTGCGAAGCGACTTGAGGAAGACTACAGCTATGATGGCATACAAAAGACAATGCAGACACTCTGTGAACGAACACTGCCACAATCGAAGAAAGCTATTACTGGGATATTCACAATGGAAGATTGTGAAACCGATATTCGCTATGTATTTCCACGTTGGTTCGTGACGAAAGCTCAAAACGCTATCACCCAGTTCCGAAATGGCCTTGCTGTTGACTGTGGCGAAGATGTTGCTGGCGTCCGGGTCCCTCGGTTTGTCATTTACGTGCTCAAGGACATAAATACCATGGGGCGCTGGCACTGCGTGATGGAAAATCTGGAGAAAGCGGAAGAAGCCGCTAATTGGGCAGTTCATACGGCCACCAAGCGCATCTCAGTTCCAGCTGAGTTGTCGGATGGTGTCAGCGACGACACTGATGAACGCGGACATGCAATCAAGCGGATGATGCTACGTGGTGGACGATCTGCTTTATTTGGGAGTTTACCCTATGCCTCCCTACTTTCACTGTGCGGAAATCGTTGGGCAGATGATGCTTGCATGGGCCATGGGCTGACTTTGCTTCAGCGCGAGCACAGACAGATTGGGATCATCGACCCTATTTTGCACCGATTTCAGGCACGGGAAGACAAGCTGCGTCATGTTTCCACGGGTGACCCTTTCAACACCGCAAACAGCTACGTGCTGCTGGCTCTCCATGTAGATAACATCCACTGGTGCGGCGTCGTGTTCGATTTTCGTCAACAGAGCAAGTCAATCACGGTGTTTGACCCTCTCCAGGCACCTAAATCTAAGTACTACAGCATGTGTGATGTACTGCTTCGAGACCTTTTCGGTGGAATGTGCAAACTCATGACGATCAAGAAAGAAACCAAGTCGCGGCAGTCGGACGTAGCCAGCTGCGGTGTCATGGTGCTGATGTTCTTCGAGTGCTACCTTCGCAGTATTGAGATGCCTCGCAAGCCAAGCCCATCGCTTCTTCGATTCATGAGACTGCGCTATTTACTGAAGTGTATCCCTTAGTACTAATGAATACATCGCTTGCTTCGCTTTATTCACCCAGCCAGTTCATTGTTAGAAAGCGCATCATCTTAGCTATACCTCCGCACGGAGATGACACAAGGAACCGGTATTATGCGCATTGCCGTAGTGCTCACTTGCGAACAGATATCTGCACTTGTAGTCGCCTTCCTCACACCACCTTGCCAGTACATGTAGTCTGATCCGCAGTAAAATCACAGAGTCATCTGTACATTCAAGCAACAACACATCCATCCGACTCCTTCCTGCAACACGCGGCGAGAGAGGCCGTCAGAGCCACTCATCAGAATCTCTACGTTTAATGAAATATATGAAATCTATTCGAATATAAAAAACCCTTTTCTGGTTTCGGTAGCTGCTCAGTGCCCCTCAGTGCCTATAGACAGACGAGTGCCTCCAAGCACACACCTCGGGTAACGTGATGGACCGGTTATGTGCACTCCACTCAGTGCCTTTAACATCTATCATAATTAAATCAAGTCAAAATTTATGCAGTTGCACAACGACAGGGTGAAGCGACCCCTCGTTTGCTCGGATGGGTTTTACGTCTAAGCAAATATAAGTTGTCTTAAATATATTTATGCGAGTGCCTATGCTGTTTTTGGAAGGCGTCCAGTGGACTGCACCGAAAAGGTGGCGTATCAATTGCAACTGGGGCTGCGTTTACGGTAGCAGGTATTGTGAGTTTCATTCGAATTTGTGAGTATGGCCTGAATCGAATCGATTCGCGCGATATTCGGCCAACCAGAAGTCACCAACCGACCACTCAGAGTCTGACTCAGACTCCACCTCAGACTCTGAGGTGGCGTACATCACGTGGTGTGTCTGGTCTCGGTTAGGAACGGCCCTCAGGGCCGTTCCTAACCGGGATCGGGATTAGTTATTCGCCACCACCCCTCACGTTGCGCCACCACCCCTACCCAAAAAATGGGCATTTGGGTCAGCGCTATCATCGATCAAAAGTACTTTATTGTGTATGTTTCAGTTTGAAAAGGATCGATATGACAAAGCTAAGCCTTCCAGCGGCTCTCGTTAAATAAACTTTTATTTGGCAGCCTTCCGCAGCTTTGCACGCCTTCAGCGCAGAAGTTGCGCCTTCCACCACTGTTCATCCACGCTGCCCGCCATCACTGTGAAGGTGCTCGAAGGTGTCTGAACGTCGGGTCTTATCGTTTCTTGAATATTTGTGATAGCGTGTCCAGCACTTATCGGACCAGTTAAGCCGCGACGAAACGGCAGCGCGTGTAGATAGTGTTCCCATCGGCGCATTTGGCACTCCCTAACGCACAGTACACAGTTCAGTATTATAGCTTGGATCAAGCTGCGTCGAGGCGTAAAAATGTCGACTAGAAATTTGAGTTCTAGATCGCTGAGCTGCTACGTCTAGCTGGTCAGTTGCATGACTCATTATGAACATCTCGCTACTCAACAGCGGTAGCAGTGCTACCGTAGCACTAACCAACTCACCGTCAACTACGTTAAACTAAAGTACTGCTTCGCTACGGACTGACGCCTTGAAATACGTAAGTACTTGTTAATCTTCCAGCCAATCGCACAAAATAATCAAGCGAACGACACCACCTACCGTATCATATTGGAGCCCGTGATGATACGCGAGCTCAGAGCTGCTTGATACAGCACGCGGTGTGCACGGAATACGGCGTAGACCGTCACCGTTTGAACGGAACGTCAATCCAAACGCAGCACAGACAACCAACGCAGACAAACACCGTTGCTTCACAATCAGTCCAGTCACTAATAACGCCGACCACGACGCTGACAGCAGCTTCACTGCAAATTTCGAGACTGTGTCTCGTGTGATTGCAATGTTTCACAGCAGCAGTCAAGTTGACCCAAATGCCCATTTTTTGGGTAGGGGTGGTGGCGCGCAAGGTAAGGGGTGGTGGTGAATAACAAATCCCCCGGGATCGCGATCCCAAACTAATGCTGTGATTGGCCAATCTCAGACGAGGGCTAGGGTAACTTTGATGATTGCTCTATCAACGCGATCCGAGTCTCGGATCGCGAGTCGAGCGGGATTGTCGGATCGCATGCTAAAAGTGTGTTGCTTTCAAAGGAAACTTGATGGAGATATACAACTTTACAGGTACCGGATCGCGATCCCGTTAGGAACGACAGGGATCGCAGTCTGAAGCCATTTTGCTGCGACATCCTACCCCTTCCGATCGCGATCCCGGTTAGGCTCATTCTCAACCGGCGCATGCGGCCGCATGAGACCAAATACTATCGTTTGATTGGCTTACTTGCTCCTTGGCCGCATGCGTCGGGGAGCAAAAAAAGACGGCCATGCGTCCATTTCGACGCATGCGTCGAAGTTGCCGCACAGCTAGGGTGGGGGACGCACGGATACCACCCAATCACAGTGCATCAGCTGCTACGGCTTCAACGTCTTGTTCACTCGTTTGGTCCAGTTGCACGTATTTTTTTATCCGCGTGATGACAACATGCTTTTGCACCAACAAGCTTCCGTTGCCTTACACATCACTAACCGTTGAAGTCTCCTGCATGTATATGAAGTCTCCTGCATATTCACTATCCGAGTGTCGACGATTCCTTGTACTATGGCGCGGTGGTCGTTTCTGAAAGTGGGCCTTTTAAGGCTCACTTTCATTTTAAAAAAAATATCCACACGAACCAGCAGGATGAGGATGGGGCACGCACCAAATGCGGTGGCATTTCGTTCTCAACCGATGCGGCCGCATGAAACATAACTGTGCATCCTCATCCTGCTGGTCAGACACACCACGAGACGCACGCCCATTTGATTGGTCAAAAACAGTTGGAATTGATTCAAAGGAAGTTTTGCAACCCAAATATCATACAAAAACTAAGTCACGGTTGCAAAACGACGCCTCTATACAAAAACTAAGTTCTTTTGTTGCATGCACTGGAGGAGGGTTGCAAAAGCATGCCGCACCATGACAAGTCGCTTCAAGTCCGAGCTCGTGAAGTTCATACATGTATATTACAATGGCAATACGGAGTATAATAACTGTGGTGGAGCTCCTACATCAGATGATTTTTTTTTCTGGCTCTGCGCGCCCACGCAGACCGTCAAAATTTTCCTAAGCGCATTCGCATTCGGGTGGGCTACCCTCCTTGGAGTGCACCTGGTTTGCTTCTACGACACGATCCACGCTTAATACTACTAGATGCCATATCACAACGGGAGTGGCCAGAGCTATCGGAGTCTATGAAGCTAACACCTGTGCGGATGAAGCGCACGATGCTTGTCATTCCAGCAGCGGATGCCCCAAAGGCGACCTATGGGATTAATTCCACGGCACTGCGTGCGCGTAAGCGTAACCTCAGTCAACTTTCGAGCAACTTTCATTAACATTCGTGCAACCGGGTAATCAGGGCAGGAGCAGCATGATAATGAGGGGTTATCGTTCCGGCCATACACTGGGGCCGGGACCTGGTCTTCGGGCGATTTGCCGCAGCTGAAGACCGGGGGGGGGGAATAACGATATTCGTATTTTAACCAATGAACTGCATTCATACTGGCTCAAAGCCCCAGGGTGGATCTGACTGTCCACCCGTGAAAATCGTGCCGCTGGAGTTCGTGCCGCCGGTGAAGTTCGTGCCACTGCTAGAGTTCGTGCCGCTGGAGTTCGTGCCGCTGCACGAGTTCGTGCCGCTTGTGGATCGCGCGCTGCCCGTGGAGTTTGTAGCGCTTGTGGATCTCGCGCCGACCGTGGAGGTTGTGGTGCTTGTGAGTTGTACAAAGACACTACAGCGGGATCAAAGCAAAGAATACATGCGTTGCCACCGTGCATTTTGCGCGTTCGCGCGTGATCACGGAGCTAAGGTCTCTGATGATGCAGCAGCATTTGCACGAAAGCAAGCTGTTCAAGACGAACCTGGAGTTAATAAGGCCTCAGGTAACTGGCTGCGGAGTCGTGCAGGGAGGTTCCTGCGTAATCTCTGGATTAACGTGTCACCTGACATCTGATAGTCGTACTTCAACGAGAAACCCGACAGCGGCTTTCCCCTTGACGACTACCCCAAAGGCGTCGTTGATGGTCGCAAAGATCGTAGTCGCTATCCAAAAATGGTCTGCGCGGACGTCGAACGCCCTCAGGTCCTCCAAAACGGCGTCGTTGTAGCTCAAGCTAGGGCACGCATACCGGGCGACCCATCGAGCAAAAAGCAACTCAGTGGCTTTGAAAAGCAGCGCAGTGAGATGCTGCAGGCTGCGCTCGTGGCCGAAACAACGGCAATGGCATTCGCTACGAGAAGAAACGATGTTCGACAAGTTGTTGATCGTTCGGCTGCCGTATTGGAATGTATGGGTGGACAAATTGCTGTGATGGTACCAGCCCATGTAAGAGCTTCGATTTTGCGCGTGATATCGGATGCAGCGATGTATATAAAGTGCTCGACGACACAAATGATGATGTACACTGACGATGAAGCGGATGACGTGCTACGCGAGACGCAGGTCAGCGTTAACGATGCCAACGCATCTCTGAACAAGTTCGTAAGATATGTCGTTGAAATTAGCCCCGGGTTTGCAGATCTGTATAGCCGCAGAGAAAAGTATACGACTGTGACAACAAAGTATTTGGAGAACTTGTATTGGATGAAAGAGGCAATATCGGAGGAGATTTCACAAGGCGCATCTGCAAGTTCTACGACGTCTTTAGTCACATTGGCTAATTCAACTGCACAGCGTCAATTGGAGATAACTTCAGTGACGGGAGACGCACTCGTCGATACAGGTGCAGCTGCAGAGTTGGTTAGGTCTTCAACTGAAGTCCATGGACAAGATCCACTAATTCATCGACGCAAACGGCTTTGCACTCCTGTAGCCACCTCTCTTGATTGTCCCACTGCGACTCCAGAACCTGTTGATGTAGCTGGAGACGCACATACTGGAGACAATGATTATGAAGGAGTGATTGATAGTGGGGCAGGACTGGGAATCAGCGAATCCGATGCAGCGGGGAGTAGTGACGCGACTATTGCTGACAGTGATACTGAATTTCCGAGCAGTGGAGCAAGTGAGAGTAATGAGCCTAGCAGTTCTGATGATAGTGAGTTTGAGGTTGTTGAGTCGAATATTCCGGAAAGAAAAATTCCGCATCGGTTTTTTAGGAAGCGCCTACCAAAGCATGATGCCCTGGTGGTATGGACGGATATCGAGAACGGTCAACCGTTATACGTCATGCCTACAGATTTGAACAGTTTGCAGGTCGATGCTTCATTGACCCAAACAGCGTTGGATTTTTTTTATTTCTCGCGACATGACTCGGGCAAATGGAGTAGTTCGCGCGTGTGCATCTGAACTGTACTATTTGATGGAGACCGCTAGATTTACTCGAAAACCTCGCATGCGACAGCGACTGTTTGACGAGGTGAACGCGTTGTTTGACTGGTCATACCGCTACCTACTCCTACCCGTCTCGGGTCGCAATCATTGGAGCTTCCTGATAATCGAGAATTTCTTGCACCTCTGGTCCACGACAATTTATCATGTCAACTCGATGAAAAAAGCTCACAGTTCAGCGTATGTGTTTGATGTACTGAACTGGTTCCCGGCAAAGGTACACGAAAAAAGCTTTGAATCTGCGGCTGCGTTTGAATGCCGAACATTTGTCCACAACACGAAACCACAGCAAACTAACTGCTCGGATTGTGGGATTTACGTTCTTCATTACATGGATGCTATTTCGAAGCACATAGCTACCGATAGACCTGGGTCAATAGAGGAAAATGTCGAGGAGTGGACATCTGGTGGCTTTAACGCCACAAAAGCCGCGGCGTACCGCTCTCATCTTTACAGAGAACTTTTACCAAAGTGAGTAAAGCGTGAAAAACCACAAGGCGACACAAATGAAACAAAGTCAAACCAGCATTAATTCATACTTGTTTTTGAAGTATTAGCTTGTTTCCTACCAGAGCAAATCTCTATCTCCATCACATACTGCTGTAGCTACCGCAATGACATAATGCGGTAGCTACCGCAATGACATGTGGAGTAGCGGCCTCGCAGAAATCTCGCGTGGTCGGTCTCGCACAAGCTCGGCGCGTCGTGATCGCGGTCGCGTCGAGTTGTTTACCCGGTTGTTGGAGTAGCGTATCTTCGTAATACAGGCCCAAGTCTTCGCAGGCTTCAGAGTTGGGGGGGTTCTTGGTTGACGCTTGTTCCTTGTCGTAGGGCGTCGGGCCTTGGGCGTACGGCGTTATCGGGCCGACGTTTCCTTGGCGTTCCCGTCGGGCGTGCGGCGTTATCAGGCCGGCGTTTCCTGGGGCTTGTGTGGCGTTATCGGGCCTACACGGGGTCTTGTGCACGGCGGTTATCAGGCCAGTGCGGTCCTTCGCCTAGGCAGCGCGTTATCAGGCGCCACCTAAACGGTATACGTTTAACGTGCCGTTATCTGGCACGGGTCTGTGGGGGGTGAGTACCCGAACCAGCAGGCGTCAGGGGGCCGCGATATCGAGGCGGCTCTACTTGCCGGCGCTTGGTGGTTCCCCTGGAACCGATGGAAAGACGGGAGGTCTTTGTGGTTCAGAGAAATTTCGGGACTGAGTCCTTACCCTATCCTATGTCCTTGCTACTGGCTACTCTGTACTACTGCTTGCTAAGCCTACCGATCTGTGCCTGTCCTTACTCCTGTCGTGCTTGCACTACCGTCCTTCAACCTGATTTACGTGGCGTAATCAAGATCTTGCCTCGTCGTGGTTTGGTCGGCGGGGTCTAGGGTCGGCGCGTTTTGCTCGGCGGGTTTTGCTCGGCGGGGTTTTTCTCGACGGGGTTTAGGGTCGGCGAGTTTCGTCGAAACGGGCGCGTGAGTTGACCTGTCGGATGATTGCGCGCCGCACTGGCTTCTGGCGTCGTGTCCCACGGTTCATCACTCATGTCGCATCTCTTCGTCGCCCATCAAACCGCGTCGCGTTTTCCCCGCCGCGTCGAAATCCGTCACTCACATCCGTCAACCTCCATCCCGGCGTCCTCCTTCCCCGCCGTCCGGTGTGTCCGCTTCCTCCGCGAGGTGCTACACCACATTCGTCCCGCTGCCACGCACGCGCACTCCCCAGGTGGGTGTGTCGTCGCAGAACCTGCCTCGCGCCTTTGGCTCCGCCGCATCTCCTGCCTCGTCGCCTGCTTCGCTGTACCTCTAGCTCCATGGCTCATCGTCACAACGTCGCCGCCGACGGCATTAACCTGGTGGAAGGGGAGCTCGACACCAACGACCTCGAAGCTGCTGGCTGCGTGGTCTGTGCTCTCGGCGCGCAGCGTCCTCGTCTTCCCACCGCGCCTCAAGTTCAGCTTCCGACTCCGGGCGCCCACGTTCACTCGGTGATGACTCTCGTCGCCGACGCGTATGCCCTCCAGCGGGATAACGAAGAGTTGCGCGCCCAATACGAACTCGTATCGGCTCACAATGCCGGCTTGGCCGCTCACGCGTCCGTCCTGCACGATCGCAACCTTGCCATCCTGCGTCGTGCTCGTGAGGGTTATCGTGCGGGTATGGTCCGGCTTGAGCAGGCGCTCCTCTCTCGAGAACGTGTTGAGCGGGACTACACCGAGCTGGAGGGCCGAGTGGCCGACTTCCGCGCTCGTGCTGATCGCACTGAAGCTGCCGAGACTCTGCTCCGTGTCGAGCGAGATGCCTCGGCCGAGCAATACCGCGATCTTCAGGCTCAGCTCCAGACGGCACAAGACCAGGCCGCCGATTATGCCGCTAAGCTCGCGCGCGCCGCTGCTGCGCCGCCTCCGTCTTCCGTGCCGCTAGCGCGGCTATTTGCTGCCCAGGGCGAGCGTGACGACGCCCGTGCCGAGCGTGACGACCTTCGCGTGGCCCTTGCGGCCGCCCAAGCGCGCGCGGACGCTGCCGAAGCCGAACGTGATCGGGTGCGACAGCAGGTAGCTACTGCTGAGCAGCAACGTGATGATGCTCTCACCGAGCGAGACCGCGTGGCCCACGTTCTTGTAGTCGCGGAGCAAGCGTGCGACGCCGCCCTCGACATGCGAGATCAAGCGCGTCAACTCTCTTCAGCCCTGAGGCGCGAGCGAGACGCCGCTATCACCAAGAGGGATCAAGCTCGTCAGGCTGTGGTTCCTCTTGAGCTGCAGCGAGACACTGCGGTCGCTGAACGAGATCAGGCTCGTCAAGCCGTGGCTCCTCTTGAGCAGCAGCGAGACGTTGCAGTCGCCGAGCGAGATCGAGCTCGTCAAGCTGTGGCACCCCTCGAGCAGCAGCGAGACGCTGCTATCGTCGAGAGAAATCAAGCCCGCCAAGTGGTTGTCCTTGAGCAACAGCGGGATGCTGTCACCGCGGAGAGGGATCAGGCTCGCCAAGCATTGGCCGCCCAGAGGCAGCTGCGCGCCACGGTCGCCGAGGAGCTCCGCGTGGCTCGCACGTCGCTTTCGCAGAGCCGGGCGGAAGGGGAGGCGGCCCAGAACCTGAACGCCCCGCTACAGGACGACCTTCGGCGTGCTAACGCACTCCTGGTGGCCCACGCCGAGGAGCTTCGCCGCGGCGCGACTCGTATCCACGAGCTGGAGGGGTCCGTGGCCACCGCTACGACCCTCCGGGTGGCTGCCGAGTCTGAGATGGCACGAGCCCAAGCCGACGAACTCGGCGCCGTATCTCGTGCGGCGCAATATCGAGCTGGATGGATATCCGTGCTGCGGTCATCTCAGCGGCGTCAAGGAGCCGCTGGAGCTCAGGTCCACCGTCTCCACGCCCGGGTCGCCGAGCTGGAGGGGGAGCGCGACTTGGCTGTCCGAGAGCGCGACGAGCGTGCTCTGGCTTGGCGTCGGATGCTCCGAGACGCACGTCGGGGTCGAGAGTTGGCGCAGCGGGTACGAGACGAGCTCGCCGATCGTCTCGCCGACGTCGTGATGAGCGCCGGCGGGCATATCGATACCGCTGATTTAATCCGTCAACTCGAAGCCACTTTCGCGGCGGCGATCGACTCGGCCGTCCCTCTTCCTCCTGCTACCCCGACGTCTGCAGCGGTCCCTGCAATATCCGCCGCGTCGACTCCTGCCGCCTCCGCCTCTGCTCCCTCTGCGTCGAGCTCTGGTGCTCGTACTGGATCGTCGACCGCGGCGACTGGCGTTCCAATGGGCACTCCTCCGGCTGGTCCTTCGGGTTTCCATTCGACTCCGGCTCCGCCTTCGTCAGGTACCCAGCGGTCTCGTCCGGGCGCGTCGAGTCATTTGGGCTCCCGGGCGCGTGCGTCGGGGCCTTCAGGAGCGGCGCCCGCCCCGTCGTCTGGTCCTTCCCCCTCTTGGCGCAGCCGGCGGCCCTCCACGGTAGCCGACACTGCGGCTTCGTCTCGTGCTGCTGCCCAAGCTTCTTCAGCCGCGACGCTCTCGGCGGCTGCAGCAGCTGCGAGGCGTGCCCGAGAGGACGCGGCGCTCTTTGGTTCCGAGTCTTCGGATAGTGACGATCAAGCGCGACCACCCCCGTCCAAGCGTGCTCGGACACATGGCCCTGGGTCTCGCTCGTCGTCTCCGGCACGCCGGCCTCCTCGCTCGCCGTCGCCTTCCCGCCCGTCTCCGCGTTCACGGCCCGTTTCGCGTTCACGCTCGCGTTCGGCCTCGTTGGCTTCAACACGTTCGGTGGGGTCGGCGCGTTCGGTGCACTCAGCGAGGTCAACGCACTCCGCTGGGTCGGCTACTCGGCGCCGTCGATCTCCTGCGCCGCCGACGCGCTCTTCGCCGAGGGGTCATGGAGCATCGAGTGGGGGTTCAAGTCCCGGTCCTGGTAGTCCGGGCGACTCTAGTGGCGACGACTCGTCTTCTTCGTCGTCGTCCCGCGCTTCGTCTTCGAGCGCTGCTTCCAGTGGCTCGGCGGGGAATTCGCCATTGGTCCCCTTCTTCGGCCCCGTGATCCCGCCCGCCGGAGCTCCATCTGGCTGGGGGCAGCCCCGTTACGCCCCTTGGCCCAAACGAGTGCGACGCCTTCGTCTCCACCTTATCACTGCGCAAGAGTTGAGGACCCTCTTCCTGCCGCCGCCCGGCTGGATCATTCCACGCCTCGCTTCGCCCGAGCCCACCAACTGGAACCACGCCCTCGTGACCCCGGCCAACGTCGACGCATTGTATGCGACTCGGCCATGGCGGTATCTCGCTCAGACGGCTGAGACGCTTCTCTTCGCGTCCGGTGATGCGGCGTTCCGTCCGTTTCTGCGTAGGCTCGAGCGTCACCTCGAGAACTGGGCTCAGGCATACTGGGAGTCTACCCATGAGCTCCCAGTTCAGGGTGCGGCATGGAAAAGGTGGCGTACGGCTCGCAACTCGCGTCGTTCTCACGCCGGCAGTCACCTCAGCAGCGTGCTGCAGCTGGCGATCGCGTTGTTCAGGCAGGGGCTAGCAGATATGGATCTACTATTGGATCCGACGATGCTCCACTTCCCGCCTGCGCACACGTCGATCGGACGGTGGTATCCTGGTCCGCAGCACGCGACGTTACAAGCTGCGCTCGACGACATCGATGCGCAGGAGCCTTGGCGTCGGTTTTACCGGACGCCGCTCACTGTGGCCGAGATGAATGCCCAAGTGCCTTGCCGTGTGACGCGCGACCATCCTGCCTTCCACATGCCGCGTCTTGCCGATAAGTTCGTCCAGCAGGTTTGAAGTTAGCTCGTCGTAATCTTCAGACTAACACGTAACTTTGATCCATGTCCTTCGTTTCTTTCCACTTTGTCACATCCTTTTTTATGAGACGGCCCCCCGCCGTCCCATCTTCAGCCACCGGCTGGTCCTCCTCACTTCCCTCTCCCAATCCCTCGCTCCAGCCATCCCCAGAGTCGAGGCTTCCCACCTGTCCTCCCATCGGCAGCCCTCCTGCCGACTTCATCATGCCTGTGGGTTCCTACCCACCAGGCCCCGCTGCCTCCGCGTTCTCATGCGACTGCATCACCTCGAACCGGTGGCGCCCTGTGCGCTCGCGCAGGAAGTCGTACAGCAGCCCGCCGCAGTTCAGGTCAAGCTCGTCGACCCACGTCGTATCCGGGTAGCCCTTCCACTTCACTTCGAACTCGCGTCGCGTGCGTCCGTATCGTGTGGCTCGCCCCTCGCGCATGTCCAAGACCTTCTCGACCTCGAAGACGTCGTCCTCCAGCTCGCGTGTGGCCTCCCAGCTGTCTTCAGGCAAGAGCTCCTCGTCGAAGTCGAAACGCTCTTCGACCGGCGTCGTCAGCTGCGTCGCGGGTCGCGACGGGAATTCCCGGACGGGCTTCAGCTTGGAGATATGGACGACAGGGTACAGCTGATAGGGTGTTCCCGCCGTTTCGAGGCGCACTGCGAACGCGCTGACCAGCTCGGCGACACGGAATGGCCCGTGCCACATGTGTGCGAGTTTGCGCGCGTATCCGGGCTTCACACGATCCAGGTACAGCCAAACCTGCGAGTCCGCCGCAATTTCATGTTGCGTTGCTCTTTCGGTTTGTCGGCGCGCTCTCTCTTCGACAGCCTCTCGGACTAACTCCAACGCTTGCGCTCGTGCCACCTTGTAGTGTCGCTGGATACGGAGCCTCCATCGCCTCGCCTCGGCGTCTCTGGTCGACGTGTTTCCGACGGCTAACGTCGTTTCCAACGTCGACCTAGGATCCCAGCCGTGCACCAAGAAGAACGGGGTCTCGTCCCTCGTCCGGTCGTGCGACGTGTTTAGTGCGAAGGTAAGGCGCTCAGCGTATTCGTCCCAGTCGCGTTGCTCCACGTCTGCGATGTACATCTTGATCGCTCTTGTAACCGTCTGTACCATCCGTTCTGCAGCGCCGTTGGCTTGTGGACGATAGGCAAGCGTTGCTCGCTGCCTCTGACCCATGAGTCTGCTGAACGCCTTGAAGAAGTCCGACATGAAGCCCGGCTCACGGTCGTGGCGAATAGCCTCGCTCGCGCCGAAGAGTCTGAATACAGCTTCCTCGTACGCCTCGGCCACCGTCTGTGCGGTCCGTGACGCATTCGCTTTTACCACTACGAACCCCGTGAAGAGGTCAACCCAGACTAACAGCTCTGTGTTGCCTTTGTAGGACGCCGGTAACGACGGGATATGATCCATGGCCATGACCTGGAACGGGTATGTCGCGACAATATTGCCTGGCGACTCTCCCTGGATGGTCGGCCGGCCTTTTCCTGTCTCGCAGTCGGTGCATTCCCCGACGTAGCGCTGGACGCTTCTGAAGATCCCTGGCCAATGGAAGTGGCGCCTCACGCGTTGGTACGTGCGACCGATGCCCTGATGTCCGCCTTCCAGACTCGTATGATAGTGATGGAGTACATCTTCCCGGAGAGTCTCTGGGATCACCAGCTTCATCATCTCATCACGCCCCTCGGTGGAGTCATCGTTTCTCGTCTGGTAGTAGAGCAGCCCGCTTTCGCCTTCTTCGTACTGAGGCGCCAGCTTTTGGCAGTTCTTCACCTCGCGTCGAGACAGGTCTCCCACGTCGCCTCGGAGATACTTCTTGAGGTTGACGATCCAGACCTCCTCGTCTTGGGCGACGCGGATCCGGTCCAGGCGCAGTCGTTGTACCACCAGCTCCTCCAGGACTTCGGGCGATCTGCTCCTGCGTGCTGTCGCGCGTGCGGCAGCCGAGCGTGTCATCACCACAAGGACTCGCGTCTTCTCGCGTCCCGCGTCCGTGGCCTTTCCGACGGGATCATCAGTGTCTCGCGTTCCTGCGTCGCCGTTTTCTGCGTCGAGAATTTTCGCGTCGAGCTTATTCGCGTCGAGGTTATCCGCGTCGAGATTGGCTGGAACCTCCATCTCGGGACTTGATGTCCGCGGTCGGATGACTTCTTCTAAGCGGTTCAGCGTCTTCAGGTCTTGGATCTCCTCCGGACTGTGTACGTTACGGCCCCCCTGACGTTGCAGAGCTTGCCCAGCCAGCATGTCGGCGCTGGCGTTCCAGTCTCGTCGTACGTGAAAGAGCTCGCAGTGCGGCCATGCTTGGAGGGCGTTCCGCGTCTTCTGTCGCAGTAGCTTCAGCCCGGGTGACTTGCAGTCCATCTCGTCGCGCATTTGTCTGATGACCAGGTTGGAGTCTCCGCATACGACGAGACGGGTGACGTCGTCGAGCTCTTCTAAGAGTGAACATCCCAGCAGCAGTCCGCGGTATTCCGCCTCGTTGACCGTGAGGTCCGTCGCGTATCCCGACGCAGCGTGCACGATCTCCCAATTCGGCAGCTGCCAAATGACGGCACTGTACGCCCCGCCTTCTCGTTTCGGCTTAGCCGATCCGTCGAAACTCAGGACATGCAGGACCTCGTCGTGTGTCACGTTGGGGACTGGAATGGCTACAATCCTGGATGCCCGTTTCCGTGGGGCGATCTCTTCCAGTGCTGCGTCTACGAAAGCTCGCGGTGTGATGCTCGCGGCCAGCGTGCCGAGGAGTTCCTCTTCTCCCTTCATGGATCGGCAGATTTCCAACTTCCACGGCGAGAGGATTGCGGCCCACTGTGACAGTCGACCCTGTAGTCCCTTGGACCGGAACAACCAGGCGAGCGTGGTGTGTCGCGTCAAGACACGGATTGGTTTTCCTGCTAGCATCGTGTAACACTCGTTCAGGACACGCAGCAGGGCCAAGATCTCCTTTTCGACGATGTCGTAATTCAGCTCGTTGGGCTTCAACGTGCGACTGGTGAACTTCACCGGCATGTACACATCGTCGTGGACCTGCGAGAGCACCCCGGAGATGGCCCAGTCACTAGCATACACAATTACGACGGATTCTCGGTTCTCGTCGAAGTGTTTCAGCATTGGGGTCTCGGCGAGTTTCGTCTTGAGCACGTCGAAGGCGCGCGTCGCGTGGGTCCACTTCTCTTGTTCGCGGAACTCTGGGCGCGTGACGTATTCGTCAAAATCAGTCTCCGTCAACGAATACAGAGCGGTCGCGTACACCGCGAAGTCTGCGATGAACCGGTGGTAGTAATTGAGACTACCCAGAAACGATTGTAGACCCTTGAGCGTGCGCGGGAAGTCGAGTGTCGTCAGCGACTCCAGGTTCTTCGGCTTCGCCTCGAGGCCGAGTCCAGAGACTCGATGGCCTAGGTAGTCGACCTTGGACATGCCCCACTCGCTCTTCTCGACGCTGATGGACAAGTGCCATTGCTTGCAGACATCTAGCAAGCGTTCGACCTTTTCGCACAGGTCGTCCCACGACGTGCCTCCGATAAGGATGTCGTCGATGTACGACCTCCGTCCCAGTACCGAGTGAATACCTGGCTTCGCTGGTTCGCCGTTTTCGAATACGTCCCGGGTGCTGTCCTCCGGTGACAGCTTCATGAACCCGTAGAGCGCGTTGTCGATTAAACGTTGGTAAATCTGCGGCGCGTTACACAGGCCGAACGGCATGCGCAGCCACTCGAACAGACCGATCGGCGTGATGAAGGCCGAGATGAGTCGGGCTCGGTCCGTCATGGGGACAACCCAAAAACCACTCGCCATGTCGAGGGAGCAGTACCACAGGTACTTGTCCAAGTCTTCGAGTAAATCGTTGACGAGAGGCATGGGGTACACCATCAGCTGCGTCAGCCCGTTGATGAGTCTATAGTCGATGCAGAGCCGAATGTCGACGCCGTTCTTCTTTATAATCACGACAATGGGCGACGCCCACGGTGACTTCGACTTCTTGATCATCCTCGCGCTCAGCAGCCCCTTGATCAAGTCGGCCACCTTCTCTCGGAACTGTGGCGGGAGTTTCCGGACGCGTTGCGCCACGGGTTTTGCGTCGCCCACGTCGATGTCGCAGACCACTCCCAGGGCGGCTGGTGGCAAAGCGTTTCCTTTGCCGATCAACCACTTTCGTCGCCTCCAGATGATTTGGCGTAGCCGCGTTTCTTGTTTCGCGGCTTCCTCGGGTGGAAGTCCCGTCGGCATCCCGACCTTCAAGTCCTCGATCTTCACCTCGGCGGTCAATGAGAGGTCTGGCAGCACCGCCATCTCCGCCTCGAGATCCTCTGCGAAGAGGTCGGACCCCTCGTGAATGAGGACCGCGTCGTCTTCCTCCTGCCCCTCACACTTCGGCTCGTCGAGTTTCGGCTCGTCGAGTTTTGGCTCGTCGGGCTTTGGCTCGGCGAGTTTTGGCTCGGCGCGTCCTGGCTTCGGCGATTCTTTCACCGCGGTGCTTCCCGCCATAACTGGAGGCACATCGAGTTCGTCTTCTACCGCCCCTTCGTCGGCACTCAGCTCGTGGTTGTCGGACGGCGTCTTCACCTCGCTTACTTCCGGTGTTCTCGCGACTGCCGCCAACACTGGAGTCACAGCGCGTCGCGTCCCGAGTTGCCTCGGTTCCGGGCGCAGAATGGCCCTAGGCGTCGGGTATGCGGGACGATCCGTCATCGGCCCGTCGGGCTCGGCTGGGATCCAGTTTTCTTCTGCGTCACGCGTCGCGCCGTACGCCACATTCTGCCACTGCTGGTATCGAGGGGAGCCCAGTCGGACAAACCCGCGACTCCGAGGCTGGGCGTCAGACGGCGTCCACCACCCCAACGTCTCATGTGCGTCGAGGGTCACCGCTACGTCTCCAATGTTCGTGACGCGTAGGTAAGTCTTCCTTCAGGCTCTCCCTTTGACAAAAGTCGTCACCCACGATTCTGCCCGCGTTACCCACAGGAACGGCGCGTTTCGGTCTGGCCTCAGCGGAACTTCGTGTGTGTCCCCCGGCTCAAGCCTCACAGGCGTCTTGACGTTGACCGGGCTCATCCGTGTGCCATACAGCGGTCTTCGCCCGATCATCTGGATGTGTACCTCGTCGGGGAGGCACGCCGTGCCGTCCGCAGTGTCGATGCGCACCCCAGCTGGCACCATGAAGTTCATCCCCAGGATTGCGTGTTGGCCGACCAAGTCGCCAACCCACAGGTGCATGTAGTACACCAAGTTCCCCGCCAAGGTAATCTTGACTCTGGTTCTCCCCACCGTGTAATATGTCTCATCACGAATTCCCACACATTCTTGCGTGATCTCCGTGTCGATCAGGCAGCCTACCTCACGAGCAAAGGTGGTGTCCAAGATGGACACCTCGGCACCTGTATCGAGCAATAACACCGCGCGGTGGTTGTTCAGCTTTCCATGAATCTTGGCCTGCTTGTACCACTTGTGCGGCGCGTAATGTTTCCAGTATCCGCGTCGTTCTCCTGGTTGCAAGTCGACTTCGTCCAAGGGTGGTTCCCGTGCGAACTCGTCGTCCGGTGTACGTCGGACCGCCAAGACTTGCGGCGCACTTTCTCGCATGGGGCTCTCCAGGTTGGTTTCACATGTATTATCATTCAGGGAAGTCCGGTTCTCACTAAACGCCTCTCGCGACTTCTTGGTCACATATGCATAGACGGAAACAGGTCGCTCGTCTCGTACTGGTTTCCAAACCAGCGAGCGGCCTAGTTTAACATCTTCTCGGCGGCCGGCGGCAGCATTCCCGCGTGTTTGTTCGGGTCAAACCACTGGCGCAATTGGTTGAAGAACTCCTCCATGGGACATTCTCCGGCTTCGTGCAGGTCACCACAGGCCTTACACACCTTCAAGCATCGCTCTGTCGGGTGCTGGCCGCTGCACTTCTGACAGGTCAACATCTTCCAGCAATCTCCTTCAGCGTGGCGACGTGAGCCACAGTGGCGGCACCGCGGGCGGTCGCGTCCCGAGTCATCAAGATCGAAGTTGCGACGCGCCTGCTCCCCCGGCGGGGCCTGTCCCGCGACGAACAACTTGGCGCGTTCCTCGTCTTCTTCGTCCTGGTCGTACTGGCGGTCGTCGCTGTCGCGACTTTCGCGTTCCGAGTCGTACTCGTCCTGTGCGACGTGGATCGCATGTACGGCGCGCGCCGGCGGGGCTGGCGGGGTCGGCGCCTTTTGGCGGAACTTGTTCGAGCCGAAGAGAGTCTTCTTCTGGTGAGCCAATCCGCGCTGTCGGGCGCGTAGCTTCTTCTCCAGCGCCTCCGAGTCGGCGACCTCTATCAGCGTGAGGCGTGAGGCGAGTTCGGCCTCCTGCGTGTTCAGCGTCCGGATGAAATGTTCGACATGTTCCCGCTTCTCTTCCGTCGTGCCATCGGCGTACGGCACGTTGGCCCTCAAACCTGCGACGTTGAGCCGGTACAAGTAATCCAGAGGGGCCTCGTCGGGGCGTTGGGCCGCATGGTAATAGCGGCTGGCCATCGACACCCCCTTGCCGCAGTACTGCACGCGGAATTGCTCCATCAGCTCGGTCCATGATTTCTTGACCGTCTTGGACAACTGGAGGTACCATTGGCGCGCTGGGCCGCTCATCAAGTCGCTGAACTGCCCACACACTTCTTCGCCCGTCATCCCGTCGCGTCGCGCGGCGGACTTCAGACGGTTGAGCCACAGCCTGGCTTTCTCCTCACCGGCGTCTCGTCCCGAGAACTCTTTCAGCTCCGAAGATGCTGAGAGGCGAACTCGAGCGAGACTTACGCCGCCGGCTGTCGCCATCGAGACGGCGGCTGCGGTTCTCGGCGCTCCAATGTCCAAGTCGAACAGGTCGTCGGGGTCCTCGTCCGCGCGTCGAGTTTTGGACTTCGTCGAGGAGTGCGAACTGACCGACTCCATAGCGACATCTGCTGCCTCATGGGGACGGGCCGCCGCGGGGATTGCGGCGGTGTTGGCCGGCGCGGTGCTCATTATCGTCGTCCGCATCAACTTGATGATGGAATCTCTCAAGGCCTTGGGGTGCACCTCTTCGGCGGGTTTCGCCACCTCTGTGCGCGCGGGTGCTGCGGATAGCTGCATGGCGCGCGGCGGATGACTCATTGGCATGCGCTTGGGCGATTCGAGACTGCTGTCGGAGTCTACGCTCGATGGGTATCGAGGTAGAGGCGAAGGCGTGGTCGTCGAGGTCTGGGCTGGGCCCGCCGAGGGGCTCGGCGTGTGTTTTCCCGTTGCGGGACTCGTATCAACTTGATGATGGAATCTCTCAAGGCCTTGGGGTGCACCTCTTCGGCGGGTTTCGCCACCTCTGTGCGCGCGGGTGCTGCGGATAGCTGCATGGCGCGCGGCGGATGACTCATTGGCATGCGCTTGGGCGATTCGAGACTGCTGTCGGAGTCTACGCTCGATGGGTATCGAGGTAGAGGCGAAGGCGTGGTCGTCGAGGTCTGGGCTGGGCCCGCCGAGGGGCTCGGCGTGTGTTTTCCCGTTGCGGGACTCGTCGTGGCCTGCTTGACTGATCCAGCCAGAATCGTCAAAGGCTCTTGCACGACGCGAATCGCGCGCAACCAAGACTTGAGATCCCAGTCGCACAGCCTTTCCATCTCGAAGGCCCCCAACACGAACCCCGAATCACGCAGCATTTGGAAGAGGGTCGGCGCGGCGTAGGCGACATTGGTGAGACTGTCGAAGTCTGGTGCCACGAAAGGGCCCGTGAAGTCGCTCATCAGCATGGGCTCGAGGAAAACCAAGATCGGGTCTTGCTCTAGCAGACGGAAGAGCTCCGTGCGCGCCATGACGTATCGTAATTCTTCGGCGGTGTACTGGCGTCCCGCATCCTTGCCTTGCGGCTTGGACACCGACTCTTCCGCCGAGTCTGGCGCGCGTAGCTTCTTCTTCTTCTTCTTGGGCGACTTGCGCTTCGCGGCTGCCTTGGCGGTGGTTGTTTGTTGGTCGTCGGCCTTTGCAGGCTTCCGACCGGTAGGACCGCGACTTGCGTCGCGGCCCTTGGCGGCTCCCTCGTCGGGAGCCGTATCGGGAACGGCAAACTGTTCTTCGTAGCCCTCCGGGTCGTCGCTGGCCCCGTGGCCTGTCGTGAAGGTTCCCTCAGAGCTCCACGACGCGACAGGTCTCTCACTGTGCTCTCTTGCGGTCGGCGACCTTCCAGCCGACTGCGCACCTGCCTCCGATGCCTCTTGGGTCGTTAGCCCGTCATTCGAAGTAGTACTCCCGGGTCGCGGCACCATTGTGGAGTAGCGGCCTCGCAGAAATCTCGCGTGGTCGGTCTCGCACAAGCTCGGCGCGTCGTGATCGCGGTCGCGTCGAGTTGTTTACCCGGTTGTTGGAGTAGCGTATCTTCGTAATACAGGCCCAAGTCTTCGCAGGCTTCAGAGTTGGGGGGTTCTTGGTTGACGCTTGTTCCTTGTCGTAGGGCGTCGAGCCTTGGGCGTACGGCGTTATCGGGCCGACGTTTCCTTGGCGTTCCCGTCGGGCGTGCGGCGTTATCACGCCGGCGTTTCCTGGGGCTTGTGTGGCGTTATCGGGCCTACACGGGGTCTTGTGCACGGCGGTTATCAGGCCAGTGCGGTCCTTCGCCTAGGCAGCGCGTTATCAGGCGCCACCTAAACGGTATACGTTTAACGTGCCGTTATCTGGCACGGGTCTGTGGGGGGTGAGTACCCGAACCAGCAGGCGTCAGGGGGCCTCGATATCGAGGCGGCTCTACTTGCCGGCGCTTGGTGGTTCCCCTGGAACCGATGGAAAGACGGGAGGTCTTTGTGGTTCAGAGAAATTTCGGGACTGAGTCCTTACCCTATCCTATGTCCTTGCTACTGGCTACTCTGTACTACTGCTTGCTAAGCCTACCGATCTGTGCCTGTCCTTACTCCTGTCGTGCTTGCACTACCGTCCTTCAACCTGATTTACGTGGCGTAATCAAGATCTTGCCTCGTCGTGGTTTGGTCGGCGGGGTTTAGGGTCGGCGCGTTTTGCTCGGCGGGTTTTGCTCGGCGGGGTTTTTCTCGACGGGGTTTAGGGTCGGCGAGTTTCGTCGAAACGGGCGCGTGAGTTGACCTGTCGGATGATTGCGCGCCGCACTGGCTTCTGGCGTCGTGTCCCACGGTTCATCACTCATGTCGCATCTCTTCGTCGCCCATCAAACCGCGTCGCGTTTTCCCCGCCGCGTCGAAATCCGTCACTCACATCCGTCAACCTCCATCCCGGCGTCCTCCTTCCCCGCCGTCCGGTGTGTCCGCTTCCTCCGCGAGGTGCTACACCACAGACATAATGCGGTATGAACCACAAGGTCATGTACCGCAATGCCCTCCTGTGCTATCATACAAGGGTAGCTACCGCAATACCACACGGCGGTATGAACCGCAAGGTCGTGTACCGCAATGCCCTTCTGTGCTACCGCAATCAGATACTGCGGTAGCTACCGCAATGGCATACTGCGGTATTTACCGCAAGGCTATCTACGGCAGTGTGACATTTCAGCAAATGATTCCAAACGCCAAATGAGTTTAATGTATATGTGGTGGAGCGGATCCTGAGAATTTCTAAGGATCCCGACTCGCACTCACTGCACCCAGACACCGGCTAACGGAGGGGGTACTCCGACTGCCATGTAGTTGCTGAGTGGTTCACCTTGTGTACCCGTCGGCGGGCTGGTACAGCTCTCTCGTTGACACGAGATGCGCACTGGTGATCAGTGGACGTCCTTGTGGGGACTTGAGAGGTTGGTGGATCCGCGCGGGTATTCCTGCGCGCGGGATCCGGATGGGGTCGGCCTTGAACGACTTGAGTAGGCCTTGTGGATCTGCAATAGAAATGCGTGATCCGGAGTTGTTCCTTCGCGGGGGTTCCTTGTTCCCTTACGGGGTGTTCCTTGTTCCTTTACGTTGCTTGCCGCTTCCAATAGCGGGATCTTTGAGGGGGTTGAGAGTCCGAAGGGCGCGCGCTGCCTGGCCAAGCTATCCAGGGGCTGCCACGTACTGCAGGAAGATAACCAAAATACACTTGATCTAAGTATGGGGCCAATAATAATCCCCTATACTAAAGCCAAGCGAGTCTTCCAGTGCAAATTCGGTTCTGATTTAAGTGTTAACTGGGCCTCTGCCCTCGAGCTCTCTGAGCCTCTCGTTCGACCTACATCTTAACTATCGACTCAGATCCATCTGATCCGGATCCATTATCCGGATCCGCCTAATACGGGGCAACCTCGGGATCCGTTCCGTATATTGCCTTTATGGGACGGTCATCTCGATCCGTCCCGAATTAAAGCCTGTATGTCGCGTAGTCAGGATCCATCCATCTGGGAGCCTTGCGCCAACGGCCGATCGGCTTCTCTAATTCCCACACTGCAATACCACATCCGTCCCCGACACGTTGTGGCTACCGCACAACGGCAACACATCGTGTCGCTTGGCCCCACCCGCTTTCCGCGATCATGTCCGACCCCGACGTCCAACCTGACGCCCCTGACGTCCAACCTGACGCCGCTCTGGACTCCGGAGACGACTTGCGTGCCGCGGTCTTCGCTGGGAGGGGTCAATCCACCCAGCCCCCTCGCCCCTGCAAGCACTGCGATCAAGCACCGTCGGATCTGTCGGCTGCTGCCACTCCGCTGGAAGTGGATCTGCGCGCTCTGCAAACTGCCGCGTCCTCCGCGCACACGTTCATCGGTGCTTACCGGGAGCTCCTGTCCAAGCACCAGCAAGCGGTCCGAGCCCTGATCCACGCGCGTCGCCACAACGAAGAGCTCCATGCGCAAGCCCGTCTCCGTGGGATATGGCGCGCGCCTTCGTGGACTTCTCGCAACACCGCTACGATGTATTGCAAGAGCGAGTCCGGCAGGTGGAGCAACAGGAAGCGGACACGCGCGAAGTCAATGAGAAGCTTCGAGACGAGTTGAAGGAGCTCGCGGCGCTCAGACTCCTCTACAGCATCCTCGAGGAAACTTCGGCTGACTCCTTCGCACGGCTGCTCCAGTATACCGTCAGTGTGGAGCGGTGCCCCTTTTCGGAGCGTGGCCCTCCACGTGTGGTCTGGAGCACCCTTTTCCGCCCAACGAAGGTCAGCCGATCGCATTCGGCTTGGCGGAGCGTGCCTCGGGCGTGCAAGGCCACGCGGGACAAGCCTCGCCCCGTGGCCAAGTCGCCACTCCCTCCGCATCCGCTCAGTCAGGATCTGCTAAACGCTTGTGACGAGGAGGATCGGCTCTACCAAGAGCTGAAGGAGCTCAGGCCTCGTCTCGACACTGCAGAATCTTCGCGGGACACGGTCCTCCAGGATCTGTTCCAACTGCAGCGGGAACATGCGGATCTACGCAAGTCCCACACGGACCTAGATCGGTACTATTCCCAGTGGAAAGCGCGGGCGGAAGATCTGGATCGCGAGAACCGGCAGCTGCGGCGTGATTTGGAGCACGCACGCCGCCCCAGAGACAGATCTGCTCTGGGCCAAGAGAATTACCAGTTGCGACGTGGTCTGGATCGCGCGCGCCGACGGCTGGATGACTCCGCGCTGAGTCAGGAGAACCGCCGGCTTCGACGGGACCTCGACCAAGCGCATCAACAACTTGCCGGATCAGCCGCTGCGACCGATCTTCAGGCCGCACGGTTGGAGATCCACGTGCGTGGGGAGAAGATAGCTGAGCTGGAGCGTCTACTCGACAAGGCCAACGATCGCCGGGCGCAGCTACACCGCGTGCACGAACGCACGGTGGAAAATCTAGATTCCGCCAACCGTGCCGTCCAAGAGTTGCGGCATGACCTCTCGCTCCGCGGTGGTCGCCACACGGACCAGCTACGAGCTGCTCAGCGCCAGGTCCAACAGTTGACGCAGGAGTTGGACTCCCTTCGTGGCGACAGCGGCCACAATCGGCTGCAGGCTGCTGAACGCAAGGTTGAGGATCTCAAGAACGAGTTGAACTCAGTCCGCCGCCAGCACGCGAAAGCCGAAGATTCTCTCCAAGGCGCCCAAGAAGCTTGCCAGGATCTCAATGCGGAGCGGGATCGCCTGATCCGAGATCGGGACGACGCTGTGCAGAGTCTCAAGCACGTAAACTCCCGGGCGTCTCCTCACGAGGCAGAGATCGCCCGAGTCGGGCGGATTCGTCAGGAGCGGGATGAGTCCCGGCAAGAACGAGACCAGCTTCGTCAAGAGCAAGCCAAAACTGCTGCTCGAGTGACCGAACTCACTGCTCAGTTGGACCAGTCGTCCCGGGACCGTGACGCGGCAGTATCCACGCGTGACGAGGCAATCCGCGAGAAACAGAGATACCATGAGTCCCACCGTGAGCTTCTGGCCCAAATTGCTGATATGCAGCATTCGTATCGACTGGTGCGTCAGGACTTCGACCGTGTTCAAGATCAGCAGGATTCCTTCCGGCAGGAGCGCCAAGATCTTCTCCCCAGTTACTCCTCGATGGCCGTAGAGCGGGATTGTGCTCTGGATCGGTTGGCGTCGATTGCTTCGACTGCCTTGCACGGCACGCCGGCCGAACGTGGTGAGCGAGTGGCTTCTCCTGTTCCAAGCGTCCACTCGTCTCGGAAGCGGTCGCGAAGCCCCTCTCTATCTTTGGCGGATCCACGTTCTAGCTCGCCCAAACGAGTCCGTCCCAGTCCGCCTCTTGCCGCCACCGGTTCTCCCGTTCCCGTTTCGGATCCTTCTCCGGGGGGGGGGGGGGGGGGGGGGGCGTGCCTGCGTTGCCGTCATTCCTCGCTATGGATCTACCTGTCGAGCAAGTGGGGTCTGATTACGAGTTCCCCGGGTCCGATCCGTCGTCCAGCGAGCATGAATCGGAGGAAGGGTCGACTCACTCAGACGTCGAGGTGGACACCTCCCCCGCCTGTGCCAACCCTACGCCCGCAGGTTCGGTCGCAACCCCGGCATCTATGGATCGAGCGAGTCCTGAGTGCCGTCCCCTTGCAACTACGCCTGCCCCGGGGACTTCTCAACCTCGTCTTCCCGTGGCCGACTCGGATCAGCAGGGGGTCGATTCACCCGCAACCGCTTCCGTGGGTGGGGATCCTGAACTTTCGTCTCCGGCAGTCGGCGCCGACAGATCCGGAGCGGAGCAGCGGACGGCCCCCATAGCGCATACGCCCAAGTCTCCGGCTGCATCCGAGGACTCGGATGCGATCTTTGATCCTTCGGATGGCGAGTCGTCCCAAAACGGCGCCTCAAGTCCACCTCCGGCGGACTCAGACGAACCTGACGCTGTCTTCGAGGACTCAGACGACGAGCGACTCCAAGTTGCCCTCGCCAGATCCCGGTCTGACGCTCGGCCTCGTGCTGGTACGCGCCGCCGGAGCTCTTCCAGTATCCCTGACGACGGCAGTGGATCCGCTGCTGTCCCTATCGTGCTCGACCGGGGTGACGGCCCTGATGAAGCTACTGAGAGTGTGTCGACCGACAGCTTCGGGGATCCTGCTTCGCCGAGAGCTGACTCCACGGCAGCACCGACTTTCCAGCCATTTGCTCCTGTAGGCGACTTCATCCCTGGTCTTCATCAGGCTCGTGACATCCCGCGTTCCGCCATAGTGCCATGGGACCCCGCGCAGATCCGTGTGCTCACCTTGGATATCGTTACTCCTCGGATCCTGACCAGTCAGAAGGTTCTACCCCCAGGCTGGCTGTTTCCGAAGCGGACGGGTCGGGCTGGACAGCTGGATCCGTCGTTGTACCTCCCGGGACTGATCACGGAGCGTGAAGTCACCAATCTCTATCTCGACGAGCCGTGGGAGGATCTGGATCTGGACTCTACCAAGCCGCTGACCTTTGATCCCGACCTCTGTCCACCTCTGCCGCAATCACGAACGAGTTTCTTGTTCTGGTGAAGGATAACAAGCAAGCTGTCTGGGAGTCCACCCACTCCTTCCCCATCCCTCGTGCCAAGCAGACCGCCGAGTCCTGGGCTGCTTCCTTTTACTCGGGACGCACGAATCGCAGCTCCCATGCGCGGGAGAAGTTCCGAGCGTGGGAAGATCGGCTTCTCGAGCTGATCCGTCGGACAGGGTGTTGCGATTTGGATGTGCTGCTGGATCCTGTGTTTCTGCGTTTTCCCCAGCAGTCGGAAGAGACGACTTGGTTCCCCGGGCGAGAGGCTCTCGCCGAAGGTCGTCCTGCCCCCAAAAGCTTGAAGGCTGCACTCCGCGACTGCGATCAGGCGTCGGCCTGGCGCAACCACTACCGCGCGAACCCCAGCTCTCACCCGGCGCTCCAGATCCGCCGCCTCCGTCTGAAGTTCACCCCCTCGGCTCCATCCACTCCATAGTTGGCCGTAGTTCGTCTTAGCCCAGATTCTGGTAGTCATGGCCAACATCTGCGCGTCGTAGCGTCGTTAATATCACTGATCCGATTCAACTCCTTCATCTCGCCTTGATCTGCAGTTGGTTGTTTAACATGTAAACATATACCTCTTCCACCTTAGGTATGCCGCCTTCCGGCATCCTCTCTCTCGCTTCCTCCGCCCCACCAACCAACTTGTTGGGGCAGGTATCCTCCTTCTTGCTTCATCGGTGGCCTCCCCACCGATCTTCTACCGATTCATCTATACCCGCGACCAGCTCGCGGGCAAGGATCCCTCTCCTACACTTCCTCATGCGACTGCATGACTTGGAAGCGACTCTGTTTCGCGCGATCCTGCAGGAACTCATGCAGAAGGGCTCCGCAGTTGAGATCCGCCTCGTCCACCCAAGTGGGATCATCATACCCTCGCCAGTGCACCTGGAACTCCCTGAGTGCACGTCCATAACGGGTGCGTCGACCGGTCCTTACATCACTGATCTTCTCGACCTCGTACTCACCCTCTTCTAGTTCCTGATCCCAACTGTCCTCGGGCAACAGTGCTTCATCGAAGTCGAGGCGATCTTCGTCCCCCGTCATCAGGGTCGCCTTGGGCCGGTCGGGGAACATCCTCACGGGCTTTAGCTTGGACACATGGACCACGGGGAAGAGGCGGTAATCTGTTCCGGTCGTCTCCAGCCGGGCTGCGAAATTGCTCACCATCTCCTTCACGCGAAATGGCCCGTGCCACATGTGCTCTAGTTTGCGCGCATACCCCTCCTTGACTCGATCTAGATACAGCCATACTCGAGACCCAGACGCAATAGCGTGCGGCTCCACTCCTTCGTTGTGTCGTTCGGCTCGTTCCGCGATCGCTGTCTTCAGCCTCTCGTTGACCTCCGCTCTCGCCTGTCGGTAATACTTCTGGATCCTGTAACGCCACCTGCGTGGATCACGATCGCGTCGTATGGTACTGATGATGGGTATCGTCGCTTCGAGCGTGGTCTTAGGGTCCCACCCGTGGACCAGAAAGAAAGGCGTATCGCCTCGGATCCGGTCGTGGGCGGTGTTCACCGCGAAAGTCAGACGCTCGGCGTATTCGTCCCAGTCCCGCTGCTCTTCGTCCGCCACGTACATCTTGAGTGCCCTCGTCATAGTCTGCACCATACGCTCTGCGGTGCCGTTCGCTTGCGGTCTGTAGGCCATGGTAGCGCGCTGTCTCTGGCCCAGGATCCTGTTGAAAGCTTTGAAGAAGTCGGACATGAAACCTGGCGTGTCTCGCTAGCGCCAAAGCGCCGGAAGACACATTCTTCATGTGACTCGGAAATGGTCTGAGCGGTCCGTGATGCGCTCGCTTTGGCGATGACATACCCGGTGAACAGGTCTACCCAGATCAGGAGCTCGGTGTGCCCTTTGTAGGACTTGAGTAGCGAAGGGATGTGATCCATCGCCAAGATCTGAAAAGGATAGGTGGCCTGCACGTTGCCGGGCGATTCTCCACGGAGGGTCGGTCTTCCTTTCCCCGTCTCGCAGTCCGTGCACTCCCCTGTGAAGCGTTGCACACTCCGAAACAGCCCCCGCCAGTAAAACTTGTCCTTGATTCGTTTGTAAGTGCGACTGATCCCTTGATGGCCGCCCTCCAGGCTCACATGGTAGTGGTGGAGCAAGTCCTGATGGAGAGTCTCTGGGATCACTAGGCGTAGCAATCCGCCCCTCTCCTTGTCCGGCTTTCGTAAAGGGGGGCAGTAATATAGCAGATCCTGTTCGTCCATCTCGAAGTCATCCGTCAGGTTGCTGCACGTGCGGGCTTCTTCCTTCTCCAGATCCGCTACCTGTCCTCGCAGATAGTGCTTCAGATTCGCGATCCACTTCTCTTCGTCTTGTCCTTGCCGGATCCGATCTACTCGCAACTGGCGGACGGCATCTTCTTGCAGCACTTCCTGGTTGGGCACCTTCCGACGGGATCGGGTGGCCATGGCGGAGATCCTTAGCGTAGTGTCTTCCGCCGGGGCTGTCAATATTTCCGGCAGCCTGTTCAACGTCACCAAATCATCCCAGTCCTATTCCTTACCACTCCTGCCTCTCGCTGCAGGGCGGCACTCGCCAGGCTGTCGGCGCTCGCGTTCCACGCACGCTTCACATGGAGTAAATCATGAGCAGGCCACGTCCCCAATTGGCGTAAGGCTTTCTGTCTCAGCAAGGTCAGCGCGGGAGCTTTACACTCGATCTCCCCCGTCATCTGACGGATCACCAAGTTAAAATCACCACATACCACCAGGCGCGTCCGATCCTGATCTCCTAGCAGGTCGAAGCAGAGTAACAGGCCACTGTACTCCGCTTCGTTAACAGTCATATCTGCTTTCCATCCCGAGGCTGCTTTGACTACTGTCCACTCCGGTAGCCTCCAGAGGATCGCGCTGAACGCTCCTCCGCCTCGTTTGACCCGGGCCGATCCATCAAAACTAGCCACCAGGAGCACCTCCTCCTGTCCCACCGTGGGCACTGGGGTGCCCACAGATCGTCGCGGTTCCTTGCGAGGGGCGATGGCCGTGAGAGCCTGGTCCACCTCAGAACGTGGTGTGATCGCGGCAGCCAGGGTTCCTAGGATTTCGTCTTCCCCCCCGAGTACACTTGGTGATCTCTAGGGTCCACGGGGATAGTAGAGCGGCCCACTGGCCTAACCGTCCCTGCAATCCTGCGGCCCGGAATAACCAGGCAAGCGTGGAGTGCCGAGTCAGCACTTGGATGGGTCGACCTGCCAGCATCGAGTAACCAAGGTCCAGCATACGCAGGAGGGCTAACACCTCCATCTCCACGATCCCGTAGTTTAATTCGTTCTGCTTCAACGTACGGCTCGTGAACATTACTGGTAGGTATGCACCATCATGATCCTGCACCAGCGAGGCTGATACTGCCCATTCACTGGCGTAGACGATCACCACTGGTCGTTTTTCTGTGTCGAAGTGTCGGAGGATGGGAGTCGCCGCGATCTTCACCTTCAGCTTCGAAAACGCTGCTTCTGCTTCAGCCCACTTAGGATCCGCAGTCGCTTGGTCGTCCCGTTGATTTTCAGTAGGCACAACCGTCGGACCAATCCTTTCTCGTCCGGCTCGATCACGGATGGCGGCGAAGTCTACCTCCCGGAGCTCGTATAGTACTCAAGTGTAGACCGCCATATCTTCGATGAACCGCCCGTAATAGTTCAGGCTGCCCAGGAACGATTGCATAGCGCGCAGGGTTCTCGGGAACGGCAGATCCGTCAAGGCGCTCAGATCTTTCGGGTGGGCCTCTAGCCCTTCGTTCGACACGCGATGGCCCAAGTAGTCTACCTTCTTCAGCCCCCAGAAACTCTTAGCCACGCTAATAGAGATGTTCCACTTATCACACGCTTCCAACAGCGCCTTCACGCGATCGCACATTAGGGCCCAGGATCCGGCTGTCACTAGGATGTCGTCAATGTACGATCGTCGCCCCAACACCGAGGGTTCACCCGCTTCCTCGGGATGCCCTTCCCCGAAGAGGTCCGTCAGTGTTTTCTGATCCGTCACAGTTGGGATCCGCAGGAACCCGTACAGCGCATTGTCGATCAGCCTTTGGTTAATCTGAGGCGCATTCTTCAACCCGAAGGGCATACGATTTCATTCGAAAAGGCCGAACGGGGTGATGAATGTCGAGATCGCACGAGATCGATCCGTCATAGACACCACCCAAAACCCACTAGCCATATACAGAGAGCAATACCACAATACTTTGTCCAGATCCTCCAACAAGTCATTAATCAGCGACATCGGGTAGATCATCAGCTTGGTGAGACCGTTGACTAGGCGATAGTCGATACATAACCGTATGTCCACGCCATTCTTCTTGATGATCACCACGATAGGCGACGCCCAGGGGGAAGTCGAATGTCGGATGATCTTCGCCGATAGTAGCCCCTTGAGCAGATCCGATACCTTCTCGCGGAATCGGGGTGCGATCTTCCGTACTCGTTGAGCGATCGGGGCCGCGTCTCCGACGTCGATGTCGCATACTGCTCCCACGGCAGCTGGGGGTAGCGCATTGCCCTTTCCGATCAGAAGGTGTCGGTGCGCCCAAATGATATCCCGTAACTTACGAATCTCTTCTTCGGTGTTGTCCGTCAGGTCTCCCACTTGGAGATCCTCGATCCGCACCTCTATCATAGCTGGCGACACTTCGGGCAGCACTGCCCACTCCCCATCGACCTCTTCTGCTTCAAGGGTACCTCCGTCGTGATGGCACACTTCCGATCCGCCTCCGGACTCGCCCCTAGGAGTCTCTGACTCTGGAACTAGCTTCGGATCGTTAGAGGCTTGTTCGGGGGGGGGGGGTCTTGCGGCATCATATCAGGCGTCGGTGTAGTCACGTTGGCCCGGCCCTCCTCGGGAGGAGCCCGCATCATTACGCTCTGCGTTGGGGACCGAATCATCTCTTTTGTTTGCGATTCGACCTTGTACCTCGACTCCTGATCCCGAATTTCATCAGATCGCGCCCCGTCATCCTCTTGTCCACACGACACCACGCCTTCTTCCGCCGTGGCGGCTGGGGCCTCTTGTGAACCTGTAACCACCGACTCTCCCTCGGTTGGGTGGTCGGCGTGTCCACAGGTCCGGGTCTACTCCTCTTTCCTCGTCCGATACCTCTTCGACGAGTGACATACTACCCCGGGCAGTACACATCGCGACTGCCCGTCCCCCATCACTGGTCGCATCTCCACGTTCGGTGGTGACAGCCGGCTGGGGCCGGGCGAGGATCCGTCGCGGTGTGGTGTATTCCGGCCGGCCGACCGCTGGCCCATCTTCCTCGGTAGGTTGTGCTGCCGCTGCCGTGGTCGCGGCGTCAGTGGTGGCTTCCCACGCTAGCGTTTGCCACTCCGTATACCGGCGCGACCCCACCGATACGAAACCTGGCTGTCGAGGGACATGATCTCAACTCAATTGTAGTCCGACCTGCACATCCCGCTGTAGGATCAGCTTCTGGTCGCTCAGGTTCGTGATGTGCAGATAGCGCAGCTTGCCAGGGCCCTTCATCAGGGTGGGCACCCAATTTCGTCCTCTCGTCAGCCACAGCTTCTCGTGATCCGCTTCCCGTAGGCGCAACGGCAGTTCCACGGACCCTGCGACTCCAACCGTGAGGTGTTCTCCTGCGCATACAGGGCAGGCTTTGTCACTGAAAATCTGTCGCCGTCCGTGAAGCATGACCCGAATCTCGTCAGGCAGGCACATGGACCCGTCCCCCAAATCCAGACGGATCCCTGCCGGCACCATGAAATCCATTCCGAGGATCGCTTGATAATCTGGAGGCAGGTCATCCCCTACCCAGACCTCGTACAAGTACACCAAAAATCCTGCCAGCGTGAGCTTGATCTTCGTGCGTCCATTAGCGACGTACAACTTCTCTCCGATCCCCAGACATTCTTGACTCTGACTTGTGCCAATATAGCATCCTACCTTACGAGCAAAGGTGGCATCGATGATCGATACCTCGGATCCTGAGTCAAGAAGCACTACGGTTCTCACGTTGTTGATTTTGCTGTTTGCCTTAGCCTGCTTGAAGTGCTTGCCTGGGATATGGTACTTCCAGTACCCACGCGACTCACCCGGCTGCAGTTCCAGTGTCACTTCTGTCTCCGACCGCTGATAGTCATCAACAGGCCGTAAACTTCCAACTTTAGCCGTACGTTTCTCATGAACCTCACATGTATTACCGAATAGATCCGTCCGCAGCTTGCTAACCTGATCCTTCGGCTTCTTCTCCACAAATGCATAGATGAAAGAGCTAGAACGCTCGTCTCGTACCGGGTTTAACACCGGCGAGCGTCCTAGTTTAACATCTTCTCCGCCGCTTCGGGCAGGAGTCCAGGATGTTTGCTGGGGTCGAACCACTGACGGATCAGGTTGTAAAACTCTTCCATCTGGCACTTTCCATGGTCATGGAGCTGACCACAGCCCCGGCATACGAAGAAACATCGGTCGGAGGGGTGTCCTCGTTTACCACACTTCTGGCAGGTGAGACGCTTCCAACATCCCAGATCCGAGTGTCGGTGCGATCCGCAATGCGAACAGCGTTGTTGGCCGTCCCTGCCGAATCGCGGTAGGTGTTCCTGTTGCTGGCTATCTCCTGGGGCCTCGCTCGGGCGTCCAGGATCCTGTGTCCTTGGTGGATCCGCCGTCGCAGGCGCCTGTGGTTGGTCGCTCGCGGCTGCCACGTATGCACGGACGAGCTCTCCGTCAGATCCGGAATCTTCCGGGTCCGATCCATACTTGGAACTGTTCTCTGCGACTTGGATCGCGCGTACAGCTCTCGTCTGACCGGCTGGTGGAGCTGGCGCGGACGGTTTGGGTCGGTACTTGCTGGGCATCGTCGACTTCTTCTGTCTGGACTTCGCGCGCTCGCGTGCCCGAAGGACGTCCTCCAGTTGGTCCGCATCTGCCAGTCTTAGCAGCGTGAGCTGGTCCGCCAGGTCCGGGTCTCCTAACGTCTCGATGAAGTGCTCCACATGCTCAAGGCGAGCTTTCAAGTCCCCGTCCTTGATCTTCAGGCGCGCACGCATACCAGCGACGTTGAGGCGATGGAGGTATTCCAGTGGTGTCTCTTCTGACCGCTTGCGTGCGTGATAGTACTGCCACGCTACTGAGACACCCAGTCCGCAGTATTGCGTCTGGAAGCTCTGGAGTAGATCACTCCACTTCGTCCGTGTTGACCGACTGAGCTGCCTGTACCAGTTCCTAGCTGGGCCTGTGAGCAGATCTGCAAAGGTGAGGCATTTTTCTTCGTCCGTAGCTTGGTCTCTCGCGAATGCTGACTTCACCTTGCTGATCCATCTTCTAGCTCGTTCTTCATCGCGGTCCTTGCCTGTAAATTCCTTCAGGTCCGAGATCGCCGAGATCTTGACGCGTTGGACTGCTGGAGAACCTGTTGGTGCGCCCGCTGCTGCGGTTGCCGCCGTCCGCCGAGTCGTCCCCATGTCAAGGTCGTCAGGGTCATATTCCCAGAGTTCGGGGTGGTCCTGTGATACCACCGATTCCATGTCGACATCTCGCTCTCCTATCTTCGAGTGGGCGGCTCTCTGCCGTGGGGTTCTCATCTCCGGTCGCTCGCTCAGGAAGCGCGACATAGCGGCCTGGAAGTGCGATTCCAGGCTGTTGGCTGGGTCCTGAGGCGGAGTTCTCGGGGAGGCTCTGCTCGACGTGACCTTCGCGGGCCGAGGCGTCGGGATCTTGACACTCAGATCGCCAGCAGCACGTGCCTGCAGCATTGCTGCTCCAGACGGTCCTAGAGACATCTGTCGCGATCCTGATGAGCTGTCGGAGCCAGCTTCCGACGTCGCCGAAGCATACTGGGAGGATCCCGTGTGGTATTCGGGCGACTGGACCTGGGCACTCTTGGGCTCCGCGGGTTTAACTGCCGGCTGCTCATCGTCGAGAGGTTTCAACAGGCTGAAGGGCTTGGGTCGCCTCGCTGTTGGCAGCTCTCCTACCATAGGTTTCAGCAGGTTGAATAGCGCTGCGGTGGCGATCCTGATCTCGTCGACTTCCAAGTGGAAGAGATCGTCGGCATCAAATGCTCCCGCTGTGAGCCCAGCTTCCTTCAGCAGCCGTAGCAGGTCCATCGCCGCATCTAGTTTGTTCTTTGTTGGCTGCGGGGCCTGCACAGGTCCTGTGAGGGTTCCTAGCAGCTTCAGATGCATGGCCCTCATCACCGGGTCCTCACGCAGGAAGTTGTTCAGCTCTGCGTGTAGGTATGCCATCTCCAGCTTAGACTGTGACCAGCTGAGTATGGTCTGATCTTCGCCTTCCTCATCTGGTGCTTTGAGTTTCTTCCTTGCGGCCTTCGTCTTCTTCGACGCAACACCTGAGGACGCGAGGGTGTTGTTGTTGGAAGAAGGTCTCCTCGTTTTCACGAGGGGATCTTCCTCCGGCGGATCTTGACTCGCGTCAGGATCCGCGGGGGTCCCCAAAGGGACCTTGGGAGGAAAGCGAGGTTTCTATTCCAGATCCGTTGCCAAATTTTCCTCTGTTCCGTCGGCAGAGCTCCTGCCGGGGCTCGGCCGATCCGTGGATCTCTTATTCAGCGACGCCGTCGGTGATCCAGTCTCCGTCGGCGTTTCATCTCCCGATCCATTGCTCACTTGCGCATCATCTTGGGAATCACGGTGAAATCCCGCGTCGCCAAGAGATCCGGGCACGCGCACCATTGTGGTGGAGCGGATCCTGAGAATTTCTAAGGATCCCGACTCGCACTCACTGCGCCCAGACACCGACTAACGGAGGGGGTACGTGTAGTTGCTGAGTGGTTCACCTTGTGTACCCGTCGGCGGGCTGGTACAGCTCTCTCGTTGACACGAGATGCGCACTGGTGAGCGGTGGACGTCCTTGTGGGGACTTGAGAGGTTGGTGGATCCGCGCGGGTATTCCTGCGCGCGGGATCCGGATGGGGTCGGCCTTGAACTACTTGAGTAGGCCTTGTGGATCCGCAATAGAAATTCGTGATCCGGAGTTGTTCCTTCGCGGGGGTTCCTTGTTCCCTTACGGGGTGTTCCTTGTTCCTTTACGTTGCTTGCCGCTTCCAATAGCGGGATCTTTGAGGGGGTTGAGAGTCCGAAGGGCGCGCGCTGCCTGCCCAAGCTATCCAGGGGCTGCCACGTACTGCAGGAAGATAACCAAAATACACTTGATCTAAGTATGGGGCCAATAATAATCCCCTATACTAAAGCCAAGCAAGTATTCCAGTGCAAATTCGGTTCTGATTTAAGTGTTAAGTGGGCCTCTGCCCTCGAGCTCTCTGAGCCTCTCGTTCGACCTACATCTTAATATAACTATCGACTCAGATCCATCTGATCCGGATCCATTATCCGGATCCGCCTAATACGGGGCAACCTCGGGATCCGTCCCGTATCTTGACTTTATGGGACGGTCATCTCGATCCGTCCCGAATTAAAGCCTGCATGTCGCGTAGTCAGGATCCATCCATCTGGGAGCCTTGCGCCAACGGCCGATCGGCTACTCTAATTCCCACACTGCAATACCACATATACATTCCTACAGATCTAGCACAACAACTAAGAAGTTGCGATTAACGAGGCACTACTCAGCGCCTTGGTTCGGTGCGATTCGAGCTATCATGATACGCTTCACTTCGTCATAAATAAGAGCAGTGCTCTTTGAGACCCAGTTAAGTGTTTTCTTAAGCGCTTGACGGTGTTCATCCATACACTGTACGGCCAACAAAGTCGCCACAGAATCGACAACACATGTCTCCTCCTGCGCTTCACGAGAAAGTTGCTGAACAAAATCGAGAACAGCTCGGCGGCGATTAAAAAATCTTCTCTCATCAGCATCACACCACTTTGTACCATAGCGTTCTTCCAGATCACGCACAGCTGTGCCTCCATCCACACCTAGACTCCATTCATCCTAGAGCTGTTTGACCGATTCCAACCCCCTGCGCATTTTGTAACGAGGCACTGATGGTTGGTTACCACCAATCTCTGGTGCTGTGGATGCGCTGCTACCGCTTTCTATGTTAGTAACCAGTTTAACCTGAAATGTGGCAGTTTCTCCTCGAAGAGGCTGAAGCGTGCGCAAAATTTCGGCGACGTTGCCTTCCATAGCTCCCAGTTTTGAGCTCACATGATCAACAGATGCCTTCAAATCTTGGTGTACACCGTCGAGCTTTGCTTTCAAGACAGACATAGCTTTTTGCAGCCTCTGACCAGCAGGTTCCTCCATTGTTGACATTGACTCTCGTGATTGCCGTTTAAATTGCACAAATTCGTTTGAAGCAAATATGCTGTGCTGCCACACTGGATGATGTGACGCTAACTCTTGTAAGAAAACAGCATCCTGAAGAACAACTTCGCGAAGATATTGCAGGAGTTCTAGAAATCCTCCTGCTGCAATGGACTGCACGGTTTTACCTTCTTTAATAGCCTGCTGCCACGTCTCAACCTGGGGGAAAATCTTGTTTTGTAGAGAAATAGGGGGATCCACAGACGCGCGGGCAACAAAAAAACTCCCTCGAGAAGGCTCAAACCCAGCAAGTGTGCGCATAGCTTCGCAGGGTAGTGATGTCAGATAGCACTTCTCCATAGCTTGGGTGTTCCAGCGGCCTAAACGCCGAATTTGAGATTCGCTAGCAACCCCAAGATCTGCCATTCGCGATCCAGACCCTCAACATGTTTCAACGCGGCTGTAATAGCCTCTCTGTGTACTTTGTACGACATCATCTTGGATATTTTCCTGTTTTGAGGAGTTTCAACGGGTACCATCGCTCAGACGACGTGAAATCCGGAAAAGCTTATCCATCCACGTGCCAACGCCAAAACAAATACAACGCCAACAGTCCGTGAGGGCATATCTCCACATTCTTGTGCCGCATGCAAGAACCGACCTCCAGGTGACCCACTTGGTTTGTTTTTCCTAGGCGCATCACCATAACTATGGCGCGGCGTGGGCTGTAGCCCTCGTTCTCCAGCGTAATAGAATGCAAATCGGCCAATTCCAACATCCGCGCTGACTCCCCTCTCATAAGTGCGTAATGGCTTACAAGAAATGCCAATAGATTCCGTAGGTTTGGGGCCGCCTCACGTGGTATTCCCCAAAAGTATCTCGCAATCTGCTGGATTTGCTCTGTAGTTGTATACCCATCCAGTAAAGTATCAGCTCCCCGGTCTTCAAAATTCTTTCGTTTTCGCTCGTCCTCCTCAAACTGGGTGAGTTTTAGGAGCGCGGAGACAACTGCATCCCGGAGCGAAGGGTAACTGTTGACTCCGGCTTGTGATTGTTGTTTCCAAAGATCAACCATGGCGGCAACGTACTGACTGACTGATGAGCGGCCTATAGTCTCTATCCTTCCCTTCTACTCCTTTGAACTCTTCTGGCGTTTAGGCCTACCAATGACACATTCCTCCCGAAAGAGATGCAGTTTTTCGCCCGTAACAGTAAACCGAGTCAAGTCATTAAACGATTTACCTTTGCTTGTGCACCACCCGATGGACTTCTGCTGCCGTTTATCGTATGATCGCGTTGGTTCTTGGGTCTTAACTCCTTCGCCTTGGCGTACGTCCTTTGGATAGACTCCTGCAGCTCCACGGACATTCTCGCTTCCTCTGACATGACTGCTCGGGGCTTCTTGCTGTCTGCGCGCGTCTGGCACACTCTAGAAGTGAACCCACCCCCTCCCTTGATCCCATATATTTTTTGCCTATCACAGCAGAGAAGACCAAAGCGACTGATAACCCTGTTATTCTCCCTACTGCTCGTTTGTAACTGAACTTATTGCACTCCTATTCTCTGAAATTTATTTCAGAGCTAAGGAGTGGATCCCAGCGGACGTCTGATTTTGCAGCATGAAATAACCTGGTAATTTATATATAAAATAACCATGCAGTTACGCAGGTACATGTACAGAACCTTCACGAGTTGTGACACACGATTTAATGCCGGACACAGTTAATAAATTACCTGCGTATTGCCTGTGTCGTCCACCTCAGCTAAGTGCGAAGTGCGGATGTTGCGTGAAGGTACTCCAATTATCAGAAAGGGCTGTGTTCACGGATGTTGGCTTGGTATCTCATCAGAACTACTGCTTTAGAGCTCAACAATCACTCAGACGTGTATACACGCTATGTTCACCCTCTCGCTGTGCCGCACGAGGAGGTTATCCGTTTTTTTTTTTACGTACACGGTGGTCATCCCTTTCACACTAGCTTTTAATCTTTTCTCGACACCTTCTTCAAAGTATTATATGGTTATATGGCACACTGTATACAGTATGTGGCGTGCAAATACTGCGGCTGCGAAGCAGGCGCAACTTCATGCGAATGTAGGATTACTAGAATTTCATGCAAATATAGTAATTTCATGCATAAGGTCGACGACCAGTTTCATGTTTTTTCTGAACCCATTTCGATTTGGGTCGACAACTCGATACTACCTCCGTTCGGAAAATAAGGGCAGTTTTAAAAAAATTGCGCATAGCTCCGCCTCGTTTTTTTAGGATAATAAAATGTGCAGAGGGTTACTGCTGTTGGAAGTCGAAAGGGAGTCATCGGCATCATGATGGTAACCAAGGCTACGAGCTAGGCGTGCTTGTTCCGCCAGTAGGGAAATGGAAGACATTTAGTAAAGAAAGACATCGAGATCAGAGGCATCTTGGTTGTTGGGCGCTAGGAAAGGCCCCATGATAGCAGCGCGAGCGCTCCAGTAGGCTTGGACATCACGTCCAGATGCAGAACATCGTACATCGGGTCGAAGAAGTGGCGTCCATCCATGGTACGCTGCACACGGCCCACACAGTACTTGAGTCTGTCGGACATGTGCTTAGGCGACAGTAGGGGGCGGGTCCAGAGCGCGTCGCAGATAGCCTTCGTTGTATAGCCGGTTGATAAGGTAGGCGCTAGTGTTCGTGGCGTACTGCAGCCTGCGTTGATTCTCGCGATCCGCAACGGGGACTTGGGCCACGCGTTTGCATAGTTCCGCGCGGTCAACCTTCTTCCGGCCTCGCCGGCTCCAGCCAGCTTTCACCACACCAGCGACACGATCCCCCATCGAGCGGACCCCCTTCTTCCAGACGCGCGTGACGGCCTTCGTGGTGAGCCCGAACTCGCATGCAATCGCAGTGATGTCCCCATAGCGGAGCCTGCCCTTAGTGCTGTGGAGTAGTAGTGTCTCCCACAGCGCTTGCGCCAGATCGTCGGTTATCTGCTTCGTCATGAGCGGAAGCGCTCAAGTTCGGGAATTAGGGGGATTTCAGCTGATCTTTGCCGAAAATGGGCGGGAGATTCAAACGGCGGTGGTGGTATCGGATATGAGGGGTATACGCTAATATAAATCAGGTTGAACTTCAAACTGCCTTTTATTTCCGAACGGAGGTATTGTGGGTTCTACTCCAAATTGGACTGGGCGGTTGGTTGAATCAACCGCCCGCCAATCGACCTCCCTTTGTAATTGCATTAAATATGCCTTATTAGGGTTATTTCCCTCGACCTCCCTTTTAGATTGCATTAAATATGTATTATCAGAATCAGTTCCACTGCACGACCTGCAGCGTGGGTGCGAACGTTGAAGCATGTGCATTTATTTGTCCAATCGAAAAAGGTTAGTTGATGTTTTTGTCCAATCATAAGTGTATTGGTCGATTTGCTGGAGACTTCACCAATCGCCCTAGAAATCCAAATATAGCTGGAAATCACAATAGTATCTACTAGGCATTGATATAAAATAGGCACCACTTCGAAATGTCCATTGAACAGACCTATTTGTGTGCATGTCGGTAGCATTTCATCCACTGTGATGCCACCATTAGGTTCCAACCACTAAACTGACTAAAATCGCGTGGCAACCAGTTTCGTGGCGCATTATTTACTTGTGTTCACTATGTAGTCCCCCTCTCCGCACAAGTCTCGCATGAGATTTGCTAGCTTCTGGAAAGTTTTAGCGAATAGGAATGCGGCAGAATTCTATTAACGCAGTTTAATTGGTTAAAAAGAGAAACACGAAACTGGTTGGAAATAGAAACTGGTCGCCGACCTTATGTAGAATTACAAGAACGTTATCCAGCGATACGAGCCTAAACCTCTCCAGTTACTACTATTTTGTCAAGTAATGTTTGTCTTCGCGAGCCCTGCGCCTTTGGCACCCTGAGCACGTTTGCGACCACTGCCGCGCCAGCTCTACCTTGAAACGTTAACTAAATTTCAGAGCTTCTTCGTGCCCCGCACGACTTTGTGTCCGATCCGTCCGCGGTCCCGGTCCGAAACCCGGGGGTGACAAATTATCACTGATAATGGACGCCATCGGTGCAGCACTGCTACTAGCAGAGCAGCATGATAGAAATGGACGCCATCGGTACAGTAGCACTGCTACTAATACCGGTAGCGGAGCAGCGTGATAACAGTGGACACAATCGGTGCAGTAGCACTGCTACTAGAGCAGCATGGTAGTAGTGGATGCCATCGGTGCAGTAGCACCAGAGGTCGCAAAAACGGCCAGCCGCAGCCGTACGGATTATTTTTGGCCGTGGCCGCGAACAGCCGCGGACAGCCGAAATATCGCACTGGTAAGATCACGGATTGCCACGGCTGCCCGGTTGAAATCCACGGCCGGCTACGGCTAACCGACACCCCAAGGCACTGCACTAAATACATAGCTTAGGGGCATTTCCAGCTCGGACATGGTCCGCAGGCAACGCATTTGGTGTCAAACGAAGCATGATACGTTCATCGGTACTAAACAGTATACTTACTAGTCGCGAGGTCAAACGGTGACGCCATGTACGAAAGCCATAGAGGGTTAAGAAAAATACATGTGTTTCACGGCTAACCGAACTCAAGATGGCGGCCAGCCACGGGTGCCCGAAATATATCTACGGATGTCCGCGGATACCCGAATCGGATCGTCGGCATGGTACGGCCCGATACGGACAGCCTGTTTTCAGCGTTTGCCACCTCTGAGTTGCATTGAATTTGAAGTGAGGTACATTAATGTCGTTTAGCCGATGCTAACTCCACCTAACGCCCAAGTAGCACTGATTCGTAGTTCGTAAGAACTATTCGTAGTTCGAAGAACTATGTATAGTTCACAGTTCGTTAAGAACTGTGTATAGTATTCGTGTTCTGGGGCAAATGTGGACATGGCTACATTTCACCGGTACGTACCGGTGACGTTTTTGCAGGCCCTAGCCACGATTGTGTGGCGCCAGCTCTTCCAACCACGGACCCGTCTGTACCTGCCGTGTGTTCGTCCGTACTTTTAGTGCGCTTAGCGTGTGCGCCACACGGAAAAGGCCCAATCACCCACAGGCAAAAAACGAAACTTTCCCCTTTCAGAAACGCATAAACCCGGCGAATCGGATCGGGGTTGCACCGGGAGCCCACTCTATTGCTGCCCTTTCTGTGCGCCGCCTCTTTAAATACATGGAATAATGAAAAGGGAAAGACACAGGGATTGGTCTGTATCGCCGCCGCGAGAGCCACGGGCCCGAACCGCTCAACCGTCGCGAACGCACCCATTGAGGGTCCGCGCGGCTCATTTGCTCGCCACGAAGCGGCTGCGCCCCCTCGCACGGACCCTCGTCAACCGCCGCCAACCGTCGCGAACGCACCCATTGAGGGTCCATCTAAAAAGATGGAGACCAGCATGCGGCTGACGAGGATGCGCACCTCGTGTGCGGCACTCGAGATAGGTCTGCGCTAAAGATTTTGGACCCTCAATGGGTGCGGCCCCCATCCCCCCGCGCTACATGCATGCCGCCCGGATGCCTCCCAGCCTCACTCTCAGATTTGGCGCGTCGGAGACAAGGTGCGTTGCTGCCGCATTTTGCGGTCGCCTCGGTTTGGCTGCGTACTGATGCTGCTGTTTTTGCGTGCACCAGCCCGACGTGACCAGCAGCAGCCGCAGGGTGAGTCGTGCCGTACGCGCTGCATGCACGGGCTGCCTACTGATGGTGTGCATGGTATTGTTTTTTGTGTGCCAGCCCAGCCCAGCTAGCAGCGGCAGCAGTACCGCGTCATCACCACCGCCACCACCGGCCTCGAGCATGGGGACGACGGCATCTAGCAAGCTGGGTACGGCACAAGGTGAGTCGTGCCGTACGTGCTGCATGCATGGGCTGCTTACTGACTGTGTGTATGGTATTGTTTTTTTTTCGTGCCAGCCCAGCCCAGCTAGAGGCGGCGGCAGCGGCAGCAGTACCGCGTCACCACCACCGCCACCACCGGCCTCGAGTATGGGGACGACGGCATCGAGCAAGCTGGGTACGGCACAAGGTGAGTCGTGCCGTACGTGCTGCATGCATGGGCTGCTTACTGACTGTGTGTATGGTATTGTTTTGTTTCGTGCCAGCCCAGCCCAGCTAGCAGCAGCGACAGCGGCAGCAGTACCGTGTCACCACCACCGCCACCACCGGCCTCGAGTATGGGGACGACGGCATCGAGCAAGCTGGGGCCGGCACAAGGTGAGTCGTGCCGTACGCGCTGCATGCATGGGCTGCTTACTGACTGTGTGTATGGTATTGTTTTGTTTCGTGCCAGCCCAGCCCAGCTAGCAGCAGCGACAGCGGCAGCAGTACCGTGTCACCACCACCGGCCGCGAGCATGGGGACGACGGCATCGAGCAAGCTGGGTACGGCACAAGGTGAGTCGTGCCGTACGCGCTGCATGCAATGGGCTGCTTACTGACTGTGTGCATGGTATTGTTTTTTGTGTGCCAGCACATCCCAGCTAGCAGCGGCGGCAGCGGCAGCAGTACCGCGTCACCACCACCGGCCGCGAGCATGGGGACGACGGCATCGAGCAAGCTGGGGCCGGCACAAGGTGAGTCGTGCCGTACGTGCTGCATGCATGGGCTGCTTACTGACTGTGTGTATGGTATTGTTTTTTGTGTGCCAGCCCAGCCCAGCTAGCAGCGGCGGCAGCGGCAGCAGTACCGGCCGCGAGCATGGGGACGACGGCATCGAGCAAGCTGGGTACGGCACAAGGTGAGTCGTGCCGTACGTGCTGCATGCATGGGCTGCTTACTGACTGTGTGTATGGTATTGTTTTGTTTCGTGCCAGCCCAGCCCAGCTAGCAGCGGCGACAGCGGCAGCAGTACCGTGTCACCACCACCGCTACCACCGGCCTCGAGCATGGGGACGACGGCATCGAGCAAGCTGGGGCCGGCACAAGGTGAGTCGTGCCGTACGTGCTGCATGCATGGGCTGCCTACGGATTGTGTGAATCTTTTTCGTGCTTTCACAGCGCGGTGGCACGACCAGAAGCAGCGGTAGCACCACCGCCAACGGAAGCAATATGCCATCAGGTGTCAAGGTGAGCCTGGCCGCGTTGGCAGCTTGCGTTTGCTGTGTACTAACATTTGAGATGTTTTGGGTGCATTTGCAGCGCGGACTACGGCCAGAGGCGGTTGAAGCGGCAGCCCCACCGCCGCCGGAAGCATCGAGTCAGCGTCGCAAATGGTGAGCTTGGTCGCATTTTGCAACCTTCAGTAGCCGCGCTCTGACTTTTTGGCGGTGTTTTGTGTGGTACCATGGAGCAGAAACTCGTGGCGACGTCGTCTCATGGAGCCGGTAACGCCCGTGGTCGTTTGCCTCGACGACGCGCATCGCCGTGCTGCCTTCTCACGAGGACAACTACCGTGTGGCCACATGGTGATACAGGTTAGTGTGGTGTCCAGCGCGTGCTCGACGGGCGGCACGACCGCCTCTTCTACTTTAAGGCAATGTGGATACAAGCAGATGCGATTGGTCAATATTCATCATTTTGATTTTGAAATCTTGCACATAGCTCCGTTGACAAGCTGTCACTAAGATGACCGCACTTTGATTGGTCAATACTCGATTTTTTGATTGTCAAATCTTGCTGATGAGCTGTTGCCAAGCTGTCAGTAAGATGAACGCACTTTGATTGGTCAAATATCCATGCTTGTCAGTGATAAGAGTTGAAGTGCGAGTGACGTGAAGTGTTTTGCCGTACACATTCACATTGCGGTGCTCTCCGCGTTTCCTGCCATTAGCACGAATAGCTGACGTCGATGTGTAGCGAGACAGAATAGAAGCAATGACAGCTAAAAAAAAGTAGCATGGCAGCTTGAAAGTGCGAGCTCCATTCAATGTTCCATCATGCATGTCAGCAAAAATGTCAACTTCGCTACTCCAGGCTACCCTGCAACTACGCATGAGTCCAGGTGAGTTAGGCTTCGTCAGCACTCGCAGCAAGTTCTGCAGCAGCGTAGGTGTCACCGGATTTTGCAGCAGCAGCGCGGTCATGGAGTCCAGGAGCAGCGACACGGGCGTTACCAGGTTTTGGAGCAGCGGCGCGATCGTTTATGGGGTTCGACGTGTTGGAGGGTCCTAGACACAACCGAATGAGCTCAGCGAGCCGCGTACGATTGAGTCAATACTTGCTGGCGTGTGTGTTATTGGCCAATCAAATCACAGATTATGTCCCAGATAGGATTTTCGATGTGGGACATCTTCAATCGCGAAGATCGAGGCTGACGACGTCGTGCTGGTGTGCGATTAAGGATCGCACGAACCGTCCGACGTTTTGATCATGGTGTAGGTGCCAGCATAGCGCAGTCCACGGGCAGAAACAACTATGGCGGTCAATGAAGTTGATTTTGGCATCATACAAGTAACGTGAGTTTCGTTTTAGACGAGCGCAACCTCTGTGCAAGATACATAAAAAAGCTTTGTCCTTTAGAAAACTATAGCCTACCAATTCCGCTTATCAGTTTTGAAAATCGTTGGGATACGCCCGTTGCTCTACATTTTTACTTGTCGGTAAGACGAGCGACAAGATGACTACAGCTCGACCCCAGGCTCCCAGCAAGTCCACGCCTCCACAAGCATCTTCTGAAGACACTCTGCAAAGCAAGCGAAAGCGCGACCAAGACGAGGACGAGGTCGATGGCGAGTCAGCAAAGAACAAGACGGCGAGAGTGACCAGAAACGCGACGGCCGAAGCCGCCGGAGCCGTCGAGGGTGAAACGATACGGCAGCCAAGTGACGATCAAGAACTTTCACTGGCCGATCTTGCCGAGGCGGTGCCGGCGCTGAAAAAAATGCATAAACGAATGAAAGGCGGCAAGCGCCAGGCGAGCAAACGCAGGTCAGGTGACAAATTCAAGTTGAGTCCATCCGTGTTGGAGGTTTTCGCTGATCGATATCTTGCGGCACGAAACGCCCATAGAGACGTGGATTATCAAAGACTTTCAAAACGGATAATTTCAAGTCGTTCAAGGGCCACGTAGAGGAGTTGAGGGCCAAGGAACCCGAGTTGAAAGTGCTTCTCAAGAAGGCGTTGGCTGAGCAGCGTGAAATTGATGCAGGCGAACCCATGGAAAACATTGAAGCTTTGAAAGAAGAGGTCGCGAGGTTGGACGTGCAGCACAAAGAAGACGTTGCGAAGTGCAAGCAGCTCGAAGTGGGCATTAAGCAGAAGGAGGAGCAGCACAGTCTGACGATTTTGGAAGCTGAAGGAGTCTTACGAAGTGGAAATTGGGAAGCTACAGAACGAATTGAACGAAGTGAAGGCGAAGAACAGCACTCTCAAGGAAGTGGTGACGGGGCACGGCAAGTCTGCCGAACTTGGAGGCGAAGTGAATCAAGTCAAGGATAAAGAAGCACAGCTGGATAAAAAAATGGAAGCAGAGACCACCAGACAAGCCGAGCTAGTTGCATTTAGCAACAGACTTGCTGAAGAGGAGAGGAGGCTTGCCGCAGAAGCTGATGCCCTGAAAGCGGGACGCGAGAAGCTTGTTGCAGAAGCTGATGCCCTGAAAGCGGAACGCGAGAAGCTTGTTGCAGAAGCTGAGGACCTGAAAGCGCAACGCGAGAGTGTCAAGGACGAGAGGGCGAAACTGAAAATGGAAAAATCCCAACACGATTTACGCGTGAGGACTACTAAGCAAAGCTATGCTGAGTGCCAGCGTGCAATTGACACGGCAAATCATGACCGCGACGTTGCGAATCAAAAAGCGGATTACCTGCGTTACGAAAGGGATCAAAAGATCAAACGCGCCAATGAATTGAAGATGAAGCTGGACTCGTACGCTGCATGCTGCGACACGGAGAACTGCATTGAAACCTTTCTCGGGAAACGCAACTATGATTGTACGTATTCTTTTGGAATGTAGTGTGCACTTGCTTTCTTGCTGACTTACGTTGTGTTGCTGGTTTTACAAACAGACTTGAAAATGTCGAGACTGGAACAATGCCGTGTCGTCGTGGAGAAAATGAAAAAAGTCAACCCGAAAGACGCAGTCAGCCTGGAACAAGACCTCAATGAGTTTTTTCAAACGCGGAACTTCCTGTGCCACCAACCTGGTGCTGTTGATAAGACAGACCACCTCTCGTTCTACCAGCGTTGCGTCTCGATTCAACGTGACATGGAATACTTGGAGAAACAGAGCGATTAGTAGCTTTGTCGGGCGAACACTTTTGGCTTGCTAAATGACAGCATCTTGATTTTCTTATCTTTTCTTTCACATGAGCTTAGCATACAAGCTGTCCAGAAGATAAATGCACTTCAAGTTATCAACTTTCGATTTTTTATCTTGAAATCTTGCACATAGCTCCGTTGACAAGCTGTCACTAAGATGACCGCGCTTTGATTGGTCAATATTCGATTTTTTTACTGTCAAATCTTGCTGATGAGTTGTTGCTAAGCTGTCAGCAAGATGAACGCACTTTGATTGGTCAAATATCCTTGCTTGTCAGTGATAGAGTTGAAGTGCGAGTGACGTGCCATCATTGTCCTTCAGAAAACTATAGCCTACCAATTAAATCGTATTCGATTTAGCCGTTTATCAGTTTTGAAAATCGTTGGGATATGCCCGTTGGTCTTCGTTTTTTCTTGTCGGTGAGGCGAGCGGCAAGAAGACTAAAGCTCGACCCCAGGCACCCTGCAAGTCCAAGCGATCACAAGGTTCTTCTGCTACTCAGCGCTCTTCTGCTGTTGCTGACATGCCCAGAGCCACCAAGAAGAGTGGCAAGACAAGCGCCAAGAACACTAACGTTCGGCCTCGGGTAACCAGCAAGTCCAAGCCTTCACAAGCATCTTCTGAAGGCACTCGTCAAAGCAAGCGAAAGCGCGGCCAAGTCGAGGACGAGGTCGATGGCGAGTCAGCAAAGAACAAGACGGCGAGAGTGACCAGAAATGCGACGGCCGAAGCCGCCGAAGCCGTCGAGGGTGAAACGATACGGCAGACAAGTGATGATCAAGAACTTTCACTGGCCGATCTTGCCGAGGCGGTGCCGGCGCTGGAAAAAATGCATGCACGAATGAGAGACGGCAAGCGCCAGTTGGGCAAACGCAGGTCAGGTGACAAATTCAAGTTGAGTTCATCTCTGTTCTATATTCTCGCTCATCGATATCGTGCGGCACGAAACGCCCATAAAGACGTGGACTATCAAAGACTTTCAAAAACGGATAATTTCAAGTCGTTCAAGGGCCACGTAGAGGAGTTGAGGGCCAAGGAACCCGAGTTGAAAGTGCTTCTCAAGAAGGCGTTGGCGGAGCAGCGTGAAATTGATGCAGGCAAGCCCATGAAAAACATTGAAGCTTTGGAAGAAGAGGTCGCGAGGTTGGACGTGCAGCACAAAGAAGACGTTGCGAAGTGCAAGCAGCTCGAAGTGGGCATTAAGCAGAAGGAGGAGCAGCATAGTCTGACGATTTCGAAGCTGAAGGAGTCTTACGAAGTGGAAATTGGGAAGCTACAGAACGAATTGAACGAAGTGAAGGCAAAGAACAGCGCTCTCAAGGAAGTGGTGACGGGGTGCGGCAAGTCTGCCGAACTTGGAGGCGAAGTGAATCAAGTCAAGGATAAAGTAGCAGAGCTGGAACAAAAAATGGAAGCAGAGACCACCAGACAAACAGAGCTAGTTGCGTTTGACAACAGACTTGCTAGAAAGGAGCGGGTGCTTGTCGCACAATCTGAGGGCCTGAAAGCGGAACTCGAGCGTATCAAGGGCGAGTGGGCGAAACTTGAAAGGGAACAATCCCGACACGATTTCCAAGTGCTACGCTATGCTGATTGGCAGCGTGCAATTGACACGGCAAAATATGACCGCAAAGTTGCGATTGAAAACGTGAATGGCCTGCGTTACAAATGGGCTCGTGAAACGAACGCGCCAATGAATTGAAGATGAAGCTGACCTCGTACGCTGCATGCTGCGACACGGAGCACTGCATTAAATCCTTTGTCGGGAAACACATCCATGATCGTATGTATTTTTTGGAATGTAGTGTGCACTTGCTTTCTTGCTCACTTACGTTGTGTTGCTGGTTTTACAAACAGACTTGAAAATGCCAAGACTGGAACGATGCCGTGTCGTTGTCGAGCAAATGAAAAAAATCAAACCGGAAGACGCAGCCAGCCTGGAACAAGACCTCGATGAGTTTTTTAAAACGCGGAACTTGCTGTGCCTTGAACCGGGTGCTGTTGATCAGACAGACCACATCTCGTTCCACCAGCGCTGCCTCTCAATTCAACGTCGCGTGGAAAACTTGGAGAAACAGAGCGATTAGTACCTTTGTCGGGCGAACAATTTTGGCTTGCTAAATGACAGCCTCTTGATTTTCTTATCTTCCACATGAGCTCAGCATACAAGCTGTCCAGAAGATAAATGCACTTCAAGTTATCAATATTCGATTTTTTTATCTTGAAATCTTGCACATAGCTCCGTTGACAAGCTGTCACTAAGATGACCGCACTTTGATTGGTCAATATTCAATTTTTATATTGTCACATCTTGCTGATGAGTTGTTGCTAAGCTGTCAGTAAGATGAACGCACTTTGATTGGTCAAATATCCATGCTTGTCAGTGATAGAGTTTAAGTGCGAGTATTCGACTGTACTACCGGTTGGGTGCCCTTCGCGCTTCATACCATCAGCACCACTAGCTTTAGGATGCTCGTTAAAATTGAAGCGCCTGTGTGTGATCTCGACCGTTGCGTGCGACGACCAGCATGTTATAGATATCGGTAGGCTGCACGGGTGCTCTGGGTAGAAGCACCTGCAACCACACCCAATGCAACTAACTAAGGATACCTGCGCCAGTTGATGCCTGCCAGCGCTGCCACATGATCGATGACGTCAGTGGCCGCCAGGATGCCGAATCAATTACCACAAAAAAAACGCCAAGCGGCAAAGTTCTTGGCGCTGGAGGTCTAAGTGGCACGCACTGTACAGCGCTAGAACACGCTAAAGCAATCGTTGAAGTTGAAGTTAAGTAGTATTGGTTCAGAAGGCCCAGTCAAGTAGTTTTGATCCCGCTTACTTCAACAAGAACAACAGCACGAATGAAGCCATTGATAAAGCCTGAAAACGCATTTAAACTGATGCAACCAGCACCGAGCACAATAGTTTCATGGACGCCTCCTCGCCGAGCTCATGTACCATTATTTTATCGATGGCCCAGGCACGCACGGGTGCCAATGGGTGTCGGTTATCGCTTCTCCTCGCCAAGGGTCGTCTCCTCTTCACCAAGCCGTGGGATTTGGGCTTATGGCCTTGGCCTTTGGATATGCATGCCCACGTGCTTATTCTCAATTCCGCTGCGTCTCAAGCACCCAACCAACGAGCCACCACTGCAACCTCCCGAAGTCATGCAAGGCCGAGAGAGATTCGCTACAAAGGGCTACGTCATTATCTACGGTGCTATCCAAGATGATACGACCAACGTCTGGCGGTTGATCGCACGCCTCTGGCGGTCGATCGCACGCCTAACCGATGGCTGGTTTGAAGAGGAAGTGACCGACATGACTGAGGAACAAGTTCGTGTCAAAGCTGCTATGCCGGACCAAGACGCCCGTGAAATGTCGCGCTTGCTGAAGCGGTTCTACCGAACGTTTTTCCCGACCGCAAGTGCGCATGACTGGCACTTCATGAAGACCCCGGCTGGCACGAAAGTCCAATTACCTCATCGAGACTTTCTCACGGTGGGCGCCGACATCATGGACGTGAGTTCTCTATCTGGACCGATAGTTGTGCCATACCACGACAGCCCAGACGACCACCGCCCCGCCGTGGTTACCGAGATCGACGATACGCGCGGAATTGACGTCCGAAGCTGCATTGTGTGGAACTGCACCTTCGAGGGAACGCCTCTGTGTCTGCGTCGTCACCTGAACCGCTTCCATGGCATTCGCTTCCAATGTGCGGCGCGCCACCTCGAGCCGTGAGTTCTCCTCAAAAGAATGGCGCGCGCTCAAAATGCAAGGACCGGTCACAACAACCAACCGACCAAATCGTGTAGTGTAGTTATAGGTATCATCTTGTCTAGTATGATCGAGGTTAATGTGGTTTGCTGCATGAACAAATACTATCTTTGAGATTCTGTGAGGTATGACTGCTCACCAGCGGTCCAGATAGTAGGCGGTGCAGTGCTGCAGCGCTCGCTTAGATCTCAAGAGAATCGGAAGAAATAGACATCAATTGAAAAGAGCTTGCATAGTTACTTGTCGCGTCTCCAATTTCCATACACTCGTTATCTCACATCCAACACACACATAGACACACACACGAAACAAGATAGCCAAAGTCACCAGTGCCGCCAGGGCTATCGAACATGCAACACAGACAACACAAGAGACAGAGAAAGAAAGGATAAGCTTGTCTATTTACATTGCTAAGTGCAAGATATCTGGAATTTATTGAGCCAGGTGATAAGCGCCGGTAGCTTCCGCTCCGGTGACTTGGCTTGGTTGGTCTCCACTCTGCGTGAATTCCCCTTTGGTTCGGCACACAAAACAAGATAGCCAAAGCCACCACTACGGCCGCTTGTATCACACATGCAACACATACACACGAAACAAGAGAGCCAAATTCGTCAGTACTGGGTGGCGTGCCTTTCAGCGAACTTTCACTGGAAGGTGTGAAAGGTTTTCTTTCACGGTAGTTTTCTTTTGTCCAATGATCATGCCATAACACTTGATGGAGAGGGGGTGATCGACTGCCCTGACCAAGCAGTACTTAGTTGACAACACAACAGAATTTGCAACGGCAAACAAGAATGGAGGCCCCGATCGAGTGGAAATATGTCATCACCCAGATTGTAGCGGACACCGTGGAGAGTACCTGGCCTTGTGCGAAGTATGTGGTGCTACTCTGTGGGCTTCCTGGAGCGGGAAAGAGCATGTTTAGTGGGGTTTTGGCAGCGGAATTTCGTGAAGCTTTCGAAAAGAACCGAGACCCGGACGACGCCATTCCCCAAGTGCGGGTGTGCGGCTCGGAATTTCACGAAGTGCATTCGAATTTGTCCAGAGGATCGGGGCAAGATATGGCAGAAGATGATGTCAAATTATCGTTGCAAGCAGCGGACGTGGTGGTCATCGATGTGATGCACTTAACGGCAGCCGATAGGCAGCCAATTATTGCCGTGGTGACATCTGAATGAGCCAAGATCGGGTGTAAGGGAGCAGTGTACACGATTAAGCTATCGTGCCGTGACGAAGCCCATGCGTTAGAATTGAATGAGCGATCGCGGCGCCCGCTGCCGAGAGCTACCGTTCGAGCGCTTTTTCAAAAATTCGCCGACGATACTGAGGTGCCCGCATTCACCGTTGAATCGTTCGCGCAGCCAGAGTAAGGCAATTCAGAATATGTGGACCTCGCCAAACACGCGGAAATAATTGGCCAGATTATTTCAACGTTGACCAGGTTGCCGGAACCTCGAAGGCGTTAGCCTGCTGCTTGCAGTAGCTGTTTGTGAGTTGCGTAACGATGATTCAATAACCTTTTTCATCGCTCTTTAGTATGCTGGGATCTATAATGTGAGCTCATACCAGTAAATCCAAGTCAACGGCAACCACAGCGTGACACAACGTTGACTGAAAAAGCAAGGCGAAAGACACTATACTTGCGCGATCTGCTGCTCCTAATACCAGCAGTACAATCATTACAGTAATTAGTCTGGGCTCAAAATTCGCCAAGCATAGGCTGGCGAAGTCGTGGTCGTTGACCAAGGGTCTGTAAATGATGCAGTTCCAGCGTGCAAAAATCTTAGCACAAGCAGATAGTTTGGGAAGAACGAGTGAACAGAGTTACATACATTTTTCTGGGGGGGGGTTCCTAGAAAATATCCACATCACCAGCTTTAGATGAATGGACCACACGCAGCAGTAAATAATTATTGTCGCGCTTGTGGAGTAGGGTCTGAGGAAATCGAGCTTCCCTCGCTCACCGGCTTCAGCTTGCATCGCCCTCCTGCAGGACACGCCTGAATCCGATGCTGGATGGCAATACCGCGCTCCCAGCTTGAGAGTGCAGAATCCACAGCCTACTACAGCGACGACGGAAAAAAATCGTCAACCAAAATCGAGTTCCCACCCGCCGACAGCGCCTATTCGCCGAAGGTGTTTTCGCCGCTGTAGGCGACGTAGAGAAAACCATCAGAGTCTTTCTGCTCTTTGTAAATGTTCGACATTAGTGTCGCTAATCCAGAAAAAAACATTTAAAAAAACGATCAATGAGTATTAGATAAAACAAATAATGGCATAACATAGTCACATACCTGTGGGTGGGAGGACGTTGTTGATGAAGATGAAGATTGCCTTCTCTGGACTCAGTTTGATGCGCTTTCGGATCACGTACACGAATTGGCCGACTGTCAGATCCGCCGGCACCAAGTACTTCTTCTTGTCAATGTCCGGGATGTCGCTACGGTCCGCCTTTTCACAAATCACCTGCACCACGATAACAAAAAAACGGGTTAGATATCACCAGTGAATCTATACCGGTAAAGCATACACACCGGAATCCGGTCCGAGTACTTGAATCGAATGCGTTGGGCTTCGGCTTGGCGCTTCTCTGCAAAATGACATCGTTGGTGTAATTCTGTGACCGTGGGGGGGGGGGTCTCGACCAGCTCAAGAGCTACGCACCGAACGGGTGTTCCTTCTTGAACGAGCCCATCGTCGCGACGAAAAAGACCGATCCCGAGTCTTCCCAATATTCGCGGGTGGCGGCCCTGTAGTCGTCCGTGTCGTTGAGCGGCTCGGCAGTACTGGTGCTGGTGGCGCTTGTGCTCACGGAGGCGCGGACGCGGTAGTTCAAGCGATTAGGAAACGTCATCGGCGGCGACGGAGGAATTAAAATGGCTAACTGTAAGAAGATGACAAGAACCCCGGATTGTCAAAACGTAAACTGGCTAAGTTGATTACCCCGAATTGTCAAAACGTATACATAAGACAGTTAATCTAGAGAATGCAGCGGCTGTGGCGATTGAAGACGCACTTGTTTGATCGTAGCAAGATAGAATAGAAGCAATGACAGCTGAAAACAAATAGCATGACAACTTGAAAATATGAGCTCCATTCAATGTTTCATCACGCATGTCAGTAAAAATGTCAACTTCGCTACTCTAGGCTACCCTCCGAGTACACAAGCTGACAGTGGAGTCCACGTGAGCTAGGCTTCGTTAGCACTCGCAGCTTGCGCTTCACCAAGTTCTGCAGCAGCGTCGGCGTCACCGGATTTTGCAGCAGCAGCGCGGTCACGGAGTCCAGGAGCAGCGACACGGGCGTCACCAGGTTTTGGAGATATGGGTTCTGGCATGTTAGCAGTACAGCGGCGGGTAACTTGAATGAACAGAGCGAGGTCTGCCATCCGCTGGGCCGTCGAGCGAGGAGCTTTGCGATTAGTTCTGGCCATGGAAGATTGATTGAGTTGTGTGCAATACTAGCAGACGTGTGTATTATTGGCCAATCAAATCACAGATATTGTCCCAGATAGATTTTTCGATGTGGGACATCAAGTCCCAGATCGGTTTTTCGATGTGTGACAACTTCGGTGACTCGACAAATCGCAAGAGAGCTAGCCAACGCCATGAGCGCGGTGATAGATGACGATGCGGTGGAAACTCTGCTCAAGTGCTTCTGGGAAGACGGATACATGATCATGCCGAAAGTGTTCGCGGCGGAGATGATCACGACGGTTCGCGCGAAGATCGAGGCTGACGACGAGTCCAAGACGCTCAAGTTTGTATCGATCTTCAAAGAGGTTGGCAGCAATATTTTCGATGAGTTCAGGAAGATGGCGCTGCTGAACCGGAAGGCGTACAAGAAACTGAAGGACGAAGCAACCCTGCTGATCAAGAAGTTCCACATGCGCTGGCAGCCAAAGGAATGGGCGGCACTCAAGAGCTTGCCTGGTGGCGAGGAGCAAGATCCGCATCGAGACATCCCAGCCGTCGAGATCGGCAAAGCACGCAAGAAGTTCTCCGAGATCCAAGCCGGGCTTATCATTGGCCTGACGGAGAACACCAAGTTGGTATTGTACCCGAAGTGCTTTGCCGTGGCGGATCCTCGTCGCAAGACCGAAGTCCTGCTTGGCGCCGGTGACTGCGTCATATTCCGTGGCGACGTTGTCCACAGCGGTGCTGCCTTTACGGAACTCAACTACAGGATTCACTGCGTGCTGACAATCAAGGGCATCAAGTGGGGAGCCGATGCGACCGAGTTCGCGCCTCCTCCAGCCTACAAGTGTGAGTTCTGCCCATTCATGGCGCCAACGAAGTTACAAGTCTCGAATCACAAAAGAGGATGCTTGCGCAACCCTGTCCATGCGGCCAATCGAGCTCGCGAGCGAGAGCTCAATGAGAAAGGTAAGTTCTGCTGTGTGTGCAAGAAGCAGTTTGCCAAGCGCAACACTTACTACAAGCACTACAACCGCCGCCACAAGCCCTACCTGAAGCTGTAAGCCCAACCTGAAGGAAGCGATAAGCTCCAACCCCCCAAAAATGAAACTTTGGCAAGTGGATAGGAAGAACGTGAAAATGTCAAGACTGGAATGATGCCGTGTCGTCGTCGAGCAAATGAAAACCGGAAGACGCAGCCAGCCTGGAACAAGACCTCGATGAGTTTTTTAAAACGCGGAACTTGCTGTGCCATGAACCTGGTGCTGTTGATAAGACAGACCATCCCTCGTTCCCCCAGCGATGCCTCTCGATTCAACGTCGCGTGGAAAACTTGGAGAAACAGAGCGATTAGTAGCTTTGTCGGGCGAACAATTTTGGCTTGCTAAATGACAGCATCTTGATTTTCCTATCTTCCACATAAGCTCAGCATACAAGCTGTCTAGAAGATAAACGCACTTCAAGTGATCAAGATTCGAGTTTTTGATTTCGAAATTTTGCTCATGAGCTCTGTTGACAAGCTGTCACTAAGATGAGCGCACTTTGATTGGTCAATATTCGATTTTTTATTGTCAAATCTTGCTGATGAGCTGTTGCTAAGCTGTCAGCAAGATGAACGCACTTTGATTGGTCAATATTCGAGTTTCTTATTGTCAAATCTTGCAGAAGAGCTGTTGCTAAGCTGTCAGTAAGATGAGCGTACTTTGATTGGTCGATTCATGCTTGTGAGTGTTGAAGTGCGAAGTGACGTGAAGTATTTCGCTGGACACTTGCACAATAGCCCTTCGCGCATCATACCATCAGCACGACGAGCTATGATTGTTCGGGACTGAATCGCCCCTGCGTGATGACGACCACCAAGAAGTACGTTCGAGACAGCTCTACCTAGGCCAACCATAGTTCCATGCACGTTGTGTGCTACGGGTACGTGCAATCACTGGGACGAACAAGACGACGTGCGGTCCACTATTTCACTTGAAGCAAATGAACGGAGATACGACCAGCCAAGTAAAGTAGCGCCAACCAGATAACAGTGGTTACATTGTTCACAGTTAAGTCACCTATCCTGGAAATATGAAATATGTAGCGGTAACTTAAGTCGCAGCTTTCCGGCAGCTAGGGCGCCACTATGCGTGGCACGTTCTCAAGGCGGACTCGACGTGCCATGCGCCGAAAGCGGATCCCATGGAACCGAATCACGTGACGACGAAGGGACACTGCATTCCCCTTGAACGTGCAGTTCCAGACAAGGCAGAATGGATCATCGGTAATCCTCCTCGTGTCATCGATCACTCTCACAAGTTGGGGGTGATGATCTTGAGGGCGTTCCGACAAAGGCGAGTCCAAGTACGCGTGAAGACAGATGTGGTTGGTGTCGTAGCCGACCGGCGCAATGATGAAGTCCCCGCGAATAAGAAGGATGTCTCCTTTGTTCACTTCAATCTGCCGGCGGTTGGAGCGAAGTACGATGTTGTGGTTCCAGCCGTACGTGTAGAAGCTCGTGTTGTTGTCAGTAGCGACAAAAATGGAGCCCGGCAGAGCACTAGGGTCCATAATGTTGGTTCCAACCGGCACGGCCGCGAACTCGCGTCGGGCAGGCAGGTCATTCGTTCCGGCTGGAGTCTTCTGGTATTCCCAGTCGTTAGCGTCAGCGGCAGGATAAAACGTCCTGTAGAAGCGCGCCAGCATGCGAGACAGACGTCGAGCAAGTTGATCGGGTATGACAGCCTTGACGCGGCCTTCATCGTTGATCAGATCGTGGTCCTCGACTGGGTCTTCGTTCTCGGGCAGGTCGTGCACGACATCGGTGAACCAGGCCTCGGTTTGGGTTTGACGCGCTGATGCTCGCCACTGGTCGATAGTGTCTTCGGACACGGCATCGTAGAAGACGACGAAGCCTTCTCTTGCGAATGTGTCGCACACTTGCATGGATTGGAGGTGGTGGTCGTGTGTGCCGGAAGCGGGTAGCGGAGTGGAGTGGTGCGCAATGCAGAGTAAGTTGGGAAATGAGAAATATGCACAGAGGTGCATATGACTTTGAACGGCACTTATACAGATGCCGCAAGAGAGCAAGGCGGTACAGGGGTGCCTTGCGAGGCTTGACATGGCTCATTTAAATTCATGCACTAACTTGAAACGTCAAGATACTAGGTGCGTGCCGAACGAACGATGCGTTCCTGGCGTCGATATTGCTGCATGATAATTGCCGCCCGCGACGCCCAGGCCCCGGGCAATCATACCAACACATACTGAATTGAACAGAAGATGAGAGATTGCTCTGCGCAGCGTACACGCACTACCCCGGCGCAAACTCCGTATGCAAATGCACGTACATATCGTGGCACTGGTTGGCGCTCATTGGGGCATTGGGGTTGTTACCGTTCGAATTACATGTCTTTCAATATGGCTAGATGGCCCGATCTAAAGAAAACAGACCAATGCGGTACAGAGTGAGATGCAGCACAGAGTGAGATGCTTCGCCCACGTCGATGTTGGTGCAGGCACTTGCGGTGCTAGTTTGACAAAGACCTCTAGCAGTTTTTACCAACACCGGCGTCTGCGTCACGGCACCCACACCGCAGCGCACACGCCGCGATGCAAATAGCGCGACTCAAGTGCCAAACGCAGATGTACTGCCTTCGATGCGCTAGTTGAGTTTGTATTGGGGTTCTCAAGAGTTCGTCTTCCATGTTTTGCAATGTGGCTAGATGGTCCGATCCAACTTAAATTGACCAATGCAGTACACAGTGAAATGCTTGGGCGCTGGTTGAAGTTGTTAGAGGTCGAAGATCTAAACCAAACGGACCGATATGGCAGCTCTAAGTGGGGGTAAGCCTAGCCAATAGCTCAGGGCATACCAGACAATGCAAATCGATGTGCGTCAGCGCTGATGAATATGTAGCAGAGCCACCCAGAGTGTGTTGGTGCCCGTACGGATAGTAAGCACAACCAGCACAACGGTCACAACGTTCATTTTGGAGACGCCAGTATTCTGCCGAAAGTACCTATCGCTCACATTAAGCTGGGTCTTCAACCAGCCGTTGAAAAGCCAAGATACCAAGCACGCACACACGCTATTTAATTTATGCATCGGCTTATTCAGGTACATAAATGGTAGTGTGCGCTTGTGCAGCGTGGCGCTGACGTTGTTAGAGTTCTGGTTTCCATGTTTTTCAATATGGCTAGATGGTCCGATCTAAATAAAACGGACCAATGCACATCCAGCCCCGCGTTTTTAAAGGTATGTACCCTTTGACGATAAGCCAGGCCTCTGCATATTACCAAGGAATTGAATCATGAAATGTCTGTCATTATCCAATTGAAACCATGGCTGGGAAGTCCCGCGAGCCTCGTGAAGCTGCCAAGCTCCCAAAGAAATCGGTGAAGGCCGCTCCCAAGACTGTCGTCCGAGCGGCAGCCGCTCCTGACCTACACATCAACGACGATAATGTCATCCGAGCGGCAGCCGCTCCCGACCCACACCCCAACGACGAGAATATGATCCGAGCGACAGCAACCCCTGACCCACACCCCAACGACGAGAATGGTACGTCGGGCCCAGCGACACTGACTCCGTACGAGCGCATGAAAAAGTTGCTTGCTGCAAAAGATGATCGCACAGACACCGTCGTCATGAACACTGTGGAAGGTATGCGTTGTTTGTGCACAATATTATCGATGTAGCGGGCACTGATGACGCTTTTGCTTCACCTAGGATTGAAAGCCCGTCTACAAGAACAGGATGAAAGCGGTTCCGGTGTGGTTAGTGGTGTGATTCGAATGAGACTCCTTTGGGTTTCGGATCACACGTACAAGCAGTGGAATTTGGTTCGACTTCATCTGGTGGATGCCAATGCGCCTGAAAGTCTCGAGGATCAACTAAAGGTTCGCTTAAAGATCCATTGTGTCTTGCACAACTAACGTTACGTGGTTTGTAGGTTTTTCGTGACCCGTACGAAGAGCGCCGCATGGACATTGACTCGCTTTTGCTGACTGCAACACTGTGGAACGTGGAGAGCGGCTCTGAGCTTCTTCCACCGCCCGGTTGCATTGTTGACATCAAGGAGTACAACAACCTACGATTGTACGGCAAAACGCAATGCCAACTGACAGCACGACTGAGCCAGATGAGCTGGATTGGCCAGAAGCTGTAGTGTATGAATGCGGAAATGTGTTGCATATGTCTAGTAATTTGAAGAGCGTTTTAATCGAGGTCCGAATTAGCTTAATCGCTCCTATTTAGAATGGGTACATACTTGCGACCGTTCCGCAGCTCCAACTCATTCCTCAAGTTGCGCCGTCGACGACAAGTGAGTGCTATGATGCCATGATGCGGCTCATGTAACTCGTGTATTAATGCAAATGTGCAGATGACAAAACGGCAGGGATCAACGAACTACTCCAGCGGCGAGATGGAACACTTGTTGGCGCTCGTACGTCAGCACCTTCCCGCCACGAAGCCCGAGTGGATCGACATGTCAGCAGCGTATAACGCAACCAAAGAACCCCAATGGAAGCGACGGGGCGCGGTCAGTCTGAAGCGGAAGTTCCGCAGCATGGGCTTGCCTTCGAAACGTGGTGACTCTCGATGGACAGACGCAACGCGCTGGGTGCAAACGATGATGAAGCAGCAACGTCAGAGAGCAATTGAGAGGCGCATCACAGAGACCCCTCCCTCACAAGTGCAACGAGCTTCCTCGGAGCTGCCTCCTGTGCGCGATGGCTTCGTAGAGCCAAGGTCGACGGGGTCAAGTCTTCCTGCGAGATCAACGGAGTCATGTCTTCCTGCGGCTCTGCATTCAACCGATGAGGTCAAGCAATTGCTGTCATGGCTGCAGGAGCACTTTGTACTCCACCCACCAAGCGAAGGAAGGGATGCTCCGAGCCTGAAGGAACTTCTCCTGCAGCGCAAATCAGATCGGCGAGCGGCCAGACGTCATCACAAAGAGCTGTTGCAGAGTATGGCTCTGCTGAAGGTTACTTTAGAGAGCTTGTTTGCTTGTTGGGATTAATTTATCATGCCGAGCCGGATAAGTGAAAGGGCAAGCCGTACGGGTAGTGTAGCTGCACGCACGTTAAAGAAGCAATCGTTGCCGTTGAAGTTGAGTGGTATTGGTTCAGATGGCTCAGCCAAATATGTTTCATCCCGCTGACTATATTTGACAGCTAAGCCTCTACGATAGCTGCGTCTCATTTGCGGATTCACCTCGGACATCAACATGCATGACAGCGCGCGGCAAGATAAGCCCCAAACGCCACCGAAAAATCATTCGAGACGGCATCCAAGGTATCACTAACGCTGCTGTACGCCGGCTAGCCCGTCGTGCTGGTGTGATGCGGATCTCCGGGCTCGTGTATTTTGAGACGAGAGCAGTGCTGCGCGTGTTCCTTACCAACCTGGTGCGAGATGCCGTGACGTACACAGAACATGGAAACCGGAAGACCGTCACGCGCATGGACGTCCTGTTCGCTCTCAAGCACCAGGGAAGAACCCTATACGGCTTTTAACAATTCAAGATAAAGTCGCGAGCTGCACGAAGCAGCTCTGCCCAAACTTTCGGTGTTTCCTTATTTGGTCATGTTGCATACCAGGTCTACATAAGCTTCTATTCTAACTCGCTACACATCGACGTCAGCTAGTCGTGCTAATGGCAGGAAACGCGGATAGCACCGCAGTGTGAATGTGTACGGCAAAATACTTCACGTCACCCGCACTTCAACTCTTATCACTGACAAGCGTGGATATTTGACCAATCAAAGTGCGTTCATCTTACTGACAGCTTAGCAACAGCTCATCAGCAAGATAAGATGCGCTCTCCATTAATTGGTCGAAACAATTGACTACTTGATTGATCAAAACTACAAAACAGCTTTCAAAAAGCTTGCCATTGATGATACTTATCAGGTTCCTGAGGTATTAATTCCTACTTCGCTCACGATACTTATTACACCTGATTTTATTATTCACCCGTTTAAAAACCGATATTTCATTTACAGGGTATTCATTCTCCACTCCGTCTCCACTTCAGCGTAGATTTATTTTCCTATTTCTTAACGAACTGTGGTTCCGCCGTGACAACCGTCCCGGGCTCGCCAATATTTTGTTACCCTGCGCAGGTAACGAAACCGATCTTTGTACCGGTATTATATACACGTGGACCACGCACATTCTACGTGCACCACGTACATTTGTACGGGCGTGGCTTGCTAACGCCGCGGTATCAACCGGTATTCCCCTCGTTTTTCCCTCTATACGACGTGAACCACACAGAACCTTGGTGGGCCACACAGAACTTTGCACGCCGAGCGCCATTTCCTTCGATTCCTTCTACCACGTGGACCACACAGACTGGAGACCGGCGTAGGGAGCGCACGGATCTCGGTAGCGCACACCACATTGGGATGCGCTGTGGAGTGCCCCACACGAAATGGGATCGATTTTAAGATTTCGGGCCTGAATGCGAAGCCGCGGGGAGGCCCTTACATGAACCTTCGCGGCGTGGACCGCAATAAAAACTTTGGGCCCGATGCATGGAGACCGCACCTGGAGGGATCGACTGCAGGCGAAGTGAGCCACTACGGTACATGCCGCTCGGGCAGCATCAGCCTCATTCTTCATTTTGTGCCGCTGGGGAAGAGGTAAGCCGCGCGTGCATTTGCTGGCGCTTCATTTCGAGGGTGCGTACTGATTGATGTGGCTTGTTTTGCGTGCCACCAGCCCCGCGACCAGCAGCAGCAGCATTGCCGGGGTCGATGCAAGGTAATCTGCGCGTGCATGCGCTTCATTTGAACCTACTGATTGCTGTGCCTTGTTTTGCGTGCCACCAGCCGCGCGACCACCAGCAGCAGCAGCAGCGGCGGCGGCGCCGGCAGCAGCAGCATTGCCGGGGTCGATGCAATGTAAGCCGCGCGTGCATTGCTGGCGGTTCATTTGAGGCTGCCTACTGATTGCTGTGCCTTATTTTGCGTGCCACCAGCCCCGCGACCAACAGCAGCAGCGGCGCCGGCAGCAGCAGCAGCAGCGTCAGTATTGCCAGGGTCGATGCAAGGTAAGCCGCGCGTGCATGCGGTTCATTTTCGGCTGCCTACTGATTGCCGTGCCTTGTTTTGCGTGCCACCAGCCCCGCCTGGAACGAGGCCGAGCTGGTCACTGCCGCACCGCCACCACAACCAGCAGCGGCGGCAGCAGAAGCAGCAGCATTGCCGGGCGAAGATGCGGCTAATGCAAGGTAAGCCGTGCGTGCATTGGTGGCGCTTCATTTGCGGCTGTGTACTGATTGCCGTGCCTTTGTTTGTGTGCCACCAGCCCCGCGTGGAAGCCGGCTAGCGACATTCGCACCACCACTACGACCAGCAGCAGCGGCAGCCGCAGCAGCATTGCCGGGCGAAGATGCGGCTAATGCAAGGTAAGCCGTGCGTGCATTGCTGGCGCTTCATTTGCGGCTGTGTACGGATTGTTGTGCCTTTGTTTGTGGGCCACCAGTCCCGCGTGGAAGCCGGCTGGCCACATTCGCACCACCACTACGACCAGCAGCAGCGGCAGCCGCAGCAGCATTGCCGGGTGAAGATGCGGCTAATGCAAGGTAAGCCGTGCGTGCATTGCTGGTGCTTCATTAGCGGCTGTGTACTGATTGTTGTGCCTTTGTTTGCGTGCCACCAGCCCCGCGTGGAAGCCGGCTAGCCACATTCGCACCGCCACTACGACCAGCAGCAGCGGCGGCAGCAGCAGCAGCACTGCCGGCCAAGGCACAGCAAGATGGAGCTGGTGCAAGGTAAGCCGCGCGTGCATTAGCTGGGGCTTTCTTTGGGGGTTCATACTGATTGATGTTCCTTGTTTTACATGCCAGCCCCGCCTGGAAGGAAGCCGAGCTAGCCACTACCGCACCGCCACCACGACCATCAGCGGCGGCAGCAGCAGCATTGCCGGACAAGGCACAGAAAGCTGGGGCCTGTGATCATCTCATTTATATTGGACCAGATAACTCACTAGCATCACACAAAGTAAGTAATTGTTGTTCTTATTGGACAAAATAACTGCTACCTCTCAAACAACAATGGGTCGACTGAACTAGATGCGCCCGTTATCGCACAACCATCACACACTCTAAAAAAAACAATGTATCCGTCTTCCCAGAAGCACTTGAGCAGAATTTCCACCGCATCGTCATCTATCACCGCGCTCATGGCGCTTGCTAGCTCCCTTGCGATTTGTCGAGTGACCGAAGATGTCCCACATCGAAAAACCTATCTGGGACACTATCTGTGATTTGATTGGCCAATAACACACACACGTATGCCAGTATTGCACACTACATGTACTCACTCAATACTTCTATACTACATGAACCACACAGAACCTTTGTGGAGCACACAGAACTTTGCACGCCGAGCGCCATTTCCTTCGATTCCCTTGACCACGTGGATCACACAGACTGGCGACCGGCGTAGAGAGCGCACGGATCTCGGTAGCGCACACCACATTGGGATGGGCTGTGGAGTGCCCCACACGAAATGGGATCGATTTTAAGGTTTCGGGCCTGAATGCAAAGCCGCGGGGGGGGGGGGGCCCGTCGCGGCGCGGGCCGAAATAAAAACTTTGGTCCCGATGCATGGAGAGCGCACCGGGAGGGATCGACTGCAGGCGAAGTGAGCCACTACGGTACATGCCGCTCGGGCAGCATCGGCCTCATTCTTCGATTCGTGCCGCTGGGGGGGGAGGTAAGCCGCGCGTGCATTTGCTGGCGGTTCGTTTCGAGGGTGCGTACTGATTACTGTGCCATGGTTTGCGTGCCACCAGCCCCGCGACCAGCACCACCAGCGGCGGCGACGGCAGCAGCAGCAGCAGCATTGTCGGGGTCGATGCAAGGTAATCCGCGCGTGCATTGCTGGCGCTTCATTTGCGGCTGCCTACTGATTGATGTGCCTTGTTTTGCGTGCCACCAGCCGCACGACCAGCAGCAGTGGCGCCAGCAGCCAGCAGCAGCATTGCCGGGGTTGATGCTAGGTAAGCCGCGCGTGCATGCGCTTCATTTGCGGCTGCCTACTGATTGATGTGCTTTGTTTTGCGTGCCATCATCCCCGCGACCAGCAGCAGCAGCAGCGGCGCCGGCAGCCAGCAGCAGCAGCAGCATCGGTGCAAGGTAAGCCGCGCGTGCATGCGCTTCATTTGCGGCTGCCTACTGATTGATGTGCCTTGTTTTGCGTGCCACCAGCCGCACGACCAGCAGCAGTGGCGCCAGCAGCCAGCAGCAGCATTGCCGGGGTTGATGCTAGGTAAGCCGCGCGTGCATGCGCTTCATTTGCGGCTGCCTACTGATTGATGTGCTTTGTTTTGCGTGCCATCATCCCCGCGACCAGCAGCAGCAGCAGCGGCGCCGGCAGCCAGCAGCAGCAGCAGCATCGGTGCAAGGTAAGCCGCGCGTGCATGCGCTTCATTTGCGGCTGCCTACTGATTGATGTGCCTTGTTTTGCGTGCCACCAGCCCCGCGACCAGCAGCAGCGGCATTGCCGGGTCGATGCAAGGTAAGCCGCGCGTGTATGCGCTTCATTTGGGGCTGCCTACTAATTGATGTGCTTTGTTTTTGCGTGCCACTAGCCGCGCGACCAGCAGCAGCGGCATTGCCGGGTCGATGCAAGGTAATCCGCGCGTGCATGCGCTTCATTTGGGGCTGCCTACTGATTGATGTTCGTTGTTTTGCGTGCCACTAGCCGCGTGACCAGCAGCAGCGGCGCCGGCAGCCAGCAGCAGCAGCAGCATCGGTGCAAGGTAAGCCGCGCGTGCATGCGCTTCATTTGCGGCTGCCTACTGATTGATGTGCCTTGTTTTGCGTGCCACCAGCCCCGCGACCAGCAGCAGCGGCATTGCCGGGTCGATGCAAGGTAAGCCGCGCGTGTATGCGCTTCATTTGGGGCTGCCTACTAATTGATGTGCTTTGTTTTTGCGTGCCACTAGCCACGCGACCAGCAGCAGCGGCATTGCCGGGTCGATGCAAGGTAATCCGCGCGTGCATGCGCTTCATTTGGGGCTGCCTACTGATTGATGTTCGTTGTTTTGCGTGCCACTAGCCGCGTGACCAGCAGCAGCGGCGCCGGCAGCCAGCAGCAGCAGCAGCATCGGTGCAAGGTAAGCGGCGCGTGCATGCGCTTCATTTGTGGCTGCCTACTGATTGATGGCGCTGGTTAAAACGTCCCTAAAAAGTGTTCTAAAAGTGTTCTAAATGACCTATAACTGCTACAGTCTTTTCGGAAAACTTGCCGGTATTAGAACAGTATTTCGTACTGAATAGACGCAATTAGGTTTCGTTCATAGTGAGTTCTACATGTAGCTGGACACTCGCGCGTTGCCACTCGCCTGCGGACTTAGCGACGACGCTGCGGGGGGCCCGCCCCTCTCTCGCTTCGCTCGGGGGGCGACGCTTCGCGTCCTGCCCCACTCCCTTGCGCCTTACGCTAAGTCATCGGCTTCGGCCAGGCGCGGTGCCTAGAAGAAAAAAAAAACTCCTTGTCAGGGCACCTACTCCGGCCCACGGGCCGACCATTGCAGACCTTCGCTTCGCTTCGGTTGCAAACGGTCTCTCTGAGACCTCTGTGGGCGCACATGTCGCCCTCCGACGTTCCCAGTCCAGGTTATTTATCACAGTTTTATGTCAAATTCTCGAAAACGGTTGCAATTTGGAAATATATTTTAGAACGTTTAGAGCAGTTAGAGTAGTATTAAGGACGTTTTTTCTGGGACGAGTCTGCCCGAATCTAGACCAGACTCATCAATAGTTTGCCGGATATAAATGCGATCTTGAACACGCATCAAAGATGGCCGTCTGTGAGTGTTGGTCCACAATTTCCGAAATTTCTAAAATCTTAAGGATACCCCCTTTCGGATCTGATCGGTAATGCTGTATCTCGATAGGGGGGGGGGGCGTATGTAAATCGCACGAGTGGGGACGCTACGAGCGACTCACTTGTACTAACTACTCAGCGTCTCTATCTTTGTGTCTATCTGTGTAGACGTTGGGTGCCGATGTGAACGTGACCCGCGCGCTGCTGTTCGTGCTCGAGAGCCACGACGACCAATTGCGCAAGTTACTGCTGCTCATGATCTGGGAGGTGGTGCAAACACTCAATTGGAACGAGCACTTCCATGCCAACTCGGCCACGACAAGCTGTACGGCTTCAAAGCACGTACTCGAGCTGTACAATTGGAAGTGTATTGTGTCGAATAATAGGACAGAGATGTTCTTGATAAACACAATGAATTTCAATGATTAGTGTTGACCAACACTTACGCAAACTGTGCATGATCCATATACCCTGTAGCGAAACAAACATATTGTAGTCTTGTTTGTTGATGTCGCGCAGATGCAATTCCAATGAAATTAACGTGACAACACAAAAGTTGTAGCTGGATGGGCTCTGCCACGGGTGCATGTACTAGCGATTCGGTCGATTCGGGTGCCGACTCGACGGATTCGGCAGACTCGATCGTAGATTCGGCAGACTCGATCGTAGATTCGGCAGACTCGATCGTAGACTCCGTAGACTCGGCATTGGACTCGGCAGACTTGATCGTAGGTTTGGTGGACTCAGTCAAAGAAAGCATGTGATTCACTTGGTCAGCCACGTCGTCCGGCCAATTAACCCGGAGGCAACTGTACTGATTGAAGACGTCTTCGCTGAGACGGTGGTTGTACACGCGAGAGCGCAGTGTAACTCGGACTCTCCAGTCATACATGCCAAACTGAAGACAGGTTCTCAGCTAATACATTTTACAATGTACAAAAGTCAATGTGATGAGAACAACAACCCCAGTTGTAGAGTATACGTACTCGAGCCATACAACCAACGTTGCGCGTTTTTTGCTTCTCGTCACTTCCCCTGTTCCGAGGTCTCTCGTAGTGAGCGCAGCGGGGCAGCTTGCTGTAATTCTCGAATCGCGCTACTGGAATAGTGCGCGACAATGACTCGTCGTCGCCTTTGTAGTTCTCTAGAATGCGCTGGGTCCGCGCTCGCAGTCTCACCACAATAAAGCTAATTGGAGCTCAACATGAGCAAGACGTCATAGTGTTGGAACGTCGATAGGCAATTAGATGAAAACGACGCAACAAACCTGGTATGTCTTCGCTTGGTATCGCTCAAGAGACGCCTGGAACTCGGACCAGGAGTCAAAGATGGTTTGCTCCATCTCTGGGGCAGTCACGCTAATGGTCGTGGACGTTGCGCCATCCTGAGGGACTTGATGACCCTCTTCCTCCTCGTCGTCTGTATCTAGTCTGCGCTTTGCCTCCCCCCTTGCCGATCTGCTAGCGACCATATTCGCGCGGAGGCAGCGGGTAGCGGAGGCTGAATTTGAGTCCCGCGATTCTCGAATGGGAGCGAACGACAGCCTTCCATTTTTTTCAAACTTTTGGGATCGAAAAAATCGGATGAAGGAGTGGTGGTCCTTTAGTGGTTAGGGCATCAGTCCAGAGAGTTTCAGACAGTTGCATTGCTAGCGAATGCCAGATTCGGGCAGCAGCCACTTCGTTTTTTCTGGCCCCTGATTGATGTGCCTTGTTTTGCGTGCCATCAGCCCCGCGACCAGCAGCAGCAGCAGCAGCATTGCCGGATGAGGCACAGCAAGATGGAGCTGGTGCAACGTAAGCCGCATGTGCATTTGCTGGCGCTTTCTTTGATGGGTTCATGCTGATTTCTGTTCCTTGTTTTACATGCCACCAGCCCCACCTGGAAAAACACCGAGCTAGCCACTACCGCCCCCCCCCCCCACGACCAGCAGCGGCGGCAGCGGCAGCAGCAGCAGCATTGCCGGTTGAGGCACGGCAAGCCGGGGTCCGTGAGCATCTCATTTATATTGGACCAGATAACTCACTAGCATTACACAAAGTAACTAATAGTTGCTCTTATTGGACAAAACAACTTCTGCCTCTCAAAAAATGGAACGACTGAACTAGATGCGCCCGTTATCGCACAACCAGCACACTCTAAAAAAAACAGAATCACAGCAACACCAGAGCGAATTGGTGCACACCACTACAGCAAGCAGAACGGATGGCTCTGAGTGCGAAGGAAACCAAGAAGCGCAAATGTGACGGTGGCCAAGTCGCGCCGGGTTCACACAAGCGGAAGAAGCTAGAAGCAGGAAGCGCAAGTGCGAGTGCGAGTGCGAGTGCAGTGAAGACGGCAACCCAAGGCAAAGGCGCCACTACTTCTCCGACGGGCAAGACAGTGCGCAAGACGGGTGCCGGCAAGGCAACGACATGCAAGACAGCGAGCAAGACGGGTGCCGGCAAGGCAACGACGGGCAAGACAGTGAGCAAGCCGGGTTCCGGCAAGGCAATGAACCAAGACGCGTCTGGTGAAATCCAAGATATGGAGATGGTGCAGAGTTTGGTGGAGCAACAAGCGGCCACGATTGCCAGTGAACAACCGCTTAGCATTGAAGAAGTTGAGCAGGCGTACGATGCGCTCGTGAAGATGCACGCGCGGTGGAGAAAGGGTAAGCGTCAACTTGGCCGCCGAAAGAAGGGCGACTTCAAACTGAGCGCATCCCAGGTGGAGCTCATAGCAAATCGATACCGGGTGGCAAGACAGACGAACACGACTGTGGACTACGAGGGCGCATCGACTAACAAGAACTTTCATTTATTCAATGCCGACAAGTTGAGGGACCAAGAACCATACGTGATCGCAATGCTACGGATGGCGCTGGAGCAACAACGACAGATTGACGACGGGAATCCTGAAAAGACAAGCGACAATTGGGCTGATGAGGTGGTGCAGTTGAAATTGAAGCACAAGCACGAAATCGACGCATTTTTGCAGACCATTCGCGAGCTGGAGGGCGCAAATTTGCGCCTCAAGGCTGGACGGCTGCAGACGTCAGACAATTCTGTCCAAGCGTCACTAAAGGAGGCGGAAGGACCAAACTCGACAACAAATGAAGAACTTGAGTCGCGGAAGAAGCAGATAAACGAGTTGCAGACGCATGCTAAGAATGTCCAGGCTGAAAATTTTCAGCTTAGGGGGCAACTGGATCTGCAATGTACAGCAGTGATATCTCTCGAAAGTAGACTGGAGGAGGTGAGAGCAGATAATGCAAAGCTGAAGCAGAAAGTTGAGGCTCTTGAGACTACTCACGCGATGCAAGAGAATTTGGATAAAAGAACGGTGGAGCTGAATGAACAGGCGCGCGATCAGAAGTTGGAGCGGGCCACTCTGGCCGTGGAGAAGAAGAAGCACGCAGAGACAGTGGAAGAAGACAAGGTTGCTCACCAGGCATGGATGAGAGATCGCGACGCCACCCTTAGTGAGTTACATGGGTTACAACAAGAGAATACCAAGATTGGCGACTACTCTAAAGCAGTGAATGAGTGGATTTCGAAGTGCTGTAATGCAGAACGGGAGAAGAAGGCTGCGCAGAATGACTACAATGGATTGCAGTGCATCAGATCAAACTTGGACAAAGAGTTAAAGGATTCCCGAAATGCCGTGCAAGATTTGGAGAAAGAGTTAAATGATTCCCGACACGCCGTGCAAGATTTGGAGAGAGAAAACGCGGACCTGTGGTTGTGGATGCGCTCGCTGGATGCCTGTTGTGATGTCGAGATTGCGACCAACAAGTTTGTTTCAGCCCGCATCGCTGCCTGTACGTTCTTTTTGCTGAGGTACTTGTAATGTTTTTTTTTCTAACTACAGTTTGGTGTTGTGTGAAGTTCAAGACATGTCGGGAAGGGAAAGACGCGATTTTTATGTGGCAAAATATGAGGAACTTTATCCAGACCGTGGTGGTGATCTGGATTGCCAGATGAAAGCATTCACGCACACTCGAAACCGAATCTGCCACGACGGTGTCATTCGCGATGTCTCGCATGAAGAATTCCAACGGAAGGGAAATGACATTCGAGAAATGCTGGCTGACTTAGGAGCATGAACTACCCCTGCTACCTTGTAGCGCAGTTCAACGATGCATATTTAACACCAAATCAACCTGTTGCTTACATTAATTGTTGTGGGTTCTTCGCTATGACATAATGAATGGCGAGAAAAAGTGCCACCCCTGCTAATGCTGAAGCCCACAGAGTAGCACCACATACTTCGCATAAACCCAGGTACTCTCCACGGTGTCCGCTAGAATCTGGTTGATCCCGTATTGCCAGTCGCTCGGAGCCTCCATTCTTGTTTGCCGTTGCGAATTATGTTGTGTTGTCAACTAAGTACTGCTTGGTCAGGGCAGTTGACCCCCCCCCCTCAATCACGCCAAGGTTGCCCCCCATTGGCCAAAAGAAAACTACCGTGAATGAAAAGTTTTCACTCCTTTCAGTGAAAGTTCGCTGAAAGGCACGGTACCCAGTCCAATGCATGATTATTTCATGTTTCCAGGTCGTCCGAGGGGTTGTTAGCTAACGTGAACACACACATTGAAATCGGGATGATGAGCGGATGCGGTAAGGCTCAACGAAGAAGTCGCAGGTATTTTATGCAATTGGATCTCTGGTATCGCGTGTGTGCTGCATGTGAGAAAATGCCGGCAGTACTGACGATTTTCGCTCTCTTGTTCTGTGTGCCGAGCCAAGGGGGAATTCACGAAGAGTGGATACCAACCAAGCCAAGTCACCGGAGCGGAAGCTACCGGCCCTTATCACCTGGCTCAATAAATTCCAGATATCTTGCACTTAGCAATGTAGATAGACAAGCTGATCCTTTCTCTCTGTGTCTCTTGTGTTGTCTGTGTTGCATGTGCGATAGCCCTGGCGGCACTGGTGACTTTGGCTCTCCTGTTTCGTGTGTGTGTGTCTGTGTGTGTTGGATGTGAGAAAACGAGTGTATGGAAATTGGAGACGCGACGAGTAGTTATGCAAGCTTTTTCAATTGGTGCGTATTTCTACCGATTCGCTTGAGATATAAGCAATTCCTGGTGTTTCCTGGTGGTCATCGCGAGCACTGCAGCGCCTATTATCCGAATCACCAACCGTGGACCGCTGGTGAGCAGGCATACTTTACATAATCTCAAAGATAGTATTTGTTCATGCAGCAAACCACATTAACCTCGATCATATTAGACGAAATGATACCTATAACTACACTACACGAATTGGTCGGTTTGTGGTCGTGGCTGGTCCTTGCGTTTTTAGCGCGCGTCATTCTTTTGGGGAGAATTCACGGCTCGAGGTGGCGCGCCGCGGGTTGGAAGCTAATGTCATGGAAGCGGATCAGGTGACGACGCAGAGACAGACGCGTTCCCTCGAACTTGCAGTTCTCCACAATGCAGATTGGGCGGTCAATTCCGCGCGTATCGTCGATCTCCGTAACCACGGTGGGGCGGTGGTCGTGTGGGTGGTCGTCGTGGGCAGCACCGTAGACAATGATGTAGTACTCTGTCGGGAATCTCTCTCGGACTTGCATGACTTCGGTGAGGTTGCAGTGGTGGCTCGTTGTTTGGGTGCTTGAGACGCAGCGGAATTAAGAATAAGCACGTGGGCATGCATATCCAAAGGCCAAGGCCATAAGCCCGAACCTCTAGGCCTGCACGGCGAGCTTGGTGAGGCGGAGACGACCCTTGGTGAGGAGCAGCGATAACCGACACCCATTGGCACCTGTGCGTGCCTGGACCATCGATAAAATAATGGTCCATGCGCTCGGCGAGGAGGCGTCCACGAAACTATTGCGTTGCACGAGTTTAAATGCGAGAAGCTATGTGAGCTCCTTATAAGATGCCATGCCAACGCTGAGGTGGAAGCAGGTGCGTTCGTGAACCCATTGAAATTGGCACAATGAGCAGATGCGGGTAAGTCTAAGCCAAGAAGTCGCAGGTACTTTGTGTAATTAGCTCTCTCGTATCACGTGTTATCGCGTGTTGTTGTTCTTGTTGAAGTAAGCGGGATCAAAACTACTTGACTGGGCCTTCTGAGCCAATAATACTTCACTTCAACTTCAACGATTGCTTTAGCGTGTTCTCGCGCTGTACAGCGCGTGACACTTAGGCGTCGAGCGCCAAGAACTTTGCCGCTTGGCGTTTTTTGGGTAATTGATGGGGCATCCTGGCGGCCACTGAAGTCATCAATCGTGTAGCAGCGCCGGCAGGCAGCAAAGGCGCAGGTAGTTGCATTGGGTGTGGTTGCAGGTGCTTCTACCCAGCGCACCCCTGCAGCCTGCCGCTATCTATGACACGCTGGTCGTCGCACGCAACGGCTTTGTGACGGACGAGATTACACACAGGCGCTTAGATTTTACCGAGCATCCATTAGCTAGTGGTGGTGATGGTATGAAGCGCGGAGGGCACCATTGCGCAGCCGAATACTTGCACTAAAATAGTATCACTGACAAGCATGGATATTTGACCAATCAAAGTGCGTTCATCTTGCTGACAGCTTAGCAACAACTCATCAGCAAGATTTGACAATAAAAAAATTGAATATTGACCAATCAAAGTGCGGTCATCTTAGTGACAGATTGTCAACGGAGCTATGTGCAAGATTTCAAGATCAAAAAATCGAATATTGATAACTTGAAGTGCATTTATCTTCTGGACAGCTTGTATGCTAAGCTCATGTGAAAGATAAGAAAATCAAGATGCTGTCATTTAGCAAGCCAAAATTGTTCGCCCGACAAAGCTACTAATCGCTCTGTTTCTCCAAGTATTCCATGCAACGTTGAATCGAGTCGCAACGCTGGTGGAACGAGAGGTGGTCTGTCTTATCAGCAGCACCATGTTCGTGGCACAGGAAGTTCCGCGTTTGAAAAAACTCATTGAGGTCTTGTTCCAGGCTGCCTGCGTCTTTCGGGTTGACTTTTTTCATTTTCTCCACGACGACATGGCATTGTTCCAGTCTCGACATTTTCAAGTCTGTTTGTAAAACCAGCAACACAACGTAAGTCAGCAAGAAAGCAAGTGCACACTACATTCCAAAAGAATACGTACAATCATGGTTGCGTTTCCCGATAAAGGTTTCAATGCAGTGCTCCGTGTCGCAGCATGCAGCGTACGAGTCCAGCTTCATCTTCAATTCATTGGCGCGTTTGATCTCTTGATCCCTTTCGTAACGCAGGTAATCCGCATTTTGATTCGCAACGTCGCGGTCATCATTTGCCGTGTCAATTGCACGCTGGCACTCAGCATAGCTTTGCTTAGTAGTCCTCACGCGTAAATCGTATCGGGATTTTTCCAGTTCCAGTTTCGCCCACTCGTCCTTGACACTCTCGCGTCCCGCTTTCAGGTCCTCAGCTTCTGCAACAAGCTTCTCGCGTTCCGCTTTCAGGGCATCAGCTTCTTCGGCAAGCATCCGCTCCTCTTCAGCAAGTCTGTTGCTGTAATGGGGCCAGGATTGGCCAGTGACCTTTTCAAGGAAAAGAGATGTTCTCTAGTGTGGACCACACTGACTGGGTATCACCCACTATGAGGGGTACAGTGTACCAGTGTTCCTTATATAGAGTGTTCACGGTAGTGATCCTTATATAGAGTGTTCACGGTAGACCCCTCCAATGTACTGAGCTAAGTTAGCTCGGTCGTACTTAGGACGAAGACGCACGGGAGCCAACCGCTGAGGAAGATCGCCATTTAAACAGGGATTCAGTATGCAGATAGAAAGCAGTAGATAGAACCTTTAGAGTGTTATTAATACAAGACAGTTTAACTCTAACCTTCAGTTGTACAAGCCTCCTTAATACTTGGTATTAGTAGGAGACCGATAAGGCAGGGCCTTTTGTACTAAGAGCAACAGAGACGCCAGGCGTCTGTTGTGGTTAGCGTGTTACGCTTCCTCTAAGCTACGGTGCGTGTGACCCCCCGTCACACCTGGTAGCACTTGTAGTCAATCCCGCGACCGACGCGGATCTCTACAATCAGGGTCTCTTTGAGTATGGAAGACTCAGGGAGTCGGCTGCCGGCGCGGCAGGACTTTCCTCACCTCTCCGATGCCCACTGGGCTACGCTGGAGAAGATGGTCAGCCTGCTAGGCGAGGCAGCCTTCGCTGGATTCCCCAACCTTCCTGCCGAGCAGCAAAGGGCGCGCGTGGAACGCTTCGACAAGTACGAGTCGTCGCTGATTGCTCACGTGAGCGCTGCTGCGCAGGAAGCCGCTCGTGCGACGATGCGAGCTGAGGCACAGAGTGCGGCACAAGCGTCCGCCACGAACACGGCCTCATTCGCTGCGCGTCCAACCACGACGAAGCCCGTCAAGATGTCGGTACCGACGTTCGACGGCAAAGACTCAGACAGTCTTGTGTTCTGGGTCCGCGAGATCGAGATCGCGCTAAGCGCTGGTCAGATCTACGACGCGCGGGCTCAAGTGGCGTTTGCGCTATCCAACCTTGGAGGGCGCGCACGCGCATGGGCTATGGCCCGTGAGACGGCGACTCCGGGGTATTTCACCTCGTGGTCGTTCATGGAACAGGAGCTACGCTCTACATTCCTCCTTGCCAATGTGGCATACCGCCACCGCTCCAGTTTCTTGCGATGCAAGCAAGGTAAGCGGTCGCTTCAAGACTACGTCATGGAGCTCCACAACCTCGAAGCCGCTATGGCCGGAGCACCCCTCTCTGAGGACGTCAAGGTGACTGTCTTCATGGACGGTGTTCGTACAGGTCCGGTTCGGACGGAGCTCTTCCGGCGTCAGCCGAAGACCTTCAATGAGGCGGTCCACATTGCTATGTTGGAAGACCACTGCGTGCGCTCAGCGCAAGGGCACACGTCTCATGTCGAGGCCAGTGAGGGTCCCACTCCGATGGAGATCTCCCTTGCCGAGTCGGCACGCTCCCAGAAGACGCAACGGGCGAGTGGGCGCTGTTTCGGTTGTAACCAACCTGGTCACTTCCGTCGGAACTGCCCCACCAACCCATGGAAGGCGCCACGCGACAAGAAGTACGCGGCGCGTCCGGCTCTCAACAGCCTCGAGGCGACAGAGTCGGAAAACGGCGACTCCCAGTAGGGGCGGGACGCCCTGCTGGGAGACTTCGCTCCTCTACGAGGAAGGTGAATCCCTCACCAGCCTCTCCAAAGGAGCAAGTCCCTGGGACGACACTTCTGTGTCTCTCCGTGGCCGCCGCGCGGTCTAACCTCGTGGTCGTCACTGCCAGCGTGAAAGGGTACCCCGAACCGATGACGGTCCTGATCGATTCAGGAGCGTCGTTTAACTTTGCGACGAAAGCCAGTGTGGCTAGGAACAGTGCATTGTATGCTAGTGCTTTAGAAGCTTCTAAGAGTAATACCAATGTATCTGTTCGCTTAGCGACTGGTTCCATCGTGTCTACACGCAAGGTTACGGTACCCCTAAGCGTGAAGTTTGACGACTTCAATTCGGTCGAACCGTTCATTGTCTTGGACATGGATGATCGGTACGATCTTATCCTCGGTATGCCTTGGCTTGCTAAGCACGAGCCGTGGATAGACTGGCGTAGTCGCACCATTGGTGCCAGCCACAACCCCCTCGCGGACAGAGCCCTGGCGGGTCATGTCCCCTCCTCTTCCCGAGACGGGTTTGTGCATGAGCACCGTGTGCCACGCGGCGAACGGCAGTTTGCCGGCACTTCAGAAGTGTTGGAATTGCCCATGGCATTGCCTCCACGAGCGCGGGAGCTCGAGGTAGGTGGTGGAGAAGATCCGCAGGATCCTAGTACCTCTCTGGGTAGAGAACAGGATTCTGCAGTTGGCAACCGAGTTGCACTTGCCCCAGGGGCAGTGAAGACTCAAGGCGCGGACGCTGCAGCAGCTCGCGCAGGAAGGGGTGGTAGCGTCCGAGCTCCCCCTACGCAAGGCGTGGTGGCTGGTTCAGCCCACGTCGAGAAAGGCGCTGGAGTTGTGGCTCGCGCAAACAAGAGTGGTCGAGTCGGAACTCCCACTACGCAAGGCGTTGTAGCTGGTTCAGCTCGCGCGACAGAAGGCGCTAGAGCTGGTGCTCGCGCAATCACGAGTGGTCGAGTAGGGGCTCCCACTTTCAAGGACAACAAGAGTGACAAGGTCACGAGCACGCCCATGGCAGAGGCGTCTAGCCGCGATGCGGATTCCGCGGCTGAGGGCAAGGTCCCTCAGGTAGTCGACGTCTTCACGGGCGAACCCAAGGTGGGGGAGGTGTTGACTCCATTACCCACAGTAGCAGAGCTACTTGAGCTCGAGGAGCTTTCGTATGTGGAGTTCATGGATTCTCTCAAGGCGGGAGAATTGGCAGAAGTGGTTCTGCTTCGCCCTGAAGGCAGCTCATTGGAGCTCAACTCCTCGTCGGTCATGGACCCCGAGGTGTTGGAAGACGAGCGAACCTCTAAGAGGCAGAGGCGGTATGGCGCTGCCATTTTGAAGGACCCCTCGGATCCATATTACGGCCTTCTGAAGGAGTTTTCGGATGTCGTGAGCGACGACCCCCCTTCGGTCCTTCCTCCGGACAGGGGTGTGAGGCATGAGATTGATCTCGTGCCAGGTACTAAGTACTGTACCACGCGGCAGTGGCCGCTTCCGAAGGAACAGGTCGACGTCATCGACGCTTTCTTTGCGGCAAAGCACGCCGCTGGCATGGTGCGCGAGTCTAAGTCGCCACATTCGTCACCGACGTTCTGTGTGCGCAAGCCCAATGGGAAGTGGCGCATGGTGCACGCCTTCAACAAGTTGAACGCGGCAACCATTCCGGCGTCAACGCCTATTCCTAGGAAGGATGTGTTGCAGAACAACATGGCTGGTTGCACGATCTTTAGTGCACTCGACATGGTCGACGGCTACTATCAGCTGCTGATGCGTGAGTCGGACATTCCGCTTACTGCTGTGAGCACTCCCAGCGGGATGTTGTGGGAGTGGTTGGTCATGCCCCAGGGGCTGTCCAATGCACCCGCCACGTTCAACAGGCTCGTAACGCAGCTCTTCAGGCCGATGCGGCAGTTCGTACAGACGTACTTCGACGACATCTTCGTGCACAGTCGTGCGTCTGAAGGGAAGACGGCCGTCGAAGCCCATCTTGGTCACCTCCGTGAGGTTCTCTTGTGTATGCGCGAGAATCGCCTCTATGCAAACATCAACAAGTGTATCTTCGGAGCCGAAGAGATTCCCTTTTTGGGCTGCTTCCTTGGGAAGGACGGTGTCCGTGCGGATCCGGAGAAGGTGTGTGCTATTGCACAGTGGCCGGTGCCCGTCTCGCAGAAGGACCTGCGTAAATGGCTCGGTCTGGCCAACTACTTGCACAAGTATAGTGCCAATTACGCCGAGATGGCAAGGCCACTAACGAATCTTCTCAAGAAGGATGCCGTGTGGTCATGGACCTCTGAGGCTCAACAGGCTTTTGAAGCTATCAAGAGCAGCCTTCAGAGCGCTCCGATCCTGGCACTGCCCGACGAGGATCGTCCCTTCAGTGTGGTATGCGATGCATCTGACTTTGCCATTGGCTGTGCCCTGCTGCAGGTGGATGCCGAAGGCAGAGAACGAGTAGTGTCTTTCCAATCTCGCCAATTGAAGGCGGCGGAAAAGAACTACCCTGTCCACGACAAGGAGCTCTTGGCGATGAAGTACGCCTTGGTCAAGTTCCGGGTGCACCTGTTAGGTCGAAAACCCTTTGTGATCTACACAGATCATGCCTCGTTGAGGACGGCGACGTCGTCGCCTCACCTCTCTCAGCGCATGGCGCGGTGGCTCTCATTCTTCGCTGAATATAACTTCACGGTGGAGTACAAACCAGGAAAGCAGAATGTCCTAGCGGACGCGCTCTCCCGGCGGCCAGATTACGAGTTGGCACATCTGGCCTACCTCGAGTCACCGCTCTATGAGCTTATTCGCGAGGCGTATGCCGAAGATGGCGACCTTGTAGGTCTAGTGGAGGCACTGAGTGCTCCAACCAAGGCCGTCGAGCTCACGGCGCGGCAACGTTCACGTCTGCACCGCTACTCGGTAGCAGAGGGCTTACTCTACTACCAAGTAGACGGGGGCGACGAGCCTCGCATTGTCGTTCCGAACGACGAGGATCTACGTCATCGTGTCCTCTACGAGGCTCATGACACGCCGCTTAGCGGTCATCTGGGGCGGGAGAAGACGTACACGTCTGTGGCCCGCAACTTCTGGTGGCCCCACATGTACAAATGGGTACGTAAGTACGTACAGACATGTGAGACGTGTCAGCGCGTCAAGCCTGCGCCCTCGGCGTCAGCTCCTTTGATGAGCTTGCCGGTGCCGGCGGATTGCTGGCGCTCTGTGAGCATGGACTTCATCTTCGAGCTCCCGGCCGACACGCGTGGCCACATTGGCATATTGGTCTTTGTGTGCCGCCTTAGTAAGATGGTGCGGCTGGCCGCTGTGCGGAAGAGTGTGACTGCGCCTCAGGCGGCTCAGATCTTTGTGGACAATGTCTTCCGTAACCACGGCCTCCCCGAGGCATTCGTGAGTGACAGGGACCCGAGGTTTGTGTCCCACTTTTGGCAACACCTCTTCCGCCTGCTAGGCACGAGGTTAGATATGTCCACAGCGGACCATCCTCAGACCGATGGTCAGACTGAGCGGGTGAACAGGGTTCTGGAAGACATTCTTCGTAGTGTCTGCGCAGCAGAGCCCACGAAGTGGAGTGCGCTTCTTCCACAGGTGGAATTTGCGCTCAACAATGCTGTGCATTCGTCCACGGGCTTCACTCCGTTCTACGTGAACGGACTGCGGCACCCGCGTACGCCGCTGACGTTACCCCCAGTCTCGAGTTTGGGTGGGGGAGAGGCTAATGCCGAAGACCCAAGGGGCCTTAAAGGCCTACGAACGTCCGTAAAACGGAACCTGCTCTCGTTTATCGAGACTGGTGAAGCTGTCAGACAGCGCGTACGTGACGCCATGGCCGCTGCCCAAGACACTCAGAAGGAACACAGTGATCGCCAAGGGCGTAAGAACACGCAAGTGTTTAAGTTGGGAGACCAAGTCTTATTAAATGCCAAAAACCTTCCTACTCAGGCGGTCTCCGCTGTAGGCAGCACCAAGCTGCGACCTCGCTTCGTGGGGCCGTTCACGGTCATCGGGGTCCACGGCCACGCCTACACGTTGGATCTACCATCATCCATGGCCACGCACTCGACGTTCTACGTTGGCTTGCTCAAGCCCTATCGCCCGGCGGAGGCTGTTGAGCCTGAGGAGCCGACTGCGTCGCAGAATACTGCTGGAAGGCACTCGCCATCATCCGGACGAGCTCTTCCGAAGGAAGCTGGGCAGGAGCAGGGGCAGGCGCAGGAGCCGGAGTCGGATCAGGAGCTCGAGCCGCTACGCGGCGAGCCTCCTGTGCCTCCAAGAAACGCACACGGTCGTACAGATCTCGGATCCAGGCGAGGTGCCTCTCGAGGTCCAGACGTACCCGCCCGTCGTTCTCCTCGCCTTGCGAAACTCGCCCACGCAGGCGGTCAACCTCACCACCAAGCTGCCGAGGCAGATCCCAGACGCGATCCCGCAGGGTGTCCAAGTCCTGTCGGACATCCCGGAGCGTCTCCAGGCGGGCCTCCGCATCTTGGACGCGAGCGCGAAGCGCCACCATCTCGGTCCGCTGACCATCCAGCAGTCGCTGACATGACTCCACCCCGGAGAGAAGACCCTCCAGGTCAGGACGGGAGCCAGTTGGGCGACGCTGAGCGTCTTGGTCAGAGACCACTGCCGCCGCGGGCTCCGCCGCCTCTGCTTGGTAACGAGGGCGTCCTCTACTACCATGTCGAGAAGCTACTGAGGCGCCGCGGGCGTAGCGGTCAGTACCAGTACCTGGTGAAGTGGCGTGGCTACCCGAGTAGTCGTAACTCGTGGGAGCCTGGGGCTCGCCTCGAGGAGGACTGCGCCGACCTCGTGGCCGCTTTTGAGCGTGTCCACGGACCTGGTCGGCGCTGACAGAGCCGAGAACACTCTTAGGCTCTATCGGCTGCGACTGCCAAGACTTCTGTATCTTCTGCAGCACCTCCTCGAGGATGACGCCCGGCATGGGCTTGTGTCGATCAAGGTATCGACCCGACCAAGTGTCGTCAGCGATCATCTTCGCCATGCGAAATCGAAGACGACGCTGGACCAGCCAATCAATCCGGAACGGAGAGTTCAAGAACTCGGGCTCAGGGTAGCCCAAGTGGTGCAACCACTCCTCGAACTCAGTCTCGTTCCGCTGGCGGGCCAGGCCGCTGTCTGACAGCAGCACGACCGGACACTTGTCGCACTGCGGCGCGCCTGGGCCAGGCCTTCGACTCTGGCGGAGGTGCTCGCCGTACTCGCTCCGAGTCCAATACCGCAACGCGAGTAGTTGATCGCGTGTGCGAGGGGCATGGACTTCGCGATCGCGCTTGGTCCCCACCGCCTGAGAGGCCTCCTGATGGGAACGTTCGGCCAGGTGCTGCCGATTCTCGGGCTGAAGCAGCTCAGGCGGGACCCCCTCGTCGATACCAGCATTGGTGATGATCTGGGGTTCTGACACCGCAGCGGGCGGGTCGTCTCGGCGAGACATTGACGCCTCCTTGGCTTTGGCGCGTGCCACCGCCTCCACAGTCCGAGGAGTCATTGGGCTCCCCGGGTGGAGAACCCGTTGCTCATCCGTGAGCTGCGGCGACGACCAAGGGTCCTGGACCTCACCGTCCTCGTGGTCAATGTCGGGCTCCGACTCCTCATAGTCCACCTCCAAAGAGGGATGTGGCGACGGACTACGCCCCGGAGGGGAAGTGGTCGCGTCCTTCGAAGAAGTTGCATGTTCCTTCGTGGACGCAAGAGCTCCAGGAGCAGGCGAGGTGGCTCCACTGACATACCCGGGGTTCGGGATGTCCGTGTCGGACGAGTCACTGCTTACCTCTTCATAGGGGCCGGGCAGCCGCACATCCGTGCGCTTGGGCGGCAGCTTCGGCGTCTTGGGGTCCTCCTTCGTGGAGTTCTTCTTCGCTGGAAGCTGCTTTGCAGCGGGCTTCCTCACTGCAGGCTTCGACGAAGCAGCCACCTTCTTCGGCTTCCGCGTAGGCTTCGGTGAAGCAGGCGCCTTCGCCTTCGGCTTCGGCTTTGACTTCGCCTTCGCTTTGGTCGTCGCGACCTTGGGCTTCTTGGAAGCCGACGCGGCCTTCGCCACCTCCGGATCGCCCGAGTGCTTCTTGGAAGCAGGCGCCGGAGGCTTCTCCTCCATGTCGCTTGAGGTGGCCGTGTCGGCGGGGGTCTTGATGGGGCCTACAGCCCGAAGGGTGTCCTGGGCGGGCCGCACGATGATCCGGGTCTCCGTCGTCATGCCCTGTGGGCGTAGTAGCGCGCGCGGGTGCTCGGTTGAGCGTGGATTGCAGAATGAGCCTGTGCTCGCGTTTCCGCTGGATTCCCCGCTGGGAAAGGTGCTTCCCGTTTGGGTGAGGGAGGGTGTAATGGGGCCAGGATTGGCCAGTGACCTTTTCAAGGAAAAGAGATGTTCTCTAGTGTGGACCACACTGACTGGGTATCACCCACTATGAGGGGTACAGTGTACCAGTGTTCCTTATATAGAGTGTTCACGGTAGTGATCCTTATATAGAGTGTTCACGGTAGACCCCTCCAATGTACTGAGCTAAGTTAGCTCGGTCGTACTTAGGACGAAGACGCACGGGAGCCAACCGCTGAGGAAGATCGCCATTTAAACAGGGATTCAGTATGCAGATAGAAAGCAGTAGATAGAACCTTTAGAGTGTTATTAATACAAGACAGTTTAACTCTAACCTTCAGTTGTGCAAGCCTCCTTAATACTTGGTATTAGTAGGAGACCGATAAGGCAGGGCCTTTTGTACTAAGAGCAACAGAGACGCCAGGCGTCTGTTGTGGTTAGCGTGTTACGCTTCCTCTAAGCTACGGTGCGTGTGACCCCCCCGTCACAGTTGCTAAATGCAACTAGCTCGGCTTGTCTGGTGGTCTCTGCTTCCATTTTTTTATCCAGCTCTGCTACTTTATCCTTGACTTCATTTACTTCGCCTCCAAGTTCGGCAGACTTGCCGTGCCCCGTCACCACTTCCTTGAGAGTGCTGTTCTTTGCCTTCACTTCGATCAATTCGTTCTGTAGCTTCCCAATTTCCACTTCGTAAGACTCCTGCAGCTTCGAAATCGCCAGACTGTGCTGCTCCTCCTGCTGCTTAATGCCCACTTCGAGCTGCTTGCACTTCGCAACGTCTTCCTTATGCTCCACGTGCAACCTCGCGACCTCTTCTTCCAAAGCTTGAATGCTTTTCATGGGCTTGCCTGCATCAATTTCACGCTGCTCAGCCAATGCCTTCTTGAGAAGCACTTTCAACTCGGGCTCCTTGGTCCTCAACTCCTCTACGTGGTCCTTGAAGTCCTTGAAATATGTCCTGGTTGAAAGTCTTTGATAGTCCACGCCTTGATGGGCGTTTCGTGCCGCAAGATATCGATCAGCGAAAACCTCCAACATAGATGGACCCAACTTGAATTTGTCACCTGACCTGCGTTTGCTCGCCTGGCGCTTGCCGCCTTTCATTCGTGTATGCATTTTTTTCAGCGCCGGCACCGCCTCGGCAAGATCGGCCAGTGAAAGTTCTTGATCGTCACTTGTCTGCCGTATCGTGTCACCTTCTACGTCTTCGGCGGCTTCGGCCGTCGCATTTCTAGTCACTCTCGCCGTCTTGTTCTTTGCTGACTCGCCATCGACCTCGTCCTCGTTTTGGTCGCGCTTTCGCTTGCATAGCGGAGTGCCTTCAGAAGATGCTTGTGAAGGCTTGGACTTGCTGGTTGCCTGGGGTTGAACGTTAGCGTTCTTGCCGCTATTCTTGGTGGCTTTGGGCATGTCAGCAACAGCTGAAGATCCTTGTGAAGCCTCGGACTTGGGCGCCTGGGGTCGAGCTTTAGTCTTCTTGCCGCTCGTCTTACCGACAGTAAAAATGTAGCGGAATGGTATCCCAATGATTTTCAAAACTGATAAACGGCTAAATCGAATATGATTCAATTGGCAGGCTATAGTTTTCTGAAGGACAAAGCTTTTTATGTATCTTGCACAGAACTCGCGCTCATCTAACACGAAACTCACGCTAAGCTTACTAGCGCCATAGTTGTTTCCGCCCGTGGACTGCGCTATGATGGCACCTACAACATTATCAAAACGTCGGACGGTTCGTGCGATCCTTAATCCGCAGAAATACGCCCCAGGCGTGAAATGAAGAAAGCAGGTTTTGATCCGAGCTGGTTCTCCAGCTCCCAACAGCGTCACCACAAGCACGAGCTTAGAGTGCAGCAGTACACCACACAATCAGTCATGAAATCCAACGAAACGTCCTTCTTATTCACTTGCCAAAGTGTCATTTTTTGGGGGGTTGGAGCTTATCGCTTCCTTCAGGTTGTTACAGCTTCAAGTAGGCTTGTGGCGGCGGTTGTAGTGCTTGTAGTAAGTGTTGCGCTTGGCAAACTGCTTCTCGCACACACAGCAGAACTTACCTTTCTCATTGAGCTCTCGATCGCGAGCTCGATTGGCCGCACGGGCAGGGTTGCGCGAGCATCCTCTTTTGTGATTCGAGACTTGTAACTTGGTTGGCGCCATGAATCGGCAGAACTAACACTTTTACGCTGGAGGAGGCGCGAACTCGGTCGCATCGGCTCCCCACTTGATGCCCTTGATCGTCAGCACGCAATGAATCCTGTAGTTGAGTTCCGTAAAGGCAGCACCGCTGTGGATAACGTCGCCACGGAATATGACACAGTCACCGGCGCCGAGCAGGACTTCGGTCCTACGACGAGGATCCGCCACGGCAAAGCACTTCGGATACAATATCAACTTGGTGTTCTCCGTCAGGCCAATGATAAGCCCGGCTTGAATCTCGGAGAACTTCTTGCGCGCTTTGCCGATCTCGACGGCTGGATGTCTCGATGTGGATCTTGCTCCTCGCCACCAGGCAAGCTCTTGAGTGCCACCCATTCCTTTGGCTGCCAGCGCATGTGAAACTTCTTGATCAGCAGGGTTGCTTCGTCCTTCAGTTTCTTGTAGGCCTTCCGTTTCAGCGGCGCCATCTTCCTGAACTCATCGAAAGTATTGCTGCCAACCTCCTTGAAGATCGATACAAAATCGAGCGTCTTGGACTCGTCGTCAGCCTCGATCTTCGCGCGAACCGTCGTGATCATATCCGCAGCGAACACTTTCGGCATGATCATGCATCCGTCGTCCCAGAAGCACTTGAGCAGAGCTTCCACCGCATCGTCATCTATCACCGCGCTCATGACGTTGGCTAGCTATCTTGCGATTTGTCGAGTCACCGAAGTTGTCACACATCGAAAAACCGATCTGGGACTTGATGTCCCACATCGAAAAATCTATCTGGGACAATATCTGTGATTTGATTGGCCAATAATACACACGTCTGCTAGTATTGCACACAACTCAATCAATCTTCCATGGCCAGAACTAATCGCAAAGCTCCTCGCTCGACGGCCCAGCGGATGGCAGACCTCGCTCTGTTCATTCAAGTTACCCGCCGCTGTACTACTAACATGCCAGAACCCATATCTCCAAAACCTGGTGACGCCCGTGTCGCTGCTCCTGGACTCCGTGACCGCGCTGCTGCTGCAAAATCCGGTGACGCCGACGCTGCTGCAGAACTTGGTGAAGCGCAAGCTGTGAGTGCTAACGAAGCCTAGCTCACGTGGACTCCACTGTCAGCTTGTGTACTCGGAGGGTAGCCTAGAGTAGCGAAGTTGACATTTTTACTGACATGCGTGATGAAACATTGAATGGAGCTCATATTTTCAAGTTGTCATGCTATTTGTTTTCAGCTGTCATTGCTTCTATTCTATCTTGCTACGATCAAACAAGTGCGTCTTCAATCGCCACAGCCGCTGCATTCTCTAGATTAACTGTCTTATGTATACGTTTTGACAATTCGGGGTAATCAACTTAGCCAGTTTACGTTTTGACAATCCGGGGTTCTTGTCATCTTCTTACAGTTAGCCATTTTAATTCCTCCGTCGCCGCCGATGACGTTTCCTAATCGCTTGAACTACCGCGTCCGCGCCTCCGTGAGCACAAGCGCCACCAGCACCAGTACTGCCGAGCCGCTCAACGACACGGACGACTACAGGGCCGCCACCCGCGAATATTGGGAAGACTCGGGATCGGTCTTTTTCGTCGCGACGATGGGCTCGTTCAAGAAGGAACACCCGTTCGGTGCGTAGCTCTTGAGCTGGTCGAGACCCCCCCCCACGGTCACAGAATTACACCAACGATGTCATTTTGCAGAGAAGCGCCAAGCCGAAGCCCAACGCATTCGATTCAAGTACTCGGACCGGATTCCGGTGTGTATGCTTTACCGGTATAGATTCACTGGTGATATCTAACCCGTTTTTTGTTATCGTGGTGCAGGTGATTTGTGAAAAGGCGGACCGTAGCGACATCCCGGACATTGACAAGAAGAAGTACTTGGTGCCGGCGGATCTGACAGTCGGCCAATTCGTGTACGTGATCCGAAAGCGCATCAAACTGAGTTGAGGCACGGCAAGCCGGGGTCCGTGAGCATCTCATTTATATTGGACCAGATAACTCACTAGCATTACACAAAGTAACTAATAGTTGCTCTTATTGGACAAAACAACTTCTGCCTCTCAAAAAATGGAACGACTGAACTAGATGCGCCCGTTATCGCACCACCATCACACTCTAAAAAAAAACAGAATCACAGCAACACCAGAGCGAATTGGTGCACACCACCACTACAGCAAGCAGAACGGATGGCTCTGAGTGCGAAGGAAACCAAGAAGCGCAAATGTGACGGTGGCCAAGTCGCGCCGGGTTCACACAAGCGGAAGAAGCTAGAAGCAGGAAGCGCAAGTGCGAGTGCGAGTGCGAGTGCAGAGAAGACGGCAACCCAAGGCAAAGGCGCCACTACTTCTCCGACGGGCAAGACAGTGCGCAAGACGGGTGCCGGCAAGGCAACGACATGCAAGACAGCGAGCAAGACGGGTGCCGGCAAGGCAACGACGGGCAAGACAGTGAGCAAGCCGGGTGCCGGCAAGGCAATGAACCAAGACGCGTCTGGTGAAATCCAAGATATGGAGATGGTGCAGAGTTTGGTGGAGCAACAAGCGGCCACGATTGCCAGTGAACAACCGCTTAGCATTGAAGAAGTTGAGCAGGCGTACGATGCGCTCGTGAAGATGCACGCGCGGTGGAGAAAGGGTAAGCGTCAACTTGGCCGCCGAAAGAAGGGCGACTTCAAACTGAGCGCATCCCAGGTGGAGCTCATAGCAAATCGATACCGGGTGGCAAGACAGACGAACACGACTGTGGACTACGAGGGCGCATCGACTAACAAGAACTTTCATTTATTCAATGCCGACAAGTTGAGGGACCAAGAACCATACGTGATCGCAATGCTACGGATGGCGCTGGAGCAACAACGACAGATTGACGACGGGAATCCTGAAAAGACAAGCGACAATTGGGCTGATGAGGTGGTGCAGTTGAAATTGAAGCACAAGCACGAAATCGACGCATTTTTGCAGACCATTCGCGAGCTGGAGGGCGCAAATTTGCGCCTCAAGGCTGGACGGCTGCAGACGTCAGACAATTCTGTCCAAGCGTCACTAAAGGAGGCGGAAGGACCAAACTCGACAACAAATGAAGAACTTGAGTCGCGGAAGAAGCAGATAAACGAGTTGCAGACGCATGCTAAGAATGTCCAGGCTGAAAATTTTCAGCTTAGGGGGCAACTGGATCTGCAATGTACAGCAGTGATATCTCTCGAAAGTAGACTGGAGGAGGTGAGAGCAGATAATGCAAAGCTGAAGCAGAAAGTTGAGGCTCTTGAGACTACTCACGCGATGCAAGAGAATTTGGATAAAAGAACGGTGGAGCTGAATGAACAGGCGCGCGATCAGAAGTTGGAGCGGGCCACTCTGGCCGTGGAGAAGAAGAAGCACGCAGAGACAGTGGAAGAAGACAAGGTTGCTCACCAGGCATGGATGAGAGATCGCGACGCCACCCTTAGTGAGTTACATGGGTTACAACAAGAGAATACCAAGATTGGCGACTACTCTAAAGCAGTGAATGAGTGGATTTCGAAGTGCTGTAATGCAGAACGGGAGAAGAAGGCTGCGCAGAATGACTACAATGGATTGCAGTGCATCAGATCAAACTTGGACAAAGAGTTAAAGGATTCCCGAAATGCCGTGCAAGATTTGGAGAAAGAGTTAAATGATTCCCGACACGCCGTGCAAGATTTGGAGAGAGAAAACGCGGACCTGTGGTTGTGGATGCGCTCGCTGGATGCCTGTTGTGATGTCGAGATTGCGACCAACAAGTTTGTTTCAGCCCGCACCGCTGCCTGTACGTTCTTTTTGCTGAGGTACTTGTAATGTTTTTTTTTCTAACTACAGTTTGGTGTTGTGTGAAGTTCAAGACATGTCGGGAAGGGAAAGACGCGATTTTTATGTGGCAACATATGAGGAACTTTATCCAGACCGTGGTGGTGATCTGGATTGCCAGATGAAAGCATTCACGCACACTCGAAACCGAATCTGCCACGACGGTGTCATTCGCGATGTCTCGCATGAAGAATTCCAACGGAAGGGAAATGACATTCGAGAAATGCTGGCTGACTTAGGAGCATGAACTACCCCTGCTACCTTGTAGCGCAGTTCAACGATGCATATTTAACACCAAATCAACCTGTTGCTTACATTAATTGTTGTGGGTTCTTCGCTATGACATAATGAATGGCGAGAAAAAGTGCCACCCCTGCTAATGCTGAAGCCCACAGAGTAGCACCACATACTTCGCATAAACCCAGGTACTCTCCACGGTGTCCGCTAGAATCTGGTTGATCCCGTATTGCCAGTCGCTCGGAGCCTCCATTCTTGTTTGCCGTTGCGAATTATGTTGTGTTGTCAACTAAGTACTGCTTGGTCAGGGCAGTTGACCCCCCCCCCCCCTCAATCACGCCAAGGTTGCCCCCCATTGGCCAAAAGAAAACTACCGTGAATGAAAAGGTTTCACTCCTTTCAGTGAAAGTTCGCTGAAAGGCACGGTACCCAGTCCAATGCATGATTATTTCATGTTTCCAGGTCGTCCGAGGGGTTGTTAGCTAACGTGAACACACACATTGAAATCGGGATGATGAGCGGATGCGGTAAGGCTCAACGAAGAAGTCGCAGGTATTTTATGCAATTGGACCTCTGGTATCGCGTGTGTGCTGCATGTGAGAAAATGCCGGTAGTACTGACGATTTTCGCTCTCTTGTTCTGTGTGCCGAGCCAAGGGGGAATTCACGAAGAGTGGATACCAACCAAGCCAAGTCACCGGAGCGGAAGCTACCGGCCCTTATCACCTGGCTCAATAAATTCCAGATATCTTGCACTTAGCAATGTAGATAGACAAGCTGATCCTTTCTCTCTGTGTCTCTTGTGTTGTCTGTGTTGCATGTGCGATAGCCCTGGCGGCACTGGTGACTTTGGCTCTCCTGTTTCGTGTGTGTGTGTCTGTGTGTGTTGGATGTGAGAAAACGAGTGTATGGAAATTGGAGACGCGACGAGTAGTTATGCAAGCTTTTTTCAATTGATGCGTATTTCTACCGATTCGCTTGAGATATAAGCAATTCCTGGTGTTTCCTGGTGGTCATCGCGAGCACTGCAGCGCCTATTATCCGAATCACCAACCGTGGACCGCTGGTGAGCAGGCATACTTTACATAATCTCAAAGATAGTATTTGTTCATGCAGCAAACCACATTAACCTCGATCATATTAGACGAAATGAAACCTATAACTACACTACACGAATTGGTCGGTTTGTGGTCGTGGCTGGTCCTTGCGTTTTGAGCGCGCGCCATTCTTTTGAGGAGAACTCACGGCTCGAGGTGGCGCGCCGCGCGTTGGAAGCGAATGCCATGGGAGCGGTTCAGGTGACGACGCAGAGACAGAGGCGTTCCCTTAAAGGTGCAGTTCTCCACAATGCAGCTTGGGTCGTCAATTCCGCGCGTACCGTCGATCTCGGTAACCACGGTGGGGCGGTGGTCGTGTGGGCGCTCGTAGAATGGTGAATCAAGGTACGCGTGGAGACACATGTTGTTTGAATCGTACCCGACAGGCGCGAGAATGAAGTCTCCACGGAAGAGAACAACGTCCCCCTTGCTTAGCCGCAGCAACTTCTGGTTTGATCGGAGCGCGAACCTCTCGTTCCACCCGTACGCGTAAAAGCACGTGTCGTCGTCGGTGGCAACCACAATCGATCCAGGTAGAGCACTCGTGTCCATGATGTCGGCACCAAGCGGAACCGTGAGAAATTCTCTACGAGGTGGTTGGGCTTCCGTGCCAGCCGGGGTCATGATGAAGCGGAAGGTATGCGCACTTGCGTCCGGGAAAATCGTCCGGTAAAACCGCTTCAGCAAGGGCGACAAACCACGGGCGTCTTGGTCCGGCACAACAACTTTGACACGAACTCGTTCTTCAGTCACATCGAAAAAGCCAAAAAAGCCATCATTCATTTCATCATAAAACCAGCCATCGGTTTGGCGTGCGATCGACCGCCAGACGTTTATCATGTCGTCGTGGACAGCACCGTAGAAGACGACGTAGCCCTTTGTAGCGAATCTCTCTCGGACATGCATGACTTTGGTGAGGTTGCAAGGGTGGCTCGTTGGTTGGGTGCTTGAGGCGAAGCGGAATTAAGAATAAGCACGTGGGCATGCATATCCAATGGCCAAGGACATAAGCTCAACTCACAGGCTTGGGACGCTGCCGCGACGAGCTTGAAAACGACCCTTGGTGAGGAGAAACGATAACGGACACCCATTGGCACCCGTGCGTGCCTGGACCATCGATAAAATTATGGTCCATGAGCTCGGGGAGGAGGCGTCCATGAGCCAATTGTGCTCGAAGTCGGTTTTAAATTCAAAGGGCTACTACAGTACCGAAGTACGCACAGCGTGCGAAGATCTGTGATCTGGTCTGGCCATCACTATCACAGCATTAACTATCATTTCCCCACCGTCACGAATCAACTGGGGCTGCAAACACATGGCAAATGGTGGATACACCCACAAACAAAACGCGTGTGGTGCGCCCGCGTGAAGATGTTGATGACCAAGCTGCAGATGACCTGCTAACGGGCTTGGACGAGAATTACCAAGCTGAACAGGACCACGCGGCCAAGCGACGACCACGTGGTCCTGTTCAGCTTGGTAATTCTCGTCGTCGTCGCAGCAATGAAACAAGCACTATCTCCAGCGTTCCATGTCACAGTCTACCGTCTCCTTCGTTTGCATGTCTTGAACAAGAGGGGTCCCATTCATTAAACAACAATCATCCAGCAGCATCACTTTCGCGCTCCAGTCAACCGAGCGTAGCCCAACCCGATATTGACGAAGATGACTTGCTACACCACCTGACTGTCGAACGAATGCGAGAGATGAACAGGTTACGCCAGCGCCAGTTTAAAGCCCGAAGAAAGAAGAAGCGCAGTGGTGCAATTAGTCAGTTTCACTTGGAGGCATACGAAAAAAAAAACATTGAAAGTTGAGGCAAGCGCATCTTGGGATGGAACGTTTGACAATGAGCTCTGTGACAGCGAGCGGAAAGAATGCATGGATGGACTTCGTCGAGCTTTAGGAGCTGATGGCTTGGACGAATGTGTGTGTACCGTGTGTGATAGGCTGGAGGTTCGCCACAAAACCCGCCGAATTGACGATACTAATTGGGAATACATGAATAAGATGAAGCGAAGCTTGAAAGTGTCAAACAGATCAAACATTCCCGGTGATCTAGTTTCTCAATACCGGTCCCCACCCCATCTGCCAGATTTGGAAGGTTTAATGGTCTCCCCACGAGGAATAACATGCTACAATGATGACACTAACTCACAGCGAGCATGATTTTCTGTTTGCAATGAATGCAATCGATCTATCGACCTGTGCAGGCTTCCGAAGGTTTCGATTGCAAATGGGTTTTACGTCGGGAGAATTGGTGAGCATTTGCGAGGTCTTACGCTACCGGAGCGATTTACGACGCAGCTAGTTAGTCTTTCCGCCATTACTCGTGTGATGCGAGGAGGTAGACATCGATGTATTCGCTCTCATTGCATCGCTTTTGACTGTACGCCGGGACCTCCGATATTGCTATTGCCGCGGTCAATAGAAAACATTAAATCCTACCGAGTTGTTATGGTGGGAGAGTTCACATCAGCACAATCAGAAAAAGTTCGAAAGATGCACAGAGTTCGAAACTAAAAGGTCCGGGAAGGGTTTGAATTCTACAAAGAAAACAATCATTTGTACGCCAATGTGCTCCAAAATGAATCAGCTCTACTTTTCGACGATGTGGATGCTGCTGACCAGACGTTCACAGAGCGTGTTGAAGATAGTAGTGGCGAGTTGAACGACGGGATAAACCGAGAGCAAGAAACCATTCGAGGTGAGAATGATGAATTCCGTGTTTTTAACGAGAACAATGAGATTAACGTGATTGAGCGGCGACTTGGAATATCGGACGCATTTGTGCCTGCTATGATACAAGAACACCCGGCAGCACCCGAAGCTGGAGACCGTGGAGAGCGTCGGTTTGAAGTTCGCGGGTCAAATAAAATCTGAACTGATGTTTCTGGTGATCTGTTTGCTCGCATGTTCCCGCATCTTTTTCCGTTTGGCCGTGGCCACCCAGGTGAAGCTAGACCGGTTGCAGTATCTGTTCACGAATGCGTGAAGTATTACACTATGCTAAGCGAGCGTCAATTTGCGGAGGATGAGTTGTTCACTCTGGTGGCATTCGATCGGATTTCGTTAAGTAATATGTACATTCACAATCACTTCCGTTGTCAGCGCTTCCCTAGTCTATTAGATGGTTACGAAAGTCTGACTGGGGAGCAGCTCGGTCGTGCAATACTTGAAATTGAACGAAGGCGCCAAGGATGCCTACCGTGGCGCAAACGAAACGATAATGTTGCTGGGCGGTTTTTGAAGACGGTGGAAATTGGAAGCAAGTCATGCTGGGGCAGTAACGCGGAGAGATCTCAGTGCCGACATAAAGCATTTGCTTACCAAGTTCGATTTGGCCAACCAGCACTCTTCGTCACTCTAACTCCCAACACAGATGACTCAGTTGTACTGGCTCACTATGCGGGTATATCGTCCGTGAGCACGCTGTTTGATGTACTCGAATCCCGTGTACTAGGAAAAGCAGAGTTGCGAGAGGCTAGTCTAAGAAACGATTGCGCTTCCACACGCCTGTTCATGCGTCAGGTTGATGCGTTTATCAAGTACGCGCTGGGAATTGATCCAGCAACAACAAAAAAGCTGCCATTTCGTAGACTATTTGGCGACGTGAAGGCATACTTTGGGATGGTAGAAACACAAGGGAGGGGTACGCTACATCTCCGCATTTTAATATGACTGAACCATTGCCCAAGTAATTCAACAGCTATTGAACGCCTGTTACGGAGCCCTGATGGTGGTGATTTTCGGGAGCAGGTGATTTTGTACAGCCGAAGTATAGTATCAAATGACTTGCCAATTCCTGTCGAGGCTTCTCGGTGTAGTAAGTGAGGCGCACCGTTTTCAAAGTTTGTTGGGCTGTCTATTCCCGACAGTGCTCGCCAAGATCCTATCACTAGCAAAAAGAACACTCGCAATAGGGGCAAACCTACAGAGCCGGCACTCGTACAGTGCAGCGTTTGCAATCATCAATTCAGCTCACAGCACCTATTGCGAGGCGCATTGCTGAATTTTCGTCCTGATCAGTGGCCGGTATGGGAACATCCATTGACAGCAAGCGAAGTGAAGCAGCAGGCTGACAGTGAGGCCGTTTGCCGTGATACGATAATGCAAGCTGTTGATATTGTTGATGACAGAGAAAAGAATCATGCTAGCCTAAAAGGTAACCAGAAAAACGCAGACTTTTCATTTGAGCTCTTACGCGAGCAAAATCGAGCTCAGATGGAGATCTGTAAGAGCGACGATGACCCGTTTAGAGCCGACGAACTTACACGCACATTTGAAGTGTCTCCACCTTCCGTATCTGATGGGAGAATGACACGGACATCCTTAGATTACATGGTTGCAGCATTGGTGATCCAGTTGAATCAGCATTTATGGAATCACACGAATAGTTGCTTCAAGCAATCTCGATCAACCCCGCACGATGCATATTGTCGCTACCGTTTTTCTCGTGATCTGGTCGAAACAACTTCGTTTGACGCATCAGGAGTGGAACTCGGGCGAAAGCTTGGCCATGAGTTTGTGAATGGCTTTAACTACGAAATTTTGGCAACGTTTAGATGCAATCATGACATTCAAGTACTTCTCGGTGGTAGCGATGTCACAGATCGATTTTTTTATTTCTTCAAATACGTGACAAAACCTCCAAACAGAGTTGATTCGCAAGTTGCCGTTGCCGTAGCTGCGCTAAAGCGACGTGAAGAGCGTGAACAGTTGATGAACAAGATCCAAAAATATTGGCGCGAAAGCGAGTCGCCGCTCTGATGTACAATTTGACAAACCGCCACGAAATGGCTGGTCCATTGGCCGCATTATACTTATATCGAGGATCGTGTTGCTACTCAAGTGATACTTGCGTCTCACTGCCTCTTGGTGATGCCATAAGGCACCTTATGACGGCAGACGGATATGCCTGCACTTTGGTAAAGGAAGGCGATGATCTTCAATCGTCAAAATATCATGCAGTCTCTTTCCTGGATGATTACATCTACCGTCCGAAGAGCTTGGAGAGCTTAAATATGTACGAGTTTGCAATGTCATACTTCAGGAGGAAGAACGAAAGTGCAACCAATTGTATCCTACAATTTCTTCAAAATCACCCACTTCATGAAACGCATAGTCTGGGCAAGAGGCGTGAATGCGTTGTCCCCGTCATAAATGGCTTTCGCATGCCATCTGAAGATCTCGAGGGGAGCCCAGAGATTGTATCGAAGCGTGCCATGCGCTCGCTTGTCCTGTTTAAGCCTTTTCGTACACTGGAGTCTTTAATCGGGGTCGCGGACGCCAGTGACGAACAGGCATGGGTCAACGTGTTCGAAACTTGGAAAATGACCCGCATCAGTTTTGTTGAAGCGATTATGGAGAATATGGAGGACTTCTATAGGGGGTCAAAGAGAGCTGCAGATCAGGCCAAGGCAGCAACTGTGCCCTCAAACGGTGAACAGAGTGATACCGAAGGTGACGATACCAGCAGTGACGACAGCGATAATTTAGCTGGAGACGGTAATGCGGACATATATGGCGAAGGATGCCATGATGACGACGATTTTGATATGACATTGCTGTGGGAAGACGACGAAAATCGCAATGTTATTTTGGATAGTTCATCTTTGCATCCTGCTGCGTGCCCCACGTCCGCTTCGCCGGACGGTAATGCAGCCACAATGTTAGCCATTTTTAAGACTCACGGGCTGCTAAACGGCGCAGCGTCTGCGCTAGCAAGCAGTTTATCTCCAGACTGGCCCCCGGAAAATGCCCCCCCCCCCTTGACGCAATGAAGAAATGGGTTATTAATGCAACACAGACAATCATGTGGTTTCCCAGAGTTTACCCATCGTTACTCCGCGGTATACACAGATTGTCGAGCTTCTAAGCGATACCCTCCGTGATACTAACATGGCATGGTCACGATCGGCCGATTTGAACCGCTCACCGCATGTGAAAAAGAGCTTTGCCAGTGTCGCCGACATATCTGCAGTTTACACTCTTAATGAAAGACAGCATTACGTCCTGCAAATTATTGGATCTTCATTATTTTTGCGATGGAAGTAAATTGAGGTTTCTGAAGTAGACGGCTCCCGTTTGGAGACAACGCTTCGCGATAGTCAACTACTCATGTTTCTAGGTGGCGAAGGTGGCACCGAAAAAAGCAGGATTATCGAAGCGGTGCAGGCGTTGTGTGATAGCTGGGGGACGCCTCATAGCTTCGTAAAGACTGCGTTGACGGGAAAGACAGCGACACTCATCAGTGGACGGACGCTAGCCAGCTTTCTTTTGCAAATTCAAAAAAGAAGGTCATCGGCTGACATTATGAACGTGGAGATAATCATTGTGGATGAAGTATCGATGATGAAGAAATATCAGCTTGCTCAACTAGATAAACGCCTGCGTGTTGCCAAACGTGTACCCGGTGTTGTGTTTGGCGGTGTCCACGTCATTCTCGTGGGTGATTTCTTGCAGTTGCCTCCCGTAGGTGGTTCGCCCCTGTACCAAGATCCATTGACGCGCTCAAAAAAGGCAAAAACATTCGCTGATGAGCTCGCGGGGTATCATCTGTGGCACTTGTTCACCGACGTCATCATTTTAAAAGAATCCGTGCGATTTGCAAACGACCCTGAATGGGGTCACGGGTGCCAGCAAGCCCGGCTCGGAATATGGACACCGCAATTTGTCGATATAGTTAATTCGCGCGTTGTGACACTCGAGACCAAGCGGGATTCGTTCAACGATGAAGAAACAATGGCTACATTTGTCACCCCTGACAACATGACTAGAATGTGTATCAACAACCTGTTCATTTCAACTACGGCACGCCTGCTTCCTGATGGCGAATTTCCTGTGCGTGTCGTGGCGAACTTCAGAGTAAAATTGAAAGCTCTTAATCGCTTCGAAACAGCGACTATCATGGCGCTACCGGACACCAAGTTTGGGAGGATGGCACCGTACCTTGACTTAATCGTCGGGATGCCAATACAGGTTTCACAGAACGTTCGCGCTGCAAAAATGGTGGCAAATGGGACTCTGGGAACGCTTGAAGCAATTATTTATCACCCTGGTACAACTTTCCGTTTTGTGCATGACAGCACTGCCGACATGACGGTTAAAGTTCCCAGTGTACCTCCTTATGATATATTGGTGCGGATCGATCGGGGTTCAACAGCCATTGCATTACAAGGCGTTAGTGATGCAAATATATATGTCCTCTCTTTTTTGACGCTCAAGCATATAACGCTTGTGAAATCACGCTTCCGGGGAAGTTCCGTGGAGTACCAAGGATGCTTCAAGTTAAGATTCAGCAGTTCCCACTTGTTTGCGCAGCGGCATCGACCGTATACAAAGTTCAGGGTGAGACATTGGAAAATATGGTGGTTACCGAGTGGTGTTCTAAGTTCCGCATTTCAAACAAGAGAGAGCAGCCGTATTTACTAGTGTCGCGCGTGACGACGAGACGTGCGTTCACAACGCTCCAACCTCTAACGAGCGAATTGATCGCGTGGGCAAACCCACCAGAGGCTGCGTTACAAGAAGAAAATCGGTTGTGCCAGCTCTGCCGAACCACGATGGTAAAGCTACGAAGTGCTACAATAGAACGTTAAATAGATTAGTTTCAAAACAATATGTTGTGCTCCGACCGCGATGCTATGCCAAATTAGCCATGTGACATCAGCACCAGCACTACTGATGACTTTGACTCTCTTATTTCGTGTGTATGTGTTGCATGTGAGATAATACCGGTAGCACTGATGCCTTTGCGATTGTATTCGATGTTATACAGGAGGTACCAAAAGCTGCGCGCAGCGGCCGCTAGCGTGACAACGCGCTCCACGTCCGGGTCAGGTGTTTGTGCTTAATTCCAAGGTTGCCTTTCTTGTTTTTTTTGGGGAGTATATACACGCAGCGACGTAGTGTTGGAGTTGCACATGTGAAAAGTATAAAGAGGATTTGAGATTGGACATCTTATTGATTACTTTGCTCGCTCATAGATGTAAACTTGAATTAGTCTGTTCGTCCAACTGGTTGGTCCCCGTATAAAGTGTTGCAGTAGCCACTTAGTGCAGGAGGTGTTTCGACAGGACGGCCGATGCCTCGGGCAGTACGACTCGGTCGATATCACAAATTGTGCACGCGGGAGAGCACATAACTCTTGTAGGACGAGCATTTTCACGTCATCCACGAACAGAAAGCTGATCAGATAGACGATCGAGGCTTGGCAGAGCGGCGCGTGTGCCGATATTCCACAGTCCTTCGCATTGCCTTCGAGTAGGACAACTTTCTTGAGCAATGGCTGCACGAGCGCATATCTGTTGATCAGCTGGTAGCCATGGTGGCACAATTGGGGACGGATCTCAATTCCTAAGCACCTCTGAGCTGCTGTCTGAAGCACAAACTGTGCAACAATATTTCCAATACCACAGCCAATATCGAGAAAAACATCGTTAGCTTGGACAGGGCCAATGATGTTAATAACAACAGCCACCGCTTGTGGAAGAAGCTCTCCAGTGTTATCATGTAGCACACCAGCTTTCTGTTGGACATCGGTCTTGGTAACCGAACCGAAGACGGAGCGGAGAAGGCATGCTGCAGCTTGGTAGTCCAGGAAGGGAGGTCGTGGACGGTTTGGGGTGGTATTGCTTGAACTGTCGGCACGGCGCGTAGAAATGAAGAAGCAGGGGGGAAATTTGGACAAGTCGTTGCCATGGGCGCGCTTGAGGGTTCGTAGGCGCGTTTCGAGCTCCTTTGTGGTCTTATTAATGTGAAACCGGCGCAACTTCCGCGCTACAGTAGACCACTCCACATGACGGTTTTGCTGCGCGTACTGAAACACGAGTCTGACTAGCAACTTGTCGGCATCGTCCGAGAACGTCGGCAGCATGGTATTGACAATCGGGTGTATCTGGAGTGACTTGATAACTAGCATACTTAAACGAAGTGACTACAATCCATATTATAATCAAGACGATTACACATGTTCAGTTGTTGCAGTAATTTCGATACACGCGTAGAATTTCTTGACGTCTTTTTGCATAGTGAAACCAAGTTCATTACACGGGTTTTGTGTTGCCGTTTTGTAGCACTGCAAAGGAGCTTTCACTTGAGCATCTCCGCCAAACCTCGCTAGCTGTAGGGATGAATGGCAAATAAGAACACCCGCATAACATGCTGGTCGTCGCACGCAACGGCTTTGTGACGGCCGAGATCACACACAGGCGCTTCGATTTTACCGAGCATCCTAAAGCTAGTGGTGGTGATGGTATGAAGCGCGGAGGGCACCCTTGTGCAGTATCACTGACCCGCATGGATATTTGACCAATCAAAGTGCGTTCATCTTGCTGACAGCTTGCAACAACTCATCAGCAAGATTTGGCAATCAAAAAAATCGAATATTGACCAATCAAAGTGCGGTCATCTTAGTGACAGCTTGTCAACGGAGCTATGTGCAAGATTTCAAGATAAAAAAATCGAATATTGACCAATCAAAGTGTGCTCATCTTATTGACAGGCCGCACCGCCACCACGACCGGCAGCAGCGGCGGCAGCATCAGCGGCAGCCTGTCAATAAGATGAGCGCAGTCATACCTTCACAGAATCTCGAATATAGTATTTGTTCATGCAGCAAACCTCATTAACCACGATTATACTAGACAATATGATACCTATAACTACACTACACGAATGGTTGATGGTTGTGGCCGGTCCTTGCGTTTTGAGCGCGCGCCATTCTTTTGAGGAGAACTCACGGCTCGAGGTGGCGCGCCGTGCGTTGGAAACGGATGCCATGGTAGCGGTTCAGGTGACGACGCAGAGACAGAGGCGTTCCCTTGAAGGTGCAGTTCCACACAATGCAGAACGGGTCGTCAATTCCACGCGTATCGTCGATTTCAGGAACCACGGTGGGGCGGTGGTCGTCTGGGCGGTCGTAGAATGGTGAATCAAGGTACGCGTGGAGACAAATGTTGTTTGTATCGTACCCGACAGGCGCGAGAATGAAGTCTCCACGGAAAAGAACAATGTCCCCCTTGTTCAGCTCCAGCAACTTCCGGTTTGATCGGAGTGCGAGCCTCTCGTTCCACCCGTACGCGTAATAGCACGTGTCATCGTTGGTGGCGACCACAATCGATCCAGGTAGAGCACTCGTGTCCATGATGTCGGCACCAAGCGGAACCGTGAGAAATTCTCTACGAGGTGGTTGGTCTTCCGTGCCAGCCGGGGTCTTGTTGAAGTGCCAGTCATGCGCACTTGCGTCCGGGAAAAACGTTCGGTAGAACCGCTGCAGCAAGCGCGACATTTCACGGGCGTCTTGGTCCGGCACAGCAGCTTTGACACGAACTTGTTCCTCGGTCATGTCGTTCACTTCCTCTTCAAACCAGCCATCGATTTGGCGTGCGATCGACCGCCAGGAGTTGATCGTATCGACGTGGACAGCACCGTAGAAGATGACGTAGCCCTTTGTAGCGAATCTCTCTCGGACTTGCATGACTTCGGTGAGGTTGCAGTGGTGACACGATGGTTGGGTGCGTGCGACGCAGCGGAATTGAGAATAAGCATGTAGACATGCATATCCAATGGCCAAGGACATAAGCCCAACTCCGCAGGCCTGCAGCACTGCCACGGTTTGGTGAGAAGAAGACGACCCTTGATGGGGAGATGCGATAACTGACACCCATTGCCTCCCGTGCGTGCCTGGACCATCGATAAAATTATGGTCCATGAGCTCAGCGAGGAGGCGTCCATGAAACTATTGTGCTCGCATCAGTTTAAATGTGAGAAACTGTCGTCGCTGGTGTTGTTGCTGGCCACCATCACGGAGTCTCTGATGTTACCGATCTGCGAGCGCTGTGCGAGCTCCTTATCGGATGCCATGTTAACGCTGAGTCGTGAGCAATTTTGCCGTGGATTTAGGTCATCGCACGGTAAACGGTAGTGTAAAGGTCCATCCACAAAATTGTGATCCCCGATGCCACGGCCGAAGCATCTCCAACCATGGACCATCGTTAGAATTATGATTCACTAGCTACGAGGCGCGTTCTTAAAATTGAGATAATGAGCGGATGCGGGTGGGGCTGTCAAGATGAGGTTTAGCTTGGCCTGTAAGATAGCGTGGTGTGAGTAGGTTTCGATGTCTGCCGACCTTTATGCCTATGTGTGTTCAATATAAGATACCGTATCATTGCCACTACGCTGGTGGCACCAGCCCCCGTGCTTACAAAATAAGCGTTCATGCACGCCTCACAAATCGTTTTAAAATGCTTCCTGAGTAGCACACGAGCCGGTTTTGCTGCGGTGATGCTTCATGTTGAAGCTAAAGCGTAATACTTGTTGTGAGAAGTGGCTCGTATCTTTTGAACAAGACCAATACGTACCGTACCGCCATCTTGTGGAACTAAACCGCTTCGCCATCTCGCTAATGAAATCTCCTGGTGTCATTGCGCATTTTCAATCATGGTGGGCAAGCCTCGCCACGACGCGGAAGCCACGAAGCTGACCAAGAAATCGATGAAGAGCGCCGCGAAGGTTGTCATCCGCGAACAGCACATCGATGGTCCTGCAACGAGCAATGAGACCGCTGCACCGCAACAACCATCACTGACACCGTACGAACGGATGCGCCAATTGCTGGCGCAGCGAGATCCCGTTGCTGGACCAGTTGTCGTGGACACGGCCGAAGGTATGTGTTGTTGCAGCTCCAGGGCGGTTCTCAGTGGTGACGATAGTTTCCTATGCATTGATGGGTTTTCGCCAGGGTTGAAGCGTCACGTTCAAGGCAGTGAGTGTGACTGTAAGGCGTGCATTTCTGGTCATAAGTACAAGGACTGGAGACTCGCTCGGCTTCATCTCGTTGATGCGAATGCGCCAGAAAGTCTCGAGGAGATGCTGAAAGTATGAGTGTGCATTCCAAGTTTCTCGCTGCGCGCTTCTAACCAAATGTGCTATAGGTGTTTCGAGACAGGTACGACAGCAATCGCCAAGAAATCGACTCGCTTCTGGTGACTGCTACTGTGTGGAACGTGGAGAGTGACTCCGAGCTTTTGCCGACGCCGGGCTGCGTTGTCGAAATTAGCGACTACACCAATCTTCAGTTCTATGGTGACACACAATGTCAACTCACGACCCGGCTGAGTCAGATCAACTGGGAAGGGAAAGCGCTGTAAGCAACGGTCTACGTGTGCGCTGTGCATATAATAGTAGTAGTAGCATAGTTGTAATTACGTGCATAAATCATCGGATTTAAGGGGGTACACGTTTCGTCCGTCTTGCGCTGCCGTATCATTCGTGAATTCGAGACGCAGCCCCCAGGTGAGAACGCCTTCTTGGGGTTTTGAGAGGCTGCTACCACGCTAATTGACTTTGTGCAGATGACCAAACGGCCGGGGTCGTCCAACTACACTACCAGCGAGATGAAGTGCTTGCTGGCCCTCGTGCAGAGTCACCTGCCGGCCTCCAAGAGAGACTGGGACCTCGTGGCGGCCGCGTACAACACAAAAAAAGAGCCTCGATGGAAGCCGAGAAACGCAGTGAGCCTTACGAGGAAGTATCCTTGGTGTCCAACAAAGTTGAAACGGAGCTTGCCAGCACCATAAGACGGGTGCAAACCATAATGAAGAAGCAGAAAACGCCACGAACCAGAGCAGCAAACCCGATCTCCGCCGCTGTTATATCAGGACCGACAAGCGTTCATGCTGCAGCACTGAAGTCCCTCGATGCCGTGCCGCCGTCTTCAGTCCCAAGTCGTTCAGGATTGCAAGAAAGCGCTGGTGACGAGGTGCGACTGTATGAGTGGGTGGAGGAAGGTGCGGCGCCGCCTCTGGATTGCGAAGGAAGCGGCATAGCGACTGTTTCACAATGGCTTCAAACGCTTTCGAAGCAGCTCACCACGGAACGAGGGGAAGCCCATCGGAAGCATCGAGAGATCATCAAGGGAATTTCGTCGCTGAAAGTCACGCTTGATTATCTTGTCGTGCAGCTACAATGATGTAACCAAGCCAACATCACAATATATATATGTCTTCAGCAGAGATTACACAAATTATGGCTCTCCAAAGACACTAATTAGACGGTAGGGCTACGTCCGAACGCTCATGCAGCATCGGCAGAAACTCCAGCAGCATCCACTACAGCTCGCACCGTGCGGAACTTCAAGTATCTGCACGATACCGTAGTGGCTCATAAATTTAAAGATGATCCAAGCATTCGACCTATCGCATCTGCACAGTCATTTTCGTTTTTGCATTGACTTCCGCACGCAATGCCAGGGCGTGGCGAAGGCATCCAAGGCTCTGGAAGAGGAGGGGCTAAGCGTCACCGCAAGATCCTCCGCGACTCTATTCAGGGCCTCACCAATCCGTCAATACGGCGTCTTGCTCGCCGCGCCTGCGTGGTTCGAATCTCTGGGCTTATCTATCAAGAGACACGGGCGGTGCTCAGAGTGTACCTGAGCAGCGTAATTCGAGATGCCATGACCTATGCACAACACGCTAACAGAAAGACAATCATGTACATGGACATCCTGTATGCTCTCAAGCGCCAAGGTCAGACCCTCTACGGCTTCAAGACGTAAGATAGAATCGTGCAACGTTGTGTATCAAAATAAATTGAACGAAACTTTTCCCGGTATTGTGTAGACTACTACTCTGTGATTTTGATTGAAGATGTCCCACATCGAAAAACCAATCTGGGACACGATCTGTGATTTGATTGGTCAATAACGGACACGTCTGGCAACCCGCTAGCAACGGTTCAACGAACAGCACGTTGTCTGTGTCCAGCATCTCAGGCAATGGCGCAGGCAGATACTTGTCACTCAGTCTTGCCCCCAATCCTCCACCACGTTGTTTGTTGCCTTGCTGCGCCATCCTGTAGGGAGGCGTTGCTAAAACGGCGTATCCTATGTAAGTCGACAGGCCTCAACGCATTTCACCGATCTCTTCTAGCTAATCGGAACATTCTAGAGGTTAGCGGATTGATGGGAATGAAATCAAACGGTTTCTTGGCAAAGCGCTTCAAGCTCCGGCCCTCACATTGCCACGAACCATGCAGGCAGCCGAAGAGACCTGGCGACAGACGATTGAAGACGAAGAGGCTGCATCTGCGGCGGTTGTTGAGGCGGAGAGGGCCCTTCAGCAACTCTTGGAGCACCACCTACCCAGCAGCCCAACGGTGGATAATGCGGAGTCGGAGCTAGACCTGCGACGCTCTGAATACGAATGTATGCAGCAGGCAACGGACGAAGCCGACGCTATATTCAATCACGCGCAGTGGGAGGTTATCGTGGCAGAGCGCGATCACCGTCGGGCGGAACACGAACAGCGCGCTCAGGCAGTGTTGCAGCAGTCGCGAGCACGACAGCTGCACGCCTCGGCCATCATGGTCACGCCTTCGCACACAAATGAACAGGACGAGGTTCGCTGCGGTGGCGTTGAAGACAGTTCGAGCAGTGGTAATGCAAGAGACCCCCCGACCGACTCGCTCATGGCTATGGCCATAGTTGCTTCCCAAGCGTTTGGAGTTTCGCCAAGTCCGCCGGCTCTAGCATTAACTCAAACTCAAACGGCTGGCTATCTATCGGAGCGTGAATCTGAGACAAAGAGTCAAGATGCTGACAGCGATGCCAATGATGAGAGTTCCGAAAGCGTTGAGTCGTCGGAGTTTGTTCCCAGTACCGAGACGGAGGATTCTGATTCTTCTAGCTGAGATCGCGAGTTAACTATACCTCGTACGAGAAGTGCTGGAGAGTTTGTAGGTGCACATTCACAACAATGGGAGCGGAACGCGAGAGTATCAAGCGCGAGTGGGCGAAACTGGAAATGGAAAAATCCCGGCACAATTTCCACGTGAGAGCTGCTGGCAACGCTATACCAAGCTAGACCTGTTATTTCAAGCTTCCGCTAAGCGATTCAATATCATGTATGTACTTGGAGCACAACGCTATCATTAAGGTTGACATCAATTACCAAACATTAGCTTCTTGATCATGCCAACATTGTCTCGGCTCGCAAAGTTGCTCTTCATTGCTCCGTTCTATCTTTCGAGCGACTATATCCATTGCTCAGCAGGTCTGTGCACATAAGATGAAGTTCGAGCAAATCATTGTTGGCTTTATTAGCGCTTGAAACAAGTAACCTCTTCCTAGGTGACGACTGCTTACTTTGCCGGATGTGCCGGAGGTTAACGATCGCGCATGAACTCGTCCAGCTTGACAACGTAGTCATGGCTGCATGAATGATGCAGCCGGGTTTGGGAAGACGCGGCGCCAGATCTCATAGTACTCCATGAAAGTGGGCTCTGGTATGTCATGGCCAACAGCGATAGCACGTTCCAAAAGTATGGTTGCTTCGACCGGACCACGCGGGCATTCAAACGAAGCAACTGCAAGCTTGTCTGAACGTATCTGGAGATCCAGATAGCGCTTCAATTCGTGCACCCGGAGGTTGGTGTTGTCAACGATGACAATATCGACGCCTCGGTCCAGGCGGCACTCTAATGCTTCGCGGCACTGCGTGTAGCATGTTTCATGCGCTTCATGGAGTTGGTTCGGATCGAACACGTAGCCCCCCCCCCCCCCACGCTGGAAAAACTTGTCGGCAGAGCAGATAAGCGTGGACAAGCCGAACTGATCAGCATATCGAGCAACCTCCAGTGCAAACGTCGACTTGCCACTTCCTGGGAGGCCCCTCATGATCAGGAACAGTCGAGGCGGGTGATTCATGCGCTCGCGATAGTCATCACGGTGGGCCCTGTAGTCGTCGACGAGATTGTACGCTTCGCGCTCCATTCTTGACAGTTGGTAATGAGGTCGTTGAAGTAATTGTGCAAGCTCTTTTGCACTTGAGAAAAAATTCAAAATCGATCCTCTTGAGATCTAATAGCTAATTTCAAAATCGATCCTCTTGAGATCTAATAGCTAATTTCAAAATCGATTCTCTTGAGATCTAATAGCTAATTTCAAAATTGATTCTCTTGAGATCTAATAGATTATTTCAAGAACTTCTAACAGTGATATCTGACACAGAATACATGGACTCGTGTTACCCTGTAGAGGTTACGCATCTACCCCGCCGTAGTCGAGATTGTTTGGACGAAGGCTCGCCCGTCATGTCGTCCTTGCCGGCCACCTTGGGCGGGGCAAACTTGACATGGTGGCTGCGGCCGCCAGCCGAGTGCACGCGGCGCCCGAGATGCGCTCCAATCGTTGTGTAAGCCCCACCGTTGCAGGCACATCTACCCAGTGCAGCCTGCCGCTATCTATAACATGCTGGTCGTCCCACGCAACGGCTTCGTGGTGGACGAGATTACACACAGGCGCTTAGATTTTACCGAGCATCCATTAGCTAGTGGTGGTGATGGTATGAAGCGCGGAGGGCACCATTGCGCAGCCGAATACTTGCACTAAAATAGTATCACTGACAAGCATGGATATTTGACCAATCAAAGTGCGTTCATCTTGCTGACAGCTTAGCAACAACTCATCAGCAAGATTTGACAATAAAAAAATTGAATATTGACCAATCAAAGTGCGGTCATCTTAGTGACAGATTGTCAACGGAGCTATGTGCAAGATTTCAAGATCAAAAAATCGAATATTGATAACTTGAAGTGCATTTATCTTCTGGACAGCTTGTATGCTAAGCTCATGTGAAAGATAAGAAAACCAAGATGCTGTCATTTAGCAAGCCAAAATTGTTCGCCCGACAAACCTACTAATCGCTCTGTTTCTCCAAGTTTTCCACGAAACGTTGAATCGAGAGGCAACGCTGGTGGAACGAGGGGCGGTCTGTCTTATCAACAGCACCAGGTTCGTGGCACAGCAAGTTCCGAGTTTTAAAAAACTCATCGAGGTCTTGTTCCAGGCTGGCTGTGTCTTCTGGTTTGACTTTTTTCATTTGCTCGACGACGACACGGTATCGTTCCAGTCTTGGCATTTTCAAGTCTGTTTGTAAAACCAGCAACACAACGTAAGTCAGCAAGAAAGCAAGTGCACTACATTCCAAAAAATACGTACACTCACAGAACCGTTTCGCGACAAAGGCTTGAATGCAGTGCTCCGTGTCGCAGCATGCAGCGTACGAGTCCAGCTTCATCTTCAATTCATTGGCGCGTTTGATCTCTTGACTCGCAATATCGCAGTCATGTTTTGCCGTGTCAATTGCACGCTGCCAATCAGCATAGCGTAGCACTTGGAAATCGTGTCGGGATTGTTCCCTTTCCAGTTTCGCCCACTCGCCCTTGATACGCTCGAGTTCCGCTTTCAGACCCTCAGATTGTGCAACAAGCACTCGCTCCTTTCTAGCAAGTCTGTTGTCAAACGCAACTAGCTCTGTTTGTCTGGTGGTCTCTGCTTTCATTTTTTGTTCCAGCTCTGCTACTTTATCCTTGACTTTATTCACTTCGCCTCCAAGTTCGGCAGACTTGTCGCACCCCGTCATCACTTCCTTGAGAGCGTCGTATTTTGCCTTCACTTCGTTCAATTCGCTCTGTAGCCTCCCAATGTCCACTTCGTACGACTCCTTCAGCTTCGAAATCTTCAGACTGTGCTGCTCCTCCTGCTGCTCAATGTCCACTTCGAGCTGCTTGCACTTCGCAACGTCTTTCTTGTGCTGCACGTGCAACCTCGCGACCTCTTCTTCCAAAGCTTCAATGTTTTTCATGGGCTTGCCTGCATCAATTTCACGCTGCTCAGCCAACGCCTTCTTGAGAAGCACTTTCAACTCGGGTTCCTTGGCCCTCAACTCCTCTACGTGGCCCTTGAACGACTTGAAATTATCCGTTTCTGAAAGTCTTTGATAGTCCACGCCTTTGTGGGTGTTTCGTGCCGCACGATATCGCTGAGCGAAAACAACGAACAGAGATGGACTCAACTGGAATTTGTCACCTGACCTGCGTTTGCCCACCTGGCGCTTGCCGCCTTTCATTCGTGCATGCATTTTTTCCAGCGCCGGCACCGCCTCGGCAAGATCGACCAGCGATAGTTCTTGCTCATCGGCCGATATCACATTGTTTTCACCACGTGTCGGTCCTGTCATTTCGCCCTCAACATCCTCAGTAGGCTTGTCCGTCACACTTGGCTGCCGCGTCGTCACTCCCCCAACACCTTTAGCGACCTTGTCCGCCTTACTTCTTGTCACCTTCCGCGTCTTATTCTTCGTTGTCTCGCCATCGATCTGGTCCTCGTTTTGGTCGCGCTCTCGCTTGCTTCGACAAGTGCCTTCAGAAGATGCTTGTGAAGGCTTGGACTTGATGGTTGTCTGGGGTCGAACGTTAGTATTCTTGCCGCTCGTCTTGCCGCTATTCTTGGTGGCTCTAGGCATGTCAGCAACAGCAGAAGAGCGCTCAGTAGCAGAAGATCCTTGTGAAGGCTTGGACTTGCTGGCTGCCTAGGGTCGAGTTTTAGTCTTCTTGCCGCTCGTCCTACCGACAGTAAAAATGTAGAGCAACGTATCTCAACGATTTTCAAAACTGATAAACGGCTAAATCGAATACGATTCAATTGGCAGGCTATAGTTTTCTGAAGGACACAAGCTTTTTTATTTGCAGCGACAGTTGGTTGTCGTGCCGCTATTTCCTCGCTTCACAGTTGAAGTGGGCTTAGCCTCGTCGCGGACGTTCACTTGAGTTTAGTATGGTATACTCTAGCCTACTGATAACGGAGGCTGTGCTCGAGCACAGTTCTCCCGCAATCCCGAATCTGCAAAGTGGGCGAACAGTGTCTTCCGCCGTTCTTCTGCTCTGCGCGCAATACAATCTTCCATGGCCAGAACTAATCGCAAAGCTCCTCGCTCGACGGCAGGCACCGCTCCCCGCTTGCGGCTCGCAGAGCTCGCTCGGTTGATGCAAAACCCCTCCGACGCGCCGGACCCCATATCTCCCAAACCTGGTGACGCCCGTGTCGCTGCTCCAAAACCTGGTGACGCCCACGTCGCTGCTCCCGGACTCCGTGACCACGCTGCTGCTGCAAAATCCGGTGACGCCGACGCTGCTGCAGAACTTGGTGAAGCGCAAGCTGCGAGTGCTGACGAAGCCTAGCTCACCTGGACTCCACTGTCAGCTTGTGTACTCGGAGGGTAGCCTAGAGTAGCGAAGTTGACATTTTTACTGACATGCGTGATGAAACATTGAATGGAGCTCATACTTTCAAGTTGTCATGCTATTTGTTTCCAGCTGTCATTTCTTCTACTAGCCAAGCGCCGCCGCTACGCGGTGGTTGTTTTTATTAGTTGGAGACGTCCTCTACGGCAATGCCGCTCCCCGTTCCGCTCGCCTCATCGGCTCGCTGCACTACTCGCGGTGCTGTGTTGGCGAGTCCAATGTAGCTTGCCCTGCAGGCTGCAGGAGATTTCACCTGCTCAGTGGGGTTGAAGTGGAATCCATGTCTTTTTACGTCAACAAAGTAAAAACCCTATTTAAAAATGTTTTAAAGCGTGTAGAAATCCCTTAAATGTAAAAATGTAAAAACAAAAATGCTAACACTACCCCCACGGTCACAGAATTAGGCCAACGATGTCATTTTGCAGAGAAGCGCCAAGCCGAAGCCCAACGCAGTCGATTCAAGTACTCTGACCGGATTCCGGTGTGTATGCATTACCGGTATATATTCACTGGTGATATTGTGAATTCTGTCCAAATCCGATCGGTTTCAAGAATAGCCCAATACAATTCCCAAGTCAGATTGGAATCGCCCGAGGGCCGCATGTCATGGCTACATCCGTACTTAAGCGAGAAAGTATGTTATCGTGGTTTGGACTTCAATTCAAAATTGATTCTCTTGAAATCTAATAGAAGCGAAAGGGGGAACGTTGTTCTTCGAACTACGTTCCTCCCCGGACCCCGGGTTCGGGCTTGCTAGTCGGACATCGTAGGGCCAAAATCTAACGTTTGACACAAATACCGGTATTAGTGTAATCACAAATCGTGTAACCACACAATAGTGTGTCGCGTACATAGAATAACGAGGTGAATTGGTCCCTAACGCACCAAAACCGACCCGGTACCGCGGTATTTTCGTGTGGCACACATGCAAAACTTCCATTTCCGGCACGTCACCTTGAAGAGCACGGCGCGCGGGGGGATGCGAGGGACCATGCCCAGCGCAGAGCGCCACAGCGGCGCACGCAAGTGACGCGCATGCAGCCACAGAGCGCCAAAGAAGCAGACCAAGGGTGATGGGAGGGCGGCCAAGGGTCAATACGGTACGTACTCGTGGCCCATGGAAAAATTAATGGACCACTACGGTACGTGGTCGGGCAAGCGCCGTGCATGGCTGACCCTCATTCTTCGTTTTTGCATTTTACAGGGAACGTCGCCGCGGAACGCAAGCTGCGCACGCCCGGAAGCAAGGTTCGTGGTTGGTGGCGGCGTGCATGGCGTTGGTGGCGTCGCTAACGATCGTTCTGCATTGGTTTTGTGTGCTACAGCGGCGCCCGGCAGGAAGGTTCGTGGTCGTTTGCTGGCGTGCATGGCGTTGGTGGCGTCGCTAACGATGGATCTGTATTGGTTTTGCATGCTACAGCGGCGTCGAGGCTAGTGGCGGCGTCCGAGCTCGAGCATGGCAAGCTGCGGCTGGCCAGCAGCAAGGTTCGTGCTCGTTGGTGGCGTTGGTGGCGTTGATGGCGGTGCTAACGATTGACCTGTATTGTTTTTGCATGCTACAGCGGCGTCCGGCAGCGTGGTGGCGGCGTCGAAGCTCGAGCATGGCAAGGTGCGGCTAGCCAGCAGCAAGGTTCGTGGTCGTCGATGGCGTGCATGGCGTTGGTGGCGTCGCTAACGATTGATCTGTATTGGTTTTGCATGATTCAGCGGCGTCGAGGCTGGTGGCGGCGTCCGAGCCCGAGTATGGCAAGCTGCGGCTGGCCAGCAGCAAGGTTCGTGGTCGTTGATGGCGTTGGTGGCGTTGGTGGCGGTGCTAACGATTGTTCTGCATTGGTTTTGTGTGCTACAGCGGCGTCGAGGCTGGTGGCGGCGTCCGAGCTCGAGCATGGCAAGCTGCGGCTGGCCAGCAGCAAGGTTCGTGGTCGTTTGGTGGCGTTCATGGAGTGGTGGCGTCGCTAACGATTGATCTGCATTGATTCTGCGTGCTACAGCGGCGTCGAGGCTGGTGGCGGCGTCCGCGCCGCGGGTCGCATGCTGCAGCTCCCTAGCAGCAAGGTTCGTGGCTGTTGGTGGCGTGCACGGCGACTTTGGCGGTGCTAACGGACCTGTATTGTTTTGCTTATTGCTGTTGCAGCGGTGTACGCGTGACCGAAGATGGTGGCGGCGTCCGCGCCGCGGGTTGCATGCTGCAGCTCCCCAGCAGCAAGGTCCGTGGCTGTTGGTGGCGTGCATGGCGGCTTTGGCGGCTGTATTGTTTTGCTTATTGCTGTTGCAGCGGTGTCGTACACGCGTGACCGAAGATGGTGGCGGGTTCCGCGCCGCGGATCGCATGCTGCAGCTCCCCAGCAGCAAGGTCCGTGGCTGTTGGTGGCGTGCATGGCGGCTTTGGCGGTGTTAGCGGACCTGTACTGTTTTGCTTATTGCTGTTGCAGCGGTGTCCGGCACCCGTGACCGAAGATGGTGGCGGCGTCCGCGCCGCGGATGGCAACCTGCCGCTGCCGAGCAGGCGGTTCATGACCCCGGAAGTAGGACGGAGCTGGCGCTACTAATCGAGCAATATACTTTGTTGAATTAAGTTACCCCGTTATTGTCTTTCTTATATGCAACTCATATGTGGCAAACCAGCATTGCATCTTTTTTCTAAAAAAAAACAGCATTGCCTCTTTTTCCTTGGCCACGTGATATCGATGTTGAAGAAGGCGCTGCAACAGTAGTGAGCACTTGACGCTGGATGCCGCAAAAAACACAAGAGGAAGGGGCTGAAGAGCTGGTAACGCGTGAGGCACAGCATCTCCAGCAAATCGCAACGCTACAGAACCACATACAGAACCTGGAAGCTCAAGCGAGCTCTGATAACGTGCAAGCAGAGAAGCGCAAATTACAGAACGATTTGGAAAACACCAACAAGCAGCTTCATGCTGCCTTGAAGCGATCAGAAGAAGACTGTAACAAGGCCCAGGAAAATGCCCGTCGGGCAAGTGAGCTTCAGCTGCAGCTCGCAACAATTCAAGAAAAAAACACCAAGCTCAAGAAGAAACTACAGAGCGAAAAAGCTGCAACACAGCCGAGCCAAACCACGACGTGGCTGCAAACCCGAGCATCTAAACTGGAACTGAACGAACAGCGGTTGGAGACTGCCAGGTTCAAACTGAGATTGAGAGAAACCCGGTTGAGCAGCAAAGAAGAGGAGCTGGAGAAGAAACGTGTAGCATTGCAGGAACAAGAGCAAGAGCAAAACAATGAGCGAAGTCGCTTGAAAGCTCAGCGCTTCATGTTGGATAAGGAAATCAAACGTCATGAAGAAAAGGCAACGACGGATAAACAAGCACATGAAACTCATATGATGAAGCAAAAAGCAATGTTGGACGAGATTACGAAGGAAAAGGACGCGCTAGCTTCACATCAATCTCTCAAGAAAACTGCCAACAACTGGAAACAGAAGTGTATCCGAGCTGAAAACAAGGCGGCAGCGGCAAGGGTGCCCTACGCGACTTTGGAAAGTCTCCAAGATAAGAACCGATTCATGAAAAAAATTGTGGATTCACTCGATGCCTGCTGCAGTACCTAACGGCGCATTGACGATTTCGCCAAGCACCGGGTCAACGACTGTACGTAGCTGGTGCTCTGAATTATCGCGGTTTATTTTGACTAACCGGTTGCTCAATTTGTCTCTATAGTTCAAACAATGCCAAGAAAGAGCAGACGCGAGCTCATCATCAGTTGGCTGGAAGGTGTTGATCATCGTCACGCAAGCTGGTTACATGGCCGATTCGCTGCGTTTGTCCACGACCGGAATCGCATTTGACATGATAATGGTGTGTTGCAGGTGGACCACAACAGCTTCCTTCGCGTGTGCGACGAAATAAAACAAGACTTGGATCAGCTCGACGAGCACACGCGCAATGCGCACCTGCTTCTCTAATTTGAATTTGAATTGATGTTTCATTTGACTACTCCGCGAGATTTTGATAAAGAATTATGACTTGTTGTATGGGTTGCATATATGAAAGACAACAACAGGCAATGCTGTTTTTATCACCCAGCATGCCCCGTAAACTTATCAAAATTCATGGTTCTTGATGCTTTCTCGTAGTCAACTTGCCCGCCGCGATTTCTGGCCGCCTTGTATCGATTCGCGAGCAGCACAATTTGCGAGGAGCTCAACTTGAACTTCTCTGCTTGTCTTCTCCGTTCTATTTGGCGCTTGCCATCCTTCTGCCGGTCGAACATTTGCTGCAACGCTGTGCAAGCTTCTTCGACCTCGTCCAGCGTCAAAATGGAGTCGTCCGAGTCTTGGATTGCTCCTGCCACTGATGCTGCCTCGCAGTCTTTGTCGCCGGAAGCACCGCTGGCCACACCGCCGCCGCCAGCATTGCCTGGGAGGCCCGCCTCATGCCCAGCACGTTTAGCTGCCTGTCGGGTCGTCATCCCTGCATTGCCGGTTGGCTTCCTGGTCTTTCTTTGCGGGGTTTCTTGCCGCTTGTCGCCGAAGCTCTGTCGATCGGCCCGGAGTCTTGGGCGCGCTTGCGCTTGGCTCCGGAAGAGGACGCCCCAAGCAAACTACTCGGTGACGCTGGGCCCTCGGAAGAGCCACCGATGTGGCCGGCGTATTTTGCCATCGTGGCTGTTGTATTCTGCAGGTTGTCGCGCAGTAGCTTAAGGTTTATGTGTTTCGTGTGAGATAACTGGTGTATCAAAAACAAAACCTGTAATATGTGATTGCCTTCAATATATCATTTTTCATTAGCGTAGCCATTTTAACTGCGCTACACGAACAAAGCTGCGACTTCGCACGGAACAGCTCTGGATTTACAGCAGCGCATTGTCTTTCAGCTGCAAAGATTAATCACCAAGAGTAATTTTGATAAACAATGTATCAAGATGATTCTAAAACATTTCGTTAATAGCACGAACGACTGTAAATAGTTGTTACAGTAGCAGGAAGGCCACATAGTAACCAGATTGTGAAGCGCTTGCGGTTATTGCTTCAATGCACCAATCTCATGTGCTTGCTGCTCGAATTGTTTCTTCATCTCATTCATCTCAGTAGCAGTGCACACCTCTGGACGCGAATCGTTCTCGTTGCTGTCGCCGTTTAATGCGGCGGGCGAGATGGCGCTGTCGGAGATGAATGCAGCGTTCGCGAGCTGTGTGTCGCTGGTGTGTCCGCCCATCGGATGGGCCCCATCCGGTACCCGCCGCACTGCCGCTTCAACCCGGTGCAGCACGGCTGTCTGCTTCGGACTGCGGACGGCGATGCGCAAGAATGCGGGGAAGTTGTAGCCGGGCTTGCCGCTGCGCACGGGCACACCGTGCTTCTTTGCCAGATTGCAGGCCTGCTCGCACGTGTCGACGGACCTGGTGTCGATTTAGATTCAGGACAGGAAGGGCTTGTCGAAGAACCCCCGCGTGGGGAAGTGCTTAGACAGCTGCTGGACGGCGCTGGTGCGCCACCGGGGGGGGGGGGGGGTCACGTCCGACGTCTGCTGCAGGTAGGCGTCGTCCTTGACCACGGCGGACACAAAGGCCAGCGTCATCAAGGTGACTGACCACGGCATCTGTTTACGCTTAATCTCGGCGGCGTGCGGGGCGTGGGCGATGCGACGCTGCCGATGCGCTGCCGTGTGCACGACCAGATCTTGGTCCAGCTCGTCATGACCCAGACGTTGATGCGGCGGGTCTCGTTCAGCTACTTGACCCAATCGCGCTATTGATGGCCGAGTCCTGGCGCCACTGCGGCCCCACCCACGGCTGCATGATCTTGTTGACGATGATGGTGTGGCCGTGGGGCACGTGGTCTCGATGTAGCTCTTCATCTGCTCCACGTCCGTATTTTGCCGCGGGGTTCGTGGGATTCACGAGGCACGTGAGCGCGGACTTGGGGACGCTCCACGCGATCATTTCACGGCCGCCGGCCTTGCTGGAGCGCTAGCCGCCAGGCTGCACGCTGCGGATCACCAGTTCGATGAGCTCACTGGCGCCGTTGCCCATGAGCAGCTGCGGTAGGTTCTGCTTCCAGCTCAGGGACTCGTTCAGGTGACTGATGACCGGCTGGAAGTCCGCGGGCGGGTAGTGGTGTACCGTGCTCATGGCCTGCGTGGCTGCATGAGCGTGCCCAGCGCAGCGCCTTCGTGATCTTGCTGCCGAGCACCGCTGATATTGCGGAGTAAATCCGCGAGTGAAATGTTGCTTAATTGGAGTCTAAATCAATCATTTATCACGGTGATACGGGTTTCACAGTAAGATAATATTGAATGCTAAAGTGATTATTTCTTTTTACCGAGTACTATTTATCATGGGTAGTTTGACCTAATGTTGAGCGGATGGGTCAACATACAACCACAATATGTTTACGATAGAGGTAAGTATATAACGGAGGCGGTAACTATTATATTGCTCGCCCAATTATGATCGGATTAGGGATGGTATGCGTTATGCAAGGATTAACACTCCTGGGATGGACTCTGGATATAAAATCCAGAGAATTGCATTGCCTCCTACAAAAAAAGCATTGCCTCTTTTTCCTTAAAAAACAGCATTCTTAAAAACAGCATTGCCTGTTTCTCCTATAAAAAAAACAGCCACGAGCGGCAACTAAATCTGTGTGTCCACAAAGTTTTGGGCGGCGCAAGCTTTGACGTCAGTTGACAAGATGGCGAAAACGAAGGCGACGCCAGCGAGCGAAAGCAAGCAGCGCTCCGTCAAAGGTGAGCATAGTGAGAAACATGTGTGTGGGGTAGATGTGCCACTCTACATGAGCTTGACACATTGTGCTGTGAATTATGTGAATACTAGCTGGATCTGGTTCAGTCGTTACCAGATCTAAGTCTTCTCGTTCAGGAATGTGAACGTTAATACGTTTTTCCTCTAGTAGCCCTGCGTAATCGGACAGTTCTTGCTAGCAGGGAGCGGCCTTGAGGGCAGTACGGAGATCGGTAGATCGAGTGCTGCGAGCGCCGCCAGTGCCGATGGCACATCTTCGCAGCAAGCTTCGACGCACGGTCAAGGAGCCAGTCCCGACAGCAATCCGTCGGCGAGCTCGTCTACCGAAGCGCAGTAGCAACGGACTGCACACGCTCGAAGCGTGAAAGCCGAGAAGATGCAACGCCGTACGAAATGCAGTTTGGTGGTGTATTGAATATTACCGATTGTCTAATGTGCTACATTGTGTTTGTGTGCAGGTCGCGAACTGCTGGAGCTGCGTCAACGCATGGCTGCCCATGCTCGTTCGTTTAAACAGCCCAAGTCATCCCCACTGCCAGACAAGTAGCCGTTGGCATCCCCAGCTGCTATCCGGGCGATGTGTGGCTTGCCGAGACAAGATCAATGTGTGAGTTTTCCAAGGTCGCGAAGAAGAGCAATGCGGTCGTGCATGCTACTTCTTATGGCAGTGAGTACAAGAGTCGATGTTAAGAAAGTGCCTTTCGACCAGAATTGAATGTGATGTTTGGTTTTGAATTAATTCTGATTTCCCCTACAAATGTATGTCGAATGATGCATAGTTTTAATATAATGTCTCTAGGTCTTGCTGTTATGACTTCCTATCTGCTACCTCGCCCTGTGCTTCCAATTGCTCGCACTTCATTTTAGAAGCTGACGTCTCCGCGAATACGTGCAAGCTTTTCGACTTCAAACGAAATGTAACAGGCTTGTGATCACTTCTTGTAGGGGAAAGAAGTATGTGTTTCATGTGAGTTCCTCGTTTCCAGCCAATTTGCTATCTCCACCAATACTGCTAGAATTTCTTCGACTTAACTGAAGTTATATACTGCTGTTGTAGCCTTTGAATTGTTGTACAGCTAAGAAGTTCTTGCTTGGGGTACTTCAAAGTGCCAACATTAATTCTGGCGAAACTCCGCTCGAACATCCGCAAGATGCTGCACTTCGTCGTCTCGACGAGCACGGCGGTCGGTCAATATACAGACTATCATTTCTTCCACATATCGTGCTTCTGCTCCAGTTGTTTCTCCCCGTGCCGCCATCCAGCGTCGGCGCATCGCTTGGAAAGTACCATCAGCATGTCCCATGGTTTCGGCATCTGCACCCGAACGACCAAGCTGGAAGGCGTTTCGGGCGGCTTGGACAACGTTTCCGAATTCAGCGTGCTCGACCAAGATTGCGCGAGTCATAGCAGCTCTGGCATCTCTCCGAGCCCGATGAGCTTGGTCTGCAGCAGTTCTTGCATCCATGCATGCACCTGTAACAGCACAGTAAACATCAATACTGCGTCCATATCATAGTCTCAAGAACAATTGCACCGCAATACCCAGGCAGAAAAGCAACATACCTGCGACTTCTTCGTTAAGCCTTACCGCATCCGCTCATCATCCCGATTTCAATGTGTTCACGTTAGCCTCGGACGACCTGTAAACGTGAAATGATCATGCATTGGACTGGGTGCCGTGCCTTTCAGCGAACTTTCACTGAAAGGTGTGAAAGGTTTTTTTTTTTTTGGGGGGGGGTAACCTTGGCGTGATTGAGGGGGGGGGGGGGGGGTGATCGACTGACCTGACCAAGCAGTACTTAGTTGACAACACAGCAGAATTTGCAACGGCAAACAAGAATGGAGGCCCCGAACGACTGGAACCATGGGATCAACCAGATTCTAGCGGGCACAGTGGAGAGTACCTGGGTTTATGCGAAGTATGTGGTGCTACTCTGTGGGCTTCCTGGAGCGGGAAAGAGCGTGTTTAGTGGGTTTTTGGCAGCGGGATTTCGTGAAGCTTTCGAAAGGAATCGAAACACGGACGGCACCACTCACCAAGTGCGGGTGTGCGGCTCGGGATTTCACGAAGCGCATGCGAATTTGCTCAGAGGAATGGGGCGACAAATGGCAGAAGATGATGTTAAATTATCGTTGCAAGCAGCGGATGTGGTGATCATCGATGAGATGCATTTAACGGCAGCCGATAGGCAGCGAATTATTGTCGTGGTGACCTCTGAATGGGCCAGGGACGGGTACGATGGAGCGGTGGTCACGGTTAAGCTATCGTGCCGTGACGAAGCCCATGCGTTAGAATTGAATGAGCGATCGCGGCGCCCGCTGTCGCCAGCTACCGTTAAAGTGCTTTTCCAACAATTCGCCGCCGATACTGAGGTGCCCGCAGTCACCGTTGAATCATTCGCGCAACCAGAGTAAGGCAATTCAGAAGATGTGAACCTCGCCAAACACGCGGAAATAATTGGCCTGATGTTTTCAACGTTGGCCAGGTTGCCGGAACCTCGAGGTGTTAGCCTGCTGCTTGCAGTAGCTGTTTGTGAGTTGCGTAACGATGATTCAATAACCTTTTTCATCGCTCTTTAGTATGCTGAGATCTAAGGCCATAGAATGTGAGCTCATACCAGTAAATCCAAGTCAACGCTGACACAGCGTGACACAACGTTGACTGAAAAAGCAAGGCGAAATACACTCGATCTGCTGCTACTAATATCAGCAGTACAATCATTATAGTAATTAGTCAATACAGCGGCTCCCAGCTTGACAGCGCAGAATAGAAAGCCTACTACAGCGACGACAAAAAAAAATCGTCAACCAGAATCGAGTCCCCACACGCCGACAGCGCCAATTCGCCGAAGGTGTTTTCGCCGCTGTAGGTGACGTAGAGAAAACTATCAGAGTCTTTCTGCTCTTTGTAAATGTTCGACATTAGTGCCGCTAAACCAGAAAAAACATTTAAAAAATGATCAATGAGTATTAGATAACACAAATAATGGCATAACATAGTCACATACCTGTGGGTGGGAGGACGTTGTTGATGAAGATGAAGATTGCCTTCTCTGGACTCAGTTTGATGCGCTTTCGGATCACGTACACGAATTGGCTGACTGTCAGATCCGCCGGCACCAAGTACTTCTTCTTGTCAATGTCCGGGATGTTGCTACGGTCCGCCTTTTCACAAATCACCTGCACCACGATAACAAAAAACACGAGTTAGATATCACCAGTGAATCTATACCGGTAAAGCATACACACCGGAATCCGGTCAGAGTACTTGAATCGAATGCGTTGGGCTTCGGCTTGGCGCTTCTCTGCAAAATGGCATCGTTGGCTTAATTCTGTGACCGTAGGGGGGAGGTCTCGACCAGCTCAAGAGCTACGCACCGAACGGGTGTTCCTTCTTGAACGAGCCCATTTTCGCAACGAAAAGGACCGATCCTGAGTCTTCCCAGTATTTGCGGGTGGCGGCCCTGTAGTCGTCCGTGTCGTTGAGCGGCTCGGCAGTACTGGTGCTGGTGGCGCTTGTGCTCACGAAGGCGTGGGCGCGGTAGTTCAAGCGATTGGGAAACGTCATCGGCGGCGACGGAGGAATTGAAATGGCTAACTGTAAGTAGATTACAAGTACCCTGGATTGTCAAAACGTAAACTGGCGAAGTTGATTACCCCGAATTGTCAAAACGTATACATAAGACAGTTAAGCTGCGCGAAGCCTAGAGAATGCATCGGCTGTGGCGATTGAATAGGCACTTGTTTGATCGTAGCGAGACAGAATAGAAGCAATGACAGCTGAAAACAGTACAACAATTCAAAGGCTACAGCAGTAGTATATAACTTCAGTTAAGTTAAGAAATTCTAGCAGTATTGGTGGAGATAGAAAGCAAATTGGCTGGAAACGAGGAACTCACATGAAACACATACTTCTTTCCCCTACCATTAAGATCGATCATAGTATGTCTGCAACAACGACACGACATTAATATATACATGTATGCGTCCGTGAGCACGGTCTTCTCATCCCGGTTGCTTGAGCTTCGCCATGCCTTTCTTCAGACACATTGCTTAAGTGGGGTGAACCAAATATTCATTCTGACTACTTTAATTTCTTGAAGCGGAGAGCGTTCTGCTGGTTTTTTAGAATTTTAATTTAATTTAGAATTGAGGTATATTAATGACATCCACCTGAGCTATCACCACTTAGTGCCACTAGCGCTATCAATGAAGCTTTGACCGGCCGCTTGCTTATAGGGTTAATAAATGTGATCCATGTATAAGATATAAAACGAACCACTTCAGTGTCCCCAGCCTGAAGTCGTAAGATGTCCCAGTTGGATAAATCCATGTGTAAAATAAAAAAAAGTATTCGTCGGTGTCAATATTTCATGTTGAGATGATCTTATCACGGAAAGCTAATCGCAAGCAGCATTTTCCTAAAACTATGATTTGCTACTATACCATCGGCAGCAGATTACCAGAACAACAACATGTAGACAACAAGAAATATATTGCGCCCTAGTTGTATTGTAGCTACTAACTAACAGGCAGAAATAAAAACAAATCGAAAGGCGCTAGGTGGTCATCAGGTTGCACGGCTTGGCAACTCGGCTTACGCCCCAGTAGGGGGTGCATCGTGAAAGCGGAATCCGTGGAAGCGATTCAGGTGGTGGCGAACCGCTATGGTCCCGGTACCCCGGAACGTACAATTCCACGCAAAGCAGAATGGGTCGTCCGTCCGAGCAGTGTCATTGACCGTTGGGACGATGATGGGCTGATGATTCTCGAGACGGTCCGACGTCGGCGTGTCGAGGTATGCATGAATGCACACGTTGTTGGTGTCGTTGCCGACGGGGGCAAAAATCAAATCGCCACGATAAACGAATACGTCACCTTTGTTCAGCTTGATCTCTTTACGGTTGGACCGGAGAGCAACGTTGTGGTTCCACCCATACACGTAGAAGCACGTGTCGTCATCCACAGCGACAACCATTCCACCAGGAATAGCGGCAACATCGAGGGGGTCATCACCTGGTCGAAACTCGCGGCGCACAGGTTGGTCACCCATGCCAGCAGATATCTCCACCCAGCGCAAATCGTTGGCTTCCGAATCAGGGATGAAAGTCTTGTAGAATCGTTGCAGCATGCGCGCCATGGTGCGTGCCTCTTGATCAGGCACTGGAGACTGAAGACGACCTCGATCCTCCATGATGTTGTCGAGGGTGTCGGTGAACCAGATGTCGACGGGGCGGGCCATAGCTCTCCACGCGTTCGCTTGCTCTTCGGCCACAGCGGCGAAGAAGATGATGCTGCCATCCGAAGCAAACTTCTGACGAATGTTCATGGCGGCGATGATGTGTGGGGGCGGGGGGGGGGCAGTGCGTGACGAATTTGAAAATAAGCGCTGATTCTTGCTTATACTTATGCCCGAGACATCAAGAGACTCGAGGGTGGTCATTATTCTAGGTTTTCATGCAAACCAGCTATCAGGGCACTGTTGCATATCTTATCTGAACCACACTACATATACAAGAGCGCACTGAAGGATTATGTACCTATTGGTCCGCTGAAAATGGAATGCTCCATGGCAGCACCTCTGGCTGTCCCTCGAAACATTGCTGAGCGCTTGGTTCGATTCAAGCGGTTACAGTTCGTAGGTAGGTCGTCTCTCGTACCCATTGGTCCATCGAAAAAATAGTGAGCCATGACATCATTGCCGTCGTAAGCTACAATTCGTGCTAGTGGACACGAATAAATCTATCAACCTAGACATAGGCATCCTCGAAGATGTATAATATGGTGTTTGTGCCATATAACTTAAAAGTCAATACAGCTATCGACGATTTCAAACGCCGATGACGGTACTTTTCCTCAGCTACAAGACGTAATAACGCATAATTTATTGTGTTTTTTTCTAAGGATGAAGTCTACTGTTAGCTAGATTTCGTTCGTAGCGCATCATGCGCTGCGCATGCACCCATTGGTCCTCCGAAAAAACAGTGATCCATTGGGTTTGGCGAACCGTCGTGGGTGAGGTGCGCATGCACCCACTTGGTCCGTCGAAAAAGCAGTGCTCCTTGGGCTTAGAGAACCGTCGTGCATGAGTTGCGTTCGTTTGGTAGCATGGCTAGAGTGCACGCAGTCTAAGCGCGCCTAACGCGTAAATTCCCTGCATGCGAGGGTGAAATTCAGTTGTATAAGTTCCATATAGGATATGTACCCCGACCGGAAGGGAGCTTCATTCCGCTTTAAATATATGAGTTTTATGTGTGTATGCGTAGTCCTTTGGGATGGCGAAACCCACGACAGAGGATTCTCTAGAGATGCTCTGTGTGCGAGAGGGGGGCTGTTGGTGCCCTTCAAATGGCTCGAGTCTACCTCAAACCATGCAGAGGCTCGTATCTCAACTAGAGCGCCAATACTGTACAGTATAGTACGGTACAGTGTAGCGTGATCCACGGTGGGTTTAAGCATGAAATATGGAAAACTGCATGCATAAGCCCGTTCGACTCCGAGTGCCATTGTGATTTTTCTAAGATGGTGGGAAAGCCACGTCGCGAGTCTGTCAAGGTGGCCATGAAGACCAGCCCGCGTATTTCAAAGCGGCACCAGGATGACCCTGGGGGGCCTACCAGCAGTGCCAGTACGAGTGTAGAAGTGGTGTCAACAAAATCAACGCCATATCAACGCATGCGAGAGCTGCTGGGGGCAAGGGCTGTTGAGGCAGAGCAAGGAGCGACAGTGGTCGACAGTGTCGAAGGTACGACTCACGAATGGTGAAGTTGGTATGATTGATTATATGACCCCATTCGGCAGGTCTACGGGAGTGCTTCGGAGGAAGGAACCCACGTCCAAGCTTTTGCTGCGGATGAAGCTGCTCTGGATTTCGGATCATGCGTACGGGCAGTGGAAGCTGATTCGCATGCACTTTGTGGACGCTCAGGCACCTGAAACGCTGGATGATATGCTCAGTGTACGTTGGTCTACAATCGTTTTGCGGCTTGACTGCTACTAACTTATGTGTTATTCTGGTAGGTTTTTAAGGTGTCATACGAAGCTAACCGGCAAGACATTGACTCGCTGCTTTTGACTGCCACGCTTTGGAATCTTGAAAGTGATTCCGAGCTTCTTCCATCGCCTGGGACCATTGTCGACATCAACGAGTACTCGACTTTACAGCTATACAATGACACGCAGTGTCAGCTCACGACCCGCCTCAGCCAGTTGAGCTGGGAGCAGGCCAACGCAGAAGTGCAGTTGAAGTAGCTCGATGTAAATAATGCATCTGATTCTGGTCTGATTCACAGGGTCGTATGGATACACTATTGCGACCATCCACCACTGAATCATTGACAAAGTCGCAGGGAGGAGAGTAGGTGGGAGAATACGCTGGGCTTGCAAGCTACATTGGCATTAAACGCACTAACTTCGTCTGTGTGCATCGACTAGATGACAAAACGACACGGCTCAACCAACTACAGTATCGGCGAGATGAGACGCTTGCTTGAGCTGGTGCAGGCAAGCCTACCAGCTTCGAGGGCTGACTGGGAAGCTGTAGCTGCGGATTACAACGCGGTGAAGGAACCCCAATGGAAACGGAGAGATGCGATGAGCTTGAAGAGAAAGTTCCGCAGTATGAGCTTGGCTTCACACCACGGGATCGGTGATGCGCGTGCACACCTTGCCAGTGCAGCAAGCCGAGTACAGCAACAGATGAAACAGCACAGGACCCCGCCGCGGCTGCAGGAGATCGCACAAACCCTCTGCCAATGTGAGAGTCATGCCGGAATGGAACCGAATGGTATGTTGTCGCCAGAGCTGTTGGTCCAGGCGCCAATTTCACGCCCCGTTCGAGATGTTGAGCAACAGTCACTTTGCCCAGAGGACACTGTTGCGCAAGAAGAACGTAACCCAGAACTCCATCAGGTGCAACTACTCGTGCATCGCCAGTATAAGTCTAACCGAAGGGTGGCCTGCCGCCACCACAAAGAGCTACTACACTGCATGCGTGCGTTGAAGGTGTCTCTGGAGACGTTCGCCTACCGCCAGAAGTAGCATAATGTATCTGAGGAAGCATGGCTTACGGTATACTTTGTGGTCCAATAAAAACAACATGAGCCAGCACATCTCCCCTGCTTGCTACTGCAATGGTCCGAAAAAAATATAACGAGTCAGCTCATCACTTCTACGACTTGGATTCATGGAGGCCAATGCATCGCCGTATCGCCCTTCGTTCATCACTTCATCATTTGCCCGGTCAGTGCAAGACATGCCTGGGCGAGGCAAAGAGGCACAAGGTCTCGGCAAAGGCAGCACCAGGCGTCACCGCAAGATACTTCGAGATAGTATTCAAGGCATCTCAATACCGGCTATCCGCAGATTGGCTCGCCGCGCTGGAGTAGTGCGAATATCTGGACTCGTCTACGATACTACACGAGCAGTACTACGAGTCTACCTGGAGAATCTCATTCGAGATGCTGTGACCTACACGGAGCACGGAAACAGAAAGACCGTAACTAGTTTAGATGTCGTATACGCCTTAAAGCGTCAAGGGAAAATGATTTACGGCTATGGCAACTAGACTGTCTACTTGTAATACATGATTGTCTCAAATACATACTTCACTCGTTGTTTAGTTTTTGTGGCTACTGGTATCCGGATAGCCTGGTATACATGCAAGTTGCAACAACATAAGATAAAGCAAGATTTGCTTGTAACATTTGTTTTTTTAAATGATTTTTTGCAGCGGTGTCCGGCAGCGTGGCTGAAGCTGGTGATGGCGTCCGCGCTCGCTCATGACATGCTGCGGCTGCCCACCAGCTAGGTGCGTGGCTGTTGGTGACGTGCATGTCGAAGATGGAGGTGCTAACGATTGCTATGTATATTTGTGGCTATGATTCTTGCAGCAGTATCCGGCAGCGTGGCCGAAGCTGGTGATGGTGTCCGCGCTCGCGGATGGCAAGCTGCGGCTGCCCACCAGCAAGGTGCGCGGCTGTTGGTGACGTGCATGGCGGAGATGGAGGTGCTAACGATTGCTATGCATTGTTGTGGCTATGATTCTTGCAGCAGTGTCCGGCAGCGTGGTCGAAGCTGGTGATGGCGTCCGCGCCACAAATGCCGAGCTGCCGTCACCGAGCAGGTGGTTCATGACCCCGGAAGTGGCAGGGCGGCGATGTCGCTAACACACTTTGTTGAATTAAGTTACCCCGTTGTTGTCTTTCTTATATACAACTCATATGTGGCAAACGAGCATTGCCTCTTTTTCCTGAATAAAACAGCAGTGCAGCTTTGATTAGTTGAAGATCAGCTTCTGTGAATCATAACGACTGTCAGTTCTAACGATAACGCTGTGTGTCAACTTTGCCTCGGCTTGCAAAGTTGCTGCGATCTTGCCGTCATTGCTCCGTTCTATGTTTCGAGCGACTATAACAATCGCTCAGCAGATCGGGGCACATAAGATGAAGTTCAAGCAAAACATTGATGGGTTTATTAGCGCTTGAAACAAGTAACCTCTTCCTATGTGTCGACTGCTTACTGTGCCGGAGGTTAACGATCGCGCATGAAGAGTTCCAGCTCGATAAAGTAGTTATGCAGCCGGTTTCGGAAGTTGTGGCGCCAGATCTCATAGTACTCCATGAAAGTGTGCCCTGGGATATCATGACCAACAGCGTTAGCACGTCCCAAAAGTATGGTCGCTTCGGCCAGGCCACGCGGGCATTCAAACGCAGCAACTGCAAGCTTGTCTGGATGTATGTGGAGATCCAGATAACGCTCGAATTCGTGCTCCCGGAGGTTGGTGTTGTCAACGATGACAATATCGACGCCTCGGTCCAGGTCGCGCTCCAACGCTTCGCGGCACTGCGTGTAGCATGTTTCATGCGCTTCATGGAGTCGGCTCCGATCGAAAACGTAGCCCCCCCCCCACGCTGGAAAAACTTGTCGGCAGAGCAGATAAGCGTGCGCAAGCCGACCTGATCAGCATATCGAGCAACCTCTTGTGCAGACGTCGACTTGCCACTTCCTGGGAGGCCCCTCATGATCAGGAACAATCGAGGCCGGTGATCCATGTGTTCGCGATACCTTTCACAGTGCGCCCTGTAGTCGTCGACGACTTGGCACGCTTTGCGCTCCATTCTTGACAGTTGGTAAATGAGGTCGTTGAAGTAATTGTGCAAGCTCTTTTGCGATTAATTCTCTTGAGATCTAATAGCTAATTAGCTCATTTCAATATTGATTCTCTTGAGATCTAATAGCTAATTTCAAAATTGCCGTGAGGGCCAAGGAAGCAGACCAAGGATGATGGGAGGGATGCGCCTGGTCTGTTTAGGCTGCTCAGCGGCCTCAAATGGATCATTTACTTCAGTCTACTTCTCTGTTCCACCGTACTATTACCATTTCATATATATTACAATAACTTTTGTACTTATACTTCGTTTTCAAAAAAAAGACCACCTAACGAGAGCTTATCTTCACGGATACAAACCCTACATTTCTGAGCTAATCAACATTCGCACAGAATCAAATAACTTGACCTATTAAGCCAATATTTTGGACGTGGTAAGAGCATTTCCACCGGTCCGACTAAATTTGGGCTAAACCGGACAAAGTCCAGGACACGATAAAATCGTGCAGGAGGCTGATTATCGGTGCTAGCGAAAGGTCAAATTTGGGCTATCCGCAAGTGAAATATAGCTGGTGGATAGTCAGCGTCACTTGATCTTTGTATGGCGATCAAATTTGATTTGGTCGGGCTTTTGTCGAACTGTATTAATTGATCGGAATTCAGCGTGGGCTGACTATGTCCACTTTTAACTTTGTTTTAGCTTTGACCGGTGGAAATGCTCTAAGGGTTTGGATTGGCCGATACGGCATTATGTGGGCCACATGAAACCTCAATGGTAATAGTCCGGTGACCAGAAAAGTACTATTTTATTTTTTACTATTTTTTTACTATGTGTATTTTTACTATGTGTATGTGTTTAAACCACAAAGCAAAGCAAAGCAAAGCATGTTCTTACGAACTACGTTTCCCCCCGGGCGCGCCCGCCCGGGCGTGCTAATACTAGCAGAGTCCGACACCATAACGCAGGTCATGCAAAAGCGCTGCTTACACTAGGCAAATTGGTATTCCCAGTCTAAGTCGCAGACGCCCTAGTTTGCACGCGATCTATTCCGATGTCCACTTGTTAAGCTCTTAGTACACGATGAAGCCTCGTCGACAACCTGTGGCTGCCAAAGGCCATCTCTCGCCGTGGTGATCCACGATCGCGATCCTGGCCAGTAACATGAACGAACCTTTCTGGGTCAAACTTGCCGCCTTCACATGCACAGGCGTCTCAAACGGAAGGTAGAACATACTCTGACCATCGCTGTCTTCTTCGGCTGTTGTCTCCATCACTTGGTCCCACACAATGGGTAGATTCACGCGCACCCGATACTGCACGAGCTTGTCCTCTGGTGACGAGTCCGCGATATCATAGATCGACGACTTCGAGTGCACCCCTCCGGTGCTGGTACCAGCCAAACACACCAGAACCTCCGCCTCGATCGCCTCAGCACGATCACACCAGTACGCCTTGGAGCTACGTGATAATGCGACCACGCCCTTCAATACACTCGTGAAATCTGTACCGAGAGAGACGCCCAGTTGTGAGCGCGAGCGGGGTTTGGCTGTGAATGCTGCATTCTCTGCATAGGTGAGGAACTGCGCGCTCGAGAGTAATCGCTGCTCCGTTCGCAACCGTGAACAGAAAAACAATTTCGGTAGCACTGGAGGAATTGCACATAATGCTGCCAGGAGTTGCTGCAGTACGCGAGCCCCCACGCCAGGCTGACGAGAGGGGGTTAGCTTGGCAACACGCTCCAACTTGTCACGCATGTCGTCACTTAGCATCCTCAACACTTGGAGATTCCACAGAGAACTACCTGATAAGCCTACCTGTTCCGTGGGAAAGTCGATGGAATTTGGCGAGCGAAGCAGCAGAAAACCTTCAACAGCAGCAGCAAGCAAACAGCACGCATCTACGTGAGCTTTAAGCCCGTCCAAATCTCGTTGAGGAGCTCCAAGGAGTAAGGAACGTAGCACATCAAATTTGTGCGCAAGGGTGCGCAATTGCTTGCTGATGTGTCCTTCTCGGCCAACTGGATTTCCCGCGGTGTTAGTGAACGCCGCCTCGCCCGCGAGCTGTTGAGCACTCTGTACGTGCTGTATCCACTCCAGTCTCAGCGCCACCAAATGCAGCTGAAGATCAAACCGAAAGCTCGAAGTACGTGCAGCTTGCAAGTACATACTGCTCCGCGCCAGCAAGTGAAGGCTGTCCAGGTGCACCGATTGGTCCATTGCAATACGGGACTCAGCCTTACACAGAGTGTGCAAGGCGTGGAGCCACCCGCCAAAGCACTCACTATCAGCCTTTGCCGCAATAGCCTCCAATAGCTGCTCAGCTAGAGTGAAGCGTCCACGTAGCATCGCAAGCTTCACCATCTCGTAACGCTCCGCATGAGATTCGTAGTGTTCGGGATTCAGCAGTTCCTTCTCGAATGCTGAAAGCACATTGCTTGTAGCTTGATCGCTGGCTCCATTGCCATTAACCAGTGGCTCTTGGGTCCAGAGGAAGAACGTGGCTGCAACAGCTCGCAAATGCAGCGCATCTTCACGGTCCACCGTCGATAGTTCCTCCAGCAACATTGGCAGTCGTTCATTAATCATGTTTGTGCTGGGTGATCGTACTTGGGCGCCTAGTACCTTGAAAATTGCTGTCCTTCTGAATTTTGAAGTTGCGAAGTCCAAATTCTTGTCTGCCGGAATTGAAAGCAGCTCGATTAACTGAGAAGCCACGTACGCAGCGATAACCTCAGGAAAGTCGTGGCTCAGCTGGGCGATCGCACCTAAAGCATGGTTCCAGGTACTCTTGAAAGTGCCAGCAGCTCGAGGATGTAGCAAAAGTAGCAGTTCATCCACGCTATGCTCTGGTGATATCACATCGGTGCGTGAAAGTTTTCGACGGGCAGTATGGGCGACAATGGAGGTGTAAGCCCTACCAAAACGCTCATCTGCAGCAGTTGAAATCCAACTTTTGGCATCCTTAAGCAGTGCCTCCGACGTTTCTCCCAATTCTTGGCGAGTAGCCGCCCACTTTTCAAGCAGGAGCAAAGCCGACAACTTAAGGCGCGACTGTGCCGTACCCTGCGCTGTAGAAATCTGTCGGATCCGCGAAAAAACACCATCCAGAACAATCGCAAGCTGATCATCCTCACCACTGCCTGCCATTGCAACAAGTTGCTGCGTAGCCAGAAGAGCAAAATTTCGTACAAATACACGCGGTTCGTGATCAAGAACGTGGTGCAGCAATTGTCCGTGCATCCTCAGCAACACACCCGGATACGCTGCAGTCAGCGTCGTCATCGCCCGCAGACTAGCGACCGCGCTCTTGTCATCCACAAGTCGTTCGTACAGTCCCGCGCAGTGAGTCCACGCTTGTTGAGCCTCCACAGAGCTTGCCACTGCATCAGCCAGCAATCCGCACAGCGCCGTCGAGCTCGTTTCCAGACCGAGCGTCAGCACATCCTTCCGAAACGAAGGCGACAGCGGCAAAAACGCACGCGCTGCCTCAATAGCAGCCAAACGTTCGTCTCGGTCATCAGCACGAATTTCCTTCAGAATCAGCTGCTGCGCCGCCAAATCATGAAGAAGAAGCGACGGCATCGTCGCCAGCAACTGCAGCGTCAACGTCCGAGCCGTGACACTGGTTGGGTGCGCCAAAGGTGCCGATAAATGACCTAGCAGCTACAACATAATAAAAAAGTATCACAAGATTAATACTCACAATAGTACTACAGTAGTAATATCATTCTCTCGCGTACCTTGGCGGGGTCATTGATCTGCGCCACATGCGCCTTGGCTCTCTGGAAGACACGCAAAATAGCACTCCTGACGATCTCGTTATCACTTTCACCACACCATGAAAAAAACTATTAGTACTACTATATCACTCCCCGTTACTATTTTTCTGACCGTCGTTCTACCGGTCGTTCCACCCACCCACCTGGAGGCGAAATGCTCGGCCATTTTGGTGAACACGGCGGCCAGGAAGTCCGGCCAGGGGAACGATTCTACCGTGAACAACCGCGAGTAGAACAGGAAGCACTCGGCCAGTGAACCGGCCACCGCGTCCCCCATGGCGCCAGGGGTCGAGTGCTGCGCCGCCTGCAGCTGCAGCGCCTTGACCTGCACCTCGAGCTGGGCGAACTCCCGCAGGTGGAGGTCGGTAGGGGCGTTCTCCACGCGGCGCGGGCTCAGCGCCAGGGGGAACTGGTCGTTGGGCGCCGCATGCTGCGAGTCCGCCGCCGGGTCCCCGTGGAACACGCGGTAGTGCGCGTGGGGCACTACGAAGCCTGCCAGCATGGTAGAGCAGAGTTCAGGAATCGCTATTGGGGAGATTAGTATGGGGGAATGTATGGGGTCGATTTTGGACCAATGAAATGAGGGAGTGGGTTGAGTTTAGACCAATCCGGACAGCGACGCTGAAATTGGGGTCAACAATTGATTCGTCATCATTTCGGGAGAACTTCAGGTCTTTCATCGGAAAGAAATTCACTAACTTCGCGTTGAAAAATGTATTCGAAAACGCCGCAGCGAAGTCGTTTGCTCGTGCACTGTACCTGGTACATGTCTGGTCCTGCTTCAGTAGAATGGCTGTATGTTCGTCCCCACATCATGTGTTGGGTTGAATCCGACATACAGAAGCCGGGTCCACGAAAGTTTGATTTTTTTATAGCTCTAGACGCGTGCAGGACAGTTAACTCTTTCACATGCCAGCACGGACAGCGCTCCATAGTGAATGAGCTCGTATGTTTAGGGATTTGGCCGAAAGGTAGAGTACAGTTGATTACTGAATAGCTCAGACACTAAATACGGTCGAAATTTCGGTCATCACGCGTGCCGTGGGAGTACGCCAGGCGTTGTGTTGCTTATAATATAAGAGACGGCGTCAAACATAAGTATACTAATCAACCAAAGTACGAATCGCGATTTAGGCACACCACTCGAAAGGCGTGTGTCTTGCGCTCATTTTGAGCTATTGTTTGCGAGGAAATTTTAAGTTCTCGAGAAGTTGTGTTCATCTGAAAAAAATATCTCCATTTTCATGGGCCCAAAATTTCGAGATATTTTCGACCGTTGAGGCTGCAATATTTTCTCAATTTTATCGAGTTGTATATTTTCGGAAACCTCGTGTGTAAAGCAATCGAATCAGAGTGTTTTCCGCTTTATACGAGTAATTTTGCGTTTAATTTTTTGGATGTCCGCTTATTTCCGAAATTTGATTGGTCAACTTCAAACGCGATTATCTCGATAACTCTAAATGGTGGATAAGTATCATTATGTTCGCCGCAGTATATTATAGTGGTGTACCGACAGCCATCTTTGCTATGATATCCCAACAAAGCAAAATGTTGGGGTATTGTACTAACAATGGCAGGACTCCCCACAACCACGGTACCGGTATGCAAAGAATGCTTAACCTTATCCTGGTAGGATCGAACTGAAATGCATATTAATACTTAAGTACATGTTCACTAAATCGCCCTAGCTTCTCATAATAACATATTATGTGCGTACTGTATAATATTAGGGGGTTATATAATATACGGTGCGCACATGTGAGAAGCCCCACGCACTTATAACTCTATCTGGATACCCTGGTGCACTGTATAAGTTATACAGTGCACCAGGGTATCCAGATAGAGTTATACTATAACAGGCCGCAACGGATATGACAGATCTCAGGAGCCAACAACATACGATGAAGAGGAAAGGAGCTTCATACATGTGTAGATACAGTGTACTGTACTACAGGCGCCCCCGCCTAATTTGCAACTGCATCTCTCGATGTACCTCGCACAGGAAGTGCGGGCTGTGCTCATGATTTGTACCGCTATCCATGTGGATGTACTGACTTAGATGAGGTCAAAGGGTAAAGTGTCACATTGCGGGAAGGTACCTGCATCTGCAAGTCGCTAGATGGCAGTGACAAAATGATAGTAAGTAAGTACAATCGCATCTATGTCAGCCCTTCGCAAATCTTGTAGCTTCGCAGCCTTCATAAGTACCACTCCGGCAAATTAGGCGGGGGTGTCTGTACATGTAGTATCGGCTATACCGTACAAGTTGACGATGCAGTGGCAAAAGTAGAGACCCCCTGCCACTGGCACTGCCAGGAGGCTCCTGGCAGGAGCCCCCCCCCATACATACATTTGATTTTCTGACCCCATTCCGCAAATTTCCCTGCGAGCCCCACAACCACCTTGCCCCCCCCCCCTGATCTGCTCAAGCTAGGGTACTCCACTAACATGTTAGTTGGATTTACTAGACACTAACTAACAGTTAGCTCAAAACTATACATGTTAGTAATGTACAGTACGGAAATGTATTGATTAAACTATGCGAAAAAGCTATCTACTTAGTTTAGAGCCTCTACGTCAATTTTCCACGCCACTAAGTCCATGACAATACTCCCACTATTCGATCTAAGTGTGTTTGTGGAGACTTTCTATTCGTTTCGACGGAGCCGGCGAGAAATTCACTGAAATTCATTCCCTAAAATAACGGGTTGATTGCTACCACTTACTAAAAAACTTTGAAAATGTGATTCCTAGCAGGTTTTGGCTGTTACAAGCCCAACACGCTGGAATTGATTGGTACAATAACCGAGTCTAAAAAAGTTTCGGAGCCTTTACAAATCCATATTTTAACTCTATGTGCTGCTGACATGTTAGCTCGAAAAAGAAGGCACTAACTAACAGTTAGCTAACATGTATAGTAACTAACATGTTAGTGTTAGGGAGTACTCTAGCTCAAGCGCAAACATGCGACTGCTCCAAGTTTTGATCGTGTGCGCGGTTTTCTTTGTAGTAGACGAAGCTGCTGCGACCAAGCTCTCGGGCAATGTCGACACCAAGGACAGAATGCTTTTAAGGTCCCTCGAAACGCGCGGCAACACCCAGGACGGCGAAGAACGACGATTTAGCGCCTCCAGCATGTTGTCAAAGTTGAAGTTGAAAAACATGAAAAAACTCGTTCCAGGATCGAAGAGGGCGGCGCTCAAAAGGGCTGCGGCCGCCGCTGAGCTTGAAAAAGAAAAGAAGTTCGTCGCTAAACTGATGCAGAACGACGATGCTCTCTACAAGTACTTCCAGGTGATGTATTCTCAGAAGAAGTCGCTTCAGGATGTTCGGGATGTTTTCACTGCCGTGGGGAGAACAGAAAAGGAGGTCAAAGAAGTTGCTGAAAAATTCCATCGCTACGTGGAGATCGCACGCCCTGTTAAAAAAAATTGAGTCCGTTAGGAGAACAACAGGGAGTCGGGTGGCTTTTCTCAAGCAGAACTCTCGACTTCGTTGTTGCGACAATGGGCACTACGTACTTTGCATCAACTGGCTCCTCAAATAAATACTGGTCCGTTAGTAGACTCCATTCATTCTGTTGCTCTAAATCGCATCGTTGCAGTTTCGTGTCGTAGTAGTAAGATTTTCGCAAAATAATGTTTTTTTTTAGCTAGACCGTGGTATCGAGTACTGACTTGACTGGGAGATACTGTACATGTACTAGTAGTATACAGTGTCGTTCTGTGGTACAAGGCTGCTGGCCCAGCGCCCAGCACTGCTGGGTGGTCGGATGAAGACGTCTAACGCATTGGGACGCAATACTGTGGCTACGTGAAGATCGCAGCAAATGATGCTAAAAACCCTCATGTCTAAGACGAAGCAAAAGGTCAGTGTGTCAAGCAAGGACCCCACGCTCGATTTCCGGTATGGGAGACTCGTGTACGTGGCACGAGTAGGGATGCAATACACTGAACATGCTTGGTGCGTTCATTAATCGGATTCTCAGGAATGCCGTCCGATATCGTTTGCCAACTGCACATCATTGAGTATTGACTCAACGCTAAATCCTCAATCGTCATGCTGCTTGCGGGGGCTTGCATGCGGAATGTTGGTGCACTCCCGAATATTGCTACAGTTATATACCTCAAATTCGGCAGGGTAGATTATACTCAAATCACGAGCTGATAGGTTTTCAGAAGTATTAATAACTTCAACAATGAACATATCAGAATAGATTATCCTAGGTAATATGTTTATACGAGCTCAGCACGAAATTGGTTCGGTTGCAGTCAATTGAGTGCTGTGCAGAGAGAGTCATCTGAGACCATCATGGGGCTGTAATCACGCAACGCTGCTGTTGACACCCCCAAATGTCAGGAGCTAACGGTATCCAAAAGTTTCACCGCTCGACCAGAGTCCACTCATCATCGTGACGTATTGATACCAACGCTCCCGTCTCTTGTCCATCCACCTCATCCACCTCATTCGCCAAGCTGCGACTTTCAATCGCCATGGCTGCGTCGGAGCTGCCTCTCAAGTCCTACGACACGTTCGACCACTCAGTCTTGTCGCCTCCGCACCCGCAAGATGCAGCCGACTGCTGTTCGCGTGTGCTTCTGCACTGGGTGGTGCCGCTCATGGCCCTTGGGCAGCACCGACAGCTGCACGCCGACGACGTGTGGCCGCTGCGCTGGGAGCTGCAGGCCGCCACAACCTCCCACCACTTCTCCGGCGTCTACGCAGCCTCGCAGTCCATGTACCGGGCTGCGGTCGTCTGCTTTGGACACCGCATCGTACTTACAGGTCTCGCGTTCCTGGTCTCCATGCTCTGCAACCTGCTGGGACCCGTGGTGCTGCGTGAGGTGGTGTCCAGCCTCTCCGCTCTGGCAGACCAAGCGCCACACGACGAGGCTCCAATACTACGGACCATTGGCGTCTGGGTCATCGCCCTCTTCGTTGCCAAAGTGCTGCAAGCTCTGGCTGACAACTACGCAAGATTCTACTCGGAAGTCATCGCCATCAAGCTCGTGGCGTCGGTCAAGACGCTCATGTTCAGGAAGACGTTGAGGTTGAGTGCGGAGGCCAGGAGGGACAAGTCCACGGGGGCGATCACCAACATGTACACCGCGGACAGCGACGCCATCCTGGATTCGGCCTTCCTGATCCATCAGCTGTGGCTCATCCCGCTGCAGATCGCGATCGTCAGCTACATGCTGTACGATGTGCTCGGCGTCGCGGCGTTTGCCGGGGTGGGCGTCATTGTGGCCATGCTGGGCGTCAACCACCTCATCTCACGACGCATGTTCGCGTGCCAGCGCGTGTACCGACGGAGCAAGGACGTCCGTATGAAGAAGGTGACGGAAGTGTTCAAGGCCGTGGAGATTGTCAAGTTCAACGCGTGGGAGGACCAGCTCATGACGCAGATCCGAGAGACTCGTAAGCGGGAGATGAAGGACCTGTTCAAGCGGCGGCTGCTTGCGTGTCTGAGTGTCGTGATGCTCTGGGGGATGCCGGTGTTCATCAGCGTGGCGTCTTTCGGTGTGTACACGGGCGTGCTGCATCGAAGCTTGACGCCGGCTATTGTTTTCACGAGTATTGCTCTATTCCAGCTGATCCAGGGACCACTCCGCATGATCACGAACATTCTGCCGATGCTCGTGCAGTCGAAAGTTGCGTTGGAGAGAATCTCAGCGTTTCTGAAGATGTCCGAGTTGGAAACGGATAGTGTCATACCTCCTGACCATCCAGACGGTGAAAAATACGTCGCCAAGAAGGTGATTGTTGCTGTTGAAGACGGTGAATTCGGTTGGGACCATGAGACGACGCTACTGAGGCACGTGAATCTCCAAGTGAAGGCTGGAGATTTCGTGGTTCTGCACGGACCAGTGGGTTGTGGCAAATCTTCGCTGTGTTCGGCGCTACTTGGAGAAATGACGAAGCATAGCGGAACTATCTTCGTCGGTGGGAGTGTGGCGTATTGCTCTCAGCAGCCGTGGATTCAGAATATGACGGTCCGAGACAACATTCTCTTTGGTGTTCTTTATGACCGCAAGAAGTACGAAAAGGTGCTGGATGCGTGTGCTTTGACAGCAGATCTTCAGTCACTACCAGCGGGTGATGCCACGGAAATTGGCGAACGTGGTATTAATCTCTCGGGTGGACAGAAGGCGCGAATTGCTTTGGCCCGAGCATGCTACAGCGACGCGAGTGTGTACATCCTGGACTCGCCATTGTCAGCTGTGGACGCTATTGTTCAGAATGAGATTTTCCACAAGTGTATGCTGGGGCTTCTCAAGAAGAAGACGATCATTCTCGTGACGCACAACCCGGAGATTATCGATTCGCCGCATATCACGCGTGCGGTAACAATCGATGATTTGGGGGCGCTTGTGGAAACACACCACGTTGAGAATCCGCTGGAGTCGGAGGTGCCGCTTATTTCGCCTTTTGCTGCTCATCCGTATGGGCCTATTGACTTCGGATCATCCAGTCGTGAGGAAGGTGACGGGGAGACTGACGTTCTCCTTGGCAAAGAATCCCGTACCGACGACGATAGTGATCGCGCTAATATCCTTGATTTGGCGGACGAAACTAACGAGTGTGACGACGAGATGGCCTTAATATCGCCGTGCACCCCATGCGCTGGAGCAAAACCGAGAACGCTGTCTTCTGTAGCTGGTGATAACAATGCCGAGCTTGAAAAGCTGGGAAAACTCGTGGACGAAGAGGAGCGAGTCGATGGGAACGTGAGCAACCACGTATTCAGCGCGTATTACCGTGCTGTTGGAGGTTTTCCCATTGTGGTTCTCTTCTTGATGACCTCTGCTTGTTGGCAAGCGCTACAAATTTCGAGTGACTTCTGGCTCGGAGCGTGGTCGAGCGACGGCGTTAACAGCAAGAAATCGACCACTTATCGACTCGGTATCTACACTATCCTCGGCATTGCCTCGGCCTCGATGGTGTTCGCGCGAATGTTCATGACCGCCATCTACGGTTTACGTGCGGCACGAAGGATGTTTGACGCTATGACGAATGCTCTCATGCACGCTCCAATGCGCTTCTTCGATGCCAACCCAATCGGTCGGATTCTGACGCGATATGGCAGCGACGTGTCCGTCGTGGACTCGAACATTCCTCCGCTGTTTAGCCGCATGTCGTCAACGATATTTTCTGTTGGATGCAGTGCCGCCACCGCAGCAATCGTGATCCGCTGGAAGGGATTTCTACTTCTGCCGGTGGTTTATCTGTACTACCGCATTGGATCATTTTACATTCGTCCAGCTCGGGAGCTGCAGCGGCTATCGAAGACAACGCAAGCACCGGTGCTGAATCATTTATCTGAAGCAGTGGATGGTGGAGCAGTAATTCGTGCGTTCGGTCGTGGCCAAGTGGGTCGCTTTCAGGTCACGAACAGCGTCAGGCTTGACGAAAACAACAAGATTTGGTACGGACAGCTCTGTGTGTCCCAATGGTTTTCCCTTCACATCCAGCTCGTTGGCAGTCTCTTGGTGCTTGTTGTGACGGTGTCTCTCGTGCTTCTGCGTCATGAACTGGGCGCTGCTGTCGTCGGTCTCGCCTTCTCGTACGCCCTGAAGGTATCTCAAAACCTCGAGAGGCTTGTACAAGCTCTGTCTCAGGTAGAGCCGATGATGGTAAGCCCAGAGCGGCTTCAGGAGTATGCAGATATTATCCAAGAGGCCCCATCGCGCCTGCCGCTCGATCCTCCTAGTAAGATTCACCCTGAAGTCTGGCCGTCTGCAGGGGCCGTTGAGTTTAAGCATGTGAGCTTCCGATACAAAGATCAAGGTCAGCTGGTGCTACGCGATTTGAACTTCTCCGTCCGCGGTGGTGAAAAAATTGGTATCGTAGGCCGCACTGGTGCCGGGAAGTCTAGTTTGACTATGGCCCTCTTCCGTATCAACGAGTTGGCGGGCGGATCGATCTCGATCGACGGTGTAGATGTCAGTACAATTGGACTGACGACTCTGCGCGAGAAGCTGTCCATTATCCCACAGAACCCTGTCCTGTTCAAAGGAACCCTGCGCAACTACTTGGACCCGTTCGGTGATTCAAGCGACGACCAACTATGGACGTGTTTGCGTCAGGTGGGACTCGGTCCGCGCATTGATGCGGAGAATGGCAAACTGGATGCGCTAGTAGAGGAAAATGGCGAGAACTTTAGCGTGGGTGAACGGCAGATGCTGTGCATGGTCTGCTCGTTGCTGCGGAAGTCGCGGATCGTGATTTTTGACGAAGCTACCGCCGCGGTAGACCACGCGACAGACCAAGCCTTGCAGCGAGTTATCCGCGAAGTCTTCAAGGAGTCGACGGTGCTTACGATCGCACACCGGCTAGACACGATTCTTGACTCCGACCGCATTCTCGTCATGGATGACGGCTGCGTCAAAGAACTTGCAAGCCCCGCTGCCCTTGTCCAGAAAGGCAAGGGTCATTTTTTTGATCTCATGGAGGAAGGAGGATATTTCGATCGTTTCCAGGAGAACACCCAACAAACGTAGCGAATAACCAGCAAGTCAACAATAAATAACACTGATCATCGTTTTTCGGACGGCGCACGGGTGTTCATTGACTGCACGATAGATTTTTATCTATTTGGAAACAGTTTTTTTTTTTCGCAGCTTATACAGAATGCAGTCGACGACAGCCGTAGCCGCCGATATGGAGGAAATGGATACTCAGTAAGCGGGGTTGAAGGAGAGCTGCAATCAGCGTTAACCACGAAAAATAATAAATAAAAATACAGCTAAGTAGCGGACAAGGCATCGGTAAATGTATAGTGTTGAGTATGTATGAGCGAAGCGAAATTGGCGGTGCAAACGAGGAGCTCACATGCCAGCGTTGGCTTGCGATTTAACAAGCAAATTCTTGTTATACCCTAACCAGATCTTACGGTAATTTACGAGTAATTTACGGGTCAGGTGCTGGTCAGCCCGAGCAGGAACCCGACCAAAAATATATTTCTGTCGGCAGTACACGCCACTTAGATGCATACACAACCATTTACAAACTAGACAGCGCTATAATAAAAGTTCGTGCTCCTAGATCGAAACGATGAACTACGTGTACAGGTCAGCGTACATGGGCATCGACTGCACCAACTGCCGTGCGTAATCCATCCGCCTTGCCACAAGAAACTCTGGTTCCACTACATCGGCCATCAACTCGTATCTCTCCATCATGTCGTCTGCACCATCATCAGGCATTGGCAGAAAGTCGTCGATCTTGAACTTTGTCAACTCTCGGCCGATGAACGGCACTCTGAATGGTTTCGAGCTTGCAGGCTCAACAACAGCTTTCGCAATGAAGTCAAACGCGTTCTTCGGGTGCGCTATCCTGAGATGTGTCAACACTTTCTTCTCATTGAACCACGAGAAGTGCCATTGGTCGGTCAAATCCGTCAACAATCCGATCGGAGTACAATCCATGGGCGCTTTCATACTAGCAGCAACAAGTTCTCCAAACGCTTGGGCTTTATGGCGCCTCTCCACCTTTTTCTTCAATTTAACAACCATGCGTACACCCGCTAGCGGCTCAATGTGTTGAGTTGATCTGATGTCGACAAGTAGCACATCAGTCGTTCCCTTCATGCCAAATGGCAATCGAGGGTCCTTAATTGACAGGACTGTGGTATCCTTGGCGACATCCAGCAATGATAGTCCGTTCTCGTCCAGTACACCCTTGAGATGTGTCTCCAGATACGTCATATATTCACCCCGCTGGTTGTCTGCACCTTCCGGGACGTCCAGCCAGGTATACGGCGGAATGCTCGCATTTGACGAGGGAGTGGGCTCGGCAATAGCCATGTATTCATCAGCGAGTCGCATCTTCTTTGAGATTTTTTCTTGATGCTCGGTATCAAGATCGGACAGCGAGTAGACTGACCGCTTCTTCTCCCGATCGTCAAGCACTTTGTTGACTTTTTCTCCAATCGCTTCGACTGAGGGTGAAGCCGTCACACCAGCTTGAGACCCAGCACCTTCCGGAACCACCACCAGCACGTGGATCTGGAGATCCGATGAAGGACCCATCCCGTTCAGTACGTCCCTCAGCGGTACCTCTGCCTCTAGCTCTTGGTCTTCCTGCGTTAGTGCTTCGATGAGAGCAGTCCTCTCGCCCTTCTTCAGCTTCTTCACGTCCTCCGAGTGAGACCAGAGCCACGCGCCGTCCGTTGCCTTCGCCAGGAAGAGCTGGAGGTCCTTGGCATCGACAGTCTTCAGCTTTTTCTGATTCTCATGTTTGATCTTCTTCTTCAACTTGGACACCTTCTCCCAGTCCTTGATTTTCACATCAAACGAGCTACCCTCCTCACCAACAAAAGCGCATGTTAATATGACCTTCACCATTGTTCTCCGAGGCGGCTGATTCTGGAATGGGGAGGGAGAATTTTTTCGGTGTAGATATCAATTCCTAGCTCCTATTCCAGTATAATATGGACAAAACACCCACTTTAAATATCATGAGGGCTGATTTTCTCAAAAGTATCATTACTTTTTTTTTAGCAATGAATTTCCAAGGGCAGCTTTCTCACTCGGGCAGATGCTCATCCAGCATTAAACAAAAGGACTCCGTAGGGGAGAACGAAAAGTATGTGCGTGCGCGAACCTGGTTGTGTCGTTGCTATCTAGCTTTGTGTTCCGATAGATAACTACTGTTGCATGTAGTCTATCTAACTTCGTACCATAGAAACCTTTCCTGTTGCTAATATCAAAACTCCACATATTGGTCATCCAGTTGAACTTTCAACTGCTTGGTTTTGATAAAAGAAACCAGTTCACCCGAAGTGCGGAATCCTCCACTCGGTTCCTTCCGCTTCCTCACAATTTCCCCGACGACTTGATCAACGTCTTTCGCATTGCCTTGAAGCACTGTCTCGAGGGCGGTTTTGCATGCCGAGTTGATGGAGATGACAGGCGAACACGCTGGATGATACGCCAAAGTGCCGTGGAACTGCTCAGTCCCAGCTTGGCTCAAGATGAAACAATCATCCGGCACCACAAACTTCTTCAGATTTGGTGGCGAAACACAGTCCATGATCCCTCGCACCAAACGCGTACCTCTCGCCACGAGAAAGTCCGGACAAACACTTAACTTGTCAATATAGTCCTTTGCGTGGCATGGCTGAAATTTACCGAACTGTCGTTTTCGCTGGTCGACAAAGACAACCACGTTGTCAGTCGCAGCTTCCTTCAGAGTGAAAAAAATATCGACACCAACTCCATTATCATCATTCACTGCAATCCAGCCACCCGACGTCCAGTCGATTGTTTCCAATGGGTTCCCTTGTCGTGAAATGCGTTGAGGAGTTGAAGCACCAAACGCGTCGGTGCACCGAATTACTCTCGAAGGAACAAGGTCCACCGAAATGGAGCGCGTTTTGACTGACATCATCGTGCCAGGCAGCAGCTCTCCCAGCGTAACGGTCGAAAGACCAAGCACCAGCAACGCATTGATTCTCACCGCATAAAAACAAGCACCGAACATCTCCCACGACTGCCACGGTGACAGGTCGAACATTGTAGTGTCTACAAGAGCATGCAGGTCATTCAGAGCGCTCGCAAAGGCTCTCTCTTCATTGGTTTTCAACATGGCATGGCGAGATCCAATACTCCACAGCAACAAATAAGGAACTCGAACATCACATGCTCCAGGACTACTTGATTTACACGGAATCAGCAAGCATAGCCAAGAATCCCGAAGTTTTGACCACTTGAAGTCCCCATCGAATGTGTCATTTGGATCGACCATTTGACCTGATACGGCAACGGCCGCCAAACGGACGAGCTTCTGGATTTGTAGCCTTCTCAAGTAAGCGTCGACGTATTTTTCCCAGATTGTATTGAAGCAGTCTATGATTTTGTCCAAAATCAAAGCCTTTCCTGCTTCGCACGCGTTATTGAGCGCCGTCAGATAATCGACAACCCACCGCGGAACACCACCCAGATAGAACAAATGTCGGCAAACTTGGGTTTCCTTCAGCAGCCTGGCATAACGTACGTTGCTCATTGCAATTCTAAACACTTGCTGCATTGACAAGAGGTTCATCGGAAGCCGCTTGGTCACGTAATTCGAGGAATTGGCAATTGAACTGGATTCAATGGCACCCAAATCTTTCCCAGCGAACATGGGTAGCAAAATCAAACTCGATGACTGTGTGCACACCACAGAGGCAATGGTTTCCACGAGCTCACGCAGAATTGACGTCTTAGAGTCGTTCTGTCGAGCACCAACTCTTTCAATCCTTTCATAGTCATCAACGCCGAGAAATAGGTACAATGACGCCACTGGTTCCTGGAGTTTCTTGCGCAGCTTGCGCTCGATGACTTTGACGGCACTCTGCAAACTCAGCTGGCCTCCATTGCTAGGCAATCGCCACTCTTGAAATGAATCCGAACAATTGTAGTCCAGAAAGAATCGATACAGCAACCGCCACGAGAACGACGCTTGGATCGACATCGATTGCTCGACTGGTTCGGGGTTAAATCCGTTGCAGTACGGAACAATCACAGAGACAACGTGCTTGGGGTCCAACTTCATGACTTCTTGCAAAATCTTGCCGCCCTCCTCCAGCATACGAGTTTTTCCCAGACCAGACATACCAGAGCAAACAGGTATCGCGACTTGGGTGCGATCCGATGTGGCATTCTTCGCATTTTTGATGATGTTGTGAAAGCACTCAGATGCTGTATCAATGGCCTGTTCCCGTCCTACTAAATGGAATTCTAAACTTTCATCTGTCAAAATGTGAGGACGTGAAATAATTGCCTCCTTGTCGGCCATATCGCTTTCCAAGAATTCGAGGAGATCATCGCACGAATCCAGATCCACCTCAGAACCAAGCGGTTCATCAACCGAAACACTCGTAGGAACCACCACCAGCACGTGAACCACATTCTCTCCTAGCGAAACGCCGGGCCCAAAGAGTTCCTCTTTATCCAGTCTCCATGACCCGATCATCTTTTTTGAACAACGAGGTGTCAGCTCCACTCTGTTGCATCGCGTTCAGCGCATCGTCATCTGGTAGCCACGCGCCGTCCGACGTTTTCGCCAGGAAGAGCTGCAGCCTTTGCCAAGGAACCTTGATCCTGTTCGGCTTCTTCTTCTTGATGGCATCCTTCACAGTATCCACCTTTTTCATTTCATCTACTTCCACCGAGAACGCGTCTCCCGCCACACCAACGATCAAACAGCAGAGCTTCAACATGTTCTCTTCAGGCTGCGGATTCTGGAATGAGGAAGAAGGCAGGATAGATATTCGCCTATCCTACCGATAGATCGATTTTGCCAGATAAGTGATAGGTAGGTTGTGACAGCAGTCATTACTGAATACCAGGGTACTGAATTAGCAGGCTTTGGTCGATCGACGGTAATTGGACTGACGGACCGAGAAGCTGTCCATTAAGTTAATGGTTAACCCCGTCTTGTTCAAATGCACCCTGCGGACATACGTGGATCCGTTCGGTGACTTGAGCACAGCGCCACCGTGGTAAACCGACATGTTGAAGACGCCTCGGCGGCTGTCCATCTCGATGAACTCTGCGAGAGATGGTGAGGTGACGTTGGGTGGCGCGAAGCAGCACTGCGGGTATGACTATACAGTAATGTGCCTCGATAAACAAACTCTGATATAGATAGAGATTAGCAGGCTATCAAAAATCAAGTGATCGTGCGAGTCGTTACCCTTGCATATGTTATATAATTTCTCCCAGTATATACGTTGTAGACCCGTTCTTTATTGAGGCACATTACTGTACCGGTAATTCCCAAATCAGAGGAAGTGAATGTTTCCTCGTAAATGTAGCGAAAATGGTCAAGGAACGGCGTCTTACGCTTCAAGCTTTTCCCACTGCGCGTCCGAGCGATCGACAACCAGTTCGACAAGACCACCGCATTGTCGTCAGGTCACGGTATTGCAACGGAGAAGGACCACTCTGCCTACCGCATTTTGCGGCGACCCTCAAAGTCAAACAACATCAGCGGTCAGACGCAGTCGGCGTCGCATTGCTGTGTGGGCCTCAAGTGCACGACGCATGCACTTCAGCGGCAGCATTGCCGAAGCGAAGACGACGAGCGATCGAGCAGCTCGAACGAAACACCGAAGAGGACGGGCGGACCGAGACGGAGAAGAGAGAGAGCTGCACCGAGTGCACGGAACGGGCCCCCGCTCGACGACGCGACGACGGAGGTGTCCATGCGCAGCTCCTTGACTTCGACAAAGGCTGAAAAACACCATGCAAATCACCGACCTTCTAATAAAAGCATTCTGGGGGTTGCACCCCCAGACCCCCGCGGTAGAAAAACTAACTCCGAGTTGCGGCAATGGGTCCGCTCGCTGGAATGCTCGTCGCTGGGCCCGCCTCCGCAAATACCGCGCGGCCCTGCTTCGCGGGCACCCCGCGCGGGTTTGCTTTGGCTACGCTCCTTGCAACCGCTCACTACCGCCTTCTAATAATGTGCACCTACCCCTTAGGCATGGTGTTTTTCAGGCTTTCGTGGTGGTTTTCATATTTTGTGCTTGACTTCCGACGTCGCCCAGTTGGACAGTGTCCGAATCGTCAGTCGCCACGCCGCGCGGAGAACTCAGCGAGTGCGACCGCGGCATGGAGCGCTATGGATACCAATGGATAAGTTGCAGCACCAAGCTCGGAGCTCCACCGCTGCTCAAAGCCTTCATATGGACATGCACTGAACCGCCAATACATGTGTACCTGCTCGTGTTTTGCCATGTTACAAATTACAAACCGGCGGCACCACAACCCGCGTCTTTTTCGCCATGCTCATCTGACCACCCAACCAGCAGCAAGTCGCTAACGTGACGTTTTCCGAAAGAATCCTCGCCTCCAAAGCCCACACCAAACAGTCCTATCACACCAACCCAGCTTCACCGCCACCAAATCAGCTTCACTGAAAAAAACCAATTTGCCGATATACGAGCCTGTCAGATGTTATACCTCCTCAATGGCGAGCGTCGGTCAATGCAAAGAGAAAGTACGGTTAATTGACTTAAGTGAGGTTTATCATTATCTTTCGAGGTGCTTCAATAGCAAACGTTCGTGAAACTATTTTAACTAAGTACTTTTACCACCTTTACGATATAATATCAAACACAAAGCCAGGCGATTGGTGGCGCCACGGCTGGGAGTCAGACCCCCGAGTGCGTGTCCGTCCGCTCTCCCGTCCCCCACCTCACTCCCCAATCCGCCGTCCACCGTCACGTAGGTAGAACGCTCGGTAGATCGCCTCATCATGGCGCGGGGCTTCGGCGCGTCGTCCTCGCGCGTGGCAGGTCCGTCCGCCTCCTCCATCTCCAACAGCAGCGAGTCCCTCAGCGCGTCGCGCGTGTGGACGCCTCTGCGCGAGAACCACTTCGAGCCTCCGCTGCTCTCATCCAGAGAACGCGCCTACCTGGTGCGCAAGGCGTGCGAAGCCGCGCAGGAGCTGGTGGAACGCGCGCGCAGTGCCGGCGGGCCCATCGCCTGGCGCCACGTGGAGAAGAACAACGGCGTGCAGATCTACGCGGGCGCGCCGCGCGCTTCGGCGTCCGCTTCAAGCTCCAGCTCAAGCTCCAGCGCCGCCAGCATGTGCGGCGTCACCAGCGTCCCCGGCACCGTGAAGGAGGTGGCGGCGCTGTTCCAGCTCGGCTCCACCCGCCACATGAAGGAGTTCGCGCGCGCGCACCGCGAGTGGTTCTACGACGGCGTCGTGCTGCACACGCTGGCCGCGCGCACCAAGGAGAAGCCTCTGCACCAAGTGACAGCCAAGTGGATGGTCGTGCAGATGCCCAGCGGCCTCGCGCACCGCGACTTCTGCTTCCTCGAGTGCCAGGACAAGTTCATCGACGCGCGCGGCCGCAAGGGCTGGGTGCTGGGCCAGCACAGCATCAAGCTGCCGGGCTGCGACGACTTGAAGCGGGAGTTCGGACTCGTACGCGGCAGTTTGTACCACTCCGGACTGGTTGTAGTGGAGAGTGAGGAACGGCCTGGACACGTGGACGTCATCCACTTAGTGCAACTTAACTTGAAGGACCGCGCGCAGACGCCCATGAACCTGCTGCGCGCGCGCGTGCTGTTCGTGGCGCAGGTGCGCAACATGCTGCGCAGCAAGAGACTCAACGAGCAGCGGTACTTAAGCGACCTGGAGCTTGTGCCCAGGAAGTACCGCGCGCGGTGTGCCGTGTGTCAGGACTCGTTCTCGCTCTTGTTGCTTAGGAAACTCAACTGTAGGAAGTGTGGGGAGGTGGTGTGTGCTGCGTGTAGCAAGGAGTTCCCCATTGAGAACCGCAACTTCGCGGCTACTAATGGTGGCGACGAGGTGCGCAAGCTGCGGATTTGTATGCACTGCTTCCAGGTGATTACGAACGCGCCCAAGCCAACGTCGGCGCTCGTAGAGCCGCCGCACTCGTCCACTATGGCCATGAGTTTCTTAGGGTACCATGACGACGAGCGGCGCGCGTCACGCGTGGGTCAACATGGACGGAGGGACGGAGAGAATGAAGCGCCCAAGATCTTCCTGCAGTCCATGAGACGGGAGAAGCCCACGCGGAGGCGCATGTCCAGCACCTCGCCGCTTCCTGGATTCGGCGCCGATATGCCACCTTCAACCTCGAGGCATCGTACGCGTGGAGAGCCTGATTCAGACGTGTTCGAGCGCAGTCAGCGCTTCCAGCAGCAGCAGCAGGACTACGGACGCTCTCACAGTCACCGATCCAGTCAGCGGATGCGTCCGTCGGACTTCCGGCCAAGTCAGAGTCTGTCGCTGGATGACCCGATCGCTAGAGGTGAAGGACGCTACACGCTGCAAATGCCAGGACCGCCACCGGTGCAGCCTCCCGCCTCCATTTTCGACCGGCCTGTCAATCATCCGGCTACCTCGCGTCGACAGCAGAACGGCCTTCCACGTAGCAATAGCACGGACATGTTACTTGGCACAGGTGGCAACATGAGCAACTTCAGTCGACTACAGGAACTGAGCAGCAGGGAGCGACTGGCGCAGCTTCAGCGGGAAGGAAACTACATGTCCCGCTCCAGCATCGACTACCGAATGCCTGACGCCTACATGTCTGCGTTGCAGCAAGCGAGTCGTGACAAGCGGGACTTTGATGCGGCGCCTTCGATGTACGCGGCGCCGCCGAACGATTTCGGCGCTTATGGCGCCACATTGCAGGTCACTCCTCCCGACTTTGGGCCGTATGAATCGTCGCTGGATGATCCGGATGCGCCACCTCCGCTGGACATGAGCGCTCTGTCAACGTCTGATTCAGCTATTCCGATTGAGCTCAATAGTAGCACCGGCATTAGGCCGACGCCAGAGCCTGCAGCAGCGCCTCGGGACGGTGGACGCGAGCGCGAGCGGGAGCTCTTACGTCGACGTGAACGGGAAATCGAACAGCGTCGTGAGTCGACGAGCTCGGACTCCTCTGCGAGCTCAATCGACATCGACACGTACGATGATCCTTCGAATCTTCCTGTGGTCCCGACGATTGCTGAACAGCACAAGCAGCACCAGGGGGCGACGTCAATTGCGTCGAATACTGGAGCAGCTCATGTCCACGATATCGATGAAGACTCGGAGACATCCATGGGTGCGTCGGATAATGAAGAAGAGCGTCGAATCAGCGCCAAGATCGCGCCAACCTCTAGTATGCCCCCGCCTCGGAGACCGATTGACGACAATGCAGAGGAGACGAAGGCCCAAGAATTTGCAGGAACGCCAGCATTGCCACCGCCATCTCCATCTGCTCACACCGCAACCCGACAGGTTCTAGAGCGTCCATCCATTGCGAACTCAGCGGTAGGTTCGCTATCGGGGGACGCAGCGCCAGCTGAAATTGGACATTTGGAGATTATTGCACCCAAGGAGACAGAGGCGGCTGAGGAGGATCTCATTGACCATGAACACCAACTACAGCGCTCGAAGGTGGATGATCTGATCGACCATGAACATCAACTACAACGCTCGATGGTGGAAGATCTGATCGACCATGAGCATCAACTACAGCGCTCGATGGTGGAAGACTTGATCGACCACGAACATCAACTAACAGCGTCGAAAGTGGAGGACTTGATCGACCATGAATATCAGCAAAATCAGGTGTTGACGTCGGATGACGCCATGGCTGGTCACGAACAGCGAGTATCTGAAGTTATTAACGAGAGTGTTGTCAACGGCAGTATTCTTGGCGCTAAGAAGTACTCGTTCCAAGAGCGCTACGGCCACCTAGAGACTGAAGCGGACCTACTCAACACCGCTGGTTGTGATATGAACTACCTTGATGCTGATATGCGCCAGTTCCACGACCAGTCACTGTTCATTCGCCAAAGCCGTGATGGAGGAGCACCGAGTTTGCGGAGTTCCTCGTCCCAAGTGAAGAGCGGGACGCCAACTCTCCTCTCGACACCGAGTGAGGCCCCGTCAACAAGGTCAAGCCTTACTGCTGGAGATGCTAATGGAGTGACGCCTCCGTATGAGCACATGCCTACGTCACCGAATGGAGAGAGCGGCAAGGCTGTAGATTTGGCTAAGCCCTCGCAGTCTACTGTCAACATAGAAGGCACCTTCGCTCTCGACCTTATGAGCATGGATGGCAGCCAGCAATCATGGAACTCCCGCAACAGTTCTGCGGACCACGTAGCCCTGGATGACCAACTGACACCAACCGAGAAGAGCTTTTCAAGTGCTGCTTCTTCAACGCGTACCGATGATCGCTTTGCGCTTACCAGCTCCAGTCTCATCTCGGGTCCTGTGAATAGTGTTGTCGAAGATCTTGTATTTGAAGAAGCCCAGCGTGACAGCGAACTTCCTCGATCGAGCGTGGTCGGCGTTGACGAAGAGCAGAATACTGCACCCCTGCCTGTCATTTCGATGTCTGTAGCGTCGCCAGACAACATGGACGATGGCATCGTGCAGACAAGCGGCGATGACGTCTCGGAAAGCCGTTCGCGCGCCTCGAGCAGGGTGTCGTTCTCGTCTCTCCTTAGCAGCGACGGTCGCAGAAGCAGTGTTTGCAGCATGGGGCTGGATGCAGTGACTCCGCCTGCATCGCCATCAGCATCACCGGTTGCAATCAGCCGCTTGTCGGCCACATCGGCATCGTCCCCTGTTGCGCCGGCTTTGAATGTCGCTGGTTCAGAGGAAGTCATCGCCAATGGTAACAGCAACAGCACTGCGCCACCTCCGTACGTCCTCGACCGATTCCGGACGACGGAGCAGCTCCAGCAGCAACAGCAAAAAGAGGAACCTGCGGTCTTGGACACTCCACGACAGAGCACTGACAGCAATGGTACTCTGGACAACTTCCAGTTGAATTTTTCAGCCTCCTTCAATGCGCACCAGGAGCAGCGCAGTGACGACGGCGCCATCGATGACCTCTCGCGTCTGCCGCCACCTGCTGATGATGATCGTAATCGCGCGAGCAGTACTGGCAGCAACGGTGTACAAGTGCTGCGTTACCAGTCTGTTGGTTCGTCTGTGTTGGACTCAGTCCCTGACACTACCAGGCTTTCGACGTCGGATGACGACGACAGCGAGGATGAAAACATGCTGCTATCTGCGCGGAAGCTGTACGGAAAGTTCGGTAACACGAAGCAGTTGTCACGATTGGGTGGGGACCGTCCCGGATTCCAGCACACGCTCAGTCAAATTCAGCAGAGTTTCGATCAGTTGTCGAGTGACAGCGAGGACGACGAGGACATTCCAGCGGCTCCTCGGCGGTAGGCAGCCTGCTATTACTATCACATGAAGTCTGTTTCGTGTAAATGAACGTGTAGAAGTCGTATCCAGAGGAGAGGGCGACGAAATATCCACCTTATACAGCAATATAGCGGATTCTGAGCCTGAACAGCAAGTGCACCATGAATTCAAGCGGGGTGAGTGGTTATGAGCTTCATGTATTATCTTCTAACCCCGTATGAACTCGCTTACTTCTTCTGGAAATTCAGGAAGCGCATGGCTAGGACCGTCAAAATACGGACAAAGATGACAAAGCCGACCAAGATGCCGAAGTTCCTCCAAATCTCGCTGTGCCTCATGCCGAAGTTGATTTCCAGGTATTCCTTGACGGTGATTTCGTCCGGCAGCGACGGTGGCACATTCGCCACTTGCTTGCATCCGATAGCGCTGCTGTCGTCTCCAGGACAACCTCCGAACACTACCGTGGACAGCGCAGCGAGCGTGTACGCCAGCGGGTTGATGTGGTAGATCCATTTGACCGCCGCAGGTAGCGCCGAAGCAGGTGGACTGAAACCCGAGAACAAGAAGGTGATGAGGTTCACCACCATGCCCAAAATCTCGGCTATCTCTGCGTTGGGGGACACGAAGACCACCAGCTCAGCGAGATACTCTTGCATCAAGATGTAAAATGCCAGGATGAGATAGAACGTGAAGAAAGCTTCAGCGCCGGTGAAGCCCACGACGGGGTAGAAGACTGCCATAACCAGCAATACCGACGCAAATGTGTACGGGATCTCCATCACGCTTGAGCCAAAGAAGTACCAGAAAGCGTTGTACGTCTGGGCTGCACGCTCCCGGTAGAATACGGCACGCTCCTCAAGGACAATCGGAATGAACCCGTTGAACGAGGTGATGCCCAGAAATGCCATAACGGAGAAAACCATCCCCATGCCCGAGTTGATACCGGCGTATGTGCCGTAGTTGGTGGACAGGTACGTGATTCCGGTGAGAAGACCCATGGCGAATGCCACCCCAAAGCGAGTCAAGTTGTACGACGCCGTTCTCCAGTATAAATTCCAGAAACGCTGCAGCAGGAGCTTCATCTGGGTCAACTCCGTCGCAGCGCGTTTGTCGCCGTACTCGAGAGCTGGGATCAACGACGACGGCCTCGATACACCGCCACGGTCCAAGTTCGACAGCAATCGCTCGAACTGGGCACTCGACTTGAAGGTCTCTACAAAGTCCGTGGTATTTGAGTTGTTGCCGACACCAGCACCGATCACATCCAGCATCCACGACGCGGGGTTGGACTTGTCCCCCAGCTTCTCCACCCCGTCGATCGCCTCGAAGTAGTCGATCATTTTCTGCGCGTTCTCGCCCAGCTCGCCAGCAAAAACTGTCTCCCCACCGCGCTTCAACAGAAGCATTGTGTCGAATACTTGGAACACCTCGGCCGAAGGTTGGTGAATCGTGCAAATGATGGTGCGGCCTGTGTCGGCCACCTTGCGAACGCCGTCCATGATCAACTTCGCCGACCGAGCATCCAACCCGCTCGTGGGTTCATCCAGGAAGAGAACACTCGGTTGCGCCGCCAACTCCACGCCGATAGTCAGTCGCTTCATCTGCTCCACGGAGCTGCCGCGGATGATCTGATCGGCTATGGGAGTCAAGTCCAACAATTCCAAAGTGGTGTCAACCGAGTCAAACTTGCTGCTGTCCGACACATCCGCTCCCTGGCGTAAGAATGCGCTGAATGTCAGCGCCTCGCGAATTGTAGACGACTGCGAGTGGACATCCATCTGCTCGCAGTAGCCCGTCGAGCGACGAATGGCCAAGTCTGTGGCAGGATGGCCATTCAACAGAATCTGTCCCTGAACTTTGCCTCCCGTCTTGCGTCCGGCGATGACGTCCATCAACGTCGTCTTGCCGGCTCCTGAAGACCCCATCAGTGCCGTGATCGTCCCTGGAAGCGCGTAGCCGCTGATACCTTTGAGCAGGTCGATCGACTTCTTCGAGTCGGTTGGGTCTGGCACGGTATACCACAAGTCCCTGAAAGCCACGGTGACAGGCACGAACTTCTTGTCATTGTCAGGCACCACCGAGACAGCGGTCTCTACTCCTCGCGGGGTCACTGCAAGAGCGTATCCATTCTGCTTTGTGGTGTCGACTTTGCTTTTGCTGTCGAGATCTGCTTCCTCTTTGTCGAGGGCGACGTGCTCTGGACTTTCATATCGGTGGTACTCGAGAGCTAGGAAGGAGCAAAACATGAAGAATACGTACGAGGCCACTGTGAACAGCATGCCATACCAGAGCCAGTATCTCTCGGATGGAACCTCGTAGGTGCTGAGCGCGTACTCGCCCATTTTCATGCCGTATTTGGCACAATAGTCGACGCCATCGTACACGCACGTATCGAAACGCGACTCGGTGTACTGGTTGACAGCAAGCGCTCGAACTCCCCACGCAATTGGATTGATCCAGTACAGCCAGACAAGGTAGTCCGGGATCTGGTCTTTCGTCATGGTAAACCCTCCAAACAGCACGAAGAACTCGACAGCCACACTGGCAATCGGATTCACCACGTTGATATTCGGAGCCGCAGAAGCCAAGAAGAAGAAGAAAGCGCCGGCCGAAATGTTGATCAAACACAGAATCACCACGAACAGCACAAAGCTCCATAGCGAGCTCACGAAGCCACACATCCAGTACACAATGGCACCGAACACCGTCGACTCCACTATGATCGGGGGTATCTGGCTTGCAGAGTAGCTCAGCACGTACGACGCCGTCCGGAAGAAGTTGCCACGACGCTGCTTGTAGAACACCTCGCGAGCAGCAATGATGCCGGGTACTTGGGCTAACAGGGCCATCGACAGGCAAAGCGACATTTCGAAGATGATCCCCATGGTCAATTGAGGGTCAGTCGGGTCAACTTGGTAGAAGACGCACCCGTACAGCAAGGCCATGACTGTGTTCATCGCCAGCCGACCGATGAGCGTTGACATCTCCCGCTTCATCATGATCATCTGGCGCTTCACTAGCAACGCAGTGCTAGCCCAAAAGCTCTGGTAGAACTCAGACTGACGGACATTGTTACCCTGAATGACGTTGGGGCACTCGAGGTCGCTCATCATCCGGCCGTACGTGAGCGAGTGCTCAAAAGCAGCGGAAAACTCTCGCGGAGTGCGAGGAATTTCTTCAGCACAGGGTTGGTACTGGAGCTGCTTGTTGGTGCCAAGATCCATCAAAAAGTCAGCGACGTCACGGTGTGGAGGACACTGGAATCCGAGGTTCTCGAAGTAACTCAACACTTCTTCACGCGGTCCATTGTACACGATGTGGCCGTCGTTCATCATTAAGACATTGTCGAAAAGTGCAAACACCTCAGGCGACGGCTGCAGCAGTGAAATCACCACCGTCTTGTGGAACTTTTTGGCAATGCTCCGCTGCATGGAGAGGATGTCGAACGTCGCGGCACTGTCCAAGCCAGTGCTGATCTCGTCCATCATCTTCACGTACACGTTACCAAACTCCATTTCACCCGTCGTCACGCGCTTCCGCTCACCCCCCGAGACGCCACGCAGCATCGCATCTCCAACGACGGTGTTCTGGCAATTCTCGAGACCAAGTTGCTGGACCACGAGGTCTGGATAGTGCTGATACATCGCTCGAACCGCCTTCAACGCCTCTGCATTCTCGTCAGAGGTGCCATGAACAAGGCAACTCTCCCAATAGGTGACCAGATCTCCTCCACAACAAGCGTGCGCAAACTCCAGCGTCTCCTTCACCGTCAGCAACGGGTAGTGCTCGTCTCGCTGCGACGCATACGACACAAGCTGCGGCAAGACCTTACGAAGCTCCGAAGCGGGCGTTCCGTTGTACGTCACGTCTCCTTCGATCGACACGTTCTTCTCCTCTGGGAAGCGCCCACTCAGCAGCTTCATCAGCGACGACTTGCCCGATCCAGGTTGGCCCAGCATGAGTGTCATGGTGCCCGGTTTGAACACGCCACTCACGTTCTTCAAGATCTGCTTCCTTGCAGTGTGTTTCTTGGCAACCAGACCACGAATTGTCTTCAGCATCACGTTCGGAAGTGTCGGGAGCTCCGTCTTGACGTCGGTCTTGTCATTGACCACAATGTCGGCGGAAACGGAGACGTTCCGGAATCGCACCTCCATTTGTGGTAAGGTATCACCACCAAAGGCATTTTTCATACGAGTAGCGATGTGGTCGTGCAGCTCCAGCGGACCTTCGGTCAGTAACGTCTTGGCATTCTCGTATCCGATCACTGGAGCGAGTGGTTCGGACTGATCGTGAACTTTCATGACAGGAACTTGTCTCTCGTGAAAACTTCTTGTTGCCGCTTTTGCTGAGGGATTTCCAAATGAAAAGTGACTAACGTCCGGCGAGTCTTAACAGTCGAGTGTGTGTGTTGATTACCCGACTCTCTTCAACCACGTCGTCCGTCCATTAATCACGAAGTAGCAAACATTTTCGATTATTGTGGTACAGAAACCGCCCCCACTTCCAGTACCCGGATTTCAATCTTCTTTCCCGGGGCATTAAAATCCACAGGTTCTGTGACCCGAAGGCACAAGACAAGGCGGGGTCTCGCCTAGGTCGTCCTAGAGGCGGACCACGAGCAGCAGCGGCAGAGCCGAGAGCATACCGAGGATGGCCAGAGCCGCGGGCACCATGTTGGGCTCCGACCCGTGTGCAAGCATGGTAGCACCGACGGCACCGACGTGAAGATGGACACGAAGCGGCGGATGATCAGGTACGACGCCTGGATGGCGCTGCCTCGCTCAGAGATGCACTCGCATTCTGTGCACAGTTCTAGCGGTAGAACCACTGGCTTGCATTAATTGTTGCGTTGCTTTAACTCTATTAATTTCAGTGTCATTCTTTTTAGCAATTAATCATCAAGCCAATACATAATCGACGGCTGCATCATCTGATGATTCCTAAACACCGGGTGTGAGCGTGTCGCTCGGCAACGACTCGGCGGCGAGTAGTGGCATGATCATCTTGGTGCTCGTTTTCGTGGAGTTGGTCAGCAACACTACCTCGTGTGTGTGTGCTTCAACCTTGTGACCAACACTCTACTCGTTGAAACGATTTAATCTATGATGATCGGTTTGGAAAGGATATGCGAGGATAGTGGAACCGGAAGTGAGGGCGGTTTCTGTACCCCCGACCAATCAGATGCATCTGCAAATACACATTACCGCGTTTTGCATGATTGCGGACGCCAGTCCCGTAGTTGCGCGAGTGGCGTAAGCAACAACGTCGCCAACAGCCAACTCGACTCGATCAAGTTCTTCAGGAATATCACATTAGGAGGACCATTTCGGCACAACTTCCCCATGACAATACATGTATCTCCTCGCAATTCTTGTGACAGACGATGTCCCTATACGGATACATATATACTTCGAAGTATCACATACCTCAAGCACAAGTCACAACCGTAGCTCCTCATTCATTGTTACTGCATGTTCTGCGTCGACTGTCAATGCTTGATCCGTCGCGCGCTTCACTTGGCTTCTTGCATTTTCTACATAGATTCATAGTATCCCACCTCCAAGTCAGCCCTACGTCGTCTCAAACTGAAGACAGATAGATCCTTAAGTTCGCCCACCTGTCGAAGTGCGAGGACGAGTTGCTGCCTCTGAGCCAGAATCCTCTTCTTTTTAGCGAATCTGGCGACAGATTCCGCCACCGCTTTCTCCCATTTGTCGTGGGTGCGCTGTCGTTGCTCCTCGTTGCGCATGAGCTCGAGTTCCTCCCGTTCCGGCGTCCAATTGGCCTCTTCCTAGAGGTGCATTCACCAGTGAATATCTCGCCATCCACGACGCTTCAATCGGAGAAAAAAACACCACCATGAAGAGGGTTCCATGGCGGTCACAACGAGCACTCACACTCGCCTGGATCTCCGCTGCCAGCGTGGCAAACAGCCGCCGCTTGCGACGCTTCTGCAAGTTCTTGCGCCGTGTGCGAGCTGAGCCCATGATTCAGACCTGAGATGTAGAATATATCTATTTGTAGAGGATTATATGACGATAGATAGGTTTCGAGCCGTTACCAACCGCCAAGAGACCAAGTTGAAGTGAAGCAAGTGGCTCATTCCGCAGAGAGTCTCGAGTCCGATAAAGCGCCACCCCCTTCCTCTAAAAGCCCTCAATACGTAAGTTTCCAGTGCATTATCAACATTCATAATGTCACCATGACATTCTCCATGCAATTCTGCATCCACCCATGCTCTTCTCAAGTCGAAATGTCCACTACAGCTCAACTAACACACTGTCCAAACTTTGTGTGGTGGTTATTCTACCTGTAGAGTGCGAGGAGAGGGACGATATGTTCGAGAAGGTGGTGGAGTCCGTGCTGGAGGAGTATGTGAGTGAGTGGGTGGAAGGACTCGACTCGGAGAAGATGAAGGTGGCGCTGTTCGCTGGAAAAGTGGAGTTCCGGGACTTGAGGATGCGAGGCGCAGCGCTGGACAAGTTCCAGCTTCCTTTGAAGATGAAGTCGGGCAGCGTCGGCCGACTGAGTATCAAGGTGCCGTGGAAGCGGTTGACGTCGCAGGCGGTCAAGATCAAGGTGGAGGACGTGATTCTCGTTGTGGAGCCCACGGACCAGGACGAAGCTCGGAGGAACGAGGAGGACGACGACTCGTATGCGCTGCGTACGCGGTGGGCCAAGCAGCAAGAAGTGAGGATGTTGGAGTTGCTGGAGACGGTCAAGAACGATGGGAGCACAGCGAGCTCCAGTGAGTCGGACGCGGATGGAGCTGGAGCTGGAGACTCGGATCCGACGGCGTCGTGGGGGTATCGCAAGAAGATTCTCAACACGATCCTGGACAACGTCTCGTTCGAGTTCTCCAACATTCACATCCGATACGAGGACTCGAAGCACCTGGCGTCGTCGATTCCGTTGGCTTTGGGCCTTACGATCGACTCGATCGTCATCTCCACGACGAACGCCAATGGCCAAACCGAATTCGTGGATCGTGCGCAAGCTCGCACTGCGTTTGTGCACAGGCGTCTCGAGATGGTGCAGGCCAGTGTCTACAGCGATCACATCGAAGCTAACGACGCACAAAGCCGAAAGGGACCGTCAACGTCGGGCTCGAATGTTATTCATCCTTTCAGCACTCGAATCAACTTGGCTCGGAATCACGACGCCCGGACAGCGTCCACCATCCCGAAGCTGCGTTGTAGTGCCGAGATCAGTGCTATCCGAGCGTGCTTGACGCCGCAACAGAGTACGTTCCTCATCAGTGTAGCGGACTTCGTATCTGCCCACGAAATGTACCTCAAGCGCCTTCACTTTCAACGGAAACGACCACTTGTCCCTGTGCGTTCGAACGCAAGAGTATGGTGGAAGTACGCCTTGCACGGCGTCCTAGAACTGCATCAGCATTCATCTCCGAGCCAAAAGACCGGATCGGGAGGGACTCCGGTCCGCAAGTCGAGTATTCCTCATCGTCGGTGCAACTGGAAGCTCCTCGCGACGCTCTGGTTTGCTCGAAAAGAGTACATCCACTTGCACAAGAACATGCTGCGCGCCGCCAAGAAGAAGAAACTTGATGTTGAGAGTCTCCTGGCCGATCGATCTCGACTAAACGCACTCGAGGACGCTTTAGAGGTGCCGACTATTGTGTTTTTCCGGCTTTGCGCTGCGCGAGAACTTGAACTCGAAGGTCAAGGCCATGACTCTCCGAAAAAATTATCCCAGTGGAAATCCCGATTTTCTTCTGGACGCAGCTCGAATGGATCGATATCCTCACGAGAAAGTTTTATTGACAAGCTGGAGATTTACTTGGCGGTAAACGAGCGCATGCACGCCTCATCGGAGGCTCGAACCGCAAGTTTTCACGAGGAAAGAAACGTCGAGGCGTTGCTCATGGCGTTGGATTTAGTGGTCATCAGCTTCGAGGTTGTACTCGTTGAGGAGTCCAAGGTCGGGGATAAGTCGGACACGCGAGACTTTTTGCGGTTTGAACTCAACGAGTTTGTGGTGACTGTACTGCAGCGAACAAGCTCCTCGACCGTATCATCTCGAATTACGTCTGTCCAGATCCTCGACTTCCGCCAAACGTACGAGACTGCGACGTTAGAGAAGAAGGAGCCACAAGCTCTTTTATCCATGATCGACACGCTCTCCCCTAACGGACAGGTGGTTTCTCGTAGAAATCCGTTCGTCGAGCTCAACATCGAGTCGTCTGAGAGCAAGTTCCAGCTCGACTGCGTCTTCGAGCGGTTCCGCTACATCCACAACCTGTACGCGACGTCGAAACTCCGTGCGTATTTCATCGCGCGAGTGGCTGAACCCGTTGAATTCGCTCCACCCAAAGTTGTCACGCCGACGAAAATTGCACGAAAGTTGTCGAAACTTCCTGCTGAGTTGCAACGAAAAGCATCGATTGAGAATGCTTTTGGGAAGGCCAAAGCGCGGCGGAAAAGCGACACTGCAGCAGTTCACACTAGAGAAGTTGTGTTTTCTGTCAAACTTCCCGAGATCGACGTGTTTGTTCATACAACGGATGCTTCGGCTGAGGTGGAGGCTCGACTGGTTGGTACGCATTTTCAAAATGGAGCAGCTCACAACACGTTTGAGCTGTCGATTGAAGGGGCTGAAACTTACTTTTTAGAGCCCGAAGTTACAGAGGAAAGGCACGAAGGCGGAACGGACGAGAGGGACCCGGATCAGCGGAAGCGCTCGACTTTGATGCAGAGTACATGCCTCGTATTTTACGGAGAAAAACTCGTTGAAGGCTATCTTGTTCCCAAGTGGCAAATGAAGTGCACAGCTCCCCCCATTCAATTTTCCATGTCGAGTACACAGTATCAGCAGCTTCTGCAGGCGTCAGCTGAGTGGCAGTCGCCGAAGCATGGAAAAGAGAATACGAAGAATGGGCCAGTTGCTTCGTTCGTACCAGAAGACGAGCGGCTCAATGTTTGTTTTTCCATCCCTCAAATCTTGATCGACTTCAACGGCGAAGGTCCTATCCAAGAAGTATTGAGTGCAGCTTCTTGTGCGTCGGAAGAGATCACGGGCTTTGAGATGGACATCAGAGACCTGAACGTGATGGCGAGATTTTCTTCCGCCGCCCAGGCCGCCGCCGTCGATATGGGCTTATTGTCACTTGTAAAGCGTGTGAAGTACAACTCACTACCAGACAATGCAGTGGAGGGTTCTTCCGTGAACGACACTAACGCACTGAATTCGGATTCGCCTCCAATTCCAACACCATTGCCGGTGGTGACTCCAGTGTACGATCGGAGTACGGGACATCGCACTTGCAAGCTCTTTGAACTAAGCGGGAAGACCAGTGTGATGATCTCCAGCTCTGAGCCGCTTATGGGTGAAGTCAGCATCGAGCAAGCCGCTCTTTACTGGGATCACGAGCTGCTGGTAGCGCTGGTTCGATATCACTCGAGTGCACAGACATCTGCAACGGGTACGAATGCCATATCCCAAAGTGATGAACTGGAACCGGTTGCTCGTTTTGCGCTTCAAGTTAAAGTTCAGCGATGGTTTGCCTTCTTCATGCCAAAAACGTGTTGGCAGGAGCGGGTTTCGTTTGGGCTTAGTGGGACTGATCTTCGCTGTGAGATCTCGACGCTTCAAACCCAATACATTCGTGCTGATCTGGAGGGTGTCGGTGGGATTCAACTGATCGCGACTCGGTTGAACCAGCTCAAATCGGAAGCAGATTCTACTGAGAATGAAGCCCATAGCCCGGAATTTGCCGAAGAAACGAATGTACTGCTTCAAGCTCGGACACCAGTGCGGGTTTTGCTCGAGTCGGCAGGCTTCAGCTCGTTGGAGCATCGTGGAGGAGCTTCCTCTTACTACCGAATCGAGAGCGACCAAGTTGAGATGAATTACTTGCTCTCGTACTGGTCTCCGTTCCTGGATCATATTAACAAAGAGATCGCCGGATTTTCTCGGTGGATGGACCTGCTGAGAATGCCACCCGGGACGACAGCACTCAATGAGCGGGTAAACCTCGAGATGGACATTTCTCACGTGACGTTGAAGCTACCGACCTGCGAGGTCGAGGGCAAGCACAAATCACCTTCCGATCACATCGAACTTGACATTCGGAACGTGTCAGCAGCGTCCCGGAGCTACCCGGAGGACACGACGCAGGAGCAGAATGGCTTTCAAGCTGGGAGTGTCCAACTTTTCACAGTTATGACCAAGCCGCAAGGACCTCACCAAGTTGAGGAATCCAAGCCCGATGAACAGGAAGAGCTGCCTGTGTGTCGCTACTCTGTGGGCAAGTTCAGCGACTTATTCATCGAATACGTTGCCATTCCATTTGCGCACACTGGTGAAGAAAATACCACACACGGAGAAGAAGAGGAAGCAAAATCCTCCTCACTAGATCTTGCAACGGTTATCGCGGAGATGGAGAGACTGTGCAGTCGCATCAAAGTGGAATTGTGGTCAACGAACAACTGGATGCTTTCTGGAGTCAAAACTCAAGAGGAAGACGCTCCAACTTCTGATGATTCGTCTTCAGCGAGAAAATCCACGACCACTTTAGCGTTTAATCCGTACCAACTCGAGCTTTTATCTCGCGTTCTGGACAACAATTGTGTCAGCTCACCGCCCACACCAGTTTGCAACCTCATCAATGCCGACGAGACGAAAGTTTCCGACATGGAATTCGACTTTGGAGATCTGGCCCTCGATCTCCTTGATCCGCTGGATCCATCCGTTGACGAAACCAGTTCAGATGCCCCCTCCAGTGGCGCTGTCATAGCTCGCGCATGTCTTGAGCGATTTCAAGTGGCTGCTGATGGATTCGCGTCACTCCGGTCTCAATACCGCGCGGCGTCCTCCAAAGGTGCCTTGTGGAAGATTGATTGGAGTGAAGACGAAGCCCAAGACGACGCGCTGAAGTCTGAAGTAAGGACTCTGTGTGGTAGTATCTTTTCCTTGTCGGATGATGTATCCAAGCACGGTATTGACATTCTCCTGGATCGACGAGCTCCATCGCCCGACGTCCCGATTCCCCCCAAAGAGGTGCGAATTCACTTGGACAATTGCGAGCTGCTCCCGTTAATTGTCGAGTTCGGCCAGCGTCTTCGGTATTTCGCCTCTATTGAATCGGACCTCTCGGAGCAAATTGAGCGCGCGGAGACTTCTCTGGACGTGTCGATTACAACGGGCTTTGTGCATTATCTAGCCGCTGAATGCGTTCCGAACCACGTTGATGGGCTCGGAAATGAAGACGAAGACTCCCGACGGCTTCACACCGACGACTCGACTTTGAAAATGATCGCGAGTGGGTGCATTGTTGGGCGGTATCACAGTGACGAACCTGAGAATTCGCGCACACAGCTCTACGGGAGGAACATGTCGTTGAGAGTGAGCTCGCAATGGCCACCAGAGCCCGCACTCTTAGCTTCGACTTCTCCTCAGTCCGAGTCACCCTTGCAGTCACGATACGAGCGAACGGTGTGTGATGATTTCACCATCGACCTCGAGTTAGTCACTTCTGAAGACGCTGAAGCAACGATGACCGTGACGCTCACTCATTTCCATGCTGTCGTGTGTACAATCGACCTCTTCCTCTTCTCTCAAGCCCAAAAGGTCTTCGGAACGGAGGATGAAGCAAGCGACGACAATTTCGAGAAAGCAAAGACCGAGGACACTGGAATCAGTGAGGAGGAAGTCGATTCCAAGCCTGTAGAAGCTCAGTCGAGGCCTCTAGCACCTCCCGAAATCGAGTTTCGTGAGGATAGTATCAGCATGGTCGAGTTCTTGCTTGAAGACACAAGCATCACTCTACTTCGCCAAAGTGGGCCGCACTTATCCCCGATAGCGCGTTTGTATACCTTCCGTGCAATGTGCAAGGCGACGTACGAGGTGGGAGAGCGGATTGACGGCGTCGTTCCAACATTGACCGAGGTAGCAGTGGAATTCCCAGACGAAAGTTTGAACGAGCCTTGTGCAGACGACGGCGTCAGCGTCTGGGGGTTCAACACAGCGTTAGGCTCGTGGGAGCCCATAGTGGAGCCGTGGATGTTTGACTTGAAAGGCTCTTTGATCCGCGATGAAACCGGGGAGATGACAGCCAATCTGGACTTTACTGGAAAAGAGGGCCACCCGCTCAACATCAACATCTCACCCGCTATGATCGATTCCTTCTGCTTGACCGCGAAAGCGTACGACGGAGCCTTGAGCTGTGCCCGAGCGCCTTACGTGTCTCCAACCAACGTCATTTCGTCCGACTGCTACTTGGTAAACGATACCGGTGCGTCAATTACCTACTGGGTTACGCACAACATCGGCACTGCATCTCGGGGGTTCACCTACGCGTCGCGACGGAAGCCTAAACGTGAAAGTCTCGCAAACCGAGCCAAAGTCCCTTTGGAGCTACTGACGTCCATTTCTCCATCCCTGCGAGCGGAACAGACTGTGTCGTTCTGCTGGGATGACAACGAGTGGCATCCACTCACGGACATTCCGATTCGCAACACGGGCAAGTACATCTACGCCGTACGACCTCGTCCTGAGGGAGATCCAGAAAGTACCAAGGAAAACGGAGAAGCTCGTCCTGCCACAACGACGAATGCTCCTCGGCCACAGCTACTGCATGCGTTGCTGGACATCTCTGCTGCCACCGGCCACCGCACGTTTACCATCTCGTCTTTGGTTCGGTTGTTCAACGAAACAAGCATTGCAGTGGATTGTGGCGTCCTGGAAGCTGACGGGAAGACCATTACGGAGATCGGTACGATCGAGCCCAAGGGCGCGTGCAGCGTTCCATTCCGCTTTGTCCCTCAAATCTGGTCCGTGCGAGTGTTCATGAAGCCGCACCTTTATCAATCGCCTGCTCCGCTGTCTAGCAGCTCCAAACTCTCCGCTCTACCACCATCGGCTGAGAGAGAACATCGATGGAGTAACGAACTATTTATCAGCGAAAGGGAAGACAGCACGCTGCACACTGCGTCCTGTTCGCTCGTGCTCGACGACTACGCGTGCAAATGCCAGAAGATGATCGAGGGGACGGTCCCATTCCACCCCAGCCAAATCTGCAACGCCAACGGAAGTTTCTTCCACGCTCACAGTCGAGTCTTCACGTCTTCGAACGCTAGCAGTCTCCAATACGCTCAACTCAAGTTGATGTCTCCCCTCACGCTGGTCAATAACTGTGGTGTGCCGATACTTGCGGTCCTGTTTGCACTCAAAAAGGTCCGACGGACTACAGGAGCCTCTCCCGATAGTGAAGACGCCCACGTTGTATCCTCTCAAGTGATTCCTCCGCACGGTCGGGTTGATACGCTCTCGTCCGCTCTCCAAGACGAGACGTACTGCTCGATATCCATGACAGGCTCCAGTTGGAGTCGGCTCTTCCGAATTCCCAGTGTCTTGGATGCATCCGAAGACACTGCAAAGTCCACCATACCCGCCTCTGCTCTGAAAGCTCTCTCCTCACTGCCGATGAAGCCGGGAAGTACCAACAACAACGTTGTCCTGTCGCTCTTGGATTTCCAGTCAAGAACAGCGACTCTGCATGTGTCATTTGACAGCAAGGAGACTCGAGAGAAGAATGCAGGACACTTCATGGTAGTGCAGCCGCGCTTCCTCCTGCGAAACGCAACGTCACTTCCTCTGGTATTTTCACCGCAGCCGAAGTTGATCGAGAAGATCCCAGGCACAAAGTCCATGATGGCTCGGTTCGCCAAGTCTCCGTTCTCTCCATCCAGAAAGAAGCAGACGGAGGAATGTTGCGGGTCGCCGGAGATGGAGAAAATACACGCAAAGTTGAACGCGCTTCAGGACCAAGCGGTGTCTGAAGACGCGATAGATGAAGATGAACTGCAGGCGCATTATTACTCGGAAGTCAGTGCGATCATGGTGCAGCTCGAGGGAAACACACAGCAGTCGTCCAGCGCGCAGGACATCAGTCTGGAAGTAGGAGCCAACACTTTGCTTCGTGTGTACAACGAGGCTACCAAACGGTATCACGATATCGTCGCGCTGTTCAAGCAAGTGGGCGGATCGAGCTCGACGGTGGTCACGTTCGTCGAGCGGTACTTACTGTTGAACCAGACTGATCACGAGCTTCTGGCGTCTGCAGTGTACGACATCTCGGCGGCGAAGAAGGGTCCAGCAGACGACAAGAAAGTCCTCGTTGCGCCGCCTCGTTCCACATCCGAATTCAGTTGGTGGACACACTCGTCCATTCCTTCGGACACGTGTATCCGCTTGAAAGTCCGGTCGAATGGTGGTGAGAACCAGCAAGCTGAAGACTATCAGTGGAGCGGCAAGTTCTCGCTGCATGACGTCAGCGAGACGGCGTTGAAAGTCAGCACTCCTGACGCCTCTCGCATTTGTGTATTGCGCGTCCAAGTTCGTGTTGAAGCAGCCGTTCAAGTCTGCGTAGTCGTGACCAGCGAAGATGTAGCAGAGTTCCCGTTGTACCGGATCATCAACTCGTGTGCGCGGGAGACGATCTGGTTCAAGCAGATCTTCGACGGCGTTAAGAAGGACGCGTCTGCCTTCCAACGTGGAGTGATGCAGAGCTTGGCACCGGGTGAAAGTGTGTGCTTTGGCTGGGACGAAGCCTATTTCTTGGGAACTCCAAACCGTGAGGTTAGTGTCTGGTACGCACCTAAGGACGGAACGACGTCGTCCGATTACCACAGCTCCATCTTGTTGGACCAGCCAGGAGAGTCGCAGCAGGTTGAGATCCCGTCAAAGTCCGCCGTTCCCAAAGCACCGAGCCGAGTGTATGTGCGTTGGCACCTGCAGGGACTCACCAAAACCATGGTGGCCCAAGATGAAGCACTTAACCGGAAGGAACGGGCAGGAAAACAGACTCGAGAGCTGGTAGCGGCACACGGAGAAACGGAGAGGTCCACAACTCCAGGCTTCACCTCGGAGGTGGTCGCTCACTTCCGCTTGCCACACTTTGGGGTTTCACTCGTGACTAGCACACCGGACGAGCTGCTCTTGTTCTCGGGGCAGGATGTGGACATCGCGTATGCCAACATCAACAACGATCACGACCAGTGCGAAGTCAAAATCGGGTGCTTCCAGCTTGACAACCAGCTCACCGGGGCCATTTATCCCGTCGTGGTCGCGCCGATCTTGAAAAAAAGCAGCGGTTGTGTTGGTTTCCGCAGCGATGCTTCATCACCTGACAAGCAGAAGAGCGTTGAAGTCCGGTCCGCGCAAGGGACGGAAAGTGGGGACGAAGTCGACAACGGAGAGAAGAGCGATGCGAAGCGGTCGAACAGGCCCCACTTCTTCCACTTGTCCATTCTCCGCTTGAGCTACGATGAGAATATGGACTACATCAAGTACTTCTCGGCAATGATGCAGCCTGCTCGGATCCAGATCGATGAGGCTTTCTTGCTCGCGTTGGCTGCATTTGTCACGGATTGCTTCGAAGTCTTAGAGAGGAATTATCCTCCAGAACGCCGACGTCTCACGAGTGAAGCATCGAAGGTGCAATCGAGAGGTTCGTCCGACAAAAGGTTCACTTCGAACTCAGAGCGAAGGATTTACATCGAAACTCTGCAGCTTCATCCCGTCAAAGTCCAGCTCAGCATCACGATTCTTAACCACTACGGAGAACCTGATGAATCGGTGACGGGGTTGGCCTCGCTCGTTAAACTCCCGATAGCAGTCACGAAAGCTCTTTTGAGCTCAACTTTCTCGCAAATTGACAGCGCGACGCTGTACTTGAATGCGCTCCACTTGAATCACGCGTTCGCCTCTGGTGCCTTCTTGATGTCGACCGTGCAGCAGCACTACATGCTGCAGGGAATGCGTCAGATCTACTCGCTGGTGGGCGCAGCAGACATCCTCGGTAACCCTGTTGGTCTCGTAACCAACCTTGGTGTGGGTGTGAAGGACTTCTTCTACGAGCCTGCTGCGGGACTTGTAACATCTCCACAAGAGTTTCTCCTCGGACTCTCGCGCGGAACAACCAGTCTCTTTACCCACTCGCTCTACGGAGCGTTCAATGCTGCCAGCAAGGTGACTGGAACGCTGTCCGAGGGCATCGCGACGCTGTCACTGGATCGCAAATATCTGGCTGAACGTCGAGCACAAGGACCGCGAAAGCAGGTCGCCACGCACATTGGAACGGGGCTTATCCACGGCACAAAGCAGCTTGGAAAGGGGATTTTTGCAGGCGTCACGGGTGTCATCACCGCTCCCACTCAAGGAGCACTTCACGGTGGGTTCCCGGGGTTCATTGAGGGAGTTGGCAAGGGACTGATTGGAGTCGCAGTCAAACCTGCAGCCGGAGTACTGGACCTAGCAGCTACAACAGCAGCAGGCATCACCGCAACAACCTCAGCGTTAGATCGTCGTACAGGGTTGGGCAAAGAAGTTTACCGTCGACGCGAGCCTCGCCTGCTTCGGGTGACCAGCGACCAGCGAGTCAGAGTTTACACGCCTGCGGACGCGCTGGTGTCTCGACTACTGCTGACTTTACCGCTGAAATTCAAGCTGCAGCTTCCCAACGAGCTGTACGACGCGCACATTTTCCTCCCGAGCGCCCGCATTCTGGTGGCGACTTCACTGCGCCTCCTCCTGCTTGAGTTTGCTTCGGAAGGAACGCTTGCGACGCTGACAACGGCCATCATGTCGTCAACGTCAATTCCGCCGCCGCTGGTGCTTTGGAGTCATTCCTTATCAAAACTGATCGGAGCTCAGCGCACTCCCACCGGTGTAGCTGTACACATGGGCTCCAGCGCCGTCGACGCTGAGATGATCGAGGCAGCGGCTGACAAAGGAAATGGCGACGTGAGTACCTTCGCCGTCCCTGACCTAGAAGAATTGAGCAGCTCAGGGTGTGACCGTGTGCTGTCGTTCCTGACTGAGCTGGTAGTTCGACACCAACGCGCCACAGCCACCTGCTTCGGCACCGAGCACAGCCTGGACTAGAAAACTACATGTAAGTTAGATGAAATATATAAAAAACACCTCAAGCGCATTCGCTTGAGCTCGATACTCATTCGTTTTTTCAACGATACTCGAAAGTCGCAATAGTGAATTTTATCGCGCAGACCCGACGCTTATTAGCGTGTGGTTTTAATTGGTGAGATGGACAAATACATAGGAAAGTAAGTTGAACCACGCGATCGCACAACCTGTCCGCAAAGTGCAGCTACTTCTGCGCAGGAGGCACGTAGCCGTGCTTGGACGCGTACGACTGGGCCATCTACAAGAAATGAGTCAATGATTTAGCACGAGCTCCCAACAGAGTGCATGATATAGTTGCTCCTTACCTTGGCCATGAACTCCGGGTGCTCCTCTGCCTCGTGCAGCACGAAGGCGCCGGCCTTGGAGGCGAGTCCGTCGTGTTGGCGCAGCAGCGTCTCCGTCTCCTCTGCGGCCGGGCGGTAGGTCACCGTGGGGTCCATGTCCATGTCCAGCGTCCCCTCGCGGAACTGCGGGTGGAAGAGCATGATGAGCAGGCTCAGGATGGCGTTGCCGCACATGAGGATGCCCACGAAGTAGGGCAGCGAGCCTTCCATGCCGAAGTCCATGAAGCCCACGATGAAGATGAAGGCCGTGCGGCCGCGGTACGTGAACAGGAAGCCGAACTGCTGGCGGATCCACGGCTCCATGTGCTTGAAGCGGCACTCGAACGCCAGCAGCAGCAGCGCGAAGATGCTGGTAAAAAAAACAATTGTCATATCTTATTAGCAAAAAGCTCATATCGATATGATATATCATATCGTAAATAATACTCACACGGCGTAGACCGAGATGAGGAAGCACGTGATGTCCAGCACCACGAGGTTGAAGAGCCCCAGGAAGCCTGCGAGCGCCTGCAGCACCGCCAGCACCACGTTCGCGTAGCGCAAATAGCGCATGAGTGTCGCCGCCTCCATCATCTTCATCCTACGTCATATCATATCATATCATAATATGATATTATCATTACAAATGATTAGTAATCCCTTTAGAGAAAAAATCTCATACCGGTAGATTTTACGCACTTTTGCCAGTAGGTGGCGGGCGCCGAGAGGTTCGAGAGCGACGTGAAGCCGCTGGTGTTGCCGATCTCCTGCTGTCGGATGCCGCCAGGGTTGCCGGCGTTGCTCACGGCCGCTTGCTGCGGGTTCAGAGGCGCACGGAGCAGTCGCTCCTGGGCGTCGGGATCACTTGAGCCGAACATGGGGGCGGTGGATTCGATAAAGTGAAGCCAATTGGAAGAAACGGGCGATATGAAATGTCGGATGTGGCGTTATGTTCTGTCTATGGAAGATAATGGCGTTATTTTAGTTCTGTCTATTCTGTCAATGGAAGATAATGGCGTTATTTTAGGTCGGGTGCAAGTTTTGGGCAACAATATCATGGGGCACATTTCATTCACAACCGACACTACTTGCGAGTGTTCAATTCAAAAGGATACACGCACTTTTGATCCCCAGGTCTGCTGCTCTACATGCAGTCCCGCTGCTTTCTTGGTTCTGCCTTAATGAACGACGTCAAAACCCGCCCCTCCCACCTCATTTTACTAACTTGACAAGCTTGCTCCGTGTTGCACTCCCAACGACTGACTCACTTCTGGATGACTCGGGTGGCGCGATATGTAAAGTCGTCGAAGTACTCCCGCTCGCGGTCCACCGAGTCCAGCATGCGCCACTCGGGCGTGTCCACCGGCACCTGGTTAATGAACTCGTTGTCCACGTACTTAGCATCAGCGTCGTCGATCACGTCAGGGATCCACTCCGGCTGCACCTTCTTCTGCTGCAGCTCCTCCCAATCGATGCCCTCGAAGTACGGGTGCTTCATAATAGAAAAGGGAACAGCCTCGTTGGCGCCCAGGCGCTTGGATGGGTCACGCTCAATCAGACCCGCCAGCAGCGACTGCACGTCCTCTGGCAGCTCAGGTGGGATGTACAGGAAACCTTCAGCAATGTTGCGGTACATGATGGCCTTGTTGTCATCCTTGAAGGGTGTGCGACCAACAAACATTTCGAAAATGAGGATACCCAAGCTCCACCAATCGCACGTCTTGTCGTAAATCGCAGGGGGTTCGCCCTTCTTGGGGTTCGCCGCAGCGAGGACTTCAGGCGAGATATATTCTGGTGAGCCGGCAAGCGAGTGGGCCTTCTTATCTGTCTCATCGCGCGCGTAGGTCGAGAGACCGAAGTCCACCAGCACCACGTGACCATCCTTCTGAATAAGAATGTTTTCAGGCTTGAGATCGCGGTAGATAATGTCTAGACTGTGCAAATGGGCCAAACCGGCCACCAGCTCAGCCGCATACAACTTGATGCGTCCAGGAGTCAGCTTTAGTTCGTTGTTCTGGTTCAGCGTGAAGTGGTGGCGCAGATCACCACCATTATAAAACTCCATGCCCATGTACACCTTATCTTCATTCTGGAACGCAAACAGCAGCGATGCCACAAACGGGTGCCTCACCTCACGCAGCATATCACGCTCGATCTTGGCGTTTCTCCGCATGTTTTCATCCATGCCGATCTTTGTGATGATCTTAATGGCGTAGACTTTTTCATTCGGGCCGCGCGCAGACAACACACGACCGTACGTTCCGGTGCCGAGAACTTTGAGCAGCTCAAAGTCCTCAATCTTCAGCGTCGACTTCGATTTGCCTCTGTTCGAGTCTCCCGCCGGTTCATTAGCTCCAGACCCTCCTGCAACTCCACCGCGTACCTGGGTCGTGCCCAACCCGTTCTCCTCCTCATTGCTGACCGACGAAGCCATCATGGTGCGCGTCAGCACCTCGACCTCCGTGTCTTCCACTTCCTCCGCTTCACCCGACAGAATCATATCCCTCTGCCGAATCGCTTCTTTCTGCACCGCCGAGTCCAAGTGGTTCACCATAAAGCGGTAATACTTCCACGTGCTGTTGGTGAATCTGCGATCTCCCGACACGTGCATCATCACACCATTGCGAATAAGTGCGGTACCCAGCAGCAGCGCCTCTTCCGGCGTGGAACACGTCACCCCTCCTTGCATCGGACGGTTTAGTCCGTGGCACAGCATCCACTCCACCGCCTCCTTGCCCGTGATGACATTGGGGTGTGGCTTCAGGTACAAGCTGCGGTCCTTGCCAGGCAGCTCCTGACGCATCTGTTCCGCGCACGTCCAGAGCTGCCACAGACTGGGCTCTCTCATGATGCGGCTGGAGATGCGCACTTTGCCTTGCACGCGCTTCATCTTGCCACCGGGTCGCAGCTGCAGGTCGTACCAGGCCACACGTTCCTCTCCGCTCGTGTTCATGTCCTCGAGACTCAACAGCAGCCGTCCCAAGTCCTCGTTCTCCACGCGGCCCTTGTCCTTGCACTTGACCAGCACGTACTTGGCGTTCATGAGGTTGGTCTGGATGCCGAACGTGTATTCCTCCGAGGCGGCGGCGGCGCCAATGCCCAGCGGCTGGTGGGACTCGACGTTGCTCTCCAGCGAGCGCAGCACCGCGGCCTTGAGCGGACTCCACACGGGGTTCGTCTGGCGCAGGGGCGGCGTGCGCTGCTTCTCGCCCTTGATCTCGCGCTTGTTCTCGTCCAGCAGCACCATGGTGCAGTAGGCGTTGCGCGCGCGGCCGGACTCGGCTGGTAGCAGGCCCCACGCCTCGATGGGCGTCACCTTCAGCAGGTATCGCCGCTTGGCCTTGATGCGCGTCTTGCCATTGGCGCTTTGGCTTTGACTCTGACTTGTGGTGCCTATAGAGAGATAGAGAAGGTGTTAGGGGGGTGAGGGAGGCGGAGTGTTGTTGGGTATCTGACGTACGCGACGACGGCCTCCGACTGGACATGGGCGACTGGATGCGGACTGGAGCTGGCGCGGAGGGTTTCTCAGGAGTGGGGCAACAACACCTAAGAGACGAGTCTCGGGGTCGTGCGGTTGTGGGCACGGCCTTGTCTGAAATGTGGGAGGGGAGACCACGCCGGAGAAAAAAACCTATGGTAAATGATTTTTATTGGTAGTGTGCACCACATGAGACAGATGGTGTATAGGATTTATGTTGAGAAGAAGATGTGAGAATGAATACCCTGCGAGTGGGAAGATGGCTACCCTTATTCGATCTGCGAAATCGTCCGTGATTGACGTCGTGATGGGGTCACACTCCGTACCGCAACACCGCCGGTATCCAGCCAGGAAGCCGCTTGCGACGGTCGGCACATTATTGGGCATCCAGAAGCATTCTTTATCCATGCTGCAGTAGTGCAATGAGCGGCACTCGGGCTCACATGTGAACATTTTCAGTCGAGCGACTGCCGCGAAAGAGTCAGGAAAATTTGCCATGGATAGGGCAGTATTATCTACACCATGTTTACTACGGCACGGACGCACCGAAACACTTGCAACCAAACCATGATAGAGGAAGGTTGTGCTTCTTTCGAGCTGCTAAGTGGAATCTTCTGCTAAGGTATTGCTCCGTTTAACCGTTTGACGAGGCAGGTATGCACAGCCACTCCCAATAGCTTTGTCACCGGGACTTCGCTTCTTCATGAATCAACTTGAATTTGGAGGCCGTCCGAAACCATTACTTAAGTATTATATTTTCAATACAATACGGTATCTCCTGGTAAATAACTTATTTTCGAATAAGAATCCCAATTATTCATTATGTGTGTCAACATACAAACTCCAAGTAAATATACTAAAAGTCGAGCCATAAACAGTATCGCAATAATTAAATTATCCAAATTCTACAAAACAAATTGAACTCCAATACAATAATGCATATATTATTCCAACTAAAAATGCTATTGCAATTGTATTCTCTGTCACTCCGTCCCCGCTTCAGTGCCATCCTCACTAGCTCAATAACCGCCCGACCGGTGCATCTTCCATCCTCACCATCAGGGTTCGCCAAAACCCATGGTTTCAAATTTGGGCGGGTGGGTGTGACAGTGACAGCGGGTGGGTGGGTTTTGGTTTTGGTTTTTTTAAGGCCGATGACGTCATTTTTAAGCTTGAAAATTGTATACGGGTAAGTGAAGATCGCCTTGATGCCTGTGAAATTGATCGAGCGGTTTCGAGATGGAACATGCTTACCGAAGCAAGCTTATCTCACTTGTGTGGTGCGCTTTGTCCGGTAGATTGACGCTGCTCCACCGTTATAGAGTTTGCGATTTCACTTTACTGAAGTACCGCATACAATTTTCAAGTATGCTAGCCGAATGGCTACAACCCAAATAACCCCGACTGGAGATAATTTGGGTGGGCGGGATATTTGAAAATCCCAAAACCCAAAAAAACTTTATCCCAGTTTTCGAACCCTGCTCACCATGGCGTCTGTCGTGACTCTCAACGGCCTGGACGTGTCTGCTCTGGACGAGCGCGCGTACTCAACCTTCACCCTACACAACTCTCTCCAGGTGCTGCTCATCTCCGACCCCAAGACAGAGAAATCCGCCGCCGCCATGGACGTGCACGTGGGGCACCAGAGCGACCCGGAGACGCTGCCAGGTCTCGCGCACTTCTTGGAGCACATGCTGTTCCTAGGCACCTCCAAGTACCCGGACGAGAACAGCTACAAGAAGTTCCTGAGCTCACACAGCGGACGCAGCAACGCGTCCACGTCTCAGATGCACACCAACTTCTACTTCGACGTGCTGAGCAAGCACCTGCACGAGGCGTTGGACCGTTTCTCGCAGTTCTTCATCGCCCCATTGTTCACTGCTGGAGCCACAGAGCGGGAGATGAACGCCGTCAACTCGGAGAACGCCAAGAACCTGCAGAACGACCACCGACGACTGTACCAGCTGCAGAAGTCGCTGTCGAACCCCCTTCACCCGTTCCACAAGTTCGGTACGGGGAACTTGGAGACGCTGGGGGCGACTCCGAGGGAGACGGGAGTGGATGTGAGAGCGGCGCTATTGGAGTTCCATGCCAAGTACTACTCGGCGAGCATCATGAAGCTGGTGATCTGTGGCAAGGAGAGCTTGGCCACGCTTAAAGCCTGGGCGGTGGAGCTTTTTTCTGAGATTAAAAACACGGGACGCGGTTTCCCGACGTTCGGAGAGGAAGTGCCTTTTGATGAGTCGAGGCTGGCGCGGGTGGTGCATGTGGCTCCGGTGAAGGACCTCCGGGTTGTTGAGGTTGCGTGGCCTCTGCCGTCGTTGCATTGGGACTTTTTGACGAAGCCGACGAAGATTTTGTCACATTTGATGGGGCATGAAGGTCCGGGGTCGATTTTGAGCTATTTGAAAGCTCAGAAGTGGGCGAATGGACTGTCGGCGGGACTTTTCCGGGATAATGAGGACTGGGGGCTGTTCTGTGTGAAGGTTGACGTTACGGATGCTGGTATTGAGAAGGTGAACGACGTCGTGGAAGCAGTGTATCAGTACGTGCAGACTCTCCAGCGCGAAGCTCCGTTCGAACCGTGGATTTTCAGGGAGACGCAGGATCTGGCGCTGCTGGACTTCCGCTTCAAGAGCAAGGAGAGCCCCATCCACTACACCAGCCACTTGGCGAATGTCATGCACCGCTACCCGCCCAAGTACATTCTCTCCGGTGGCTACGTTCTGTACGAGTACGACGCGGACAAGGTTCAGAAAGTGCTTGATCTGCTGACCCCGCAGCGAATGCGCCTCACGGTGGTGAGCAAGACGTTCGAAGGCAAGACGCAGAGCGTTGAAAAGTGGTATCAGACGCCGTACACCGAAGGACCTCTTGACCCTAAACTGGTTCAGCGATGGACGTCACCTCCCCCCAATGCGGCATTAAAGCTTCCCCACCGCAATGAGTTTATCTGCAGCGACTTCCGTATCGTGACACCACCTCGTCCAGACTCCTCGTCACAAGGAGCCAGCGATGAGGGGGTTGCAGTGTCTCCGCCAGTTTTGCTTCAGCAGGACGAACAATGCCGCCTATGGTACAAGCCAGATGTGCAGTTTCGCAAGCCAAAGATGATGCTGCATTTCTTGCTCTACTCGCCTTCGCTGTCTACCACCCCGTACCATGCAGTTCTCACGAGTCTTTTCGTGCGGTACCTGAAGGATAAGCTTACGGAAGTATCCTACGACGCGGAACTCGCGGGCATGGAGTACGAGATCGGCTTTAACGCTCGTGCTCTGGAACTCCACGTGGGTGGCTACTCGCACAAGCTCCCCATCTTGCTGTGCAAGGTACTGGAGCAAATGCTGGAGATGACCAAGCCCGAGTACAAGTACGAAGACGCAGTCTTTGAGCGCGTGAAAGACCGTACAAAGCGCATGTACGAGAACTTCTTCCTCGAGGAGCCATACCAGCACGCCGTGCACGTCTGCAGCCAATTGCTGGAGGTCTCGAAGTGGAGCGTGGACGACAAGATCCGTGCGATCGAGCACCTCAACGTGAGTGACCTCGCAGCGCACAGTCAGTTCATCTTCCAGCAAGTGTTCGTGGAAGGCTTCTTCTACGGCAACCTTCAGCAGAGCGCGGCACCACCATTGATGCAGCAAGTCCTCCAACATTTCCGTTTTGGCAAAGACAGAAGTACCGGTGGCGGCAGCTTCCCGCTTTTCCCAAGTCAGATCACCAAGCCGCGCATCGTACAACTCGCCGATGCAAGCGCGTACCGTTTCCAGCGCCGTGAATGGAACGAAGCCAACCTCAACTCGGCGATCTGCACCTTGTACCAACTGGACTGTGAGACGGAAGGCAGCACGATGGCTCTACGCGCGCGTCTCGAGCTCTTTGCGCACATTTTCAAGGAGCCGTGTTTCAACCAGCTCCGCACGCAAGAGCAGCTCGGATACCTCGTGTTCTCCGGTATGATGCGGACTGAAGGCGTGGACTACTTCCGCATCCTGATCCAGTCGGACGTGGCGTCGCCGCAGCTTCTGGACCAGCGCATTGAGCTGTTTGTTGCTCGCTTCCGCACGCTCATCGCGGATATGCCCGCAGGGACGTGGCACAAGCAGGTGAACGCAGTCGTGAAGGCGTTGCTGGAGAAGCCCAAGCACGAGATGGAGGAGTCCATGCGCGCGTGGCGCGAGATCGCGAACGAGGCGTTCGTGTTCGACCGGCGTCAGCGCGTAGCTGCTGTAGTGTCGACTCTGCAGCCGCGCGACCTGCTGGCGTTCTTCGACTCGTTCATCGGTGTGGGCGGTGAGCAGCGCAGCAAGCTCAGCATCTGTCTGTACGGCGCGAAGCACCCGTTCCCAGAGCTCGCCGCGGACGAGGTCTCTAGCTCCAGCACTTCGGCTTTCACGTCCACGGGCTTGACCGCTGCGATGATGTTGCAAAAGCAGTTCCAAGACGTTGGCACCTCGGGTACTAGCAGTGGCCACGTCGAGGTGATCGGCGACGTCGCCGCCTTCAAGCAGAAGATGCCGCTGTTCCCGGAGCGCGCGACCAACCGTCCTGACAAGACCGCGCGTCTGTAGTCGCCCGATAGAGAGACCATCGGCTTAACTACTGCTGAGTGCATGTAGCGAAGTTGAAGTGACGTTGAAGGCAAATCGTAGGCACACAGACAAACAGAAGGAGGTATCACCCGTTAGACGCAGCGATACCTGTATCGTAATGCATGATGAGCTGCTCACCCCACCCTCGCTCATTGTGGCCCACCAGTTGCTAGGACAAGGCATCAGCTGTTGAGTCTCAAGCATTCGATGCTGAGACCCTCGAGGATGCGACAAATTCTCTCTCTCTAGCTTCTTGATGCGCATCACTTGCTTCCGGTGCACTCTGCTAAATTCCTCGGGGGAGACCAAGTGATGCCGTCGACTCGGTACATTTACGCCGACCTCGATGCTCTGAACCAAGACGTGTGTGCCTACATGCGGTCGCACTCGAAAGAGTTTTCATATGCAGAGCTGTCGAAACATTCTCCCATAAGTGCTCACAAGTTGACGGAGTTGCTGTCACATCCTGCCGGAATGACCAAGTACTTTCACGGGAGCTATTACCACTTGAAACTCAAGGACGTGGAAGCCTTTCGAGCTGTTGGTTGGGATATGAGACCGAAGAGTGCGTCCAAACATCGGACTCTCGGACATCTACCCAAGCCCAAGCGCGATGATGACATGGAGGAATTCAAGACACTGGTGCTTGTGGCTGGCAAAGTGGCTGGCTCGGTGCTGCATGGCGTCGACAAGTATTTTGACGCTGGGTGGCGTGTGCACTGCTATTGCCTTCGAGACCGAGACGCCAAGGTCTACGATCGACTAGCAGCGGAATACCCGTCATATTTCCAGTGCACCTACTTGGACAATTCAGTCAAGAGTCTGATCAAGGAGATTTCGGGAGACTACGAGATGATGGTCACTGCCAGAGCTGCTTCCAGTGTGGACACTCGCGAGTTACATGCGCTGAAAACATCTTCTGGAGATGCACCTTTGGATTTATCCAGTTTGTATGAGCACATTCATGAGCTGCAGGAGAAGGTTTTTGCTATGGAAGTCGATTCAGAAAACCAGCGCAACAGACAGCACGACGAGATAATTCTCCAGCTTCAGCAACAAAAAGAAGCTTTTGAATATCAGCTAAGCAAACATGAGAAGGAGTTCCAGAGCCGTTTGAAGGAACATCGGAAGACCAGTTCATCCCTACGTAAGCGTCACGAAGAACTTGTGGAGAAGCGCATGGAGGTTTGTTCGAGTGAAGTGGCAGCAGTGCTATCAAACATTGAAGAGTTGCCGGAGCGCGTTAGGCAGGATGTGTACAAGTATCAACGCACTCGTCTTGACAACGAGCTCGCACGCTGGAGGCAGGAGACGGCTACTAACAACGCGCACATATTGACCGACAATGATCAAGATTATCGAGTGAATTCAACGTTGCTCGACGCGGTGGACGTTCTCCTTAAACAAAATGGAGTTCAAACTGGTATCAAGAAGTGGAGAGCTGCGCTTGTGGTACTTTTAATCCACAAAGTCACGGCATGGTTATCCACGGCTAGTTATGGTATGAATTTGGTCGGCGTGCTGGCGACTTCTATCGCGATCATTGCCATTGCGTCGTGCTTTGTCGAAGCGGTTTGATGGACGACGAAACACGAATCACTTCGGCGACATTGTTGGTGCTGATGTCCAGAAGCAATTTTAATTAATAGTTGAGGCCCAATGATTAACGAACTTGCAGAAGCGAGCTGTATTGTTGCACATTCCGAATCCGGTAAATTTTAGAGCAAAAGTTTGTTTAGGCCATATATAGTACTCAAGTTTTCGGTTCGACGAGCGAATTTGGGCATCAGTTTTATAGCTGTCGCTCAATCATCATGCTGCAACGACTTTCAAGTGCTCGCCAACGCGTATGGTCGGCGTGGATGTCACTCCAAGTCGAGTACCAAGGAAGTTACTCGGACCAGCGACTTCAGCAACTCGGACACTACATGGACGAACTCAGTACACTTCGGGTGCTGCTTGTGTGTGTGCTGACACCCCTACCATGTATCGTCCTCAGTCTCATGAAAGAAGTGCCACCTTTGGCTCCACCTGAAGCTGGCGTCTACGGTAACGGCGTGTTTTTCGCTCGATCTTGGGCGGTGTTGTGTTTCATGGCCGTCTCAGCGCTACTTCAAATGGGTCACGGTGCTCCGAAACTCAAGTTATCGAATCGCCAAATTGCCGTCGTCTCGGTGTTGGCAGCGACGTTCACCAGCCTCTTCATATTCGCTCTCTGCGCTCTGACCTACTTCCCTCTTCCGTTCGGTCTGCTCATCGTTGGACCACCGTTCGTTTTGGTGATTGGGATCTGCTTCACTTACATTTCAGGACCGCGGTGGCGGGTGGATCCGTCCTTGTTTGTCGAAGTCCAGCGCCAACTCGTCGTGTATCAATGCCAAACCACGCTCCCCTTTGTCTATCCGCTCTACATCCTCGGGTTCGTGTCTCTCACAGGCTGGAACCAGGTGATTTTCGTCGCTGTGTTGCCGATTATCCAGATTATCGCTAAAAACTGGATCAGTCGTGCACTTGGCGATGATGACGATCAGAAGCCCCAGTGCGTTATCTTCGTCGTCGAGGTCTACAACGCCCTTTACGTGTCAAATGTGCTTCAGACTGCATCATCTTGGACGTCGATGGCAGCTGTGATGGTAGTCGACTTGGTGCAGTTCTGGGTTTCTATGATAGATATTGTGAAGATTTTCAAGGGTGTGAATATGCTCATGGCCAAGATCCCGCGTGATCACCCGCTAGCAACGGAGAATTTTGTGCAAGTGGCAGCTCGTTTGATGGTGATTGAGTCCCAGACAAAAGCTCGTAGTGAACAGAACAACGCTGTTGCGTTGCCCACCCCAGTATTTAAGCGAACCACTAGCCTCGAGGGACCAGTGCTACTTCGAAATGCAAACCACCCCCCGAAGTTAGCAAACTCTTTATTTAGTAGACAATGCTGGTATCGTAAGTGGATGAAATCTCGAGTTTTACCTACTCTCAATCTCGTGATGGGAGCTAAGGCTAGTCGCGATCTTGACCTCGAGGTCATTTTCTCACGTGAAGAGCGCGTTCGATTTATTCGGAAGACCAAGCGCGTGCTCTTTATCGCAGAGTACCTGGTGTTGGTGGAGTATATCGAAGTGGTGTTGCCATTCATTTACTGTACGACATTCGTTTCCTAATTTTTAGATGTGTGTTCTCCGTACTAACCTGTGTCTGCTTGCTTTTCCATGGCAGGCCTGCACCAATTTATTTTATTTCACATGCACAACGGAGCCTACTACACTTCGCTAGCGGACATTTCAAGGGCCCAATTATCATCCAGATTACTGAGCACTCTGCTGTATAGCCTATTGCAACTCGTCTCATTTATTATGCTGTTGCTGGTACTAAAGCGAAACCTGGGGTATTCGTCACTGCAGCAGTTGGCATTCGTACTGGACGTGCATACGGGCGTTGTTCAGACAAAACTCAATTTGATATTTGTCTACATTATGCAGGTCTCGCTAGCTCACCTCGGTAAGTCAAGCCGCATCGTTTGTGTCTTTGAATTAAAATTTAAATGCGTGTGTTACTTTTGCTGCTGTCAGGCACTGATTTTAGCTTCAAGTTTTCCTGGTTAAAGTCCCACTAAACCAAGAAGAAATCCTTCGAGTGTACCCGTCGCTACGAGAATTTCTCGAAAAAATGGGCTGGCCGTTAGCAACAGATATCCGAGCGGAAATCATAGAATTTCTGTGCAATGTAAGATTATTTCGTGCTTGGAGAAACTCTGGATATAAAATCCAAAGCATTACGAGCTGGAGACCAACTCAGACTGCGTGATCACGAGCGATCGCAATTATTCACTGTAACATTACAAGCCGTCTTGGATGAAACACGGATGGCGCCGACAAGGAAGAAAAGTCCAATGTCCCAGGTGGCAGTATGCTCAAGTCGAAAGTGCGTGACTGGTAGTTGCCATGTTTGATAGCCGGCGAGTGTCAAGACCAGGACCTTGACGCGCTCAATCGAACGAATGCACAAATCCGCGTCACAATTGCAGTGGCAAGTTGATTCAGTAATTTGACAACCTTCTTATCCTGTACCTGATATCCTGGTCGTCTTTTGTATAGCTGTGAGCTCCTTGAACGATTCATTGGTACTCGACTTAAAGTGACATTTACGCACGCCCCACGCGCGTTGGTGAGTATTGAAAAGTCGTTGCATTTATTGCAGGTGATCGTTTCGCTATCTGAAGCAGAGCCGGACTTCCTTTTTCAGCATTGCTACGCTGGTGATGCTGAACGAATCGATCAGAAGCTTTGGGCAGCAATAGCTAACGATGTCGCGATCTCACGTGGATTTTGTCATCCGTCTGAATTTCGCATAAGCTCACCAGACAACCCGCTAAATCGCTAAAAAGTGGACGGGAACATTGAGCGCATGAAGAGTATAGGTATATGTATGTCGATGAACCCACTTTTGATGCAATTGACCTTTCCCTTCGTAAAGATCATACGGTATTCTTGACTTCTTTCCTGTTTACTAAGCAGCAGATCGAGCGGACTCCTTTGAGAGCACGCATCCAGGCATTAAACCTTGTGTGGATTTAGCCATGAAAACTTGAAGCTAAAATCAGCGCCTATGAGCACGAAAGCCAATTAATCCCATGCACACGGTCAGATTGGAATTTGCTCAAGATAAAAAGTCTAGCTTCGCTCACCGAGATGCGTCAGCGAGACCTGCATGATGTAGACAAAGATCAAATTGAGCTTTGTCTGGACAACGCCCGCATGCACGTCCAGTACGAACGCTAACTGCTGCAATGGCGAATACCCCAGCTTTTGCTTGAGTACCAGCACCAACGTAATGAACGAGGCGAACTGCAACACGCTATAGAGTAGAGTGCTTCGCAATCTGGAGGAGACCTGGTCACTTGATATACCGGCAACCGCAGGGTAGTAAGCGCCGTTGTGCATGTGAAACAAGATGAGTTCATGTATGCCTGGCATGAAAGAAAAGTAAGCAGCCAAAAGTACACAATTCCAGTAAAAAACAACGTACAGTAAACGAATGGCAGCACCACTTCGACATACTCTACCAGCACCAGGTACTCTGCTATAAAGAGCACGTGCTTGGTCTTTCTGATGAACATGCTTCGTTCTGCTGTCGTAAAAAGAGCCTCAAGTTCAAGATCATTGCCAGTGTTTGTTGGCTTTTTACGATAGCGATTCAGTGGGTTGAACGGGAATACTCGCGCTGTTTGCGACGAAATCCACTTGCGACTCATGCTGGCATCCTTCATCTTAGGAACGTAGGGACCTTCCAGACATCCCGATGGCTTGAGCTTTGGGGTAGTTAAAGCTAAGCACGAGTCGCTCACTTCAATCTGCTCACTCCGAGCTTTTACCTGCGCCTCAATCACCATCAAACGAGCTGCCACCTGCACAAAATTCTCCGTAGCCAGCGCGTGATCACGCGGGATCTTGACCATGAGCAGGTTCACGTCTTTGAAAATCTCCACAATATCTAGCATAGAAACCCAGAACTGCACCAAGTCCACAACTATCACAGCTGCCATCGACGCCCAAGATGACGCGGTCTGGAGTACATTTGACACGTAGAGGGCGTTGTAGACCTCGACGACGAAGATAACGCACTGGGGCTTCTGATCGTCATCATCGCCGAGTGCACGACTGATCCAGTTTTTCGCGATAATCTGGATAATCGGCAACACAGCGACGAAAATCACCTGGTTCCAGCCTGTGAGAGACACGAACCCGAGGATGTAGAGCGGATAGACAAAGGGGAGCGTGGTTTGGCATTGGTACACGACAAGTTGGCGTTGCACCTCGACAAACAAGGACGGATCCGCCCGCCACCGCGGTCCTGAAATGTAAGTGAAGCAGACCCCAATCACCAACACGAACGGTGGTCCAACGATGAGCAGACCGAACGGAAGAGGGAAGTAGGTCAGAGCGCAGAGACCGAATATGAAAAGGTCGGAAAATGTCGCCGCCAACACCGAGACGACGGCAATCTGCACATTCGACAGCTTGAGTTTTGGAGCGCCGTGGCCCATTTGAAGTAGCGCTGAGACGGCCATGAAACACAACACCGCCCAAGATCGAGCGAAAAACACGCCGTTACCGTAGACGCCAGCTTCAGGTGGAGCCAAAGGTGGCACTTCTTTCATGAGACTGAGGACGATACATGGTAGGGGTGTCAGCACGCAAACAAGCAGCACCCGGAGTGTACTGAGCTCATCCATGTAGTGTCCGAGTTGCTGAAGTCGCTGGTCCGAGTAACTTCCTTGGTACTCGACTTGGAGGGACATCCACGCCGACCACACGCGGTGGCGAGCACTTGAAAGTCGTTGCAGCATGATGAGTGATCGCAATAATAAAACTGATGTCCAAATGCGCGCGTCGAGCCGAAAACTATATATGGACCAAACAACATTTTGCTCTAAAAGATACCAGACTCTGAAGATAGCTCGCTTCTGCAGGTTTTAATCATTGGGGGTCTCCATTGGATACAACTTTTAATTTAAAGAAGAGCAACACCAGCAATGCCGTCGAAGTGTTTCGTGCTTGCAGACCAGAATGCACTAAACCACTTCGTGTGCGCGCACATGGAAGCAATGCGTACTGAGGCGAGTTCTCGGCCCAAGACTTGGCACAAAAGTGTCCCGTTGACGCTGACAGAACTGAGGGGTTCACCCAAAAAAACTGAGTAAATCTCAGAAAATGAAAATCCTTCCTGGGGATGGATGTCATGATCCTCAAATCCCCAGAAGAAAACACCTCGCTGAGCCAATACGGCAGCTGTGAAGACATCCTTGGCTTCATCGAATAGCTATGAGCTATTAATAGACGGCCTAACCACCTGGCGTGGAAGCGTGAGCAACGAATGCATTTTCATATTTGAAGCCGGCAATTTGGCTGGATTACTTTCACCCTCCTTCTGTAAGAATTTATATCACTTTCAAAACCTTATATGTTATCAAAGCTACACCGAAAGTAGCTGATTTTCTGTGTAAAAGCCAACTCTGTACTGTGGATTTTCTGTTGCTGTAGCACGAAGCACATGCCTGCTATTTCTGACGCAACTGCGAAAGCCAAGTTAGTTTTAGATTTGACCAGCCTCTCCTCGGCCGTATTGGGATGAGCGGATGGCTATGCACATAATATGCCCATTAATCCTGGGATAGAAGCGAAGTGCCCAACTACGATTAATTGCATGGGCCGTGAGCCGATATACCGGCGCGCTACTGGCTGCTAAACGGGGATATACCGGCCCCCCCCAAAGCGGGGAGAAGGAAGTGTGTGTGTGTGTGCGCGCAAACCTGACTGTTTTGTTGTTATCTAGGTTATTCTCCAATAGATAACTGTATATCTGCTTGTCTATCTACCTGGTAACGTCATAATTCAAAAATCCTATCCCAGCCTTCGCGGAGCCCTAGTGAACAACGATGTTTTATCCCAAAGTTGTGGATACGCTCCAATACAATCCCCAAGTCGTTTGGGAATCGCCCGAGGCAGCCGGGGAGGAGGCCACGGGAAAAATCCACAGGTGTGCTGAGTCAATCCACAGATTTAATCCACAGATTTGCAAAGTTACCCTATTCCTAAATAGTCAACAGAAAGAAGGAATACATATGTACAGTAATCCACAGTAATCCACAGCATCGTGAGCAGGCCTCTTTAATTGTGGGGTTTGGGCCCACAAACCCACAATATACCACAATTAATATCCCCGGTCAACCCACAAAAAAAATGTTAGCGAGCACTCCTAAACTTGTATTGCTGTCACTCAATACTGTAGCAAGATGTTGTCAATTACGTGTCAGCGGAATTTAAAGCCTCGCTACTCGTCTTGGGCAACAAATAGCACAACTTCACGATCTGAACAACAATTTATCGGCCTAGGTCTCCGTGTTAGGTCACTTCCTGGAGATATTTTTCAGCTGTTACCATCAAACGACTACGTCGTCAGAGGCGCTCGTATGCCGTTAAGGTTGCTGATGCACGTGCGCATGATAGACCGCGGTACTGTACAATAGATGCCTTATCACAGCTTTACAGCAGTTGTATGGCGCATTGACTATTAAAATAATACGACCATCCCAACACTACCACCGTGGAATCGGATTTTTCGGTCATCGGTTAGGAACGAGATCAGTATCGACACTCGCTGACAGATTTTTCACTCGAGGGAATTCTGCACGCGAAGTATTCGTACGAATAGCTTCACTAGAGACAGAAGAAGACTTGGCAAGTCCACATGATGCAATCATTGTCAGACAGTTATCTTATTGTTTGTATCGTCCCACACCATACCACAATTAAGTTACCGTTTCAGCCCACCATTAAGCTAATCGTGGTGTTTCCCCCAAAACCCACCATTAAAGAGGCCTGATCGTGAGATACATGTACAGTCTGTAATCCACAGGATCGTGCACTGCGCTTGGCTGGGCGCCCCTTCGGCGCTTGCTTCGGGAGAGCTTTTCCCAAAAAGAGTACCGATTTGCTGTTCCGTCCCAAAATAAGTACCTGTCCCAAAATGAGTACTCGCTGGAATGCTCGGCGCTGGCCCGCCTCCGTTGGTAACGCAAAGGCCATACATGTATTAATACATGTATTAATAACTATTGTGAAAACCGACAAAGATGTCCAGTCCAGTTAAGCTGATAAGGAGGGGTAGAAAACATATAAAAAGGGGTACAGAAAATACTAAATCGTAGGATTGGCGATAGCGCGTCCGTATGCAAATCTCGGCCAAGTGCTAATGAACGCATTGCTTCCTGGGCTTATTATATAGCCGCAGAGGTGCAGCAGTCAGAGTAGCTCTGACTGCGAGTACATGCAGCTACTACTCGTGCAAAAGTAGCTCCGCGCATAATATACGGAGAGATAAGTATTATATGTGCTCATTAGGATGTATATATGCTACAGCGTCGAGTTCGCAGCCCACGTTGATTTGGGACGCCGTTTATATATACAAGCTGCCCTCAGAATGCCCACCTGATACTGGGCATTCGGAGCTATTTGCGTATACAGTAATGTGCCTCAATAAACAACGGGTCTACAACGTATATACTGGGAAAAATTATATAACATATGCAAGGGTAACGACGGCATGATCAGTTGTAGTACTAATATAAGAGAATTCGCTCAGTAGCCCTTCTGTCATTGGTTGATTCGGCTCGATTACCCACTACTGATTGGTCACTGATTTGGTATTCCGCCAATCACACGATCCCATTACAGTTTAAATTTTGTCGCGCGATCCAAGCCTCCCATCTTAAGCATGCGGGCGGAGGGCGCGCGTGCATGACGTTCGCTTCACAACTCAATTTACCTTCGGCTCGCCTTACCTTCCAAGACCTCTCCAGCTCCGCTACTATGCACCCTTCGCCCCAGCCAAGAACCCGCCTCACGCGGCTGCAGAAGCTGACGCTCTGCCATAAGGCCCATGACTCCCCCGGATCCTCGTACAAGCAGCTGGCTAAGTGGGCCCAGGACGAGTTTGGCCTAGCGGCTGCGCCTCACAAGGGCACGATCTGCCGCGTCCTCAAGGCGCACGAGGACTTGCGCATGCAGCGCAGCGAGTTCGGCGGCGAGAAGAGGAAGATACCAGCTGCACATCTCCAACTTGATGATAACGTGGTGGAGTTTGTCATGCTCGCCGAGCTGGAGGGCATTTGTCTGAGTGGAGACATGATCATATTCTACGCACAAGAGCTCGCACACAAGCTGCGCATTCCTGCCGAACAGCAGCCACGCTATGGGCGATCTTGGCTGCGCCGTCTACAAGGTCGGTATGGTTTCCGCTGGCGTCGTTCGTATGGCGAGTCCTCGTCGGTCGATCTCTCGGCAGCGAAGGATGATTTAGAGAAGATCAAGCGCGTAGTGGCTTCCTACAAACCCCGAGACGTATTTAATATGGATGAATCTGCATTTTTCCATAATACGGTTCCGCGTGGATCTATTTGCAAAACTAAGGCTCCTGCCTTAAAGCAGAGCAAGGCCCGGGTGACGATGGCGTGCTGCGCGAACGCGGATGGGACGGAGAAGCTGCCTTTGCTCTTCCTTGGAACGGCGGAGAAGCCACGGTGGTACAAGAATAAGCCCCACTCGCTGCAGTACATGGGGACTTCCAAGGGCTGGATGACGACGTGGATGTACCAGCAGTGGCTGGTACATCTTAAGAGGATATGGCTGCTAAAAATCGGCACATACTGCTTCTTGTCGACAACGCCACGTCGCACGACGAGACGGGTCTGTGCTTGAAGCACGTACGTGTCGAGAAGCTGCCGCCGAATACGACCGCAAAAATTCAGCCGATGGACCAAGGGATTATTTACTGTGTCAAACGTGAGGTCTTGAACCAGAAGATGATGAGAGCACTAGGTTATATAGGCGAGGGCGACCCAGACGCGTACAAAGTCGATCTTCTGACGGCAATGCAGTGGTGCGAAAATGCTTGGGTGAAGGTGTCTGAAACTACCATTAGAAACTGTTGGCTGCACTCTACCTTGATCAGGAAGAGTAACGTGTCATATATATTGAACTAAATCAATACATTTGTTTTTTATCGGTCCCGAGGATTTTTGATAGCCTGCTAATCTCTATCCATATCAGAGGTTGTTTATTGAGGCACATTACTGTATATCGACGCCAATCCGCGATATATGAACAGGGATGGGGGACGCCAAATCGGAGTGGCATCCTGTTTATATATATCAAAACAAGGGTTCATCCGCTTAATAAGCGCTAAAAGCGATCGATTTGCAAAAAAATAGGACATAATCGTCGGTTTTCACAATAGTTACAAGTATAGAAGTGTGTCGTCGATCGTTGTGGACTAACTCAGCCTGACGGGTTCTGTACCGGTACAGTACCGAAATACTAGCAATACTGTAGTGCTCCACTTTCAACAAATATTTTTGCTCGGGGGGTGTTTTATTTGGAGGGTTTACAACTCTCGCCGTCCTACCTCCTCACAAAATGAATCACCGTAAATGTCGTGTTCTCGCTGGGTATAATATTTGGAGGGTATTTTAGCTATTATTATATTGGACGTTGGGTTTTGTATTCAAAAGGGTATAATATTGGGAGAGGGTACAGTAATATGAAGAACCCGTTTGCTGTGGAATAACCCTAAAAACTGTGGATTTTTCACATTATGGCATTCGCACGTAATCGAGCCGCTATTGATTGGTCACCCCGATGGTCCGATAGCAGATCGCAGGAGCCCAACATACGACGAAGAGGAAAGGAACTTCATACCCTCTATGAAGTTTTGTACATTTATTGTACATATGCCGTATTAATACAGATGTCCCCCTCTGCATGCGCACCTCGATGAACATATACCCCGTTATATCTGATGCGTGGTTCAGAAGGTCCAAACATGCAATTGTGCATGCCATCTCAAATTCCCTGTCAAATCGATTTCAAAACCTGACTGCGCATGCAGAGGGGGACATCTGTACTGTACTGTACCATATACAGTGTACATGTAGGCGCAGCTGTATACGACATGTACTGTACATATGTATCGCCATACATACAAGTTGACGATACAGCGGCACATGTACTGTACTGTACACTCCCTGGGCCGAGCTGACCCCATTCCGCAAATTTCCCTGCGAGCCTCGTTGCCCCTAATTTGCTCAAGCCTAAACATGCGACTGCTCCAAGTTTTGATCATGTGCGCCGTGGTCTTTGTATTCGACAACGCTGCCGCGACCAAGCTCTCGGGTGAAGTCAGCACCAAGGACAGAACGCTTTTAAGGTCATTCGAAACGCGTGGCAACGCCCAGGAAGGCGAAGAACGATTAAGCACCACCGGCCTGTTGTCGAAGTTGAAGAGCATGAAAAAGCTCGTTCCAGGATACAAGGCGGCGGCGCTCAAGAAGGCTGCAGCCGCCGCTGATTTCGCCAAAGCAAAGCAGGCCATCGCTGGAATGATGCAGAACGACAATCGTCTCGTCGAATACTTACTATTTTTGCGTTCCGAGGGGAGGTCGTCACAGTATGTTCGGGATCTTTTCAAAGCCGCGGGGAGAACAGAACAAGAGGTCAATAGTGTTGCGAACAAATTCTATATGCTCGGGCAGACCGCACACGTACTGTAGGCGTTAGAAACCATTGAGCCTGAGAGAAGAACAACAAGCCGGTGTGATTTTCTTACAGCAGAGCTCTCGATTTCGTTGTTGCGATAATGGTAATGCACTGCGTGCTTCTCTTCAATTAGCTCCTCAATCAAACAGTAACTACATTCATTCTGTTCTTTTGTCGTAAGGATTTCGGAAAAGGATGAAAGCTACCCTATCGTTTTGTCTGCAGAGACTTGACGGAGGAACATGTACATGTAGTATATCGTTGCGCACGACGATCCTGAATTAGGGTGCTGCATGATCGGGTTAAGAGGCCTAACGCACCGGGACGAAATACAGCGACTGTATGAGGATAGTGGCTAAAAGCGCTTGCGTCCAAGACGGAGCAAAAGGTCGGTGTGTCAAGCACAGTCTGCCCTTCACTCGAGGCACACAAACTCTTCATAAGTTATTAATAATACAGCTTCTCCGCATCGTTAGCCAACAAAGTTAATGTTGATGTGCCCCGCTCTATTCGAATTTAAATACTTGAAGTAGATCAGATTCGAGTTACCCTCTTGCGGAGGTGACGTGCTAGCTCTCGTCCTCAGCACCTAAGCGTTCTTCAGCAACATTAATTAAATTAACCTTTATCCCCCAGGTCCAAAGCCTACTAGTAGCAAGGCAAAAGCCTACTAGTAGGCTCGGGAGCAGATACTTTTATTAAGAAGTTTGTATTGGGGAGCATACGGTTTTCATAAAAACTTCGAGAAACGTTAGAGAATGTTCAATTTGGAGTTGAGCCAAAGATTTGCAGTGTAGGCGGGGTCTTGCATCGGAATCGCTTTGATCATCGCGCGACCGCGTAGCTGTTACTGGTGCTTCACGTGCGAGTGAGCGCGGCGCAACAGCTTATAGAGACCCATTTGACCATTGAACGTCGTAGGTGTACTGCCTCGACTATTTACGCACAGCATGCACAACTCCAAGTTTGCCCTGGTGCCTCTTCAGCTTGCCGATTACCTGTGATCCGACGAGCAGTTTTCCGATGCTAGCATGCACTGATGAGCCTGAAAACTAATGACGCAATAGGTTGTTATCTTATCTTCCTTCTGGTCTAAAAGCGGAGCGCATTCGGTGCCTGTGTGCTTGACAAACTATTTTTTTGGCGAGCCTACTAGTAGGATCGAAAGCCTACTAGTAGGCTCAATGGGGGATAGAGGTTTTTTTTAATGAGAGGCTCACGCTACCGTAAGCAATCATGTGTTGCTACTTGGCGTCTCACTTTCGTTCGATCAACTTCACACAGCATGTTCCTCAGCAGGTCGACATTCAAGCGATTTCCCTGGTAACTCAGCCAATCCACTTGACGCCATCCAAAAGACTTTCACGAAACGCGAGTGATTCTTCTCATTAAAAGGCGGGCGGGCAGCTATACCTCCGAACATGCCAGCCGGACTCCAAGTGCATCCGGGTCAATTGGGGCAACGAGTTCGCTCAACTCGCTCCCGATCAACATTAAGTGGAGAACCAGCCCGAGTCGTATCGCCGTGAGTTTTTTTCTTTAGTCATTCTTCCAGCAACTGGTCGTCCAGTTCGTATTTCCTGAGAGCCACCCGGCAGCTCGGAAGCACTCCATGTCGTCTGGTATAAACTAGAGCGAGTTGCTCTGTAAACTCGCCCCATGGATACTTTTGACAAAATTCTAAAGTTACCGGTACATTGGCGATGTTTACCACACCAAATAGAGATTCCACAACCCTACCTACTTCCCCGATATCATCCAATCAAGTCGCTCGACATCAAACCACGGCGCCTCCAGTCAAAGCCACCAACGTCGAAGAGGCATTGCAATCTGCCAATTGTGCATCACCTCCCTGTCCGTGCAGCTTCATCCACCCCCACGCAACAATGGACGAGGAAGGACCCCAGGTTCGTCGTCCCCACCTCCACCTGAACACTATCCCACTGTCACCAACGCAACTCCGTGTATTATTTGCCAGGTTCGCGTCAAGTTCGTGACCAAGGACGATGCCATCCGCGTGACGGAGACCCCGTTCGCGGTGCCCACGCGCCTCAACCGCCGCGGGCTGTCGCAGGTGGTCAACCACTTGCTGGACACGGGCGACAAGCCACGACCCTTCGACTTCCTCATCGACGGCCTGTTCCTGCGCTCGTCGCTGGACAAGTACCTGCAGTCGAGCGGCGTGTCGGAGGAGGCGCTGCTGACGCTCGAGTATGTGGAGGCGCTGCCCGAGCCGCAGAAGCAGAACGGCAGCGACCACCCGGACTGGGTGAGTGCTGTGGCGGCGCTGGATGACGAGCTGGTCGTCACTGGCTGCTACGACGGCGTGCTGCGCGTGTACGACGCACAGGGAGACTGCAAGGCCTCGGTGAAGGCCCACCAGGGCGCTGTCAAGGCGGTGAGTGTGGCCCCCAGTGCGGAGAAGAACGGGGAGTTCATCATTGCCAGCAGCGGAAAGGACCAGCTTGCGCAGCTGTGGCGGTTCAACAGCAAGACGGCGAAGCTGGCGCCTGTGGCGGCGCTCACTGGACACCTGAACAGTGTCGACACCGTGCAAATGCATGCGTCGGGTAAGCGTGTGGTGACGGGCAGCTGGGACAACACGGTGCGCGTGTGGCAGGCGCCTGGCGCGTCGGAGGAAGCAGGTGAACAGCGTTCGGCGAAGAAGCACAAGAAGACGGAGGACGGCGCTGGTGCCGTGAGCTTCCAGCAGATCGAGGCGGAGCTTGTGCTGGTCGGACACACAAGCTTCGTGACGGGCGTGGCCTTCCGCCCCAAGGACTCGGAGCACGACGAGGATGTGGTTGTGTCCGCGGGCAGCGACCGCACGGTGCGTCTGTGGGATCTGGTGACCCAGTCCTGCTCGCAATCGCTTGTGGGCAACCGCGCTGTGTCGGACTTGAGCGTGAACACGAACGGACTTGTGCTGACGGCGCACCCGGACAACTGCATTCGTTTGTGGGACCCTCGCGCACAGCAGAGCGGTGAAAGTATCGTGCAGAGCACGTTCCGCTCGCACAAGGAATGGGTGACCTCGGTGGCCTGGCACCCGGACAGCACGAACAACGAGCACCTCTTCGTGTCGGGTGGCTACGACGGCACGGCTAAGGTGTGGGATGCTCGCAGCACGATTCCGCTCCACACTGTCAGCGCACACGAAGGCAAGCTGCTCGACCTGTCATGGCGGAGCCAAGACAACAAGAGCGAGAGCAATGTGGCTTTCGTCACGGGTGGTGACGACAAGAAGCTGAACTTCTTCAGCGTGTAAGGCAGATAGAAAGAAAACTGACATTTTTTGCTTGTTTCGACCTCGTCTGGTTACATGCTTCATTGCTTCCTACGCCCACCTTCTTGTGTTCTGGTCTATTGCATGACGAGGTTTATCCAACGCTCGATCGAACGAATTCCGCTGGCGTTCTACTTTGGTTCGGCTGAAAGACTGACATGGGGAAGCGACGCTTACTCCCAAGCCAGCAGCTTCTCGAGTTCCTCGATGTCGTCAGCGGGGGCCTGGGTAATAGGACGCGCGTAGTACTCCTCAATCTCCGCCAGGTCCTGCTTGCTCTTGTTGTCGTAGACGAAGTTAATAGCGCAGCCCTTGCGGCCGAAACGACCCGTACGACCGATACGGTGCAGGTACGTCTCCGGGTCGGGGCGGTGGTCTCGCGTTAGAGGGATGTCAAAGTTCACCACAAGAGACACACCCGCCACATCAATGCCACGCGCCAGCACATTAGTGGTAATCAGCACATTGGTCGTGCCAGCGCGGAATTCGTCAATGACCTGGTCGCGCACCTCCTTCGCCATGTCGGCACCGTGCAGGATGCCAACCGAGTGGCCCTTCTCACGCATCGCACGCGTCAGCTCCTTGGCGGTGTCACGCTGCTGCACGAAAATGACGCACTTGCCGATTGTCAGAATGGCGAAAATGTCCGACAGCACCTGGAACTTGTTCTCGCGAGACTTGCAGTCGATCCAGAACTGCTTGATGCCGTCCAGCGTCAGCTTCTCCTTCTTGACCGTGATAATGTTGTGGTCGGGCACCATCTTCTGGGCGAAGTCGCGCACGTCGTCAGCGTACGTGGCCGAGAACAGCAGGTACTGGCACGCACGGTTCTTAATCAGACGCTTAATCGCCACGGAGCGCTCGCGCATGCCGTCCTCAGCAACCATAACATCGGCCTCGTCCAGCACGAAGATCTTAACGTTGCGGGTGTCCAGCTGCTTCTTCTTGATCATGCCCTCGACCTTGCCGGGGGTGCCTACGACCACCTGAGCCTTCAGAGTCTCTCCACGTGCCAAATCATTACCGGGGATGGCCAGGAACGTGTCCACGCCAATGAACTTGCCCATGGCGTTCACCACAGCCATAATCTGCCTCACCAGCTCACGGGTGGGGCCCACACACACGGCCTGCGGGGCCTTGAGGTTCACATCCACGCGGTACAGCATGCCCAGAGCAAAGGTGGCGGTCTTGCCACTGCCACTCTGCGCCTGGCCGATCAGGTTCTCTGGCGGGCTGCATCCAACCAATAGTATCTAGTTAGTACAATGAATAGTACTACAACGTAGTACTGTGCACGTACTCGGCGAGGATGAGCGGCAGCGCCACCGACTGGATCTTGGACGGCTTGGCGAACTTCATGTTGTACACGCCCTTGAGCAGGAGCTCCGGCCTGCATAAAGCAGCAGCGTTAGCACCACACAGATAAGATTGATGGAGTTGATGCAGCACGCACAGGTCGAGCTCCTCGAAGGTGACGGCCGAGTAGAGGTTCGAGTTGGGGTCGTTCTGCAGCACCTCGAGCTCGGCCTTGTAGTCCTGGTCGTCCAGGCCCTGGCCCAGCGCCAGGATCTCCTCCAGCGACTGCGTGACCTCCTCCACGGCATCCTCCGTCGTTTCCGGCTCCGGGGCGGCAGCCTCGGCTGCAGGCGCCACCACTTCCTCCGTCTTAGCTTCAGTCTCGCTCATTTTTGCTCTCAGATTATGAACTAACTTATCGTTATCCCTCTCCCTTTTCAGCCAACAGCTTTTCAGCCAAACATGGAATTGCTGAGTTTATGGGAAACTTGAGATTTGTATGGATGCAAATTCAGAGGTAACTTCGTAATGTTGTAAATAAGGGTTATGTATTCACGTAGTTTACTGGTATAAAATTTGTAATTTAATCCTGAGTACCGTACTCTACAAAATTCGTGAGTGCAAATGTACCAGCCCAACAGTTAGTTTGTCAAGTAATTCTTGTCTTCGGGAGCCCTGCGCCTTTGGCACCTTGAGCACGTTTGCGACCACTGCCGCGCCATCTCTACCTTTAAACGTTACCTAAATTGACCACGAAAGGGTTAAACCCTAGACTTTGTTTAATCCTGAGTACCGTACTTCACAGAATTCGTGGTTTCAGCATAGCATTTCATTTAAAAAAATCGTGATTTCAGCATAGCATTTCATTTAACTACATGTACCGATAGCCAAGCGCCGCCGCTACGCGGCGGTGGTTTTTGGAGCTGCTCAGATCACTACGTTCGCTTCGCTATTAAAGGCAGTGGCGCTCCCCGTTCCGCTCGCCTGCGGCGTCGCTACACCACTCGCCGTATCAAATGGCTCTGTGAGGTACCACTACCAGGAAAAGGAGCATTATAAGACCCTTTCATTTGACATTTGTATTGAATCGATACCTACTTGGCCTGGAGCGTATTGGCTGAACAACGTACAGTACCAGTTGCACTACCAGGGAAACTGCACAGTGTTGTACAATTATCACTCACTGAACAAGTGCCAAGCTTAATCACCGAAAATTCGCCTGAAGAAGGCGACTAATTTCTTAGCGCCGGTGGGCTTCGGAGTAGACGCCGGGGTTGGGGTGGGAGTAGCAGTCGTTCCTTCCAAAGTTGGCGTCGGCGTCGGCGTCGGCGTTGGTGTTTCGGTGGCTTTGTTTTTTTTCTTCCTTTTCCACCACTTGCGCTTCTTGCGTTTCTTCCGAGCCCTCTCCTCGTCGTGAGAGCTACTCTCATTCGACGATCCAGAGTCACTGTCGTCTTCGTAGTCGTCGTCATTTTGCTGCAGCACGTCATCTTTCTCCTGCAGCGTCGAAAACTCGTAGCCCGATTGCGTCTCGGTTGTCGTTGCCTGGCTGGATTCGCTTTTCAAGAACCGGTCTCCCTTGCCTTCGACGTAAGGCGGGTACCGCGCTTCAGCACCTGTTCGTAGCGATGTATACTTGGTCGTATACGGGACGATCTGAAGCCCATCGGTGCTCGCAGTCAGAGCAGCGGCAGCAGCAGCCACGACTGCAACATACAGGAACCGCATGGACGAATGATTGGAGGAGGAAACCTCTGTTCCAGCTCCTTGCGTTTCTGGTCTTGGGAGACGATTGCCGAATGAACTTCAGCCTGGAGTGCGATGAGGAGTGTCTACGAGGAAGATTGCAGTTGGTCGATGTGGGGAGAGAGCCGTCGAGGAAATGTTTGTGCAGGAAACAGGGTATCCTGTAACATCGGAAGAGAAAGCATCGATTTGACACGCCGCGATAATTTTTTTTCTCGGTGTCCTTTATCAAAGCCAAAATATGTACACGTGTACACTACTACTGTACTGCGCTTCTTTTATTTTTAGCTGTAAGCGATGTGCTTCAGTTCTGCATACAGTATATGCATTGATTAAGTTGAAAGGGGTGACCTCGCTCGGCTTTAGCAGTCTAAGCCTTACCAAATTGCAGCCTATCGGATACAGATCACGAGATCAAAGAAGTGACAGCCGGATTTAGTCTCTGACTCCATGATGACGTCCCCTTTATTGCTGAAGTTCGTATGAACCGAGCTGCAGATCAGCAGTTCTTATGAACACGAATTATTGATCTTACATGGTACACATATTAATACTACGTAGTATAAGATAGCCACATACAGTATTATATATACCGGTACAGATCTCCATCAGAGCAAGCGCGGCAGGAGTCCTACTTTTTATATTCCGACAGCAGGCGTGGCGGAGTACAGTACCGGTATTACATGAAGAGATCGATGGGAGCATTGACTTTGGACCAGAACTCATTATACAGTAAGTATCGTACAGAGATGTATTTTAATAGTACAGCCATGTTTGTCATAAAGAAGGCCGAAGCTGATATAACGTTATCCACGATATATACGATATCAAATATAATAATTAGCACGAAGATTAAATCAGCACGAAGCCAGAGAATGGCTAGCATCCTTGAAACTTGTACAAGGCGATTTTAACTAATACGACGAACCGGTTCAGGCTCGGCAAATTTGGTCGGAGTTCACAATACCATACTTGCGCATATGCGCAAAAAAATGTTATTGCAGCGGATACATGTATGGATGTCATGTGCTGCCATCGAGGCATTGGACACCATCCACACAAAAAAACTCGGAATGCACGGCTTATACGGAGACCCTGCCTGCTCATGGAGATCGTCCCTTTGCTGACAAGGAGTTAGAGAAACACACCAGCCAAATATCTCACAGCGTGTGCAGTACACCTCGAGGCTCGACTCGAGCCTCGAGGTGTATCGAGAGAAGGAATCAAAAACCAGTCGTGTCGTCACGCATACACGCAGCAGCTGGAACTGCAGCGATCTCATGTATATGCACACTATCACCTGCTTTGCTGGCCGTGACTCATCAAAGGTTAGGTAATGATTCAAGAAACTATGGAGCAACATACAACTTATTATAGTTTTTATAGTATGTACCGTACACCACAAATGCTCTGATTATATCGTGTACCGCACACCAACATGTAACTTTCGTAATTCCCGCACTCTCTAGTCGGAGGCACCATGATGAGCGAAATGGACGCGCCGCCGACGTCCCGCCTGCGTCGGCGCAGCTTCTTCGAGGGCATGGAGAACGAAAGCACGACCACGGAGAGCATTGCGCTGAACGAGAGCGACTTGACGTCCGCAGCATCAGCGTCTGGGGCGCTGGGGGAGGGCGAGAGCTACGGCGTGGCTAATTCGCCCCTAAAACCGGGTAAAGTAAGTCCCAGCAAGCCTAAAACGTCGGCGGAGGAGTCAGATTTAGTGTGCGCTAAAAATAGCCCCTGGACGAGACAAGCTCTTACGTTGCTGCAAGACGTGGGGACGCGGCTGGCGACATGGCTTCAGTTGCTCTATGTTGCGTGGGCCGCGAGGTTCCCCACCGCAGCGTCCAAGGTGGAGCAATGGAGACTGAAGACCTGGTGGCTCTTCGTGAGTCCTAAGGACTGGATCAAGCGCTGGAAGAGGGACCCAACAGCTCCGGTCAAGTACTGGGTCTATCCTACCCATTGGCTCACTTTCGCCTCCGTGAGTCTGGTGCTGCTGCAGATCCTCATCTTCTGGAAGTTCCAGACAGTGTCGCTGGACCTCCGAGTCCATGAGTGTGTGTTCAGGGAGAGACTCTTGGCCTCGGCGGATCTGATGCAGCCCAGTGCAGTTTCGAGTGCTCGGGCGCAGCCTGCTGCCGCGGCGCTGAGGTTCCTGGAACGTCGCTTCGAGCAGCAATACAGTCCGGGAGCTAGACAACCGGGACAGGCAAGACTGCCGTGGACGTGTCTTGCTTTGATTCCGACGGGGAGTGACGATGCCATGATTCAAGCTACAGAGCTGGCGTTCCTGTGGCCCCGAAGTCAAGTTGTGGCTGCGAACGCGCACACTAAAGTTGCGAGCAGGATTCATATGGCGATCGGAGCGAGTCCGCTGGATAGGGCGACGGAGACGTCAGGTGCTGCATCGACAGGAGTGTTTGCAGCGATGTTCCCGTTGAGTGCGATGCGGCCGACACTCTTTTCACCAAGATTTCCGGATTTGGTGCTGGTGAAGACGGAATTTGCGTTGAGACAAATGCTGAAATTTCGACAAGAGCGACAGGAAGAGCGCGAGAATAGAGGCCGAGGAGGTGTGAATGCGGTAAACACCTTCGGCAGGACGTCGCCGGCAGATATGGGGACTTCGGACTTGGCAGCGAGTCATTTTGGTGTGTATTTGCTGAAGACAACGGTGCCAGACATCTACAATCGTCACATTCGCAAGAAATGGGGCGAGTTTCTGCATGTTGTTGTGGTGGGCGATGCCGACAAGAAGGAACAGTTCACGGAAGAGCTGCTGTCCGCGTGGGTGGCACACCCGGAGTGGCCCATGCTTCATGTGCGATTCCGGCGATCGATGGCGCTTTGTGGCTCATTCCAGCGCGTGCTAAGCAGCATGCTAAAAGATTACGAGGCCGATGCCGAAGCAGCAGAGGCAGCCGAGAATGCAGCGAATCCGGATCGAGCTGCTGAGGACTGGCTGGAGGGGCTTGATAGCCCCAAGAAGCAAGCGAAGCGGTCGACAAAGCGCCAGTCTAATGTTGACCTAGTGTGCGAAGAGGAAGCCAACTCCCTTCAGGAGATCGCAAGACTGAAGAACACAATCGGCATCCACCTGTTCCCAGTACCCCCTGAGATGGAGAAATACGAGGAGACAATACTCGAGAGTGCCGCGGTCGGTGCTGTCACGGTGACATATAACACACCAATCATGCAGGAGTGGGTACCGGATAGCTGCGGTCTACGCGTTGGCTCTTTTGACTTCGATGGACCTACCGACACTGGGGCTGCCGATGAAGACCCTGATGCAGCAAAGAACAACGGCGCTCCGGTTGGGGAGAACGCAGCTGGCCACGATGAGCGAGAATTGACGGACCGTGCTGCGCTTGTGCAGTTGCCGTCGGTGCATGTGACTTCCAGCGAGGTAGAGCACGCGATTGAACAGTTGTTGCGGTTGGACCGAGTCAGTCGAGTGGCCGCAGGACGGGCTGCCCGCGTGCACTACCTTCGCATGCGCACACACTACTTGTCAGCCGTGGCAGCACTAGATGCGGCCGTATGCGAAGGAGACAGTGATGACATGAGTGAAACCCAGAGCGAAATTGGGCAGCATAGACGCAGGAAGGTAGAGGTCGAGACACTGCGAGCGTTCTTATACTAAAGGCAATTGAGAAGGTGGTCACACTCAACAAAAGCATGAACTGACGTTAGGTTTCGCGACCCTTGAAATCTGATAATATCTAGATATTATCCAGCTATTTCGGATTTCAATATCTCCGATTAAATTAAATCGGTGTCTAAATCATTGGTCAAAATTCCTACAATTATCAGATTGACTCGATGACGGCACACCTGCGCTTCGAGGCTGCGCGTGGGGGCGTGTGGCTTGACGAGAAGCCGTTCTTCCTCAAGGGCGCGAGCTTCTTCGGCATGGAGAGCGACATCTGCGTGCCGCACGGACTCTGGGGCGGCGACGACTCCACGACGCTGGCGGTTGTCGCGCAGCTGCTGCGTTCGAACGGCTTCAACCTCGTGCGAGTGCCGCTGGCGGTGGCTGCGGCGGCCAACAACATCCCAGTGGACCGCTACAAGATGAACAACGAGACGGCACTATTGAGGGCGTTCGAGGGCAAGGAGCTGCGGTATTTGGACGTGCTGGACTACGTGGTGCACGAGCTGGCGCGCCACGAGCTGCTGGTGCTGCTGGACGCTCACGTGATGCAACCGGCGGGGAACATCACTCCGCTGTGGTACGACAACGCTCAGGGGTGTCCGGAGTCGGTGGTCACGCACATGTGGGCGACGTTGGCATCGAGATACGCCAAGCAGTGGAACGTGCTGGGCGCAGACTTGAACAATGAGCCTCATGGAGAAGCTACGTGGGGTTCGGGTGATGTCAGGACTGACTGGAGACTTGCAGCCATGAGACTGGCGGAGACGGTGCTGGAGGTGTGTCCGCAGTGGTTGATATTCGTGGAAGGAGTGCAGACGACGAGCTGTGATGTGGGACACGAAGTACCGTGCTTCTGGGGGGAGAACCTGCAGGCGGCAGTGAAACATCCCGTGAAGCTAAGCGTGGATCATCGGCTTGTGTATTGCCCGCACACGTACGGCCCCTCTGTGTCGTGGCAGCCGTACTTCGATGCAGAGGACTTCCCGAACAACATGCCGCGTGTGTGGGATACGCACTTTGGGTTTCTGAAGCACCAGTCGGACGTTCCGCTTGTCATAGGGGAGTGGGGAGGTTGCCACGCTAACTCGAAGGATTGGAGCTGGCAGAACCGATTCGCCGAGTACGTGCAGCAGATTGGGGTAAGTGGTGTGGTGTTCTGGTGCGTGAACCCGAACGGTGGGGACACCGATGGATTGCTACGTGCAGACTGGCGCACACCAAACGCAGAGGCCTTTCAGTTGTTGTCACGCTTCGCAGGGACGCCCTTGTCGCCACCTTTGTGCTGAACAAACGTCGTCGCGTGCTTCTTTTCAGGACACTAAGGGCAATATTCAGCTTATCGCCGTGCTGCTTGTATTTTTTTTCTACCTGGTATTATCGGATTCAACACAGGAAGGTGGCCATCTTTCTACTGAGAAATAACAAAAATCAACTCAACTCCAAGTTGTTGCTGTTAGTACGTAGCTAGAGGCGAACAACAGCGTATAATAAACTAATTTCCAATGTCGTCTTGGGCAGCTCCATATACTTATCAAATGTACATACTTAAAGGCGCCTTCGTAACATCCATCGCTAGTTCCAGCGCCACTCATACTCGATCGCCCTAATATATATCGATGGCCTCCGAACGGAACCAACATCTCAAAAAATATCTAAACCACTTGGTTGTCACTGTCATGAGCCAGCAGCGACGATTCCGTAACAGGTCCCGCCTGATAACGCGGCGAGCCCCCGAACGTGCGGGTCGGCGAAGGCGGAGACAACTTCTGGTACTTCATGCGACGCATACGCGTGCGGATGGCAACTAGCAGGACGAAAAAAACGCCACCGAGCAAACCCAGCACCATGAAGTCGCCAACCGACGAGGTGGCAGCGGTGACTTGGCTCTTGCAATCCGTGATCAGCTTCCCTTCTGTCGCCAGAGACCCGTTGCCCCAAATCGTCGTAAGCAGCGACACGGTCGGCCTCGCTTTCAGCACATTGGGCAACGCCGACGTATTGACCTTCGGGTCGTCGGACGTGGCGCGTGAGGCGCTGAAGAGACCAAAGAACTCTTCCGACAGGTATCCCAGCGGAAACTGGCTGTTCTTGACGAGCCCGAGGTTGTGCTCGTCGGGGTTGCCAGCCTTCCACCACTCATCACTGTACTCGAACACGAACCCACCGACGATAACTTGCTCATCCACGCCGTCTGTGCGCTGGAAATTGTTCTGCATAGCGAGCGTCTGCTGTGTGAGTTGATCCGCCACGTAATTGAGCTGCATGAAGCTGCCAACGCCTTTGTCAGAGCTGTAGGGATAGCCATACTCCGACACCAACAAAGGCTTGTTGCCAGGCACAGCCTGGAACCTGGGGATCACGGATCCAGGGTAGTCCGACTGGTAGACATTGGAGCCCCACATGTCGATGTCGGCTTTGAATTTCTCGCCAGCCTTGAAGCTCTCGCCCCCGTCGTCCACGAACGTGGTGGTGATGATCTTCTGCGCGTTGTCGTTCTCCTTGAGACCGCGGCGGACGGCACTTGTAAGTGCCGAGAACTTGCTCCAGAAGGTCTTGTCCTGGATCACGGTGATGCTGTTCATCTCACCGCCGATGGAGTAGCCCATGACGCCCGGGTGGCCGCCCGTCTCCTTGGCCATGAGGTAATACTCGTGCACCAAGTGCTGGAACTCGGGGCTGCTCTCGAGCAGTGCCGGCTCCATGAGGCTCTGGTCGATCCAGATGGAGAAGATGGTGTAGATCGGGTCCACGTTGTCGTCGAAGGCGGCGTCCAGGTAGCTCTTGTGCTGCACGTGGCTATAGAAGTCGTACGTCTTGACAGCGTTGGCGTTCATGAGCCGCAGGTTCTGCAGGTCGCGCAGGAAGATGGTGGACTCACCCAGCATGTCCAGCCGCCCGGGTTTTCCGATCGGCGTGGGCGCGTAGTTGACGCCCCGCACGAAGAAGTTGTGCCCGTCCTTGAGCAGCTTCCGCCCGCAGGTGGTCCACTGGGTGTTCGCGTGCTGGGTCTCCATGGTGGCGGTGCTTCGAAGCTACAGGTTCGATTTTCAATGAGATGTGAGCCGGACGAGGCAAATTGCAGAGTGACGGAGAAGGAATCCAAGCGGAAGAGCGTGAGGTACGTTAGACAATTGATTTGGCTCAGGTGGACGCACGCGCGCACGTACGTGACGTGCTCCTCACGAGGAGTCCTCAGTGTGCATTGTCACAACGGTATTCCAGAATTTGGGACGGATGACACGGCTTGCGATAGAAGGAAGTGCGGTGACGCCCCCTCCCTCTAGATGGCTGATTGTCGAAGCTGCTTCGATGGATCTTGAAAGGTTATCGTGGCTGAAGCTTGACTTCCATATGTGTGTCGACGCCGCTCAGTCATTGCGTGGTCGAAGCAGCAGTGATACTGCTAGAACTCGGTAGGTCTGGGTGCTTGTTGGGCTGGTGCGACTCTGATAGGGAGCTAAGGCCGGCGAACTTGCCGCGCTGCCTTTGGCGAGTGAGGTAGCTGCGCTGCTGTGTAACGAATGAAGGCGCATGCTGGCAGCGAAAAGCGTTGCGACACCCAGAGCAATGGACACCATTACATGTAGTGACAAGCATCACTCGAAAAAGGATCCATCGTTTTGTCTTGGGAATTGTATGGTCCATGTTGAAGTGCGATGACCGTGTCAAATCCTCGCCTCGTAAACGGCTGAACAAGACGAGCGTGCATGGATGCAATTTCTGAGCCTACACGTTTCTCTTGCTGCAGAGCGGTGGATACCTTCCCCACGGTGTGGCACACCTACATGTACAGTACTTCGGCGGCCTCGACGCAAGAAGTACGTGGCCAGGAACGATCGGCTAATAAGCAATCGCTGTCTCACTACGCGTCCATTACCACGCGGAGCACTCTCCCCCAGCACGGGGTTCGCCCGGCAAAATACGCTGCCGGCGCTATCGCCAATGTCCTGCCATTTGCCGACTATTATACATGTACCGACGCAACCGGCTCTGGCCATCTCACGCTTCCCGACACTCAGTGCTGCCGCTTCTGCGGCTTCTTAGGGTGGCGAAACGCTTCCTCAACGCGGTGACTAGCGTCAGCCCTGAACCGAATGTTACATGTACCACAGCACCCTTGCGAGTCATGCGCGAACGTGAGAGCCACGGAATCCATATTCAACGCTCAATCAATTCGCTTAACTATCCTAAATAAATACTCCCTGCTACTTGAGTCCGAGTCGGATGCACAGAACTCGATGCATTTTCAATCTGCTACAGCGTCTACGTTACTTTTGTTCAATTCTACTTCTACTTCTACTACTTGTTTTCAAAATACGGACTTGGTTTGGTGTGCAGGCCGCGCGTGGAGTAGGGCGACGCGCGCAGCCAGGAGGGGTCGACGCTCATTAACTTAGATGGTGGGTGGCTCCCTCCCTCCCTCACACGGCGCTGTGCGAGATCTCGTCAATAAAGTGCTCCAAGAAGAAGAGGTCCTCCTCGAACAGGTCCACGGGCGTGTCGGACGGCTCCATGTCGATCACGGGCGTGTCCACCATCATGTAGTCCACAGCGGCGTCCATGCCGATGCCGATGTCCAGCTCGGCGTCCATCCACGAGAACATGGCGGCGTCGTCCATCACAACTCTGCCGTTGCCGAAGCAGTCGATGCCGCGCGGGCTGCCGGAGTTGGGCACAGACACGACCACAGCCTTGGGGTGGGTGATGGCCTTGGGAATGGGCGCGGGGCGCTCGAGCTTGACCACCACGTCGCGCTTGGCATCAGCCGCCACCTTGTGCGAGCGGCGCGCGCCGCCGCTGTTCTTGGCACGCGGAGAGGCCGAGCGGCCCTGTTTGCGACGCTGCTCCATGCGGCGCTGGTTCGTGTTGGCCTTCTGGCGGTGGTACTCGCAGAACTTGTGCAGCTCGCCGTTGCGCTTCTCCACACGCCAGCTCCAGCACTTCTTGCTCGGGTAGCCGCAGAGCAGCGGCGAGCGCTTCTGCTGCGGGTCCAGCAGCACGGGCGCCGGCTGCATGGCCATGTGCGACACGTGCGAAGGCATGGGCTGCAGGGAGTGCCGCGCGAACGAAGACAGCAGCTCGCCGCTCGAGTACGTGGTGGTGGTGACCATGGCCGGGTGGGGTTTCGGTTCGGACGCAAAATCGCAAATGGCTCCACTGCGTCGAGCCCCAGACGACAACTTGGCACACACAGTAACAGGCGCCCCGAGGCCAGTGAACTGCCATAGGCGGGAGAAGTGAGCCTGGGCGAATTTTGACGCAGCTGCACGCGTTTGGTGTCGGAGCCGCGCGTTCGCGCACCGGTGCAAGCCGCGAAGGTTCCCGTATCATCACAGCCGCCGCCATAGACGGGAGGCGTGGTACTCGGTACTTAGAGGATTATCACAGCTAAGTAGCCCCCAGGCTGCCAGTCATTGCTTGACAGTCCAGCATGCATGGTGCGTGAGCCTCACTTGAGCTTGGAGTGAATTCGCGATACATGTAGACCTCGCAAGGCTGCCATCAGCGCCATAAGATTAACTGATCAGCGATAGGTGGCCGCGCATTTACAATACACAGTTCGGAAGGGTACTCTGACTGGGATGACACGGTTGAGCATAGCATTTTGACTGTGCTCTCGTCAGTGGAGTTCTCCATGACTCATGGACCATGAGTCAGCAGGCCATAGGTTCATGGAATGATGCTTGAGAGCCCGAACGCTAGGATAAGCTGGGGTTTCTGCTGCCTCGTTCTTTGCCGTGCACTCTAACGGAGCCGACAGCCCGCTGCCAGTGGCGTGAGCTTCGCTAGCTGCAGGCTGGTGATGGCGTGCTGCCTGTTGCCTGCCTGGCGCAAGCTTTCCTCGCATAAGTATACAGCACCGGAGCGGTGCAGCGGAGACTGTCTCCGAGACACGCCGCTGCTCCGGTGCCCCGTCTGCGGTCGCCGGCGCTATGTCCGAAAGGGAACGTTGAAGCCGGGGATGCGCTGGGGCCAATCGGAGGCGCCCATTTTTGAGTCACTCGTTGCCCAAATTCAGTTTTTTGTAGTGCTGGAAGGATGCAATGCATGGATACCGTGCAGTGCAGCCAACGCAAGCTCCAAAACATGCCAAAATACGGCTAGAACCTGCTTAGCGCAAGTTATGGAGGATGAACCGCCAGCTAGATGAGGCTGTGTTCGCATACTTGACGGCCCATATAACCGCACGGTGCAATCTTGGCTCCAAGCGTTTCACTGAGTACCGGCCCCGATGCTTTCCGACGCCATACGTTAGGAGCAACCAGTGCGGTAGCGCGAGTGCCTGACTGGCAGTGGGTATTAAGTTTTGTCTTAGTCTAGCGCTATAGATAGTGTTCGATGCGAGCGGTGCGCTACAATACTTACCCCTTTGCTGCGTGACACCGTCGTTGTGGCGAGGAGCTGGCAATGACATGTACTGTACAGAAACCGCCCTCACTTCCGTTTCCACTATCCTCGCATATCCTGTTCAAACCGATCATCACAGATCAAATCGATTCAACGAGTAGAGTGATGGTCGCAAGGTTGAAGTGGTGCAACACACTCAAGGTGATGCAGCCGACGCTGACCAACTCCACGAAGACCAGCACCAACATGAACACGTCACTACTCGCTGCCGAGTCATCGATGAGCGACGCGCTCACGCCCAGTGGTATGTAGTGGCTGGAAGCCACTACATAATCGACGAAACCACTGGCTTGGCCTCCTCCTTGAGATGAAGATGATCGCCCAGAAGTCAGCGATGAGTGCGAGCACGTGGTGACTACATTACCGAAGAACGACCGCTAAAGCAAGCTAAAGTGCATATCTACCCGCTATGGCGCGCGTTAGGAAGTACAGCGTGTAATTAGTCGCTAAAAAGAATGACACCGAAACTAATAGGATTAAAGCTACACAACAATTACTGCAAGCAAGTGGTGCTACCAGTGGTAGAACCACTGGCTTGCCTATTAATACCACTAGAAGTGCGTGGCGAATCCCTGCGTCGTAGTACGGCTCGTACCTGATCATCCGCCGCTTTTTGGCCATCTTCACGTCGGTGCCGTCGGTGCTGCCGTGCTTGCACACCGGTTGGAGCCCAATATGGTGCCCACGGCTCTGGTCATCCTCGATATGATCTCGGTCCTGCCGCTGCCGCTCGTGGTCCGCCTCTGGGAAGACCTCGGCGAGAGTCGCCAAGCTTTTGTTTTGTGTCTTTGATCACAGAACCTGTGTATTTTAATGCCCCGGGAAAGAAGATTGAAATCCGGATACCGGAAGTGAGGGCGGTTTCTGTATACCGGTACCGGTATTAATACCTATGATAATATTCGTACAGTACGTTGTAACGCGACGGTTTCGCTTCGGAATTTGTGCGCCCAATTTGCGCGTTTTGGCCCCTCGGTAATAGTTTAGCGCCGCGCACGGATTGGTCGAGACTGCTAGAAGATGCCATCCTGTGCTCGCTCCCGCACCGATGAAACTCCGGGATGGCCACGGCGGCAACGAGTGTCTGCTGCTCTGGGTCCCTGCTGCAGCCGCGGGCGCTGCCGCCGAAGCGGACACTCGCGCTATCAATGATAGCATATCATAGGCCGCGCTGACCAGGCTGACCGCGCTTCGGTGGGCCCACGGCGGCTGTCCCATGCGGCGCTGACAGCACCCAAAGTGTCGATATCACCGGCGCGTTAATCCGAACCGGAAACAGCTCAGTTGTCAGCTGGCCCGCGAAACCGAGCGCCGCGTGTTCTCGCGGAGACGGGCGCAGCGAGCTTATTCCTGGCGCGCCGCTGGCCGCGTGGCGAACGTGTGTCGAGGCCGCCGCCGGCGCCGCGTGCGAACGTGGCCCAGTCCTCGGCGAGCTGGCAGCAGACCACCTCGGCATGGCCCTGCATTGCTGACTCCGGGCTGCGCGGAGCACGCGGGCACTGCGCGGCGAACGTGCAGAGGTCCCGGAAGAAAGTATGACCAGGAGGGGACGAATCGGAAAGATACGCGATCTTCGGGCGGTACCTACTCTACACTTGCCCGAATGCTACAAAGCCGCTGAAACGGCCCAATCTGGTGTCGCGGAGCCGGGCCACATGGGTTAGCTTGGCATGCAATTTTTGCGGCGCCGTCGGCAAATCGCGCTCCGCTCCGAGGCCGACTCCGGCGCCCGGCCTCTGCCGCGCAGTCTGCCCGGAGGTTTCGTCCCCCCTCGCGGCTGCGCGCGCTTCCTCAAGACCTTCAGACCTCAAGACCTCTCTGGTTAACACGGGCGCCGTGCCTCGGGCCGCGCAGCAACTGACCCCCCGCAGTTGCCCCAACGCTGCGGTAAAGCGTTGTTGCTGCGGCAACGCAGCCAACGTGGCTCGCGGTGGAGCATCCGCGCGCATGACGGAGTGTGTGAGTGTAGGCCCGACAGTCGGAGGCTCTAAATTAGAGCGGGCTCGGGGCTCCAGCCGCACTGACACGCGCGTGTCAACATGTTCCATCGTTTCAGAAACTTCTGCCGAAGGGCAGCCATGTCTGTCGAAATGTCTCGACGATCCAAGCACAGGGGCCCGATGCCGCATCGCAAGGACGCGCGGACGCCGCGCCCGAGGCGGATTATCCGCCAGTGTATCCGATGCATGCACTGCAGTGCCGCTGGTGCGCAGGCTGCAATCTCCGCACCCTGTGACTGTTGAAGTGCTTGTGCAAATCGACTGGCACGAGACTCTGAACACACCAGTCTGGCCATGCTGCTCACTTCCACGCTCTCTCTCAGTCGGTCGAGCCGTCCGAGTTACATGTAGGATAGTGTCACCGGCTCCTGGGCTCTGGGAGTGTTTGAGCTCGTCCGCCTGGAAGTCGCCACGCAAGTCCTCAGCTGAGACCGAAGACAAGGTACATGTGACGCCACGGCACGTCGTGACGAACACCATGAGGTGCTCGGCCACCGAGCGGCATGGACCGCGTTGGTCTCAGTGGTGGAGACTCCCGCCTCGACGGATGGTGCTGCTCAAGGCAAGACCGCCGTTGCCGTCATGTGCGTTGCGGTGGTCCGACTCGGATAGCTCGGATACAGTGAGCGGCTATATTTTACTAGTAGTATCCGCTATTCCTATCAAAGCCATCAGCGCTTAGCATTGCTTCATTCAAAGCAATTGAACCCCCGAACAGTGGATTTATTGCTAAGCTTATTATAATATCTGCTCTTTGTGATACAGTATGTAGTGTTTTTGGTGGCCCAGGAAGGAGTATCTCATCTACCAGCTCCAGATCAAGTCGTTGTTAATAATAATCATGCGCGACTGGATCGAGAACTAGAAATTGTGGGCACATTTCCAATACCGTGGTCCAGATTGACTGCATTTCTCCAGAAGCGCGTGTGTTCATGGGAACTGAGTACGCATGATCCAGCTCGGACATTTTCATGCGCAAACCGCACGAACTGGACTCAAAGTTCTTGTTGAGGTCGATGATGTCCTCGACGTTCTCTTGAGGCTTAACTTGGGTGTTTCCGTAGCCATAGTCTTGACTTTCGCCACCAATGTTGTTGACTTCCGTCGACACGGTCCGTACTGCTGCGGGTGGAGGCAGAGATCGAGCTTGAAGCCGGGGCTGTGATTCTGTTTGCATCGGCGCAGAGTGCTTCAACAAGGGGCGTTGTCCTGACTTGAGGCGGTGATACGGTTTGAGCTGCTGTCGTTGTTTCTGCTGGCTCTTCATCCGGGATGAAGGCGGACGAGGTAGCGTGGGAGGAAGCGATGATGTTGGATTCGTCGAAGCAAGCGCGGAAAGCGGCAGGAGAGGAATCGATGCCAGAGGCACTGGTGGTGGGCCACGAGTCATGGGCGGGCCGACGAACAGGTATAAGTTGTTGAAGTCCATTGCCTTGGACGAAGTAAATGCTGTAATGAGGACGAGAGAAGGCTTGAGCACCACTTCGACTCGATGCGTATCCAGGATTTACAGGTACACTTCAACCTTGCACGGATTGCCCAGCGTGCAAGAATCACCTGAGGCTCAGGCTGAGCAGGTCCCACGGGCACCATCGCAATGGAGCTCAACAGTATTTCGAGTTAGCGTACAGTGGGATCTCCCATTTTTGTGGAGGATTGACTATACAAAGTCTAGAAGAGATATAAAGTATGACTTGCCAATGAAGGTTTCCTCTGAATATTCTGAGTATCCGATTTTAGATATTATTTGAAGTCAGCGGCCGCGTAAACGGGAGCCCCACTGTACATGTATTACACTGAAGTACAGAAAGTATCCCATCCAATTTTTGCTACATCCTGAATATTTGTTGGCAAACGAGGCGAGCTTCATCGGAGGATCGTTGTCAGTGGCAAGTTGCCACTGGCAACGATCCTCCGATGAAGCTCTCCAGTGGAGACTCTCCATGAGACCAACGCGGTCCAAGAGAAAACTGGCCTTAGACCATGTTTGTCGTATTCCAGGGACGCCAATGCAAGCTCCACTGCAACGCCAGCCAAGTTGCGCGTTGCACATCATCAACGTGTCTAAACTTCTCGTCGAGTGGGGCGATAACTGGCGTCCAGTCACGCTTGTCTCCTGAGGAGAGTCTCCTAACAGTATCCCAGTATTTTCTCGCATCAAGGCATTGAACAAACCGTCATCCCGATCCCAAGCCGATCACTGTGTCCGAGCTATCCGAGTCGGACCACCGCAACGCTTCTTGCCTTGAACAGCATCATCCGTCGAGGCGGGAGTCTCCAGTGGAGACTCTCCACTGAGACCAACGCGGTCCAAGAGAAGACTGGCTGCCAGCCATGCGGCTCGGTGGCCGAGCTCCTCGTGGTGTTCGTCACGATGTGCCGTCACGGCACTGCCATGGCGTCACATGTGCCTTGTCTTCGGTCTCAGCTGATGAGCGAGGACTTGTATGGCGACTTCCATGCGGATGAGCTCAAACACTCCCAGAGCCCAGGAGCCGGCGACACTATCCTACATGTAACTCGGACGGCTCGACCGACTGAGAGAGAGCGTGGAAGTGAGCAGCATGGCCAGACTGGTGTGTTCAGAGTCTCGTGCCAGTCGATTTGCACAAGCACTTCAACAGTCACAGGGTGCGGAGATTGCAGCCTGCGCACCAGCGGCACTGCAGTGCATGCATCGGATACACTGGCGGATAATCCGCCTCGGGCGCGGCGTCCGCGCGTCCTTGCGATGCGGCATCGGGCCCCTGTGCTTGGATCGTCGAGACATTTCGACAGACATGGCTGCCCTTCGGCAGAAGTTTCTGAAACGATGGAACATGTTGACACGCGCGTGTCAGTGCGGCTGGAGCCCCGAGCCCGCTCTAATTTAGAGCCTCCGACTGTCGGGCCTACACTCACACACTCCGTCATGCGCGCGGATGCTCCACCGCGAGCCACGTTGGCTGCGTTGCCGCAGCAACAACGCTTTACCGCAGCGTTGGGGCAACTGCGGGGGGTCAGTTGCTGCGCGGCCCGAGGCACGGCGCCCGTGTTAACCAGAGAGGTCTTGAGGTCTGAAGGTCTTGAGGAAGCGCGCGCAGCCGCGAGGGGGGACGAAACCTCCGGGCAGACTGCGCGGCAGAGGCCGGGCGCCGGAGTCGGCCTCGGAGCGGAGCGCGATTTGCCGACGGCGCCGCAAAAATTGCATGCCAAGCTAACCCATGTGGCCCGGCTCCGCGACACCAGATTGGGCCGTTTCAGCGGCTTTGTAGCATTCGGGCAAGTGTAGAGTAGGTACCGCCCGAAGATCGCGTATCTTTCCGATTCGTCCCCTCCTGGTCATACTTTCTTCCGGGACCTCTGCACGTTCGCCGCGCAGTGCCCGCGTGCTCCGCGCAGCCCGGAGTCAGCAATGCAGGGCCATGCCGAGGTGGTCTGCTGCCAGCTCGCCGAGGACTGGGCCACGTTCGCACGCGGCGCCGGCGGCGGCCTCGACACACGTTCGCCACGCGGCCAGCGGCGCGCCAGGAATAAGCTCGCTGCGCCCGTCTCCGCGAGAACACGCGGCGCTCGGTTTCGCGGGCCAGCTGACAACTGAGCTGTTTCCGGTTCGGATTAACGCGCCGGTGATATCGACACTTTGGGTGCTGTCAGCGCCGCATGGGACAGCCGCCGTGGGCCCACCGAAGCGCGGTCAGCCTGGTCAGCGCGGCCTATGATATGCTATCATTGATAGCGCGAGTGTCCGCTTCGGCGGCAGCGCCCGCGGCTGCAGCAGGGACCCAGAGCAGCAGACACTCGTTGCCGCCGTGGCCATCCCGGAGTTTCATCGGTGCGGGAGCGAGCACAGGATGGCATCTTCTAGCAGTCTCGACCAATCCGTGCGCGGCGCTAAACTATTACCGAGGGGCCAAAACGCGCAAATTGGGCGCACAAATTCCGAAGCGAAACCGTCGCGTTACAACGTACTGTACGAATATTATCATAGGTATTAATACCGGTACCGGTATACAGAAACCGCCCTCACTTCCGGTATCCGGATTTCAATCTTCTTTCCCGGGGCATTAAAATACACAGGTTCTGTGATCAAAGACACAAAACAAAAGCTTGGCGACTCTCGCCGAGGTCTTCCCAGAGGCGGACCACGAGCGGCAGCGGCAGGACCGAGATCATATCGAGGATGACCAGAGCCGTGGGCACCATATTGGGCTCCAACCGGTGTGCAAGCACGGCAGCACCGACGGCACCGACGTGAAGATGGCCAAAAAGCGGCGGATGATCAGGTACGAGCCGTACTACGACGCAGGGATTCGCCACGCACTTCTAGTGGTATTAATAGGCAAGCCAGTGGTTCTACCACTGGTAGCACCACTTGCTTGCAGTAATTGTTGTGTAGCTTTAATCCTATTAGTTTCGGTGTCATTCTTTTTAGCGACTAATTACACGCTGTACTTCCTAACGCGCGCCATAGCGGGTAGATATGCACTTTAGCTTGCTTTAGCGGTCGTTCTTCGGTAATGTAGTCACCACGTGCTCGCACTCATCGCTGACTTCTGGGCGATCATCTTCATCTCAAGGAGGAGGCCAAGCCAGTGGTTTCGTCGATTATGTAGTGGCTTCCAGCCACTACATACCACTGGGCGTGAGCGCGTCGCTCATCGATGACTCGGCAGCGAGTAGTGACGTGTTCATGTTGGTGCTGGTCTTCGTGGAGTTGGTCAGCGTCGGCTGCATCACCTTGAGTGTGTTGCACCACTTCAACCTTGCGACCATCACTCTACTCGTTGAATCGATTTGATCTGTGATGATCGGTTTGAACAGGATATGCGAGGATAGTGGAAACGGAAGTGAGGGCGGTTTCTGTACAGTACATGTCATTGCCAGCTCCTCGCCACAACGACGGTGTCACGCAGCAAAGGGGTAAGTATTGTAGCGCACCGCTCGCATCGAACACTATCTATAGCGCTAGACCAAGACAAAACTTAATACCCACTGCCAGTCAGGCACTCGCGCTACCGCACTGGTTGCTCCTAACGTATGGCGTCGGAAAGCATCGGGGCCGGTACTCAGTGAAACGCTTGGAGCCAAGATTGCACCGTGCGGTTATATGGGCCGTCAAGTATGCGAACACAGCCTCATCTAGCTGGCGGTTCATCCTCCATAACTTGCGCTAAGCAGGTTCTAGCCGTATTTTGGCATGTTTTGGAGCTTGCGTTGGCTGCACTGCACGGTATCCATGCATTGCATCCTTCCAGCACTACAAAAAACTGAATTTGGGCAACGAGTGACTCAAAAATGGGCGCCTCCGATTGGCCCCAGCGCATCCCCGGCTTCAACGTTCTTTTTCGGGCATAGAGCCGGCGACCGCAGACGGGGCACCGGAGCAGCGGCGTGTCTCGGAGACAGTCGCCGCTGCACCGCTCCGGTGCTGTATACTTATGCGAGGAAAGCTTGCGCCAGGCAGGCAACAGGCAGCACGCCATCGCCAGCATGCAGCTACATGTAGCAAAGCTCACGCCACTGGCAGCGCACTGTCGGCTCCCAACGGAGTGCACGGCAAAGGACCAGGCAGCAGAAACCCCAGCATATCCTAGCTTTCGGGCTCTCAAGCATCATTTACATGTACCGGTAGCTAGACTCTCAATTGGGACCTGCTGGCTCATGCAGAACTCCTCTTGGCGAAAGCACAGTCAAAATGCCGTGTCATCCCCATCAGAACGCCATTCCGAGCTGTGTAAGCTTTATTGTAAATGCGCGATCACCTATCGCTGATTGACGATGGCGCCGATGATACCTAGCAAGGGTTTATCGCGAATTAACTCTAAGCCCAATCCCACGGAATCTGTGAGGTTCACGCAGCAAGCAGAGCTGACAGGTCAATCGATGGGCCTCGACGTCTGCATTGCGGACGTCGAGGTCCGCATGCGTCTCTACTACAGCCTCTGTCCAGCGATCACCGCAACGCAGCACCATCACAACTGACCGAGCGAGAACTTCCAGACGGGGCCACACCGCAAGCAACCGGCAAGACGGGTACGGACGATGTTGTAAAAGCATCGATGCGAGATCAAACTCCGTTCGAACACCTGATGCACTCATAAACGCGAGGCTCGCCAGAATTGACCCGCCGTGCTTCGCGGAGCGACCCAATGACACGTCACGACACTGTACTGTGGCTTGGACGACGAACTTGTGGATGCTTGTCGCCCCTTTGGGAACTTTCCGACACTGCTTGAGGAAACTTCTTGGTCAGCAGCAAACCTTGTGTATCCACTCCGATCTCAGTCACACCAATGGTGTGACACCATCGGCCGCGCAAGGCTCGACTTGCGCTGCAGAGTCTGCAGTGCAGACGTCTGCGTTGAAGCGAATCCGACCAGGCTAGAGATGACACAAATTCACAAATGTATTCTGGCCTCCATGGTGCCGCACTTCAACCGTGCGTGCTGTACTTCTCGTGGCCGCTTGTTTTTCCGTCGTCGCGCGCTGCTTTCGTTCGTCAGCGCTGCAACACCAGCTCGCAGTGGAATAACCCGTCACCTGATGACGAGCTGGATTTTCAGTGTCCCGCGCTGCGCTGCATGAGCCAATGCTGCCTCGGCTCGCTCCAGCGGGTACACGCCATGAATATACTTCTGCACGTCGATCTTCCGGTCGCGTAGTAATCGCAGTGCCCATGGAATTGGTCCGCACCGGGAGCCCACCACTCGTAGTCGCTTGCTCTGCACTGTTCGAACATCCACCGACGACCTCTTGGCCGAGCACGTCGACTTCATAACCACGGTACCTCTCTCACGCACCAATTTGAGTGCCAATGCAATGCCGCCGGGAGTTCCTGTGCTCTCGACGCACACATCGAACGGTGCTGTCTCGCTGGCGATCTGGTACGCAAGTGCTGCCATCTCGGCGTCCTCTCCGCTATCGAGCGTGTAGATGGAGTTCACAAAGTGTTTGGCCAACGCCAACTTCTCGCGGTGCTTTCCCACAAGTGTGACGGACTTGGCAGCGCCGGTGGCATGCAGCACCTCCGCTACCATGAGACCGAGCTTACCATCTCCGAGCACGACGACGTGATCCGACGGCTCGATGACCTGCTGTTCGAGAATGCGGCACGCGGCTGCTAGAGGCTCAGCAAAGACTGCGTGTGAATCCACAACTCCGTCGGGGACCTCATAGAGGTTCGCTAATGGCAGCGTAATGTACTCGGCGAAGGCGCCACCTTTCCGCACGATACCGAGGCAAGACCGGTTCGGACAGTGATTGCGACGCATGACCTCCTCTCGAGTCAATGAGTCACCGCTGTGGTTGCGCTTCAAGCTGCAGCGCGCACAGGTAGCACAGTTTGACGCATCACAAGGAATGTTAATCTCCCCCACGACGCGCTTACCAATCCAGATTCGCTGTGTCTGCTCATCGTTTGTGAACTGCGCTCCGAGCTTCCGAACAATACCCACAAACTCGTGTCCCAGCGCACCCTTGAATCCAGGCTTGTAATTGTCGATCATCTGGAGGTCTGTCCCGCAAATACCTGCTCGTAAGACCTCAATCAGAGCCTCATTCGGCGCTGGAGTTGGCACCGCGAGATCGGTGACTAGCTGCGGAGCGAGCCCGTTGCCTTGCAGACACAGACCCTTCATAAAGCGCGGCGCAGACCCAACGGCACCCAAATCAACGGAACGACTGGTTGTCGAATTATCTCCTTTCCCAAGATTTGACCCCAACATACTGAGCTTGTGTAGCTGCTGCGGCTGCACGATCACCTGCGGCATTTTGAACTTGGGGTTCACGAGCGCCAAGAACTCGCGGAAGAGCTGGCTCTGCAACGCCTTCATCGGGATCACATCGGAGCGCAGCCAGCCCACGAAGGCGTCATTGTGCTTCGACTCGAAGGACACCGCCGCATTATTGCTAACGTTATTATCCAGAGCCTCCGCCGACATCTTGCAGCGCTTCATGGCCCCGCCAGACGGTCCATGGGGGACGTATGATTCCTTGAGCTGTACCACCGGCTGGTCGTTGTTCATTGTCCTCCAGCTCGCGACCTCCGGGTCGTTCTTCATGGCCTGGTTCTTCATCGCCGGTGGCGACTCCATCTTCCTGTTGCCCATGACGGGACTGTCCACGCGGAAGACCTGCGGGTGGTGGCGGAACAGGTGTCTCTTGAGACTGTAGACCCTGTTGCCCATGGTCACTTGACACAACGTGCACACCACGTGCGCCTTCTCGCTGGTCGTCGTTGCACCTGTACTTGCACCTGCATGTCCCTTTGCACCGGGACTCATAGCTGCAACCAGCGGCGCCACAAAAAAGTCTCGCGGACTGGCGAAAGCTTGTGTGGCTAGGAACGCTGCCGGAATGTTCGAGGACGGCGCGGCGACAACCTTTGGCGGCTCGTGCATCTCCACGTCGACCTCGATCTTCTCCGGTTTAATGGTCACATCGGCCAGCGCCGAGGTGGCGGCCCAGAAGCTGTCGTCGCTGGCCGTGGGCGTCGGCGGCGAGCTGATGAGGTTGGCGATGCTCATCTGCTTGCTGGGCGCGCGCACGGCCCAGGCCGCGTCCTCCATGTCCTCGTCCTCCACGTCCTCGTTGAGGATGCTGCGGCGCTTGTGCAGCTGGAGCTGCTGGTCGCCAAAGTCGCCGACCCCAACCGTCGCGAGTTTGCGCTTCTTGAGCCCCGCGTCCATGGCGAAGTGCAGCGAACCACCAGGAGGCGACGCGGAGCTGCTGTCGCTCGAGCTGCGCCTGCTGCCAGAGCTGCCACTGCCCAGAGGCGACGCCATCGCCATGGGGATCAAGTGGCTGCGTCCTCTTGGGGATCTTGCACTCTGCTTGACTTGACTGCAAAACCGGCACCTCCTGATATGGCTACATCAGTTTTGTGTATCAGTGTACCGAAAAGACGGTACGTTGGTTTTGAACCTTTGATAAGGCATATTAATTTGGGATACTACGAGAAAGAATACTCAAATTTCGACTTCGACCAGTGGAGGAACAACAACATGGCCGACGGAGCTGTTAGTGAGGCGCCGCGCCACTTCCTGATTCTGAACAATGTGCAGAAGAACAAGAACATCAAGAACATGCTGGTAAGCGCCTCGGCCTTCGGCGTCAAGGAGGTTTTCGTCGTGGGCCAGAAGAAGTTCGACCTGCAGGAGCAGGAGCCGTTCCTGCGCTCGCTGAGCTGCCAGGTCACGCGTCTAGCCACGCTGAAGGACTGTCGTGCGCACTGCCTGGAAAGAGGCATCCGCATCGTGGGCGTGGAGATCCTGCACGATGCCAAGAGCATTGCCGAGCGCCCATTTAGTGGTGACACAGCCTTCATTATGGGCAACGAGGTGGGTCTATTGGCTGGTGGGAGAGAGAGAGGGAGCAAATAAGAGTTGATGGAAGTGGGACGTGGCTGATGTTTTCTGGTGTTGCAGGGCAGCGGCATGAACGCGGCGCAGGTGGCGATTTGCGACGACTTCGTGTACATTCCGCAGTACGGAGGCGGCACCGCCTCGCTCAATGTGACGGTCGCGGCGTCCATCATTTTGCAGAGCTTCGCGCTGTGGGCGAAGCTGCCAGTTGCGCAAACTGCAGCTACGGAGTGACGTTATACGGTTGTACTTTGATTAAAAGAGATGCGGACGATCACATTCGTTTATTGTTGGGATTTACACTGGACAATGACTCACTGGCTGACTGACTGAGCAACTTGCTGGCGACCTGCAACGCTTCGCTTTCTTCTCCAAAGCTTAGTACTTGTAGCCGTACTTCTTGTGACCGTGGTGGCGATGCTTGTCGTGGTCGTTCTTGCAGCCGTCAAAGCCATAGTTGTCGCCATAGCCGTAGGGCTGGCCGTAGAAGTTGCCATAGCCGTAGCCGCCATAGCCGTAGCTGTAGGGCTGGCCCAATCCGTACGCGTAGGCATAGTTGTAGACGCTGGGGTCGTAGCCGTAGTAGCCTCCGCCATAGCCGGAGCCGAAATCGTTGCCGTACTTGCCGTACACGTTGAAGTCGTTGCCATAGCTCGGGTACCACCCGCCATAGCCATAATCATAGTCGTCGTAGTCTTTGCCGTAGTCGTCATCGTGACCGTGGTCGTCGCAGTCCTCGTCCTTCTTGCCGTAGTGCTCTTGGTACTCGTGACCTTCGTGTGCACCGGCAGATTCCGTGCTGCTTTCGACGGTCGTCGATTCGATCGGAGCTGGCGTCGGCTTTGGGTCGTCGGCCTTCACGACAGCTTGGCCCAACGCCACGATGACGCTCACAGTGACAGCGAGCTTTAACATCTTCATGCTTTAGTTGAAGGGGTTACTGGGTTGAGAGTGTTATCCCGAGAACGAGTTGCTTGGTTGCTGGAGAATTGCAGAATGAACAAATACGAAAGGAAGCATTTCTGATGTAGGTATACGTGCCTTTAAAGATTGATAGACTCGATGCAATTTGCTGTCATTGGGACAAAATGAACGCCGAAAGATTGATATCAACATTTCGATGATTGACGAGAGCGAGAAGAAACTTTATGACATGGATACTCGAATTTCTCACCCGAAAGCTGGTATTATACGGTGGTAAACGTTATTGTTTTCCTTGTGTTGGATGTACAATGGAATTTTGGGGTTAACTTTTGGGATGGTAAAAATGCTGCCAACGCGTTTGTACTTACTTAAGGGTTAAGTACCAAATGTATGCCAAAATACCATTCTATTCTACCCACCCACCCACACCTAAAACGAAATCACCCATCTACAGTTCTCCGTAGTTTTTAACCCCTTGAGCCCGAGGTAGTACCGTACCCCCTTGGACCCTAAACCCTAGGTGCTTTAACGTGTATGTGCGGGAAGGGTTTTAATACAAAGCTCGATATATTTCGGTATCGTGTATAATGTATAGACGGGCGCAAAACCTAACCATTGAGAGAGACGACTCTTGCTATCGTGTATGGTCCAGCTTTTGCTTGGCTTTCGGCTATCAACTATACACTATTGCGCTCATATCGTGTATGTCGTGCTGCAAAGTCGGTGCAGTCGTGTGATAGAGCCGTTTCTTGGGCGTACACAGCCATGGAGGGTTAGTGCATAATAGTAACGACAAGAGCATCTGTAGTTGAACCATGGGCGTGATATTTAGCTATACAAAAGCTCAGTAAAAATGAACGGACGTCACCAGCAGCTCAGTCAGTCGCCATGGTACCAGGGGCGCGACGGGCCTACTTTGGTGGGCGCCAGGCCGTCGTGGACTCATCACCTGATTCCTTGCCACTCCCCCTTCACCACCTTCTTCTTGCCGACATGCCGGTGTTCGCGCCAGGTTTAGCCGCTTTCCACCGCGCTACGGCGTAGACGCTCGCGTGCCGTTAGACCAGGACTAATGTCAGACGTCGGCGCGGGACATATGGATAGAGATGTCGGTATTTGAATTGGGTTTTCAGGTATCCACTCATCAGCGGCTGGAACATATTGTTGATCCATGTAGCTTGTCTAACCCGATCTCGCTTTTATCACAAAGAACTCTAACCTTGTATGATACAGTATATGAAACTGTCGGAATGTATCATACAAGATAACCGAACTTTGGGGCCAAAAAAATAGCAGGTGTGTCCGAAGACACACCTGCCGTGTATGCGCTGTTATCGAATGTTTAGACAAGAATTCAGAGTGTTTTATTTCTTGCGTGACTGGTTTATCGTACTGGCCTTCTACCTGTCCAACGATACTGGCCTTGAAGTAGTCGCTTGATCCAGCAGCGATACGCTCCATCAGTTCATGCTGTGATAATTCCAGATGGGGTAAAGGCAGCAAACAGCGTCAAAGCAGTGGACCGAACTTATCCTAGGACATTTGAAGATAGTCTGCATGCATGTAGCCCGGCAACATTTTCTAAAACAGCAAGAATGGAAGATACAAGTTAGCACAACGCGTAACATGTACATGCAAGATATAACCAACCATTGTGAGACTGATCACCATTTTGGGGCCTCCTCGGCAAGTCCAACGAGCTTCACATTTCACTGGGACCAATACTCCGCATTCAATTTGTCAGAAGCGCTGCAACTGCAATAGCTGAGTCCAGGTTTCGGCTCCTACTAAAACACGATATAAATGATAGATACATGATTAGTTACATAGGTTAGATCATATACAGGTTTATCTCCTGAGCTTACATTTGAATGTCCCCGTCGCTATTGGCGTCGTGCCATGTACCTCGCAACACGGATGTGGAAGAAGCCATCTGCAGGACTTGGTCTCGCGGGTTCTCGACTTGTACCTGGATTAAGCTACCAAGAAATGAGCACGATTAGAATAAACGTCACGTGTAGCATGCAGCGTAGGCAACACGTACACTCGGGCGCGGTGAATTTGCCGACAGCCGTTTATTCTGCAGTGCTTCAGTGCTCGCAGACACGTTTCGCTTCGCCTTCTGCTTCGCCCCTGGTAACAATACACTTAGAATAGAGCACAGTACTATACACTTTATAGCTTTGACTTACCGATATTGATATTGTCCCTTTGGTAGCCACCCCTCCTTCTTTACCTTGCGCTATCTCGCTTGGAATACCATTTTGATGGTAGCGTGTGTGTCCGAGCCGGCGAATCTTGAAATGAGAGAAAATTGAGTGGCGCCCTGCCATCGGTCGTTCATACTGCATATGCATAATGCAAGTTTGATCTGCTGCTGTCCTTTCTTATAGTATCATCTATGTTGAGATCCGGGGCACCAAGGATACATCGCCTACCCCTCGTTGACTTCAGGTTTGTAAGAGCCAATACAAAAACCAAGTATACAATTCCTTATCTTGTATGGTCCACGATAAGGAATCGTCCTTATCTTGTAAGGTCCAGCCTCTCGGGCTCAAGGGGTTAAAACAACGCTGATCTTGCGGTACAGAGCCTCGTCGAATTACGTGATTGACTTTTTTCGGAACTCGCTCGAGAAGGTAACGAAGAAAACAAAATGCTAAAGATGATGCCGTAAATGCAAATGCAAAGCTACATTCACTTCCGCTTACCACCTCGCTGAATCAGTAGAATGCATTGTACTTCATAGTACTTCCAACTAGGAAAAAAAAATCTCATTCGTCGAGACGAGTGCGCTTCTTCTCCCCATCATCACCGCTCGAGTTGTCGTAACGATCCACCAGGCGACGCAGTTCCTTCCTGTAGGGCACCAAATCACTCTGCTGCTTCAAGAACCAGTCGCGAGTTTTCGTGATCGTCACGAAAGCTTCCCCCTCCTTCCCCTGAACTTCCATCTCGAACGAACATTCCGTTTGTCTCTTCTTCATACATTTGGCCGTGTATTTCCCCGCCTCCTGAAGATTATCAAACTTTTTCGTTTCTTTCGTGTCCATGGACTCTTCCGGGCCTTGCAGGAACGACTGTATCTCAGCATTGTAAGGAAACTCCGCCTCGCGCATCTCCCACGAAAATGGTTTCTCCAACACTTCAATTTGGTCTTTGAGCCACTTGACCCTTTTCGGAACGACAGACACCACGACAGCAGCTTTCTCATCTTCTGCATCGGCACTGCTCTCGTACTGGGAAAGGCACTGGATGGAAGGTCCGAGCAGGCTGGGGTCTGCATTCTTGAGCCTATTCGCCATAGTATCAAACAAGGTTTTGTCCGCACAGTTGATAGCCACCTTCCACAGCAAACCAATGTAGCTCGACACAAGCAGCTCTTCATCCTTGATTGTAGCCGTCTGCTTACCAACCATGTCAGACAGTGCCTTCTGAGCTGCACCACCGTCGAGACCGTCGGCCACGCGAAGTATCAATTCCAATGTCGACAATCCACCCTCATCGACACTATCACTTAATTTCTTCGAAACAGCGTCGCCAATCTCACCCCAGTCATACGCGCGCAGAATCTTCGTAATTGAAAGGACTAAAGCTTCATCCCCTTCCATATACCAAAGTGTCCCGCAGTAATCTTTGAAGAACAAACTGACCACGGACGGATCACCGGCGTCAACGAGAAGGTCACAAACCACCTCGCGAAATTTCCAGGACAACGTGTACCGATCTTCCCCATATTCCCTGTAACGGTTGTCGTCTTTTAGTCTGATAGTGGCGCGGCCAAACAAAGTGCGAAGTGCGGCACCATCCACCGGTTTGTGGTCACGCATTGCGTCCGCAGCGATATCAATTGGCATATATCTCAATGCCTTCTCCACATGATCTGCCATTCGCCAAGCGACAATCGCGTATCTCGCGTACGTAGTAATTTGAGTAGAACCTTCATTTCCGGTGTATCCGCCTTCTTTAGTTAAAATCCCATGGATCTGCCAGAGCTCCTCAAACGTTTCATGGCCAGGATTGAGCAGATTGAGCTTCTCTGTTACACCTCTGACTTTGCCGAGACCTTCTCCTGTCAGTGAGTACCAAGTAATCGACTCGCGGTGCCCTTCTTTCTCGCATCCATAATCACCACAGTCAAAGTATAGGACATCATGCTCCAATTGAGCAATAAAAAAACGTAGCTTCTTTTCAGGAGCAACGAGTGCATTGGCTTCTTCAAGGCCGAGGAATCTTGCCCGGTCGATACCTTTAAACGCGCCAGATCCAAAGTTCATAATACTGTTCATGGTGTACTCATGATCCAATAACAGCGCAAAAGAATCATCCTCGTCGTCATCATCCTTGTCGTTATCTCCATCGTCTTTCTTCTCTTCCTTCTTGACGCCTCCGCCCTTGTCTTTTTTTGTCGTCTTTAGCATCATTAGCGCTTGCAGGTTGCTCGGTCTTTCTGTCGGCTTCCCCGTTCTCGTTCTTGTTCTGATCGTTCCCCATGCTGGAAATTGCTTGTGCCAAATCTTCGCTCAAAAGCTTGTACTCCTTCCTTTCCAAATGACGCATCGTCACCGGCAGACAGATCGAGTACACCAGAACGAGGCGAAACCCTTTTGTCACTTTCTCCAAAGCATGTTCGGCATCTGCGTAGTGCACAGCGTAATGCGGGGCGTAGGCCGCACTACCGTCGGCTTTGCCGAAATCGTGTCGGTATGCCAGCTTTCCATCTCGATACACGACCAGGTCACCTCCTTCGTGCACACTTGGCGGCTGCACCACCAAGGTCGCAATCATCCCGTCTTCTTTCTCCGTGTCCTGGTGCTTCACGAAGTGGCCTCCTTCCCCGTACACCAGCAACTTGTACAAGACACACTCCAGCGGCACGTCGGCGTAGCCCAAGCGGTCCGCAATCACCTTCCGTAGCTCGTCGATACCAGCTTGCCACAACGGGTTCTTGAATTGAATCAAGTTCGCTTCCAGTTGCCAGCTCTTGCGAACGTTCTCGTCCATCTTCGTGTCCAAGTTGTGGCCGAAGGGAGACTTCTTACACACTGCGATCAACTTTTCAGCTTGTTCAGCGCACAAGGGCGTAGGAATCGTGCCCACGCCTTCCACAAACAGCCCAGATACAGCGGGTAAAGTGTCGGCAAGTCCACCAAACGAGTACTCCCCTGCGTGCTCATCTGCACGAGCAAGTACTTTGCTGACTTGAGTACAACCAGCACCTCTGGGTTTCAGCACATCTTCAAAATTGCCTTCACCGGTGAAAGGCCACAAGTTGTCATCAAAATCTTTCTCAAGTGACGACTCGATCCAGCTAGTTTTGCTCTCGAATTGCATTGTGCTGGTGTGCTTCCAAGAATCAATAATGAGGGGAGGGAGCATGGATCCCGGTAGAATCGAGCAGCTTCCAATCAATCATTTTACGACCAACTGGGAGTGTTTCTCGGAAACGCGCATTGTTCGCAACCTTGAAATTGAAGTACTTCAAGTACGATTTTGATAGAGTTTTTCGTGGCGAAGAGGGAGATTGACAAATACAAAGAGGGTAACGCGGAAATTGAAGGGGGTACATGTATAATACTTGTTGATTTTCCACTTATTTGGGGTCGATAGGAACGAAGTAGCGCTGACTCAAATTGTCCGCATCCGAGAAAAACAAACTCGAGCACACCGCGCGAGGGACTTGAAACCGGTGAAGCCCGCAATATTTGCTGATCGCTAAAATATCCACGACTTGCTTGCTATTCACATAGAATTAGTTATACTGGGAATACCGCGGTACTGCGTGCGCGTAAGCGTAACCTCAGTCAACTTTCAAGCAACTTTCATTAACATTCGTGCAACCTGGTAATCGGCAGTAGCACTGCTACTAGCAGCGCAACATGAAAGAAATGGACGGTATCGGTGCAGTAGCACTGCTACTTGCATGTAGCAGAGCAGCATGATAGAAATGGACGGCATTGGTGCACTAGCACTGCTACTACCGGTAGCAGAGCAGCATCATAGCAATGGACGCATCGGCGCAGTAGCACTGCTACTAACGTTAGCAGAGCCCGATTGGTCGCATGCAAAGGCGCTGCTTATATTAAGTATTAAGAAAATTGGTATTCCCAGTCTAAGTCGCAGACGCCCTAGTGGTGACAGGTTGATATGTAAAACCGGACAGCGAAACGAGTTCAGCAACGCTGATTCGATTTGTCCGCATCTGATAAAAAAATACTCAAGTATGCTCGAGCACACACAAACTCCAGTGAGAGTTGAAAACCGGTGAAATCCGCAATGCTAGTCGCTTGCTAAAATATTCCCGACTTGCTTGCTACTCACGTCGAATTGGAATTTCGAATTCAAGAGATGCGTACGATCACAACCATTTATTGTTGGGTTTTACACTGGACAATGACTCACTGGCTGTCTGACTGATCAACTTGCTGACGCCCTACAACGCTTCGCCTTCTTCTCCAAGCTTAATAGTTGTAGCCGTGACTGTGGTGTCGATGCTTGTCGTGGTCGTTCTTGCAGCCATCAAAGCCATACTTGTCGCCGTAGCCATAGGGCTGGCCATAGTAGCCGCCATAGCCGTAGCTGTAGGGCTGGCCCAATCCGTACACGTAAGCATAGTTGTACACGCTGGGGTCGTAGCCGTAGTAGCCTCCACCATAGCCGTAGCCGAAATCGTTGCCGGACTTGCCGTAGCTGTACACGTTGAAGTCGTTGCCGTAGCTCGGGTACCACCCGTCATAGCCATAACCATAGTCGTCGTTGCCTTTGCCGTAGTCATCATCATGACCGTGGTCGTCACAGTCCTCGTCCTTCTTGTTGTAGTGCTCTTGGTGCTCGTGACCTTCGTGTGCACCGGCAGATTCCGTGCTGCTTTCGACGGTCGTCGACTCGATCGGAGCTGACGTCGGCTTTTGGTCGTCGGCCTTCACGACAGCTTGGCCCAATGCCGCGACGACGATCACAGTGACAGCGAACTTCGACACCTTCATGATTTAGTTTGAGGGGTTACTGGGTTGAGAGTGTTATCCCGAGAACGAGTTGCTTGGTTGCTGGAGAATGGCAGAATGAACAAAAACTAAAGGAAGAGTTTCTAATGTAGGCATACGTGCCTTTGAAGATTGATAGACTCGATGCAATTTGCCTTCAATCGTCATTGGGACAAATGAACGCCGAAAGATTGATATCAACATTTCGATGATTGACGAGAGCGAGAAGAAACTTTATGAGATGGATACTCGAATTTCTCACCCGAAAGCTGGTATTATACGGTGGTAAACGTTATTGTTCTCCTCGTGTTGGATGTACAATGGAATTTTGGGGTTAACTTTTGGGATGGTAAAAATGCTGCCAACGCGTTTGTACTTACTTAAGTACCAAATGTATGCCAAAATGCCATTCTATTCCACCCACCCACCCACACCTAAAAAGAAATCACCCATCTACAGTTCTCCATAGTTTTTAAAACAACGCTGATCTTGCGGAGCCTCGTCAAATTACGTGATTGACTTTTTTCGGAACTCGCTCGAGAAGATAACGAAGAAAGCAAAATGCTAAAGATGATGCCGTAAATGCAATTGCAAAGCTACATTCACTTCTGCTTACCACCTCGCTGAATCATTAGAATGCATTGTACTTCATAGTACTTCCAACTAGAAAAAAAATATCATTCGTCGAGACGAGTGCGCTTCTTCGCCCCGTTGTCACCGCTTGAGTTGTCGTAACGATCCACCAGGCGACGCAGTTCCTTCCTGTAGAGCACCAAATCGCTCTGCTGCTTCAAGAACCAATCGCGAGTTTTCGTGATCGTCACGAAAGCTTCCCCCTCCTTCCCCTGAACTTCCATCTCAAACGAACATTTCGTTTGCTTCTCATTCATCCATTTGGCCGCGTACTTCCCCGCCTCCTGGAGATTATCAAACTTTTTCGTTTCTTTCGTGTCCATGGACTCTTCCGGGCCTTGCAGGAACGACTGTATCTCAGCATTGTCAGGAAACTCCGCCTCGCGCATCTCCCACGAAAATGGTTTCTCCAAAACTTCAATTTGATCTTTCAGCCACTTGATCCTTTTCGGAACGACAGACACCACGACAGCAGCTTTCTCATCTTCTGCATCGGCACTGCTCACGTACTGGGAGAGGTACTGGATGGAAGGTCCGAGCAGACCGGGGTCTGCATTCTTGAGCCTATTCGCCATAGTATCAAACAAGGTTTTGTCCGCACAGTCGATAGCCACCTTCCACAGCAAGCCAATGTAGCTCGACACGAACAGCTCTTCATCCTTGATTGAAGCCGTCTGCTTACCAGCCATGTCATACAGTGCCTTCTGAGCTGCACCACCGTCGAGACCGACGGCGACGCGAAGTATCAATTCCAATGTCGACAATCCACCCTCATCGACACTATCACGCAATTTCTTCGAAACAGCGTCGCCGATTTGATCCCAGTCATACGCGCGCAAAATCTTCGTAAATGAAGGGACCAAAGCTTCATTCCCTTCGATATACCCAAGAGCCCCGCAGTAATCTTTGAAGAACAAACTCACCACGGACGGATCACCGACGTCAACGAGAAGGTCACAAACCACCTCAAGAAACTTCATGGACAACGTGTACCGATCTTCCCCATATTCCCTGTAACGGTTGTCGTCTTTTAGTCTGATAGTGGCGCGGCCAAACAAAGTGCGAAGTGCGGCACCATCCACCGGTTTGTGGTCACGCATTGCGTCCGCAGCGATATCAATTGGCATATATCTCAATGCCTTCTCCACATGATCTGCCATTCGCCAAGCGACAATCGCGTATCTCGCGTACGTAGTAATTTGAGTAGAACCTGCATTTCCGGTGTATCCGCCTTCTTTAGTTCGAATCCCATACCTCCACCAGAGCTCCTCAAACGTTTCATGGCCAGGATTGAGCAGATTGAGCTTCTCTTTCACACCTCTGACTTTGCCGAGTTCTTCTCCTGTCAGTGAGTACCAAGTAATCGACTCGCGGTGTCCTTCTTTCGTGTTAAAACCACCACCATCGTTGTAGTATCTGACATCATGCACCAATTGAGCAATAAAAAAACGTAGCTTCTTTTCAGGAGCAACGAGTGCATTGGCTTCTTCAAGGGCGTGGAATCTCGCCCGGTCGATACCTTTAAACGCACCAGATCCAAGATTCATAATACTGTTCATGGTGTACTCATGATCCAATAACAGCGCAAAAGAATCATCTTCGTCGTCTTTGACAACACCATCCTTGTCATCGTCACCTCCGTCGTCTTTCTTCTCCTTCTTGTTTTTTACATCATTAGCGTTTGCAGGTTGCTCGGTCTTTCTGTCTGCTCCCCCGTTCTCGTTCTTGTTCTGATCGTCCCCCATGCTTGAAATTGCTTGTGCCAAATCTTCGTTCAAAAGCTTGTACTCCTTCCTTTCCAAGTGACGCATCGTCACCGGCAGACAGATCGAGTACACCAGAGCGAGCCGAAACCCTTTTGTCACTTTCTCCAACGCATGTTCGGCATCTGCATAGTGCACAGCGTAATGCGGGGCGTAAGCCGCACTACCGTCGGCTTTGCCGAAATCGTGTCGGTATGCCAGCTTTCCATCTCGATACACGACCAGGTCACCTCCTTCGTGCACACTTGGCGGCTGCACCACCAAGGTCGCAATCATCCCGTCTTCTTTCTCCGTGTCCTGGTGCTTCACGAAGTGGCCTCCTTCCCCGTACACCAGCAACTTGTACAAGACACACTCCAGCGGCACGTCGGCGTAGCCCAAGCGGTCCGCAATCACCTTCCGTAGCTTGTCGATACCAGCTTGCCACAACGGGTTCTTGAACTGGACCAAGTTCGCTTCCAGTTGCCAGCTCTTGCGAACGTTCTCGTCCATCTTCGTGTCCAAGTTGTGGCCGAAGGGAGACTTCTTACACACTGCGATCAACTTTTCAGCTTGTTCAGTGCACAATGGCGTATGAATCGAGCCCACGCCATCCACAAACAGCCCAGACACAGCGGGTAAAGTGTCTGCAAGCCCACCAAACGAGTACTCCCCTGCGTGCTCATCTGCACGAGCAAGGACTTTGCTGACTTGAGTACAACCAGCCCCTCTGGGTTTCAGCACATCTTCAAAGTTGCCTTCACCGGTAAAAGGCCACAAGTTGTCATCAAAATCTTGCTCAAGTGACGATGACTCCATTCAGCTAGTTTGCTTCCGAAGAAAAAAAAAGAATCAAAAATGAGAAGAGAGAAGGGGGGGGGGGGGGGGGGGGCGGTAGAATCGAGCAGCTTCCAATCAATCATTCATTTTACAACCAACTGGGAGTGTTTCTCGGAAACGCGCATTGTTCGCAACCTTGACATTGAAGTACTTCAAGTACGATTTTGATAGAATTCTCTGAAATTTATTTCAGAGCTAAGGAGGGATCCGAGTGGACGTCCTATTCCTCAATAACACGATGACCTGGTAATTTATGGGTGATAGGTGGTATTAGTTCATAGAGGTCTCGTGGAAAAACCATGTAAGTACTCTACAGTTACTTTCATGAATCATAATACCCTCTGAATTTGATAAATTACTGGGATGTTGCTTGTAACGTCCACCTCGTCTAGGTGCGACTTTTGGAGGTTGCGCGAAGGGATCATACGGGATCCGAGTGGACGTCCTATTCCTCAATAACACGATGACCTGGTAATTTATGGGTGATATGTGGTATTAGTTCATAGAGGTCTCGTGGAAAAACCATATAAGTACTCTACAGTTACTTTCATGAATCATAATACCCTCTGAATTTTTGATAAATTACTGGGATGTTGCTTGTAACGTCCACCTCGTCTAGGTGCGACTTTTGGAGGTTGCGCGAAGGGATCATACGTTGTGCCAATATCTGGAGCACTTCTTAAATGGCGGCACGTGTGGACAATCCAACGCATAGGATAATTTATATTTTGGTTAGTTTTACTAAGATAGCAAGTACTGATATGGTTTGCTGCTACTTCGTTCACGTTATGCGTCCCTCCACCAAAGTGCATTTATATCTGGTTTGGGTCTATACTTGCATTTGAAACACAGTGGAGCGATTCCCGCAGCCAAAATCCTAGACCTAGATTCCAGACCCAATAAGAAATGTGCAGAAAAGGGGCGGGAACAAACGCCTGAGCCAATCAAAAGTCTGTGCGAGGGGGGTACCCCCTCCGCCAGATCTTATTTGGGGGAACAGACTTGTAACAGACTGCTGCGGGAATCGCTCCAGTGACTGGCACGATGCAGATGGTGCGGCTGCGAAGCAGGCGCACCAGATGCTCCTCTTGGTCAATGGTATGTGAACACGAAGAAAGGTAAAACCACTGGCGATGGTAGAGAAAAAAATGTAGTATCATGGACAACAAAGAATACAGTTTCTAGCAATTTTCCAAATTTCAGAGCTTCTTCGTGCGAGGCGCGACTTTGTTTTTCGTGGCGAAGAGACAAAACAAAGTCGTGCGGGGCACGACGAAGCTCTGAAATTTAGGTACAGTATAACGTTTAAAGGTAGAGATGACGCGGCACACTTCGTAACCGAAGTCACTACCAGTACTACTACTAATGTACCCATGTCGCTGTCTAGCATAAGCTTGTTTTCCCCCATGCGTCTTAGTTCCTAGGTTTTACTTTTTCTGTGCACTCTTCCGGAGAACCGCTCCGGATCACCTATTATAATAGTATTCTTTCAGCTGAAGGCTGAATGCACAAGGGTTCGGGGGCATTTCTAAGGCGACACATTTTGATTTATTGAGATTCTTGCAGCGCGTTCACACTTTCGCGGCGGTTTTAAGCCGCGCGCTCTTGCCTTTAGTATGCCTCGCGCTCTCATCGGGCCCGAGCCAAGGATTGGTAGTTGACTCCAGAATACCGGGGGAGTCGCCACTGGCGATAGTACTGTAGTGATAATATCACTACTAATAGTTGGTTGAAGTGCAATCTGTACGCGCGTAGATCAGACCCGGAGTATAATAATGGTCGATAGTCGATATAAGTTGCAGCACGCAGCAGCGTTTCGTTGTTTCTCAAGTCGCTCTTGACGTAGCGTGGCAGCTAAACGCCGCGCTAGCCAACCGAGAAACGTGGCTCTGGATTACAACCGCTGCATTGTACACGCACCTCGCTTGATATCGACGAAATGCGCGTTGAATTCGGACTGCACATTCTCCCACTTCCGTAAGTAATATATAGAGTTTCCCGCGAAATCGTAGGCGTTTTGGCTTAGGGTGCGTTCGGTAGCACGCAATTTGCAATGTTTTGCAAATTTTCGCCTATTTTTTACACACAATTTCGATTCGCGATATCAAGCCAAATCGAGTCTTGTTCGGTCAACCAATATCGTGTTTGATATTCTATTTCGTACATCGCCGAATTTGGCGATGCTTCCTGATAGATTTGCAATATTGGGCGTGTGTCCTCGCAAACCTTATCCGACTGACAGGGGCAACATCCTTCCTGTCTTATGAATTTAACTTTGCGGCCGAAGGTCAATCGCAAATTTCTTTCGTCCTGAGCAATGGGGGGGGGGGGGGGGGGTGTTTGGGATGAAGAAGCAGGAGGGGCATTTGTCCAAGTTGTACTTTCGGAGGCTCGCAAACTGGGGCTTGTTGAGGCTGGATTCAAAAAACAGACGTGGACTTGTATTCTGAATCGGCTGAATCAGGTAGTTCAGCAGGCGTTCACAAAAACGCAGTTGCAGAGCCGGCTACAACAACTGAAAAAGAAGTACGTAGTCTATACTCGGCTGATAAGCAACAGTGGCTTTGGTATATGTCCGAGAACAGGGGGACCGACAGCTCCAGACTCAGTCTGGAACGAGTATTTGCTAAAGCATGCTGAGGCAAAGCAGTTTCGTGAAAAAACATTGCAGTTCTACGACGAGCTCCACGAGATTTTCGGTGGTGTCATTGCTTCAGGACGTCACGCTCAATCCTCGACGGTGAGCGTTGCTGAGGACAATTCGGACAACGGCAGTTCGCCACTATGGAGTCCAATACCTGTAAGCCGCCAGTTCAACACGGCTCCCAGTCCTCCAGGCTCTTCAGGTCCTCCGGGTCGCTCAGGTGTTCCGAGTACTCCAGGTCCTCCGGGTCGTCCGGGTGCTCCAAGTACTCCAGGTTCTCTAGACCATCCGGGTGTTCCAAGTACTCCAGGTAATCCGGGTACCCCAAGTACCCCAAGTACTCCGGGTCGTCGGGTTGCTTCAGGTCGTTCGGATTGTCCGGGTGGTCCGGGTACTCCAAGTACTGCAAGTACTTCAGGGCGTCCGAGTGCTTCAGGTCGTTCGGAATGTCCGGGTGGTCCGGGTACTCCAAGTACTGCAAGTACTTCAGGTCGTCCGGGTTCATCAAGCCGTTCAGGACGTTCGGATGGTCCGGGTACTCCTGATCACTCGGAACTCCCGGGTCATCTAGATGCTCCAACTATCTCAAGTACACCGGATTCCCCCAGCCAAACCACGGCACTAGGTCGCCGCCGCCGAACAAGTGGAGAGCGCATTTCGTACGCTCTCGAGAAACTCGTCGAGCATCAGGGTCGTCGTGTCCGACAACGAGCTCGATCACAAGTACAGATAGCGATCTCGAGTTTTATTGCAGATCACAGCACGGGGATGAGTGCTGCAGAGCGTGTTTGCTACGTCAACTACTTCGTGGCGAATCCAATTGCCGCAGACGCGTTCAATGTACTTGACGACGATACGAAAGCCGCGTATCTAACAAGTTTAGCACTCTAGAAGAGGTAATGCTACATGCAGGGAAATGCATTTTATGCTGAGTGTGTTTTTATTATAGCACTGCACTATTATCTCTGCCAGCTAGATAAACTTTGTAATCTGTCCACATTTGCTGTGCAATTTCGTCTCGAAATCTGATAGCGTCAATTGTCTCGATCTCATTAACAATCTCTTCATCTTGGGTGTCATTATCATCAGCAACTCGTATGGGATCAGGTCGATCCAGATAGCCCAGTGGTTCTCTAACACTGCGAATAAAATTGTGTACCACAGCTGCACCAAGAACAAGTTTAACTTGTGTGTCGAATTGGTAGGGTAGCATTGATGCTAATAGCGGAAATTTCTTTTTTACGTGGCGAAGAGACAAAACAAAGTCGTGCGGGGCACGACGAAGCTCTGAAATTTAGGTACAGTATAACGTTTAAAGGTAGAGATGACGCGGCACACTTCGTAACCGAAGTCACTACCAGTACTACTACTAATGTACCCATGTCGCTGTCTAGCATAAGCTTGTTTTCCTCCATGCGTCTTAGTTCCTAGGTTTTACTTTTTCTGTGCACTCTTCCGGAGAACCGCTCCGGATCACCTATTATAATAGTATTCTTTCAGCTGAAGGCTGAATGCACAAGGGTTCGGGGGCATTTCTAAGGCGACACATTTTGATTTATTGAGATTCTTGCAGCGCGTTCACACTTTCGCAGCGGTTTTAAGCCGCGCGCTCTTGCCTTTAGTATGCCTCGCGCTCTCATCGGGCCCGAGCCAAGGATTGGTAGTTGACTCCAGAATACCGGGGGAGTCGCCACTGGCGATAGTACTGTAGTGATAATATCACTACTAATAGTTGGTTGAAGTGCAATCTGTACGCGCGTAGATCAGACCCGGAGTATAATAATGGTCGATAGTCGATATAAGTTGCAGCACGCAGCAGCGTTTCGTTGTTTCTCAAGTCGCTCTTGACGTAGCGTGGCAGCTAAACGCCGCGCTAGCCAACCGAGAAACGTGGCTCTGGATTACAACCGCTGCATTGTACACGCACCTCGCTTGATATCGACGAAATGCGCGTTGAATTCGGACTGCACATTCTCCCACTTCCGTAAGTAATATATAGAGTTTCCCGCGAAATCGTAGGCGTTTTGGCTTAGGGTGCGTTCGGTAGCACGCAATTTGCAATGTTTTGCAAATTTTCGCCTATTTTTTACACACAATTTCGATTCGCGATATCAAGCCAAATCGAGTCTTGTTCGGTCAACCAATATCGTGTTTGATATTCTATTTCGTACATCGCCGAATTTGGCGATGCTTCCTGATAGATTTGCAATATTGGGCGTGTGTCCTCGCAAACCTTATCCGACTGACAGGGGCAACATCCTTCCTGTCTTATGAATTTAACTTTGCGGCCGAAGGTCAATCGCAAATTTCTTTCGTCCTGAGCAATGGGGGGGGGGGGGGGGGGGTGTTTGGGATGAAGAAGCAGGAGGGGCATTTGTCCAAGTTGTACTTTCGGAGGCTCGCAAACTGGGGCTTGTTGAGGCTGGATTCAAAAAACAGACGTGGACTTGTATTCTGAATCGGCTGAATCAGGTAGTTCAGCAGGCGTTCACAAAAACGCAGTTGCAGAGCCGGCTACAACAACTGAAAAAGAAGTACGTAGTCTATACTCGGCTGATAAGCAACAGTGGCTTTGGTATATGTCCGAGAACAGGGGGACCGACAGCTCCAGACTCAGTCTGGAACGAGTATTTGCTAAAGCATGCTGAGGCAAAGCAGTTTCGTGAAAAAACATTGCAGTTCTACGACGAGCTCCACGAGATTTTCGGTGGTGTCATTGCTTCAGGACGTCACGCTCAATCCTCGACGGTGAGCGTTGCTGAGGACAATTCGGACAACGGCAGTTCGCCACTATGGAGTCCAATACCTGTAAGCCGCCAGTTCAACACGGCTCCCAGTCCTCCAGGCTCTTCAGGTCCTCCGGGTCGCTCAGGTGTTCCGAGTACTCCAGGTCCTCCGGGTCGTCCGGGTGCTCCAAGTACTCCAGGTTCTCTAGACCATCCGGGTGTTCCAAGTACTCCAGGTAATCCGGGTACCCCAAGTACCCCAAGTACTCCGGGTCGTCGGGTTGCTTCAGGTCGTTCGGATTGTCCGGGTGGTCCGGGTACTCCAAGTACTGCAAGTACTTCAGGGCGTCCGAGTGCTTCAGGTCGTTCGGAATGTCCGGGTGGTCCGGGTACTCCAAGTACTGCAAGTACTTCAGGTCGTCCGGGTTCATCAAGCCGTTCAGGACGTTCGGATGGTCCGGGTACTCCTGATCACTCGGAACTCCCGGGTCATCTAGATGCTCCAACTATCTCAAGTACACCGGATTCCCCCAGCCAAACCACGGCACTAGGTCGCCGCCGCCGAACAAGTGGAGAGCGCATTTCGTACGCTCTCGAGAAACTCGTCGAACATCAGGGTCGTCGTGTCCGACAACGAGCTCGATCACAAGTACAGATAGCGATCTCGAGTTTTATTGCAGATCACAGCACGGGGATGAGTGCTGCAGAGCGTGTTTGCTACGTCAACTACTTCGTGGCGAATCCAATTGCCGCAGACGCGTTCAATGTACTTGACGACGATACGAAAGCCGCGTATCTAACAAGTTTAGCACTCTAGAAGAGGTAATGCTACATGCAGGGAAATGCATTTTATGCTGAGTGTGTTTTTATTATAGCACTACACTATTATCTCTGCCAGCTAGATAAACTTTGTAATCTGTCCACATTTGCTGTGCAATTTCGTCTCGAAATCTGATAGCGTCAATTGTCTCGATCTCATTAACAATCTCTTCATCTTGGGTGTCATTATCATCAGCAACTCGTATGGGATCAGGTCGATCCAGATAGCCCAGTGGTTCTCTAACACTGCGAATAAAATTGTGTACCACAGCTGCACCAAGAACAAGTTTAACTTGTGTGTCGAATTGGTAGGGTAGCATTGATGCTAATAGCGGAAATTTCTTTTTTACGTGGCGAAGAGACAAAACAAAGTCGTGCGGGGCACGACGAAGCTCTGAAATTTAGGTACAGTATAACGTTTAAAGGTAGAGATGACGCGGCACACTTCGTAACCGAAGTCACTACCAGTACTACTACTAATGTACCCATGTCGCTGTCTAGCATAAGCTTGTTTTCCTCCATGCGTCTTAGTTCCTAGGTTTTACTTTTTCTGTGCACTCTTCCGGAGAACCGCTCCGGATCACCTATTATAATAGTATTCTTTCAGCTGAAGGCTGAATGCACAAGGGTTCGGGGGCATTTCTAAGGCGACACATTTTGATTTATTGAGATTCTTGCAGCGCGTTCACACTTTCGCAGCGGTTTTAAGCCGCGCGCTCTTGCCTTTAGTATGCCTCGCGCTCTCATCGGGCCCGAGCCAAGGATTGGTAGTTGACTCCAGAATACCGGGGGAGTCGCCACTGGCGATAGTACTGTAGTGATAATATCACTACTAATAGTTGGTTGAAGTGCAATCTGTACGCGCGTAGATCAGACCCGGAGTATAATAATGGTCGATAGTCGATATAAGTTGCAGCACGCAGCAGCGTTTCGTTGTTTCTCAAGTCGCTCTTGACGTAGCGTGGCAGCTAAACGCCGCGCTAGCCAACCGAGAAACGTGGCTCTGGATTACAACCGCTGCATTGTACACGCACCTCGCTTGATATCGACGAAATGCGCGTTGAATTCGGACTGCACATTCTCCCACTTCCGTAAGTAATATATAGAGTTTCCCGCGAAATCGTAGGCGTTTTGGCTTAGGGTGCGTTCGGTAGCACGCAATTTGCAATGTTTTGCAAATTTTCGCCTATTTTTTACACACAATTTCGATTCGCGATATCAAGCCAAATCGAGTCTTGTTCGGTCAACCAATATCGTGTTTGATATTCTATTTCGTACATCGCCGAATTTGGCGATGCTTCCTGATAGATTTGCAATATTGGGCGTGTGTCCTCGCAAACCTTATCCGACTGACAGGGGCAACATCCTTCCTGTCTTATGAATTTAACTTTGCGGCCGAAGGTCAATCGCAAATTTCTTTCGTCCTGAGCAATGGGGGGGGGGGGGGGGGGGGTGTTTGGGATGAAGAAGCAGGAGGGGCATTTGTCCAAGTTGTACTTTCGGAGGCTCGCAAACTGGGGCTTGTTGAGGCTGGATTCAAAAAACAGACGTGGACTTGTATTCTGAATCGGCTGAATCAGGTAGTTCAGCAGGCGTTCACAAAAACGCAGTTGCAGAGCCGGCTACAACAACTGAAAAAGAAGTACGTAGTCTATACTCGGCTGATAAGCAACAGTGGCTTTGGTATATGTCCGAGAACAGGGGGACCGACAGCTCCAGACTCAGTCTGGAACGAGTATTTGCTAAAGCATGCTGAGGCAAAGCAGTTTCGTGAAAAAACATTGCAGTTCTACGACGAGCTCCACGAGATTTTCGGTGGTGTCATTGCTTCAGGACGTCACGCTCAATCCTCGACGGTGAGCGTTGCTGAGGACAATTCGGACAACGGCAGTTCGCCACTATGGAGTCCAATACCTGTAAGCCGCCAGTTCAACACGGCTCCCAGTTGTGGTGAGGTGCGGGCAACTTCCCAGCGTCCAGAATATACCTTGAGCTAAACTTGAATCAGCAAACCCTGGGCCTAAGCTCAGGGGGTCTCAGAGTCTCAGAGTCTCAGCTGAATAACCTCAGCTGGACTCGACGAAGACTCAGTCGACACCTCCGAACTCGGACTCTTGGCCTGACGCGGCGTGTGCGCCTCCCTTGCGATCCCCTTGACGGTTCTTGCTGGGGCTACGCTTTGGGCCCAGACGTCAGCCAACCACGTCCACTTGTTCCTTGTCCAGTCGTCCTTGGATGTCCTCCAAACGAAACCTGCTCCCCGCTCAACAGGCCTTCGCTCGCACGTGTCTTGACCCGATTTGCCCCGGGGTTTTCTTTATGTAGACACAACTTCCACACGCACTTGTCTGCTTCTTCCGAGACTGCAGACCCAGTCTCCCTTGCTTCTCCTCTTCCTCCAGGCGGCTCCAGCTGAGAGCCGCGTACACAGGTCTTCACTCGCCCCCCGACCTAGGGTGGCTCCGAGAGTTGGCTCCGCTGAGCCGGTCTTGATCCAGGGTTCTCGCCTCTGCGCCCTGGGACTTCCTTGCGGCACTCAGGCTGAGCGCCGCGTACACAGGTCTTCACTCGCCCCCCGACCTAGGGTGGCTCCGAGAATTGGCTCGGGATGAGCCTGTCTTGATCCAGGGTTCTCGCCTCTGCGCCCTGGGACTTCCGCGCACCACGTCTTGACGTAGACGAAACGGCCGAGCGGGGAACCACTATCCCAGGCTCAGCGCCACACGATATCCCTCCAACAACACTGAGAACCACTATCCCAGATGCTGTTCTGCCTGAAACCTCAGAGTAGATCGCCTTCTACCCGAAAATATGAAATACACGTCGAGTGCAGTCGCCTAGTTCGACCTGTCGCTGTGTAATGAAATGAAATAGCCAAATGAGTACCCCTTCACACCGAGGTACACCCACAAGGACTATATGGGGCTTGAGTTTTGGTTGAGTCTCTTCTCAGACACCCTCTTCCACAGCCACACTCTTAGCACTGCGGTCTTCGGGGCAAATTCGATTCTGATTAATACTTTACATGTGCAAACAAAGACCTATCAAGGGGGGGCGCTCGACTTCCTTCGGAGCGCACCCAAACAAAGACAGAAAGATATTATGGCGAGCGGCCTGCAGTCCCTTCGGCATGCGGCTCTTCAGCGTTGTCTTGACTCTCAGGAACCTGTGGTGCTCTGAGTCCCCACTTGGATCTGAGCTCAGCGATTGGCTGGACCTCATTAAAGTCACTCGTGGCGTCAGCAATCCCGTGATCACTTGTCAGCAAACTTCTGATCACATGTCGGTAGACCCGTGATTACATGTCGGCAGACCTGTGATTATCCCACACTCCGTGCCTCTGATTGGCTGAGGGGTGCGCGTCACGGGGATGAGACAGTGCGTCACCTGGGTTCGAACATGGGTTGAGCCTGATTTATGGTCAGTCATCATTTGATGACCGCCTCTTCGCAGCGACTGTTCCCAGTGCCTCATCGCCCAGATCTCCCCTGAGCCTCTGAGCCTCTGCTGGATCACCACCTGAAGTGTCTCCAGATGTCCGCCGTTGTCATGCTGAGTCCCATGTGGACTACGAGAGACTCCGCCGAGTCTCGAAACAACTCGGAATGTCCTCCAATGTCCTCCTCTGAGAGTCAATGGGGTTTTGCTGAGAGTCCGATGGCTCAGCGAACAAGTATTCCCGCTGAGCTACCAGTCATAGCGGGGACGAGTCGGCAGTTACAGATGTCACACGACAGCTGGTCATATTTCCACCAACCACCGCCCATTTTGATGGGTGCGGAGGGGGTACGGCGGCCGAGCGAAAGGTCTGCTGGGCCTGAGATTCGAGCGTACCTCGTCACAACCGTCCCTTATGAGACCCGGGGTCAACGAGTTCAACTGCGACTTGATCTCGGCTCTCATAATCGAGGATGCCGTCAATCGCCCCGTCCCGGCCCCGTCAACTTTTGCCGAATTTGTGGGTCGTTCTCCCTCAACACTCAGTGGCTCCTCGGCCCAGACTACAACCACTCTTGCAGTTCGTCCGAAACGAAGCCACACTCATGCCAGACGACCTCGCCGCTGCTACGCAGCTTCCTGCTTCCTCTTCCGGCGACGGTGGACTATCATCAGCGTCGCAAGGCACTCCTGCGGCTCTCGCAACACCCACTCAAGCCACTACCGCCTCGGGGACCGCGCAAGGTGGCGCCAGCAGTCTTGCGACAGCGTCTACGGGCATGGGCAGCTCCACTAGCATACCCACTACGTCCAACGCGCCTGCGGCGACTTCCAGCAGCACGACCACCACTACTTCGGGTCCCAGCGACCTCGATGTTACGTCGGGAGCGGCGGGAACGTCCCTCACACTGCCGGCGGCCACCAGTACGCTTCTGGCGGTGTCAGGGACTTCCACACCGCTCACTCCGATGCCTGCCGCGCTGCTGCAGTTGGCAGCAGCTGCCGGGGGAAGCGCTGCCAGCTCGCTCGTCACTTCCACGCTGCAGTCCGCCTCCACGGTGCAATATACACCTGCGTTGGGCGTCTTGACACGACCCGTGCCTAGACTTGGAGCGGGGGTGCTGCCGGCACCTTCGGTCGCCCAGGTGCCGGCCTCGATTTATGACATTCGGCGTGGGGAGACCTTGGTGGGCATGCCAGACGGCCTTGCTCACTCCGTCCCTGTTCCTCACTTCTCAGAAGAGGAGTTGGCTCGACTGCATGCTCTCGGCAGCGCCAACGCTGAGCTTCTCCAAGCGAATCCGCTTCGACCCGTCAATTTCTCTGACGCACACGTCCGCCTGGCTGCCGAGCGGTAGATGCTAGCGTTGGTTCGCTGCTACGGCGTGGAAGGCTTCGCTGCTCGGGTCATGAACACCACGCGCCTGCTGCAGCTGGCCACCCAACTCATCTTGGCTTTGGAGGCTCAGCCAACCACCCAGGCTGACTCTCGGGCGCTGATCTCCATGCTCCGAACTGAGTGTGCTGGCCTCGTGAGCGCGTTATCTAAAGAGCGGGACGCGCATGCTGCTACGTCCCAGTCTCTGGCGGATGAACGCGCTCAATCCCAGCAACAGGCGTCAGCCACTGCTACGCTGGCCAAGGCCGATGCTCTGACGTCCGAGGTGAATAAGCTGAGGAGCGTGGCCGGTCGACTCAGCTCGGAGAAGTCCGACCTGCAAGATCAACTCTTGACGGTCACGAACAACTTCGCTGAGCTGCAGCGAAAGCACGACGCCAATCTTCGCCATGTTGGAGACTTGGAAGCTCGGTTGGCGTCAACTAACGCCTTCTCGCCGGACGGACTGATGGACTTCATTGCTGGGGGCACGACGTTGGGGGGTCACTGGAAGCGACTTCACCAACTGCTGCGACTCTATCGCGACGGGTCTCCAATTCCTTCAGCTTTTCGGACCTCCATCCAAGTCTCAGCTAGAGATGAAGACACGGATGACGTTGGCCCATATGTGTTGCAGGCTGATTCTCGATCCAGCTCACGCTCTGCTGGCTCCCAGTCTTCGGCTCCGACTACTCCAAAAGCCGCTCAACCTGCAACGCCTCCTTCGGCTTCGTCGACAACTCCCAAGCCCACCATCTCCTTTCGAGATAAGCCTGTTCGTCAGGCGAGACGGCTGTCTTTGACCGGGTCGCCGCCAAAAAGCAGTCCTTCTCGGAGTGCGGGAGCAAGTCAACCTAATCCTGCTCCGATCGATCTAACCGGATCTGCGCCCAGCACGCCCCGTGGGACGCGCTTGATGCGATTGTCGGACCGATTGAGGCTACAACTTCGGCCAAGCGTCCTCCGTCAATTGAAAGTCAGGGCGTTGAAACGGTCTCCGGATCAAGTATCATTGGTTTGCGCTCAACGAGCAGTTCCTGCTCCGTTCTCATGGAACAAGATTCGGGCTGATATCCGAGAGCTCCTGCTTGCTGGCGAGTCGTTCTGGGACTCTATAGCCGAGGCTCGGAAAAATCACATGCTTCATGACCGGTTTGGGAAGCGGGCGCTGGTGGATATGTTGGTCTCGGCAACCTACTGGCAAGCTGTGGATCGGACTCCGTGGATGAACTTTGTCCCGGAGGTGTATTTCCACGCTGCTCAAGAAAAGCTTGAGGATCCCGCCATGACTGAGGTGCCAGAGTTGTGGGAGCCATTGCCCATAAAACCAGCTCTCCCGATAGCAGTCTGAGCTGGCTCCACTCGTCTGATGACGATGAGGACGACGACAAGTTTGACCAAACATACCACGGCAAAAGCAACACGCCTTCAGGTTCAGCGTCGGCTGGTTCCAAGTCAAGTGCCAGTAACAAACGTCCGAGGGAGTCCAGCTCAGCTGGCAAGGGTTCAGCCACAAAGGTGGCCAAGACTTCGGCTCAGAGCTCAGCGGGATCTACCAGTCGTCCTAAAGCCAAGCTCCCAGCTCCTCTTCCTGACGACGGCATGATTGAACCGCCCAAGAAATGAAGTTGGTGTCACTATGGAATCAAGGTACAAGCTCTCAACCACCAGACTGTGGGTTTTCCCAGTTACATGCCCGTCCAACCGCTTTTGCAGCATCTCCACATCCGCTGGGTCCCCATCGAGTATTGGGAAGTGATTCAGACGTGCCCGTGGGACGACATGTGGCAGCGCCGGATTTCGACTATGATCTTCTTCAAATTCAGCGAGATGTACCCGGAGATGGTGGATGCAATCGAGCTCGTCTTGGACTTCATGAGTCGCTGGCGCCGTGAATACTGGGAACGATACCACTGGGTGACCATGGATCCTGATTTCGACTATTACGCCACTCCCAAGCTCCGAGCTATCCCTGAGCTTTCGGACATGTATCGTGACCGGAAAGACCGCCACTCCGATTTCGACACCAATCGAAAGAAAATGATGGCGGAAATGCAGAAGACGCCGGGCTACAATGATCGGATTTGGTTTGAGCCGGGATTGTGGGTGGTCCCTCAGAACCCCTGCTATTGGATCACTCGGGACCCCAAGCTCCAGATCTCTCTCCAAGATCAGCTTGCTACGATCGACAAGTTGGAGCCAGCCCGGACTCAGTGGGTCACTCGCCAGTCTGAGGACGCGTTTCTGAAGTTGGCTCCAGCTCTGTTGCGTAACCAGTTGCTGAGTGAGACTGAGCAGCTTGACAACCTGCTCCTCCCCAGTTCCAAGTACGACGAAGACACTTTGGCGGCTGTGCTGACTGCGGTCAGCAAGAAGAAAAGGAAGTGAACTCCGGTCGTTGTCCAAGTCGCTTTCATAACTGCACTTGTTGCATGGTAATACATTTTAATTTCCTTGCTTTCAGTGTGGTCTTGAATTTCATCTCATACAACTCGTTCTTCTCTCCTTCCTTTCTGGTGCGCAACCTCCACTCTCAGACCATCCACTTACTCTCTGACAATACAGACTTTTACAAATAACTTCTCATGCAAAACACCACACACACGCGCACACTTCTCCTTTATTTCCACTTGAGTTTCGCTACTGAGCTTCAGGCTCAGGTAGCTCATCCCCAGCTTGCATAGCGCGGAAACGTGCTTGTGCTTTGGCGCTTTGATTGAAATCGTACAGTAATGCTCCACAATTCAGCTGAGTCATGGGTAGCCAGTCTAGCTCAGAGTATCCTTTCCATTTCACCAGATACTCTCGGACTCGTTTCGAAGTGCGAGTCCGCTTAACCCAGCGGACATCTTGGATGCTCTCAACCTCGTATTCACTCTGAGCTTCATCGGGACTGTCCACATCTTCGGCCAGAAGAGCCGCGTCGAAATCGTCTTCTTCGGCCACTTCTATCTCCTCGGTCGGGCGATCTGGGAACAAAGCTCTCGGTTTCAGCCTACTCACATGCACCCAGGGATGCAACTTATACCCCGAGCCTTCAATCTTCAGCTTACACCTGAAATCATCCGACGTTTCCAAGATGCGGAACGGCCCATGCCATAGATGAGCGAACTTCTTGGTCAAACCAGGTTGGACTCGAGCTAGATACAGCCAGACTGCGTCGCCAACCGCGAAACCCTTCTTGAGCCTTTCAGACAGCTCTTGCCAGATCTTAGTCTGAGCCTCGGAGCGTTTAGCTTTAGCCTGAGCTTGCAGATCTTTTGCCCAAGCCTGAGCGTACTCATACTGGCGCTGAACTCCTCGACGCCACTCGTAAGCGGTCTTCTGGTCTAGGCCAGTCGGTCGAGGGCCAAGCATAGCTGATACCGTACTCTGAGGGTCCCAACCATGAACTAAGTAGAACGGAGTATCGAGACGAGTGGCATCGAAAGACGTGTTCAACGCCCACATCAATTTCTCCACCTGGTCGTCCCAGTCGCTCTGATCAGGCTCAGCTACATAAGCTCGGACGGCTCGGATCACTGTCTGGACTGATCTCTCTTGTTGTCCATTGGCTTGAGGTCTGTATGCTAGGGTAGCTCTCTGTCGGCTTCCCAACATCTCTCTGAATTTCGCAAACACCTCGCTCATGAATCTAGGATCGCGATCGTGGCGAATCATCTCGCTAGCACCGAAACGCTGAAATACCCTCTCCATGTAGGCTTCCGCGACCTCCTGAGCCGTAGTCGAGCTCATTGGTTTACATATTACAAAACCTGAGAACATACACTGGAACAGCAGAAGAAAAACGTTCCCGCGGTCCGATTTGGGCAGGTGAGTCACAAAATCCATGGAAACTGCCTCAAATGGTCGAGTCGCTAGAATATTTCCAGGCGATGGACCGGGATTGAGCGGAGCTCCTTTGGCAGTCACACAGTCTACACACTCTTTGACGAAACGTTCCACATCAGCGTACATTCCAGGCCAATAGTATTCTCGGCGTAGCCTTTCAAACGTCCGGGTTATGCCTTGGTGGGCCCCTTGAAAATCTTCGTGATTCAGATGCAGAAGATCAGCTTGGAGCGACCGCGGCACCACTAGTCTCAAAGTGTCCACCTGATCTCGCGGGCGACTTGGAGTGGCTCGACTCAGATAATACAAGGCTCCGCGCGAATCTAAGACGAATTGGTTTGCGATTTTAGCCACATCTTCCGCTTCAGCTGAGGACAACTCGGTTAGATTCCCTCTCAAATAGTCACGGAGCCGTTTAATCCAGAGCTCAGCCCCTTGCTGGGCCAAGATGCGACGCCACCTTTCGGCAATAGCTGTGGCCGGGGTCGCAGTTTCAGGGGAGAATCTGGATATCTCTTCTCCAGGCTCTACTTCTTCAACCTGAGACGCGTCCCTGTCTTCTTCTGCAGCTTCTTCTTCAGCTCGTGCTTGGTTTCGGGTGACTACAAATATTCTTGCGTCTGGCGACAATGGATCTACTGCTTGAGTCAGTGATTCCGGCTCCGGTATAATTTCCGATTTCATTTCAGCTGAGCTGCTGAGTCCACCTTCGATTACAAGAGGTCGTTCTCGGACTAGTTTCTCTGCGATACGGTTCAACTGTTTCAGTTGAGCCAATTCCACAGGATTATCCAGAGTAATTGCACTTCGCGCCACCAAGGTCTTCGACGTCAAATAATCAGCGGCGGCGTTGAATTCTCGTTTGACATGGACCAGCTTCACCGATTAAAAATTTCTGGCGCAACTCTTCAAACTCATTGAGTAGAATTTGGAGTCTCGGGTTCAAACACTGGATGAGCCCCTGAGCCTGTTGGATAGCAATCCGAGAATCTCCGACCATCACTACTTCCGAGATTCCTTTGGCCAAAGCCATCTTCGTCCCTTCGATCAGACCGTGATATTCAGCTTCATTCACCGTGGCGTCATCAAAATGAAAACCTCGGGCTTCGACTACATCCCACGAAGGTAATTTCCACAGGATGCAACCAGCTGAACCTCGTCGGTCCGACATCTTAGCGGCGCCATCGAAACTGAGCAGCCAACCTTCGTAGTCTGCCTCCAGCATTTCCAAACTGATAGGCGGAGCTCGGACAACTTGTCCCTTGGCTGGGATGAGATTCTCGGCCACTTGATCGAGCTTATCCCAGGGAGTAATACCAGCTCCCATGATTGCCGCCAGACCGTCTTCGTCTCGTTGGATCTTGTGGATTTCCAGCGGCCAAGGAGCCAGTCGTACCGCCCACTGTTCGCAACGCCCCTCGAGAGACCGTGACTTGAATATCCATTTCAGCACTGAGTGTCGGGTATAGACTTTGATCAGTTTCGTTCCAACCAGCATCGTATAGAACACTCGGAGAACCCGAGTCAGCGCTACCACTTCCTTTTCAGCTGGGTGATATCGAAGCTCTTGATCGTGCAACACTCTCCCTGTAAAACGAACTGGGAAGATGACTCCATCATATTCCTGGCCCAAGACCGCGCATGCAGCCCACGGGTTAGCATGAATGATGATGACGAACGGCTTCTCTGAGTCAGGATGTCTGAGCAGAGGGGTCGATACTATTTTCCGTTTCAGAACTTCGAAAGCTTCCTTAGCTCGACTGAGATCTCGGCCTGCTCGGATCTGTTCGTCCGTTAGCTCATAAAGAACCGCAGCAACAACTGGGAGATCTTCGATGAACTTGTTGTAATAATTCAAACTCCCCAAAAATGACTGCACTCCTTTTAGCGTCGACGGGAACGGCAGGTCCTTCACGCCTTTAGCAATTTTTGGCTTGGCTCGGATCCCTTCAGCTCCAATCTCATGAGACAGGTACGAAATTGTTTTCTTGCCGAATTCGCTCTTTGGCAGACTCACCGAAATTCCCCAGTGAGAAACCGACTTACACTTGGCCCAAGAAGTTGTTGCTGACTAAGCGAACACCCGTGAAAGAAGGTGTTGAATCTGGCAAGGCTGAACCTCAAGCCTCAGCATACTTGGTGGACGTACTTCCTCAGGATGATCTGACAGCGAGAGCAAGTCCGACCAGTCGTTGTGAGTCAACACGGGATGAGCAACCTCCTTCCCCGCCAAATTCGTTCGTGATAAACGAACTCCCTGAATCTCCGTGTTTGTGTGAATCCAGAAATGGAACTACTGAGACTAGAGAAGAAGGCGAAGATGACACGACCAATGACGAATCTGAGTCCGAAGTCGAGTCAAGGCAGATGGTCGGAGGAGGTATTACAGCCCAGGACGCTCAGAAGGAACTGGCCACAGTTTTCAGAACTGAGCCCGTCGATTTCGTAGCTGAACCAGTTTCCCGGCTGAGGGAGTCCCTCGCGCGATGCATGCGACTAGAAATCAATTTCTCTGACGAAGAAGAAGCGACAGTATATCTTCATGAGGGCACTGAGTTGTTGAATGATCTGAGAAATCAATTGGCCGCACTCCCCGAGTTGAAGGATCTCAGTCCAAAAGCCGATCTGACTACTGCCGACATTGGAGAATCTGGGGTGACTACTAGCGAAATGGAAGCCCAAGTCCGAGCGATTTTGGAGAAACATCACGCTAGCTTTCTAGGAGATGGTAATGCGGTTCCAGCCCCAGCCAGAGGTGTAGTCTGTGATTTGGATGTAGGAGACGCTAAGCCAGTGGCTCAGAGGTCTAGACCCATTAGACCTCAGCATCTCCGGAAGGTGTATGAACTACTCGAAAAGCTGGTCCAGACCAAGTTGGTCGAATACTCTGATTCCGATTGGGCCTCGCCGATTGTCATCGTGATGAAGAAGAACGGAGTGGACATTCGACTCTGTATTGATTATCGCCTGGTGAATCAGCTGATCAAGCTCATGCATTATCCCTTACCTTTGATTGACGACCTGTTGATTGGGTTTGAGAGCACAATGTGGTTTTTGAGCTTGGATATGGCCAGTGGGTTCTGGGCAGTGCCGATGACACTGAGAGCAAAGCATATCTCAGCTTTCATCTGCCCGCTCGGACATTTCCAGTGGACTAGGATGCCTTTCGGTTTGAAAAACGCCCCGCTGATTTATCAGCAGATGTTGGACAACTGCCTGTGGGGATTCGTACGCCTCCCAGCCTCTGAAGAAGCCCAAGTTGATGCGGATGTGTTGGAATTTTTGGGAATTCAAGTTGGAGACTCAGTCGAGGAGGATTTATCCACCCTGACTGATAGCATGACAGTATTTCAGAGGAATATTCCAGCCCCACCTCAGCTGAACCCAGTTCTGGGACGAAGCTCATATATCGATGACATTGCGTATGGAGCGGAGACGTGGGATCAGCTATGCATTGATCTGGATCGGCTTCTGTATCGCTTGAGGGGTTTCTTCCCTGGCCCGTAGATAATTGTGTTACCCACTGGTCACCTCGTCTGGCCCACTCCTGAACTTTGTCCGGCTTAGCTTGGTAATACTTGACTGGGAGGGTCACCGACCTTCCTGGCTGGAGCCATACGGACTCAGTCAGGGCCACATCTACTTCCAGCCCGACGTGGTCGATCTCAGGACCTCCGACCAACAACAATGATTCTTCATCTGGGAGCCGAACTACACCCTCACGAGCACAGATCCGAACTCCTGCAGCTACCATGAAATCCATTCCCAACAAACAATCCAAACCAGCTCCGATGTTGCCTACCCAGACGTTCATCACATAAACCACTCGGGTACCGAGCGTCAACTTGATTTTCGCTTGAGCAGTGGCATACGTCGGGACATCTCCGAACCCCATGACTCGGAGTAGGTGACCACGACTGAGCTTGAGCTTCAACCTACGTGCAAGGTCTAAGCTTATTATGCTCGTCGTAGCTCCTGTATCCAACAGGATCTGAGTTCGGTGATTGAAAATTGCTCCGTGCACCATCGCCATATCACGCTTTTCTCCAACTAAAGTATGCGTACTCCACCAACCGTAGCGTTCACCGTAGGTCAGAGCGAATTCGAGATGGTTCTCAAACTCCAGCTCCGAGCTCAGGTCATCCACTTCAGCCGTACCAGAAAAAACGCAAGCTTCATCAGATGAATTCATACATTTGGGGTTATCGTTGTGCCAACATGGAAGGGCTGGGCCCACATATGCAAATGCACACAACGCTTGGGACTTCGGCTCGTCACGTACTGGTTCCCTAACCAGCGAGCCTAGTGGTTTAACGGCGTCTCGACCTCCGAGCTGTCCAGCAGTTGCCGAATAATCTCAGGATCAATGCCTTCGAGAGACCCTCCGGCACGGATGGTCTCGCGTACAGCTTTGAGTGCCGCCCACATGTCACACAACCCCCGACGATGATACTCGCCGCACTTCGAACACGGTTGACGCCTGCAATACTGAGTGGGATGGCCTTCATCGTGACAGCGTCCACAGATGAGCTTGCTCCAGCAATTATCAGCATTGTGACGCTTGCTTCCGCATTCGCTACACTTGAACTCTTCGCGTTGGGGTGTTCCTCTCCCGTATGACGGTGTGTCCACCTTTGGTTTCCAGGCTAAACGTTCAGCGACTCGGAATATGTCCTCTTCGGTAACCGCAGCTGAGGATTTGGACTCCGTCCCTGATGAGGTCACTGTTGGGCTTGGCTGAGGCTCAGAAGTCTCAGCCCTCAGGGCGTGATGGCTCTGCTCGACCTCAAACTCCTCCTCGTATCGAGACGGATTTTTATCTGTGAAATGAGCATGTCTTTCAGCATCGCTGTCGGTATTTCCACCCTCAGCTAGGAAAGCTCGGCCCTCAGCTCGTCGTGGCTGGGGTTTGAATCTGCCGAACTGTAAATTCTGCGCTGGGCGTTTCTTCTGCTGATAATCTCGATCTTCGTGACGTTCATCCTGCCGCAGAGCTTCAATTCGTTTCAGAGTCTCTTCCAATTCACTCAGCGTATCGAAACGCTGACCTTGCAACGTCGTCCTCAGACGAGTGTCACTCAGTGCTTTGATGAAACGACGGGTATGAGCCTCTCGTTCCGTAGTTGGTCTCTCGAAAGCTATATCAGCCTTCTTGGCGGCTCGGTTGAGCCGATACAGGAACATGCGAGGGGTTTCTGAATCACGAAGCTCCATCGCATAATACCGCTCAGCTTTGGACCCGATACTTCGACACCACTCCTTCTTGAACACGTGAGACAGCTTCTTCCAATCTGAGCGAGTCGAGTTGGGGAGCTGGGCACACCAATCTTTCAAGGAACCCGAGAGTCTCATTCTTAGTTGGACGATTCGAGTCTTTTCATCCCACGGGGCCATTGTAGCGTAGTACATGAAACGTTCCCACCAATTGACACGATCATCGAGCGGTCCTCGTTCGTCGAACTTTTCGAGTGCGTCGTGGGGAATCATAGCTTGGACTACTACTCGAGTTCCAGATCCGATATCCGAGCTCTTGGTCTGGGCTGCCGTGCCAAACTGGCCTTCAAGTTCATCTTGGGAGGAGTCGCTTGAGCTCGAGCTGTCTGATCCCCAGTCATCATCATCAGGTTTCTTAGATTTCGACATACGCGTCTTGCTGCTTCGTTTTGACGCTGAGCTTGATGTCCGAGCAGAGGACTTGGTTCGGCCACTTTGAGATGTGCTCTGAGCCTTAATCGTCTTATCCCGTGACTCTGTGGAGTCAGTTTGATGTTGGTTCGACTGCACCATCAGATGCATGACGTCTGTTAGTCTGTCGAGCTTCGCCAGGACAGGGTCAATCACTGTTCGAATTACGGATGATTCAGCGGGAGTTCGAGAGGGATCCGACGGGATAGTGGAATGACTTGGTTGGTCCCGAGGGTCTGCTTGAGCACGAAGCTGTTCTTGATCGACCAGCAATTGACGGAGTTTTTCTTCTCGTTCAGTTACCGCTCGCTCATGTGCTGCTTGCGCTTGAGCGTGTTCCTCTTTCAACCTTAGCAGTTCCACATCATGTTCAGCTCGGGTCTTAGCGGCTCGTTCGTCGTGAATTCTCTGCAGCTCCTCCTGTCTGGCTCTGATCTCAGCTTCTTGAAGTTTCTTCTGTACTCCCAAAAGATACTGGGCTCGGGTCTCATCTTCTTTGCGTTTCTCGGCTTCAACAGCAACTCGTCGCCCAGCCAATCTCTCTAACGCTTCCAGCTGTTTGCGCTGCTCCACTTGAGTTCTACGTTGGGTATCGGACATCTGAGCGTTCGCCGCTTGCAGTTTCTGGTATTCTTCGTGGAGCTTAGTCTGTTCACGTCGATTGTCCTCCAGAGCCGCTTGCAGTCGGGCTTCAGTTTTCTTTCGTTGTTCTTGTTCCGCAGTAAAATGAGTCCAAGCAGCCGCTTCTCGCCAAGTCAGATCTTGTTGAGCTGGCGGGTTGTCAGCGTTCACTTGGGCGCTCGGGCGGCCAAACCGGAAACCCTCTAGTCCAGCGCGGACACTTGAAGATGGTCCCAAGTCAGGCTTAGTGGCAGCGACTTCGGCTTTGCTCTCAGATGTTCGCTTAGACTCCGGACTACCAGGCAGTGGAATCTGAGCTGGGTGATCGGCTAATGACACTCCTGCTTCAGCTCTTGGCTGAGTCAGATGAGATTGAGGCGGGTCTGGCGTGATAGAAATCATCATTCCTGGGGCTGAGCTCCGCATAACACCGGTAGTTGATCCTCGCATCACTGTAGCAGTCGACATGGGGAGATGCGTCCCTGACCCAAGCATGTAGTCGGTAACAGACATTAGCGAGGAGCCAGACGAACTGTACGACATATTCCCACTCTCATCGGTCGCCATCAGGGACAGATCGGAGTTGGGACCGACACCCACCATGCTGGGCACTGAATCGCTCATAGCTTCAGGTAGAACTTCAGAAGCGGCGTCGCTGGAATCATACCAGCTCGGGATAGAACCGCTGGCCGACGATCTCATCAACAGCGGGCGTTTACGCGCAGGTTCCTCTTCAAGGCTTGATGCGGGGCTCCGCGCTCGGAGACCGGTCAGCTGAAGTCGCATAACCACTTCATGACCCAAAAATAGTTGAGTGTCTTCATCCATGATAGCATCGCCATCCTTGTCCAACACAAAACCCGTCTTGGGGTCGTTTGTCAGAGATGAGGCTGTTAGCTGTGGGTCTGAGGGGGACCGAACGTAATATGGCGTTGCTCCCACCGCGACCTTCCAAGCAGTCAGCTCAGCTCGGATGAAATGTCCGATGCGTTCAACTTCTAGCCTGATCTGGGATTCAGGTACTCCTGATACTTCAACCAGTGTGTGCCATGTCGGGACTTGGTTCCGGAATTCATATCCAGCCTCATGCAGCATAGTTTGAAGCAGGGCGACGCACGCAATGGGCGGCATCAAGCCTAGCGAGACTCGGACTGCTCTGAGGTCAGACACTATGGGAATTCGGCGTCGCTCAGCACTGAACACGTTCAGCCATCGAGCTGCAGGGGATCGAGTTATTGACATCAAATGTCTGGCAGTAGCCCCGGCCGCTCGGATGAAGCCCCAAAGATCATAACCTTCGTGACGTGGCGCGTATGCCATATCCACGGGATGCACAATCCCAGGAGGGAGAGACATCCACAACTCAAGCTGGGATCGGCCATACGCAATCATCTCGGATTCAGTCATCTCTGGAGGATGAGCTAGACTCACATTCTGAGCCTCAACACCCTCCGGGACGCCTCTCAGTCGTTGGAATGGTCGTTGGTCCGGCCAGAGTGAGCTTGACCAAGCTCCACCACCTGCCGAACCAAAATAACCTGCTCCTGGGGCGTAATTGAGTCGAACAGGGTCCGTCCCAGACCAAGTATGACTTGGCTCTCTCGTTTGCATTTCTCGACTCCCTAGCAAACTCAGTGCGCCACCCTCGACTTGGCTACTGCGAGGATTCGCAGCAGTTGGCTCCGGGTTAGCACTTGAGAGTCTGGGAGTCGCCGTCGAAGCCTTCAACTCATCTTGCTGCGTAATATCCGGGTGTCCGATGGGCACCACTTGGCTTCGACCTTCATCGTTTCGGGTACTTGGTTGAGTACTCGCTTCATCACCTCGGCCGACTCCAGATGGCTTCATCTCGGGCGAACTTAGTGATGGCACAACTTCTTCCGGCATTGGGGGGGCTTCAGGTTCAGCACTTGGCTCAGCTTCACTCAGGCGTGATGCTTCCACTTCAGGACTGGGAGCTGAGACTCTCGAAGTCGAATGACTTGGTTCGGGTTTCTCAGCCTCCTTCGGCTCCACCTCAGCCGGCAATCCAGCGACGCGCAGGCTCCGCCGAAGCGAAGACTCGGTCTTCTCACCTTTTCTCTTTGACGCACTTGGACTTGGCTTAGTCGACATAGTTGACTCTCGTCCGTCCAAAGTCGTATCCTGATCCGGGCACGCGCACCAGTTGTGGTGAGGTGCGGGCAACTTCCCAGCGTCCAGAATATACCTTGAGCTAAACTTGAATCAGCAAACCTTGGGCCTAAGCTCAGGGGGTCTCAGAGTCTCAGAGTCTCAGCTGAATAACCTCAGCTGGACTCGACGAATACTCAGTCGACACCTCCGAACTCGGACTCTTGGCCTGACGCGGCGTGTGCGCCTCCCTTGCGATCCCCTTGACGGTTCTTGCTGGGGCTACGCTTTGGGCCCAGACGTCAGCCAACCACGTCCACTTGTTCCTTGTCCAGTCGTCCTTGGATGTCCTCCAAACGAAACCTGCTCCCCGCTCAACAGGCCTTCGCTCGCACGTGTCTTGACCCGATTTGCCCCGGGGTTTTCTTTATGTAGACACAACTTCCACACGCACTTGTCTGCTTCTTCCGAGACTGCAGACCCAGTCTCCCTTGCTTCTCCTCTTCCTCCAGGCGGCTCCAGCTGAGAGCCGCGTACACAGGTCTTCACTCGCCCCCCGACCTAGGGTGGCTCCGAGAGTTGGCTCCGCTGAGCCGGTCTTGATCCAGGGTTCTCGCCTCTGCGCCCTGGGACTTCCTTGCGGCACTCAGGCTGAGCGCCGCGTACACAGGTCTTCACTCGCCCCCCGACCTAGGGTGGCTCCGAGAATTGGCTCGGGATGAGCCTGTCTTGATCCAGGGTTCTCGCCTCTGCGCCCTGGGACTTCCGCGCACCACGTCTTGACGTAGACGAAACGGCCGAGCGGGGAACCACTATCCCAGGCTCAGCGCCACACGATATCCCTCCAACAACACTGAGAACCACTATCCCAGATGCTGTTCTGCCTGAAACCTCAGAGTAGATCGCCTTCTACCCGAAAATATGAAATACACGTCGAGTGCAGTCGCCTAGTTCGACCTGTCGCTGTGTAATGAAATGAAATAGCCAAATGAGTACCCCTTCACACCGAGGTACACCCACAAGGACTATATGGGGCTTGAGTTTTGGTTGAGTCTCTTCTCAGACACCCTCTTCCACAGCCACACTCTTAGCACTGCGGTCTTCGGGGCAAATTCGATTCTGATTAATACTTTACATGTGCAAACAAAGACCTATCAAGGGGGGGCGCTCGACTTCCTTCGGAGCGCACCCAAACAAAGACAGAAAGATATTATGGCGAGCGGCCTGCAGTCCCTTCGGCATGCGGCTCTTCAGCGTTGTCTTGACTCTCAGGAACCTGTGGTGCTCTGAGTCCCCACTTGGATCTGAGCTCAGCGATTGGCTGGACCTCATTAAAGTCACTCGTGGTGTCAGCAATCCCGTGATCACTTGTCAGCAAACTTCTGATCACATGTCGGTAGACCCGTGATTACATGTCGGCAGACCTGTGATTATCCCACACTCCGTGCCTCTGATTGGCTGAGGGGTGCGCGTCACGGGGATGAGACAGTGCGTCACCTGGGTTCGAACATGGGTTGAGCCTGATTTATGGTCAGTCATCATTTGATGACCGCCTCTTCGCAGCGACTGTTCCCAGTGCCTCATCGCCCAGATCTCCCCTGAGCCTCTGAGCCTCTGCTGGATCACCACCTGAAGTGTCTCCAGATGTCCGCCGTTGTCATGCTGAGTCCCATGTGGACTACGAGAGACTCCGCCGAGTCTCGAAACAACTCGGGATGTCCTCCAATGTCCTCCTCTGAGAGTCAATGGGGTTTTGCTGAGAGTCCGATGGCTCAGCGAACAAGTATTCCCGCTGAGCTACCAGTCATAGCGGGGACGAGTCGGCAGTTACAGATGTCACACGACAGCTGGTCATATTTCCACCAATCACCGCCCATTTTGATGGGTGCGGAGGGGGTACGGCGGCCGAGCGAAAGGTCTGCTGGGCCTGAGATTCGAGCGTACCTCGTCACACAGTCCTCCAGGCTCTTCAGGTCCTCCGGGTCGCTCAGGTGTTCCGAGTACTCCAGGTCCTCCGGGTCGTCCGGGTGCTCCAAGTACTCCAGGTTCTCTAGACCATCCGGGTGTTCCAAGTACTCCAGGTACTCCGGGTACCCCAAGTACCCCAAGTACTCCGGGTCGTCGGGTTGCTTCAGGTCGTTCGGATTGTCCGGGTGGTCCGGGTACTCCAAGTACTGCAAGTACTTCAGGGCGTCCGAGTGCTTCAGGTCGTTCGGAATGTCCGGGTGGTCCGGGTACTCCAAGTACTGCAAGTACTTCAGGTCGTCCGGGTTCATCACGTTCGGATGGTCCGGGTACTCCTGATCACTCGGAACTCCCGGGTCATCTAGATGCTCCAACTATCTCAAGTACACCGGATTCCCCCAGCCAAACCACGGCACTAGGTCGCCGCCGCCGAACAAGTGGAGAGCGCATTTCGTACGCTCTCGAGAAACTCGTCGAACATCAGGGTCGTCGTGTCCGACAACGAGCTCGATCACAAGTACAGATAGCGATCTCGAGTTTTATTGCAGATCACAGCACGGGGATGAGTGCTGCAGAGCGTGTTTGCTACGTCAACTACTTCGTGGCGAATCCAATTGCCGCAGACGCGTTCAATGTACTTGACGACGATACGAAAGCCGCGTATCTAACAAGTTTAGCACTCTAGAAGAGGTAATGCTACATGCAGGGAAATGCATTTTATGCTGAGTGTGTTTTTATTATAGCACTACACTATTATCTCTGCCAGCTAGATAAACTTTGTAATCTGTCCACATTTGCTGTGCAATTTCGTCTCGAAATCTGATAGCGTCAATTGTCTCGATCTCATTAACAATCTATTCATCTTGGGTGTCATTATCATCAGCAACTCGTATGGGATCAGGTCGATCCAGATAGTCCAGTGGTTCTCTAACACTGCGAATAAAATTGTGTACCACAGCTGCACCAAGAACAAGTTTAACTTGTGTGTCGAATTGGTAGGGTAGCATTGATGCTAATAGCGGAAATTTCTTTTTTACGTGGCGAAGAGACAAAACAAAGTCGTGCGGGGCACGACGAAGCTCTGAAATTTAGGTACAGTATAACGTTTAAAGGTAGAGATGACGCGGCACACTTCGTAACCGAAGTCACTACCAGTACTACTACTAATGTACCCATGTCGCTGTCTAGCATAAGCTTGTTTTCCTCCATGCGTCTTAGTTCCTAGGTTTTACTTTTTCTGTGCACTCTTCCGGAGAACCGCTCCGGATCACCTATTATAATAGTATTCTTTCAGCTGAAGGCTGAATGCACAAGGGTTCGGGGGCATTTCTAAGGCGACACATTATGATTTATTGAGATTCTTGCAGCGCGTTCACACTTTCGCGGCGGTTTTAAGCCGCGCGCTCTTGCCTTTAGTATGCCTCGCGCTCTCATCGGGCCCGAGCCAAGGATTGGTAGTTGACTCCAGAATACCGGGGGAGTCGCCACTGGCGATAGTACTGTAGTGATAGTATCACTACTAATAGTTGGTTGAAGTGCAATCTGTACGCGCGTAGATCAGACCCGGAGTATAATAATGGTCGATAGTCGATATAAGTTGCAGCACGCAGCAGCGTTTCGTTGTTTCTCAAGTCGCTCTTGACGTAGCGTGGCAGCTAAACGCCGCGCTAGCCAACCGAGAAACGTGGCTCTGGATTACAACCGCTGCATTGTACACGCACCTCGCTTGATATCGACGAAATGCGCGTTGAATTCGGACTGCACATTCTCCCACTTCCGTAAGTAATATATAGAGTTTCCCGCGAAATCGTAGGCGTTTTGGCTTAGGGTGCGTTCGGTAGCACGCAATTTGCAATGTTTTGCACATTTTCGCCTATTTTTTACACACAATTTCGATTCGCGATATCAAGCCAAATCGAGTCTTGTTCGGTCAACCAATATCGTGTTTGATATTCTATTTCGTACATCGCCGAATTTGGCGATGCTTCCTGATAGATTTGCAACATTGGGCGTGTGTCCTCGCAAACCTTATCCGACTGACAGGGGCAACATCCTTCCTGTCTTATGAATTTAACTTTGCGGCCGAAGGTCAATCGCAAATTTCTTTCGTCCTGAGCAATGGGGGGGTGTTTGGGATGAAGAAGCAGGAGGGGCATTTGTCCAAGTTGTACTTTCGGAGGCTCGCAAACTGGGGCTTGTTGAGGCTGGATTAAAAAAACAGACGTGGACTTGTATTCTGAATCGGCTGAATCAGGTAGTTCAGCAGGCGTTCACAAAAACGCAGTTGCAGAGCCGGCTACAACAACTGAAAAAGAAGTACGTAGTCTATACTCGGCTGATAAGCAACAGTGGCTTTGGTATATGTCCGAGAACAGGGGGACCGACAGCTCCAGACTCAGTCTGGAACGAGTATTTGCTAAAGCATGCTGAGGCAAAGCAGTTTCGTGAAAAAACATTGCAGTTCTACGACGAGCTCCACGAGATTTTCGGTGGTGTCATTGCTTCAGGACGTCACGCTCAATCCTCGACGGTGAGCGTTGCTGAGGACAATTCGGACAACGGCAGTTCGCCACTATGGAGTCCAATACCTGTAAGCCGCCAGTTCAACACGGCTCCCAGTCCTCCAGGCTCTTCAGGTCCTCCGGGTCGCTCAGGTGTTCCGAGTACTCCAGGTCCTCCGGGTCGTCCGGGTGCTCCAAGTACTCCAGGTTCTCTAGACCATCCGGGTGTTCCAAGTACTCCAGGTACTCCGGGTACCCCAAGTACCCCAAGTACTCCGGGTCGTCGGGTTGCTTCAGGTCGTTCGGATTGGGTGGTCCGGGTACTCCAAGTACTGCAAGTACTTCAGGGCGTCCGAGTGCTTCAGGTCGTTCGGAATGTCCGGGTGGTCCGGGTACTCCAAGTACTGCAAGTACTTCAGGTCGTCCGGGTTCATCAAGCCGTTCAGGACGTTCGGATGGTCCGGGTACTCCTGATCACTCGGAACTCCCGGGTCATCTAGATGCTCCAACTATCTCAAGTACACCGGATTCCCCCAGCCAAACCACGGCACTAGGTCGCCGCCGCCGAACAAGTGGAGAGCGCATTTCGTACGCTCTCGAGAAACTCGTCGAACATCAGGGTCGTCGTGTCCGACAACGAGCTCGATCACAAGTACAGATAGCGATCTCGAGTTTTATTGCAGATCACAGCACGGGGATGAGTGCTGCAGAGCGTGTTTGCTACGTCAACTACTTCGTGGCGAATCCAATTGCCGCAGACGCGTTCAATGTACTTGACGACGATACGAAAGCCGCGTATCTAACAAGTTTAGCACTCTAGAAGAGGTAATGCTACATGCAGGGAAATGCATTTTATGCTGAGTGTGTTTTTATTATAGCACTACACTATTATCTCTGCCAGCTAGATAAACTTTGTAATCTGTCCACATTTGCTGTGCAATTTCGTCTCGAAATCTGATAGCGTCAATTGTCTCGATCTCATTAACAATCTATTCATCTTGGGTGTCATTATCATCAGCAACTCGTATGGGATCAGGTCGATCCAGATAGTCCAGTGGTTCTCTAACACTGCGAATAAACTTGTGTACCACAGCTGCACCAAGAACAAGTTTAACTTGTGTGTCGAATTGGTAGGGTAGCATTGATGCTAATAGCGGAAATTTCTTTTTTACGTGGCGAAGAGACAAAACAAAGTCGTGCGGGGCACGACGAAGCTCTGAAATTTAGGTACAGTATAACGTTTAAAGGTAGAGATGACGCGGCACACTTCGTAACCGAAGTCACTACCAGTACTACTACTAATGTACCCATGTCGCTGTCTAGCATAAGCTTGTTTTCCTCCATGCGTCTTAGTTCCTAGGTTTTACTTTTTCTGTGCACTCTTCCGGAGAACCGCTCCGGATCACCTATTATAATAGTATTCTTTCAGCTGAAGGCTGAATGCACAAGGGTTCGGGGGCATTTCTAAGGCGACACATTATGATTTATTGAGATTCTTGCAGCGCGTTCACACTTTCGCGGCGGTTTTAAGCCGCGCGCTCTTGCCTTTAGTATGCCTCGCGCTCTCATCGGGCCCGAGCCAAGGATTGGTAGTTGACTCCAGAATACCGGGGGAGTCGCCACTGGCGATAGTACTGTAGTGATAGTATCACTACTAATAGTTGGTTGAAGTGCAATCTGTACGCGCGTAGATCAGACCCGGAGTATAATAATGGTCGATAGTCGATATAAGTTGCAGCACGCAGCAGCGTTTCGTTGTTTCTCAAGTCGCTCTTGACGTAGCGTGGCAGCTAAACGCCGCGCTAGCCAACCGAGAAACGTGGCTCTGGATTACAACCGCTGCATTGTACACGCACCTCGCTTGATATCGACGAAATGCGCGTTGAATTCGGACTGCACATTCTCCCACTTCCGTAAGTAATATATAGAGTTTCCCGCGAAATCGTAGGCGTTTTGGCTTAGGGTGCGTTCGGTAGCACGCAATTTGCAATGTTTTGCAAATTTTCGCCTATTTTTTACACACAATTTCGATTCGCGATATCAAGCCAAATCGAGTCTTGTTCGGTCAACCAATATCGTGTTTGATATTCTATTTCGTACATCGCCGAATTTGGCGATGCTTCCTGATAGATTTGCAACATTGGGCGTGTGTCCTCGCAAACCTTATCCGACTGACAGGGGCAACATCCTTCCTGTCTTATGAATTTAACTTTGCGGCCGAAGGTCAATCGCAAATTTCTTTCGTCCTGAGCAATGGGGGGGGGTTGGGATGAAGAAGCAGGAGGGGCATTTGTCCAAGTTGTACTTTCGGAGGCTCGCAAACTGGGGCTTGTTGAGGCTGGATTAAAAAAACAGACGTGGACTTGTATTCTGAATCGGCTGAATCAGGTAGTTCAGCAGGCGTTCACAAAAACGCAGTTGCAGAGCCGGCTACAACAACTGAAAAAGAAGTACGTAGTCTATACTCGGCTGATAAGCAACAGTGGCTTTGGTATATGTCCGAGAACAGGGGGACCGACAGCTCCAGACTCAGTCTGGAACGAGTATTTGCTAAAGCATGCTGAGGCAAAGCAGTTTCGTGAAAAAACATTGCAGTTCTACGACGAGCTCCACGAGATTTTCGGTGGTGTCATTGCTTCAGGACGTCACGCTCAATCCTCGACGGTGAGCGTTGCTGAGGACAATTCGGACAACGGCAGTTCGCCACTATGGAGTCCAATACCTGTAAGCCGCCAGTTCAACACGGCTCCCAGTCCTCCAGGCTCTTCAGGTCCTCCGGGTCGCTCAGGTGTTCCGAGTACTCCAGGTCCTCCGGGTCGTCCGGGTGCTCCAAGTACTCCAGGTTCTCTAGACCATCCGGGTGTTCCAAGTACTCCAGGTAATCCGGGTACCCCAAGTACCCCAAGTACTCCGGGTCGTCGGGTTGCTTCAGGTCGTTCGGATTGTCCGGGTGGTCCGGGTACTCCAAGTACTGCAAGTACTTCAGGGCGTCCGAGTGCTTCAGGTCGTTCGGAATGTCCGGGTGGTCCGGGTACTCCAAGTACTGCAAGTACTTCAGGTCGTCCGGGTTCATCAAGCCGTTCAGGACGTTCGGATGGTCCGGGTACTCCTGATCACTCGGAACTCCCGGGTCATCTAGATGCTCCAACTATCTCAAGTACACCGGATTCCCCCAGCCAAACCACGGCACTAGGTCGCCGCCGCCGAACAAGTGGAGAGCGCATTTCGTACGCTCTCGAGAAACTCGTCGAACATCAGGGTCGTCGTGTCCGACAACGAGCTCGATCACAAGTACAGATAGCGATCTCGAGTTTTATTGCAGATCACAGCACGGGGATGAGTGCTGCAGAGCGTGTTTGCTACGTCAACTACTTCGTGGCGAATCCAATTGCCGCAGACGCGTTCAATGTACTTGACGACGATACGAAAGCCGCGTATCTAACAAGTTTAGCACTCTAGAAGAGGTAATGCTACATGCAGGGAAATGCATTTTATGCTGAGTGTGTTTTTATTATAGCACTACACTATTATCTCTGCCAGCTAGATAAACTTTGTAATCTGTCCACATTTGCTGTGCAATTTCGTCTCGAAATCTGATAGCGTCAATTGTCTCGATCTCATTAACAATCTATTCATCTTGGGTGTCATTATCATCAGCAACTCGTATGGGATCAGGTCGATCCAGATAGCCCAGTGGTTCTCTAACACTGCGAATAAACTTGTGTACCACAGCTGCACCAAGAACAAGTTTAACTTGTGTGTCGAATTGGTAGGGTAGCATTGATGCTAATAGCGGAAATTTCTTTTTTACGTGGCGAAGAGACAAAACAAAGTCGTGCGGGGCACGACGAAGCTCTGAAATTTAGGTACAGTATAACGTTTAAAGGTAGAGATGACGCGGCACACTTCGTAACCGAAGTCACTACCAGTACTACTACTAATGTACCCATGTCGCTGTCTAGCATAAGCTTGTTTTCCTCCATGCGTCTTAGTTCCTAGGTTTTACTTTTTCTGTGCACTCTTCCGGAGAACCGCTCCGGATCACCTATTATAATAGTATTCTTTCAGCTGAAGGCTGAATGCACAAGGGTTCGGGGGCATTTCTAAGGCGACACATTATGATTTATTGAGATTCTTGCAGCGCGTTCACACTTTCGCGGCGGTTTTAAGCCGCGCGCTCTTGCCTTTAGTATGCCTCGCGCTCTCATCGGGCCCGAGCCAAGGATTGGTAGTTGACTCCAGAATACCGGGGGAGTCGCCACTGGCGATAGTACTGTAGTGATAGTATCACTACTAATAGTTGGTTGAAGTGCAATCTGTACGCGCGTAGATCAGACCCGGAGTATAATAATGGTCGATAGTCGATATAAGTTGCAGCACGCAGCAGCGTTTCGTTGTTTCTCAAGTCGCTCTTGACGTAGCGTGGCAGCTAAACGCCGCGCTAGCCAACCGAGAAACGTGGCTCTGGATTACAACCGCTGCATTGTACACGCACCTCGCTTGATATCGACGAAATGCGCGTTGAATTCGGACTGCACATTCTCCCACTTCCGTAAGTAATATATAGAGTTTCCCGCGAAATCGTAGGCGTTTTGGCTTAGGGTGCGTTCGGTAGCACGCAATTTGCAATGTTTTGCAAATTTTCGCCTATTTTTTACACACAATTTCGATTCGCGATATCAAGCCAAATCGAGTCTTGTTCGGTCAACCAATATCGTGTTTGATATTCTATTTCGTACATCGCCGAATTTGGCGATGCTTCCTGATAGATTTGCAATATTGGGCGTGTGTCCTCGCAAACCTTATCCGACTGACAGGGGCAACATCCTTCCTGTCTTATGAATTTAACTTTGCGGCCGAAGGTCAATCGCAAATTTCTTTCGTCCTGAGCAATGGGGGGGGGGGGGTGTTTGGGATGAAGAAGCAGGAGGGGCATTTGTCCAAGTTGTACTTTCGGAGGCTCGCAAACTGGGGCTTGTTGAGGCTGGATTCAAAAAACAGACGTGGACTTGTATTCTGAATCGGCTGAATCAGGTAGTTCAGCAGGCGTTCACAAAAACGCAGTTGCAGAGCCGGCTACAACAACTGAAAAAGAAGTACGTAGTCTATACTCGGCTGATAAGCAACAGTGGCTTTGGTATATGTCCGAGAACAGGGGGACCGACAGCTCCAGACTCAGTCTGGAACGAGTATTTGCTAAAGCATGCTGAGGCAAAGCAGTTTCGTGAAAAAACATTGCAGTTCTACGACGAGCTCCACGAGATTTTCGGTGGTGTCATTGCTTCAGGACGTCACGCTCAATCCTCGACGGTGAGCGTTGCTGAGGACAATTCGGACAACGGCAGTTCGCCACTATGGAGTCCAATACCTGTAAGCCGCCAGTTCAACACGGCTCCCAGTCCTCCAGGCTCTTCAGGTCCTCCGGGTCGCTCAGGTGTTCCGAGTACTCCAGGTCCTCCGGGTCGTCCGGGTGCTCCAAGTACTCCAGGTTCTCTAGACCATCCGGGTGTTCCAAGTACTCCAGGTAATCCGGGTACCCCAAGTACCCCAAGTACTCCGGGTCGTCGGGTTGCTTCAGGTCGTTCGGATTGTCCGGGTGGTCCGGGTACTCCAAGTACTGCAAGTACTTCAGGGCGTCCGAGTGCTTCAGGTCGTTCGGAATGTCCGGGTGGTCCGGGTACTCCAAGTACTGCAAGTACTTCAGGTCGTCCGGGTTCATCAAGCCGTTCAGGACGTTCGGATGGTCCGGGTACTCCTGATCACTCGGAACTCCCGGGTCATCTAGATGCTCCAACTATCTCAAGTACACCGGATTCCCCCAGCCAAACCACGGCACTAGGTCGCCGCCGCCGAACAAGTGGAGAGCGCATTTCGTACGCTCTCGAGAAACTCGTCGAACATCAGGGTCGTCGTGTCCGACAACGAGCTCGATCACAAGTACAGATAGCGATCTCGAGTTTTATTGCAGATCACAGCACGGGGATGAGTGCTGCAGAGCGTGTTTGCTACGTCAACTACTTCGTGGCGAATCCAATTGCCGCAGACGCGTTCAATGTACTTGACGACGATACGAAAGCCGCGTATCTAACAAGTTTAGCACTCTAGAAGAGGTAATGCTACATGCAGGGAAATGCATTTTATGCTGAGTGTGTTTTTATTATAGCACTACACTATTATCTCTGCCAGCTAGATAAACTTTGTAATCTGTCCACATTTGCTGTGCAATTTC